>BSBN01000040.1:13767500-15095604 GCA_027924645.1 Cunninghamia lanceolata
ACTTCTGATTCAACTGCTGGTTGTTCCTGCTGGACTTGAGCTGGAGACTCATCTTTTTTCCTCTTTAACTTAGCCGTTTTTGTTCCTTCTGGAAGAACACTCATAGCTTTAACCCTTCGTTTTGGTTTGGAAGTGGAAGGTTTTGATGGTTGAACAACTGGCGGCTCTGCTACCGGAATGTCCTCCTTCCGTTTATTCTTCAAGAATATCAAATTGTTTTTAACAACTCGATTCGTTCTTTCTTTGATCGAGGTGCTCTCTTTAACTGACCAATTAACTGGTAGCAATGGTTGTTACTCAACTTGATCTATGAAATATGTGGGAAGTAGAACTTCACCATCTTCTGTTAAACCCTCTGCATCTTCTGACAGGATATCAGACATCTGCTGAAGAGTAAACCTGTTGTAACTGTGTTCTCGCACTTCAAACTCATCAGCACAATTAGCCTAGAAGTCTTCAACTGCATGCGTATGCGCATAATTTTGACCAAGGTGTGATGCAAAAACACCACGAGGATCATATGAAGACCTCTTGTCGAAAAACTTAAGACCTCTTGTCGAAAAACTTAAGACTATACTTGGATGATTCATTACTAATTACCTTGGCATCTGCTCTAGATCTACATCTGTAAATACCCATCCCAATTGGAAAATTGAAAGCTGCCTTGCGTCTGCTACGCAGAAATGTATGAACTTCATAGGCTTGCCTCAAAAACTCCATAAATACTATTTCATCTGTAGGATATCTCGGCAACATGGTTGGCTCTCCTGAGAAGCCATATACTTTGATGTAGGAAAAAGTGGGAAATTGGATAAACCAATTAGCCCATTCTGCCATCGCCATTCGGGCATCTGCTGAAAATCGTATATGCAACTCATTATCCATATCTTGCACTGCATGCATCAGGAATGCATCATTTACCCACCTGTAATGTCGCTCAACCTGAGAAAGTTCTAACTGCGAGAAATGATGATATACATGCGGAATACCTAGAGTTCCAAAAACATTCAAATCTCTGAATTGACCCTGAAAAGCCATCAAATACACAAGGCATGACATCATGTGGAATTCATGGGCCCTTTGAAAATCAAGTATTTGTTGGTAGAGACTATCACTAATGAGTGCCGACCAGTCATAGAATTCGGTTCCATCAACAATCTAGGACATGATGTAAAACATCCAAGGATGGAACTTGTTAGCATCTGCTTGGCCTATGATTCGGCTCAGCAGAGTAATCATTATTGCATGTTCCTTCTCGAACTCTCCACATCCAACATTCTTTGGCATGACATTCTGCTTTTCTTTCAACCACCTTTGAGCAATCTTTTTCCTGTACTTTTCTTTATCATTGTTCCAAACCCTCTTGCATTCTTCAATT
Organism: Cunninghamia lanceolata; assembly: GCA_027924645.1. Classification (NCBI taxonomy): domain Eukaryota; kingdom Viridiplantae; phylum Streptophyta; class Pinopsida; order Cupressales; family Cupressaceae; genus Cunninghamia; species Cunninghamia lanceolata. The sequence continues at coordinate 13,768,879 of BSBN01000040.1, forward strand.
GAAACAATTAAGTTTTCCCTCCAGATTGGTATTGAAAAACACTTCTCAATGTCGTTCGGCCTCATACTACAGAGCACACGTCCATCTCTTGATTGGATTTCTCTTGTGACCGAATTGTAATGCATCATACAAGCAATTACAAATTTGATACTTTGCACTGTGATGGGGAAGGATGCTGCTGCAAGCAAACCGGAGTGTCCTAGATTCCTAATAGCATTATTTCCTGCATCCTCCAAAGAATGTAAATTAATCACTAGAAATACTTTATGCAAGTCTATTTCGAAAGTTCTCAGGTAATCGTGAACCAACGCCATGTTGGGCTTGATTTGTGTTGGAGAGTATTGCATACTGAAAGATTTGAAAATTGACTGTGAACACGCCTATGATGGAAAAATCTTGGGCAAATGGTTGAAAATTACTTGCTGATTTCTTAGAAAAAGAAGATTTCGAGCAAAAAAGTTGGCACATGGGTTTTGTAGGCAATTCTGTTTTGAAGCAACCCAGATCGTCAGATTTTGAAAAAGCGGAGACTTTCCTGAAAAATCAGCAAAAAAAACAGATTCCTGAAAAAAACAAAATTCCCAATCTTTATGAGGATGAAATTCTGGATGGACCCATCTCAATGAAAACTGAAAAAACTTCAGTCCAATTTCTGAAAAACGATCCCCTAGAAAAAAGGACCCTGAAAAAGCGTGCCTCTGTGCTTCCTCAGTTCGAAACTATGAAGAACGCTGAAAAATCACTTCGTCTGGGCCTTCGAATCTTCGTAGAAAGAAAAATAAAAATCCTTCCTCTGGATGCAACCTGCAAAAGATAATGAAATAAAGAAGCCAAAAGCTTGTCTTTATAGAACTTTAGGGCAAAAAAAATAGTTTTCTTTGTGAAGAAATAAAGCTTCACTCTTAGCCATGAAGAAAGCAACTTTTAAAGCACAAATCCAAGTGGATGTCTTCGAATAGGAGAAATCCCTATTTTATAGCTACCTATGGCTTCATGTGTGAGATGACCAAAAATATCTTCTTTTGATGATGCCATCGAACACACGAGTTGGCAAAAGTGTTAGCCAATTTTACTTCATTTTCGACACTTTTGCACTCATTTTGACTCCAGTATGGCCTGTCTCTGACTTCAACAAGACAAATGTCACCGTTGACTGAAAAAGTGTTACTGATCCTGACATTTTGGAGACCTATCAACTGTGATTCCATCCCCAGCCTTAAACAGACGATCTGACGACGTTTGACTGTAAATTTGACCTCTGAAAACTGTCGCCGGACAAAGATCTGGAAACGACTGTCAGAAAACAATGTCAAACATGAAAAAATTCTAACTCTGGAAAAGTTGGGCGCCCTAGCCTCCAGGGGCACTTGGTTTTTCATGCCTTAACCATTTTTTTGAAATTTGCAACTTTTTCAACTTTTCGATTTCTGTGCGCATTCCGGTGATAGGTGACCCCTGTTTGGCTATCGATTTCTGTCTGCTAGGACAAAACTAAGCTTGATGATCAGGCAGATAGGAAGACTTGATGAAAACTGAGCTGATTGTACTCTCTGTCTGCCTCAGAAAATGTGCCAAACTGACTTGCTCTGAACCTGACCGGGCTGACGGAGGAAGATTTTTGTTTTCTGGAAGAAACTCAAAAAATAAACTGTCTGGAGAAACTAGGCGCCCCTAGCCTCCAGGGGCGCCTAGAATCCAATGCCTTAGAATTTTTTTGGAAAATTCAAATTTTATTGTTGTTTCTCGTTTTCGTGCCAACAACTCCTATTTGATCTTCATTTTCAGTCGTCTGGATGACTGCTGAGGCAGGACGGGGGATGATCTGAGTAGCCTGAACACATCTATGATGAAATCCCAACTTTTACTGACGTTTGATTGAGTTTGACCAAGTTTGACCACTTGGAAACGAGCTGACGGAGGCATTTTTGACGTTTATTTAAAAACACGTAAAAAATCTAAGGCATGAGAATTTGGGCGCCCTTGGCCTCCAGGGGCGCCTAGGATTCTGTGCCTTAGCCAATTTCATGATTTTTAACTTTCGTTTGCAACTTGCTCCGTTTCGCGTGCCGACAGCTGTTTCCTAATGTCGATTTCGACGATTTTGTCAGTCAACTGCCACTGGATGATGAATGAACTGGATAGTCTGGGTACATCAAACGTGATTTGCAGCTTTTCAGGGCCAGATGACCAAAATGACTGCTTTTACGCTCACCAGAACTGATCGACGGAGACATTTCTTGCATTTTCTTAAAAAATGCGAAAAAAATCTAACACTTGTGCAACTAGGCGCCCCTAGCCTCTAGGGGCGCCTGGATTCTCCAGACTTATTCAAATTTGATGATTTTCAACTTTTCTCCTCACTCCAGATTGACCCTGCTCCGTTTTGTGTTCTTCGTCGAATCAACAACTGTTCGTCGGTTTTGCATCGTTGAAACAACGTTGAAAACTTGAAAACGAGCTCTGGTAGATGGACTTCCTTCATTGATGACTTCAGAGCTCACGCTTCGCCTTTCGAAAAAGCAAAAACGACCCAGTAGAGAAAACTTGACCTTTTGCAAATTCTGTTTGGACCACGCTGATCGTGAAGCAAAATCAACCAATGAGACGACACCTGAATCATAGATTCTATTTTTAGAAACTTTCTATTTTTAAAAAATTTTGCCAGCATCCGTATATCAAGAAACCCAGTAAACCTAATTTGATGTCTATTTTTAGAAACTTTCTAAAAATAGAAATTTCTATTTTTAGAAATTGACTTTTTGACTTTTTTGACGAAATTTTTTCTAGACTGTTTCAAAATGCCTTAATGAAGCAAAATTTTTGATTGGGTACAACATTGCTTACAAAAATTTCAAAGTTTATCAGATGGATGTCAAGTCAACATTCCTTAATGGAGAGTTGGAAGAAGAAGTCTACATTGAGACCCCAGAAGGTTTCTAGTTGTCTGATCAAGGAGATATGGTTTGCAGATTGAGGAAAGCATTGTATGGACTTAAACAAGCCCCAAGAGCCTAGTATGCAAGATTAGATAAGTATCTACTAAAGCTAGGTTTTAGCAAAGGCACAACTGAGAGTAATCTTTATTTCAAAATTGATCATGAACACATCTTGATTGTTGAGGTATTTGTTGATGATATCATCTTTGGTGGAAATGAGAGCATGTGTAAAAAATTTGCTAATCAGATGCAAAGTGAATTTGAGATGTCCATGTTTGGTGAAATGAATTTCTTCTTAGGTCTGCAAATCATTCAGTCAGATAAGGGCATCTTCATATATTAGTCTAAGTATGTGAAAGAGTTGTTGAAAAAGTTTGGAATGGAAGATTCAAAATCGGCGAGTACTCCTATGATAACCGGATGCAAGTTGAGTAAAGATGATGACTTCCCTAAGGCAGATCAGAAAAGGTATAGATCAATGATTGGAGGATTGCTTTATCTGACTCAAACCAGACCTGATATTATGAATGCAGTTGGCATTGTTGCTAGATTTCAAGCTGATCCTAGAGAATCTCATGTTGTAGCAGTCAAAAGAATTTTCAGATATCTGAAGGGGACATTTGATTATGGGTTATGGTATCCTAAGGATGATAATTTCACTCTTCATGCATATATATAGATGTTGATTGGGCAGGAGATGTGGATGATAGGAAGAGTACTAGTGGTGGTGCATTTTTCTTGGGAAAGAGATTGGTTTCTTGGTTGAGCAAAAAACAGGAGGCAATATCTCTGTCTACTGCAGAGACAGAGTATTTAGCAACAACAAGTAATTGTACTCAAGTTTTGTGGATGAAGCAAATGTTGAAGGATATCAGAATTATGTTTGAAGAGCCTGTTACAATCTTCTGTGATAATTCAAGTGCAATAAACATTTCAAAGAATCCGGTGTTGCATTCAAAGACAAAGCACATATCCATCAAGTTTCGCTTCTTGAGAGAGAAGGTAAATGAGAATGAAGTCAGATTGGAGTTTGTTTCTTCAAAAGATCAGATTGTAGATATCTTCACTAAGCCTCTACCTAAGGATACTTTTGAGTATCTCAGAGTGAAGCTAGGGGTTATTACCCCTCCTGTTCAGAATTAAGGTGCACTAGTGTGCATCAGTTTGATGGAACTCACAGTCATATCTTGTGATCCGGATTGGTGTTAAGGGGATGCTACTCAGGGGGAGTAGTTAGTATGTTAATTCTGGAGTTCAGTTTGATTTTATCTAAGAAACAAAAAGGGGGAGAGATGATTGCAAATATGCGCCCTTTGCCATTGATGTCAAAGGGGGAGAGAAGTCATGTGAAAAACTTGGAAGTAAGTAGTTGCTGGTGAAAGGGGGAGCAGTGAAGAAAGTGGTTGCAGGTGTGACAAGAGAAAGGGGGAGAAGTCCTTGTCTTGATGGTTGAGTCAAATTTTTACATCATATGTTGCCATCAATGACAAAGGGGGAGATTGTTGCAAATATGTGCATATGATGTGTTGTCATTGATGTCAACATATCTCTTTGTCAGAAACAGTGTAAGACAGTGCAGTTCAACAAAGTAGATTGCTCCGCATTTCAAGTGAGATGAAGATCAGAGTCTGCAGACCAAAGGGTTTTGTAGAGGATTGTCTGAAGTTGCTCCAATTAAGATTTGAGAGGTCTGCATGGAGGATTGGTGAAGTTATGGCCATTTGAGCAGAACTAGGTTTTGCAGTTGTTCAGAGGTAACAGAGTAGCAGGAATTTGGTCTGGATTGCTCCGCATTGGAATATTATGGTTTGCGGATCTAGAGGTATGTTTGGGATGTTGGCGTGCATCCTCAACTCAAGTGGTTCGTGGTTTGGAGGTCTGCAAGCAATCTTTCTAGTGTGACAGTCATGATAGTTAGTGTTCTTGAGTTCTTGTATGAAGATGCAAGTGATTCTGTGATTTGAGGTGGTGCAGTTGTTCTTGTTGATTTCATTGTGCTTGTGGAGTTCTCTGGGTCGTGTGCCTATTGTGTTGGCGATCTGCATTGAGGATTGAGCTCGTAGTTGAAGATTTCTCCTTGGGTGTTGCTGTTCTTTCCAGTCTTGGCCGACCAGATGCTTGGTGCATGTTGCGGATGATCCAAGAAGAGTTCTATGGAGCGTGGCATGTTGTTTGAGGAAGATTTGAGTCCCAGCTATGTTTGGCTGACAGTGTAATGGTTTGCATGTAGCATTTTAAGTCTTGTGATTGTAATTGCTTGTAATGCCTATCTTGGAGAATGTTCCAGATAGACAATTGTAAGGCCGACTTTGATGTTCATTCCAAAGTCGATGTCATGTATAAATAAGTGTTATGAAGTCGTGGAAATGTGCGAATGTGTGTGAAGATGCAGAGGTAGCGAGGAAGTGTTTGGGGGCAAAGCAAAGGTGTTGTGAGCTTCAATGGAATTGCACCTTGGCATGGAGAAGATGCTGTTTCTCAGTTCAATCTTTCAGTGTTAATCATGTGAATGTTTTTGTAGGCAGGTAGTGCGCCTGAAGGCAGGTGCCTTCCCATTTTTCTATTCTTTTAACAGAGAATAAATCTTGTGGGTTAACCCCCACCATGGTTTTTCCCTTAACTGGGTTTCCACGTAAAAATCTTGGTGTTATATGTATTGATTGTGTTTCTGCTCATGTGTTGTTGATTCATGCTTTCATGGTTATATCATTAATATGTTTATAAGTGGTAAAGAAGATTAAATGCAGCAAAAGATAAAGATTTGTGACAACTGATTCACCTCCCCTTAGTTGTCTGCCCTAATTTCAACAAACGAAAATTCATTCAAAGCTTCAGAATTGAAAAATAAAACCTTTGTGAAGGAATTGGCCAAACATCATTTGTGGGTTGAAAGATATTGAAGTTTTTGTTTCTTTAAAAACCCTTGAAAAAGTTTCAAAGTCAAATATGAGGCACTTAGAGGCCCTGTACGACCCCGAAAATGGGTGGAATTGGCAAAGCAGATTCTAATAGCGTAGATCTCTTCACGAGATTTCCAATGCATTAAATGGTTCGTCAATCGAACACCCGGATCAAAAGTTATGGCTCCCGAAAGTTGGGCTATTTTTGGAGGGAGTTACAAATTTCAAAATTTTGGTTGGAAAGCACCAAAAGGGGCTATTTATGACCATTTTTGGGAATATTTTGGTAGTAGTAGTAGAGAAGGGGGGGAAGTGGTGAGTCGTGAAAAAGGAGGGAAAACAAAAACCGTAGCAGATATGAATCTATAGAAGGCAAAAGGTTCTAGAATCCAAGGAGAAGGAAGTTGTAATGTGTTGCAGCCTGTTGAGGATTTCATCATCTAATTTGGTTCCAATTTCTGTTATGTAATTTGTTTCTAGTTCAATAAAAGAACATTCCTATTTTCTGTGAGAAATCTGTGTTGTGTGTTCTGGGATTTACCTCCCTCATCAGACCCTCTGCCATATGCCAAGTATTGAATATAACTTATACAACCACATCTTTTCTGTGATATGTTGGTTGCTACTCAACCGTTTCTCGTCGCAACTCTAATTGTGAGTTATCATGTCCTTTTATCTACCATATCTATCTTTTTCATCAATATCACTCTATCCAAACATCATCTTAAAAGACTCCTCATTTTGTTTCCCACCTTGCAAATTTTCTTTGTGTGTTGCACACCATCTTGTAGGCATTGATTTTAACAAATGAATCACCACTTTGCACACCAATTTTGTTCATTCTAATGTCTAAATTCTTTGCACTCTCCCAACTTAATTCATCTATGTTTGACCTTTTTTTTGCATTAATCTCATCAAACATTCAACAATCTTATATGTGATGCATATTAGTTTTGCAAATGCTACACTAGTCATTTATTTCTATCTTTTATAAGTTGTTGAACAAAGGAACTTTTGCTTCATCATGTGCATCCTTAACAAATGACACACTATATCACTTCTCTTCATCGACAACCCTTTAACTCCTTTCAACTTTCCTCTTGAAGATTTTGCATTGCCATGTCCTTCATGAAACTCAATTGATCTAGTTTCTTTTGAATTTCATTGATTTGCGCTTCAAATTTTAGAATTGCATTGCTATCATTTAGCTTAAAGTCTAGTTCCACTCTCAGTGCTAACTTCAATGTAGATCTTTGCATTGTGTGAGTCCGTCCATTCCCTTCTCTTTTTAGTTGCTTCACTAGTCCAATAGTTAACCATTCCCTATGATTATCTTAAGTAATCGTAAAAGGTAATTTTTGAACTCCCTAAATCTCTTATCATATTCTTTCAAACATTCTCTTGTCTGGTGCTTAATTTTATCATCACTATAATTTTTTTGTTGGTTCATTTATGGATATACTAGAATCGATTCAAAAATATTTTCTTTTATAGTTCATAATTATCATAACTCCAATCTGGGTTAAATTTATAGTACCACTTCTGTGCTCTTCCCTGCAAAGTGGTTAGAAACACCACCACTTTTTGTATCATTGTCGTTATAATACATTTTCCTCACCAAACTATCTTGCACTTTTGGACATGCATCTCCACATCTTTAGTTCCATGATATTATGGTAATTGAAATATATCTCTCATTCTTCCACTATTAAATTATGTTGTCCCAATTCACATTTCTCATTAACCCTCCTCTTATGCCCTTCTTACTTTGTCATTCTACCCAAGCACAACAAACTAGCACTTGATACATTGTCTCCTTTTTCCTTTACAAAGTCCCAATCTCCCTTTTCCTTTATAAAGTCCCACAACACCTTTGAGCTATTAGCTCACATTTTTTACGCTTGGCATAGCCTCAACTCAACATTGTTCACAAGTAAATCTTTACAACTTTGCTTCCTATTGTACATTTTAATCTATCAATCCTTGAATTCTCCAACATCGATGGGAGTCAAACTTCCTTTAGCAAAAGGGTCTCGATATGGAACCAAAATGTTCAGTTTGTATACCATCGCAAATGTCAAACTTAGATAGATAAAGCAACATTGTAAAACTCAATAAACTAGATTTCGATAATCAAAAGATAGGGTCATTCGACAGAAGTCTTACTTGAAGTGCATAGAGCACTTAGGGTTTGGTGAAAGAATGATATTTTTGAACACTTTTGGCTTATTTTATGCCACTTTTTTTCTTACAAAATTCACCCATCCATTGCATCAGCTACCACATGACTAAGAGATTGATGCTGAAATTTTGAGTGAAATTGGGATTTTGAGGAATCTTGGGGATTGAAGGATTGAGATAGTTTTGTGGATAGAACAACACTTTTTATCTAAACCAAGGTTTGTATTTCCTTCCATGGCACTCAAATATTTTACATCACCATGCTTGTACTGAGCCTAATCTAAGTAAAAGAAAGGAAGAATGCCATTGTGAAAGTACACTTAGACAAAGAAGATGAAGTAAAGTTTCATTATATTCATTAATTGGTCACCAATGGTGATGAGTACATTGGTCCCTTGGGATAAGGATAGAAGAAGCATATTACACTTTATGTTGCAACACCAATCAATGATGACTCACTTAACCTATATACCCAATCATGTCGTCTTGCGATCACTAAATTATCCATCTTCAACCTTAATCTATCCAACCCTCCTAGGTAACTATTTATGATTTGCTCCCTTGATCTTCAGATCCTGCATTGTTTTGACTTTAACTTGTCCAAACCCTCCTAGGTGACTATCTATGGTTTGTTCCTTTGATCTTCTGATCTTGCATTGTACTATCCTATATTTGTGTTGACAAAAAACCAAAACACACAACTTCTTGGGCCCTAGCTAGAGAAAGCCACAAAGGGGCCAATAGGAACAATCCTATGACTAAGTTTTATTTTCATTGTTGTGGTTGTTAGGGGTTAAGAGGAAAAGTCTATAGTGGTAACCTTCACTTAACACAGTTTGTAGGAAGATGTTGGTCCTTCACACCTTTGACCTACTTGTTAAGAGATTTCAGTTGGTATATGATTAGTGGAGGGATTAGGGGTAGAGGTAAACAACAACTGCTACGATCCACTATCCAAACACACATAAGGAAATTGGTCATGTTTTGCATAGGCATGTGGGTTTGTCTATATAGAGTGTGTTTTAACTAGCCTAAATTTGTTTTTTGGGTTTTCAAGTGTTTTAACAGGCGTTAAAAATGCTAAACAATAACTTAAATAAAAGTAAAACAATGCTAATATAGAAAAGTCAATGTTTAATGTAACTAAAGCCTATTTGTTTGTATATTTGAAAGGAAAACTTTTAAATGGATGCAAGTCTTCCCTTTTGTACTCTAAAATGGCTTTTCACAACATTCTAGGTTTTACAAGAATGTGAGAATGCAAAAATACAAATCAGTAAACTTTTTGAAAAATAGAAAAATGAATGTTTTGAGCAATGTCAACTCTTGGGTTGGAATTTTGAAGCTTAATGAATGCAAGATTTTCCTACTCTTCAAAATACAATGCAAATTTTGATTTTCCTATGATGCCTATAAAATGTGAACCAATTTTTTCTTTTTTCATTTGAAATAGTAATGCAAGCAAAAGGAATTGAACACACTATGCAATTGTCAATCACTTCTACTCTATGATAGTTGGATCTATATGCCTTCTTCGCTAAGATGCAACACCTATATGACTATTTATGCAAACTCTACAACAAGATTCCTTTAACAAACACAAACCTTAAATGAAAATGATGGAGAACATAGGTTTTAACAATGTTTATGATTAGTTTTGGAAGATTTTAAATACACATTTGATAAACTCTATAACTACTATTTGGACAAGGGTTTGTGTAATTTTAGATGGCTACAAAACACACTAACACATAATTTTGGCAAGATTAATCCATAGTTTGATAGTGAGTAGTTGATCAAAATATAACTTTTGGGATTTTTGATGGTAGATAGACATAAGGACCGTGTGGTTGACAAAGATTTTAAGAGGGTTAATGGTAGTCTGAAACATCAAGAATAAACTGAGTTCTAGGCTAAGAATGACATTGGGAGATGTTGAATTGGGTCTATGCAACATGGAGAGAAAGATTTTTGATGGTAGATAGACATAAGGGTGTGGTTGACAAATGTTTTAAGAGGGTTAATGGTAGTATGAAACATCAAGAATAAACTGAGTTCTAGGCTAAGAATGACATTGGGAGATGTTGAATTAGGTCTATGCAACATGGAAAGAATTGTTTGAAGCAAAGAATGAATGATAATGATTGTTGTAGGGTGTTTGCAAATAAAATGACAAACAAATGATTATTTGTTGTAGAAAAAAGACTAGCAATAGAGATAAATCTATCAAAAACTAAATATACATGGTCTAAATTAATATAAAACCAATTCTAAACTAATTACTAACAAATTCTATTAATAATTAAACTAGAAACTAAGAAAAATCCATGCAGGTGCAAAATGTTGTAGATAAGGAATTGGTTGAGATGCTTTTGGTCCTCAAATTAACACCAAATCGAGCTCTATTTCATAAACAATTGGTCGTGATAAAATGTAGATGGAATTAGAGATATGCGAGTGAGAAAATAACTATGGTTGGGAATGGAATTGCATGGTCCAAGCTTCTTGTTCCAACTTTTTCACCTTACTAAATGAAAAATAAGGATTTGTAATGAAGATGAGTGGGAGTGAAAGAGATTAGGGTTGCAAGGTGCAACAATGGGCGTTACAAGATGGATAAAAGAGACATGAATTTAGGCATTACAAATTCTACCATTTTGAAATCATACAAAACCACCGAGGACTATGGAAGTTATGAAATCATCACGACCTTTCCAAAACTGACTTGATGGTTTCAAAATTGCATATTGTGGGAAAGCAACAATTTTGCCAAAAGGGAAAACTACAAGCTCAAATATCAATAAAAGAGGCTAAGTTAAAATAAGGGAACGAGAAGGAATCTAAGGCATGCTAGAAGGGGCTAGAGATGTTCAACTAATGGGTTGAACTAAGGAAAAGGAATTGACTATCGATGTACATGCCATAAAAGTTGTTTTAAGTTTTTGGTCATCATTGGATGTGAAATGGTTTCCCATAATTTTGGGGGCATACATATTTGCCCCATCATAATAGGCAAACACTACTTTTTGAAATGAGGTAGTGGTTATGGGTCATTGATTCGCTCTTACCTATGTTGATGCATGTTTGTTGTCCCATGTTCAAAGATGCAACATACAAAAGCAAAATCAAGTGTCACATATAGACATCCTTAAGCAAAGCTTAAATGACTAGGTGGATAAGAGGACTTAACCATTATGGCAGGGTTTAGGATACTACCTATCTCTTCCATGGTTGGACATCCATTTAGTTCCTATTTAATGGAAATACATAGATTCAAATTTAGCATCATGGCATTTTGTGAAAAATATTATTACTTGAAATAAAAGATCAGAGGACTTACCATTTTTGCAAGGTTTAGGTCACTATAGGTATTGTTGGTTACTAGGTACATGTACAAAACGGCCAACTTCACCAAAAATCTCGCTAAACAAAGTGAAAGGCTAGCCAAACATTTTTTACAATTTTGACAAGAAACCATGTTGCAAGGAGTGACTTTGACAACAAAAGTTGCAAAGAATAGGAAGCTCTACATGACAAATGAAAGTTATTATGAAGGCAAAAAAGGTAAAAGCAAGGGGATTTGGAAAATGCTAAACACAAGAATGGACACAAAATAATGGAAGGGAAGATAAAAGGATCAAAATGAAAAACTTCTATGTCAACCACTAAAACTACCAAACGTGTTACGTACCTAGGGATATGATATTATAATGTATATAGGTTGATGGAGATGTTGATATGTGGTACACATCCCTTAAATTGGTTATTTTTGATCATGTGGACAACTTGTGTAATTAATTATATTAGGTAATGAGTAGGCCTACATTGGGTTTAGTGGTTTACCCCTCCATTATGTTATTGAGGTCTCTATAAAGGAAGTGAATATCAATAAGGATATGTGAAGAGTATGATATTGTGTTTGGGATCTCTAGGAGATATGGTGTGGAGTGGCTTCTTCTATAAGAAGTATTGTATAGTGTTGCCCTACCTCAAGGGTTGATTCTACTTTTGCATATATATTGGATATTAGAGCATGTTGGCCCACAAAAATATCTTGTGATTGTGTACATGACCTCTATTCTACATTATCTTATTGCCATTATTATGTGTAGATCTTATCAAAGACAAAAATGTGCAAGATAGGGCAACACTACTTGACTATAGAAACTAACAAAGCATAGTAAATCATAAAACACACAATAGAAATTGCATACAAAAAATAGAATGTTCTTTTATTGATTTGGACAACTCATTACATTACAGAAGCTCAAATACAATCAGATGATAAATCCTCCATAGGCTGCAACACATTACAGCTTCCTATCTCAAGACTCTAGAATCTTCTACCTTCTGTAACCCCAAATCAGCTAGGGTTTCTGTTTTCCCGCCTATCCTTGACTCTACACTTTCCCCCTATCTCTACTATTGCCAAGTGTTCCCAAAAATGGTTATTAATAGCCTTTTTGGCGGGCAATAACCAAATTTCAAAATTTGCCTCTCCCTCCAAAAATAGGTCAACTTCCGGGAACCATAACTTTTGATCCGGGTGTTTGATTGATGAACCGTTTGAAGCGCTGGAAATCACGGAGTGCTCTACGCTCTAAAAGCCGAATCTGTCGGTTCCGCCCATTTTCGGGCCTGTACGTGGCCGTTTAGTGCCTCAAACCTAAATTTGAATAATTTTTAGACATTTTTCGGGAAACAAAAACTTTAATATCTTTCATCTCACAAATGATCTTTGCATGATTCCTTCGCCAAAGGTCTTATTTTTCATTTACGAAGCTTCCTATAAATTTCACTTCAATCCGTGCCCAAATGCAAACTTTCCAAAGATAGCAGTTTGCTATTTTTAGTAGTTTGGAAAAATTGAAAGTTCTACATCATTATTCAAGTGATTATGGAACCAGAAATACTAATTTTGAAAAGAAATGGAAATAACATCAATGATTTTGAATCAACATCTTTTTTGGGTGATGCAAGATTGCTCTTACACCTCTGGATGCTCCTGCATTAGATAGCCAGGATAATTTTGAGAAGTGACCTTGTCACATCTCAGGTGTTTGAGGAAAACCCCAAAGGTCAACTTCTGCCTTAGATAACAGTAAGAATCTTCAACAGGCCTTCCTTTCCACTTCACCAGATATTCTTCATATTGCCTATTCCACGTACTCCTTCCCACACGGCTATCCAAGATCTCTTCTATCTCCTCCTTTGAAGTAGATGCTAAAATACTCCACTATTCTTCTATTGGTCCATCCTCTATGCCACCTTCATGATATTCTGTTAAATCAACAATATTGAACACAGGGGAAATGTTGATCCCACTCGACAACTCTACCTCATATGCATTTCCTGAATCATGCTTCTTCAAAATTCTGCATGGTCCAATTTTCTTCATTTTCAACTTATTATATGTTCCAACTGGAAACCTCTCTTTTCTCAAGTGAACCATTATTTCATCTCCTACCTGAAATTCCTTATATCTCCTCTTCTGATCTACCTTAGCCTTGTACTGAATATTCATCTTATTAATGTGCTTTCTCACCTCTTCATGCAAATTCTTTAGGTGTTCTGCAAAGTCCTCAACTTCGGCACTAGTCTTTTCTCCCTTTTCTAGCTTCCTTAACTTTGAAGCATTTCTTGGACTACTCCCATTAACAATCTGGAATGGTGATTTACCTGTGCTTCTATTGACAGAATTGTTGTAAGCAAATTCTGCCTCTGTTAAAATCAAATCCCATCCCTTGGGCTTATCCCTTACTAAGCATCGTAGCAGGTTACCCAAACTCCTATTCACCACTTCTGTCTATCCATCAGTTTGTGATGGTGTGCAGAACTGAACTTCAAATCTATCTTCAACTTCTTCCACAATGTCCTCCAGAAATACCAACAAACTTGGTATCTTGATCTGAAACTATGCTCTTAAGTATACCATGTAGTCTCACCACCTCCCTGAAAAATAACTCTGCAATATGAATACCATCATTAGTCTTTCAAGGAATAAAATGTGCTATCTTCGAGAATCTGACCACCACCACAAAAATGAAATCATGTCCTCTCTGTGTCCTTGGTAAACCAAGAACAAAGTCCATACTAATATTGTCCCATGGCTTCTCTAGTACAGGTAGTGGCTGATATAGCCCTGTATTCTGACTTGTTCCATTCGCCATCTGACACACTCTGCAACTCTGCACAAATTTCCTCACATCCTGCTGCAATTGTGGCCAATAATAATGCTCACCAACAATAGCAATGGTCTTATCTCAACCAAAGTGTCCAGCTAATCCCCCACTATGCTTCTCCTTAATCAAGTTCTCTCTCATGGAACTCCTCGGAATGCACAACTGACTTCTTTTAAACAACATGCCATCTTGGATTATGAAATCCAACCATTTTATCCTGTCTAAAGTAACAGGTTCCAAACAAGCTTTCCTAGCCTCTACAAAATCTAGATCTTTAGGATACAAACTTTGGAGCTCATCAAACCCAACAACCTCTATCTTCATTTCTGTCAACAAATTTTGCCTTCTGCTCAAGGCATCTGCAACTCTGTTAGACTTCCCACTCCTGTGCTTCAAAACAAAAGTATTTAACTTTCCTTAACTATTAAGATACTGCAAAGCCTGATGGTCAGTATATAAAACAAACTCTTTCGACAACAAATAATGTCTCCATTTCTTCAAAGCTTGAACTATAGCATAAAACTCCTGATCATAAACATAATACTTTTTCTTGGCATCATTAAGCTTCTCACTAAAATAGACAATGGGCTTACCTTCTTGACTCAAAACAACTCCTGTAACACTACCACTAGCATCACAATCTACTTGAAATACCTTATTGAAATCTGGAAGTGCCAATACAGGTTGCTCTGTGACTTTCTGCGTCAATGTTTCAAAACTCTTGGCTACTCCTATAGTCCATCTAAATTCTTTTCTATCCCCTCTCATTGTATCAGTTAGGGGTGCACAAATGCTACTAAAATTCCTGATAAATTTTCTATAAAAACTTGCCAAAGCATGAAAAGATCGTACCTCTGTAGCACTCCTTGGGGTAGGCCATTCAACAATAGCTCTTACCTTTTCTGGGTCCATCTTAAGACCTTCCTCTGAGACGACAAATCTCAGGTATACCAACTCCTTTGGAAAACTACATTTCTTCAGATTAATCAACAACTTTTCCTCCCTCAACTTTTCTAAAATTCTTCTGATATGCATTAGATGCTCATCCCAAGTCTTACTAAAAATCAAAATATCATCTAAATAAACAATAACAAAACTTCCCAAAACCTCTTTCAATACCTCGTTCATGAGCCACATGAATGTGCTCAGTGCATTGGTTAGCCCAAATGGCATGACTAACCACTCATACAAACCTTCCTTTGTCTTGAAGGCTGTCTTCCATTCATCTCCTTCTTTGATTCGAATCTGGTGATACCCACTCTTCAGGTCAATCTTCATGAAGTACTTGGCTTCACTCAAACAATCCATTATGTCATCCATTTTGGGCAATGGAAATCTGTACTTGATCATGATCTTGATGATGGCTTGAGAGTCTGTATACATTCTCCACTCTCCATCTTTCTTTGGTGCTAGTACTGTAGGTACCGCACATGGACTTAGGCTCTCCCTTATCAGTCCCTTCCTTAATAGCTCATGAACTTGTCTGTTCAGCTCTTCATTCTCTGCAAGAGTCATTCTATGAGCTGCCTTATTTGACAAACTAGCTCCTGGTATCAAGTCCATTTGATGACTTATTTTTCTCACTGGTGGTAAAACTTCTGGTACATTTATCATAGACAATGTCCTGAAATTCTTCCAACAGATCTAAGACTTCTACTGATACATCTTCACTTTTCTCTTGATTGATCTTAGGAATCAATGCAAAACAATGACGCTCATGCTTCATACCCTCCAAAAATTTCCTACCATCTACCAAGCAAATTTTGGCAGTACTACATACCTTTTCTTCCACCTCCTTCAAGGGCTTCAACTTATGACAAACTCCATCTTTTGTTAGGGAATATGCGTTTGTATGGCCATCATAGACAACACACTTATCATATTGCCATGGCCTTCCCAATAACATATGACATGCATCCATCGGTATGATGTCACATAGCGCCTCATCATGGTAGTCCCCAATCTTGAACTTGACTAAACACTATTCATTGACCAAAGCTCTATGGTCCTTCTGCAATCATGCAATCCGATATGGATGTGGATGCTTTCTTCTTGTCAACTTCAACTTGTTAACCATCTCCTCTGAAATAAGATTGTCAGTGCTTCCACTGTCAATAATAATATCACAACACTTACCTTCACATTTGCACCTTGTGCGGAATAAACTCTTCCTCTGATCTGGTTCTTTCTTCTCATTCAACAAGGTTCTTCTGACAACTAGGGTTTCTCCCCTTTCAGCATCTTCAGAATGCTCAGACTGTGCGTCTTCATCTATATGTGCAACTCGTGCATTACCTTTAGGTCTTCTATTTGTCCTTCCTTGATGTTGCAGATAGTCATATGCTCGATGCCCTTCTTCTCCACATTGGAAGCAGGTTCCTCTAAAACCTCCTCTTCCAGGTCCTTGCCCAGGTCGGCCTCTTCCTCTTCCTCTTTGCTCACCATTGTTTTGGTCACGAGGGCGGTATGCATTATCTCCTCTCTGATTTTGATTGCTTCCAGCTTCTTCACTTTTCTTTTGATCTTCATTTCGGCCTCCATAGGATCTTCCACTATTCCTTTCGCCTTGACTTCTTCCTCTTTGCTTGCTTTCAAATCTTTTATTCAGCTTCTCCTCCACCTTTAGGAAAAACTGGTACGCATCTTCTATGGTGGTCATTTTAACCAGGCTCATCTCCTCTTGAATACTTGGCCTTAACCCATTAATGTAATGGGCTACCTTCTCCTTGTTGGCCTTTGCATGGCATGTCCTAATAGTAATCTTATAAAACTCTTCTATATACTCCTTGACAGACTTGATACCTTGCTTCAATCCTTGCAACTTCTTCAGCAACTCCATCTCATAGTCCACATGAATGAATTGTTTCTTAGTTTCTCCACCATCTGATCCCATCTGGTAATCTTTCCTTTTCCTCTTCTATTTCTCTCCAACTAGACCTCCTTCCACCAAATACTGGCATGGCCCTTCAACTTTGTTTTTACAAACTTAACTCGATCTGGATCCTCCACATCTTCATACTTGAAATATTCTTCCATATCATTGATCCAATCAATAAGTTGTTCCAGATTCAAATCTCCAGAATAGGTAGAAACTTCGATCATGGGCCTCTTTCCGATCTTCGAAATGGCCCTGAACAACCTATCTTCTGCAGGATCTCCTACGGCTTCTTGTTTTTCCTCAGATAGCTCTTCTTCAACTTCATCCTCGCTTTCTTCTCTTGTTCTCAGCTCAAACTCATTACATAGGATTTGCCTTTGTAGGGCCCTAAAACCCTCTTCCATCAAAGCATTTCTCCCAACACGGTTTCTTCGTAGAGGCATTTTTATCTCTGCAGCAAACCCACAACCTCAGGTCCTGGTGCAAACTGCCTCACGGTCGGCGATTTGTCTACACACTCAGCAACCCTTGCTTTGATACCACTTGATGAAGGGGGTAAATCATAAAACACACAACAATAGAAATTGCATACAGAAAATAGAATGTTCTTTTATTGATTTGGACAACTCATTACATTACAGAAACTCAAATACAATCAGAGGATGAATCCTCCAGAGGTTGCAATGCATTACAACTTCTTATCTCAAGACTCTAGAATTTTTTGCCTTCTGTAACCCCAAATCAACTAGCATTTCTATTTTCCCGCCTATCCTTGACTCTACACTTTCCCCCTCATCTCTAGTACTACCAAGGGTTCCCAAAAATGGTTGTTAACAGCGTTTTTGGCGGCCAACAACCAAATTTCAAAATTTGCATCTCCCTCCAAAAATAGGTCAACTTCCGGGAGCCATAACTTTTGATCTGGGTGTCCGATTGACGAATTGTTTGAAGCGTCAGAAAGTTTGTGGAGTGCTCTACGCGCTTAAAACTAGTTCTGCCGGTTCTGTCCATTTTCGGGCTTGTATGTGGCCATTTAGTGCCTCAAACCTAAATTTGAATAATTTTCAGGCGTTTTATGAGAAACGAAAACTTTAATATCTTTCAGCTCACAAATGATCTTTGCGTGATTCCTCTGCCAAAAGGTCTTATTTTTCATTTACAAAGCTTCTTGTAAATTTTTGCTTCAATCCGTGCCCAAATGCAAAATTTCCAAATATAGCAATTTTCTATTTATAGCAGTTTGGAAAAACTGAAAGTTCTACATCATTATTCAAGCGATTATGGAACCAGAAATACTAATTTTGAAAAGAAATAGTAACATCAATGATTTTGAATCAACATATTTTTTTGGGTGATGCAAGATTGCTCTTACACCTCTGGATGCTCTTGCATCAGAACCCCTATCTACTAAGGACTTGAGGGGGCTTTTTGGTGCAAGATGTTAACACATGCTCACTGACACACACTCACACTTACTAATAGAGATCAAATAGAATGCAAACTAGCTTTTGTAATGTGTCGGAATAGGTTTGATATGATAATTTTGTTGTTCTTTCAATTATGCAAGCAAACTTATCTACCCTTTTCCAATTATGATTGTCTCTGACACAATATCTATTAACTATGATATGTAAATCTATGCCAATAGCTATGAATTACAAAATGCAATTGAAACAATTCATGCTGGCAACCTTCAATTACGATTCTTTGAATGCACAGTTTACAGGAGGATAGTATCAATGAGACTAATCAGATCTGATATGCAAAAATCAATCTTTACAATTCTTCAGTCACATCAATTATGATGGTATGAAGGCGACCATTACAAGATTATAATTTGCTGATACAACTCAGAGACAAAGTGAATTCAAACATACCAAATCAATGCTGGGAATGATGATGACTTTAGTAGACTGTTGTCACACAGACCGAATGCTTGGTTTCCTTCAGATGATGATGATTTGATGGTTCCACTCCTTTCAAACTAATCTTTAGCTTCCAATGGTTCACTGTCACAGGTTACTTGCAAATCAATACTCAGTGACAATTATGAATGCCATCTCTGTTGTCCACGAATCAAATGATAGGAAGTCTGAGTTCTATGAGTCCTCCGTAGGCCAATAGGATTCGATCTAGAATAGCCTTCCAATAATGCACTCGGCCAATGATTTGATACCTCTTCAACCGACGCCTATGATATGATGCTAATCGACGTCCTCTTATAATCGACGCTTAAGGAATGGTCAAACGACCTCCAATCTTCAACGAATTGCAATGAGTTCTTCAATGATGGAGATCTCTAAGGGTTTGACGCTCAAGGAATCTAATGCAAGTCTCCAATGTCTGCAATACATATGCAATGATCTCGTCTATGATACATGCTTCAGTGATATGCAAGGATCTCAACAATGGCTTACAACCCAATGACGAATAATCAATCTATGAAACTCTAATGAAGTGCAAATGCGAACTCCATATGAACCCGCCTCCTTAATGTGATTGGGTTTTTGTCCAACACACCAAATCTTCACAAAGGGTTTTTGTCCTCGGAAAATCAAACAACAAATGCCAAGCATAAGTGCGAAAGTTTGCATAAGATTTCTAATGATGAAAATGAGACACCAATGCCTCTTTTATACCAATTCAAATTAAAGATTTAAATTGCAAATTCCCTCTAGTGAGTGCTTGATCCAATGCAAGGACCAAATTTGAATTTCATTCTCCAAGAACCATTTTTCCCTCTAAGATGAGCGCTACCTCTTATTTTATTATTTTATTGTTCTTTTCACACATTCCCATGTAGGCGCCCAAATAGGTCAAGACCTATTTATTATTTTTTGTGTTTTGCTTTTAATTAAATAATATTAAAATAATATTATTTAATTTATTATTTCTCCATTGGTGCTAAATTATAAATCATATAGACATAAGAAGGTGTGAAGTTACAACAAACTCTAAGCAATCCATGTTCATAAGTTAAAGCATAACATTATCTAAATTTATCTTCCATCTTATAAGCCAAAGCTGTAATGTCCCCATTTCCGGAGTGATCACCCAACTAATAATGGAATTAGCCTATCCTCATTCCCGTAGGCTAGTTCATCAACTCAAGGGAATATTCTGGCAGTGATAGATGAAATTAATGCACTTGCATTAATTTATTCAATTAAAAAAAATTAAATAATAATAATAAATATATTATTATTATTTAATTTTTTTTAATTGAATAAATTAATGCAAGTGCATTAATTTCATCTATCACTGCCAGAATATTCCCTTGAGTTGATGAACTAGCCTACGGGAATGAGGATAGGCTAATTCCATTATTAGTTGGGTGATCACTCCGGAAATGGGGACATTACAGCTTTGGCTTATAAGATGGAAGATAAATTTAGATAATGTTATGCTTTAACTTATGAACATGGATTGCTTAGAGTTTGTTGTAACTTCACA
This sequence comes from Cunninghamia lanceolata, assembly GCA_027924645.1. Classification (NCBI taxonomy): domain Eukaryota; kingdom Viridiplantae; phylum Streptophyta; class Pinopsida; order Cupressales; family Cupressaceae; genus Cunninghamia; species Cunninghamia lanceolata. Next base: position 13,789,409 of record BSBN01000040.1, read on the forward strand.
CCTTCTTATGTCTATATGATTGCATGTGCTAATTCTAGTTATGAAATGCAACAAAGATGATATAATATGCAACACATGTTTATTTTATTTTAACTCTTTTAGATTTCAACCTTGCCTTGTGAAGAATAATCATGTGACAATTTGCAAACATCCTTGGACTTCATGATTTAGGAATGATAGGCATAATAGGAACAAGAATGATAGGGGGAAAGAGCAAATACTGGGCATAAGATCTATTTTAGTTCACAATGACCATTTTCAAAAGGGAAACAACACATATCTTTCACCTCATAGGTTTACCCTAGACTTGGAGATGGACAACATGTCAAACCAAGGGAAATGGAGAAGACTCAATAAGAGGAATCTACCTAAAGTGATTGTGGATGATAAGGAATGCTATTACTTATGCCATTAAGATTTTTTTTGAATTTTTTTTCTTTCTTTTTGCTTTTAAGTGCTACCCCTAAGTATAACCTCATGTAACTAGAAATATGTAAGGGCTGACTATTGAAGGCTAGCTTAAGCAAGGGCACTTCATGCCCCCTTTCTTGGCCCCATGCAACTAGGTAGATGCAAGGGCTCACCACCAAAGGTTATAACCAGTAGAACATTCCCTTTCTATTAAGTTTTTAAAAATCTTAAAATAGGTTTTTCTTATGCTTCTTATGTCAACTCGACTCAACATTAGGTTAATTTTTTGGGACTCTAGTCTTGTTGAGGTGTAAAATAGAGAAAGCATTTTTGCTAGCTTCTAGGATAAACTATTAGTTTAGATATATGAAGGGATGAGGGGACAATAATACAAATATGGACTAAAATCAATCTTGTGCTCAACATAAGAGACTATTATGGGAACAAAGGTTAATGATATGTGGTGTGGAAAATCATGAAATCCATGAGTGTTATAAACTAACACAAGGAAAACCAAATTTGTTGTGGAAAGATGGAATACTTTATTCTATCATAAAATGCAAGATACAAAGGTATCTAATTTGTTTTCATGATTGCAAGATATAATACCTTGTAAGATGGAAGGTGTTGACATTTTCACCAAAGTCCTTATCTTCTATGGTGCATAAGCAAAAGGTGTCATTACCCAAATTCTTTGTAACTCAGTATGACCCTAATTGATCCAGTCTAAACTTTTGGCCTTTGTTAGCTCTCTATTCAAGAAGATTATCAAACCTAAGAATTAAGTCCTCCACTTAGATCGAGCATGAGGAAACCTTTTGTTTTCCACCTATCCATTTTGTTGAGGGCAATAAATAGATGTATGTGTAGAATTTCTTGCACAATTCCCACATTTCTACATTTTTGAAATAAAATGCATCATTTGTGATAATGGTTTGAGGGATACCAAACATACAAATAATATTATTTAGCACAAACTTAGTTATAACCATACTAGAGATGGAAGTTGAGGGCATTGCCTCTACTCACTTGGTAAAAATTTGTGTTATAATTATAATATGATTATGCTTGTTTGAAGAAGAGGGGTGATCTTATGAGCAAGATCTAGTCCCCAAGTGGAAAATGGCCAAGGTGCGAGAAGGTGGGAGATGAAAGAAGAAACTCCTTAATACTGTCAAAGTCTTCTTGGAAATGTTGAGTCCATGTGAGGTTAGTTTCCTTTTTCAATAACTCATTGGTAGGGGGTTGCATCTAGGATAAGATTTATCTTTACTGGGTTGACATCAATCCCTGTCGGGGAAATAATGCAGCCTAATAATTTTCCAAAAGTAACCCCAAACCCACATTTCTCAAGATTCAACCTAACTTTATACTCTCTCAAACAGGTGAAGATGGTCTACAAATCTCTAGGATGGTCCTCTCTTTTTAGATTGCCCAAACAATCATTGACATAAGTTTCAACAATAATATGAATGAGATTGTGAAATATGTGTGTCATCGCCCTTTGATAAATTGCTTCTCTATTTCTCAAATTGAAAGACATGACTACATAGTAGAACATTCCCCATGTAGTGGTAAAGGTTGTTTTATTTTGATCCTCTTTTTAAATACAGATTTGGTTGTATATGGAAAATTCATCCATAAGGGAAAACATCTCATAACTTGCAATTGCATCTACAATCATAGCTATAGAGGGGAGCAAGATATCATCCTTTAGGCACACCTTATTGATGTCCCTAAAGTCCACAAACTTCACTTTTACAATTCTTCTTAAGGTCAAGTACAATGTTTGAAATCTAAGGAGAATAGTCCATAGGTTTGATAAAGCCAACCTTTAATAACTTAATCATTTCCTCATTGACCATAAAGGTAACCTTCAACTTAATGGGCCCTAAATTTTGTTTCATGGGTTTGGTGTCAGGTTTAGTTACTAGGTTAAGAACAATGTAAACATCTAGACTTGACATATCTAAATACTCCCATACAAAGCAATCAACGAACTTAGTCAAGAGTTCCTAGTAAATTTGAATTTCTTCCTTCGTAAGGCTACAACTAAGCTTTATCTTTATAGGCCTCTAAGGCATCCCTATGTCTATCTCAATCATATCCTCCATTAAAGACGTGTTTCCCTCCTCAAATTGTGGAGAAGTTGGAGGATTTTCTAAGATGTCCTCACTAACCTCAGGGATCTCTATCTCATCACCAAAGTAGTCCCTAGGGTAAGGAACTAGAGAATATCCTTGCATATAATAACTTCTAGGTAACTCATCATAGACATGAAGGTATTCTAGAATTCCTTCATTAATTTCAACAAAATTATGGTAGGAGGTTCAAACTTATTATCAACATAGTGAAGGATTTTAGGAAAATCATTAGCTTCCATTAGAGGCTTAGTTTTTATCACAACTACAAACTCTAAGTTTTGTAGCTGTGAATGGGGAGAGAACATAAAAAAAGATGCAACCATAGAATTAACTAATTGATTGTCCTCTATAGGGACTACCTTGATGGAAAATAAGTTGAAATTATAACTTGGTTTTTTAAGTCTTGGAAACTTAATTTATGGTCAATTGTGAATTTGCAAACACTTAGAGCTTACCAACACCCATGCACTTTACGATCATGAGTCCTAGCAAAAGAGATTCATTCTCCACCATGTTATTACACTAAAAATCTAGCTAAAAGATGAAGGGAAAAATCTTTCCTTCAAGAGAAGTGAAGTTGATGCGTGCCCCCACTCCTACACTACACTTGCCTCTATCAAAATAAAGAGTCCAAAGATTCTTAGGAAAAGGAGGAGGTGAGGTCTCAAGAAAACTTGTTACTTAGCCTCTGAATCTCAGCTATATAAATACCCTTAACCTCATGAATGGGGATGGTCGCTATTCCAGTAGGAGCATAAGTTCTAATCAAATGCATGTCGAAATGAAACATGAAAGGTTGGTCTTGTTCTAATAGTTTGACAATTTTAATAATTGTTTTTGTTGAAAGAATGTCAACCATGATACAACTCTCTTCCTATTTAGGTTTGGATGTCTCTTGATTCCTACTTTCAACGTTCAACATTCTCCACTTCTAAATTTGATTGGCCTATAGGGAAGGATGGGTCTCAAATGGTTTGGAGGGAGTCCATAGTTAGTATGAATTCCTACTTTTTCCTTGTCTTTTGCTTTACCCATGTCAAAAGGGTTGGGGTCTCCTTTGGTAACATGCAACCATTTGAAATGAAGAAAATTGACTTCTTGGAACAAAGTAGATGAAATGGCCTTCATCCTATGAATGTAAGGCCTTTGCAACAATATGTTATAACATGTGTCCATGTCAATAACATAGAACTCAGTAGGGAGAGTCTTAGTTCCAAGAGTAACTAAGAGGATAATCTTACATATGGTGCTAGCTTTGAGGTTGTTATATCATCTCAAGGTGTTACAAGTGCTAATAATATTTGTCTCTCTATACCCCATCTTTTGGTAATAGAGAAGAAAGGACTTCATTGATTACAACCCCACCATAAACTATAGGCTCTTGATGTAGTCATTGTGAACTTACCCTTGAAAATCTAATGCATTGTATCCCCTTCAAGAGATTTATGTGTCAAAAGACATATACCTTATGTTGAAGTTGAGACCTAGATCTTGGCTTCATGAGGTGGTGTAATGCTTGATAAATGCCCATGTACCAATGCTTTTAGTAGGACAACTTAGTGGGTAGGGGAATTCCTAAGGTCCAAAAAAGGTACATGGGAAATATTTTTCTTAAGACCCTCAATCAAATCATAAGAACCCATAGGGTGAGAAGGCATCTACCTTGAGGAAACAAGGCGTGTTATGATTTTGGGTCCAATAGTGAGATCATTTTCCTCGTTAATATCTAGTTCCACTAAATCCAACATCGTAATCTTTTGTTTATATCCAAGGAAAGGCACCATGTTAGTATCATCGATAGTTGAAACTACATCCAAGCTAGATGAAGGGCTGGATTACATATGTTGGGAGATTTGACCACCTTGGCGATGCCCAATAAAATATTTTTGATAAATCCTTAGGTTTGCATTTTGTGGGGCAATGGACCCTTGGCTATTTTGGGAAGGGTTGTCCTTAAGATAGAGGAACATGTCAACAAATAACTACTTTTGATCCTCAAGCAACTGCTAGACAAACTTATTATACTCTCTGTAGGTACCAATATAACCAATTATTCTCACATTGACAAGCTCATCTTCTAGTTGTTTAAACATCCTCTTTCATGCATCTCACTCTCACTATAGTTAGGTATTCCTCTTCCAATTCCTTCACTAAAGGTTTGTTGGGCATTAATTTTCATATGTCCAATCTAAGAGTGTTGGGCTTGTTCATTCTCTTGTTGAGGTTCTTAGTCAAACTAAGACCTTTGATTATAATTAAGTTGGAGGTTAGGTTAAATTTCTTGATGAGTGGTAGTTTCATTACATTCTATTTGTCTTGCCCTTATGTTGAAAAAGTTGTCTTCTCTATCCAAGTGTTTAGGCATGTGCAATCTAAGGTTCAAATTTTGAAGGAGTTAAGAACAAATAAAAGTTTTGACCATCTTGTTAGAATCATTCTAGTTAAAATGTGACTTAGGAATCTAGTTATTGTTATAAACTTTGTACTCATCTTCATCATGCCAATTGTTGATGATTGGATCCTTTCGGGCATAACTCACTTGATTGAATTTCTCTACTTTGACCATGTTCATGGTGTGCAAAGGACAAATGACATGATGGAAAGTGAAGGGTGCAGGGTGAAGATAAAAGAATAAATAGGAAAGAGGAAAGGTGAACGAAAAATTGGCAAAAATTTCATGTTAGGTTCACTAAATATGCGTTGACAAAAAATTACAACACACTACTTCTAGGGTTTTGGCTAGAACAAGCCGCAAAGGGGGCAATAAGAACTAGCTAATAACTAAGGTTTACTATCATTGTTGTGGTTGTTGGGGGTCAAAAGGAAGAGTTGATAGTGGTTGCCTTCTCATTACATGGATTCTAACAACTTGTTAGTCCTCCACACCTCTAATATGCTCATTAAGAGTTCCATAGTCCACTATCCACATCTATTTGTGCCGTAAACATTAGGTTGTCCAAGAATAGGGAAATTCCCTTAGTTTTGCATCACTTGAGTAAATTTCTTTACTTCAACAATCTAAAACAACAAGCATGTACATAGTTCTAGGTTGAGAACAACCTTGGGAGACGTTGAACAAGGTTTATGCAACTTGGAAACAATTGTTCAAAGCCAAGAACAACTAATAATGACTATTGTAGGAGTGTTTACAAAGAAAATGATAGATAAACAATTGTTTATTGAATAAAACACACTAAAACATAAATAAATATATCAAAAACTAACTATATGTAGTCTAAATTAATCTAAAGGTAATTCCAAACTAATTACTAATAAAATCTAGCAACAATTAAACTAGAAACAAAGAATGATCCATGCTGGGAGTAGAGTGCTACAAATATGGAGCTCATTGAGATGCTATTGGTCCTTCTAACAAAACTTGATTGAGCTCTCTTTCATAAATTTTCTATCTGGTATTCTCTTAAGGTCAAATAGAGACAAAATGTAGATGGAATTCAATCTGTGAAGGTGAGGAAACAACTAGCTATGGTTGGGAATGGAATTGTAGGGTCTGAGTTGCTTGTTCCAACTTTTTCACATTACCAAATAAATGAAAAACCAAGGATTTATAAAGTAGATGAGTGGGATTCAAAGAGATTAGGGTTTCAAGGAGCATGAATGGGCATTACAAGATGGATAGAAGAGGAACAAATTCTAGCATTACAAATTCTGCCACTTTGAAATTGTACAAACCCGATGCTTTCCAATAGACTGATGATCTTGAAACTGCCCTAGTGATGAAAAGACTTCCACAAAGCCCAGAAAACTATTCGACATTTCCAAAATCATCATTGTGATTTTGGAACCATTAGTTTTGTGAAAGAATTAGTTTTACCAAAATAGCAAAATTGTGAGGTTAAATATTGACGAAAGAGGCTAAGTTTAAACAAGGAAGTGAGGAGGAATCTAAGGAATGTTAGAAGGCGCTAGAGAGGTTGAATGAACTTGATGACCTAAGGAAATGGGTTTGACTATTGTTGTATATGCGATAAGGTTGTTTCAAGTGTTCACTCATCATTGGACATGAATTGTTTGCATGTGCGGTTTTGGGCACTTATAATACCTTCATATATTCTCCTTTATCCCTTATTAAGGGAGCCCCTAGAACCAATGTTTGTCACTTATATACACTAATCACCACTTTATTGACACTTATCTCTCTCTATGATATCTAGCACATTGGTGCTTCCTTCTTGTAGAGTGGATTGTAGTTTCCTTCCATTACTTAATTAGTAGTTTGTGACCAATGTCATTCCACTATCCCTTTGTTCTTGAATTCCAATATCCAATACTTATAAATCTCCTCTAGCCATAGGGATGTTTTTGATTAAGGGGTAAAGCATGTTTTGAAGGGACCTAAAATCCTGTTACAAGCAACAAAATGCTAGCTAAACATAAGCTAACCTATAGAAAAATAGTAGCACAACTGCATCAACAAACCAAAACTTCAACACAAGACCATAAAAAAACAAGAAACAAACATAAAATTAAAGTCTATGCAGTCTTTGCATCCTCAAGTTCTTCTTTGTAGAAATTTTCGTGTAGTTCCGTGAAATCCGGTAACTCCTTCCTCTCTTTGGCGTGACTTTTCTTCTTGTAGCTTCTTGTCCTTGTACTAGGTCCAACTATAGTCCCTTTTTCTTCCAACCAAGTTTTAGAGAGCCTAGAATCCTTCGTAGATGATGAAGGGAGGTAAATCATAAAACACACAACAACAGAAATTGCACACAGAAAATAGAATGGTATTTTATAGATTTGGACAACTCATTACATTATAGAAGCTCAATTACAATCAGAGGATGAATCCTCCACAGGCTGTAACACACTACAGCTTCCCTATCTCCAGACTCTAGAATCATCTGCCTTCTGTAACCCCAAATTAGCTAGGGTTTCTGTTTTCCCGCCTTTTCTTGACTATACACTTTCCCCCTTAACTCTACTACTGCCTAGGGTTCCCAAAAATAGTCATAAATAGCCCTTTTTGGCGGCCTCTAGCTAAATTTCGAAATTTGTAACTCCCTCCAAAAGTAGGTCAACTTCCGGGAAGCATAACTTTTGATCCGAGTGTCTGATTGATGAACCGTTTGAAGCACCAAAAATCTTGTGAAGTGAACTATCACACTGGAAATCTGTAAACGGATTTCCGTCAACTTTTCGGGGCATTATGGGATGTTTTAGTGCCTCATATCTTATTTCAAAAATTTTTAGGGGCTTTTTGGAAAACAAAAACTTTAATATCTTTCAGCTCACAAATGATCTTTGCCTGATTCCTTCACCAAAGGTCTTATATTTCATTTATGAAGCTTCCTGTAAATTTTCTCTTCAATCCATGCCCAAATACAAACTTTCTAGAAATGGCAATAAACTTTTCCAAAAATAGCAGTTTGAAAAAAATTGAAAGTCCTACATCGTTATTCAAGCGATTATGGAACTAGAAATACTAATTATGGAAAGAAATGAAAACAACTTCAATGATTTTGAATCAACATCTTTTTGGGTGATGCAAGATTGCCCTTACACCACTGGATGCTCCTGCATCAGTAGATCTCTTAGGTTTATCACTCTGAATTTTGATGCCCATTGCACTGTTTTTGATTGTGCATTTACTAAAATAATTTTATTGAGGTTGTCTTTGATACTCTGCATACCATTTTCCAAGGCAGCAATTCTATTGGCAGGATTGTTTTTAACCATTTGAAGCTCTTTCTCTAGACCAACAATTTTCTCCTTTTGTTTAGCACATTCAGTAGCCATAGGGATGTTGACAATGACTTACTTTCATATTTTGTGTGAACACTTTCATTTCCAATGCTTCGTTTTATTGTTTTAATTGCTAGGTCTAGCTTGATGGGATTGTTGTGCTTTCTTTGATATATCTATAGCCATTGATGAGGTAGAATCTTATGTTGGTGTGCCTCTCATATGTTCTAACGTACACCATTTTATTATTTATGATATGCTTTATAATTTAAATTACTTGTAATTGACATGAATGGAGGCACTACCCTTTGTTGCTTTGTTGATAATATTTTCATTCTAAGTTGCTTGTTGGAAATTAATATAATCTTTGGTTATGTTGTGGATAACATTTGAGTGATCTTTGGTTGTTTAGACAATCTCTCCTTCCTAAGTTTCTTTGAGGGCAAACTTGTCTTCCTTGGTTTCTTTGTGGATGCTATATAACATGTTGATTTATTTGTGGAGATTATAATGCTAGAAACAATCCTTGCTTGTTTTTGCAATTGTCATGATATTTAATTTATTTACTACTTTGATATACTATCATTTGTACTTTTTGTTATGGCATTTGGAGATTCCGCCTTGGATTCTTTGAGTATGTCATGGATGATTTGGAGTGGATGACATTTGGAGGTTCCATTTAGGGATGGTGATAAATGATTTGGATGCATTAGAGATGATCATTGTGAATTGTATCTACATCTTAAATGACCTCTTCATGAGCAAATACCTTATTTGAGTCCCTTGCTAGTGACTTTTCTTGAAATGGTCATGTTGAGACATTTTAATTGCATTGTTAGTACCTTGATGGGATCACATTCTTTAGCATATTTTATTCAAAAAAATTAGGTAGTGAGTATGGCTTTAGGGGAATGATGCATGGTAATGTAAAATATAGGCTTGTAGATGGTTGTAGATAATACTATTTGATGTGAAATTTCAATGCAATTTGATTCTTGCTTTCATTAGAGGGTAGAAATTGTTAATGTGCATGTCACCAAATGTACATTTTAGTTCTTTCTTATGGGAGGTGGTGTGTTTACATGTACTTGTTTCATTCATGTAATTTGTTCTATTCTTTAGAAGGTTGAGACTTGTTTTGTGCATTTTTGTAAGGGTTGGTTTATGTGATTTTCTCATGTTTGGGACATTAAGACTTTCTTATATGCATTTCTATACAATAAAATACTCACCTTTAGAGTTTCTTACATTAAGTGTGCATTTAATGTTGTTAGTTGAGATGCTTATAATGTTATTGTTTACCTAGTTGGCTTTAGATTCGATATAACTATGATGAACTTGTAGTGGTTTTCTTAGCTCATTAGGTGAGCCCCTTATGATTCAAATTTGATCTTAGTATTTTTGCTAGACTCTTATGGCTTGGGATTGTTTTCCTAGTATTTCTTTTGAGAATATATGGATCTTGTTCTTGACATTATGATATTACTCTTTTTGGAGTTTTATGGTCCAAACTCTACAAGATTGAGTTAGATCTGTCAACCAATAGTTGTTCTTATAGAGATGTGATATTCTTATGTTTCACTGTGTTTGAGTGTTAACTAAGTTGTGATCTAGAATATGTTGTTTTTCTTGGTTTGAGATAATTACTTGTGTCTATGGACTGTGGAGGACTTTTATATCTTGATATTTAAGGTGATGATTCTTCATAGGATATTCTTGTAGATTGCCAATTTTTTTCACTCTGTATGATTTTTCCATCATTATATAATTTACTTCAACTACCAATCCTTGAGTGCTTGGCTCATTTCCATTTACTAGATGGTTGATGCCTCAATATTAATTCTATAATAATGTTTATTCCTTTCATATATTACTAGTGACTCTTGCTTCATGTTCCTTCATAAAGCTCGTGTAAGCTATCATTATTTCACCTCTTACAGACCCATTCAATTCTTGAATGTAATCACACCTATTATTGGGAGTGGTTCCTGACATTTCAATATAGTTTATCTAGATTTTCTTGACAAAAAACTCAAATTTGAATTGAATACTATTTTTTGTATTCTTTAGTTGAATGCATTGTAATCTTCATTAATACCATTCACTAGAAATATTCTTATTGATGTTTTTGTGCTTATCTAAGCTAATCATCACCAAAGGTTATCAAGACAGTTTCGAAGGGCTAAATCACCTCTCAATCACAAAAGTGAATCAAGGTTAATTCTTCCCATGAACATGTAATGTAATGGGTTGATAGCTCCTAGTAGAATCATTTACTAGTAATTGAAAAGTAAAGGTTGTCAATATTTTTTTTTTCAATGGCATTCTAGCCATACTAATTATATGTGTTTATGTTACTTTTTTAGAAATTTAAATTGCTCTTTTGTGATTAGAGTTTTACCTCTTTGTGAAACTTTTGACCTTAGGTTTTAATTAATATTGAGATACGTATATAATTTTTCTAGTTGGTCATTATTTGATGCTTTATATTCTAAATATTTCATTTCTACAATGTTATTTCAAAATGGCTTACATTATTGTATCAAGTATAACTAGACAATGTTATTTTAGTTAATTAACTATGTGATAATGTTATCTTGATTGCACTCTAAGTTCCTTCTTATTCAATTTTATCATCTTTTACTTATATCATGATTTTTTAACACATTTTACTAACTGTCTCAGAAAATTGACAAAGAAATGGCCATGAATTCATAAGTTTAATAGTATTATTTCTAATGTCTAACCTACCATTATTCAAGAGTTAATGTAATCTCATAAACCATTACAAGCTATAATTGTACTTAAATCTTGTTAAATATCTATTTCACATTTTAATCCTTGAAATTAGCTTTGACGACTAATTTTTTTCTTTATTTCTTTTACTCAGGGGTTCCTTGTCTACCAAAATTATTGCAACGCCCAAAGGTGCAAACTAGTAGTAAAGTTTATGGCTATCCTAAACGACAAGTAACTAGGGCAAGTGTGCCAATTCAGATACGAAGAGTAAAACATCAAAGAAAACATATCTGGTGGCGTTGCTTGAAGATTCCAAATATCTCTTCTTTAAGGAAGTGCAAAACATAACACATTGTGGTGTACAAACACACTTAGTCATAAAAATTAGTTGAATTGTTATATGTGTATATGTCCAAACATTATGCTGTGAAAATTTGACCAGAAGTTGTTCGCAACATTTTTTTGTTTAAGATTAATGTACAATATGTAATTTAAATGTAATTGTCAAGCTCATTTAGTCAATTTTAATACAAAAAGTAGCAGAAGTTTTGTTTCCTTAAATCGATAATGTTATTTTGTTGCCACCATTTGAAGAATATCTAGATATTATTCTTTATAAGAGATGCAACTTTGAATGTAGAATCTCTTGTACTAGATTAGAAAATATTCGTGAGAACATATTACTTCATTCCTCAAGATAAATCAGCTTTACAAGTAATATAACAATAGGTGAATACGAGATATGAATGGTGCATAGTATATCAATTATAATTATAATGTAGAAGCTCAAGATGATCAAAATGAGGTATAACTCTGTTATATATGCAAAATCATCTTAACTTTGATTGTTATAGCATATAATTTAGCTTTTTGTTATGCATAAAGGTAGCCCACAATGAGCATACCACTCCAAGGTAGTCCTAATTAGATATAGATTCAAAGGTAACAAATACATATAACATATTGGGTTATTTAAACAAAAATTCCAAGGTGCAAGATAATTTATCTTGTCAAGATAAGGAACCTAACTTTGAGCACTCCAAGCTACACCTACAACAATAACGTCCCACTAAGGTATGTTAACATATAATGTGCAAATCTGTATGTACACTCAAAACTTGATTTGGTAATGCTTTTTATTGTTAATGACCTATTTTGCATATTGACATTTTGATAGGGATTGGTGTAGGCTGAAATGTAGCAATGTAGTTATGAGTATTGTTATCACTTATAGTATGTCTCTCCTAAAGGATTTTGATCAAGAGGTATGTGGATTCCATAAATAGTCTTCCAAGCAAATCTAGTGTCAACATCATATATTTAATTGTTGCACATTATGTATAAATAATATAATCACCATCCAAAAAACACACAATAAAGGCCAAACATTAGTATAAATTTTTAAAAGTTAATTATGGGTTTAGTTAAAGTTTAGACTTCAATACACTCTAAAAGAACAATGATGAAAGTGTACACTATCTGCTAGTTCGTGACCTCTACATATGTAGACTTGCATGCCTATCTAATGCCCTCACGAAGACCAATTAAATAAATTTATTACCTACCATGGGTGAATTAGATTGGTACTCTAGGCTTGTGGAAAAGGCCTCCATAGTTCCCAATTGTGTGGAACCACGTTTCTGACCAAACTTTAGAAGGGTTCTAATTGATTACTAAATTTAATAATTAAGTTATTTACTTTGTGTTAAAACAATTTTGAGGGTTGTTAAGGTTTACACTAGGTCTAATATATTAACACCTCCAAGGTGTTTAACTAGGGTGAATAAGTGCCTCTTTAACAATTATTCATTAACCAACCACACCTAGCCCTAATCACCAAGATGCTACCATAAGTACTAAATTGTATACCCTTATCTAAGAGTGAACAAATATAGGTTAAGTAACCATAACATTAGTTAATTGATTAGTCCCTACCATGGCAAGGTATTATAGCAATTGATATTTGTGGGCTTTAATTAGTTATTAATCTTGGTAACTTCCAACCAATCAAATCTTAGCATTTTTTCTATTAGTGTTAATGTCTTTGATAAGCTGGAAAAAAGGGTCCAAGTCCCTAATGCCAATATTTGTTCTCTTAATGTGAACATGCAAATTTGTTAACTGGATAATTTTTTTGATGAATAACTCTCTTATACTATTTAATAAAGAAATATTATACACCATATTTTCAAAAAAGATGGGTGGAATGGAATCACACTTCAAAATCTAAACAAGGCATAGCCTTATACAACATCAAACATAAACATGTGGATAAAAAACCAAGCATCAAGAGCTATACAACTAGGTGGTAGTGGTGGATCATAGTACTCAAGCTTGCCCCAACCATTTGAGAGGTCGTGACCATGAGGAACTAACTCCCAACCCATAATGACAATAACATCATTAGCTTGCTCTCCATCTAGAGGAGGATTATTATTCCTTATAGGAGCAACAACCAAAGCCAAGCAAGGGAATTTATTGAGAGCATTATGAGGTTGTGAGCTGATAGAAGGCATGTCAGTTTGTTGAGACCATCCATGAGCCTTGTGTTGAGGTGGAGGAGAACCATGAGAACCGTGCCTATAATGGCAAGCATTATGACTACATCATCACTGATGTCCTTGAGGAGAAGACAAGCCTTAGCGAGGGGGAGGTTGGCCAGACCTGAGCAATTATATAGGGTCCATTACCCAATGATCAAGCCACACCTATAAGTGGGATACCTCAAGGGAAAATTTATTAGCTTGCACCTGAATCTACATAAAAATATTAGAGAAAATCATGGATTTAGTACAAAATAGAAATGTACATCTTGAAAAGAGAGTCAAATTTCTATTTTTCCAAATGCTAGATAATTTCCACTTTGAAAGCATGCCACATATAGGTGAATTTTGTAGGAAGTCTAGGACAATCCTCCAAAAGAATATATACTAGGAGAAAGGATCAAGTCTGAAAGGCTGAAAGAAATTATGAATTCAATTTGAAGCATCCTAACCTCTAGGACAAAACTAGAAGAGATGCTTGAGGTTTCTTTATGTCCACAAAAAGGACAATAAGGATTAACAACTCCCAGGTGGATCAAATGAGATCCAATGGGAAGACCTTGACAGAGAATGCACCAAGAAAAGTGAGCAATCTTAAGCTCAACAATGGTCAACCAAACAGTTTGAAATCTTATGTGCCATGAGCTAGCTATGTACTATAAATCTCATCTATCATTAAGCTTTTGAACCATACGTAGATGTGGGAGAGCCACATATATTCTTTGTGAGGCTTGTAGTTGTGAAATGGAGTATTAGGATACCATTTTCAATCTATCTACTAGAGTTTATTATATCTAACACCAATTTTGTGAAGCAACTCAAGAGCAATATAATCTTGACACTAGTATGAAAAGACTCAGTCTTGATTGGTAAGTGTAAATTTCCTTTTTTCTTCAGGCTCAAATAACCAATTTTTGGTTATTTTGGAAAAGAGGTAAAAAATGGTTTGGACATCTCTATTAAAAAATTTTAGGGCATGGATCCAATGAACTTTGGATAGGGGTTTGTCTTGGAAAGTGATCACAAGAGACCACCAAAGATTTTGTTAGTTGATAGAAAGACCATTGTGAAAAACATTACCATTCTACAAAAGCCAAAGTTTAGTAGCCTCCTGTCATGTCCCGATATTAAGGCATTGTTTAAATTAAAGATCTAACATCATGATAAACGTCGATGAAGTTGCTTTCGTGAGATACGGTACTTAGTCAATTTGAATGATAGAGATAATTAGTAATTAATACATACATATATATATATATATATATATATATATATATATATATATATATAATTATTAATATATAATATATTTATAATGAAACATATATTATAATATGGATGTTATATTATTAATGTAATTATATAATATAATATTAATGTGATTATTAATAGATATATATAAATAGTATAATATAAAATATAGATATAAATATTCAATTACTATTAATATATATGAGTATATAATTAATATTAATATCCATATATACTAATCCAAATATAAATATTATACTATTATAATTATAATAATTACTAAATATAATATATAATATATATTATATATTATATAAAATATAATAATAATATAATATACTATTAATTATAATATATAATCTATAGGAAATAATATAAATTATCAATATTAATATTAAATCCAATATTATTATAAATATACTTACTAATAATAAGGCAACAATTCTTATTGGAAGGCTGCGATTCATGTTATGGCAGCGGTCAAGAGACATAACTATTCAAAACATATAAAGCCATTCATATGGCTAATCAAAATAGTAAGGAGGGGGATCAAAAAAAGGATATAAGTATTTTGAAAAGGCAACGCTAGGATAATAGGAAGAGAGAATCTTAGGAAATAGAAGAATACATCAGCGAACAGCAAATTCAAGATAAATATTAGCAGCAAAGGGCAGGGATTAGGTAAGTTAGTTTCTGTGTAATTTATGGTTAAAGAAAATAAAGTAATAAGAGTATTATGTGCATAGGAACCAATGTACATATATATATGTGTAAGATTAATCTCCATTACAATAGAAATCTGTATGCATATAATTCAGATATTGGGTAAATAAATTTATATGTAAAATAGTGAAAATCCATTATGTATCCATATAAAGAAATGGAACTATATTATGTATACACTATGAGGGAAAGTTGAAATGAAAAATACATTCTATATAAATGTTATATAAAAGAAAAATGATTGAGGTCACAAATGGACATCACATTCTAATCATAAGAATATTCTGACCATAATCTATATCTATGAAATCTACATATCTCCTTAGTACTATTTCTTACGGAATAATGGATATGGTGGGGAATGGCGGAGTAGTTCCTACATGGAATTGATAACTTGGCGCCTTACATATCATGGATTGGATATGGTAAGGAGGGGTGGGTGTAATTCCTTCCATGTATTGGTATCTTAGCGCCACGTCATGTTAATTCTACTCTCCAAAGAAGTAACAAAGGAAGATATAGATCTCAACCTATACTCAATCATATACTTGATTCTCTATCACTCCAACTATACGGAAATGCATAAGGAGGGGCAATATAATTCTGGCACATGAATTGGTATCCATGTGCCCTATGAGGTATCATAGGGAGGCGCAGTGTAATTCCTTCCGTGCAAGGGTATCCAAGTGCCTTATAGCTAATTTCCTTATGGAGGGTTAAGAGAAAAGGGGTATGAACCTTAGAATATGCATTATGATCACTTTACGTCACTTATAGAATATGATATCAAAGATGACAATTAAAATGATAAGCATGGAATAAACAATCATTTAATAAGTAAAAGATGTTTTTACATTATCATTGATCTTATCATTAACATTTAATGATTTCTAATGTTACTAATGTTCTCTTTACAAGTTGAAAATTTTGTGCAAAGTCAAGAAATTTTTGACTTGTTAGAAGGGGACATTACTAGTGGTATCAGAGCAGTCATCCTGCCATCCTGTGTATACTATGTGTGCCTTACATGTATTCAAGTGTATTCAAAGGTTTACTTCATGACTTATGTGTATGCTTTGTAACATATGTTCATGTGAATACTTTATGTTTTGTGTGTACTCACGTGTATGCTTCATACTAATGTGTATACTTGATGACCTTGGGGTGGTGGATGGGTCCACGGTGTAGTATGGGATGCACCAAATTCCCTTCCCAATTGTCTGATAGTATACTTTATTCGAGTATAATTGTATTTGAGTGTGTACTCTATGATTGTAATTGTATTTGAGTGTATACTCTATGAGTGTATTTGTATACTCTATGCTTTGTAATTGTATTTGAGTGTATACTCTATGATTGAATTTGAGTGTATACCCTATGAATGTATTTGTATACTCTAAGCTTATAATTGTATTCGAGTGTAGACTCGGTGATTTGTATTTGTATTCGAGTGTATACTCTATGACTTGTATTTGTATTCAAGTGTATACTCTATGATTTGTATTTGTATTTGAGTGTATACTCTATGACTTGTATTTGTATTCGAGTGTATACTCTATGATACTCTATGACTTGTATTTGTATTCAAGTGTATACTCTATGATTTGTATTCGTATTCGAGTGTATACTCTATGATACTCTTTGACTTGTATTTGTATTCAAGTGTACATACTCTATGATTTGTATTCATATTCAAGTGTATACTCTATGACTTGTATTTGTATTCGAGTGTATACTCTGTGATTTGTATTTGTATTCGAGTGTATACTCTATCATACTCTATGACTTGTATTTTTATGATTTGTATTCGTATTCAAGTGTATACTTTATGACTTGTATTTGTATTCGAGTGTATACTCTGTGATTTGTATTCAAGTGTATACTCTATGATTTGTATTCGAGTGTATACTCTATGACTTGTATTTGTATTTGAGTGCATGTATTCAAGTGTATACTCTATGACCTTGTATTTGTGACTTTGTATTCAAGTGTATACTTCATGACTCGAGTGTATACTCTATAACTTTGACTTTGTATTCAAGTGTATACTTCATGACTATGTATTCGAGTGTATTCAGGTGTATACCTTGTGGCTTATGTGTATACGTGTAACTTATGTAATTAAGTGTATACTTTATGTATACCTCATGTATTATTCGCATATATGCTTCATGCTTCTTGTATATACTATATTTATACTTTATGTATCACATGTATTGATGTGTTACTTAATGTATCTTCAACAAGATGTGTTCTTATAATTTACTATGAGAATGTTAAAAATGTTGTCTTTCTAGTGGCTTGAGCTACTCGGTTACTTGCTTGAGCTACTTACCTACTTGCTTGAGCTACTTGCTTACTTGCTTGAGCTGGTTGCCTACTCGCTTGAGCTACTTGCCTACTTGCTTGAGCTACTTGCCTACTTTCTTGAGCTGGTTACTTGTGTGCTTGAGCTACTTACTTGTCTAATTGAGCTACTTGTCTACTTGCTTGAGCTGGTTGCTTGTGTGCTTGAGCTACTTACTTGTCTACTTGAGCTACTTGCCTATTTGCTTGAGCTGGTTGCTTGCGTTCTTGAACTACTTGGTTGTCTACTTTAATTTATTATGTAATTAAATGGCACTGCATGTAACCTACAAATTGGTGTAATCACTTCTATATTTAGGATCCTAAGGGTTCTAGAAGTATTCTAATTAAGATTGCTTGAGGACAAGCAATCTTAGGCAGGGTGGACTGTCATGTCTCGATATTAAGGGATTGTTTAAATTAAAGATCTAACATCATGATAAACGTCGATGAAATTGCTTTCGTGAGATATGGTACTTAGTCAATTTGAATGATAGAGATAATTAGTAATTAATACACACACATATATAATTATTAATATATAATATATTTATAATGAAACATATATTATAATATGGATGTTATATTATTAATGTAATTATATAATATAATATTAATGTGAATATTAATAGATATATATAAATAATATAATATAAAATATAGATATAAATATTCAATTAATATTAATATATATGAGTATATAATTAATATTAATATCCATATATACTAATCCAAATATAAATATTATACTATTATAATTATAATAATTACTAAATATAATATATAATATATAATATATAATATAAAATATAATAATAATATATTATACTATTAATTATAATATATAATATATAAGAAATAATATAAATTATCAATATTAATATTAAATCCAATATTATTATAAATATACTTACTAACAATAAGGCAACAATTCTTATTAGAATGCTGCAATTCATGTTATGGCATCGGTCAAGAGACATAACTATTCAAAACATATAAAGCCATTCATATGGCTAGTCAAAATAGTAAGGAGGGGGATCCAAAAAGGATATAAGTCTTTTGAAAAGGCAACGCTAGGATTATAGGAAGAGAATCTTAGGAAATAGAAGAATACATCAGCGAACAACAAATTTAGGATAAATATTAGCAGCAAAGGGCGGTGATCAGGTATGTTAGTTTCTGTGTAATTTATGGTTAAAGAAAATCAAGTAATAAGAGTATTATGTGCATAGGAACCAATGTATATATATATGTGTAAGATTAATCTCCATTACAATAGAAATATGTATGCATATAATTCAGATATTGGGTAAATAATTTTATATGTAAAATAGTGAAAATCCATTATGTATCCATATAAAGAAATGGAACTATATTATGTATACAATATGAGGGAAAGTTGAAATGAAAAATACATTCTATATAAATGTTATTATATAAAAGAAAAATGATTGAGGTCACAAATGGACATCACATTCTAATCATAAGAATATTCCGACCATAATCTATGTCAATGAAATCTACATATCTCCTTAGTACTATTTCTTACAGAATAATGGATATGGCAGGGAATGGCGGAGTAATTCCTACATGGAATTGGTAACTTGGTGCCTTACATATCATGGATTCGATATGGTAAGGAGGGGCGGGTGTAATTCCTTCCATGTATTGGTATCTTAGCGCTACGCCATGTTAATTCTACTCTCCGAAGAAGTAACAAAGAAAGATATAGATCTCAACCTATACTCAATCATATACTTGATTCTCTATCACTCCAACTATACAGAAATAGCATAAGGAGGGGCAGCGTAATTCCGGTACGTGAATTGGTATCCATGCGCCCTATGAGGTATCATAGGGAGGGGCAATGTAATTCCTTTTGTGCAAGGGTATCCAAGTGCCTTATAGCTAATTTCCCGAAGGAGGGTTAAGAGAAAAGGGGTATGAACCTTAGAATATGCATTATGATCACTTTACATCACTTATAGAATATGATATCAAAGATGATAATTAAAATGATAAGCATGGAATAAACAATCATTTAATAAGTAAAAGATGTTTTTACATTATCATTGATCTTATCTGATCTTATCATTAACATTTAATGATTTTGAATTTTACTAATGTTCTCTTTACAAGTTGAAATTTTGTGCAAAGTTAAGAAAATTTTGACTTGTTAGAAGGGGACATTACACCTCCCAAGCATTCCATATAATTTAAATCACAAAAGTGCCTTGGAATCAAATAGCTTCATAACTAGAATAGAACAAAATCTTAGATTTTCCCAAGCTTTATGACTAAGGAGAAGCTTGAGAGATATGTAATGGCAAAGTAAGATTTTCCAAGCTTCAATCCTCTCAAGGGCTTTAATTATCCATTTAGCACAAAGAGCCAATACCTAACATTGAACATCTATGAGGCCAAGACCACCAGAATCATGGGGGAGGTAACAAAAAACCCAATCAACACAATGAAAACCTTTGCCTTGCTTTGAAGAAACCTATAAAAATCCCTTAGCAATTTTTAAAGATTTTGTTTGGAAGCCTTTGAAAGCACCCAACATGAAGAGTACTACACATGTGAAGCCACTAAAACATTAGAATAAACATGAAACTTCCCAGTAAGGAAAAGAGGTTTTGTGATCCAATAAACCAATTTATTCTCAACACGAGCAATAAAAAATTGCCACAAAGAAGATGAAAAATCTTGAAAAGTAAAAGAGATTCCTAGAACCTCGAAAACCTTACCATGATCAATCTATTTCCAACTAAAGGCACTAAGACAAACAAACAAAGGTATGGTAGATTTCTTATAACATTGTGTTTTCTACCATTGAATGCTTGAGCTAAAAGGTAAACAAAAATTATCAAGACATCACAAATCCTATTTGACATTATCCTCCTCTTCTAGGAGAGTGAGAAGAATCATCAATAAAATGTCCATTAACAAGTTGTTAATGAGAATTGGGAAGAGAGGTATCGTTGACCAAATTCTATGAGACAAATTAAATAGCCAAATATTGGAGCTTTGCCATTGGCCATACTAAGGACCACCTCAAGAAAATCTTCCTGTGTGAGAATCTGGTCACACATTTCTTTCTATGAAGCAGAAGACTGACATGGGACCACACTAATGCATTGCTAAAGAGCATGATTCTATTCAGGTGAAGGGTCTTGAGCTTTGAAGACCTATTGATAATGGAGAACAAAATGTGTTTGATTTTTTGAGAAGTCTGACAAGCTTGTATGGATTGAAATAATTCCTTGGAAACCTTATTCCCAATCTAAAGATAGTGAAGACAAGCCTTGATTTGAGCCCCCAAGTAGAATGATTATCAACAATTTGTTTCTATTGATGGAGTTTGACCACTCACAATTATAGAGCAGACACAAACAAATGCACTTCCAATTTGGTAGTGGCATATTGTTGGAACTTTGAGGTGGTAGCCTTGTATAAATGATTGTAGAAAAGCACTAGTTGAAAATTGTAAATGCATAAAAAGCATGAAGTGCACTTGATAGCATCATTCCACCACCTTATCAAACCAATCCCATGTTGAGGATTTGGCTCCAAATTCTAAACATGTTGGATGTCCACAAGGGTTGGCTTATGAGTCAATAATGATGTGTTGAGAAAAGAATGATTTTTCTCCACCTCGGGTTTGACAAACTACCACTCAATGCAAAATGTGATTAGAAAATGATAAAAAGAACAATCTTTAGTAATGGATTCAGTGGCAAAGAGAAACAACTAGGAAAAGAAAAGAAAGGTTGATTTGACAACACAACTCTGTCAATCCATTTAAGAACCCTTTTAGATCTAGTGTTGAGGTTAGTCTGCATGTACCAAGTGGTCTGGTAGTGATGTTGGCCAACATTGGGATCATAAAGCCCCAATTTATTACATGTGCAATGCTAATCTTCCCTCTCATAAGCTATCTAGTACATAGGGAGATGACTATATTTATTAGATGCCACCTCAACCATATTAAAGTCACCACACATGACCCAAGAATTAGTTGGCAATGAATTAGCAATCCAAGTCCAAATATGAGATCTTTCAACATCACTGGGAGCATAAATATCGATAACATGAAAAGAGTAGTTATCAATATTAAAGAGGGCCCATAAAACTTTGCAAGTGGGATCACATCCTTGATCAACTAAGTGAAGTTTCCATTTAGGAGAAATAAAAATTACAATTCCACCATTTCTTGGTTCATGATTATTGTGCAAAAAGTGACTAGCTGGCCATATGACACAATAGACAACAAAAAGTGAAAAGATAGAAAATTTTAACTCTTGTATACAAAGATGTTAAGATTTTTGGATCTTTGTCAAGTATCTTGAATAATATACTTTCTTTGGGGGTCTATCAAACCCAAATATTTTAGGATAAAAAATTCATAAATATGGGAGTCCATAAGCATGCCATTGCTATCAAGCTCTTGGAGAGCACCATAGCTATTTTAAAAAAAATGGCTCTCTGTTACAATTGGTTTGTAACTTCCCAGTTGAACAACTACTGACTCTCCATCCTCCATGTCATGAGGTGGGTTGCAGGAGTGCCTAGAATTCTCTTGAGGAGAAACAAGGTCCAATAGGAAGGCAAACACTTTGTCTAAGAAGACAAAACATTCCAGTGTTAAGAGTCATTCTACTATGACAATGTTTGTTCACTTTCTAAGAGTATTCCACAAATGGTTTCAAAACAAAAAACTCCTCCACTTTATCAACATGCTTTGATAAATTTAAACCCACATTCTTGTTCTATAGACCACCATTAGCATATGGACCTTTTGTCCTATTTTTGTGATTACCCAATAGAGTCCATCCTTCCTCACTTTTTTGAGGAGGTGGCTCATTAATAGGCTTGTGATCAAGCTTGATTATTGGCGTAACTAAAGGACAATCTTTTATTTTGTGATTAGACAATTGATACCTATAACAAGTATGTGGCAATTTAATATAAACAACTCTTTGGGTACGAAACAAATCACCAATATGAATATCAATAGAATCCTTGAGGTCTTTTGAAAGGTCAACCTCAACATCTAGACACATTTTTTGGATGAGCCAATTAAAATTTATGTGGCTCAACAGATACCACATTACCTAGAAAGGTTGCAATATAGCTTAGAAAAGATTAGCAACGCAAGGGTGTCACGCCCCACATTTTAACTATGATTTACTTTTTACTTGCACGCAATTAATAGTTAAGTATGCATGAATTAATGATTTGACGTTATGTGAAAATGTTAGGATAAATCAATGATATCATGAGTTTATGTTTATATGTTTAGAATTTATACATGTGATTATAAGATGTCATGATTATTTATTCATAAGATTTATGGATTGACTAATGATCCTAGTTTGGTGATTGCAAGTGGTAACCAGAAAACATGTTTTCCACCCTTTGAGAAAGAGAGGGAGAGCATTATCAGAGAGAAGAGAATAAATGTATGGATATGAATAGACTGTTTACAATCTAAGTCTCATGCTTTCACAGTTAAGTGAACCTTCGTCAAGTATGGTAAGTTATGTTTGACCAATTGGTCTAAGTTTGGTTCTGACTCGACAAATTATCGATCATACACTAGATTCATTAAGCTGAGGTTATTGTCGAAAACTAAGTTAGGTTAGAACATGATCATTGACAAGGAAATGGTCAATATTCATTATTTCTTTGTGTGAAATGAATATAAAATTATATTACTAGAACAAATAAATATTAGTAGTTAAACTACTTTATTATCGGTAATTCCCGATTGGAATTCTATTATGTTAATTTATCTATTTTGACATTTAAGAAATTTTGAGAGGGGGAGAATACTTCAACCCCATTCTCATATCATATCATGTGTTAGAGACAACGTAAGTATACGTTGTATACACCTATATTAAATGTTGTTAAATATCTATTTAATATGAACTTTAAGTTTAAACCAATTCTATGTAGTCGATGAGCATTTTAAGGAACATGGTGTTGTTGCAAATTTAATGCAAAACCACTTCATGTATTTTGTGGGCACTTGACTCCTTTCCTCCACGTTGCTTATGGAGAGAAAGGAGGAGGTTTGAACCGTTTAGGAGTGGTCTTTATGATCGGTAACTCCATAATTTCTTGCATGCCACTTTAGAGTGTAAATATGCATAGATGCGTGAATAATATCTACGGTTATGGAGAGTGAAGCCTTTTAAAAGGCTATATTAATGAGGATACAAAGGGGGCTAGAGGTTTTTCTCACATATCATCATTTGGTAAGAGGATCTTGGAAAAAAAAGAAAACACAAAAGACTCTAGTAATTATCGCAGGAGATATAGGATGAAAACTCGGGCCATGTGAGATAGCAAGTATAGTTTTTGAAGAACACAAAACTTAATCTTGAGTAATGATTATGTGATTAGGGAGAGGCAAAATACTTCTTTAAACACAAAGCTTTGTTCTCATCAAGAATCTTCTAGGAAAGAGAGACAAACACAGAGGAAGGTATAAAGATAGCTCGGGTAGGAGTGGGAATAAGTAAGAAACTAGCTCAAGTTCTGGGAAACCATCGATTCTTTGAGGTAATGATATCTATTATAAGCAATTAATTCCATTATTAAACTGCAATATTCCCATTCTGTATGAACATACAAAGATATGATTTCTTATAGAAAAGTATATAGAGTTATACAGAGTAGTGATATTATGGTCATAGCAACTTTGTAAACATAGATATGTATGAAATAGAGAAACACTATCTTGTCAAAGTTATGAAACCGTACACAGAATGCTTGTGATAATGGAGTTCGAATTTATGAGAGAGAGACAGTAAAAAAAAATGTCATTGAGTAGCAGTATAAAACCGCAGAGGATAAACAATAAAATGTTATAGTTTACAACAAGAATACTATGGAAGATAACTTTTTCATGCCATCGTTTTGTATCATCGAACCCAGAGAGAAAATATATTGTAAACTTTGCTACTTTGATTACACAGAGGTTTACGGTCTGTAGAAAGTTGTTACTTAACTTTGTATACTTGAGCAAACATAGGTTTCTTTTAGCTATCAAAATACCAAATCTGTGTAGAAATCTAGTATATAAAATGCAGAGAAAAGATTAATTTTATTATCACTTTTTGAACACAAAGTATAGCATCCATTTTCTATTAATGTTACAGTGATATAACTAGTGTAAGTTATATATATATATATATATATATACAGAGATTGAACGTTTTGAGAACTCAGATATAAACCTAGGAGTCGAGATGAGTAAGATTAAAGAAAGTTTAGACAGTGATAGATTCACATTTCACAATGATTTATATGTATAAGTTTTAATGTTTATAATCAAAAGATATGGTGATAGATATTCACTTATTTATAGAATATATATAAATGATATTGATATCATTCAAAACACCTAAGTATAGTTATATAATATCCAATATGCATTATACAAATAATGATAAGCATTATCAAGATATAGAAAGGATGTTAAATATGAGTTCATAACCTATCCTATATCAAAAGTCGATGGACTTAAGAAGACCAAGAGGTCGAAAATATTATATTATTATTTTAGACTCAAAACTATTTAGTTGAAAGATTGAACTTAGTCAAAATATTAGTTATGATAATGATAGTATTAATTAAGATCTTATATGAATGATGATATACCTTGTGTACTATGTTTATACATGTTACAAGAAACGTGAATTCAAACAATGCCCAAGTGGTCAAGAGAAGACTAGAGGTTATCATTTCCATGTTATATTATTATAAATTTTTACTTTTGGAAAACAAAAGTATTTGATATTCCAATGTGTTGGGATAGAGAAGTTAAATCCGTAGATTTGACCCAAAAGGGTTAAGAAAACTTGAAAACTCTTAAATCAGTTATAACATTGAATTAGTCTTTTGTTTATTACGGTCGACAATGAACGGTTGAGAAACCATAGATCAAGGCAAGTATAATTTAGGAAGAGTCTAAGAAGAACTTATGATAAAATAAATGATTTTGTGAGAGTCAAAAACTTGATATATTACACAAGATTGCTCAATCTTTGGGTCATTGAGTAGAATGACAAGAATTCATATACCCCTAGTATTTGCAAGTATGCAAAAAGGGACTCTCTAAAAGGTTAAAGTCACCTAAACCCATATATTACGTTTATACTAGATTAAAGGTTAATTCTAAGTCAAATTGACTAGGATTTGAGTTTAGTTAAGGCAATTCATGTCTAGAGATTCTAGTCAAGCAAGTCAAACTTAGGATGTTGTAGTTTTCAAGTAGAGTTAGAGGTGTGTGAACACATGACTACGTTTATTGCAAACATCTATTTATAGAGAAACTTTGGCCAAAGTGATGCATTTGTCTCTGCATGCATTAGTCGGTTCACCGTGTCTAGATTACATAACCTATCCGAATGAAAATACTTAGCCAGAAGATTGGCTAGATTTGTATGGTCAATTGAGTTACGTAGGACACAACACTAGGACTCAGATGGCAACCTGTTGGTTCCTTATGTCTATACTCTTTGTGAATGGAATTGCCACTTCTAGATGGAAGATGAGCGAGGGACCTCCGGTTTGTGGTTGGAGGAAAAGCACTCAAATGATTCTCTCCCTCTGCAACAAAAGACTCACCGAGACTTGTGAGAAAAATACCAGATTCCAGATGCAGTATACTACATGTTATGACTTATGATTTTCAAAATTATGTAAAAATTATTCATATTGCCAAGTGCAAATTATTTGTAAATGTAAAGTGAAATGATTACACTATGATTTTATCTTTGAATATATTGTAATTTCAAGGTTGAAAAATATTCAGAAAAGATATACATTTAATTCTATGCACCATGATTATGCAAATGTTAGAAAAGAAAACAAAAAAAAAATACTCATGGTTAAACATGTTCTTTTACTTTTTTAGTAAATTTTGTGAGTAATTCCAAGTTGTATGAGTTGGTATGTTACATATGGTATTAGAGCTACTGGGTTCAACACATGGATCTAGGAGCTCACTACGAGAAAACTTGTCAACATTAAGCAAATTTGCTAATGTTTGAAATTGGTTTTATGCCATAATGACATGGAGAAGAACCAAGAAAACTGTGAGAAAGTCTATTCCCCAAAACTTACCCAAGATAGTGGTTAAGAAAGAACCAACTAAGGAGGTAAAACTCCAAGAACATATTAACTATGTTGAGGGTGCATGGTTGGAAGACTCTAAAACAATGGTTGATGCTCTTAAGCGTATTTGACTAGAAAAGAAACAATGCAACGAGCTGGCTAAGAAACCCATTGTTCCTACACTTGTAGTTAAACCGAGTAAACTGTCTGCTAGTCATGACATGCCGTTTGGGTGTGGTCATGATGCCCCTGCTTTAGGAAAAGAGGTGTTGGAGGAGTAACTGCATGTACATCCACCCTCTAAGTTTATTTTATAGGATTTTGATGGGGAAGAGGAACCTGAGGAATGTCCTTTAACCGACATTGACATGTAGTCTTGTTTGAGTTATCTATCTAAATAAGGATGTATTTATAACCAAAATAAACTATAATAAAGATGAGATTATTTTACACAAATATGAGTTTTATGAATAGATTTAATGATGAATTTTGAATTAATGAGATGCATTATTTCTGAAATCTAATCTATAACTTATTACAAATATCAAGTGTGATATAGAGTATCATCATGGTTCGAACTCAAACATTCTTGGAGATAGTCAGGGAGTTTTGAATCTTTCCAAAAACCCAATGACTAAGATGGATCAGATATTGACCATGCTGAATGAAACCAAGGAAAGGCTTGGAAACCTGGAACATGAAGTGATGGGCCAAGGCAAACACAAAGGAGATAAAGAAGACTCACATGAAGGGGATGATGATTATGTCCATGAACCCAGTACTCATAGTGAACGAAGGGAGGATGAACGAAGGGAGGTTAAATGTCCATGTGGTGGATGAACAAGAAAATAGAACTGGGGCTAAGTTCTCTGAGCTTAACCTGGAATATTTTGTGGTCTTATTTTGACAAAGGTGGTTGCCACAACTTTTCTTCAACCAAAAGCTAACAAATTTTCAAAATCTGCAAGAAGGAGAAATGCTAGTGGTTGAATATTGGGAAAAGTTCACTCATCTCCTGAAGTATGTGCCACAATATTAGAAGGATGAAAGGTTTCGAATCAAAACATTCATCATAGGTATGAATGCCTAGATAGGTGGAGAATTGGATGTTCATGGTCCTACCACTATGCACCAAGTTTTTGAGAAGGAAATCAAACAAGAGCAAAAACTGAAGTCAATTTCTGCATATCGCGAGAAGAAACAGAAGAGGTTTAATAAGTCACAATCTTCTCAACCTTTTAAGAAAAGGAATGATAAATAGGATGTGAATAGGAAAAGTGACAAGGGCTTCTTAAATAATAGGAATATACCTAGAAATGAGAAGAAAAATAATAACAATCTCTGGAAGAATGATAATAATACAAGCAAACCTGCTAAAAAGTGAGGACCTCATGGGGGATGTTTCTCTTGTGGTGGAGATCATTACACAAATCAATGTCCAACCAAGAACCAAGGAGTTCATTAACGTACCAACACATTACCTACCCAACAAGAAACTTTTCAATAGAGGATCCATGTAGCATTGGACAATCGCTAGGTGGAGTACAAGATTATTCCCACAGAGATGACAGATACTTTGTTTGGAGTTCCTATTTCTATTTTAATTGATACTAAAGCAACTAAAATTTTTATTTCTCAAAGAGTATTGACTAAATTTCCTAGAAGAGATGGATATATGGCTAAACCCTGGTCAGTTGACTATGCTAACCAGACTAAAGCTTAGGTAGAGAAATGCCTATTTAAAGCTAAAATTGATCTTCCTACTTTTTCAATTGAGGTGAGTTTGTATGTAGCCCCTGTTGCATATGTGTTGTTATTGATGTCAACAAGAGCGGTTTTGTGGAAGGCTACATGTGATGACCAGAGGTATTGTGAAGAGAAGAAGATGGAAAGGTGCAGTCCAGAGAAGCAAACAAAGGAGTGATGATCAAATGAGTTGTGTGGTGAAGGATAGGGTGATGAATGTCATGGGCATGATGTACATAGTTGTACCTTATATTTTGAAGTTCATGCATAGAGGAAAGTTAACATGATGAAGAGTTTGCTGATATGAAGAAGTTGTGGTTTCTTGTTTATGATGCAAAGAGCTGTGATTGTTGTGTATGGTGTTGTGATTGTAGTCTCTAATATGGTGAATGTTGTATTCATGGTTTTCTGATGAGAAGCATTTTTTAAGATTTGAAATAAAGTGTAAAAGGTTTCAGAGAGCCCAAGGCATTGAAAGTTGCATTGAAGCAACTTGATAGAATGCTCTGCATTCTTCCACATTTGAAGGTATGGCCTTGCAGTTTAGAAGTTAGATAGAGACTGGTGTGAAGTATGTATGTTCTTGATTTTAAAGCATAGAAGTTACCATAGAAGATTCTAGAGCTAGCAGAATGAAGACAGTGGTTCAGTGTTGTTGTAGACAGAAAGAGTCAGAGGAATGCTCCACACTTCTCTGCATTTAAAGATGTGATGTTGCAGCTTGGAGGATAGATGGATAGAGATGAGAAGTATGTTATATTCAATTTTTAGATGATAAGTTGTCTATTAGAGGTTCTCCAGAGTTAGCAGAACAAAGACATATCATATTGCTAATTAGGGTTGTGAGGAGGAGAATCTGAAAGCCACCACATTTCACCACATTACATTATTTGGCTTTGTTGTTTGGAGGATGAGTTCAAAGTGTCTTTATGTTTTCTCATTTCAAGTTTCAGGTGCTAAGGAGTATCACAAGTTTGTTTTTCAATGTTATATATCAAGACTATGTAATCAGAGTTGCAAGAGAATGTTGGGTTCAGTGTATGTTTTCTTGCGCTAGTAGGAAGTAACATGAAGTTGTGAAATGGTTGTATGGGAATGTTTTTACATGTCATATAATGTATGTGAAGTGAACCACATGATGTTATTTGGGTTCTCCGGTACCACTTTAGGTCTAGATCTAATGCATAAGAGGTTAAGTGTTTGCTGGGTTGACTTGGTGAGTTTTTGTGATTGTGCCATGTTCTTGGAAGTATGCGCCAATGTGAAGAGGTGTGTTAAGATGAAATAGGTCCTATTTATCACTTGGTTTGAACCACATTAGATCTCTACATGTTTTTGGGTGCTGACTTGTTGTGGCCATTGCACGTTTCATGCTACACGTTTCATCTTGGCCGACGAAGGAGAAAGATATTGAAGCTTGTAGAGGATAAAAATGAAAGACCTTGTTTGGTATGAAAAGTGTGAGTGTGTGTGAGGGTGCGATGATGTGTGTGCAAGTATGGATGTGATTATTTGTGTGTGTGGAAGTGTGTTGAATAGAGCAGAGTTCGTTGAGCAGAGGGGTTGAAGATATATGTCAGAGTGAAAGGTATTGATGTTGTGGAGGTGGTTGAGCAACATATTTTGTCAAGTATCATGTACATAGGTTATAGCCTCTTTTTGTAAGTGTTTTAGGGAGTTGTATCTTCCTTTGGTTGTAGCCACAAAACTATGATTCAGGGAGTTGTAGCTTCCTTTGGTTGTAGCCACAAAACTATGATTCAGGGAGTTGTAGCTTCCTTTGGTTGGTACCATAAAAACTATGATTTAGGGAGTTGTAGCTTCCTTTGGTTGGTGCCATAAAACAATGTATTAGGGAGTTGTATCTTCCTTTGGGTTGTAGCCCATAAAACCTATTGTAATCCTATTTTTATTTGCGAGGCTAGATTTGGATAGTAGATCCAAGCAGCTTACTCACTGTGGTTTTTTGCTTCTAGGGTTTTCCACATAAATATGGTGTTATGGTGGTGTGTTTATGTGTTGTGCTTTGAATTGCTTAATTTGTTGTATCATCTGTTTAAGGTAGTAACAAGTTTTGTTGATAAATTTGATTTGGATTAAGTTTTGGTATATACTGATTCACCCCCCCTCTTAGTATATCAGTGTGTTCTAACAATTGGTATCAGAGCTGAGTTCCTTAGTGCAACCTAACAACTGAAGGTAGATCTTGGAGTAGAACACATGGCTTAGAGAGATCCCTCTTCTAAAGCACCTATATTTGATGGAAGTAACTATGCCTTCTAGAGTGTAAGGATGGAAGCCTATCTTACCTATCTAGGGTATGATGTTTGGAGAGCTGCAAAGGATCCTTATATTGAACCTGCTCACCCTATTACAGATTTAGATGAGAAGAAAGCTCATGAAAACTATGCTAAAGCCAAGAATGTTATCTTGAGTGGTTTAACCAGTTTAGAACTTGTCAAGGTAGTGTGGTGTAAGACAACCGAGGAGATATGGGATAAACATAAGAACCTCTATGAAGGAAATGACAATGTAAAGCAATCAAGATTACAAACTTACAAAGCAATGTTTGAGAATCTAAGGATGAAAGAAGATGAGAACATAGCTAGCTATTAGCTCCAAGTGGATGAAGTTGTAAATGAAATCAAAAATCTAGATGAAGATGTGAGTGAGTTAGTGGTTGTGAATAAAGTCTTGAGAACTCTCCCTCATAGGTTTGATTCAAAAGTTCATGCTATTGGAGAAGATAAAGATATGAAGACACTAACCATGGAAGAGTTGTTTGGGTCCCTCATTGCCTATGAGATGAGAAATGAAGTCAAAGGTACATCCAAAAGAGAAGCTTCTTTTAAAGCTGTGAAGAAAGAAGGAACATCTGGTTCATACAGTGAGTCTGAGGAAGAAGAAAAGTTTGTGAGAAGGCTAAAGAAAGGACCAGGCAAGTATAAAGGCACGTTACCTTTCAAATGTTTTAATTGTGGAAGAACTGGTCATTATGCCTCTAAATGTCCTTTAGGAGAAAATGAAAATAGCAACAAGGGCTTCAAAAGGAACAATTTCAAGAGCCTCCTTTCCAAAGAAGACTACAGTTCATCAGAAAAAGTGGATCACAAAGGAGAATCCCTATTCATGGCTATGATGATCTCTGATGGTTGAATCAAGACTATAGATGAAGAAGAATGTGAAGTTGATTTTTAAGGAGAACTTATTTCTGCTCTTGAAGACTTATATTGTGCAAGGAAAGAGAATCAAGAACAAAGAACTCTGATTGAAGCTCAGACAAAAGAATGTGCAAGACTTGAGAAAGAAAATCTATCGCTCCAAAAGGAATTGGAAAGGGAAAAGGTTGGAAGTCCAGATGACACTGAAGGAGCAGATCTCATCATGTCTCAAGAAAGACCTTTTCATGTAAGATAATTCTCCATAAACAGGTTCAATCATGCATTTTTTGGTTACTCTTTTATCTGTAATAAATATGGTCATAAGGCTATGGAGTGCAAGTTTGAAATGAATAGAAGAAATTTTGTAAGTAAAAATTCTCTTGCTTTACTAGTGAATGTCAAAGAGGTATGTCATATTTGCAACAATTTTGGACATATAGCAAGATATTACAAGAGTGGATTAGCAAAATTAGAATCTCAGATGACAGATATTGCTAAGCAAGACAACAAAAGTGACTCTTCCAAAAGATAGGAGACAAATAATGGAGTTGAAAATGAAAAATGATTGTCTAAACAACATTTCATGCTCTAGGGAAAGCAAATATCTGGGTGATAGATAGTGGATGTACAAGCCACATGATAGGTGATAAGAGCAAATTCAACAATCTTGTTAAGTGGAATGGTAGATCAGTCAGGTTTGGAGATAATTCATCTACAAGGATTTGTGGAAAAGGGACCATAAGTATTGATGGAAAGTCTAGGACAAAAAAATGTTCTTTATGTAGAAGGCCTCATGCATAATCTTCTTAGTGTAAGTCAGATGTGCAGTAAAGGATACAATCTCATATTTCATGATCAAGGGTGTGAAATCAGAAGAGCAAAGTCTGGGAAATTGGTGGCAGAAGGTGCTATGACAGAAAACAACTTGTATAACCTACAGGGTGTTAAGAAAAGAAGTTGTCTTCTAGGACAGACAAATGAATGCTAGCTATGGCACAAGAGAATGGGACCCATTAACTTTTACAATCTTGTGAAGATTATCTCCATACAAGCAATAAGAGACATGCCAAAGATTATCAAGCCTGCAAGCACCTTGTGCAAAGAATGTCAGAATGGGAAGTAGACTAGGATAAGATTCAAGACCAAAGAGTATTCTTTCACAAGGCCATTAGAACTAATCCATACTGATTTGTGTAGACCTACCAGGATAAAGAGTCTACAAGGTGAAAGGTATTTCATGTTGCTCATTGATGACTTCTCTAGGATGACATGGGTTACATTCTTAAAAGAGAAATCAAAAGCTTTCAATAGGTTTAAGATTTTCAAATCCATGGTTGAAAATAAAATGAATGCTAGAATCAAGTGTTTAAGGTTTGATAGAGGTGGAGAATTTACATCAAATGAGTTTGAGGAATTTTGTGAAGAACATGGAATAAAAAGGCATCTATCTACTGCTAGAACTCCTCAACAAAATGGAGTAGTGGAAAGAAAGAATAGAAATGTTCAGGTGATGGCAAGAACAATGTTGAGTGAAGCTAAGTTGCTTGATACATCTTGGAGAGAAGCAGTCCATACTGCTATATATCCTTAACAAATGACAAATAAGGGTGAACAATACCAAGACTCCTTATGAGCTATGGTATGGAAGACTGACATCTGTCAAGTACTTTAGAGTTTTTGGAAGCAAATGCTACATCAAAAGAGATGAAGAAGGTTTAGGAAAATTTGATTCAAGATCTGATGAAGGAATCTTTCTTGGATACTCGACTAGGAGCAAAGATTACAAGTGCTACAATAAAAGATCAAGGAAGGTAGTTGAGAGTGCAAATGTTAGGGTGAATGAAGAGTCATAGCAAATCACATATGAGCAAGAAGACTATTTGCCAGGTGAACCTACTTGCGTAGAAGAAGAAGAAGTTGAAGAAAAGGAAGAAACACAAGAGAAGACTACCAAGACTTCTGCCAAGTATGTTTAGAAGAATCATTCTGAAGATTAGATCATTGGAGACAAGAATGAAGGAGTGCAAACAAGAAGAAGATTTGCAAGAACAAATGAACAGGTAAACTTTTCTTTACTGTCAAGAGTAGAGACTAAAACTTTTGCTGATTCTAGTAAGGATGAAGGATGGATACAAGCAATGGAAGAAGAACTAAATCAGATAGAAAAGAATTAGACTTGGGAATTGGTGGCAAGACTTGTAGAAACAAATGTGATAGGTACAAATTGGGTATTCAAAAACAAATTGAATGAAGATGGAGAAGTGGTAAGAAACAAAGCAAGGCTGATCTGTAAAGGATATTCACAAGTAGAAGGAATTGATTTTGAGACATTTGCTCTGGTGGCAAGAATGAAAGCAATCAGGATGTTTCTTGCATTTGCAGTTCACAAGGGTTTCAAGGTATAACATATGGATGTCAAATTTGCTTTCTTTAATGGTGACCTAGAAGAAGTCTACATTGAGCAGCTTGATGGATTTCAGTTATCAGAAGACCCAAACATGGTATGCAGACTTCAGAAGGCTTTATATGGTCTCAAACAAGCCCCTAGAGCTTGGTATGTAAGGTTGGACAAGCACCTACTCCAACAGGGATTCAAGAAAGGTACCATAGATAGTAATCTTTACATTAAGATTGCAGATGAACAAATTCTAATAGTTTTTATGTATGTTCATGATATAATATTTTGTGGCAATGATGAAATGTGTAATAAGTTTGTTGAAGAGATGTAAAAGGAATCTGAAATGTCTATGATAAGTGAGCTATCATTCTTTCTTGGACTCCAAATTGCTCAATCAGATGAAGGTATATTTATCTCTCAATAAAATTATGTCAAGGAAATGTTGAAGAAGTTTGGCATGTGTTGTCTCGAGTTTGAAATTTTGCTAAAGCACCCATGCCCTAGAAAATGTTCCATCCCTTATTTTCCACTTTCCTTTCTTTTTCCTAAGTTGGATTTTACTTAGTCATTTTCTTGCATTGTCAGAGATCCCTTGTGTTTTTGAACCAAAGTCAGTGCGTTCAAGAGTCCATGAACCACCTGACTTCCTGAATAGTCTTTGAATCTAATGCCTAAATCCCTTCCTTGTGTCAGTCTTAATCATTCATTTTGAGAAAAAGTCTTTGTTGTTGGGAGGTCGGAAGTTCCTTGAACTTCCGAACTCTCAAGGTTGTGGTTCAAAAGTTCCTAAAGTTCCCAACTTGCTGATTTCAGAGGCCTTCTATTCTTGTGGCACCTTTTTCCTAAGCTGGCATGCCATACGATGACAAGAGGCTTTTCACCTTGCATTTAATTTGAAATGTGTGTGGATGAATTGGCATATATCTCGGAGGGAAACTAAAGGTGGTTTTCATAGTTCTCGAAGCTTGATATGCCACCATAATTTAATGATGTTTATGAATGAGTTATGAGAAGTGACATGAAATCTGAATGAATTAACTATCGCACTCGAAGTTTTCATCATTTCACTAAGGGAATGCATTGCAGAGCAAGGAAGAGTTAATCCACTAATGCAACAAGTCTATAGAATTCTAGACTTACAGGTTATCATGATTGGCCTTCCTTATCTCATTTCCTGTTCTTTCTTCTGCTATAAAAACCAAAGTATTTCTTTTGGGTGGTAAAAGTTTCTATTTTCATGTATTTGTATAGCAACTCCCTTGTTAGTATGTTGTATTTCTCTACCCTATCCATGAATGCTTCAGAGTTTCTAGCCAATTGGTTCGTTAAGTTTGTGAAAATGAAGTTCAAATTTCAAGGAGCTTCTATGGTTCCTATTGTGGAGAATGGGTTATCTGGTGTGAGAGATATAGAGCTCGGTCATATTGACCTAGAAGATTTCTGGAAAAAGAATGCAACCCAAAGACCGAACCACCCTAGCCAAAAAAATTGTGAGCAGTGGTTTAGATAGAGTTGTGGGCTTTCCACTGGCAGTCCATTGTTCAAATTTAGTGGTTGCTTGTGCCAACAATTATTTCCCAAAATCTTAGGAGATAAGGGCCTCAGATGGCTCTGTTGTTGCCAAAATTGACTGACAGTCAATTGCCCTTGCCTTGAATCTAGATGAGTATGAGGAGAATGTTGATGTTTCTGTGTCTTCTACCTGGGGGTACTATAATGAGAGAAAAGATTGGTGCCAAAAATGCATTGCTAAAACCTGGCTGGAGATTGAGAAAAGGGGAAAGTCAAGATTCCCTGCTAATCTAAATAGGAGTCATTTCAAGGAGGAAATCTTTGACATGATCACCCTATTGAACCATGTAGTTGGGAGTTTAGAGTCTGATACTTTCAATTATTGGATGTGTAGATTTATCCTGCTTATTTGTGGAGATCACCATATTGACTGGGCAAGGATAATCAGTGAAAGTATGCATGAGCAATTGATAAATTTCTCACAGAATGCAAAATTTTACATGTGGTCCTAGTTGGTATACTTGTTAACTCATAGAGAGGCTGCCTAGCCTAGGTTAAGGACTCAGGGAGTTCCTACCACCGATGTGCCTATGTATTACACTTTTCCACAATTGTAGAGAACTGAGGGTATAAAAGATTTTCAGCAGATTAATGATGCTTTCTCTATGTATCTTACAAAAAGAATCGAGGGCTCATTGGAGAGAAGGTTTTCTGCGGAGGCTGTTGCCTTGGTTATGAGATTTGGAAGCTTCTATGCCTAATTTGATCGCTTCTCATACCTAAGAATTGGGGGTTATGAAAATGCCCCCTTGAAATTGCCTCAGTACCCGTCGGATTATCTCGTATTCTTGGAGGTTTGTCGTCAAATGGTGACTGTGAATATAAGGTACCATGCAATGAAAAAGAGAGGTTACTCTTTTCCTATGACACTTCCCTTCTATTCTTGCAAACGTAATTATAGTGCAAGAAGTGTAGATAAATTACTTTCTGAATTTAATCTTCATAGCTTGTCGGCTCGAATAGCCTTTGATAGTAGGATTTCGTAAAATTAAATATGCATGGAGGGGGTTCTTATCGACAAAAACCCCAACTTGAGGATTTTTGGGAGGATTTTTTGAATGAAAGGGAAGTCCAAAGGTGGAATTGGATGAGGTTAACCATTGATCAAATTTGTGCTTTTGAACTGCCTATGCGAGTTCCTGACATGGTCGATGATAACTCTAATATTTTGGATGAAGGCTATCGTGATGTTTCATTCCAACCCTTACCTCCTGTGAAGTGGTCAGAGAAGGAGATCACAGATGTGAAATTTTACTCATTACATGTGATAAAAAGAACAGAGAGGTGGTTGAGAGGGAAGATTAGGGAACAGGCTAGTTCAGTTGCACTTAAGGACTCACCCAGTTAGGGTCAGAATAGAGCTCAAACTGCTCACTCTTAGAGGAGGTCATCTAGTTCAGACCCAAATCTCTAGAGAGTTAGCTCACAATCAAGTGGAGATGGTGAACGGCCCCCTAAGGAGAGTAGCAAGCTGAAAATAATATGTGAGCAAGATGATCAACCAGAGAAGAGTAACACCAGATTGGCTACTTCCCCATCGAAAGTAGACCATGTGCCCCTTATCAATAACCCTGTAAGTGATAGTAACTCCTTTATTTTCACTCATTTAGGAGAGGATAATGTGCTGCAATCTATGTTAAGCACCCCAAATTCACCCAATATAAGTGAGCCTCCAGTACACAATCCTAAACCTGTGAATATGGATGGTGTGGTAAGTGTAATTGGCACTGCTAACATCCCTTTTTCATCTTCTACATGGTTAAGAAAGGTAGTGGAATGGAGGAAAAGGTATACACCAATGGTGGATACTAGTATAGATATTGTGGCTAAGCTACTATAGGATACTCCTAAGCCCAAATGAGCCAGAAGAATGTCAAGGATGGTAACGGACTCTGTCACAGGAAACCAGTTCTTGGCAATTATGGATCTAGCGGGGAATAAGAATGAGAATGAAGTGACTGAAGCAGACTTCAAAATGAGTAGATTAGATATGGGACCCTCAACCATGGAGGGAGATATCTATCATGTGAAATATTCAGTCAATAATTTGTCGAAAAGGGCCAAGAAGGAACAGGAATAGAATGTTAAGTTGCGTGCACAAGTAAGTTCCCTATCTATGTTCATTCAATCAATTTTGAAGATAACACCACCTTCAACTGATGCTTTGCCTGATATGAGTGTTAGTACCCCAGACCCCAATCTATTGCAACAAATAAAGAGATCACAAGCCCTAAGTAGTGTTGTCGAGCAATGGATAGAAAAGGTGACCCTAGATGGCTTAAGTTTTATTGAAGAAGCTTATAAGTTCAATCTCATTTCCAGTAAAAGAGAAACTTTAATTGTTGATTTTCACAATGCCAAAAGTGATCGAAATAGCTTATCCTTAGTCTCTAAGGAAATACAAGATATGGCTGAGATGGATGTCGGTGTCTTGGTAGTTGAGGAAGTATTGGCAGATCCTAAGGAAATGAATTTTGTAGCTTGGGCTGATGTAATTAAATGGAAATTATCTATTGTGGGGGCACTGGAGGATGAAATGAGAAGCACTCTTGCCATTTATTATAGACAATTAAGTGATATTAAGAGTGAATTCGCCATCTTAGAGATAGTAGCCATCAGTGATGATGATGATAAGCTACTTGATGTCAAAGAGATCAAGCAAAATCTCAAGAAAATGGTGATAGAGGAGATGGTGAGTTATGATGTGATCACAACAGAGTCAATTGGGAAGGTTGCAAGGGTGTCTAACTATGTCAAGGTGTTTAAAGTTGGATTGGATGGCATGCACAAAAAGATGATT
The DNA here is from genome assembly GCA_027924645.1 of Cunninghamia lanceolata. Lineage (NCBI taxonomy): Eukaryota > Viridiplantae > Streptophyta > Pinopsida > Cupressales > Cupressaceae > Cunninghamia > Cunninghamia lanceolata. The sequence goes on from BSBN01000040.1 coordinate 13,828,072, forward strand.
CAAGTTGTCAAGGCAGTGAGTAAAAAGAAGATCTGAACCAGCATGATTGTCAGCCCTAGCGGTTTGGCATTGTCATCAACCATCAATAAGTACAGGTCTTACAAGGCGAAGATAAGAGCATAGGCAACTCAAATGGCACAAGGTGGCATATGCAATGAAGGTGAATAGGTGAAGGAGAAGGAAACGACACAGGAAAACAATGCTGAAGAAGAGGATGTGGCAATTATTGATTAGTTCTCTTTTCTTATGCTTTAGCTTATTCCATTCTTGCTAAAAAACTATTGGCTCTAGAGGGCCCATATATTTTAATGATATTCATGTTTAAACTTCTTTAAATCGGTTGTCTTCAAGAAGCCGTTAGGTTTTTAAAAAGACAGTTATTGGGGACTTGGCTATAGTCGATGTATGGATCTTTTAGCAAACTTTGTGTTGGTGATAGATCAAGTTTTGTCTTTCTGTTTAATTGCTTTATATATACAAAATATAAATCAATGCAGTGGAGTTTTGATGATCATAAACTTTGCATTATGGTTGTTTAAACTTTCATTCTTCTTATGTTGAATGCTTTGCTACTGGTGTTGATGGTATTTCTATATTTAAGTGGTTGGATTTCTTTGATTCTTTCTCACTACTGGAAATTATTTATCTTTCAGTTCATGATTCATGGTGGTGAATGTGTGATGTATGATTTATTTCTGTGTTGATTCATTGAAGTTAATGTGGTGGAAGCCTTTGAGCTTCTTTTCATTCAATTAATTTTTGGATGTATATTGCCTTTATTGCTTTCTAGTTAAAAGCACCACCTTTATTTTGCTTTCTGGTTAAAAGCAATACTAGTTTTTCATTCATTGGAGATCAATCAAAGGTAGCTGTGCCTTGTAAAAGAAGTAGAGAATCTTTGTAAAATACCATTACAATAGGTTCAACTGTTGTTACATTTGTCATCTGTTTGGGCATGAGAAAATAAAGTTAAGTGACAAATCTATTAACCAACAAATTTTTGGCAACTCTACTAGGGACACTTATGAAAATCATTATACATTTTCTATGAGTTGTTTTGTTGTTGGATCTTATGGTTCTTTGTGGAAGACATACTCCAGTTCTACAACCTAACGTAGACTGGCTAGTTGGTGATCAAGAAGATATTATTACTAGTCTTTGACTTGTTGCCTGGCAAACTAGGAGAATAAATCAACAGTAAGAAGAAGAAGAACTTGGTGATATTATAAGAGAAAATACACGTCAGTTTGGTGAAGCTCAGGAGATTGTCTTTATTGAAGGAGTTGTTCATGTGCCTAGAAGAGAAAGGCCCTTACGAATCCAAGCAGTCCCTGATAATAGGCAAAAAAACCCTGCTGTAATACCAAGGAACCAAGCGCACACCCAACCAACTCTCTCTCAAAATAACCAGTAAGTGGTTTGGTGACTCTACATCATTGTTGTTGTTATATATAAATATGTGTGTGTGTGTGTGTGTGTGTGTGTGTGTGTGAGAGAGAGAGAGAGAGAGAGAGAGAGAGAGAGAGAGAGAATTGGCTATGAAAAGATATACCCAGGGTGATAGAAAGAAAGGTATTACTGATATTGACTTTGACTTGCTTCGATCTTTGAATTTTGCTCCATTCCCTCCCATAAGAAAGGTCAAATTTTTGAGTAGGCTATCCTTGTAGACACCCCAAAATGACCATGTCTTTGAATCACTTGCATTCTCGTCAAATCTGTCTAATCACTTGCATTTCAATGTTAATTAAATAATCTAATTATTTAATTAATTTCATCAAATTCTTCCAAAACTCCTAAAATTTGATATTAATTAAATAAATTCTATTTATTTAATTAATTTCATTAAATTCCTCTATTTTCTTCAAAAAATTAAATCATTATCCTCTTTCAAATTTCAAATCTACATTAATTAAATAAATCCCATTATTTAATTAATTTATCATAAATTCCCTTTTATCTATAATTAAATAATTTTCATTATTTAATTAAATCAAATTGTTCTTCCAAATTTAAATAAATCATGTAAATTTATTTAAATTACCTCAATCCTCTAAAAATAAATAAAATCAAGTATTTTATTTATAATCTTCATATTCCTCTAATCTTGCACAAACAATTAAACAAATTTATTTATTTAATTTGCTTTTTCCTCTAAAAATAAAATATAATCACATATTTTTTTTATCCTTCATCATGCAAAATAAACTAAATCAATTTATTTGTTTAATTTATTTAAATCTTCATATCTTATCTATTCTTCAAAATCATGCACAATTAAATAAATAAATTTATTTATTTAATTTCAGTTATCTTCCAATTCCTCTTAAAATATCTTGTTAACTTGTGCACAATCAGTCTTATTTTTAGAACTCTAAAAAAAGCAAAGTTTCAACTTGAGTTAATCTATTCAATCAATCTTGTTTTCATCATATCTTAATAAAAATATCCTTATGGATTGACACATGTCATGTGCACATTCATCATGGTTATTTGTTTTATCTCCTCCATTGATTCTTCTAAATTATCTGGACCATTGATCGATCATGTTTGAAACATATATAAACCCCCCTCATCTCCTTCACAAATCCTCTTCGATCATTTATTCTCAGGCATCCTTTACAACGCTTTGAGCATACATCGCATCATTGAGCACCTTACGATCTTTTGACATCGATCTTTTGAGCACTTTGAGTAATTACACTTGCTTGTTGTAAACATGGTTTCGCAGCGTTATTGAGCAATCCACATTCGACAAAGAGAACTATACAATCTTGGTAAAAGCTTTCTTATTTTTATTTAATTTATTCATTGATATTGGCTTTTTACTTGGATCAATCTCTTTATGTTATGGGTTATTGAGTTGTTATAATCATTGTTGTGATTTTATCATTCAACCTCTTGATTTTTCCTATACACAATCCTCACCCCCCACCTATAAGAGAATTCGCTAGTTCCTCTTGTCAATTTTTAACCATTGACGGTACTATTTTACCTCTTCAAGTCCATTTTCTTCTTCATGTCCCTTTCAATATGGCTCATCTTCCACCTGTTCCGTGGGGAGCTGCTTTGGACCTCTGATACTTGGAGCAAATCTGCACGACTTACCCAGGGGATCTAGTAAAATTATACCTAAGTTTAGAGGTGATGGGAAGGTCACTCCCGAGGAGCACATAAACACCTTCTTTACTGCATGTTCCATCTCAGGAGTTCAGCATGAGGATGTCTTAGTCAGGTTGTTTGTGGAATCTCTCACTGATGTTGTTGCCAAGTGGTTCTACCACCTACCTAACACATCTATTAGGGATTAGGCATCTATGAGACGATAGTTTGAAGATAGGTTCAAGACTTCTAATAATGAACATACACTAGTAGCCCAACTCTCCTCAATGAAGAAGGAAGTCCATGAATAGATGAGAGAGTTGGTGGCTAAGTTCAACAAGCTCACGAATAGAATCCCTAATGATGTTATGCCTGGTGATGGGCTATTGAAATGCTTCTTTATTAATTCTCTCCCTCCTAATGTTAGTTATGCTATAAAGAGGGAAGGTGGTGCTAACTTAGCTACAACTCAAACTCTGGCAATTGTAATAGAAGATGATCTCATAACTGCTGGCAAGTGGAAGAAAGAATAGTAGACATGCAAACCTTCAGTAGTCAACTCCACTGATCTTGTCATATAGAGAATGACTAATGACATAATCACTTTGAAGAGATAGATGCCTAAAGGTTCTCATCAACCCTCTTACCAGGTTATGACAAGGAGAGATCAAAGTTCTTAAGGGAACTATAATAGAACATTGTTGATAGGCACCGGACAACTGAGAGGGGGGTGAATCAGTTGTCACAAAAACTTAAACACTTTCTGCAATTAAACATTCATCACTTATCCACAATTATTATGATTTAATAATGAGTGCATGAAATCATAAACTTAACCAAAAATACCACATCAAACACAAGAGACACTAGATTTATGTGGAAAACCCCAAGGTGTGGAAAAACCACAGAGAGGATTAAATCTCAATATATATATTGCAATCTTGAAATAATGATGTTTAGGCTTGTTCACTCCACGGGTCTAAACATACTGGCTTACTACCATGAAGAACAACTAGGTCTAGCAGACTCACTACCTCAACCCTAAACCTAGCAAGATTACAATAAGGGATGTTAAACCCTACTGGTGGCTTATTGCCAGACTCACTACCACGATCAACACCTTTCTATATTTGCAACTGAAGTATAATGCTTCCCCTGCTCTGCTCTTCCTTCTCTCTACTCTTCCTCTACTTTCATCTGCCTCTTCTCTGCTCTGCCTTTTGGACCTTTCTTAATATCTTCTCATTTTCACTCAAGGACACCTTTTCCATGACTTAGCTACAAGTATTTATACACTACATCAAACTTGGAATGATCATCAAGGTCAACATTACAATCATCAACCATTGGAACATTCTCCAAGGTCGTTATTACAAACATTTACAAAATAGGTCTTGATCTATTACAACATTATGCAAAGGGAATGAAATGCAGATCATGCCATGCCTTAGATGGGACTCAAACATGATCTTCCATGCCACAACACGCTTCCACAATCTTCCAAAGATCTCCACAATCACTGGGATCAACCAGGTCAGCCAAGACTGGTTACACGCTACATTATCTGGGAACAATCTTCACACACCATCTCAATTTATTAATACGGACCAAAGTCCAGGTAGGAACATGATTAGGAGACATCCACAAGCATTAGGAGCAACCACATGAACCTTAACCACTTTATCCATAGAAATCTTCTCACCAGAACACATAAACTTCACTGTCTTCAACTGTCATAAAAGAAAGATAGCTTGCAGACCACCAAACCACGAACCATTGCAATTGTAGGAACTTATTATCATCCTAGACTTTCCTTTAGAACCATAGAGCCAAATACTTTATTGCGGAGGAATGCAGAGCAGAATACTTGCTTCCTGTCCCAACTGAACTTACAGAAAAGAGCAGGTTTCACTCTGGTGAACACAACTCACTCAGATCTTCATGCAGATGGCTCAAACCTAGAATGTAGCATCCTTAGTCATACCTCTAACTTACTTCCAATCCATAGACCACGATCTTCAAGTAGAAGTAAATGTAGAGTAGTTTACTAGACTATTCTTCAACATACAACTTACTTCTCTGTAACTCACTAGTTTCTTCCGGAGAGGCTAATTTTCTCAATATCCTCAACATACAAGTCTTCTAAACAAGTAATAGAATAAGATACCATTGACAAACAACACCGATTAGGCACATACTTGCAACAATCTCCCCCTTTGTCATTGATGGCAACATATGATGTGAAAAACTGCAACAGCCATCAAGACAAGATTCTCCCCCTTTCTCTTTACACACCTACACTCTTTCTTTCTTGAAAATTCTCCCCATTTCTCTTATACATCTACACTCTAAGTTTTTCACATGGCTTCTCTCCCCCTTTGACATCAATGGCAAAGGGTAAATACTTGCACTCTTCTGCTCTGATCTAATCTCTCTTTTGAACTTTCTTCAACTGACTGCTCCCCCTTGATATTTTCTTGAATACAACTTTGGTTCTTCATGTGAAGTTCTCTCCTTCTTGGTTTGGCAATTCTCACCTTAGGATCTTGCTGCTACTACATTGTTTTCTCTGTCAGCAACACTACAATACTTACTGCTCTTTATCAGAAATTCATATCAGTATCATTTACCTGCTTCCCCTAGGAGATAACTTCATAATCTTTTTGACTTCAGCAACCATCTCTGATTACTACCTGGATTGCTACACCTTTTTCCTTTTATCGCTTTGACTAATCCCTCTTAGAAGTACACATCAGATTATATCTAGCTCATATTAGAACCTTCACATGCTATCATTTCTGGTATAACATATCTTGTCTTCTCGAGGTTTTAGACTTGACTCTGTTTGTAAGTTTTCTTCTACAAGCTTCCCTTATCATCAATCTAGTTGAAACAATGTCTTCTTCAACCAAGCAAGCGGTCTTCACATTTGATTTGAAGTCCTTATGTGCTACAAAAGATAGAACCAACTTAATGGTCTCCATTTGTGCCACTAGAGTAACATTTTCGACTTATGAGTGCCTTTTACACACAGTATTGCTTGAAAACTTATACTTGCATACCTCATCTATTTCCAAAGAAAATTGCTCTATACTGAAAACAATCTTGAACTTCTGTTACTGATCAATAACCATATGCCAGAACTTATTTTCAACAGCGGACCCAAGTGGACCAAAATACCAGAGCCTTGTCACTTGATTTCATTAGTTAGATACTTAGCCAAAATTCATGACCTGTCAGCTTGTACCTTAAGCACATACTTGACCAATTCATTTGTCACATCATAACTCCTAGTGTGGACCATATGAGACTCTGGAATTCATATCCAACAATTATCATTGACCTTTTAACATGCCTTTAGAAACCCAAGTTAAAATACTCAATAGCTAAAGAATGCGGACTAAAACACTCAGATGCTTAACGTTGTCTCAGGTTTAACTCTAATCATCCAGAATTAGGCAATTCACCATGTGAATTTAGAATTTGAACACTGAAATATATTTTCACCAAATATTTATTTAACGATCTTCAACGGCGGAGGCATACTGATCCAATTTTTGTCACTTACTTTGCATACTGCTAATACTTAGTCATTTTAATTTTTTGAATCATAATCATTCCAAGTGGACTATCACAATATGTATCTTTGTACTGGATCCCAGCACTAACTATCTAGATGGGGGATTTAGAATCTTCAATATGGCTCCCCCTGAGCCATCACTCACAATCTACTTCTCAGAGGAAGTAGCTGCTCCGGAGCCTGGAACAAACTCATCTCTTCCTTCATTTGTTTCCTTCCTAACCCAAACCCTGTTCATCTCTTCCTTGATTCGTGTCGGATAAACTTTTTCAACCGATTTCCTTGATTCTGATCTGCAGGAAGGTCTCACGGTTGAGTGGGAGCCTCATGGTTAAGTGGGAGCAACAGCAAACGAGGGTAAATTGAAGGTAGATAAATTCAATGGGTAGAACTATCAATTATAGAATATGCAGATGGAGGATTATCTCTATCATAAGGATTTATGGAGGCCATTGGAAGGAATATCCAAGAAACTGGTAGGAATGACGGATGAGGATTGGAAACTTTTGGACAGAAAAGCACTGGGAACCATTCAGCTGTGCCTGACACATCTGTGGCATTTAATAAAATAGAAGCAAAGACAACAAGTGAATTGATGAAAGCTTTGGCTAAATTATATGAAAAACCCTCAACCTCAAATAAGGTATTTCTCATGATGCGTTTGTTTAATCTGAAAATGATTGAAGGTGGATCTATGAAAGATCATTTAAATGACTTTAATATGATTACCAGTCAATTAACTTCTGTAAAAGTGAAATTTGATGAAGAGGTGAGGGCTCTCTTGGTTTTATGTTCTTTGCCAGAAAGCTGGAATAACTTGGTAATGGTTGTAAGTAACTCTGTCTCTGGTTCAAACACTTTAAAATTTGATGATGTTGTTGGTGTTATCCTTAGTGAGGAAATGTGACAAAAAAGCTCAGGAGGGTCTACATCAGGTAGTGTTTTGAATGCAAAAAGTAGGGGCAGATCAAAGGAGAGAGGAAAAGGTTCTGGAGGTCATGGGAAGTCACGAGGAAAATCAAAGGACAAGAGGTCCCAATCCAGAGGACAAAAGGATTGCTGGTATTGTGGGAAACCAGGTCATCTGAAGAAAGATTGCTGGTCTTAGAAGAATAAAGAAGGAGACAAACAAGAAGGCAATAAGGAGGCAAATGTGGTAAGTAATAAATCTGAAGATGATGCTTTGATTCTTTCCCTAGATAATACTGATGATTCATGGGTTTTAGATTCAGGTGCCTCATTTCATGCTACGCCCCATAGAAGTTATTTTCTTGATTATGTCCAAGGGGATTTTGGGCTGGTTTATTTGGGAGATAACGAACCCTGTCAGATTGTTGGAAAGGGAAGACTCAAGATTAAGTTGCAGAATGGGAATCATTGGTTACTACAAGAGGTAAGGCACGTTCCAAGGCTAAGTAGGAATTTAATTTCAGCAAGGCAGCTAGCTGATGAAGGTTGCATTGTTACATTTACTGATAAAAATTGGAAGGTTTCAAAAGGTTCCTTAATAGTAACAAAAGGTGTGAAAGTAGGCACCTTATATCTTTATACAGGTCATACTGTTCCTTCTACTTAAGCTGCAGGTTCAAGAATAGTTTCTACAGGTTTGCAGGAAGAGACTGAAATAGTTGATGCAGGTTCTGAGACAACACTGTGGTATAACAAACTTGGGCATATAAGCGAAAAAGGTATGAAGGTACTTCATTCTAAGAAAGTTTTACCAGGTTTGAAATGTATTAATATGGATTTATGTGAAAGTTGTGTGTATGGCAAACAAAAGAGAGTTAGTTTTTCCAAGGATGGGAAGCAAAAGAAAGATGAAAAGTTGGAGCTTGTGCATACAGATGTATGGGGACCGGCTCAGATATCTTCTCTTGGTGGCTCTCGGTATTATGTTACATTCATAGATGATGCAACTATGAAGGTTTGGATTTATTTCCTCAAGTAGAAATATGATGTATTTGAAACATTTAAGAAATGGAGAAGCTTGGTTGAGAATGAGACAGGTAAAAGATTAAAATGTCTTAGATCTGATAATGGTGGTGAGTATTGCAGCAAAGAATTTGAGGATTATCGTTCCTTTAATGGAATCCGTAGGTAGAAAATGGTTCTAGGGACTCCACAGGAGAATGGAGTGGCTGAGCACATGAATATGACAATAATGGAGCGTGCAAGGACCATGAGATTGCATGTTGGGCTGCCTTTAAACATGTGGATAGAGGCTATCAACACTATTGTATATTTAATTAACAGAGGTCCTTCAGTTCCTTTGGGCTATGGTATTCCAAAGGAAGCATGGACAGGTAAGAAGGTGAGTTATTCTTTTCTCAAAACCTTCAGATGTGAAGTATTTGCACATGTAGATTCTGAAAATAGAACCAAGCTAGATGCAAAATTAAAAAAGTGTACCTTCATTGGATATGGCATTGATGAATTTGGTTATAGACTTTGGGATTTTAAAAATTAGAAATTTGTGAGAAACAGGGATGTTGTATTCAATGAGAAGGTGTTGTACAAAGATTAGTTACAACAGCATAAGAAGAAAGAAAAGGATTATGTGGTGCTAGATGATACTCCAAATAGTGATGTTCCAGTGGTTCCTCATGCTCCACAACAACAACAAGAAATACCACAAACTCCAGTGAATGTTAGACGATCAACAAGGCTAAGTAGACCTCCTGAAAGGTTTTCTCCCTCTTTGTATTCTATTTTGTTAACAGATGCTGGTGAACCGGAAGGGTATGATGAAGCTATGTAGGTGGATACAAAGGTTCAATGGGAGCTTGCAATGAAAGAAGAAATGGACTCCTTGCTGAAAAATTAGACTTGGAAATTATGTAAGTTGCCTGCAGGTAAAAAGACTTTACCAAACAAATGGGTTTATAGGATGAAAGAGGAAGCTAGAGGTAAGAATGGATTTAAAGCCAGGTTAGTTGTAAAAGGATTATCACAGAAAAAAGGCATTGATTTTCATGAGATTTTTTCTCCGGTTGTTAAGACAACTTCTATTCGTACTATTTTAAGTATTGTGGTTGCTGAAGATTTGCATTTGGAATAGCTAGATGTGAAAACTACCTTTCTCCATGGTGATTTGGAGGATATATATATGGAACAACCCCAAGGATATGAGGTCAAAGGTAAGGAGAAATAGGTGTGCAGATTGAAGAAGAGTTTGTATGGCCTGAAACAAGCACATCGGCAATGGTACTTGAAATTTGATAGCTTTATGGCTGAGCAAGGCTATAGCCAGTGTAATTCTGACCATTGTGTTTATTTTAAGAGGTTGGATAATGACAAGTACATTATTTTATGTTTATATGTTGATGACATGCTTGTAGCAAGGTCTAACATGGATCACATAAGAGAGTTAAAACAATAGTTAGCACAATCATTTGCTATGAAGGATTTGGGGGCAACAAACTAAATCCTTGGTATGAAAATTTGTAGAGATAGGAAGAACAAAAAATTGACTCTATCTCAGGCTGATTATGTTGAAAAGGTGTTGTAGAGATTCCATATGGAGAATGCAAAAGCTTTTAGCACACTTTTGCGTAGTCATTTGAAATTGACTAAGGAGATGTGTCCTAAGACACAAGAGGAGGAAGAAAAAATGTCCAAGGTACCATATGCTTCAGCTATAGGAAGTTTAATGTATGCCATGGTATGCACGAGACTGGATATTGCACATGTTGTAGGAGTCGTAAGTAGGTATATGAGTCATCCCAGATTGGAGCATTGGAATGCGATAAAATGGATTCTCAAATATTTGAGAGGTACACCCAATAAATATTTATGTTTTGGGGGCTCTAATACTGATTTAGCAGGTTATGTAGACTCAGATTTGGTAGGGGATATTGATACCAGGTGGAGTACTACAGGTTATGTCTTTACTGTAGGTGGGAAAACAGTGAGTTGGATTTCACAATTGCAAAAGGTGGTTGCTTTATCCACCACGAAGGCAGAGTATGTAGCTGCAACACAGACAAGCAAGGAGATGATATGATTGCAATCTTTCATGGAAGAATTGGGCAAACAACAGGCTAACAATTATTTGTTTACGGATAGCCAGAGTGCCATACATTTTGTAAAGAATTCTGCCTTGCAGTCAAAGACCAAACACATACAGTTGAGGCATCACTTCATTCGGTCGGTGTTGGATGATGGACAGTTAAGGCTAGAAAAGATACATACAGATGAAAATCTAGTGGATATGTTTACAAAGGCAGTGACAAGGGAGAAGTTGAGCTCTTCTTCAGCTTCGGTTGGTCTTCAAGACTGAAAACAACAAAAATAGAACAACAGAGTCCAGGGTGCTTATTTTCAGTGGGAGCTACAGGGTCAGTGGTGTTATGATCAGTCTCCAAGTGGGAGATGATATGGTGTGGGGAGATTGTTGTTATATGGAGCCTAATTAGACTCAGAGGTTAAATTACCCTACTTTTATCAGCGCGGTTTCCCCCCAAATTATTTAACGAGGTCAAGGGGTAGTGCCCCTTGTGGGGGTTTGGGGGCAGCACCCCTAAGATGGGGTCAAGGGGCAGTGCCCCTAGCGTGCTCCCTGTCACGATACAAGATGGGGTTGAGGGGCAGTACCCCTGAAACCTCAAACAATTTTTTTATTATTTTAGAAAGGCGTTAGGAGTTATTTTTCTATTGGCCGACATAAAAAACCCTATTTTGTAAACGACATAAGGCTTGATAAAAGCGGCTAACGGTTAGGGTTTATTATGATGTATTGTAGCATTTTGCAGTGGTATTGAGTTGCAAGGATTGCTGGTTGTAATTGGTTTTGATTTACTAGATAATAATATTGTACTCTCTGTTGGTGGATGTAGCCCGAGTTTGGGTGAACCATGTTAAAATTGTCTCTCACTGCTATTATTTCTATGTATTTTTCATTCCTCTGTTTAATCTTTATTTGCATTTAATTAATATCTTCTGTTGGCTAACCCTAACAATCCTTCTTCTTGTTTTTTGCAGTATTTTGCAATATGTCCAAGCTTGTTACAATTGAAGCACATAGTATTTTTCTGATCAATGTTTCTTCCATTTATCCTTGACATGCCTAGGTTAGCCTTATGCCTAAAATTATTGTATGCATAACAATAGCCACTAAAGGATTCCATTTTCCCATTTGTCCCATAGCCTTTTCTCACTTGGCTTCTACACTCATTAGCTCTATGTCCCATTATGTGGCAAGCATAGCATCTAATGGAATTCTGACTAGAGAAGGATGGGATATTTTGATTCACCCTATTTCTACACCAATTAGCCTTGTCGCCAAATTTGTTACATAAATTGTAGTAACCATTGAAACAAGAGTACCTTTGAGTGTTTGGTTGTCTAATTGATAGTCTTCTGCTTCTTTGATTCTGAGTTCATCTAATCTTATCCTCTTCCTGACTTGTTCTGAATCCTTTGTCTTTTCCAAATGTTACGCCTTCTCTGTCATCATCATCTTTCTATTCTGCTATTAGTTTATCATATCTAGCAGCACTCACACTGAATTGATCTTTTTGAGCCTGTACATGTTTCAGATCAAATTTCATGTCTTCAACCTCTTTTTCAAGCTTCATGCAATCTTTAATTTTGTCTTTCAGACAATTCTCAATCTTTGACTTTTCTTCATTGTTCTCTTTTAGATTTTCTTGTAACTGCCTGATTTTCCTTCTTAAATCTTCTTTCAAATCCATGTCTTCATCTGTAGTTCTTGAGTCATGTCTGTCAATACTGGCAATTAAGCACATATTCATTTGATTCACAACAGCTTTGTGATCTTCCATATTGCATTTGGTGGTCTGGGAACCTTCTTGTTCTTCAATTTGCAAACCCTTATTGGTTGAGACTGAATTCTCTTGGATGTTTTCAATAACCTTAACATTTGTACTTTCCACGATCCTTCCCAATCTATTGTTGTAACACTGGTAGGCTCTGGTCTAGGACAAGTATCCTTTTCTATTCTGATGAGGCATTTGCTTCCAAAGATTTTAAAATATTTCACAGTGGGTATTGATCCACACCATAACTTAGCAGGGGTCTTTCCTTCTTTGGTTGTTGCCTAAACTCTATTTAATGTATAGATAGTGGTTTGAATTGCCTCCTCCAAAATACATCTATTAAATTTGCTTCTTCCATCATTAATTTTGCATTCTCCTGAATAATTCTACTTGCTTCTTCCATTATCTTAATTTTGACAGAGAGTTGTTTTTCTATCCCATAGGTTTCACAAAATATATTGAAATCATTGGATATAAGTTCTTCTTCTTTTCCAATTCTCAGGCCTTTGATGTTCATGCTTAGCTCATTTTCAAGGGTTTCTTTAAAAATTTTGAGTGCCTCTAGAATCTTTATTTTATCCTTTAAGAAAATGACCCAAGTCATTCTAGAAAAATCATCAATAAAAAACATAAAGTACTTGGTATTTTTGTAGGGCCACAAAAGTTTGCATGAATCAATTCCAATCGTTCAGTGGAGGATCTTTCTTTATCTTGCCATGCTTTTCTTGACAATCTTTGACATTTCCTGCAACTGCTGTTACTTGAATAATCAATCTCTGGTAGGTCCTTCACAATATGAATTGAGTTTTTTAAATCATCAAGGTTTGTATGGAAAAGTCTTCTATGCCAAACCCAACTTTTATTGGTTTGATATGTGTATCCAAGAAATCACTTTTTCTGAGATGATAGAGATTCTTTTATGTTCTTTTTGCAATTGCTATTGTAGCTCTAGATTTTTCTTTGATTTCAAGAGAATCATTTTCAAACACAAACTTGAATGCCTTCTTGCATAACTGTCTGACACTTAAGAGATTTTGTTTCAAACTTTTTATATAAAGAACATCTTCAGAAATTTGTCTATTGCCAAAATTTGTCGATCCTATTCTACAAACTTCAACAGTGCAGTCATCTCTGAAGCTGACTATTCCTTCATTGTATTCTTCCAAACTAGCAAACTTACTCCTATCACCAGTCGTGTGGTTTGAGAAGCTACTATCAATAACCCAACAGTCTTCATCACTGGTACAAGCTTTAGAGCATCTTTGATGGTTGACATTCTGTTCTTCATGAATCGCTTCCTTGGACAATCTATTTTTGATATTTCTTGATGAGCATTCAGGTGCATCAGAAAGTTTCTGTTTTCCTTCCATTAGGATCTCCCTTGAGTTGTTAGACTCTTTGCAAAGGGACGTGGCTCTAATACCAATTCTTGATATGCATCGGACAACTGAGAGGGGGGGTGAATCATTTGTCACAAAAACTTAAAAACTTTCTGCAATTAAACATTCATCACTTATCCACAATTATTATGATTTAACAATGAGTGCATGAAATCAGAAACTGAACCACAGATACAACATCAAACACAAGAGACACCAGATTTACATGGAAAACCCCAAGGTGGGGAAAAACCACGAAGAAGATTAACTCTCAATATATATATTGCAATCTGGAAATAATGATGTTCAGGCTTGGTCACTCCATGGACCTAAACATACTGGCTTACTACCATGAAGAACAACTAGGTCTAGAAGGCTCACTACCTCAACCCTAAACCTAGCAAGATTATAATAAGGGCTGTTAAACCCTACTGGTGGCTTACTTCCAGACTCACTGCCACAATCAACACATTTCTATATTTGCAACTGAAGTATAATGATTCCCCTGCTCTGCTCTTCCTTTTATTTCCTCTGCCTCTTCTCTACTCTTCCTTTTGGACCTTTCTTAATATCTTCTCATTTTCTCTCAAGGACACCTTTTTCATGACTTAGCTACAAGTATTTATACACTACATCAACCTTGGAATGATCATCAAGGTCGGCATCGCAACCATCAACCATTGGAACATTCTCCAAGGTCGGTATTACAAACATTTACAAAATAGGTCCTGACCTATTGCAACATTATGCAAAGGGAATGAAATGCAGATCATGTCATGCCTTAGCTGGGACTCAAACACGATCTTCCATGCCACAACATGCTTCCACAATCTTCCAAAGATCTCTGCAATCACTGGGATCAACTAGGTCGGCCAAGACTGGTTACACACTACATTATTTGGGAACAATCTTCACACACCATCTCAATTTCTTAATGCGGACCAAAGTCCAGATGGGAACATGATTAGGAGACATCCACAAGCCTGCTATAATCATCAGGAGCAACCGCACGAACCTTAACTACTTTATCCATAGGAATCTTCTCACTGGAACACATGAACTTCACTGTCTTCAACTATCATCAAAGAAAGATAGCTTGTGGACCACCAAACCTTGAACCATTGCAAATGTAGGCACTTATCATCATCCCAGACTTTCCTCTAGAACTGTAGATCCAAATACTTTATTGTGGAGGAATGCAGAGCATAATACTTTCTTCTTGTCCCTACTGAACTTACAGAAAAGAGCAGGTTTCAGTCTAGTGAACACAATTCACTTAGATCTTCATGCGGATGGCTCAAACCTGGAATGTAGCATCCTTAGTCATACCTCTAACTTAGTTCCAATCTACAGACCACGATCTTCAAGTAGAAGTAAATGCGAAGCCATTTTACCATAGTGTTCTTCAGCATACAACTTACTTCTCTATAGCTCACTAGTTTCTTCCGGAGAGGCTAATTTTCTCAATATCCTCAACATACAAGTCTTCTAAACAAGTAATAGAATAAGATACAATTGACACCAATGACAACATGGATATGTTGACATCAATGACAACACTGATTAGGCACATACTTGCAACAAACATTGCCCTTACCTGGTCCAACCCAAAGGCTAGCAATTGAAGCTGGTCCCTTTGCCAGCAAGAACAACCACATGATGTATAATTTTCATCTGACTTTTGATCATGATGGGGCATCTTGCCCAGAGATGGTAAGATTCATGCAAATGCTCTCAATGAATGAACATGCGGAAGAGCCTTATGCAGAAGAACCTTCTCCATCTAGCGATGCAGGTTTAATTTCTTTGAATATGAGTTAGATACTAAATGTGGAGAAGATGTGTATACGAAATGATAGTCCTAATTGTACAGTATTTGCTAGAGGACAACAAGTGCAGAAAGGACAAAATACCCAAAGTCAGCCTGGTGGTTCCTCTTCTACTCCCAAGTATATTTTGTCAAGACAAAACAATGTTATTTCCAAGAAGACAGAGAGTGCTACACCTAAAACTACTTTTGCTAAGGTACCCTCCACTTCCTCTTCTTCTAATGTTCTTATTTCTAGTGCATTTGATATTGTTGAGTCTTGTAAAAATGTAAAAATACAAATTTCTCAAGCAGAATACCTTAGGCTCAACCCTTCTGAACTAGATAGACTGGTCAGATACATTAAACAAGAACCATATCCTTCTCATTGTAATGCTCAGGTGTCAAATGATAATGAAGCCCATGCTGAAAAACAAATTTGCTCAAATTCCCATCCTCAAGAATCCGGGCCACAAAACCCTTTTGAAAAACCAAAACCTTTCTATGTGTCCTTATACATTACTTGTTATAAATTAAGCAACTATGTCATTGACTCTAGAGCATCTGATAATGTAATGCCAGCTCAAGTTGCTAAAGCCCTAGGTTTGTCCTATACTTCTTCTCATGGTAGGTGTTTTTCCATGGATGGCTCTCCAGTACCCATTCTTGGCCAAATTAAAGATGCCCAAGTTGCTCTTGCCACTTATCCCAATAAAAGATTGAAGTTAACCATTTTAGTGGCAGACATACCTGCAAGCTATGGGATGCTTTTGAGTTGTAGTTTTTGTAGAGATCTAGGTGGGGAGATTCAAATGGACTGGTCACATGCCTTGATACCAGTAGATGGGAAGAAGGTTTGCCTAAATCCGGAACCTAAGGCCAAATTCACTGTATTGAAGTCAAGAGACCCTAGAGCAGACATTTTATATGTGGAAACCAGGCCTGGTACATACATGTGCACATCAGTAGTGGGAAGTGAAGAAAATTTGATATGCCTTGATCTAGCCAACGAGGTGTGGACGTTGGAATTCGATGGTAGTTGTTCTATTGCTAGTTTAGGTGCTGGAGTGGTTCTGATCTCTCCTGATGACTGTAAGTTTCCTTTCTCTTACAAGTTGGAGTTTGATAATTCCAATAATACCACAGAGTATGAGGCTTTGCTGTTGGGACTGGCACTAGCTAAGGAAAAGGGTATTAAGTAGCTTGGATCCATAGGTGATGCTGAACTGATTGTGAAGCAAGTAAGAAAGTTATCTATAGTGAAAAATGGGAGGTGGCAGCATTACCGAAATAGAGTATGGGATTGCATAGAAGACTTTGATGCTTTCTCAATAGAAGTTGTGCCTAGGGACCAGAACACTCGAGTTGATTCCTTGGCCATGTCTTCGTCTCTCTTGCTGCCTCACCCAGATTTCAAAGACAAACCTTATAAGGTGGAGATAGTTTATAGGCCCAACATGCCTAATAACGTTAATCATTGAAAGGTATTTAATAATGATTGGAAATAATTTCTTTTCTTGAAAAGGCTCAGTCTTTTGCCAATGTGTTTTTTGAAGGAAGTTATGATGAAAGCAATGATATTCTGGAAGGTGAGGTAAAGTCTCATAATGACCAAGAGTCAAAGGTTATACAATTAAAAGGAAATAAAATCCCCAAGGGTTTGGTCTTGCTGGAAGACCCTTTTAATCGACATGATCAGCACTTGAAGCAAAAAGGTAATCAGATTATCAGCTAATTATGAGCGAGTGAACATCGAAACAAAGGAAGACCCAAAGGTGGTCTGTATTGGGAAGTGTTGCTCTCTAAAAGAGAGAGTGTTTAATTTCTTTGCTTATTCGATATAGAGATGTTTTCTCTTGGTACTATGCAGACTTGAAGAAATTTAGAGATGGCAGAATGCAGCACCACATTCCATTGAATCCCAGTACTTTGCCCTTCAGGAAGAAACAGAGAACTTACAACCCTAAGGTATCCAAGGCTATTTTTAGTGAGATAGACAAGATGTTGAATGCAAAAATCATTTATCCCATTCATCACTCTACATGGGTGGAAAACATTGTTCTTGTAAGAAAGAAGAATGGGGAAATAAGGATTTGTGTTGATTTCTGAAATTTGAACCAAGCCTCCTTGAAAGATAACTATCCTCTACCTGTTATAGATCACTTATTGCAAATAATATCTAGTTCAGAGATGATGTCAATGCTTGATGGATTTTCAAGATATAATTAGATTGAAGCAGCTTTGGAGGATCAACACAAAACAACATTCACTACCCCTATTGGTGTTTTTTCCTACAATAAGATGTCATTTGGCCTTATCAATGCAGGTGCCACTTTCCAAAGAGCAATGGACTTAACATTTGGTGATTTGAAAAATAAAATTATTGTCATGATTTACCTAGATGATCTCAAAGTCTTCTCTAAGAAGAGAGTTAATCATTTACATGATCTGGAGGTAGTTTTACAGCATTGTAGAGAACATGGTATTTCTTTAAACCCTAAGAAGTTAATTTTCGCTGTAACTGAAGGGAAGCTGTTGGGTCATATCGTCTCCAAGGATGGAATAAAGATTGATCCTAAAAGGGTCAGAGCAATTCAGCAGTTGAGTTTGCCCATGACCAAGAGTAATACAAGATCTTTCTTCGATCAGGTAAATTTTCTGAGAAGGTTTGTTCCTGATTTTGTTGAGTTGACTAGGCATATCGCTGAGATGATGAAAAACCATCCTATTTTCAAGTGGGGTGATGAAGGTAAACAAGCATTTGGGGAAATTAAAACATCCATTGCCAATGTACTTACATTAGTGCATCATGATTTTGAAAAGGATTTTATCATTTATTTATATGCATCAGAGCACACCCTGTCAGCCATTTTGCTACAAAAGAATGAATAGGGGATTGAGGGTCCAATTGCCTTCATGAGTGTGCTGCTGAAGAAACATGAATTGAAGTACTCTGCACTAGAGAAACATGCATACGCGGTAGAGAAAGCTTTAAAAAGTTTCAGATTTTACATTTGCATTCACATGCAGTTGTCTATGTTCCAGAGTCTGTTGTAAAAAGTATCCTTACACAACAAGAGATTGGGTGTAATAATAGAGGAGCCTGGATAGCCAAAGTTTAGGAATATGATGTTGAAATCAAACTTACCAATTTGGTCAGAGGTAAAGGATTGAGTAAAATGATTGTTGAGAATAAGGTTGATGAAAATGAAGAATTGCCTTTAGTTCTTTTTACAAGCACTACTAATGACTAGTTTTTTTATGTTTCCTATTTTCTAACATATGGAGATTGTCCACCCCACCTCTCTGCTAAAGAGAAGAGAAATTTGAAGCTTAAAGAAAACAAGTATGTTCTCTAGGAGGGGAACTTCTATAAAAGGGGAGTGGATGGAACATTTCTGAGATGTGTGGACAAGGAGCAACATAAGAGATTGTTGGAGACTTTTCATAGTGAAGCTTGTGCGGGACACTTTTTAGCATTAGTGACAACCTTTAAGATATTGAGGCAATGTTTTTACTAGCCAAGCATGTTCAAAGATGCATATAATTAGGTGTCTAAATGTGAGAAATGCTTGAGATTTACCAGCAGACCTCAATTAGCCATGCTGCCTCTGAAGCCAGTGGTGATAGATGAACCGTTTCAGCAATGGGGATTAGACTTCATTGGACCTATTAACCCTAATTCTAGTGTTGGACATACTCATATCTTGATAACTACAGATTACTTTACTAAATGGTTGGAAGTAATCCCTGTGAGACATACCACCTTTGAGATAGTCTGTAGTTTCCTTAAAGAGAACATTTTGGTCAGGTTCGGTGTGCCTAAGAAGATTGTAACTGATAATGCCTCTAGTTTCTCCTCTAAATTTACACTTTTCTGTTATGATTATGGTATTAGCCTTACCCATTCATCTAATTATTACCCACAAGGCAATGGGCAAGCTGAATCAAGCAATAAAAACCTCATCTTAATTGTCAAGAAGCTTGTAGATGAAAGTCAAAGAGGATGGCATAAAAGTCTGTATGATGCTCTTTGGGCAAATAGGATAACTTACAAGAGAGCTATTGGTATGTCTCCTTTTCAGCTGGTCTATGGAATTGACAGTGCAATTCCCATTCCTTTGGAATTGTTTGCACTAAATCTGCAGAAGGCAGTTGAAAATGAGCAGTTTCAATCCGCTTTAGAGAGGAGGATATTGTATTTGAATCTTTTGGAGGAGCAAAGAGAAATTATTGTAGATAGAATTGTTAAACACCAGCAGGATGTTAATAAGATCTTTGATAAGAAAGCTAAGCAACACGATTTTTTTGTGGGCGACTTTGTACTTCTATGGGACAAGAGAAGAGAGCCAAAGGGGGCTCATAAGAAATTTGACTCTTTGTGGAACGGATCTTTCCAAATCAGAAAAGTCATTGGAGAGAACACATTCCTTCTAGCATATCTAGATGGGACACCATTGCCTCTTGCTTAGAATGGGCAAGATTTGAAGATGTATAACTGGTAACACTCCTGATTTTTTCCTTGTACTATAGTTTCTTTCCTTGCTTCTATTTTTGTCATTGTGTTTTTGGTGTGACTCTATCGCCCTTTTGGAATAAGGCTTTGTTGCCAAAGTTTGTCTGGATTCTCTGCATCCTCCTTAGTCCTTGTCCCCAATTAGAGCCTATTGTTGTCTTGAGTTTAAAATTTTGCTAAAGCACCCATGCCTTAGAAAATGTTTCATCCCTTATTCGCCACTTTCCTTTCTTTTTCCTAAGTTGGGTTTTACTTAGTCATTTTCTTGCATTGTCGGTGATCCCTTGTGTTTTTGAACCAAAGTCAGTGGGTTCAAGAGTTGATGAACCACCTGAATTCCTGACTGGTCTTTGAATCTAATGTCTAAATCCCTTCCTTGCGTCAGTCTTAGTCATTCATTTTGAGAAAAAAATCTTTGTTGTCAGGAGGTTAGAAGTTCCTTAGACTTCTGAACTCTCAAGGTTGTGGTTCAGAAGTTCCAAAAGTTCCTGACTTGCCAATTTTAGAGGCCTTTTATTCTTGTGGTGCCTTTTTCTTGAGTTGGCATGTCGTACGATGAGAAGACACTTGTCACCTCACATTTAATTTGAAACGCATGCAGATGAATTGGCACATTTCTTGGAGGAAAACTAAAGGGGGTTTTCACAGTTCTCGAAGCTTGATACGCTGCCAGAATTTAATGATGTTTATGAATGAGTTATGAGAAGTGACATGAAATCTGAATGAATTAACTATCTCACTTGAAGTTTTCATCATTTCTCTAAGGGAATGCATTGCAGAGAAAGGAAGAGTTAATCCACTACGTGCGAGAAGTCTGTAGAATTCTAGACTTATAGGTTAGCATAATTGACCTTCCTTATCTCATTTCCTTTTCTTTCTTCTGCTATAAAAACCAAAGTATTTCTTTTGGGTGGCAAAAGTTTCTATTTTCATGTATTTGTATAGCGACTCCCTTGTTAGTATGTTGTATTGCTCTGCCTTATCCATGAATGCTTCAGAGTTTCTAGCCAATTGGGTCCTTAAGTTTGTGAAAATGAAGTTAAAATTTCAAGGAGCTCCTATGGTTCCTATTGTGGAGAATGGGTTATCTGGTGTGAGAGATACAAAGCTCAATCATATTGACCTAGAAGATTTTTGGAAAAGGATGGAACCTGAAGGTTGAACCACCTTGGCCAACAAAATTGTGAGCAGTGGTTTAGACAGAGTTGGAGGCTTTCTACTGGCAGTGCCTTGTCCAGATTTAGTGGTTACTTGTGCCAACATTTATTTCCCAGAATCTCAAGAGATAAGGGCCTTAGATGGCTCTATTGTTGCCAAAATTAACTCAGTCAATCGCCCTTGCCTTGAATCTGGATGAATATGAGGAGAATGTTGATGTTTCTGCATCTTCTACCTGGGGGTACTATAATGAGAGAAAATATTGGTGCCAAAATTGCATTGCTAAAGCCTAGCTGGAGATTGAGAAAAGGGGAAAGTCAAGACTCCCTGCTAATCTAAAGAGGAGTCATTTCAAGGAGGAAATCTCTGACATGATCACCCTATTGAACCGTGTAGTTGGGATTTTAGAGTCTGATACTTTCAATTATTGGATGTGTAGATTTATCCTTCTTATCTGTAGAGATCACCATATTGATTGGGCAAGGATAATCAATAAAAGTATGCATGAGCAACTAATAAATTTCTCACAGAATGCAAAATTTTACATGTGGTCCCAATTGGTATACTTGTTAGCTCATAAAGAGGTTGTCTGACCTAGGTTAAGGACTCAGGGAGTTCCTACCATCAGTTTGCTTGTGTATTACACTTTTCCACAATTGCAGAGAACTGAGGGTATGAAAGATTTTTGGTGGATTAATGATGCTTTCTCTATGTATCTTACAAAAAGAATCAAGGGCTCATTAGAGAGGAGGTTTTTTGTGGAGACTGCTACCTTGGTTATGAGCTTTGGAAGCTTCTATGTCCAATTTGATTGCTTCTCATACCTTAGAATTGGGGGTTACGAAAATGCCCCATTGAAATTGCCCCGGTACCCATCGGATTATCTCGTATTCTTGGAGGTTTGTCATCAAATGGTGACTGCGAATATAAGGTACCATGCAATGAAAAAGATGGGTTATTCTTTTCCTATGAAACTTCCCTTCTATTTTTGCAAAAGTAATGATAGTGCAAGAAGTGTAGATAAATTGTTTTCTGAATTTAATCTTCATAGCTTGTCGGCTCGAATATCCTTTGATAGTAAGAATTTCGTTAAATTAAATATGCATGGAGGGGGTTCTTATCAACACAAACCCCAGCTTCAGGATTTCTGGGAGGATTGTTTGAATGAAAGGGAAATCAAAAGGAGGAATTGGACAAGGTTAACCATTGATCAGGTTCATGCTTTTGAATTGCCTATGTGAGTTCCTAACATGGTTGATGATAACTCTAATATTTTGGATGAGGGCTATCATGATGTTTCATTGCAACCCTTACCTCCTATGAAGTGGTCGGAGAAGGAGATCATGAATCTCAAATTTCACTCGTTACATGTGATAAGAAGAATAGAGAGGTGGTTGAGAGGGAAGATTAGGGAATAGGTTGGTTCGGCTGCACCTAAGGACTCATCCACTTAGGGTCAGAATAGAGCTCAAACCACTCACTCTCAAAGGAGGTCATCTAGTTCAAAATTAACTCTCTAAAGAGTTGGCTCACAATTGAGTGGAGACGGTGAACGACCCCCTAAGGAGAGCAGTAAGATGAAAATAATGTGTGAGCAAGATGATCAACCAGAGAAGAGTAACACAAGATTGGATGCTTCCCCATTGAAAGCAGACCATGTGCCCCTTATCAATAACCCTGTAAGTGATAGTGATTCCTTTATTTTCACTTAATTAAGAGAGGATAATGTGTTGCAATCTCTATTAAGAACCCCAAATTCACCCAATATAAGTGAGCCTCCAGTACACAATCCTCAGCCTGTGAATATAGATGTTGTGGTGAGTGTAATTGGCACTGCTAACATCCCTTTTTCATCTCCTACATGGTTAAGAAAGGCAGTGGAAAATAAGAAAAGGTATACACCAATAGTGGATACTAGTATAGATACTATGGCTAAGCTACTACAGGATACTCCTAAGCCTAAACAACCCAGAAGAATGTCAAGGATGGTAACAGATTCTGTCACAGGAAACTAGTTCTTAGCAATTGTGGATCTAGTGGGGAATAAGAATGAGAATGAAGTGACTCAAGCGAACTTCAAAATGAGTAGAGTAGATATGCAACCCTTGACCATGGAGGGAGATAGCTATCATGTCAAATATTCAGTCAGCAATTTGTTGAAAAGGGCCAAGAAGGAACAGGAAGAGAATGTTAAGCTGCGTGCACAAGTAAGTTCCCTATCTATGTTCATTTAGTCAATTTTGAAGATAACAACACCTTCAACCAATGCTTTTCCTGATATGAGTGTTAGTACCCTAGACCCCAATTTGTTGCAACAAATAAAGAGATCACAAGCCCTAAGTAGTGATGTCAAGCAATGGATAGAAAAGGTGACCCTAGATGACTTAATTTTTATTGAAGAAGCTTATAAGTTGTTTAATCCCATTTCCAGTAAAAGAGAAACTTTAATTGTTGATTTTCAAACTTCCAAAAGTGATTGAAATAGCTTATCCTTATTCTCTAAGGAAATACAAGATATGGCTGAGATGGATGTCGGTGTCTTGGTAGTTGAGGAAGTATTGGCAGATCCTAAGGAAATGAATTCTATAGCTTGGGCCAATGTAATTGAATGGAAATTATCTATTGTGGGCGCACGGGAGGATGAAATGAGAACCACTCTTGCTATTTATTATAGACAATAAAGTGATATTAAGAGTGACTTCACCATCTTAGAGATAGCAGCCATTGATGATGATGATGATGATGATAAGCTACTCGATGTCAAAGAGATCAAGCAAAATTTCAAGAAAATGGTGACACAAGAGATGGTGAGTTGTGATGTGATCACAACAGAGTCAATTGGGAAGCTTGCAAGGGTTTCTAACTACATCAAGGTGTTTAAGGTTGGATTGGATGACATGCACAAAAAGATGATTCAAGCTAACAGGGTAGTGAGTAAGAAGAAGATCTGAATCAACATGACTGGCAGCCCTAGCAATTTGTCATTGTCATCAATCATCAATAAGTACAAGTCTTACAAGGCAAAGCTAAGAGCACAGACAGATCAAATGGTGCAAGGTGGCACATGTGATGAAGGTGAACAGGTGAAGGACAAGGAAATGACACAGGAAGATGATGCTGAAGAAGAGGATGTGGCAATTATTTATTAGTTCTCTTTTCTTATGCTTTAGTTTATTCCATTCTTGCTCAAAAACTATTGGCTCTGGAGGTCCCGTATTTTTTAATGATATTCATGTTTAAACTTCTTTAAATCGGTTGTTTTCAAGAAGCCATTAGGTTTTTAAAAAGATAGTTATTGGGGACTTGGCTATATATTTTAAGTAGCCACCTAATGTATGGATCTTTTAGAAAACTTTGTGTTGGTGATAGATCAAGTTTTGTCTTTCTGTTTAATTGCTTTATATATACAAAATAGAAATCAATGCAGTGGAGTTTTGATGATCATAAACTTTACATTATGGTTGTTTAAACTTTCATTCTTCTTATGTTGAATACTTTCTTGCTGGTGTTGATGGTATTTCTATATTGAAGTGGTTGGATACCTTTGATTCTTTCTCACTACTGGGAATTATTTATCTTTCGATTCATGGTGGTGATTGTGTGATGTATGATTTATTTATGTGTTGATTCATTGAAGTTAATGTGGTGGAGTCTTTGAGCTTCTTTTTATTCGATTAATTTTTGGATGTATATTGCTTTTATTGCTTTATGGTTAAAAGCACCACCTTTATTTTTCTTTCTGGTTAAAAGCAATACTAGTTTTTCATTCATTGGAGATCAATCGAAGGTAGTTGTGCCTTGTAAAAGAAGTAGAGAATATTTGTAAAATACCATTACAATAGGTTCAATTGTTGTTACATTTTTCATTTATTTGGGCATGAGAAAATTTAGTTAGGTGACAAATCTGTTAACCAATAGTATGGAAGACAACAAACTAGTAAGTACTCCTATGGTAACAGGTTTCCATTTGAGTAAGGATGATGAGTCACCTCAGGCTGATCAAACTTTGTATAGGTCTATGATTGGGGGCCTACTATACCTAACCTCATCAAGGCCTAACATTATGCAAGCAGTTTGCATGGTTGCAAGATTTCAAGTTGATCCAAAAGAAACACATGTGAAGGCAGTCAAAAGGATCTTCAGATATTCAAAGAGTACTCAGAACATGGATTGTGGTATAAAAAAGATGATGACTTTTCTTTGAGTGCCTATACTGATGCAGATTAGGCTGGCAGTGTTGATGATAGAAGAAGTACCAGTGGTGGAGCTTTCTTTTTGGTAGACAAATTGGTCTCATAGTTCAGTTAGAAGTAGGATTCAATGTCCTTATCAACAGAAGTAGAGTATATAGGTGCAGCATTCTGTTGCACTCAAGTGTTGTGGATGAAGCAAACTTTGAAGGATATCAAGGTTGTGTATGATGAGCCCATTCCTATTCTTTGTGATAAAACAAGTGCCATAAATATTTCAAAGAATCCAGTGATGCATTCTAGAACCAAGCATATATTTATCAAGTATCACTTTTTGAGAGAGAAGGTTGCAAATCAAGAAATAAGATTGGAATATGTACCCACAAAGGACCAGGTTGCATATATCTTTATAAAGGCTCTTTCTAAGGATATATTTGAATATCTCATATAGAAGTTAGGGGTTGTTTCCCCTCCTTCTAACTAGATGCATAGATGGTGCATCTATCCAAGAGGAGCAATTCAAGCTACATTTTTATCCCTGGATTGATGGAGGCTACCTCTTAGGGGGAGCAGGTAGAAAGAGACTAAGGAAGATGATAAGACCTTACTGTAGAAAGGAGGAGATTGTATGTTTTTTAAGTACAAAGGAAGACCACTAGCTCTTTTCCCTTAATGTCAAAGGGGGAGAAATTTTGTATATCATGTCAAGTGTTGCCTTCAATGCCAAAGGGGGAGATTGTTGCATATGTGTTGTCATTGATGTCAACAAGAGCAGTGTTGTTGAAAGTTGTATGTGATGACCAGAGGTATTGTTAAGAGAAGAAGACAAAGGTGTGATGATCAGAGGAGTTGTCTAGTGAAGGATAGGGTGATGAATGTCATGAGCATGTTGTACACAATTGTACCTTATATTCTAAAGTTCATCGACATAGGAAAGTTGACAGGATGAAGAGTTTGCTGATATGAAGAAGTTGTGGTTTCTTATTTATGATGCAAAGAGATGTGATTGTTGTGTATGATGTTGTGATTGTAGTCTCTGATATGGTGAATGTTGTATCCATGGTTTTTTGATGAGAAGTATTAATTAAGATTTGAAAGAAAGTGTAAAAGGTTTTAGACAGTCCAAGGCACTGAAAGTTGCATTAAAGAAGCTTGATAAAATGCTCTGCATTCCTCTGCATTTGAAGGTATGGCCTTGCGGTTTGGAAGTTAGACAGAGAATGGTGTGAAGTATGTATGTTCCCGATTTCAGAGCATAGAAGTTACCGCAGAAGATTCTAGAACTATCGGAATGAAGAAAGTGGTTCAGTATTGTTGTAGACAAAAAGAGTCAGAGGAATGCTCCGCATTTCTTCACATTTGAAGATGTGATGTTGCAGCTTGGAGGATAGATGGATAGTGATGATAAGTATGTTATATTCAAGTTTTAGATGATAAGTTGTACCACAGAGGTTCTCTAGAGTCAGAAGAATAAAGACATATCATATTGTTGATTAGGGTTGTCAGGAGGAGAATGTGAAAGCCACCACATCTCACTGCATTACATTATTTGTCTTTGTTGTTTGGAGGATGAGTTCAGAGTGTTTGTATGTTTTCTCATTTCAAGTTTTAGGTGTTGAGGAGTACTGCATTGTTTTTCATTGTTATATATCAAGATTGTGTAATCAAAGTTACAAGAGAATGTTGGGTTCAGTGTCTGTTTTCTTGCACCAATAGGAAGTAACATGAAGTTGTGAAAGGGGTGTATGAGAATGTTTTTACAAGTCATATAATGTATGTTAAATGAACAGCATGATGTTATTTGGGTTCTTTGGTATTGCTTTAGGTCTGGAGCTAATGCATAAGAGGTTAAGTGTTTGTTGGGCTTATTTGGTGAGTTTTTATGGTTGTGCCATGTGCTTGGAAGTGTACGCCAACGTGAAGAGGTGTGTTAAGATTAAATAGGTCCTATTTATCACTTGGTTTGAACCGCATTGGACCCCTACATGTTTTTGGGTTCAGACTTGTAGTGGTCGTCACACGTTTTATGCTACACGTTTCATCTTGGCCGGTGAAGGAGAAAGATATTGAAGCTTGCAGAGGATATAAATGAAAGACTTTGTTTGGTATGAAAAGTGTGAGTTTGTGTGAGGGTGTGAGGATGTGTGTGCAAGTGTGGATGTGAGTATTTGTCTATGTGGAAGTGTGTTGAAGGGAGTAGAGTTCGTTAAGCAGAGGGGTTGAAGATATCTGTCAGAGTGAAGGGTGTTGATGTCGTTGAGCAGTAGATTTTGTCAAGTATCTTGTACAAAGGTTATAGCCTCTTTCTGTAGGTGTTTTAGGGAGTTGTATCTTCTTTTAGTTGTAGCCATAAAACTGTGATTTAGGGAGTTGTAGCTTCCTTTGGTTGGTGGCATAAAAATTGTGATTCAGGGAGTTGTAGCTTCCTTTGGTTGGTGCCATAAAACAATGTATTAGGGAGTTGTATCTTCCTTTGGGTTGTAGCCCATAAAACCTGTTGTAATCCTATTTTTATTTGTAAGGCTAGATTTGGACAGAAGATCCAAGTAGCTCGCTCACCATGGTTTTCCACGTAAATTTGGTGTTATGGTGGTGTGTTTATGTGTTGTGCTTTGAAATGCTTAATTTGTTGTATCATTTGTTTAAGGTAGTAGCAAGTTTTGTTGATAAAGTTGATTTGGATTAAGTTTTGGTATATACTAATTCACCCCCCCTCAATATATCAGTGTGTTATAACAGCCCCCCTAGGTTCCTATGATGTTATCTTAGGATTAAGTTGGTTATGGAGACATAGGACCAATGTTGATTGTTTTGCAAAACTAGTTGAGTGTCTAGACGATGTAGGAAACAAAGTCTATCTACAAGGCACACAAAGAGAATTCAAGATCAGACCAATCTTTGCTATGCAATTGAAGAGGGCTAGGTGAAAAAGATGTCAACTTTTTGTAGTCAAAATGGAACAAGCAGAAGAGGATCCTAGTAAAAAAAATGTACCCTTGGAGAACTATCCCTTCCTTCAAGATTTTTGGGATGTCTTTCTAGATGAACTTCTAAGGTTACCTCCGAAGAGAGATTTTAATTTATCTATTGATATAATACTTGGATTTGAGCTGATATCAAAGGTGCCATACTGTATGACTACTACGAAGTTGATGGAATTGCAATCCCAGTTTCAAGAGCTGTTGGCTAAAGAGTTGATTAGACCTAGTGTTTCACCTTGGGGAGCACCTGTGATCTTTGTCAAAAATAAGGATGGATGAACCTTGCATCTGTGTATAGACTATCGCATGCTCAACAAAGCAACAATAAAGAATAAGTATCCTCTACTGTGTACTGATGATCTTTTTGATCAAATGCGGGGTGCAATAGTATTCTCAAAGATTGATTTGTGATTTGGATATCATCAACTCATATTGAAAGATGAAGACATTCATAAAATAACTTTTAGAACAAGGTATGGACATTATGAGTTCATAGTTTTACTATTTGAACTTATGAATACCCCTACAACATTCATGAATTTGATGAATAGTGTTTTCTGAGATTGCTTGGATAAATTTGTTCTAGTGTTTCTAGATGACATTCTTATATATTGTAAGAATGAGAAATAGCACTTGCAACATCTACGGTTAGTTCTGTAGCGATTGAGGGAACATAAGTTGTATGGGAAGATTTCTAAGTGTACTTTGTTTCAAAAAGAGATACAATATTTGGGACATAATATCAGCTAAAGGAATTTCAGTAGATCTTATGAAGATCAAAGCTATACTTGAGTGGCCTATGCCAAAGAATGTGCATGAAGTGCATAGTTTCATGGGGTTAGCTCGTTATTATAGGAAGTTCGTATTGAAATTTTCTAAGATTGCAAACCCAATCACTTCTCTTTAGAGAAAAGGAAAGCATTTTGATTGGTTAAAAAATGTCAGGAGACATTTAATTAGTTAAAAGAGAGGTTGACAACTACACCAATATTGAAAGTTCTTGATCCGGAAAGCCAATTTGGTGTAATCACTGATGCCTAAGGTGAAGGTTTAGGAGGAGTTCTTATGCAGAATGGGTGAGTAGTAGCCTATGAATCCAAAAAGCTGAGAGTATATGAGTAGAATTATGCTCCTCATGACTTAGAGTTAGCAACAGTTGTGCATGCTTTGCAAGTGTGGCAACACTATTTGCTAGGAAATCCTTTTGAACTGAAGTTAGAACATCAAGGTCTTAAGTATATATTTTCCCAACCTCATCTAAATTCTCAACAAAGAAGTTGGTTGGAATTGATATCCGACTATGACTTTGAGATAAGTTATATCAAAGGTAAAGATAATCGAGTAGCAGATGCTCTGAGTCGACGGAGGCATATCTCATTGATTGTCTCTATCCACTCAAACTTCAAGGTTTTAGTGTTACAAAATTTTGCAGGTGATGAGTACTATGAGCAAGTTAAGCAGGCTCTCATAGTAAATCCTCAAGACTTAAAGTTTGATGGGTTCTATTTGAACTAGATGGGATTTTAAGATACATAGGAAGGATGTATGTTGCAAACTCTACAGAATTAAGAAACCTTATGTGGAAGAAAGTTTATTTTGCACCATATTCAGGTCACCCTGGAGCAACCAAACTCCTAGCCAATGTGAAGACTCTTTATTTCTAGAAAGTAATGAAGAATGGTGTTGCAAGTTTTGTAGCAAGTTTCCTAGAGTGCCAGAGAGTCAAGGCTGAGCATTAGCATCCAGGACTTATGTATCCACATGATATTCTAGAGTGGAAGTGACAGGTCATTAGTATGGACTTTGTACAAGGTCTCCCAATGTCTCGAAATAGACATGATGCTATTTTAGTGGTGGTGGACAAGATCACCATTAAGGTAGCTCATTTTATACCTGGGTCTAACGAATGGAGCACCAGTTTTAGCTTGCAAGTTTGTGCAAGAAGTGTTTAGATTGCATGGAGTTCCTGAGAAAATTATCTCAGATAGAGATGTGCACATGACGTTAAGATTTTGGCAAACTTTGTTCTTAGCACTAGGAACTCAACTCAATATAAGCTCAACTTATCACCTTGAGACAGATGGTTAGACTAAAAGGGTAAATCAAATTCTAGAAGATTTATTGTGGATGTATTGCATGGATCAACAATACAAGTGGGAAGAATATCTACCGCTTGTGGAGTTTGCATATAACAACTCCTACCATTCTACTATTAAGATGGCTCCATTTGAAGCATTGTATGGAGGAAGATGCCAAACTCCTATAAGTTGGGATAAGCTAGAGGATGGGATTAGCATTGGTCCAAAAATGTTATTAGAAATGGAAGAATAGATCGAGCTGATTAGAAATAGATTGGCAGAAGAAAATGATAGACATAAAAGTTATGTTGATGCCAAGCGTACACCAAGGCAATCCTCGGTTGGAGAAAAAGTTCTTTTGAGGGTCAAATCTCAGAAGAGTTCCATAAAGTTTGGAAAATCTTCCAAACTAGCTCCGCGATATGTAGGACTCTTCAAAGTTCTCAAAGTGATCAATCCGATTACCTACAGAATCGCTCTACCACTAGCTCTTGCCAGGATGCACAATATTTTTTATGTTTCATTTTTGAAAAAGTATATAATAGGTGATAATCATATTCTTGATTGGAATGCTTTACATGTACAAGACCCAGAAGTGGTCATGATCAAGCCTCTCAAGGTACTTGAAGTTCGCAAACTTTGCTTGTGTAATAGAGAGGTTACACAGTGAAAGGTCCAGTGGGACCAGTATGCTAAGGATAGTAACACATGGGAAGATTACCATGATTTTTATCAGAGATTTCCTCATTTGTTTTATGCTTTTTAAAGTTAAACAAAAACTTTATATTATTATTTTATGATACACTGGATCATTGAGGACAATGAATCTTATGGGGAGAGATATGTCACACCCCAAATTTTGATTATGATTTACTTTTTTACTTGCATGCAATTAGTAGTTAATTATGCATGAATTAATGATTTGACATTATGTGAAAATGTCAGGATAAATCAATGATATCATGAGTTTATGTTTATATGTTTAGAATTTAGACATGATTATAAGATGTCATGATTATTTAATCATAAGGTTTATGGATTGACTAATGATGCACTAATCCCAATTTGGTGATTGCAAGTGGTAACCAAGAAACATGTTTTCCACCCTCCAAGAAAGAGAGGGAGAGTATCATTAGAGAGAAGAGAATAGATGTATCGATAAGAGCAAACTATTTTCCATCTAAGTCTCGTGCTTTCATAGTTTAGTGAACCTTCATCGAGTATGGTAAGTTATGTTTGACCAATTGATCTAAGTTTTGTTTTGACTCGACAAATCATCAATTGTCAACTAGATTCATTAAGCTGAGGTTATTGTCAAAAAATAAGTCAGGTTAGAACATGACTGTCGACAAGGAAATGGTCGATAGTCATTATTTCTTTGTGTGAAATGAATATAAAATTATATTACTAGAACAAATAAATACTAGTAGTTAAGCTACTTTATTATCGGTAATTCCCGATTGGAATTCTATTATGTTAATTTATCTATTTTGACATTTAAGAAATTTTGAGAGGGGGAGAATACCTCAACCCCATTCTCATATCATATTGTGTGTTAGAGACAACGTAAGTATACGTTGTATACACCTATATTTTGTTGTTAAATATCTATTTAATATGAACTTTAGGTTTAAACCAATACTATGTAGTCGATGAGCATTTTAAGGAATGTGGTGTTGTTGCAAATTTAATGCAAAACCACTTCATGTATTTTTTAGGGAACTCGACTCCTTTCCTCCATGTTGGTTATGGAGAGAAAGGAGTTTTTGAACAGTTTAGGAGTGGTTTTTATGATCAGTAACTCCATTTCTTGCATGCCAATTTAGAGTGTAAATAGGCATAGATGCGAGAAGAATATATGCGGTTATGGAGAGTAAAGCCTTTTAAAAGGCTATATTAATGAGGATACGAAGGGGGCTAGAGGTTTTTTTCACATATCATGATTTGGTAGGAGGATCTTGGAAAAAATAAAACACAAAAGACTCTAATAATTACTGCAAGAGATATAGGATGAAGAGGAACTCGTGCAATGGGAGATAGTGAGTATAGTTTTTGAAGAACACAAAACTTAATCTTGAGTAAAGATTATGTGATCAGGGAGAGGTGAAAGACTTCGTTAAACACAAATCTTTGTTCTCATCAAGAATTTGTGGGAAAGAGAGACAAACGAAGAGGAAGGTATAAAGATAGCTCGGGTAGAAGTGGGAATAAGTAAGAAACTAGCTCAAGTTTTGGGAAACTATCGATGCTTTGAGGTAATGATATCTCTTATAAGAAATTAATTCCATTATTAAACTGCAATATTCCCATTTTGTAAGAATATACAGAGATATGATTTCTTATAGCAAAGTATATAGGGATATACAAAGTAGTGATATTATGGTCATAGCAACTTTGTAAACATAGATATGTATGAAATAGAGAAAACTATCTTGTCAAAGCTATGAAACTGCACACAAAATGCTTGTGATAATGGAGTTTGAATTTATGAGAGAGAGACAGTAAAAAAAAATGTCATTGTATAGCAGAATAAAACTGCAAAGGATAAAAAATAAAATGTTATAGTTTACAATAGGAATAGTATGGAAGATAACTTTTTCATGCCATCATTTTGTATCATCGAACCCATAGAGAAAATATATTGTAAACTTTGTTGCTTTGATAGAAACAGGATTATGGAAAAATGTTATGAATAACATTGTTTACACAGAGGTTTATGGTCCCTAGAAAGTTGTAACTTAACCTTGTATACTCGAGCAAACATAGGTTTCTTTTAGCTGTCAAAACACTAAATCTGTGTAGAAATCTAGCATATAAAATAGAGAGAAAAGATTAATTTTATTATCACTTTTTGAACACAAAGTATAGTGGTCATTTTCTATTAATGTCACAGTGATATAACTAGTTTAAGTTATATATATAAAATACAGAGACTAAACTTTTTGAGAACTCGGATATAAACCTAGGAGTCGAGATGAGTAAGATTAAAGAAAGTTTAGACAATGATAGATTCACATTTCACAATGATTTATATGTATAAGTTTTAATGTTTATAATCAAAAGTTATGGTGATAAATACTCACTTATATAGAGTATATATAAATGATATTGATATCATTGAAAACACTTAAATATGAGTTCATAACCTATCCTATATCAAAATTTGGTGGACCTAAGAAGACCAAGAGGTCAAAAATATTATATTATTATTTTAGACTCAAACCTATTTAGGTTGAAAGATTAAACTTAGTCAAAAGATTGGTTATGATAATGATAGTATTCATTAAGATCTTATATGAATGAGGATATACCTCGTGTACTATGTTTATACATGTTAGGAGAAATGTGAATTCAAACAATGCCCAATTCGTCAAGAGAAGACTAGAGGTTATCGTTTCCATGTTATATTATTATAAATTTTTACTTTTGGAAAACAAGAGTATTTGATATTCCAATGCATTGGGATAGAGAAGTTAAATCCATAGATTTGACCCAGAAGGGTTAAGAAAACTTGAAAACTCTTAAATCGGTTATAACATTGAATTAGTCTATTGTTTGTTACGGTCGCTAATAAATGGTCGAGAAACCATAGATCAAGAAAAGTATAATTTAGGAAGAGTCTAAGAAGCACTTATGATAAAATAAATGATTTCGTGATAGAGTAAAAAACTTGATATATTACACAAGAGTGCTCAATCTTTGGGTCATTAAGTAGAAGTACAAGAAGTCATAGACCCTAGTATTTGCAAGTATGCAAAGAGGGACTCTCTAAAAGGTTAAAGTCACCTAAACTCATATATTATGTTTATCCTAGATTAAGGACTAATTCTAAGTTAGATGGACTAGGATTTGAGTTTAGTCAAGAAAATTCATGTCTAGATATTCTAGTCAAGCAAGTCAAACTTAGGATGTTGTAGTTTCCAAGTCGAGTTAGAGGTGTGTGAACACACGACCACGTTTATTGCAAATGTCTATTCATGGAGAAACTTTGGCCAAAGTGATACATTTTTTTCTACATGCATTAGTCAGTTCACCATGTCTAGATTGTGTAGCCTATCAGAATGCTCATACTTAGCTAGAAGATTGGCTAGAGTTGTATGGTCGATTGAGTTACATAGGACGCAACACTAGGACTCAGATGGCAAACTATTGGTTCCTTATGTCTATACTCTTCGTGGATGGAAGGCCCACTTCTAAATGGAAGATGAGCAGAGGATTGCCGGTCTGTGGTTGGAGGAAAAGCACTCGAGTGATGCTCTCCCTCTGCGACAAAAGACTCACCGAGACTTGTGAGACAGATACCAGACTCTAGATGTAGTATACTTCATGTTATGACTTATGATTTTGAACTTATGTAAAATTATTCATATTGCTAAGTGCAAATTATTTGTTAATGTAAAGTGAAATGATTACACTATGATTTTATTGTTGAATAT
Organism: Cunninghamia lanceolata; assembly: GCA_027924645.1. NCBI lineage: Eukaryota > Viridiplantae > Streptophyta > Pinopsida > Cupressales > Cupressaceae > Cunninghamia > Cunninghamia lanceolata. The sequence continues at coordinate 13,863,076 of BSBN01000040.1, forward strand.
ATTGTATCTCAAGGTTGAAAAATATTTAGAGAAGATATACATTTAATTCTATGTGATTATGCAAATGTTAGAAAAGAAAAGAAAAAAAAATTCACTCATGGTTAAACATGTTCTTTTACTTTCTTAGTAAATTTTGTGAGTAATTCCAAGTTGCATGAGTTTGTATGTGATAAAGGGTAAATCAAGAAACTCAATCCAAACTAGGACCCTAAGGGCTTTTTGCTAAGAGACAACAAAGTCTCAAGTCCAAGGAGTAAAAATCAGCAAGGAACTTTGGACATACCAAGTTTCATGCTGGAGGATGGCATTCGTATGATTAGCTTTTGCAAGGCATAACAAAAAAACCCTTAGTGAGTTTTTGAATAACATCAAGCTAGACCCATGGGGGACCCAAGCAAAATTGTCCCACCCACAAAGAATGCTTTTAGAGGAAATATGACCCACAAAATAAGCAATCAAGGTAAAAGTTTCTAACCATTTGCATACATTACCAAACTTTGGAAAGAGTAAAACCATAACTAGTGGTGCATCAGAGGACTTACCTCATGGAATACCTTTGGATCAAACTTGTGTGGTTTCTTCATTGGTGGTGCCATCCTCAAAGATGTCCAAGCCAACAATCCCAACATCAATAGTTGAGATGCTATGGTTGGAGAGCATTTAAAGGGCAAACAAGTTTCCTAAAGGAAAAAACAAACAAAAAGAACCCATAAAAAATGCAAAAGTAAACGAAAAAAATCTTACAAATCTAGTTGTATGATGCCTACTAATAAGAACCACGTACATATAAACTAGACTAAACTCTCAACACAAAACCCTAGCCATTTTAATATGTTTCATTTTAGTGTTGCTCTAAGCAAATAATTTGAAAAAATGAATTATATGGATTGTGATTGGCCGAATCCTTTAAAGTGACATGAAATTCTTACTGTAAGATTTTTTCTACTCTCTATTTTCAACTCTCATAAATAACTGCTATAAATGTTTGTCTAGTTGATATCAAATCTGTATAATAACAATGAATTTGTCTCGTTTAACTACTTTCCTTGACTAAATATATCATGTGAACTAACTTACTTATTGCAAGTTTGCCTGTTGTCATCCATATTGCAGGCTAGAGGAGCCATCTCTGCTTGCAAGGAACTTAAATATGTCAATATAAATAAAAAGATTAAAACTTAACTATGTCCTTTAATTGCCTACTATTTTTCTTCTGCCATTTTCAAGCAGACTATTCAGACATATTTGCTCTCAATTTGCTCTGTGTACGGTTTAGAATGGCGTTATTGTAAAACTTAAGATTTGAGTTTGTGAGGTTCCATGCAATGAAAAGCTTGAGAGATTATGGAATTAATTAATTACAAGCATGGCTGACATAAATTTAATTTCTTTGGGCTTTCTCTCAATACAAACAATGAGATATCCCTTTCAGTAGTGACAAAAAAATTCTTGTGAAATGTAATAGTTGTCACAAGAATCTACACGTTAGCTTGACCTATTTTTACAAATTGGAGTTTCACCTCACTTCGTTAAAATCAGTGTCTTCATATTTGATGGACATGGTATTCATAAACACAGACCATTCAAACGTTTCTCTATAAAAATTTGCCCTTGCCCCCTTCAACTAATGTGTATTTTGTACTCATTCTATTTTATTAGGACATATTATTTTTTAAAGAAATAATATTATATTAATCAATATTAATAGTTTTAGTTGATAAATAAAGTATTGATTTCTAAATATAGAAGAATATATAATTGGGACTTGTTTTTCTATTACAAATCGAGGATAGTCTAGTACACAATGACCATGCAACAATAAGCACACTTTACAAATACATTTTTTTTTCTTACTTTCTTTATAAATTTCTTAAAAGGTTTTTTTTATTGTTTAATTGAGAGAATCTATTGGGGTCCTCACCCATGAAAAACATATAGAGAGGAAACATTCTCATTACAATTTTTGCATCTGAGCTCATAAGCCAAAGGAAACCAAGAAAAATGTATTACGAAAAAAAGTCTTTAGAATAACAAGAGCACAATTATAAACACCAAGGAAAATGATTTAGGATTGGGCTAGATTCTTGCCTCCTCCCCCTTCTAGAGACGAGAGCTTCCATAGTCCATTGAGAACCCAAATCAATGAACCTCTTGGCTTCTAAACAAAGACACTTAGCTTTTGTCTTTCTATCCCTTCGCTTCTTGGTTGAAGTGGAAATAGTCTCTAGTGACAAAAGAGGAGAGCCAATACTTTTATAGCCATAGAAGAGACCAATATTAGAGTGTTAATTTCAGGTAAAATTTTCCCCTCTTCTAATCCTTTGATCTTAGGCAAATAATTTGAATCCTTTTCCTAGAGATACTTATCTATTGAAGCTTGATTAGCAATTTTGATCTCTATCCTTATTTTATTAGTCATGGACTTTTTCCTCGCCTACCACTCATATCACAATTTTCTATTGTTTTAAGACTTGTTGTTTGAGAGATAGAAATGACCTCTTGCAACAAGAGCTTGTTCTCAAAATCATCAAAGTTTAGAGAACCAATATCTTCCTCTTCCTCCTTGCTTGATGGGGAATTTGCACAAGTAGTTTCAAATATTTGAGAACCCACATTTGGCCCAACCTTTGTTTCAAGCATTGAAGGAGCATGCCTAATAGCCTTAGATTTATCAAACATGAGTTGGTCATGGTTTCTCCATATGAAGTTTGGACCTAGCTTACCTTTTTTGGAATCCACTTTTGATTTTTAACAAATTTAGGTGGGTAAGCTACAATCCCTCCTAATGACCCATCTTATTACAACAAAAATAGCAAAATGACAGGCCTTAATAATTTATATATTGAAATCAAGGGGTGTGTGTCAATCAAATATAATGAAGTGTGGAAGGGGTTAAGAGAGATCAATTATCACACACACTTTGGCAAAGTGACTACAATTTTTGTAAGAAGGATCAATCCTGATGAAATCCCCAACTTGTTCCATGAGAAGCCTCAAAAGACCATATTTTACAAAACTAGGGGAATATTTAATATCATATCCAATAGTGGCAACATGAAAAAACCATCTTTGTTGGATTGAAAAGGGGCCATGGACCCATGAAGACCCTACTCTTCCCAAAAAACCATGGACTGTTGGACCAAACTAACTCTTGATCCACCTAGGATTGAAAATTGATTGCAAAAAAAACTTGAAGAGAATAGAAAATAACAGATCAAAGATTGAGGGCTAAGAATCCTCAATCCATTTGTAAATATCCAATAAGGATGACCTTTTACCCATGAAATGACAAATTATAGAGTTTTTTAATAAAATTTCAATAACATGATTAATAAGGTTATATGAAAGACAAAGACCAGTAGAAGAAGAGAACAAAACATTGATATGCAAAAGGAAGGAGTTTGCAGACCGTTTAGATGAATTCAAACCCTACTAGGCATCCTTATCAAAGCTATCTTGTGGGGGGACAAATGCATTAGCTTTCCTAGTGCAAGTAGAATTGGAAGGAGACACCTTAGAAATAGGGATACAAACAAGAGGGAATAAAGGATACATCCTCATGAAGCATAATGTCTCTGTAAAGAGCCCTACAAATGTAAAAAGGGTTGGTAACATTTTTGTACCAGAAATAAATTTTGCTAATCTCTAGCTTGACCTCCTTCACAATAGTAGGAATAAAGACACCTTTACTTGAATATGAGTCAATCTTGGCAAAGTTGTAGCCAACACTTAGCCCACCAACCACCTTAGAAGGCCAAGTAGCAGGCACTAAAAATTCCCTTGCAAAGGGTGAGCTTCATGTGTGCCAAAGAACCGTTCCTCTCCTTTGTGTCTAGATCCTTATTTGATGCACCCTATTTTTTGCCTTTTTTTTCACTTTTGCTTTCACCATTACTATATATATAAATGCTATAATATTTTTGTTATATAATTTCTTAAAAGATTAAGTGCATTGTATATAACTGTTGTTTTTAACTTGAAATTTCAGTACTTAAAAAGCATAGCTTAAACAAACTACTAACTGTAAGGCTAGAAATTGCCTACTTTGCAACTTCCATCTTACTTTTTTTAACTTATTTTAGTGTCCATCCCATTATTTGTGTTTTAGGACCATTTCACCTATTTCTAGCATTTTCTCTAATCACAAAAAAAGATAATGCATGGAGACATAGTCTTAGGAACACCTTAGTAGATAGCCTTTAAAGTTTAAATTGTTAACTCATCAACGACACTTATGTGAGGTGGGTGCTAGGGTCCTTGTTCAAATTTGAAAAACTTTCTTCGCTTGTTTTTGTCCTAATCCTCCCTATCTTCTTAAAAATCATTTAGCGTGAAACTTAGTATAAACCTATCTTTTGCCTCCATTTGTTAGGTTAGAAAACATAGAAGGATTCAAGAACTTGTATTCTCTCTAAAATTTACATATGATCAATAGAATCTCCATTAGAGTGCAATGCAACAAGTAAAAATTTTGAGGACTTCAAGTTTGGGATCATATAGTTCCATCCAACCATGATTCTCTCCTAATCCTTCTCCTAATCTATTCTCTCATTCTTTAATCTCCTTGTTTCCCCTTTGGATTCCATAAATCCCTATTTTTCTATCTCCCTCTCAGAGCCATATTCCAAAATCCTTTCCATAAGCATTCCCTATTTAGATTTGAAATCGCTTTCCTATATTTTTCCTCTCCATTGCTTCCATTTTCTAACCTCCATCTCCCTATTTTCCCACCATCACTACACACACCATATTTGCATAGTTAATCCTCTATGTTTTATATATTTGATTAACAAATCTCTATACACACCACATTCACACCATCACTAGGTCTGCACATCCTCTCCTATTTGCATAGACACCACACAAGGGATTGTTTGAGGAAGTCTCCTTAATAGTACACCCTTTGCCCCCTTATCCCCAACTTGAGCTTAGGATAACTTGGATTTCAGAGTCAAATGTGAAGATTTTGCAAGTGGGGAGGAATCAAAGAATTAAGGTGAGCATTCTTTGAAAGTTTGAAGACCTTCAAAAATTAGGCTACTAGAACTTAAAAGTGTCACCAGTTCTCAAGAGGGTTCATAGAATTGACACTAATGCCCAAGAGAGTAACTAACATTAACACCAATGCCTAGAAGGGTCACTTGTACCCCTAAATTGCAATAGCACCTAGGCTAGCTTGTAGCAATGCCTAGTGCCTTGTAATAGTGCTAAAAAAATAAAGTTCTCCATTTGACTTGAAAATCACACCAAATTATTTTCTTTGCCTCTTGAGTTGATTTCTAGCATTAGATTAGTCATTTTCTATGTACATCTACTATATTTTCACATTTATTTTCTATAACCTAGTTTATTTACACAACATTTCCTAGCTCATGTACTTACTATTTTGAATCAAATTAGGGTGGTTCCAATTTTGTGTTTTCTATTATAATCTAGTTTATTACATAGCAACTGTAAGAGAAAGTGAAATACTTATCTCTTAGGTTAAACACTTAAGGGTAGTTTAATTTTAAACTTTCACTAACAAATAACTTAACCAACTAAATTAATTTTCGAGCATGTAATGGCATGTGCTAGCCTCTATGTAACACTTGTTTATACAACATATTAAGTAATTAGGAAAATACACACCCTCACCGCAATCCTAGCCTAGGTCAGCCCCTAATTTAGATATATCTACATTATATTTCCTTCTCATGAGAGAGAATGAACCCGCCTAGGATTAAATCAATCCTATCCCTTAGATAGTCATTTCTATCTATTCTATTATCTTTCAAATTCTATGTATTTATTATTGCATCTATTGCCAATAGGAACTCATTGAAACCCGTGTGAAGCCGTACACGTATGGAACTTTAGATTTCAGCATCATACATACCATAACACGATGCATAAGCATTTGCACTGTACACTGTCATCCTGGATAGTGAAGTTGTTCACCTAGTGCCAAGTTCCTTATGTTGTTGTCTTTTCATTTATCAAAATTCTATTTTTTGTTATTCATTTCTGTCAAAACATAAAGTGGCTCTATAGACATAGGTTTTGTCTGAGACATTAGATAACAGAACACTAATGTAATGCTAGTGGAAAGCCCCCTTGATTGATAAGTTTAGTTGAGGAGTAGTTTTTCCTAAATCACATTTTGGTGAACCCGACGTGTCAAACTTAAAGCTCCTTTTTCATGCATTTTTATTTCAAAAGCAAATCAAAAGATTTTTCTTTCCTAAATTTTTTTTCGAGGCACTGCCTTGAACCCCCTTCAACAAGATTTGGTAATACCTTTCTTAATTCTCTCCTTCTATCTTTCTAAATTAGCATGTTCTCTTCTCTTCTTACATAGCTTTCCAACTTTTCTCAAAGGGTTAGTGAAAGTGATGTTCCATTCAATGCATGTGATGGTGACTTATCTTTTCCTATGTCACTCTATTCTTTTGATCTCTCTCTTGAAATCTCTCCTACTAGTGAAGACATTTTGGTACAAGAGGATGAAATCATTGATACTTTTCTTAATATTAATCTACCTTCTCTTCATTTCAATGCTCTTCCTTCTAGATATGAAGCATTAGTAGATGAAGAGTCTCACTCTCTTCATTTCAATGCTCTCCCTTCTAGAGATGAAGCATTAGTAGATGAAGAGCCTCACCTCACATCTAATCCCCCGCGGGTAGATGTTGAACATACTCCAATCATTTATCAAGTGGATAATAATGTTAATTCAATCATTATTAATCAACTTATCCAACCCACTATGGGGATGTTAGATAAGTGCACTAATGTTCAAAATATTTCTTCTACTCCTAAAATCATTGTGCATAGGGTGCCTAATTTGCCCTCACTCTCTCGTCCAATGATCACTTTTTGAGGTATTCCTAAAAATCCTTGACCTTCGAATCACTGGTTGGAAGTGGCTTAGTCTATAACTCAAAACGTGCATGTGGCTCCTCACTACCATGCATTAGCCCACACATATAATACTCAAAAAAACAAACAAGTTACTCCTATCCCTATTTCCCTTCCTCCACCAAATCCTATTCTTCCACCACCTCCTCATCTTTCTACAAAGAGTACCAAAGAGTATGATCTTGTTAAACAACTCTAGGCTACACAAGCTAAGATCTCTCTTTGGGACTTGATGCAAGTTTCACCTTCTCATCATATTTCACTCTAACAAGCCTTGCAAAAGATATCTATCCAATCTTTTGAGTAGCCCATGGACGTGGCTGCTATTCTTGAAGGTTTTCATTCTAACTCTCCTAATATCAATTTTCATTTCTCTAAACTCCCTTCTACTGAAGTTCAGAAGAGAAATGATTCTCTTATGATTATTGTAGCTATAAACTCGATTTGGATCAATTGAACCCTTATTGATAGTGGTTCCACTCTTAATGTCTATCATTTAAAAATCTTTAATCAACTTGAAATCAATGCTTCTTCTATTTCTCCTTCAAATCTATCCATCAGAGGTTTTGATAATGTGGCTCGCCTGACTTTAGGCACTATCATGTTGCCTATTACATTAGGCCCCTTTACATTAGGTCCTACTAAATTTATGTCATGCAAGAGATTATTTCTTATAATCTTCTTCTCGGTAGGTTGTGGATTCATGTCATTGGTGCAGTTATGTCTACCCTTCATCAATATCTTAAATTTATTCATAATGGTAAATTGCATAAGGTAAGTGCCAATCCATACCCCTTTCAATACTGTTAATAGGTTGAGTTGGGTCATGAGAAGCCTACCCTTTATTCTCTTCATAATTTTATACCTTCTAAAAAAAGTTCTCAAACACCATCATCACCATCTACTAATGATGATGTGTCTTCCTTAGCTATTTCATGTCTTGGTGATGGTTGGGGCTCCTTAGATTTCACCCCCCATGGGTCTACTAAATATAAGGTTGACTCTTCTCACTCTGACATTCTTTTTTTTCAACAAGGATCTACATTCTGGTATTAGAATCGATCCCTCTTTTCATGTGAATTTTGCTACTACTTCTCCAACATGTACATTTACATCTCATTTTGAAAAGGTTAGTGATGTTGATTCTCCTCCTGATTTGGAGACACATTACAGGCTCAGATACAAAATTTGTTCTAAGCACAAATATAATGGAAATGGTCTAGGGCACATAGAACAAGGAGTTAAGGTCCATGTGGAACCTACACCACACTTACCTTTTACAGTGGGTTTAGGTTTCTATCCTTCTCCTTTGTCTACATCCCCTTCACCATTGTCTAAGGCCTCTATGGTATCTTCTTTTCAGAAACCAAACCTTTCTCCACAATAGAAAGGGTTGCTTCCTACTCCATCTCTTTTATCTAAACAAGAGTGAATCTTGCTGAGGCTTCTCAAAGCCCACTTGATCACTCTTTCTCATCCTACATGAAAGAAATTTCCTAAGCATATTCAATCAACACTTCCTTTCTGTGCATATCATCGAGTGCTTGACCATTCCACCAGTGAATGCAAATCCTTGAAAGACAAAATTCAACATCTTCTTGACACGGATGATCTCACTCTTCTGACTGATGAAGCACCTATCTCTTCTCTACATGACAAGTGACATTGAGATTCACCTCTACCCAATTCATGGTTCTTCCTCTATTTTCTCATGAGACTATTATGTTGCTACCCACTATGTGGCATCTATGGTTGTCTTTGTTTGATCATTGCCATTCATGGTGGTATAATCTCATGTGCAACCATACTTCATCTTTGGTAACAACACAATATTCTTTTCATGTTTGTCCTCACCCGTACTATGGGGGGTAGAGACAACTTGTTCTAGGGGCGTGCATTCTTTCTAAGGATCCCCCTCCCTCTATCTTCCCATGTTATTTACCTTAAAATATTTGCATATTATACATGCTAATATTTTAAGGGGGGGCATATATTCTCCTCACATGTGCATTCATGCATGTACCCTTCTTTTCACACCCCCTAAGGTGTAGCTTATCAATTCACACCCCTTAAGGTGTAGATTATTAATTCACCTCCTGAGGTGTAACTTATTAATTCACCCCTTGAGGTGTAGCTTATCAATTCACTTGCTAAGGTGTTGTTTATTTAACACTTCTTGAAGCGTTCACCCTGTGTGGTGTTGGTGTTTGATACACTCCCTGAGGTGGTGCTTTTTGATACTTTCCTTAAGGCATTGGTCTTTTATATGCTCCCTGAGGCGTTGATTTTTTATATGCTCCCTGAGGCATTGATATTTCATGATCACCTAGCATGATGCAGCTTGCTAGTTTGTGATCCATGTAGTCTATGAGCCACCTAACATAATGCATCTTTCTAGTCTGTGTGCTTCATATGACCTACCTTTATACACTCATGGTCACCTAGCATAATGCAACTTACTAGTCTGTGATCCATGGCGGTATTGTGATTTGCATGACCCCTAGTGATAGAGAAAGCTGGTGTTAGAGTCATGTATTCTTCTTCATTTGTATTGATTGCTTCCCCATCTTGTTGACCACAATGACGTGCTAAGCGGGGGGTGAATCAACACACACTAAAACTAAATAGATATTTGCACATAAAAACTAAATAACTTGGAGAACAGAAAGGAAATCATGCAACTCAAGAATCATACATAACACTAGTATTTTTATGTGGAAAACCCTAAAATAGGGAAAAACCATGGTGAGGATTAGCTCACAACATATTATTCTCACTGCAAAAGTATTACAACATTGTTTTAGGGCTACAACCCAAGGAAGCTACTAATCCTTAATTTAGTGCTTACAACAATTACAAATTTGATTTAGGGCTACAACCCAAGGAAGCTACTACTCCCTAAGTGTTTTTCTCACTACAATAGGATTTACAAAATAGACTACTACGAAATAGACATCTAACTTATGTTGATAATGTAGTCTTCTATTTCTACTCAAACATGCCTTCAAACTGATTTTGCACACTTCATTTCTTACATTTTTCTCTGCTTATCTTCACACTCCCATCTTACCTTCACAAATAAATTTGATCTTTTATAAATATCCTCTGCAACACTTCAAAACATTGATTAGGTTGGCATCATAAACTTCATTGGATGAAACATGTAACTCTTCACAATTCGGCCTCAATACATACAATATGATAAAAAAAACTTGTTGCAGACCTCAGGACTTCATGAAAGGGATCAAGGCACATCTTTCCATACCTTCCAAAGTTAAGGAAACTAATCAAGATCCTCCGCACATATCAGATACTTAACATGTCAGCTCAAACTGCTCAGGACTGCTAACTGTTCATCTTCATACTGCTGAGGAGAAGCCAAAAACTCTATATGGACCAAGAATTCAATCATACATGATCTCAACATCATTCATACACCTTACTGCTAAAGTATCATATCAATCTATACATTCACAAAATAAGAAACATACCAAACTATAGGAAACAAAGCATTCCAAACCATGTGTGACACTTCATAATTGAAGATATAGCATTGCAGTGCAATACAAGCCCTAGAACCTTTTAGGAATGATCTTAAACAACATTATTTGTTACTTACTAGATCCACACATCTTTATCTAATGATTCTGGAGGAATACAAGGGCTTGACAAGGGTAACCAGGAGTCCGGAGAATAGTTATACTTAGATCTTCCCTTTCAGATATAACTGCTTGATGTGGTACCCGAAAATGGAATTTATTTGCATGTGGATTAAACTTGAGATACCTTGGAACATGTAAGACCTCTACACAAGCTTGTATGATTGAGTTGTATATATGTCATCCTCCGCAAACTCAAACTTGTATAATTAGGCTCTAGAACAAATTGTATTGCCTCTGTCACTTGAGTGCTGACTTTGCGGACCACCAAACCACTTGATACTTCATCATAGCATGCCTTATACATCTATTATCCTTTCCTCAGAACCGCGTGATTACATCTTTCTCTGTAGAGAAATGTTGTAACATACACCCCTCTATATATGTTTGTTTTGAACCAAATTTTTGTGTTTCCTGATGCTATTGTGCTTAAGGTTTCATGGGTTGTTTTTGCATGTTTGTTTTTTGCATTGCATGTATGAAATATAAAGCATATGAACAAACCCAGAAAATATACAATGAATTTGCACAAACGGATAAAGACCCAGATCATAAAAAGTGGTAAAACTAATTACAAAGACATACCCATATGAAAATATTCAACTTGATTCATTGCCAAAAAATGTACATGCTTACATTCATCATGTAAAATCACCAGGAAATGTATAAAATGAAGCTTCACCACAAATACAAGCTGCAGAAGCAAATAAGATGTCCAAACACCAAGAATGAAGGCTATAATCAATGCCAATGAAGAAGAAATGGTATCCTCGAGGCTCACGTCCCCTTCTCAACATGTTGTCTACAGCTGTAAATACCTTCAAACTTCTCAGACTCCTTGACAACAACTGCAGATGACTGTCCCTTGATGGTGACCTTGCTAGAGGAGAAAACTTCTACAAATCTCACACAAAAACTCCAAATCGCTACTGTAGAGGGTATGGCTATACTAGCAGAAGTACAACCTACTTAATGGTGGAAAGAACAACAATAAAACCCCACCACAAAGACACAAATCAGTCTATAACTTCTTCATTATGATTTGCACACTAAAACTTCTTCAAATGTGGTCATTCTTGACCCAAATTTTCCTCAAAATGGATCTACTATAAGCACAAATGAGACCTCTGGATGAAGCCTCCAAGTATCCTCTCCTGATGCAATCTTTCATGCATGGAGAAAGGTAAATCTACAAAGGTTTTCATCTCTACAAAACAATCTTCTAAACCCTAGAGCCAAGCTCAATCCCAATGCACGGGCAAACTCAATATGAGAGCATTTTTTCATAAAACATAGCATAATCAAATGAGGTTCCTTTTTGGTCTTTTATTTGCCTCCTTCAATGTCCAAGAGGGATTTGTTTTTATTAATTTTAAATTATAAACCAACCCCTTATCACTCCATGAAGGGCGCTCATCCCTAAGCATACAACTTTAAGTTACAACTTGTACTTTATAAAATAACTTTACTTTATAACGTAAAGTCATTTTGAGGTCTCATAAAATAATATAAGTTAAATATTTAATTTGACTTATATTATATTGTTTTAGGATCTAGTCATATCGAGACCATGAATACTGTGCCAAGGACCCCCACAACTGCCTTGCTAAATATAGTAACTTCTCAGCTCATGACTTACTATAAATAGTAAGTCCCTGGAATGACTTCCTAAACACCTCCATTAGCCTATGGAAGTTGAATAATAGGCTAACCCTGGTCCACTAGTGCAATGACCTAGAGGGGGGACATTACAAATGTGGATCAAACCAAGGTGACTCTGCCTTAGGATATACATTGTAAATGCTTTAGTCAGATCTTTGCTTCTTATCATTAAGTGTGGTACTCCCATATGATGAGATATATATTTGTGGATTTAGAAAACATGCAAGGACATGAGTATTTACCTCCGCTTCATGCTGAAACACAAAATTGATCACCTTGCCATACTTAGATTGTTTTCTCTTCTCCCTAACTGGTTTGCCTTGACCATGCTGACTCTTCCTCTATACAAGTCTGCCTATACATTTCCATATACTATGTTGACATCAATGACAACAGATATTGTCAACATGTCTACTTGTATGTCTTCTCTCCTTGAAGAAATCGATTGACTCATTATATTCTTCTCTCTCTATTTAATAATTACTCTATTTGTTGGCTTTCTTTATTATATTTTGGGGAAGACGCATGGTATTGAGACAACCTTTCACATTGAGGTCTCTTTCACTTTACTAACTCAAAATTTGTATTTGCTTGCCATGTGTTTTCTCCTCTATGTATATGTCAATTATGTTTATGTGTATGTTTTTGATGTTATGGCATAACAGTTTTGCAAGTTTTTGCTCTAACACTATTGTCTTGAAGGTTTTCTTGTTTGATGTATTATTTCTGTAGGTTCTCAACCTGGAGGCTTGTTCCTCTACTTGAAGAGATCTACATCCTCTACATTGTCCTTTTGGGTATCCCTTTCATGATTATTTATTTTTAGTACTTTCTTTCTTGTACTTTAGCATGCATATGCACATAGTGTCATACGACCACTAAAGTGGGGGATAAATGTAGCGTCATAAAATCTGCTCACCCACAATTTCACACTCTATTTGGCATTCGTTTTAGTGTCCCCTCCCTTAACCTTGCCTTCAATCTGCATAGATGCCTTCCAATCTTTATGTTGACCCCTTTCTACTTTTCCTAGCCAAAAACTGTAAAAGTGCCTTAACCATTGCAATGCTTGGGCAAGTGATCTGGACCTTCTAGAAACTGAAGTTGCATGGATAGAAGCACTAGGTGTGGGACATCTGCATGAAGTGTTGACATCCTGATAGTGTCTTTCAGTTCGTCAACCATTTTAAAAGGTACATTTTTGCTTGCATGACATTCTGAGCTTTCCTGCATGTCTATCCGTGCTCAAACAACTCTTTTCCCATCTTTTTTCTCTCCTTCCTCTTCTATAAAAACCCCTTTGAGTTATCATTCAAAGGGGCAATCTTCTTTCATAGCGAAGCTCTACCAAATTTATGAATCAATCGTCTCTCATAGCAAACCTATGCTAAAATCAACACTCTCCATTGCTCTATTATCGTGTTCATGCTTAAACTAATCATTTCATGTCACTTGCTTGCATAGATTAATTATATTTCATTTTTATTATCTTATCAAATCTCATAGTGTCACTGATTGCCACAATTCTAGATGCACTTAGAATTCAAGAGCACACACTATTCATCAACATAACAATCTTTGGCTGTCGTTGAGGTAGAAATATTAAAAATGAGGTTTGACTGAGGCAAAATTCTATACAACACAACCCTCTTTTATCTATTCTATAGGTTACAGGTTGTGCGAAGAAGTGTTTGATGGAAAAGAGTAATCTAGCCTAAAGAGGTTAAACTATGTCACCCTCTCTTCTACAAACATTGGGGCACAAACCAAGCTTGGCTTCTATCCAAGAAGGAGAGCCAAACTACGGGGATTCCGCCCTTTTGTTGTATAGAGATGAATCAACCAAGTTCAATTAAGGTCAAGCAAACAAGCTAGGACAAGTGGTCAAACCCTAAATGATGAAGATCAACTTATAAAGTTAACAAATGAAAATAGATCTCAGAAAACCAAACGCATAACAAAGATCAAGGAGCATATCAAAACCTAAATTTGGGAGCAGAAATTCCAAAGACCAGGGTGCTTGGGTGCCCTAGACCCTAATTAGGGTTTTGTAGAATCTTGGGATATCACCAAACCTGTACCTATAAGCTTTGTCTTCTTCCCAAAAATCACCTTTAGAAACATGTTCTCTGACCTGAACACAAGGAAAGAGGAAAAGGTTGTGTTGTGTATAAGGGCTTGCCTTAGTCAAACCCTGTGTTGGTGTTTCCACCTCCACTACAATGATGATTAGATCCAAGAGTGTGTGCCCTAGGAGGGCAAAGGCCGGATCTATAATAATATGATAGAAATATGAATGAAAATGATGATAACTACCACAAGAGGTAAAACCCTAGTTGATGAAGATAACTCAAGATCATACACCAACAAGGAGAGTGATGGATAAGGCTTGAAACTTCCTTCAAGACCTGCACACTCTAGCATAGAAGATGATATGAGAGCAAACTTGTCATTATTTCTCTAGGTGTAAAATGAAATGCAAAAGTCCTTTATAGAGGTATTCTTGCTCACTTACGATGAATAAAACACAATGAGGCCGACAAATACAAACTAAGGAGGTGTTCTAAGCTGACACCAAAAGAGAGGGGCTAAAGATCCCAATTGGGGCTAGGGCGCTTGGGCTCCCTGGGCCTTTAGCCCCACAAACTCTGGGGAGTATCAAATGTCATGGGCTTAGTCCAGTCCTAAGTTGATTTTGTCAGGTTTATTCATCAAGATTGAGATTTTATCATTTTTATGCTCAAAAAGTGTTAAAACAGGCCCTAACTAACAAAAGCAACATTTTAGATCCAACCAGGTGCTAAACTTAGTGTGAAATGCTAGTGTACACATTTTACGACAAACATTTAGCCCCCACTTTAGCGTGGGTATGAACTTACATTCGAACTCACACTAAAGGATGGATCAAACACACAAACATAGAAGCCCCAAAGAATTCCACCAAGTTGTGGACGACAAGTAGACCCCAAGATTAGGATTCTAAGGTTGCAACACATAAGCAAAGAGATTTTAAAAAATGCAAGACATTGTAACATAACTCACACACACGGAGTACTAAAAGCATACATAAGAATACACGCGTAAGACACACAATACACAAAGGTAATACACGCCATACACAATGCATACATGCTTGACATGAACCATACACATAAGACACAAAGAACACATGGAAAACATGATGAAGACACATAAGACACAAGTTCAAACATAATGTGTAAACAATATAACAAACAAACATGAGAATACACATAGGAACAAACACACAAGGCACATGATTCTAATGCTAGCTTGCTCTGTCACTAGGGGTCATGTGGAAAGAAGTGCCACCATGGATCACACACTAGTAATGGCAATTGAATTACTAGGTGACCACAACAAGTCACATGAAGCACACGGACTAGCCAACTACGTTGCACTAGGTGGCTCATAGACCAAACAGGAAACATCACAGGCTAGAGAGGACCACCGAATAACTAGATGAGCTCCATGCCAACAAGTGTGTAACCAACAAGAGAGCCTAGCATGATGTATGCCCCCACCTTAAAGCGATTACTAACTTCTATCATGGAGCAATTGCTTTAAGGTAGAACAAATCACAAGATAGACATGAGATCTTTCTGGAAGCACATGCCGATAAGATATGTGTTCCAAAAAGCTACATTGCAACCAAGGGGTTGCCCCCACAAAGGGAAAACCAAGGCGATGCTATAGACATGATATGCAATGGCTCATGTAATCATGGTATGATGCCAAGCATAGCAACAAGGTGCCACATAAATCAAAACATAAAAGAAGTAATATTATACTAAGTAATAACACAAAGGGATCTACCTAATTGGCGTCAATATAGGAATGGTTGTATAAATAGGAGAATTCTCAAGACTATATATATATTTGGAACTATCATCATCCACCAGCTAGTAGAACTATGGAGACAAAGGAAGAAGTATCACATGGAATCAATATAAACATCCCTTGGGTCAACAAGGGAGAATGTCAAAACATCCTATGCCTTGCATCATCCCCAAAGGACATAATAACAATACAAATTATGACATATTGAATAATGATGATACAAATAGAGAGAATGTCACAATGGATTTCGGTCCCTTTGTATCCTTGCACCTACAAGGGTGTCAAGGATCATTCAAAGAGAGCTTAACAACAACAATAATAATAACACAAACAACATATCAAGAAACACATCATGGGGGAAAACAATCACATGCACTCATAAAACAAAAGAAAAAGGTACCTCCCTTGTGATTCAACCTAAAGAAAATCATCCTCCTCTCAATCTTGCTCATCATCCATTTGGAAAGGTGGACAAGAGGCAAGAGGAACTATAGCACATGAGGTATAAGAAATAAGAGCCATACCTATACTATCTTTAGATTCTCT
Source organism: Cunninghamia lanceolata (assembly GCA_027924645.1). Taxonomy (NCBI): domain Eukaryota; kingdom Viridiplantae; phylum Streptophyta; class Pinopsida; order Cupressales; family Cupressaceae; genus Cunninghamia; species Cunninghamia lanceolata. The sequence continues at coordinate 13,879,701 of BSBN01000040.1, forward strand.
ATTAGAATGTAGTACAATAGGTTCCGTAGAGGCTTGTGAAGCTTCATCCTTCTTTATAGGAGACAAAATAGTAGTAACTATCTCTTTCGCATTCATTGGTGATAAACACTTGCGAGGAGGGAGATTCTCCTCTCCTACGGTAAGGCAAGCCATAACACGACGATGCTTCTTTCTTTCTCTTGTAATCTTATTTTGCTTAGCTTTATTCGTGATGTTTGTGAGGGGAACTGTAGTATCTTCCAACGTAGGTTCCTTTTATTCCTTTGTTTCAAGATCATTAGAAGAAACAAGAGGAACCACCGAAGGCTAGGAGACTATGGGGGAAGGGTTCCTCAATGCGGGCTACTCTTCCTTCTTACTTGTGAAATAGGTGGAAGTACATGAGAATCCTCAAGTGGTTGAGACACCTCAGGAAATAAAACACGCGCAACTGATTGATTTCCACTAGTCTCCACGGAGGCAGGTAGTACAAAAGTAACATTGTGATTACGGGGAGGTCTGTTTTGTGCATGAAGGTTGCCTCATTGTCCTTGAAGGGATGGCAGAGGGGGAATGTCAGCATATCTACCAGATGCGCGAGAATGGAGAAGAACCTTCAATTCAGGCTTAGCTTCATTCACCACCTATGGGATAGGATGAACTACTGCCATAGCCTTAGAAGATCGAGGAGGTTTGATAAAATCACAAAGAGGAATATTACTAAGTAATAACTCTGCTATTTTCTTTTCTTTAAAATTTTTGATATGATAAGAAGAATAAATCCTCTCTAACTCAAGTGACTCCAACTAGTTGTGGCTAGAAGCAGTCAAGTGTAAAATGTCCATTGCGAGCAATGAGATGATACTGATTGTGATGTACATCATGCACCTATCCCTCAAATGGAAATTTTAAGCACTTGTGAACCATAGAGGGGAATGCCTTCATGGAGCGAAGCCATGGGTGTCTGAATTTCACATGAAATAAGTCCGATGTAGGAATGATGATAAAATTAACATCCAAATCTCTTGGCCCAACCTTAACTTCAAGAGTTAAGGCACCAAGAGTTGGAAGGATAGACCCATTGTGTTCTCTAATCACCATCTCTAATACATCATTGGTATCTCGATGTAAACCATGCATGTAGAGAAAATATTCAGTTACTACATTCACCATGCATATAGGATTGATCATAGCACCTCTAATAGGTTTATCATTGATTTGAATAGTAATGTAAAGAGGTCCATTGAGAGCTTTAATAGTAGCATCGTGTGGAGTGAAAGATATTCTAAGTTCAAAATCCACTCGCTCTTTGTGAGGGAGAGCATCCACCATGCAAATAAAAACAACATTAGATTCATGATGAGGTAAAGGATCCATATATATTTCAAGATTTTGATTAGGAACCACCATCGATTTATTCCCTTTATCATTCACACCAGCAACTTGGATGACATTGGAGTCGATGAGGTCTTGAACTTCATGTTTAAGATGCATACATCTTTCAATGTGATGGCCCACGAAGCAATGAAATTAATAAAAGGCTTTAGAATCAAAGGAAGATGATTACATCTTACTTGGATTGAGAGGTCTAAAAAGTGGAAGCTTGATGAGATTGTTTTGCAAAAGTTGTGTCATGATAGAATAGAGAGATTCTGATAATTGTGTGAAGTTTCTTGTTTTTGGTTTCAACTTGTAAGGGGTGGGAGTTGGGTATGACACTACCACCACATGTTTTCTTATGTTATTCACTGAAATTTTATATATCTTGATGAAGTTTTTATTTTTTCTTTTGAAAGAATGATTGTGAGAGGCTTTAGATTGATTAGTTGGAGCCAATGAGGGATTATGCTCATGCTAACTAACTGAAAGTTGATAATCATGAAGAGCCATGCAAAGATGAGTAAATGAATCATATCACATCAAAAATGTCTTATCACGGATGTGACATAAGTTTCCTATAAAGATTCTTTGCACATCAACATCCGGGATAGAATATTGGACTTGTGAGAAGAGGGCTTGATAACAGCCCATAAAATTTGTTATTTTTTCTTCCCTTCCTTGTTTGCAATGAACCAAGTCTGTCAAAGAGACTTGATTTCTAATGTTCGCTTGAAAATGCTCGAGGAACTTATTGACTAATTGTGAAAAGAAGTTATAGAATTAGGAGGTAGCGATCAAAACCAATCCAAGGTTGTGTCTTTGAGTGACCTAGGAAAGAGTTTTGCCAAAATCGCATCCTCAAAGAAGAAATCACTACATATAGCATTAAAGGTTGCCACATGGTTGTTAGGGTCTCCCTTTCCATTATATTTCTCAAAGTGAGGGGTCTCAAACTTTTTGGGCATTTGAGTTCTTGGGATGGAATAGGACAAAGGGCTACAGATATAATGTGTTGTCATATTAGGTTTAGGACTATTGTGTATGTTGGCCAATTTTTGTTGGATGGAGGTCATATTTTGTAACAATTGGTTTATGACAAGGTTGGAAGATGAACTAGGTTAAGATTGGAATTAATTGGAAGGACTAGGTGATGGTGTATGAGTAGCCTTTTGGAATGTGATAGGAGGTTTAGATGTAGGTGGAGTAACATTAGGTGTGGAATTTATGTAACTATATGGAATGATACTATAATGGCAAACAAGATTCCTAGTAGACAACCCATCACATGTGGTAGCATTATTACTCGGTTGTGTTGTAGTGGTTAGAATAGTAGAAGTATAAGTAGGAATAGGGAGTGTTGGTATGGGTGCCGACACTTGAGTCCCTATTTGATTAGCAGAAGTGACATTGGTTATGATTTTAGCGCAACTAGATGTAGATAGAATATTGTTATGCACTATATGAGCAAGGCCACACAAGACTTCCAATCCTTCTTGACCTTCAAGAAAAAGACTTCTTAGACTCTCAACAACAGGGATGACCTCCTTAGCTATGTGTTCTAAGCTTACAAATTGCTATAAATTAGCCAACTTCCTATCTAATATCTAAATTTGGGCTTCAGGAACATGAACCACAAGGTCATCAATGTTGATGGATTTATGAAAAGTTGATGCTTCAGGAATATGCGAAGTAGGGATATCAGGAAGAAGTGATGGGCTTTCTTGTGTGATAATACTAGGAATTTGGGGTTCTGATGTATTAGTATCATTGTTATGCAAAGCATTAGAATCCATAATTTGATGACTTCTTTGCACAAGAACGTTAGAATCAGGGCACCAGGTTACAAAGTTCATAAAGAGTCTACAAACTTTAGTAACGCACAAGATGCACCAATAGAAGAAATGAATGATGAATTAAAATAAGGATTTGAGTTTTTGTTTAAGTGATGCAATAATATACCCTTATCAAATTGAATTCTACTAAATTCTACTTAGATATCAATAATGTCAATGCTTAAATCAAACTCAAATTTCAATGATTTTTTCAAAATGCAACAATTCAAAATTATTCCTATCTTCAATTTTCAATGCAAGATGACAATTGTAATTTTATAGAACAATTTAAAATCACATATGGAATGCAAATTACAGCAGCACAATCTAAAGTGAACATCAATCACAAACCCTAGATTGCAACACTAACTAGGTTTTCACAAAATACAACTTTTTTGACAAATTCTAGCAATGTAAATGATTCCAATGCACAATGTAACACTATGAAATGATTAACCACTATAATACCAATCAGGTCTGATGCAAAAATCAGAAATTTAATTCATGTTATAATGATCGATCCTTATGATATGCAAACAAAGTAACAACTATGCTTTTTTCTAAGTCTAAAATGAAGTTTTTCTTTTTCCAATTTCAAATGCAAGGATGCAAGAATGTTTTAACTAGAAAGAATGATAAGGTACAAAAAATTCAAAGCAATCTTTCAATGCGACAAGATCTAAAACAACCCTCAAATCTATAAACCCTAGGCTCAAACTAGATAGATTTTCTATAAATGCAAGGTTTTCACAAACCCTAGTTTTGAAACTATGCAAAATTTAACTATGTATGCATGCAAAATGATTAATGAATTCAATCCCAATCAGATCTAGGGTAGAAAGCAACTCAAATCTAAAAGAAGAAGGATGCAAAAGTGCAAGACAAGTCAGGTTCACCAAAATGTTTGATGGAAAAGAGTGATCTAGCCTAAAGAGGTTAAACTAGGTCACACTCTCTTCTACAAACATTGGGGCACAAAACGAGCTTGGATTCTACCCAAGAAGGTGAGCCAAACTATGGGGGTTCTGCCTTTTTTTGTATAGAGATGAATCAACCAAGTTCAACCAACGTCAATCAAACAAGCTAGGACAAGTGGCCAAACCCTAGATGACGAAGATCGACTTATAACTAATAGACAAAAATAGATCTCAGAAAACCAAAAGCACAACAAAGATCAGGGAGCAGATCATAACCTGGATCTAGAGCAGAAATGCCAAAGACCAAGGTGCTTGGGCACCTTAGACCCTAATTAGGATTTTGCAAAATCTTGAGATATCACCAGACCTATACATGTAAGCTATGTCTTCTTCCCAGAAATCACCTTTAGAAACCTATTTCTCCAACCTGCACACAAGGAAAGAGGAAAAGGTTGTGTTGTGTATAAGGGCTTGCCTTATTCAAACCCTATGTTGGTGTTTCCATTTCCACTACAACGATGATTAGATCGAAGAGTGCATGCCCTAGGAGGGCAAAGGCTAGATCTATAATAATATGGTAGAAATATGATTGAAAATGATGATGATTACCACAAGAGGTAAAACCCTAGTTGTTGAAGATAACTTAAGATCATACACGAAAAAGGAAAGCGATGGAGAATGCTTGAAAATTCCTTTAAGACCTGCAAACAAACTTCAATAGCATCCACAAGTAGATAACAATTCCAAGCATGAAGAACACTCTAGCATAGAACACGACATGAGAGCAAACTTGTCATTATTCCTCTAGGTGTAAAATGAAATACAAAACTCCTTTATATATGCATTCTCGCTCACTTATGACGAATAAAACACAATGAGGCCGACAAATACAAACTAAGGAGGTTTTCTAAGTTGACACCACAAGAGAGTGGCTAAAGATCCCAATTGGGACCAGGGCACTCGGGCGCTCTGGACCTTTAGCCCCATAAACTCTAAGGAGTATCAAATGTCATGGGCTTAGTCTAGTTCTAAGTTGATTTCGTCAGGTTTATTCATCAGGATAGAGATTTTGTCATTTTTATGCTCAAAAAGGTGTTAAAATAGGTCATGATTAACAAAGGCAACATTTTAGGTCCAACCAGGTGCTAAACTTATTGTAAAATGCTAGTGTACACATTTTATGACGTAACAAGAAGATTGCAAACACACGAGTATTTGCACATTCTTTTCCCTTTCTTTTCACTTCCCTCACTTTGATTTCATTTCTATCTATTTTCATTATCTTTCAAATTCTGTGTATTGATTATTGCATCTATTTTCAACAAGAACTCATTGAAACTCATGCAATGTCGTACACGTATGAAACTTTAGATTTCAACACCGTATAGACTATAGTGCGATGCACAGATGTCTACACTACACGTTGTCATCCTAGATAGTGAGGCTATTTGCTTGATGCCAGTTCCTTATGTTTTTGTCTTTTCATTTATGTACTTTATTTTCTCCAAATTCTATTTAATGTTATTCATTTTTATTAATTTCTATCAAAACATAAAGTGGTTCTGTAGACAGGTTTCTTCTAATACATTATCTAATAGAACCATAATGTAATGTTAGTGGAAAGCTCCCTTGATTGATAAGTTTAGTTGAGGAGTAGTTTTTCCTACATCACAGATGGATGGAATCACTATGTTGAAGGACATGGTGATGTTCATGTCACAATGAAAAATATTATGAGTTATAGTTTCAAGAATGTTTTATGTCTTCTTGACATGAATAAAAACCTCTTGTTTATGAATGAAATAAAAAAGAAACTTCATATTTTAATGATTTTTCATGGAAATGCATGAATGCTCGCAATAATTCATTATAACAAGGTGATTGCATTTGGTGTTACAAAGAATGGATTATACAAACTCATTGATTTCAAATTAAAAAAACTTGTGTGCACTTGTAGAGGAGGAGAATTAAAGTGTACTTCAGCACAGAGAGGTGTGAACGCCTAAATTATTAGTAGCTTATGTACTTATTAAGAAGAAGATGGTTCATAGATTGCCATCTATTCAAGAACATCAAGATGTATGTACATGATGTTAAATAGGAAAACACATTTGACCTCTATTTGAAACTTGTAAAGCATGGTGTGAGAAAGGAGTCATGAATATAATACATATCCATTTGTGTGGTCTAATGAAGACACCCACTATGTTTGGATCAAAGTAGTTTTCCTAAGCTCAATGATTTATAGCATTCAAATCCTTAGTGAAGAAACAAGTAGGTGCAGAGATTAAGATTCTCAAGTATGATAAAAAAAAGAGGAGTTTACCTATGTAAGATTTGGTGTGAATCTAATCACATGAGCTTGGATCTAGGTGCATGAAGAAAGTTACAATAGCTACAAGCACAAAACAAATGATGCAATATGCAAGAACACAAGCTATTCTAGAATAGAAGGATCAATAATCAAATCAAATATACCAAATCAACCATCAAATGAATGGATGAAGTACATATGACTAGGCCACCTAGATGCATGACTCAAGGAGATAACATGTCCAGTGGTCATGAGTTTAACTGCCAATCAATGAATCAATTAACTCATTCTAACTCTGAGGTTAAGAGTTAAACTACCAATCAGTGGATCAATTCACTCAATTTGACTAAGACAAAGGTGGCCTTGATTCAACATAATGGGCACCTAACTACCATCAATCAAGGATTATTTAGGGAGAGGAGGCACTTATGTACCTCAAGTCAAGGTGTACACATCATTATTATCTACTTAGATGAAGAAACTTAATTATTCCTAATATCCAAACTAAACTTATTAAATAGGTGCAATATCACACTTAGGATAGAGAAATATCCAAGGTGAAGTAAATATTACATTAACAACCTCAAATTAATTTCAAGAAAATAGATTCTTAGAAATTATTTCAATAGGATAGTTATTGAAAATGGTGATACATGGTGCTTAGTCAAAATATGTCATGTGATATTGGGAAGAAATGATGAATGTGATAATATACATTCTTAACCAGTTTCCATCTAAAGACTTAATCGAATATCACTCATGTGAGGAGGCACAATCACATAAGACAACCTTGGTAAGTGACTTTTATGTTTTTGGTTATGTTAATTTTTCTTTAATTCTTTAAAACAAGAAGAAAATTAGATCTATAAAAAGAAAAACACATATATTTGTTGGCTATAGTGATAAGTTAAAGGCACATAAATTAATAGATGTCTCGACAAAAAAATTCTATTAGTAGAGGTGTTCTCATAGATAAGAAGACGCATTTCTTTTCTAATAGTTGTAAATTTATTGATAGTACTATATGTATTACTACTAATAATAAATTTGGAAGAAGTTATACTCTTGAACAAAAACAAGGATTAGAAGCATGAACATCAAAAGAGTCAAGTTTTGGAGAGGTTTCGATAATGAAACAAAGTGATACTCAACACTAAAACAAAATCCAATGATTTAATGAACAAAATGTTATTTCACCACTTTGAATTCAACGGTCAAGGGGGTGAATTGCCAATCTACATGATTGCAAAAAAATTATGCAAGATTCTAGGAAAATGAATTATTCTTTCACTTTTTTTTCTTTCATAAGTATATGAGCCTAGCATATATGAAGATGAAAGGTAAATTAAGGGTAAGTCCTGAATGGGAATCTCTCATGAAGGTGGAATTTGATTCCTTGATACAAAAGAAAGACTTGGGTGCTGTCATTCTTATTATTGGTTACAAATAGGTTTATAAAGTGAAACCTAAATAAAATGGTTCTTAGGATAACTACAATCCTTTTTTTTAAATGGAACATGTACAGTAGGAAGGGGTAGATTATGAAGACACATATTTCACCACTAAAAATAGTGTGACCTTTCAATTGGTTTGCTCCATTAGATCTTAATTTAGATGGAAGGTATATCAAATGGACAATAAAAGCACATTCTAGAATGAAGATATAGTAGAGAAGATCTACATGCTTCAAACAAAAGGATTATAGTTCTAAGAAAATAAAATTTGGCTTGTAGATTAATTAATTCCTTGCATGGACTTAAGAAAGCTCCTTGATGAAAGGAAGCAACTGCGCAGAATACACTTCAGGTACACTAACATTTGAGAGGAGGTATGTGCAAAAACAATTAATCTTATAGTTACAAGAAATAATACACAATACAATTATACCATATCACATAGGTTTACATGGGGAAATCCCTTTTAGGAGAAAAAAACCACACTCCAAAGCATGAACCAATTGTATTATCAATAATAAAGGTTACATACAATATTAGGAACATGCCCTTACAGGAGTGTCACCAACATGTAAAAACTAGAGTAATTTTGGTAGCATAATAGTACCTGCAAATCAACCATACTCCATCCTCATGCACCAATAAATAGGAAAATATCAAACCACAAACCAAGAGTGGTTTTCTAAAACCATGAGACAAAATAATGACTCAAAAGTGGCACCATATTTAGCCCAAATTGCGATGCCCAGGTTGGACATGGTCTCATATGCTAAAAATAGAAGATGCTCTTATAGTTGTCATAACCTATCATAATGACTCCTCAATTTGGGTGCTCGATGTTGGCATATTCAAACCCATTTAAGGATGCCTTATGATTTAATAGAGGTCCAAGAGCGTATTTTTTGATATTTCTACATCTCAACAATCTACATTTTTGGAGGCCTTCGGAGCATTTTTGGCCATTCAATGAGAGGTGTGTTGTCTTTGACTAAATCCTCTTTGCAACTCTGCTTAGGTTTTTTCAATTTCTTTCCAGTGCATCCAAAACTTTGATTTCTAATAAATGGGCTAGGAGTTATGACCCCACCAAGTTGGGGTACCAAGAATGATTTTTTTCCTAGTTTTTAATTGATTAATAAATCAAAACATTAGGATGCAAGGTTGAGACACCATTCCCAACACTTGAGGATGGTGTATCAAGATTCATTAAAGTATTAAAGATATATGATTTAGAAGAAGGTTTTCCAATCCCAATCTCTATTTCAAAAATAGTGGTGATGACCTCGTGATCCTAATTTTTTATGTCAATGACACTGCCACCACTTGTAGTTTGGCCAATGTTATTCAAAAGGTGAAATTTGACGATTTTCTTTTTTTTTATAGGTGAGAGGTCTAGGTCTCCAACATTATTGCCTAGTTGCATAATTTTGATAGCTTGATCATGCAATTTTTATATGACAAACATAAGTATAAATTCCAAACTACTTAAGGAAGAATTTAGGGTGTCTAAATCTAATCCAACATCAATACATATGGAAGTCAAGATAAAACTCATAACTTTGATTAACTGGCGACTAGTGTTGATGAATTAATGTATTTTCCATTGGCACAAAGATTGATTTATCTTGTCACCAATCAATTAAACAAATGTTTTGTAGTAAACTATCTAAATCTTAATTCATGTCTAATCATGATTGAATGTAATCCAACAACCATTCCTATGGAATTGAGGATCAAACTCTCAACTTTTGTCGATTCATTACTAATCAATGAATCAGTGTATTGTCCATTAGTGGGAATTTTGATTTGTCTTGTTACCATTCGATTGGGTCTATTTTTTGCCATAAGATATATTTCCTAATTCATGCCTAAGCTACAAGAAGAAAATTAGCAACCTATAGAATGAGTTCTTTGATGCATCAAAGGAACCCTCAACTTTGGTATTCTATAATAGATATATTTATCTCATTCTATTTGGGTATATTATTTCCAACTAGGCTAGATTTATAGATAGGAAAATCTACAACATACTATTTTTTTACTCTTATTTCAAGAGTAATTTCTTTGTCTAACCAGTTATGACATGCAATTATATTATCTTCCATTAAACTATAATATAAGGCAACTATTAATACAGATACATGTTGTGAGGAGATATGGCCATAAAAAATATTGGCCAGTATTCAACTTCAAAAAAACTATACTTCCATTGAGCTATAACTAAATAGATAAAAATTCTTCAAACATCAAATGTGGACCGAAGAAACATTATTGACATAATAATAACTATACGCTTCAAATGAGACAAGATTATAAAATTTCAAAAAAAGATTGTGGATTATATTTGATTTAGCCATTGGAGGGATGTAGTAGATATTATAGGATATAGTAGAACCTAAATTAGGTGAATTGTGGCACCTTGCAAGAGCATGTTGTCATTAATCTTTCTGTGTATTTCGTTATGCGATGGTTGTGTATTCCAAAGGCACTCATCAATCTACTACAGTAGTAATAGAGCCACGATTCTCCTTCCTCTCTAAAGGAATTTATTTTAAAAAAGGATAGAACAAATCATGATTCCTCACACAACTACATGAATACTCTTGTTTACAGGGTGTCAAGCTAGATACATAATTTGAAATGTTTACATACTTTTCTCATAGTCTCAGTGGGGGCATGGAAATCGAGGGCACAAAAAAGTTTGGATTAAAAACCTAAAAACTCTTAGCCTCCCTCAAAGTCAACCCAAATGAAGAAAGGAAAAAAACTGTGAGCAAGGGTCACAAACCGACTATACTGAATTCTATCAACCAAAGAAGCTCACATGGGCGTGAGATTCTTGATTTCCTCGGTGGATGACTTGCTGCACATACAAGAAGTTGGAGACATGGCATGGAATGGTAATCCTACCCTTCTTCTCAAATCCATATTCTTCCTCGGCCTCCTGGAGAAGCTTCTCGAAGAGAGGGTGGTTCATGTATTCCACTGGTATTGTTAGAAATAAAGCGTTTTAAAAATAGAAAAAACAAAAGAAAAAAAAAGAAAGTGTCTCAACCTTGCATGCAAATAAAAATAAAGCAAGCCAAGAAAAAAAGATTTTGTGATAGGTGAAAAGCGGCTATTTTGAGAAGTATCTTTTATATGGAGATAGAGATAAGTTTGCTATGAGTTATTATTAGATGTTTCTAAAAAGAAATGCTTTATCTCTAGAAGGTTCTCATATGCAATGTAATAATATATATTGGTACTTTGAGATAGTCATTTTGATGTGAGAGAGTTAGTTTGCAAGTTTGTATGTTGCCGGAATGCTGCCGAAATTCCTCTAGATTGCATTGAGGTGAAAACTCCTGTAAGAACTTGCATTGCAAGTGTTGTAATCTGTTTTGAGATTTGATAATACATTGTGCAAGTTTTGGAGTGCGGGATTTTTCTCCCAAAAGGGTTTTCCCCACGTAAATAATTGTGTTATGGTTTTATTGTTATTCTGTTTATGTTATTTCATGTGTTTCTTGATATCTCTGTAATATTTTATTTGAAATTTGCATAACCCTCTTCTCAAGTTTAGTGTAGGAAGTATTTCCGTACACAATTGCTTCCTTACAAGTGGTATCAGAGCCTAGCCAGTTTTGGTTCTATTTGTTGGGTACAAGGTTTTTGAGCTAATCAAGTTTGAGTGGGAGCTTGTGCAGAGTATTTCATATTCCATATTGCAGGATAATAGAGATGGGAAGCACATTTGGAAGAGTTGAGGTACAGAAGTTTTTTGGCACAAATTTTGAAATGTGGAAGCTGAAGATGGAAGATCTGTTGATTGATTGGGATCTATGGGATGCAGTAGATGAAAATGTCAAGAGGCCTACGGATCCAACTTTGGCTATAAAATATGATGTAATGGATAGAAAAGCTAAAGGTCCCATAAGACTATGCTTTGCAGACTCAATTTTGATAAATGTTCACGAAGAACCCACTTCAAAGAAGCTATGGAAGAAGCTGGGTGAAATATATCAAGCCAAATCTCTAGTAAATAATATTTTCTTGAGGAATAAGTTGTATTCCTCGAGAATGGAAAAAGGTGGACATATTTCTGAGCATCTGGAAACTTTTAATATGTTGGTGACTCAATTGACCTTAGTTGGGATTAAGATAGATGAAGAAGAAAGGTGCCAAACTTTGTTGTGTTCATTGCCAGACTCATGAGACAGCCTAGTCATGGCCATTGGGAGCACTTCAGTCACTTTGAAGATGGAGGATGTTGTTGGTTCTCTACTCTCTGAAGAGATGAGAAGGAAAGTCTCTCTAAGTGCCAAAGAGGCTTTGATTGTTTGAGGAAGACCAAAAGAACGAGGCAAAGATGAGAAGAAGCGTGGCCGTTCCAAGTCCAAGAATAAAGGGAGATCAAAATCTCCTGGTAAGTCCAAGGCAATATGTTGGAATTGTGGCAAATCTGGACACTTCCGAAAGGAATGTAAAGAAGAGAAGAAAAAGAAGAAGAAGAAGCAAGATTTTGATTCTGAGTCTGAAAAGGAAGATGGAGACTCCTTTATTGCAGCCTTGGCCACTTGTACAGGTGATAATGCATGGTTGATAGATGCAGGTGCATCTTTCCACATGACTCCTAATAGAAACTGGTTTAGTAAGTATGAAAACTATGATGGTGGTAAGGTGTATTTGGGTGATAATTATTTCCTTGACATTGTTGGTCGTGGTAGTATTCATGTGAAATTTTCTAATGGTAGAGTTAGATGATTTGATGGTGTCTTGCATATCCTAGGACTAGCAAGAAATTTATTATCTGTTAGCAAGCTAATAAATGCAGGTGTGCATGTATATTTTTCTGAAGCAGGTGTGAAAATGGTGAGAGGTGCTATGGTGATAGCAAGAGGAAGAAGATTGGGTACATTGTACCAACTTGATGCATGCATGGTTGAGTGCAATAGCACTTCTGATAAAATTAAGCTAGTAACTACTTCGCTGAAAAAAGAGATGGTTTCCTCTTCTACATATGGTCATGGCTTCTGGGTACCCAAGGGTGCTCTATCTATCGAATCAAAGTTGCCTGCAGAGAAGACCATGTTATGGCACCAAAGGCTTGGCCACATTGAAGAGAAGGTTTTGAAAGCCCTGAAAAATAAGAACCTGGTTGAGGGGTTAAATGATTGCAATCTAGAATTTGATTTTTGTGAATATTGTATTTATGGAAAATAGAACCGCATTCAGTTTTACTCATCTTCTCATAAGTCTTCATGTATCTTGGATCTAATTCATTTGGATGTATTTGGTCCTATTGATGTTGGTTCTTTGGTAAATCAATTTATTATGTTACTTTCATTGATGATTTCAGTAGGAGAACATGGATATATTTTTTAAAGAGTAAATTTGAAGTTTTCAATCATTTTAAGGAGTTCAAGACTTTGGTAGAAACTTAGAATGGAAATAAAATTAAATGTTTGAGGACTGACAATGGCGATGAGTACTGTTATGCAGATTTTGACAGATTCTGTACAGATTGTGGGATTAAAAGACAAAAGACAACTCTGTATTCTCTACAGCAGAATGGATTTGTAGAAAGAATGAACAGAATGTTGATGGAGAAGGCTAGGAGCATGTTGAGTGGAGCTGGTCTAGAACAAAAGTTTTGGGCTGAAGCTGTTGCCACTGCTTGTTATTTGATCAACAGATCTCCTACATCAGCACTTGTTGATAAAATGCCAACGGAGGCATGGTCGGGCAAAAAGCCTTCACTTAGACATCTGAGAGTTTTTGGTTGTGAGGCATATAGACATGTGCCTAAGGAGAAGAGGACAAAATTGGATAACAAGGATGTTAAATGTATCTTCATCAGATACATTTATGGTGTGAAAGGATACAAGCTTTGGGATTCTGTTGCACAAAAGGTAATTTATTCAAGAAGTGTTATTTTTAGAGAGACTAAATCTTCTCCTGTTACTTTTTAGCTAGAACAACATAAAGAAATTGAACATAAAAAGGATGTGATTCAAATTCCTTCTACGCCTGAAAAAGTTGAATCGAGACCCCAAGATAGACTAGAAGTTAAGGAGAGCTCATCAGGCTCTGAATCTTTAGAAGAGGAAGAAGAGGAGGAAGTGGAAGAACCTCCACCTCATCTTGTTTGAAGGTCTACAAGGTATAAGCAACCACCTGAAAGGTATGGGTATTCACCTGATGATTGGAAGTGTATATTTGCTTTGAGTACTAACATTGATGAACCGAGATCTGTGCAAGAGGCTTTGGGTATGAATGATGCAGAGTCATGGAAAATAGCCATAGATGAAGAGATGGCAGCCCTTGAAAGAAATGATACATGGGACTTAGTACCATTGCCTGAAGGATAGGAGCCTATTGGATGTAAATGGGTGTTTAAGAAAAAGATTGGTTCAGATGGAAATGTTGAAAAGTATAAGGCACGGTTGGTTGCGAAGGGATACTCTCAGGTTGAGGGTATTGATTACGGTGAGATCTTTCTCCTGTTGCTAAAATGACATCCATTCAGTTTTTATTATCTATTGCAATAGCTTATGACCTAGAGGTTGAACAAATGGATGTGAAAATTGCTTTCCTTCATGGTGATTTGGAGAAAGAAATCTATATGACATAGCCAGAGCACTACGTAGTGAAAGGTAAAAGCAAGTTGGTTTGTAAGTTAAAGAAATCTCTGTATGGCCTTAAACAAAGTCCTAGGATGTGGTACCAAAAGTTCAACACATATGTGTTGAGTTTGGGATTTGTGCGGTCTAAATTTGATTACTGTGTATATTTTAAACTTGATGGTGATCATTTCTTGGTAATTGCTTTATATGTTGATGACATGTTGTTTATTGGGAAAGGCAAAGGTTTGATTGTAGAATTAAAATGTCAGCTCTCTGCGAAATTTAAAATGAAAGATCTTGGTGCAGCAAAACACATACTTGGGATGGAGATTAGAAGAGATCGTGAGAATAGAAAGCTATGGCTTGGCCAAAGTAAGTATGTTTGTTCAATTTTGCAAAGGTTTAACATGCAAGATTGTAAACCACTTTGTGTTCCTATTACATTGGGAACGAAGCTCTTTATTTCACAATGTCCTACATCCCAATTGGAGATGGAAGACATGAGCAGAGTGCCTTACCAGAGTGCAGTTGGAAGCTTAATGTATGCTATGGTCTGTACAAGACCAGACATTGCCCAAGTAGTGGGAGTTCTTTCTTGTTTTATGTCTAATCCTGGAAGAGTACATTGGGATGCAGTTAAGAGGGTCTTTAGATATTTGTGGGGTACAATAGAGTACTCTATATGTTTTCATGGTACAGGAGATCAACATTCCTTGAGTATTTGTGGTTTTGTGGATTCAGACTGGGTTGGTGATGTCGATAGCAGAAGGTCCACCAGTGCATATGTATTTACTCTTAATGGTGGTGCAATTAGTTGGATGAGCAAGCGACGGGTTGTGGTCACTTTGTCCACTACAGAGGCAGAGTATATGGCAGCTACTCATGCCTGTAAAGAAACCATTTGGCTGAAGCGTTTGTGTTCAGATATTGGATTGAAACATAGTGTAGTTACAATTTATTGTGACAGTCAGAGTGCAATCTGTTTTGTGAAGAACCTGACTTTTCATGCCAAGACCAAACACATTGATGTTCAGTATCACTTTGTGAGAGATATGGTTGAGGATGGCAGGGTGAAGCTAGAAAAGGTAGAGACTGTAGTGAATGTTGCAGATGCATTAACAAAGCCCGTGAGCACAGAGAAGTTCAAATGGTGTTCCAAATCAATGGGCCTTTTGGCCCCCAGCAATTAACTACCTATTTTTTTATTGGCTCATGCAAGGTGTTCGACAAATGGGAGAATGTTAGAAATAAAGCATTTTAAAAATAGAAAAAAAAAAGAAAAAAAAAAAAAGAAAGTGTCTCAACCTTGCATGGAAATAAAAATAAAGCAAGCCAAGAAAAGGGGATTTTGTGATAGGTGAAAAGAGGCTATTTTGAGAAGTATCTTTTATATGGAGATAGAGATAAGTTTGCTATGAGTTTTTATTAGATGTTTCTAAAAAGAAATGCTTTATCTCTATAAGGTTCTCATATGCAATGTCATAATATATATTGGTACTTTGAGATAGTCATTTTGATGTGAGAGAGTTAGTTTGCAAGTTTGTATGTTGTCGGAATACTGCCAAAATTCCTCTAGATTGAGTTGAGGTGAAAACTCCTATAAGAACTTGCATTACAAGTGTTGTAATCTGTTTTGAGATTTGATAATACATTGTGCAGGTTTTGGAGTGTGGGGTTTTTCTCCCGAAAGGGTTTTCCCCACGTAAATCACTATGTTATGATTTTATTGTTATTTTGTTTATGCTATTTTGTGTGTTTCTTGATATCTCTGTAATATTTTATTTGAAATTTGCATAACCCTCTTCTCAAAGTTACCGTAGGAAGCATTTCCGCACATAATTGCTTCCTTGCAGGTATCACACAGCGTTGTTGTTCTTCTCCCTGTCCAATGTAGAGGGCAAGGCAGCCCTTGGGCACATCCTTATACAACTCCCCTCCTTTTTTGGAACTGAAGTGCAAAGAAAAATGAGGGAGATGCATTCTGCCCAGATGAGACATAGTGACAATGGAGAAGAATCAGAATTGAGAGCACCCAATAACAGTAAAAGGTTCAGACACAAACCTAATAACAATAAAAGCTACACTCGTGTGATGACAAGAAAACCTGGAGAAGCGCTGAGAGGGTTGCAATTTATATCACAAAGATTAAGTAACACTCATACTTCCTCCCCTGAGAAACTTCAATTTCTTTCTAGCTTCACAACTTTGACTTTTCATACAGACATATTTCTTTTGGCTTTGCTCAGCGAGCAAGTGAGGTTAAACAATTGGTTGTTATACTGTAAAATAGATTTCACATAAACAGTGGCACACAAAGCAAACATGGTGGTTGTTTCCATCTGCCACGTGATGATTATGACAGAGTTGTTGGCATATTGAATCTAACGACTTTGGCACTGGCTATTCTCCCAACAAAATGGCATGCCTAAGACATTATAACATACAATATAGGATGCTAAGACATCATACCATATTCTCCATACAAAATGGTATTAGGGTCATGGGACAGACAACAGTCGTTAACGTTTCAGACCTCTGTTTTTCAAATTCAATTTTTTTTAATTTGTCGTCTATCAATTAACAGCGGTAATTTTATTTTAAAACACTACAAAAGATATACATAATGTAATTTTATATGGAGAATAGCCATTGTCGATGACCAAAAGGGTCTTAGATTCTCCACTCCTACAATTTAGTTTCTCATTTGTGACACGAGGAGAGAGGATCCTACCATGGCATCAGAGAAGTGTTGGGCAGGGCTCTGGTTCTTTTCTATCCTCTCTCTAGAAGAGTGAGGCCTTCCTCTACCAACAACGACAAACTAGTCCTCCATTGCACCAGTGATGGTTTTTTTTCGTTGAAGGTGATGCTAGAACTATAGAAAGAAGGGTGCTTCGCACCAGGCAAACAGCAAGTTCGATTTGATGTCAGGCATAGTAAGAGCTCAAAGTGCTTTCAAGATCCAAATAGCTAAATGCTCCTTATCATTGCTTGCAGTGAGTGATCTAATAGGTGTAGTGCATGGGTATAGGAGACAAAATATGTTTTAGGTTATGCGAGAGCTTGTGGCATAGGTGTGTAGGCTCAGTTGATACTTGTAGCAGAGATGGATTGGAGGTGGAGGAAGAAGTCAGAGCTCCTGGACTCCATATTCGATATTGGTGCCAATTCATTGATCATATTGGTCCCAAAAGGATCTGATTTTCAATGTGAATTTTTAGCCATTTTATTTTTGGGGTTTTCTAGGTGTGTGTGGAGACTAGAGTGTTTATTAGGGATGTGAGGGATGTTATATGTGAGAAAGTAGAAAAGGTCGAAGCAGACTTAGGGATTGGACTTGCCATGACTATGATGCCATAAAGAGGTGTGAGATGTTTCCAATTTGTATTTGTTGCCTTCAATGTATGGAGTTTTGATAGGCGTGTTGTTTGTTTGTAGGGCATTTTTGGGGAGTATCAACGATTATTGTGCTCACAATGGAAAGTTCCTAATTTTGATTGTGAATTATCCCAAGAAATTAGAGATTAATCCATAGACAACAATATTGGGCTTGGACCCTCCTATGTAGTAGCACATGAATATACTTTGTGTGTTTTATTTAATTTTTTTTATATAAATATGAATCTAATGGATTTTTCCTACCCGTTGTGCCACATAGGTTTTCCAATTTATTTAAAGTAAGAGACTTCTAAGCTGTGGATTTGGATATTTTCTATCCTCGCTTAAGGATGGAAATTTATGAAGAGGCACCAATATTCATTGGAAACACTTAAAAGAACAATGTTCAAATATTAAGTTGTTAAAAGAGACCAAAGCCATTATTTAGCAAGATGAAGAGGATAGATTTAGGGAGATTGTGACTAAAAATAAAACAGTTGATGGAAGTATATAGAGTTTTAGTTTTTTATGAATGTATAAATTCAAAAAAAGAAGTTGAAGAATATCAACTTGCAATGGAGGATCTTTGTCACGACCCTCTCCTCGACGAATTAAACTTTATTCATCAAACTAGGAAACATAATTATTGATGATAGTAAAAAGCATTTGTTAAATTAATTTAAATATTAAATATCGATAATGGTAAAATAGGAATAAAATAAATAAACAAATAATTAAATATTAGATAATATTATTAATTGTAAACAAATTTTATCCCTACAAAATAAATTAAAAATAAAATACACAAAATATAATTATATTTAAATAAATTAAGACAATAGTTAATTGAATAGTTAAGTGATTATTACTTTGTGTTTTTATAGTTAAATGACACAACTAAATTTACTCTCCACATAAGATGAGGAGTTGCATGGAAAAACAATAGTTAGACAAAAGTTAGTCTACTTGATTTACTTCTTAACTATAGTATTTACATGGGAAAAAGTAATTTCTTTTATTTTTATTAAATTTATTCCATTAGTTAAGGAGTTGGAGGAGGGAGATAACTTCCCCTTTGTCATAATCAACTACTAAGTTATCTCCCTTGATTGAGTAGTTATGTGGAGAAAACATTTTTTATTTATTTAAAAATTAATTATTCTCAACCAATTACTAAGCTTGATTTATGGAGATAACTCCTCTTTTGAATGCATTTTAATAAATTAAAAATAAAGATTTTTTTAGAAAACAAAGAAAAAAATAGGAAAAGAAAACTATAAATAAGGGTGAAAGTAGAAAGAAAAGGGGGAGCTAGAAAAGGCAAGTTGCACACCAGGTATGTGAATCCAACTTGCCTGAATGTGTTGATATAGCTATATAATTTTTATTTAGAAGTGCTTTCTATTGTGTTGAATAAAATATTGTTTGATTTCCATTTGAAATTAGATACTTTTTAGAAGAATGATTCTTTTTCCACCTCTTTCATAACATAAAATAAATGTCTTGAATCAAGAAAATACCCTGCTACCTTCATCTTCCAATTTAATTTCTACAACATTGCATAGGTCTTCTTGTCTACGGGGGTGATCAGTCTCCCATGCTAAAAGCATGTACCATTTTAAGGCCCTCAATCCAATAGCATATAGGCATCTTTTTAATTTGTCTATAGTTCATCAATCTCCTCTCGTTTGAACCTTGTCACACCTGCCCACTTTTGCATAAATGTTTGAGATTAGAACATAGGGTTGTTTACACTGAAAGATCAGTTGCATTTGCTTAAAAGTTTGTAGGCCTCTTCAACAAATACAATGTTGAACATATGTTTATTTGACTACTAGTACGTATTCAATAATTAATAAATCAACTATGTATAGTTTTCTCAAAAAGCTTTTCAACTATGTAGATGAAAGAGAGTGATGATAGCTATACAATGAAATAACACAACCTAGGCACATAAATCTCATATCAACACAATAATAAATATAAATAAAACTTATAGGAAAATGAGACCTTTGGACATCCAGAGTTTTCCAAGAAAGTGATTAAATTGATATGTTATATAGACCCAATTGGGTTCACCTACAAGGACATCTTGAAGAATAGATTTCCCCGACCTAGAGGCCGGGTTGTTCATATGCCATCAAACCCGGAAAAATGGTTTTAGTTTCAACACTACCAACAAATACTATTGCACTCAAATCTTGCCATGTTAAAACATTGTCACCTTTTTTGTGCCATTTTTCTCCTTCCACAATGTCTCACGTCTTTCACAACTCCCCATTTCCACGAATGTCCATACCCTATCCCAAAAATGTCATTATGCTTTGATTGATGTCCTTACCCATTCCAAAGCTTCCATTTCAGCATGGACAGGTAGGGGGCTAGCATAGGTTGTTGACTCTAGTTTTATAATTTTCTAGAAGCCTTTAGACTAGCAATCATTGCGTCCATGGGATGATGCATCTTTGAGGAATTCTGTCAAATAGTTCACAAATATTCTCCTTAACATATTAAAGAGGGAGGATACTACTAAACATTAATGATGTCCCTTCAACAACGAGCTTCTCTTTCTCATGTACAAAAACATATTCTTCTACAATTATCATTCATCCTAAAATAACTGAATATGTACATTAATTAAGTAACTGTCCCCCAACTCCACAATGCAACCTTGTTTGGGCTTTACACTAATAAGTTAGAAGAATGGATAAACAAAGCTAGTGGGGAGGGGGTTCAGCTGGCTAAATATGTTATTTAATTGCTTCTATACACATATGATCTTATATTAATTGCTAAAACAACCAATTAACTAAGAGAATAGTTGAGGGTGCTTGAAATTTTTTGTCAAAAAGTTGGGATGCAAGTGACACTAGCAAAACTAAAGTGATGATCTTCTCATTGAAGAGAAAAAATAAGAAAATTAACTTTCTTTTTCAAGGCAGCTCGTTGGAAATAGTGGATAAGTACAAATACCTCGGACTTGATTTCCACTACAAGCTCAGTTGGGAAACGTGTAGAGTAAAAAGAATTCAAGAGGGATGGATGAAATAGACTTTCCCGGAAGTATGAAGAGTTTATGCTAAATTTTTTGTTTGATAGATATTTTATTTCAACAAATTGCACACAAAGTATTGCTTGGAAAGTATATAGCTTCATAAAATAAAATATACGTAACCAAAGATTTTTTCTAGAATTTTATTACAATTCAATTGTCTGGTGAATTGCCCAAACAACTCTATTCAAACTTTGCAGAATTTAATAATGGATTCAAAAGCAAACAAGAACCTGGAAAAAATATGTTGTTCTGAATATAGAACTACTGTTGTCACGTCCAAAACTAATAATTGCTGTTGGAAATCCTCTAGAATTTGTATGCACAGAAATCTGCCTCCAAGCTCTACGTCATACTCAGCTGATAGCTAATCCATGATAAACAAGCCATGTTTCATTCACAATATGCAACAGTTCAACCTCTGAACAACACATCCTTCCAGAAACAGCCTAGATTGCCTTCACTTATTTGAAATACCTTCACCAAACTTCACGTGTTGATCTTGCATAGCCGTCCCAGTCGTTCCACTGTAAATCATTCCAAGATCTGGGGTTTTCGTCCCAACCTTCTCAAGGGTTTCATCTTGAAGACAGTTTCATTCATAGCTTGCTAAGAGAATAAAAATCAAAATAGTTTTCTGAATACCATCCTCCTCCCAGCTCGAGCCTTTTAATAACACTAAAGTTTCCAATTCTATTTTCCAAAAAGTAGTCCATCTTCCAATGAAGGCCTTATTTCCATTTTCAACAAAATCAACGATCTTATCCCAAAGACTTTAGCATATATTTGATTTAGTAATTACCAAGATGAAATGCTTAGTGAAGGAAGTTATCACTTAAAGTGGCCCCCGCCTTTATTCATAATGAATAATTAAATAACTTAACAGACTATAGCCTTTTAGCCTTTATTTAATTATTCCCTTATTCCCTTGTATTTTGATTTATTTTCTAATCTCGGAAAATAAAAGATTAGAAAATATGTTCAAGTGACATTAAACGAAGAGGGACATTACAATGGAAAGCATTGTAGTCTCTTCAAAATAGATGTAGGAATGTGGAGTTGTGGGATTGGAAAACCAAGAGAATGCTCTTTGGTTTGCTTGTTACTCTGATGATTCTCTATGGGTGTGAAATTTGGGACAACAATATGTCAGATCAGAAATGGAAGCAAGTAGAAAGAATCTAAAGCATTTCATCACAAGCAATCTCAAAGTTAAGAATGTTGTTCCGTATGAGATTTGATTGGCTGAAATGGGGTCTTTCCCCTTGGAAGCATCAGCGATGGTTCGGTTGTTAAGCTACCTCAAGAAGATTCAAAATATGGAGAAACATCAGTGGCCTAAGCTAATTATGGAGGAAGAGTTAGCTAGAAGAAAGAACACATGGAGGAAGCCAAATGACAAATGGATAAAGAAATGGGACTTTAATATGCAAGATTGCCCAAATGCTAATGAAGAAATAAGAAAGTATGTAAGAGAGAAATTTAGGAACGTCATGTGGACAAAACAAACAAGTCGAAAAAAATCTTATTATATCCAAGAATTTAACCCCACAAGTGATCATGAGGAAAAAGCCAGATATTAAGTGGAAAGCAAAAGTGTTGATAGCACAACTTAGGACTAGCTCACATCATCTTAGATGTGAAACGAGTAGTTCATTGATTTCTAAAGAGGAATGGGAAAAGAGAATATGCCTTTTTTGCAACAAAGACATGGTGGAACGGAACGACACCTCGTCTTGGAGTGCTCTGCATACAACGACATTCATTCCAGTTATGGTGACACCTTGAAAATCACCAATTTAAGCACTTTGTTTGAGGAGGCAATGTTGGAAAAAACTGCAAACTTCTTGATCAAAATTCATAGTAGAAGGGTGGATCTCAAGAAGAATTTACAAACGTCTTAGGGTGTGGGTGTCCTATTTTTAAGGGTTGTGTGTGGATCTCGGTCCCATAGGTTATTGTGGCCTCATGGACGTTATTAAAATCTTTCATTTCATTTCATCAACCATATCGCTATACCTTTGATTGTAATTGTTGTTATTAAATTGTCAAGTTTATTATTTTTATTATGTAGATGTAATTTTTTTAAAAATTTATAGGTGTTAATAGTAGACCATAATTAACCATAGAAATTACATACCATTGAAGATGACTGGTTAAATGAGAATGGAAAATAAGCCTTGTTATTCATATCTATCACTGCAATCCATGAGAAGACATTTCCTTGATACATTATTGACATAATAACTAAACCCTTCAAATGAGACTAAGTTATAACATTTAAAAATAGATTATGGATTATATTTGATTTAGCCATTGGAGTGTGGTACTGGATAGTATAGGATATGGTAGAATTAAATTAGGTGAATTGTTACACCTTGCAAGAGCATATTGTCATTAATCTTTTGTGTATTTTGTTATGCCGCCGTTGTGTATTCCCAAGGCACTCATCAATCTACTATAGTACAGTAATAGAGCCACGATTCTCCTTCCTCTCTAAAGAATTTTTTTTAAGGATAGAAGAAATCATACACAATTACAGGAATACTCATGTTTACAGAGTGTCAAATTAGATACATAATTTGAAATGTATACATACTTTTCTGATTGTCTCAGTGGGGGCATGGCAAATTGGGGGCAGAAGAAAGTTTCGATTAAAAACCCAGAAACTCTTAGCCTCCCTCGGAGTCAACCCAAATGAAGAAAAGAAAAAAAAACTGTGAGCAAGGGTCACAGACCGACTGTATTGAATTCTATCAACCAAAGCAGCTCACATGGGTGTGAGATTCATGATTTTCTCTGTGGATGAGTTGCCGCACATACTGGAAGTCGGAGACATGGCATGGAATGGTAATCCTGCCCTTGTGTTCAAACCCATATTCTTCCTCGGCCTCCTTGAGAAGCTTCTCGAAGAGAGGATGGTTCACATATTCCACCGGTATCACACAGCGCTGCTGTTCTTCTCCCTGTCCAATGTAGAGGGCAAGGCAACCCTTGGGCACATCCTTATAGAACTCCCCTCCTCTCTTGGAACTCCAGTGCAAAGAAATATGAGGGAAATCCATCCTGCCCAGATGAGGCATACTGACAATGGAGAAGAATCAGAATTGAGAGCACCCAATAACAGTAAACAATGAATGTAATTTTGTAATTTACTTCTAAGGAAATATACCTTTGTTCTTTTAGAATAGTCATCTATGAAAGATACATAATACAAAGATTTTGAAATCAAAGGAATACTAATAGAACCAAATACACTAGAATGAATCAATTCCAACACCCTAGAAGATTTTTAAGAATTAGAGTAAAATTAAACATGGTTCTATTTTCCATATACATAATGTTCACAAAATATAAATTTAAGAGTACAATCATTCAAACCCTCTATAAGATTTTTATTTTTTTAGGGCCCTTAGACCCTTCTCACCTATATGGCCTATTCTTTGGTGGGCCATAACATTGTCTTCTCTTCAAGTAATTTGGTCTCTAAAGCAAGAGCAACCTTTAGTACCTAGAAAGCATAGTTCCATCATAAATAGATGCAACACTCCTCTTTGCTACTAGTTCCAATGATGAAAGTGTAGATTCTATAGATCTTTTCACTACATGAATAAAAAACTATTGCATTAAACTATTCATGTAGCCAACTGAAACAGAGTGCTTACATGAAAACTCTTAGTGAGCACCATAGCTCCTTGCACCATCTTACACCCTCCATTAGAGAAAACAACATGCACACCTACATCATTAAACTTGCTAACTAAAAGTAGCTTCCATGTCAAACTAGGGATGTGCAAAACTCCATTGATCCTCTTCACTCTATCATCAGGGAATCTAATCAAAACATGGCCCCTCGACCAACAATGTTTAAATTAGAATCATCATCAAGGTAAACCTTTCCACCATCATATTCTTCGTACTTTAAAAATGAGCCCCAATGTGAGGTCATATAAAAGGAAGCTCCAAAGTCTCTAAACCATGCACCTTTCGATGCATGTGTTGCCAAGGCCGCGACAAAGGCATCACCATCATCTTGAAAAGGATTTTTTGACTCGTCATCTAAATCATTTTTCTTTTTTTCTCCTCCTTGTAGTCTCTTCTAAAATGCCTAGGCTTTTTGTAGTTCCAACATTTAGCCTTGGTCTTTCCAAGAGATTTAGATCTCCCATGGGATTTGGATTTAGATTTGTCTTTAGATTAGATTATTCTTCTTCTTGCCTTTCTTTTTCGATCTTCCACAAACAAATAGGGTCTCCTTGGTAGATTCATTTTTTTCTCCACATCTCCTTTGAGACTAACAATGCCACTGTACATCATCCATATTGAGTTTAGAGTTAATGCTCTCAATTGCCATCACCAAGTGATCCCATGAGTGGAAATGAACATAGAAGTCTCCTTGGTAGATTCATTTTTTTCTCCACATCTCCTTTGAGACTAACAATGCCACTGTACATCCTCCATCTTCACTCCAAAAAAATGCAACTAGGTGGCCACAAAACCACCATCCTCCATCTTGAGGGTATACAACTTCTTTCTTGAGAAAACTCTATTTACTTGTGATTTAGACTAATAAATATCTCCCAACTTATTCCAAAGAGCTATTGCAATGGCTTATTCATGCACATTTAACAACATGGAGCCTGTCAAACAAAGCCTAATGAGGCCCTTCACTTTTCCATCCAATTTATGCCCCAGTCTTCTTGTTTGATTGCAACAAATTTGGATTTAGATACTACACTCTATAGATCTCTATCTATGAGCATATACTCTATCTTGATCTTCCAAAGCTCAAAGTTGGTTCCCATGAACTTATCCATTTCTATCATTGATGTGCTTGCCATTTTTCCTACAACAAAATATCCTTTTACACAAGATCCCACTCAATCCAAAATCAATTCAAAAAACCTTGTCACTAACAACTAGAATCTGACATGATCAAACTCCAATACCAAAGGAAAGGAAGTAATAGTGTAAAATGCATTTCTTACACTAATGTTTGAGAGGAGGTATGTGAAAAACAATTAATATTATAGTTATAAGAAAGAATACACAATAAAATTATACTATAACACACAGGTTTGCATGCGGAAAACCCTTTCAAGAGAAAATCCCCACACTCCAAAGTATGAACCAATTTTATTATTAGTAGCAAAGGTTACAATACAATATCAGGGACATGTCCTTATAGGAGTATCACCAACATGTAGAATTAGAGCAATTTTGGTAGCATAACAATACCTACAAATCAACCATAAAACCTATATAATACTCCATCCTAAACACTAATAAATAGACAAATATCAAACCACAAACCAAAAGTGATTTTCCAAGACCATGAGCCAAAAAGATGACCCAGAGTGACGCCATATTTGGCCCAAATTCCAACACCTAAATTGGTCATAGTCTTCTCTATTAAAAATAGAAGATGTTCTTACAGTTGTCATAACTTGTCATAATGACTCCTTAATTTGGTCCCTTCACTTTAGCATATTCAAACCCATTCAAAGATTCCTTATTATCCAACATAGGTCTAGGAGCATTTGGATGGCATTTGCATGGTCAAATCTAGGAAATATTGAAAATCTGATTTTTCAATATATTTTACATCTCAGTCATCTAATTTTTTTGAGGTGTTCCAAGTGTTTCTAGCCCTCAAATGGTCTATGAGGTGCATCATATTCAACTAAATCCTCCTTACATATCTACTTAGGTCTTTTGGAGTTCTTTCTAATGCATCCAACTTCAATTTTTGATAAGTGGGCTAGGAGTTATGATCCCACCAAATTGGGGTACCGAAAAAAAATTCCTAGTTTTTAATTAATTAATAAATCAAAACATTAGGATGCAAGGTTGAGACACCTTTCCCAACACTTGAGGATGGTGTATCAAGATTCATAAGAATCTTAAAGATTTAGTATTTAGAAGAAGGTTTTCTAATCCCAATCTCTATTTCAAAATAGTGGCGATCACATGGTAACTGCCACCACTTGTAGTGTGTTCGATGTTATTCAAAAGGTGAAATTTGATCATTTTGTTATGTTTGATAGGTGAGACGTCTAGGTCACCTACACTATTGCCTAGGTGTATAATTTGGATAGCATGATCATGCAATTTTTATATGACAAACGAAAGTATAAATTCCATACTAAAGGAAAAATTTAGGGTGTCTAAATCTAATCCCAACATCAATACATATGGAAGTCAAGATAAAACTCATAACTTTGATTAATTGACCACTAGTGTTACTGAATTAATGTATAGTCCATTGGTGCAAAGATTGATTTATGTTGTCACCACTCAATTAAACATATATTTTGTAGTAAACTATCTAAATCTCAATTCATACTTAATCATGACTTAATGTAATCCAACAACCATCCTATGGAATTTGGGATAAAACTCTCAACTTTTATTGATTGTCATTACTAATCAATGAATCAGTGTATTATCCATTTGTGGGAATTTTGATTTGTCTTGTCACCACTTGATTGGGCTTATTTTTTGCCATAAGATATCTTTCTAATTCATGCCTAGGCCACAAGAAAAAAAAATTAGCAACCTATAGAATGAGTTCTTTGATGTGTCAAAGGAACCCTCAACTTTGGCATTCTATAATAGATATATTTATCTCATTCTATTTGTGTATATTAATTCCCACTAGACTAAATCTATAGATATAGGAAAATCTACAACATAAATTTTTTTAACTCTTATTTCAAGAATATTTTCTTTGTTTAACAAGTTATGACGCAATTATTTTATCTTCCATTAAACTATAATATAAGGCAACTTTTAATACATATACATGTTGTGAGGAGATATGACTATAAAAGTTATTGCCCAGTCTTCAACTTTAAAAAACTCTACTTCGTTGAAGTATAACTAAACATATAAAAAAATTTAAAACATTAAATGTGGACCAAAGATACATTATTGACATAATAACTAGACCCTTCAAATGAGACAAATAATAAAATTTAAAAATAGATTATGGATTATATTTGATTTAGCCATTGGAGGGAGGTAGTAGATATTATAGGATATAGTAGAATCTAAATTAGGTGGATTGTTGCACCTTGCAAAAGCATGTTGTCATTAATCTTTGTGTATTTCGTTATCTGGTGGTTGTGTATTTCCAAGGCACTCATCAATCTACTACAGTAGTAATAGAGCCACGATTCTCCTTCCTCTCTAAAGAATTTTTTTCTAAAAGGATAGAAGAAATCATACACAATTACATGAATACTCATGTTTACAGTGTGTAAAATTAGATACATAATTTGAAATGAGGCATACTGACAATGGAGAAGACTCAGAATTGAGAGCACCCAGTAACAGTAAAAGCTTCAGACACAAACCCTAACGCTACACTCGTGTGATGACAAGAAAACCCTGAGAAGCGATGATTGGGTTTCTTGTGGAAGGAGCTTGCAATTTATATCACAAGATTAGGTAACACTCATACTTCCTCCTCTGAGAAACTTCGATTTCTTGCCAGCTTCACAACTTTGACTTTTTATACAGACATTTCTTTTGGCTTTGCTCAGCGAGCAGGTGAGGTTAAACAATTGGCTGTTTTACTGTAAAATAGGTTCCACAGAGCAAACGTGGTGGTTGTTTCCGTCTGTCACGTGATGATTACGACAGAGTTGTTGGCATACTGAATCTACCTACACGGCTTTGACACTGGCTATTCCCCCAACAAAATGGCAGCCTAAGACATCATAACATACAATACTTATAGGATGCTAAGACATCATACCATATTCTCCATACAAATGGTATTAGGGTTATGGGACCCACAACAGTTGTTAACATTTCAGATTTCCGTTTCTCAAATTCAATTTTATTTTAAATTTGTCGTCCATTAATTAAAAGCGGTAATTTTATTTTAAAACACTATAAAACATATACATAATGTAATATTATATGGAGAATAGCCATTGTCGACGACTAGAAGGGGCTTAGATTATCGACTCCTACAATTTAGTTTTTCAGTTGCGACACGAGGAGAGAGGACCCACCATGGCATCAAAGAAGTGTTGGGCAGGGCTCTGGTTCATTACTATCCTCTCGCCAGAAGAGTGAGTGAGGCCTTCCTCTGCCAACAACGACAAACTAGTCCTCCATTGCACCAGCGATGGCATTTTTTTCGTTGAAGGTGATGCTAGAACTATAGAAAGAAGGGTTCTTCACACCAGGCAAACCGCAGGTTCAATTCAACGTCAAGCATAGTAAGAGCTCAAAGTGCTTTCAAGATCAAAACAAATAGCTAAGTGCTCCTATGATTGGTTGTAGTGAGTGCTCTAATAGGTTGTAGTGCATGGGTATAGGAGACAATATGTTTCAGGGTATGTGAGAGCTTGTGGCATAGGTGTGTAGGCACTATTGATACTTGAAGGCAACCATGGACTTATTGTTATGGTAGTGACATGGACTAGAGGTGGAGGAAGAAGTCAGAGCTCCTGGGCTCCATATTCGATATTGGTGCCAATTCATTGACTATATTGGTCCCAAACGAATCTAATTTTCAATGTGAATTTTTAGCCATTTTGTTTTTGGGTTTTTTAGGTGTGTGCGGAGACTAGAGTGGTTGTTGGGGATGTGAGGGATGTTATATGTGAGGAAGTAGAAAAGGTCCAAGCAGACTTGTTGGTGATTGGGAGCCATGACCACGGTGCCACAAAGAGGTGTGAGATGTTTACAATTTGTATTTGTTGCCTTCAATGTATGGAGTTTTGATAGGTGTGTTATTTGTTTTCATGGCATTTTTGGGGAGTGTTAGCGATTGTTGTGCTCACAATAGAAAGTGCCTAGTTTTGATTGTGAAGCATCCCAAGAAATGAGAGAGCTTTGTCCAAAGACAACAGTATTGGGCTTGGACCCTCCTATGTAGTAGCACATGAATATAACTTGTGTGTTTTTTATTATTATTATATAAATATGAAGCTAATGCATTTTTCCTACCTACTGTGCCACATAGGTTTTCTAATTTTATTTGAAGTAAGAGACTTTTAAGTTGTGGATTTGGATATTTGCTATCCTCACTTAAGGATGGAAATTTATGAAGAGGTGCCAATGTTCATTGGAAAACACTTAAAAGAACAATGTTGAAATAAAAAGTTGTTAAAAAAGATCAAAGCCATTACTTAGCAAGATGAGGAGGATAGATTTAGGGAGTTTGTGATTGAAAATAAAATAGTTGATGGAAGTCTGCACAATTTTAGTTTTTGATGAATGTATAGATTCAAAAAAAAAAAACAAGTTGAAGAATATCAACTTGCAATGGAGGATCTTGCTTTTAATATATGATCATTTCTTTATAGTATTTAATATTATGCAATGCTGACATTTATGTTATTTAGCAAGTATTTTTTGTTATTTATAATCATAAGAATAGATTAAAAATTGAAAGCTTTGAAGAGTTGGTCACTAAAAAATGTGTTGTAAATATTGGTGAAAATAGAAGCTATGTTTGAAATCCTTACATAGAGTTAGAAAAGGTTGTAAAAATAAAATTGAAGCAATGTCAAAGTAGCTTTAAACAACACTAGAATAAAATATCTATCTACATTGTAGGAATGTTGGTTTATCATCAAAATAAAATAAATAGTTCTAAAGTAAAAATTACTCCTAAGAGCACAAATGTGAATCTATGTCTATATGAGATGAACTACGTGCAAGAAGGAAAATGTTAACTTTGATTAATTGACCACTAGTGTTAATGAATTAATATATTGTCCATTGGTGCAAAGATTGATTTATGTTGTCACCACTCAATTAAACATATATTTTGTAGTAAACTATCTAAATCTCAATTCATGCTTAATCATGACTTAATGTAATCCAACAACCATCCTATGGAATTTGGGATAAAACTCTCAACTTTTATCGATTCTCGTTACTAATCAATGAATTAGTGTATTGTCCATTGTTGGGAATTTTGATTTGTCTTGTCACCACTTGATTGGGCCTATTTGTTGCCATAAGATATCTTTCTAATTCATGCCTAAGCCACAAAAAAAAATTAGCAACCTATAGAATGAGTTCTTTGATGTGTCAAAGGAATCCTCAACTTTGGCATTCTCTAATAGATATATTTATTTCATTCTATTTGTGTATATTAATTCCCACTAGGCTAGATCTATTGATATAGGAAAATCTACAGCATAATATTTTTTAACTCTTATTTCAAGAATAATTTCTTTGTTTAACAAGTTATGACATACAATTATCTTATCTTCCATTAGACTATAATATAAGGCAACTATTAATACAGATACATGTTGCGAGGAGATATGACTATAAAAAATATTGACCAGTCTTTAACTTTAAAAAACTATACTTCCATTGAACTATAACTAAACATATAAAAATTCTTCAAACATTAAATGTGGACCAAAGATACATTATTGACATAATAACTAGACCCTTCAAATGAGACAAGATAATAAAATTTAAAAATAGATTATGGATTATATTTGATTCAGCCATTGGAGGGAGGTAGTAGATATTATAGGATATAGTAGAATCTAAATTAGGTAAATTGTTGCACCTTGCAAGAGCATGTTGTCATTAATCTTTCTGAGCATTTTGTTATGCAATGGTTGTGTATTGCAAGGGCCAAAATTAGAACCAAACAAGGTTTATCAGAATGTTTCAGGAGTGACATTGGGGTCAAACAAGGTTGTCCGCTATCTCCTACCCTGTTTGGTTTGTACATTGACAAATTAGAGGAATGGATAGACAAGTTTGGTGGAGGGGGTGTCCACTTGGCCAGTTATGTAATAAAGCTGCTGTTATATGTGGATGATCTTATCCTAATGGCAAAAACAACGCACGGCTTGAAGGAACACCTGAAAGCTCTAGAATTGTTTTGTCAAGAGGTTGGGATGCAAGTGAACACTAGCAAGACTAAGATCATGATATTTACCTTGAAAAGAAAGAAGGCTTCGGTGGAATTTGTCTTTGAAGGCAACCCCCTGCAAGTGATCAATGAATACAAGTATCTTGGCCTGGATTTCCACAATAAGCTTAGTTGAGAGACGTGTAGGGCAAAAAGGATACAAGGGGGTTGGAAAGCTTTATACTCATTGCAAAATTGATGTAGAAGTGTTGAATTGTGGGACTGGAAAACTTAAAAAACTCTTTTTGGGCTTCTGGTGGTGCCGGTGGTGCTATATGGGTGTGAGGTTTGGGGTGGCAACACGTCAGAGATGAAGTGGGGACAGATAGAGAGGTTACAAAAGCGTCGGTTCCTTATGAGATTGCGCTAGCTGAGGCCAGTGCCTTTCCTGTTGAGGCATTGACGCTGACCCAGATGCTAAGTTACTTAAAGAGGCTTGAGAACATGGAGCTGCTCTGATGGCCTAGAATGGCTTTAGAGTAAAAATTAGTGAGAAGGAAGAGTACGTGGATGAAACAAAATGACAAGTGGATGAATAAGTGGGACATAAGCATAAAAGAGTGCCCAAAAACTGAAAAGGATATTAAAAAGTACGTGCAAGAAAAAGTGAAAGCAAACATGTGGACAAGGCAATGGGGGAGGAAAATAGAATACTGCATAAAGCATTTTAATCCTTCTTATGACCACACACAAAAGAACTACATATGAGCGGAGATAAAATGGAAAGTGAAAATGTTAATGGCCTAGATAAGGACTAGTTCGCACCAACTTAGATGTGAAATCGGAAGGTGGGAGAGGCCAAAAGAAGAGTGGGCAGAGAGAATATGTTGTTTCTGCACTGTGGAGTTAGTGGAGACGGAATGTCACTACATCATGGAGTGCTCAGCTTACAAGGATATTCGGGCCAATTATCATGATACTTTGAATGTGGGCTCCTTGACCAACTTGTTTGAAGAAGAGAGGATAGCTAAATTTGCAGTGTATTTGACCAAGATTCATAACAAAAGGTCTAGGATCCAAAAAGCAAGGGGGTTCAGTTAGGTGTTGTGTGGGGGTCTACATATTTTGGTTCTTGGTTTCCCTGGGTGCTTTGGTTCTATTTGCTAGGTATTTTGGTTTATGGTGGTCCCATAGGCTATTTGGCCTCGTGGACGTTTTAAAGTCTTTATTCATTCATTCAAGGCACTCATCAATCTACTACATTAGTAATAGAGCCACGATCCTCCTTCCTCTCGAAAGAACTTTATTTTAAAAATGATAGAACAAAACATGATTCCTCACACAACTACATGAACACTCATGTTTACAGGGTGTCAAGCTAGATACATAATTTGAAATGTATACATACTTTTCTCATTGTCTAAGTGGGGGCATGGCAAATTGGGGGCACAAGAAAGCTTGGATTAAAAACCCAGAAACTGTTAGCCTCCCCAGAGTCAACCCAAATGAAGAAAAGGAAAAAAAACTGTGAGCAAGGGTCACAGACCGACTGTACTGAATTCTATCAACCAAAGCAGCTCACATGGGCGTGAGATTCATGATTTTCTCTGTGGATGACCTGCTGCACATACTGGAAGTCGGAGACATGGCATGGAATGGCGATCCTGCCCTTCTGCTCAAACCCATATTCTTCCTCGGCTTCCTTGAGAAGCTTCTCGAAGAGAGGGTGGTTCATGTATTGCACCGGTACCACACAACGCTGCTGTTCTTCTCCCTGTCCAATGAAGAGGGCAACGCAGCCCTTAGGCAAATCCTTGTAAAACTCCCCTCCTTTCTTGAAACTCAAGTGCAAAGAAAAATGAGGGAGATGCATCCTGCCCAGATGAGGCATACTCACAATGGAGAAGAGTCAGAATTGAGAGCACCCAATAACCACAAAAGCTTCAGACACAAACCCTAACGCTACACTCGTCCGATGACAAGAAAACCCACAGAAGCGATGAGAGGGTTTCTTGTGGAAGGAGGTTGCAATTTATATCACAAAGATTACACTAGTTAACACTCATACTTCCTCCCTTGAGAAACTTCGATTTCTTTCCAGCTTCACAACTTCGACTTTTTATACAGAATATTTCTTTTGGCTTTGCTCAGCGAGCGGGTGATGTTAAACAATTGGCTGTTTTACTGTAAAATCTAAAATAGGTTCCACAGATGGTTGTTTCTGTCTGCCACGTGATGATTACGACAGAGTTGTTGGCATACTGAATCTACCTACACGGCTTTGACACTGGCTATTCTCCTAACAAAATGGCATGTCTAAGTATCATAACACACAATATAGAATGCTAAGACATCATACCATATTCTCCATACAAATGGTATTAGGGTCATGGGACCCACAACCGCTGTTAACGTTTCAGATTTCCGTTTCTCAAATTCAATTTTTTTTTTAATTTGTCGTCCATTGATTAAAAGTGGTAATTTTAGTTTAAAACACTATAAAACATATACATAATGTAATTAAATATGGAGAATAGCCATTGCAGATGACCAAAGGGGCTTAGATTCTTGACTCCTACAATTTAGTTTTTTAGTTGCGACACGAGGAGAGAGAACCCACCATGGCATCAGAGAAGTGTTGGGCAGGGCTTTGGTTCATTTCTATCCTTTCGCTAGAAGAGTAGGCCTTCCTCTACAAACAACGACAAACTAGTCCTCCATTGCACTAGCGATGGCATTTTTTCGTTGAAGGTGATGCTAGAACTATAGAAAGAAGGGTGCTTCACACCGAGCAAACTGCAAGTTCGATTTAGCATCAAGCATAGTAAGAGCTCAAAGTGCTTTCAAGATCGGAGCAAATAGCTATGTGCTCCTTATGATTGGTTGTAGTGAGTGCTTTAATAGGTTGTAGTGCATGGGTATAGGAGACAAAATATGTTTCATGTTATGTGAGAGCTTGTGGCATAGGTGTGTAGGCCCGGTCAATACTTGTAGCGGAGATGGATTGGAAGTGGAGGAAGAAGTCGGAGCTCCTGGGCTCCATATTTGATATTGGTGCCAATTCATTGATTATATTGGTCCCAAACGGATCTGATTTTCAATGTGAATTTTTAGCCATTTTATTTTTTGGGTTTTCCAATTGTGTGTGGAGACTAGAGTGTCTATTAGGGATGTGAGGGA
Source organism: Cunninghamia lanceolata (assembly GCA_027924645.1). Classification (NCBI taxonomy): domain Eukaryota; kingdom Viridiplantae; phylum Streptophyta; class Pinopsida; order Cupressales; family Cupressaceae; genus Cunninghamia; species Cunninghamia lanceolata. The sequence continues at coordinate 13,914,641 of BSBN01000040.1, forward strand.
TATTATATGACGAAGTAGAAAAGGTCGAAGCAGACTTGGTGATTGGGAGCCATGGCTATGATGCCATAAAGAGATGTGAGATGTTTACAATTTGTTGTTTGTTTGTAGGGCATCTTTGGGGAATGTCAACGATTATTGTGCTCACAATAGAAAGTTCCTAGTTTTGATTGTGAAGTATCCCAAGAAATTAAAGAGCTTAATCCAAAGACAATAGTGTTGGGCTTGGACCCTCCTGTATAGTAGCACATGAATATACTTTGTGTGTTTTATTTAAATTTTTTTTATATAAATATGAAGCTAATGGATTTTTCCTACCTATTGTGCCACATAGGTTTTCCAATTTTATTTGAAGTAAGAGACTTCTAAGTTGTGGATTTGGATATTTGGTATCCTCACTTAAGGATGGAAATTTATGAAGAGGCATCAATATTCATTGGAAACACTTAAAAGAACAATGTTCAAATATTAAATTGTTAAAAGAGACCAAAGCCATTATTTAGCAAGATGAAGAGGATAGATTTAGGGAGATTGTGAATGAAAATAAAATAGTTGATGGAAGTCTAATGAATGTATAAATTCAAAAAAAGAAGTTGAAGAATATCAACTTGCAATGGAGGATCTTTGTCATGACCCTCTCCTCGACGAATTAAACTTTACTCATCAAACCAGGAAAGATAATTATTGATGATAGTAAAAAGCATTTGTTAAATTATTTTAAATATTAAATAATGATAATGGTAAAATAGGAATGAAATAAATAAACAAAGAATTAAATATTAGATAATACTATTAATAATAAATAAATTTTATCTATACAAAATAAATTAAAATAAAATACACAAAATATAATTAAATTTAAATAAATTAAGACAATAGTTAATTGAATAATTAAGTGATTATTACTTTGTGTTTTATAGTTAAATGATAGTTAACTAAATTTACTCTCGAGATAAGATGAGGAGTTGTATGGAAAAGCAATAGTTAGACAAAAGTTAGTCTACTTGATTTACTACTTAGCTATAGTTTTTGCATGGGAAAAAGTAATTTCTTTTATTTTAATAAAATCTCCTCAATTAGTTAAGGAGTTGGAGGAGGGAGACAACTTCCTCTTTGTCATAATCAACTACTAAGTTATCTCCCTTGATTGAGTAGTTATGTGGAGAAAACAATTTTTATTTATTTAAAAATTAATTATTTTCAACCAATTACTAAGCTTGATTTATGGAGATAACTCCTCTTTTGAATGCATTTTAATAAATTAAAAATAAAATAAAATATTTTAGAAAAACAAAGAAAAAATAGGAAAAGAAAACTATAAATAAGGGTGAAAGTAGAAAGAAAAGGGGGAGTTGGAAGAGGCAAGTTGTAGAGGTTAGGGATGTGAATCCAACTTGCCTGAATGTGTTCATATAGTTGTATAATTTTTATTTAGAACTACATTCTATTATGTTGAATAAAATATTGTTTGATTTCCCTTTGAAATTAGATACTTTTTAGAAGAATGATTCTTTTTCCACCTCTTTCATAACATAAAATAAATGTCTTGAATCTAGAAAATACCTTGCTACCTTCATCTTCCAAGTTAATTTCTCCAACATTGCATAGGTCTCCTTGTCTACAGGGGTGATCAATCTCTCATGTTAAAAGCATGTACCATTTTAAGGCCCTCAATCCAATAGCATTCAGGGATCTTTTTAATTTGTCTATATTTCATCAATCTCCTCTCGTTTGAACCTTGCCGCACCTGCCCACTTCTACATAAATGTTTGAGATTAGAACATATGGTTGTTTATACTGAAAAATCAGTTGCATTTGCTTAAAAGTTCATAGGCCTCTTCAACAAATCCAATGTTGAACATATGTTTATTTGACTACTAGTACCTATTCAATAATGAATAAGTCAACTATGTATAGTTTTCTCAAAAAGCTTTTCAACTATGTAGATGAAAGATAGTGATGATAGCTATACAATGAAATAACACAACCTGGGCACATAAATCTCATATGAACACAATAATAAATATAAATAAAACTTGTAGGAAAATGAGACCTTTGGACATCCACAGTTTTCCAAGCAAGTAATTAAATTGATAGGTTGTATAGATCCAATTGTGTTCACCTACAAGGACATCTAGAAGAATAGATTTCCCTAACCTAGAGGGCAAGTTACATTTGTATGCCATCAAACCCTGAAGAACGGTTTGAGTTTCACCACTACCAACAGATACTATTACACTCAAATCTTGCAATGTTAAAACATTGTTGCCTTTTTTGTACCATTTTTCTCCTTCCACAATGTCTCACATCTTTCACAGCCCCCCATTTCCATGAATGTCCATACCCTATCCCAAAACTCTCATTATTCTTTGATTGATGTCCTTACCCATTTCAAAGCTCACATTTTAGCACAAACATGTAGGAGGCTAGCATAGGTTGCTGAATCTAGTTTTATAAGTTTCTAGAAGCCTTTAGACTGGCAATCGTTGTGTCCATGGGATGACGCATTTTTGAGGCATTCTGTCAAATAGATCACAAATATTCTCCTTAACATATTAAAGAGGGAGGATACTATTGAACATTAATGACATCCCTTCAACAACCATCTTCTCTTTCTCACGTACAACAACATATTCTTCTACAATTATCATTCGTCCTAAACTAACTAAATATGTACATTAAGTAACTATCCCCGACTCCACAATGCAACCTTGTTTGGTCTTTACATTGATAAGTTAGAAGAATGGATAAACAAAGCTAGTGGAGAGGGAGTTCAGCTGGCTAAATATGTTATTAAATTACTTCTATATGCAGATGATCTCATATTAATTGCTAAAATAGCTAACAACCTGAGAGAACACTTGAGGGTGCTTCAAACTTTTTGTTAAGAGGTTGGGATGCAAGCGAACACTAGCAAAACCAAAGTGATGATCTTCTCATTGAAGAGAAAAAGAAGCAAATTAACTTTTTTTAAGGTAGCCCATTGGAAATAGTGGATGAGTACAAATACCTCAGACTTGATTTCCACTACAAGCTCAGCTAGGAAACATGTAGAGAAAAAAGAATTCAAGGGGGTTGGAAAGCATAGTAGTCTCTTTAAAATAGATGTAGGAATGTGGAGTTGTGGGATTGGAAAACCAAGAGAATGCTCTTTGGTTTGCTTGTTACTTTGTGATCCTCTATGGGTGTGAAATTTGGGGCAGTAGTATGTCAGATTAGAAATGGAAGCTGATAGAAAGAATCTAGAAGCATTTCATCACAAGTAGTCTCAAAGTTAAGAATGATGTTCCGTGTGAGATTTTATTGGCTGAAATGGGGTATTTCTCCTTGGAAGCATTGGTGATGGTTTGGTTGTTAAGCTACCTCAAGAAGATTTAAAATATGGAGAACCATCGATGGCCGAAGCTAATTATGGAGGAAGAGTTAACTAGAAGAAAGGACACATGAAGGAAGCAAAATGACAAATGGATAAAGAAATGGGACATTAATATGCAAGATTGCCCAAATGCTAATGAAGAAATAAGAAAGTATGTAAAAGAAAAATTTAGGAATGTCATGTGGACAAAACAAACGGTTAAAAAAAAACTCATTATATCAAAGAATTTAACCCCACAAGTGATCATGAGGAAAAATCCTACATCATAGTGGATATTAAGTGGAAAGCAAAAATGTTGATAGCACAACTTAGGACTAGATCACATCATCTTAGATGTGAAACAAACAGATGGTTGATTCCTAAAGAGGAATGGGAAAAGATAATCTACCTTTTTGCAACAAAGACGTAGTGGAAATGAAATGACATTTCGACTTGGAGTGCTCTGCATACAACGACATTCATTTCAGCTATGGTGACACCTTGAAAATCACCAATTTAAGCACCTTGTTTGAGGAGGCAAGGCTGGGCAAAACTGCAAACTTCTTGATCAAAATTCACAATAGAAGGGCAGATCTCAAGAAGAATATACAAACATCTTAGTGTGTGGGTGTCCTATTTTTTGGGGGGGTTGTGTGTGGATCTTTGTCCCATAGGCTACTGTGGCCTCGTGGACATTATTAAAATCTTTCATTTCATTTCATCAACCATATCCCTATGCCTTTGATCGTAATTGTTGTTATTAAGGTATTAAGTTTATTGTTTTTATTATGTAGATGTAATCTTTTTGTAAAATTTATGGGTGTTAATAGTAGAACATAATTAACTATAGAAATTACATAGCTTTGAGGGTGAATGGTTAAATGAGAATGGAAAATATGCCTTGTTAATCATATCTTGCTATCACTACAATCCATGAGAAGACATTTCCTTGATACATTTTGTCAAATTGTTTTAATGTCTTGTTGTGCTCTGCATACATGTCTACCGCAATTGTTGTATATTAAACATCTAACAACTTCCTCTATCCTTTATTCCTTCTTAGCCTCTTCCCAAAGCTCCCATCTTGGCACAAGTAGTATGCACATTGGCAGAGGTTTTAGAGTATGATTTTATTATTTGTCAATTTGCATTGGCCTAAAAGTATCAAAAGTAATTTCAATGATCCATTTTGTGCTTAAATTGCAATCATTAATGTGTATATTGTTTAGACATTATGTCAAATGATTCATGCCTTTATTTGTGCTTCCACATTATGCATACATGTCTACCAAGAAGATACACCTACCCATGTCACTGGCTTGAAAGTTTCTAAAGCCCTTTTATTAAAAATATTTTTTTGTGCATATCCTGCAATCATTACGTTCCACAAGATGACATCTATTTTAGGCATTCTGGATCAAGTTTCATATTTTAGTTTGATTCTTATGGCCCCATATAATCTTCTAATGAAGGATCATCATGCAAACATCACTAGACTAACAATGCCACAACAACAGAAGTGAGCTGAACAAAATGAACTTAAGGGACCGGTAGAAGGATCGATATAATCACCAAGAATTTTAATTATAATAAGCCTGTGACATCTCCAATAAAGAGGTTTGATCCCATAGTTCCCTTAGAAAATAGAAATTTCTTAATCTGTATGTAAATCATAACTAGATCTATGCACTCATCTCATAAGTATTTATGGCTATTATAAGAGATCAGAGTAGTTTTCAACATATATGTGAAAAATCCTTTATAAGATTGGATTGGAAGAGAATATTATTCATCTTCCAATGATTTAATGGACAAAATGTTATTTCACCACTTTGAATTCAATGGTCAAGGGGGTGAATTGCCAAAAGAAATAGATGGTCAATCTACATGATTGCAAAAAGATTATGCAAGATTCTAAGAAAATGAATTATTCTTTCACTTTTTGTTGTTTCATAAGTATATGAGCCTAGCATATATGAAGATGAAGGGTAAATTAAGGGTAAGTCTTGAATGGAAAGCTCTCATGAAGGTGGAATTTGATTCCTTGATATTGATGCAGGAGCACCCAGGTGCACGCGTGATCATCATCACCCAAAAATATTTTTCAGTGTTTTCCTTCAGTTTTAGTTTGCGTGTGACTTTGATGACATCTTTCAGTCTTGCAGTACTAGTGGTAAAATTTTCTATTCAATTTGTACTCAAATTGTAAGAAACAAGATGAAAGTGTAAATAAGATTTTGATTCCATGGTACTGAGTTATAGAGAAAGTTGGATTCTATCTCGAGCACACAAATTGTTGCGGTGACCTTGAAGGCATCAGAACCTCACTGTTAGATCTTACTCATTGCTTATATTCAAAACGATATGTAGCAATTGGACGAAGACAACTTTGTATTGGTTTGTTATAATTTCATTATACCTTGTGTTTTCAAATACCAAAGGCATGTGGTTGTGACTTGGTTTAGTTTTGAGGGTAATTTATAAAGTTAACAATTTAGCCTCTTTGGAGATGTTACCACACAAGGTTAAGGAAACTGCATGGACTTCTATCAAGATTACATAATATTTATAAAAGATGTGATCATGTATAATGTTCCTTCTGCTGGCTAATTGAAATGATGTGAGGGCTATGGCCTTATGTGGATTAAAAGATATGAATACATTTAATGCCAGAAATTCAGGTGATGCCTCATTGTATTTGTCTTCTTTTTGGAAATGAAAAATCAAAACTTTCTACAGCATAGAGGCCAAGATCTTTGCATCAAATAAGTTAAATAAAGTGCCATACATAAGAGAAATCATAGCTTAAAGAGAGGAGGAATAAGCCAAATCCAAGGGGTGCGACCATTCAACTACTTTTTGTGTTGTCTTTCCTGCTACCAACATCAAAGCATTTAGAACGAATGTCAGTAAGAAGATCTGATGAGATAAAATAGAAAAAAAATGGTGCATGAGGAGGTAGGGAAGAGGGTCGACTTGGAACGTTAGATCGGCCACGCAAGTTTGATTTTATTTAAAACTGTTTTGTTTTCACTTCCTTGGGGTGGCGTCTCATAAATTATTATATACTTTTGAAATAAAAAGACATACATATATATAATGCTAAAAGGAAGTCAGATGGGAATCACTGACAGCCAGTTTGGAAATGAATGCAGCCCATATAGAAGATCAAATGACAACAATCAATTAGAGTGTGAGCATCGGTGTAGAGAGGAAGAATATAGAGGAGCACCAAATTTTAGCATGATAGAGAGGAAAAAACTTGCAGCATGCTAACGCCTCGGGGAGGCGGCCCAAACCAGTGCCATAAGATGCAAATTTTAAACTATTAAAAGGCAAGAAATAGAACAGAGAAGAGTGACGCCAGGGAAGTGAGAAAGATGGTGTACAATCTGATAGAGGGATGCTTTCTCCTTGCAAATTGGTGAAGAAAAGAAGGCACTAGATTGAGAATTGCCGAAGTGGGAAGTTTTCGTCAACCCAGAGAGAGGATAGATTGAGGTTGATTGCGTGAGAGTAATCATTGAAGGCCAAGGATTATGTATTCTGTAATATGCATATGATATTTCCCTTTTGGAATTAAATAAAATTGGAACCCATTTCTAGTGCAATCTTTATACTAGGGGCAGAGTGTTGCTAGAGAATTTGTGATTTGTGTGTGTTAAATGAAGAGGGTGAAGTGCTTTGTGTCATATGGTATTAAAGCGGCAGTTCTTGAGTGCATAGGTAGAGCACCGAACGTGAGGCAGTCTATGCCAGGACCTGCAGGTAAAAGAAGAGAGTGAAGCAATTGTGAAGAGCTCAAAAGATTGTTACAGGTAGAGAGGAGTCTTGAGCAAGTGAGAGCTAGGAAGCCGCGAAAGAATTATCTTTGTAGATTGAGGTGATATTGCAACAGTAAGTGAGATAGGAATATTTTTGAGAAAGAAGCCTATCATATGGGATGGATGGAGGCATTATGAAGAGAGGAAGATTTTGGCAATGATAGCTGATATAAATTCAAGGATGGATAGGATGGAAGCATGGCAACGTGGTGAATTAGACAAGCATGATGCATATAAGAAAGAGGATGTAAGTGTAGCAGTGGTTGAAGATGTAGAGGTGGGAAGCAAGAATGTGGAGGTTGAAGATGCGGCGATGGAATGCGAAGAGTTTGCAATAGATGCCGATGACGAAGATGATTTGTTGTTGAAGATGTTGGTGATAGAAGAAGAATGGATGGAAAAGATTGTTGTTGCAGCAAAGAGTAAAGAAGGAAAAGTCATAGTTGATGGTGATGAGGAAGATGTCGCAGTAGAGGTAAATATTCTTGTATTTCGTGATGATGTTGATTTCCCTTCGTTTGCTATGATGAGGGTTGGAGAGTATGAAGAAAAGAACATGGAAATCTTTAATTTCCATTGAGTTGTAGATGCAGATTTTGTTGAGGATATTGTAGGTAGTGATCAGGACGGTGAAAGATTTTGGTGGAGGTGGTCGGTTGATGGTGGGATGGATCCCACGAAGGAGGAGAGGAGAGTAGAGAGCATTTGGCGAAGGAGGATGACATATGGTAGATGTGAATCCATGAGAGGAGAGAGGGATGGTGAATGGATTTGTGGGAGGAGAATGATGCTTATGCCAGTGAGGTGTTGGAAAAAGAGGAAGAACAAATAACCCTGTGCACATTCTTCAGTGATGGAGTTTGTTGCAGGTTGGTTGCAACCTAAAAGGGTAGTTCAACTACTCAACTCCACCTTTGTGAGCCTATTCTCACAAACTTCTTACCTGAAATGTTTGATGCAGGAGCACCTAGGCGCACGCGCAATCAACATCACCCAAAAAGATTTTTTAGTGTTTTCCTTCAGTTTTAGTTTGTATGTGGCTTTGATGGCATCTTTTAGTCTTGCAGTACCAGTGGCAAAATTTTCTATTCAATTTGTACTCAAATTGTAAGAAACAGGATGAATGTGTAAAGAAGATTTCGATTCCATGGTACAGAGTTAAAGAGAAAGTCAAATTCTATCTCAAGCACACAGATTGTTGCGGTGACCTTGAAGGCATTAGAACCTCGCTGTTAGATCTTACTCATTGCTTATATTCAAAATGACATGTAGCGATTGGACGGAGCCATCTTTGTATTGGTTTGTTATAATTTCAATATACCTTGTGTTTTCAAATACCAAAGGCATGTGGTTGTGACTTGGTTTAGATCTGAGGATAATTTATAAAGTTAACAATTTAACCTCTCTGGAGATGTTACCACACAAGGTTAAGGAAGTTGCGTGGACTTCTATCAAGATTACATAATCTCTATAAAAGATGTTATCATGTATAATGTTCCTTCTACTGGCCAATTGAAATGATGTGAGGGTTGTAGCCTTATGTGGAATAAAAGATAAAAATACATTTAATGCTAGAAATTCAAGGGATGCCTCATTATATTTGTCTTCTTTTTGGAAATGAAAAGTCAAAATTTTCTACAGCATAGAGGTGAAGATCTTTGCATCAAATAAGTTAAATAAAGTTTCATACATAAGAGAAATCACGACTTAAAGAGAAGAGGAATAAGCCAAATCCAAGGGGTGCGACCATTCAACTACTTTTTGTGTTGTCTTTTTGCTGCCAACGTCAAAACATTTAGAACAAATGCTAGTAAGAAGATTTGATGAGATAAAATAGAAAAAAAATGGCACATGATGAGGTAGGGAAGAGGGTCGACTTGGAATGTTAGATCAGCCATACATATTTGATTTAATTTAAAATTGTTTTGTTTTCACTTCCTTGGGGCGGCGTCTCATAAGTTATTATATACTTTTGAAATAACAAGACATACATATATAATGCTAAAAGGAAGTCAGATGGGAATCACTGGTAGCCAGTTTGGAAATGAATGTAGCCCATATAGAAGATGAAACACCAATAGTTAGCGTAGAGAGGAAGAATATAGAGGAGCATCAATTTTAGCATGATAGAGAGAAAAAAACATGTAGCATGCTAACGCCTCAGGGAGGCGGCCCAAACGCCATAAGATGCAAATTTTAAATTGTTAAAAGGAAAGAAATAGAATAGAGAAGAGTAATGCCAGGGAAGTGAGAAAGATGGTGTATGATTTGACAGAGGGATGTTTTCTCCTTACAGATTGGTGAAGAAAAGAATGTGCTAGATTGAGAATTGCCGAGGTGGGAAGTTTTCATCAGCCCGGAGAGAGGATAGATTGAGGTTGATTGTGTAAGAGTGGCCATTGAAGGCCAAGGATTATGTATTTTGTAATATGCATATGATATTTCTCTTTTGGAATTGAATAAAATTGGAACCCATTTCTAGTGTAATCTTTATATTAGGGGCAGAGTGTTGTCGGAGGATTTGTGATTTGTGTGTGTTTAATGAAGAGGGTGAAGTGCTTTGCGTCAGATACAAAAGAAAGACTTGGGTGTTGTCATTCTTATTATTGGTTACAAATAGGTTTATAAAGTGAAACCTAGATCAAATGGCTCTTGAGATAACTACAAATCCTTTTTTTTAGATTGTACATGTACAATATGAAGGGGTAGATTATGGAGACACATTTTTCACCACTAAAAATAGTGTGACCTTTCAATTGGTTTGCTCCATCAGATCTTAATTTGGATGGAAGGTATATCAAATGGACAATAAAAGTGCATTCTAGAATGAAGATATAGATATAGTAGAGAAGATCTACATGCTTCAACCACAAGGATTATAGTTCTAAGAAAATAAAATTTGGCTTGTAGATTAATTAATTCCTTGTATGGACTTAAGAAAGCTCCTTGATGAAAGGAAGCAACTGCGCAGAATACACTTCAGGTACACTAACGTTTGAGAGGAGATATGTACAAAAACAATTAATCTTATAGTTACAAGAAAGAATACACAGTACAATTATACCATATCACACATGTTTACGTGGGGAAATCCCTTTTAGGAGAAAAAAACCACACTCCAAAGCATGAACCAATTGTATTATCAGTAATAAAGGTTACATACTATATTAGGGACATGCCCTTACAAGAGTATCACCAACATGTAAAAACTAGATCAATTCTGGTAGCATAATAGTACCTGCAAATCAACCATACTCCATCCTCATGCACTAATAAATAGGAAAATATCAAACCACAAACCAAGAGTGATTTTCCAAAATCATGAGCCAAAATAATGACTCAAAAGTGGCACCATATTTGGCCCAAATTGCAATGCCCAAGTTGGTCATGGTCTCCTATGCTAAAAATAGAAGATGCTCTTACAGTTGTCATAACCTATCAGAATGGCTCCTCAATTTGGGTGATCTATGTTGGCATATTCAAACCCATTCAAAGATGCCTTATGATTTAATAAAGGTCCAAGGGCATATTTTTTGATAGTTCTACATCTCAACAATCTACATTTTTGCAGGCCTTTGGAGCATTTTTGGCCATTCAGTGGGAGGTGTGTTGCCTTTGACTAAATCATCTTCGCATTCTACTTAGGTCTTTTCAATTTCTTTCCAGTGCATCCAAAACTTTGATTTCTAATAAGCGGGCTAGGAGTTATGACCACACTAAGTTGGGGTACCAAAAATATTTTTTTTCCTAGTTTTTAATTAATTAATAAATCAAAACATTAGGATGCAAGGTTGAGACACCTTCCCAACACTTGAGGATGGTGTATCAAGATTCATTAAAGTCTTAAAGATATATGATTTAGAAGAAGGGTTTCCAATCCTAATCTCTATTTCAAAAATAGTGGTGATGACCTAGTGATCCTAATTTTTGATGTCAATGACATTGCTGCCACTTGTAGTGTGGCCAATGTTTTGATTAAGATAACTGGGAAGGGCCTAACCCCATACAAAAATGCCCAAAAGGTGGGCAATCAGAGTCTTAAAGATGTAAAACATAACACAGAGAAAACAGAACCCAAAGCATCAAAACAGACATAAAACCAATAGCTTAAGAAAAGACCAGCCGTGGACCAGCAACAAAGACTATACTGATTGGATAGAAACTTGAGGCCGTTGATGGCCTGCCACTCCCTATTGAGGAACTCCAGCTTGTCCTCGAAGGAATTCTCTTGCTCCCTGCTGACCTGTCCATCCGAGGTGTCCAAGCAGACCTCCTTTCCTTTATTGTTCAACACTCTTGGCCCTAGTCCTATTAGCAGGCCCCATAGTAATTGGCTGCTGAAAGTTGGTGCCCGTAGGAGTAGTTCCAAAATTACCCTCTCTAGTAGCCTTCCTCTTCTCCATTTCAGCCTAGAACACATACAAAGTAGTTGCCAAGTTCTCAACAATTTCCTCTATGTTCTTCGTAATGTTCTCCTGGTTTTTCTTAATCCTTTTCATGTCATCTTCCATGTTTTCCCACCTATCAAACATTTTGGCAAGATTTTCCACCTCCTACCACAACTCATCATCCTTCTCCTTGGGCGGCCACTCCAAGGTTTCTTGTTGAGTAACAACCTCGAGATGCTGAATCTTCCTCTTAACATGGTGCATCTGGGCAAGCTGCCACTTTAAGACTTGGTTCTATAGGTCTAAGGCCTGATACATGATAGCCACCTTTTCTTCAAGTTGATGGCAAGACTTGCAATTAATTTTCTCAATGCTGGGGGTTTTCTCCCTAGTGGGGGGGCTACTGGGGGTAGGATTAGTCTGGATGATAATGGGAGGGGTGGAGTGAACCCAAGGATTGGGACTTAACTGGGCAAGAATCTCCATGACTTTCCTCTTACCTTTGTCTCTGGCCATACTATCAGTGGGGGAGAATTCAACATGGGTAGGGGAATCCTCCAGGACCTTCCATTTTCCTTTATCTTTGGCACCTTGAATAGGGGTATCCAACTGGACCTTCCATTTACCTTTGTCAGTAGAAACATTGGAAATAGGGGTCAACTCACCCTGCTCCATGGTATCCTCGGGGGGTTCTTAAAGGTCACCTTATGATGTTTCTTGCCAACAGGGGGCTGGGTGGGAGTCTGAATAGTGTCCTTGGTAGGGGTAGACTCAGCCAAGGGCGAGGGTTTAGGAATTTTGAGGTTTTTATTAGAGGGAAGGTCTACATGGATATGCTCAACAAGAGAGGGATTATACATCCTAGGTTTAAAGGCTAGGTCTGAGGTGAGGGCCAGTTCAAATTTGTATATTGCATATATTAGCCCCTGATGGAGTAGGAGGGTTTTCTCTCTGACCAAAACCTTCTGTATAGACTCCTCCAATGAGGTGAATAGCCAGTAAGAGAAATTAATAAGAGCATTAAGGTGGAAATGGTTCAGAAACGGAAACAAATAAGCATGTAAGCGTTTAAAGCGGCCTACGAGAGTTACATACCTCATCAAAACCTCTGCTACTCTTTTCCACACCCCCGGAAGATTGTCCCGACTAGCCATTTTGAAGTCTATTGACCTTTTTTCCCTCCTGAAGAAATCTTTGCATATCCTCCTGGTAGTTGCCTTTCACTTTTTTGGGAAGGCGGATACCTTCCATCTTCAGCGTAGTAACTTCAGCAATAAGTTCCTTTGTCACCCTGAAAGAAATTCCCCTGACATAAACGATGCCAGCTTTCCACAAGACTGTGAATTCTCGAGAAAGAAGGGTATCAAAACCACTCATGGCCTTTATATAGGGGGTGAAGAGTCCCCTCTCTAGAACCCCCCAAAGCTCTGTATCATTTTTGAATTTTTCGTAGCTACTCGGCTCAATTTGTAACAAGTCCCCTCCATTGGCGGAATGCATAGAGTCAACAAGCACAGACACAACAAGGTAAGTAGCTATGGTCATGAAGAAAGGTAATCATTCATAGCAGATTAGATTAATTTGAAAGCTGAAGCATGTCTTAGCATAATTAATATCTCTCCTGCAAATTCCCTCCCCCGTGTGGGAAGTCATCTCATTGAAAGAGGTGTTCATTACCAAATGTGGGTTTAGTTCCTTCATTTTTTATGATGAAGTTTATGTGATCCGAAAGGTTTTTCCCTTTATTCTAGTTGATAATGTTATTGGCATTGGTGTGTAGGTTGGTAAAGGCATGCATCAGCCCGTTGCCCTCCCTAAAAATGTGACAAATAGGAACCTTTTCAAATGTTGATAAAAGGTTTCTACTAATTTCAATTAAGTGTTTGAAGGACTAGCTAGGCTTAGCCTTGAACTCAAGCATATTAAATATGTTCTTTGAATCTCCCTCAACAAGGTTCTTAATCCCTTTGTCGATTGCCATTTTAATGCATTGGAAAGCAGTGCTGGCTTCCGCAAAGTTGTAAGTCTAAAAGCCTAAGTTCTCAGCATAGGCTCCCATGACCTTGTCTTTACTGTCCCTTAAGAGACCACCCCCACCCGCTTGACTTGGATTACCCTTAGAGGCCCATCAAAGTTAAGTTTAATCCATCCAACATTAGGGTATATGTTACTCAAAAGGTATATGGTACTTGTAGTATGGCCAATGTTATTCAAAAGGTGAAATTTGATAATTTCCTTATTTTTGATAGGTGAGAGGTCTAGGTCTCCTACACTATTGCCTAGTTGTATAATTTTGATAGCTTGATCATGTAATTTTTATATGACAAACAAAAGTATAAATTCCAAATTACTTAAGGAAAAATTTAGAGTGTCTAAATCTAATCCAACATCAATACATATGGAAGTCATGATAAAACTCATAACTTTGATTAACTAACCACTAATGTTGATGAATTAATGTATTGTCTATTGGCACAAAGATTGATTTATCTTGTCACCAATCAATTAAACAAATGTTTTGTAGTAAACTATCTAAATCTTAATTCATGTCTAATCATAACTGAATATAATCCAACAACCATTCCCATGGAATTTAGGATAAAACTCTCAACTTTTGTCAATTCATTACTAATCAATGAATCAATGTATTATTCATTGGTGAGAATTTTGATTTGTCTTGTCACCACTCGGTTGGGCCTTATTTTTGCCATAAGATATATTTCCTAATTCATGCCTAAACCACAAAAAGAAAATTAACAACCTATAAAATGAGTTCTTTGATGCATCATTTGAAGGAACCCTCAACTTTAGTATTCTATAATAGATATATTTATCTCATTCTATTTAGGTATATTTCCAACTAGACTAGATTTATAGATAGGAAAATCTACAACATAATATTTTTTATTTTTATTTCAAGAGTAGTTTCTTTGTTTCTTTGTTTAACAAGTTATGACATGCAATTATCTTATCTTCCATTAAAGTATAACATAAGACAACTATTAATATATGTACATGTTGTGGAGAGATATGATAACTATAAAAAAAATTGGTCAATCTTCAACTTAAAAAGAACTATACTTCAACTGAACTACAACCAAACATATCAAAATTCTTCCATGTGGACCAAGGATACATTATTGACATAATAATAACTAAACCCTTCAAATGAGACAAGATTATAACATTTAAAAATAGATTATGGATCATTATATTTGATTTAGCCATAGGAGAGAGGTAGTAGATATTATAGGATATAGTAGAATCTAAATTAGGTGAATTGTTCCACCTTGCAAGAGCATAATGTCATTCATCTTTGTGTGTATTTTGTTATGCGGTGGTTGTGTATTCCCAAGGCACTCATCAATCTACTACAGTAGTAATAGAGCCACAATTATCCACCCTCTCTAAAGAATGTTTTAAAAAAAAAGGATAGAACAGATCATGATTCCTCACACAGTTACATGAATACTCATGTTTACAGTGTGTCAAGCTAGATACATAATTTGAAATGTATACATAGTTTTCTCATTGTCTCAGTGGGGGCATGGCAAATTGGGGGCACAAGAAAGTTTGGATTAAAAACCCAGAAACTCTTAGATTCCCTCAGAGTCTACCCAAATGACGAAAAGGAAAAAAAACTGTGAGCAAGGGTCACAGACAGACTGTATTGAATTCTATCAACTAAAGCAGCTCACATGGGCGTGAGATTCATGATTTTCTCTGTGGATGAGTTGCTGCACATACTGGAAGTCGGAGACAGGGCATGGAATGGTAATCCTGCCCTTGTGCTCAAACCCATATTCTTCCTCGGCCTCCTTGAGAAGCTTCTCGAAGAGAGGATGGTTCACATATTCCACTGGTATCACACAGCGCTGCTGTTCCTCTCCCTGTCCGATGTAGAGGGCAAGGCAACCTTTGGGCACATCTTTATAGAATTCCCCTCCTTTTCTAGAACTGAAATGCAAAGAAAAATGAGGGAGATGCATCCTGCCCAGATGAGGCATACTGACAATGGAGAAGAATCAGAACTGAGAGCACCCAGTGACAGTAAAAGCTTCAGACACAAACCCTAATGCTACACTCGTCTGATGACAAGCAAACCCTGATAAGCGATGGAAGGAGGTTGCAATTTATATCACAAGATTACACTAGGTAACACTCATACTTCCTCCCCTGAGAAACTTCGATTTCTTTCCAGTTTCACAACTTTGACTTTTGACAGGCATTTCTTTTGGTTTTGCTCAGCGAGCAGATGAGGTTAAACAATTGGCACGTTGAACACGGGCAGAATTGGCTCCACATAAACAGCGGCACGCAGAGCAAACGTGGTGGTTGTTTCCGTCTGCCACGTGATGATTACGACAGAATTGTGGGCATACGCGGCTTTAGCACTGGCAATTCTCCCAACAAAATGGCACGGCTATGACATCATAACATACAATATAGCATGGTAAGAGATCATACCATATTCTACGGTCATGGGACCCACAACATACAAAATGGCATTATGGTCATGGGACCCACAAAACCCGTTAACGTTTCAACCTCTTTCTCAAATTCTATTTTTTTTTTTAATTGGTTGTCCATCAATTAAAAGCGGCAATTTTATTTTAAAACACTATAAAATATATAATAATGTAATTTTATATGGAGAATAGCCATTGCCTACGACCAAAAGGGGCTTAGATTTTCTACTCCTACAATTTAGTTTTGTAGTTGCGACACGAGGAGAGAGGATCCCGCCATGGCATTAGAGAAGTGTTGGGCAGGGCTCTGGTTCATTTCTATCATCTCGCTAGAAGAGTGAGGCCTTCATCTGCCAACAATGACAAACTGGTCCCCCATTGCACCAACGATGGCATTTTTTTCGTCGAAGATGATGCTAGAACTATAGAAAGAAGGGTGCTTCACACCAAGCAAACCACAAGTTCAATTTGATGTTAGGCATAGTAAGAGCTCAAAGTGCTTTCAAGATTGGAACAAATAGTTAAGTGCTCCTTATGATTCGCTGTAGTGAGTGCTTTAATAGGTTGTAGTGTATGGGTATAGGAGACAAATATGTTTTAGGTTATGTGAGAGTTTGTGGCATAGGTGTGTGGGCCCATTCAATACTTGAAGGCGACCATGGAGTTATTTTTATGGTAGTGGAGATGGATTAGAGGTGGAGGAAGACGCTGGAGCTCCTCGGCTCCATATTTGATATTGGTGCCAATTCATTGACTATATTAGTCCCAAAATGAGCTAATTTTCAATGTGAATTTTTAGCCATTTTGTTTTTTGGGGTTTTCATGTCTGTGGAGACTAGAGTAGCTATTGGGGATGCGAGGGATGTTATATGTGAGGAAGTAGAAAAGGTCCAAGAAGACTTGTTGGTGATTGGGAGCCATGGCTATAGTGTCATAAAGAGGTGTGAGATGTTTACAATTTGTATTTGTTGCCTTCAATGTATGGAGTTTTGATAGGTGTGTCGTTTGTTTGTGGGGCATTTTTGGGGAGTGTCAGTGATTATTGTGCTCACAATGGAAAGTGCCCACTTTTGATTGTGAAGCATCCCAAGAAATGAGAGAGATTAGTCCAAAGACAACATCATTGGGCTTGGACCCTCCTATGTAGTAGCACATGAATATATTTTGTGTATTTTTAAAAAAAAAAATTATATAAATATGAAGCTAATGGATTTTTCCTACCCACTATGTCACTAGGTTTTCTAATTTTATTTAAAGTAAGAGACTTTACGTTGTGGATTTGGATATTTTCTATCCTTACTTAAGGATGGAAATTTATGAAGAGGCATCAATATTCATTGGAAAACTCTTAAAAGAACAATGTTGAAATAAAAAGTTGTTAAAAGAGACCAAAGCCATTATTTAGCAAGATGAAGAGGATAGATTTAGGGAGACTGTGATTGAAAATAAAATAGTCGATGGAAGTTTGCACAATTTTAGTTTTTTATGAATGTATAAATTCAAATTGAAGAATATCAACTTGCAATGGAGGATCTTGCTTTTAATATATGATCATTTCTTTATAATATTTAAGATTATTCAATGTTGACATTTAAATTATTTAGCAAGTATTTTTTGTTATTTATAATATAGGAATAGATTAGAAATTGAAATCTTTGAAGAGTTAGTCATTAAGAAATGTATTCTAAATATTGGTGAAAATAGAAGCTATGTTTGTAATCCTTACATAGAGTTAGAAAAGGTTGTAAAAAAAAATCAATGTCAAAGAAGCTTTAAACAACACTAGAATAAAAATATCTATTTACATTGTAGGAATGTTGGTTTATCATCAAAATAAAATAAATAGTTTTAAAGTAAAAATTACTCCTAAGAGCACAAATGTGAATCTATGTCTATATGAGATGAACTAAGTGCAAGACGGAAAATATTAACAAAGGCTAATAAAATACAACTTGTTGTAGCATACTTTGAAAGTTGGTGCAAGTTACAATCAATTGAAGCGTTTTGCTTGTGTAGTTACCAACCAATAGCTTTATGTTGTAATTGTGTACAACACTTTATTAATCTTAGGTTGCAATTACATGAAAATATACTACTAATATAAGTATCTTAAATACATCTATCTAAAAGAACACTAAGAGATATCAATCTTTAGCTACTTTATTTACTTAAGAGTCATTTTATTTTACTTTAGAACTATTTAAAGAATGATCCATAGCCCTTAACATGTTTCTCCTATCCAAAACAATCATTATATTCCTTGTGATTTACTTGTTGCTTAATATGTGGCATGTGGATTAAAGCACCCTCTATGTTTAATAAAGAAGTGATTTTCATTATTCCACAAATTCCTAGTAGTTCAATTCCTTTGAAACTTGCAACCCTACATCTTCTCTTCGTGTTGCACATAGTGAACTAGGTCCTTGCACATCCAATTCTAAAGGTGCTTGGCCCTCTTTTTCCCTACCTATGATACAAATCATCAAGAGGATAAAGGTTAAACTTAAGAAGAGTGGTGAAGTGATCATGACATAAATTGAAAGGAGCCCCTATGAGTACACCAAGTGTGAAACTAATCAAGCCATTACTCTTGTTGATTTACCTGTTTAGATATAGAAAGTGAAAAAGGAAAAGGGGTTACAAACTTTGATAATTAAGTGATTTGACTTATTTTAATCTTGCTTCTAAGACTTTAAACTTGATCAACTTTAGATTTTTATGGTAAATTGTGATGGCTTATATTTTGATTTGGATAACATGTTTATTTTGTCATTAATACATTTGGATGTTTTGATGAGGCTAAAGATGATAAATTGATTATAATTTTGGTACTAAAATGGTTATATGTTATCTAGACATATTTTGTAAATGATGGTGAGGAATGTTATAGAAATTATTTGTCATTATGATGATTTTTTATTTCAATAAGTGGTTGGTAATGTTTGCATGGTTTAGATTTTCTTGGAGTACATAGCTTCATGAATTGTGATGATCTTGGTTTAACAAGAGGAATCAATTCTTTCTCTCACCTTTAACTTCTATCTAAAAGTGTATATAGTATGGGCTCATTCCCATGAAGATCTTATTGAGGATAATGTAATGTTTTGTTATGTTTATTGTTTATGTGACATTAGCAATTCCTTTATGTTGACAATGTAAGTTATAAAGTGAAGATCACTTTATTTTGAATTTGAAGATTATAAAGTCAATTTAGTGAACTTTGTGTTATAACTTAAATTTAAGCTATAGAGTTAAGTCTTATTTTCTTTTATTGTATGAGTTATAGTATGTTGGTTAAGTCAATTTGACATAAAGTCATTTATTTAAAACTTAGAATTATAAATTAAAGTTAGTTATAACCAACTTCTCCACTTAAAAAAACATTGAAGACTTATTTCAAGGGGGTATACAACATAGGTATACTAGTTCTATTGAGTTCTATTTTGTCATGCATTTTTGAGACATTTTTTGAGTTAAACATGCAATTGAAGGAAGATCAACAACACTTTCTTTGGTGGTAAAGTTCTTTACTTGAGGCAATTAAGTATGTCTATGTTTAATTTAATATCGAAGGCCCTTCCCCTTCCCTCAAAAAGATGGTCGAATAAAAGGAAAAAGATGAAGTGAAGAATATGCAAACTTTAGAGAAAGGAATGAAATGCAACACATAGAAAGAGGTTAGTTTTGAAGATTTAGAAAAGGAAGAGGAAGAAGTTATAATGGAAGAAGAAGAAATTCTAGCGGAGGGGGAGAAAGAAGTGAAGAGAAATACCTTCAACTTGGCTTTGGAATTATTTGGGATCACAAATGAAAATAGGGAGTTTATAGATATTAGCAAGTTGGAAGAAGAATCCCCTCCTCAAAAAGGTGATGAAAAGGAGTAGATTGAAAATAATGAGGATCTTCCTCCTCTGGAGGATGTCGATGGTGAAATATTGGTGGAACTAGAGGAACAAAACAAAGCTTTAGAAATACAGGAAGAGGAACCAAATTTTCTATTACAGTTGGGTATTTAAGCCAGACAAAATCTTTGAAGGAGAAGCTGGATTTGAGAGAAACCAAGCAAAAGGAAGAAAATCTAATAAGGAGAAATTACTAAATGAAGGGGATGTAGAAGGACAAATGAAGATAAGTATGATGTTGAGATCTAGGAAGGGCAAATCCCTTCCCAATGGGCAATGAGAATCCAATCATGGAATGTTAGGGGCCTAAATGCCCCTAACAAAAGACGCTTGGTAAAGCATTAGATGGATATATCTAAGGTAGATATATGCTTGTTACAGGAAACAAACTTGGGTAGGAAAGAAGCAGAGGTAGTGAAAAGAAAAATCAGAGTTTGGGAGGGTTTTTTTGTTCACTCAGATGGGGCTTCAGGTGGAATTGCAACATTTTGGTGACCAGAGGCAGTTAAGGTTGTGTTGATGGATAGTACTAGATATTGGATGGCAACTAAATTATTAGCCTCTTAAATAAATACTAGTTTATTTTGATAAATGTTTATGGTCCTACAATTTGCACTGGGAAAAAGCATGTATGGTCAGAATTGGAGAATGTTTTATCTTCTTTTCTTGAAGTTCCAGTTATTTTAGGGGGGAACTTCAATGTAATTCTCACAAATGAAGATAAGATGAGAGGGGTCAACAAAAGAAGCCAATCACAAATAGATTTTTTAGATTTTGTTAGCAGAACAAATTTATTTGATGTCCCACTCAAGAATGGGAAACATACTTGGACTAATCGAAGACTTGGTTTTAGTAACATTGTGGAAAAAATGGACATGTTTTTTTGGAGAGAATATTGGAGTGAATTTCATAGAACTTGCGAATGCATCATGATTCCTTGCTCTAGATCGGATCATTTCCCAATTTAGTTGGAAATGTTAGAAGACAAGAAACTTGAAAGAAGCCCGTTCAAATTTGAAAATATGTGGTTAAGGGATTCTTCATTTCTTTCTAAAATAGAAGAATGGTGGAAATCAAAGGTACAAAAAGGTTCAAAGATGTTTTCTTTATTTTGTAAATTAAAATTTGTTAAGGAAAAATTAAAGTCGTGGAATAGAGAGCATTTTAAGGATATTTTTGTGGAAAACAATAGAATAGAAAAAGAGTTGGAAATGTTAAATAAGGATATGTTTTCACATGGTATGGATGAATCAAGTTTTTTGAAAGAAAAAGAGTTAATGACTGAATTATCTAAAATTTTATCAAAGGAAGAAATATTTTGGAGATAGAAATCCAGGGAAGTCTGGTTGAAGTCCCTAAAGGTGATAGAAACTCTAAGTTTTTTCATAATTCCACAAAAGTAAGAAGGACTAAGAACAAAATCTCTAAAATAAAAAGGCTAGATGGGTCTCTTGCAAAGTATGAAGCTTTGATCAAGGAACCAGCGGTTGAGTATTATAAGCAACTCTTGAACAACTAGGAAGGATCTAATTTATCTTTTTGATCCAAAAGCCTAATAAATATACCAAGATTGGTGAAAGAAGATCAAAATGAAATGTTGTTAGGAGCTTTCATAGAAGAAGAAATAAGGGTGGCGGTAATGCAATTACACATGGATAAGGCTCTAGGTCCAAACGGTTTTCTAGCAAGTTTCTTCCATAAATGTTGGCACATAGTTGGCAAAGATGTATGGGAGGGAGCCAAGGAATCGAGGAAGAAAGGAAACATGCTGAGAGATTTAAACAATACTTTTTTGGTCCTAATTTTGAAGAAGGATCTAGCAATTTCATTTGATGATTATTGCCCGATATCTCTTTGTAATATTGTATATAAAATTATTTCTAAAGCCATAGTGAACATATTGAAGATCATCCTTCTAGATATTATTGTAGAGGAACAAAGTGGTTTTGTACCTGGGCAATCTATTTTAGATGGTGCAATAGTCACCCAAGCTACCATCTATGAGGGGGAAAATAGGTTAATCAATCAATGATAAAAAAATACCCAAACATCTACAAAATATGAGTATAAAAGGAGGATTCAAAATAATGAAAAACAATAATACCTTCACCTTTTACCTTTCACCTTCTGTAGTTCACCTATCTTTCTTTGATCTTGATTGTGAAGCCCTCAGAAGCTAGTTGCTTGCTTGCTTGTTGAAGATGACAAAGGAAGAATAGCTATGATACTGATGTATTTGAAGATGAGCTTCAAATACAAAAATGGATTATGAATGAGAATGCTCAAATGGGAGTAGGGGTGCCAAAGGCGCGCCGGTATCTCTGCAGCATAAGTTTACACAAAATCCATATGTGAAATGAAGAGAAGAAGGTTGTATTTATAGAAAAAGGTGAGGGAAGATCAATGGTTGAGAAGAAAAGAAAAGATCAACGGAGGAGGCTTGTTGAGGAATATGCAACAAATGGAAGGACACATGTCATTTAAAAAGCAGCCTTGTTGAGTTAACTCCTCTCTTGATGAGGATGAGATTTGATTTTCTTAAATTCGAATTTATTTTTCTAATTTAAGAGATATTTTGCTTTAAAGATGTTTTAAAACTGATTTTGCTTTTGTAACTCAGAGTTTTGCTTTTGTGTGACAAGAGGAAAGTTATTTTTGGAAGATAAGAATGATTTTTCGAAGAGATAGAAAGCATAATTAAATAATGAATTTATTTAATTATTTTATAGATAATTGAGAGGAATAAATAAAATATAGAAATATATTTTATTTTGTGGAGATTTTAGATTTTATTTAAATAAAATTTGTATTTTATTTAAATTTGGAGGAATAAAAGATTTTAATTAAATAATTAAAATTATTTAATTATTTTAGAAGAATGAAGTTGGTGTAAATGATTTAATTAATCAAATAAAATGTAATTTATTTAATTAAATGAGAGGGGATGAATCAAACAAACAAATAAATTTATTTATTTATTGATAGAGGAATATGATGATGAAATAAATATTTAAAATATTTATTTAAGTAGAGTCATGCCAATTTTAGGTGTATACATTTTGTCCCTCTTTGAAGCAATGTGTTTTATCACATTGTTTCAAAGAATAAGAATTTTCGACAGTGATACATGCCCCAGTTTGCCCCTGGTACAAGTTTAACGACAGGATGCCACCTTGAGAGATTGGACGGGAAGAAGACAGGAGGGCGTGAGACGGACAATCTCACGAAGAAGGTGAAGAACGGGTTAGGTCGGAGAAAAACGGGATATGGTTCAGAGAAACAAACATGGGAAGTATCCATAGTGTTATGCAGTCAAATATGGGTCACTTGCTATATATAGGAGCTGGGTCCACATATTCTATTCATTTGTACACTTGTCCATAGTTGATTTGTCCTCTAGAGAGCTTAGGAGAGCATGGCAGCCAGACAGATGGATATTCTGCGCGAGGAGCATCAATTTGAGAGGATTCGATGGTTCGATTAGCTAGCAGAGGCAGGACCCCCAATATGTGTTGTTTCAAAACTTGCTAAAAGTTAATTTTTGAGCGTATTAATGGCTAGGAAACCCAACTGAGACATATGCAAAAAAACACCCGTTTGGCGTATATGCGCACTGAAATGGCGCATGCGTTGCGGAATGGTGCATTTACACTACGAAGTGGCGCATGTGTTCATTTTGCGCATTTGAGTCATGAATGTGTGCATTTGTCACTCTTGCACATTTGAGCGATGAATGGGCACATACATCTAGAAGTTGCGCATTTGACTCCTAAATAGGCGCATATGCGAGTGTTGCGCATGTGATTCATGAAATGGCGCATTTGCTGTGAAATAGCGCATTTGATATAGGAAGTGGCGCATGTGCCAGAATGGCACATACGTGTCAGGAAGTGGCACATTCACGATGAAGT
Source organism: Cunninghamia lanceolata (assembly GCA_027924645.1). Lineage (NCBI taxonomy): Eukaryota > Viridiplantae > Streptophyta > Pinopsida > Cupressales > Cupressaceae > Cunninghamia > Cunninghamia lanceolata. Next base: position 13,938,487 of record BSBN01000040.1, read on the forward strand.
GGTGCTTTTGATATGAAATGGTGCATTTGCCACCTGGATTGGCGCATTTGCACTTAGGAAAATCAGTTGACTTAATGAAATTAACCCAATTGGCATCCTAATCGATGCGTCAATTGATTAGCAATCTCTGAGATTGCTGGGAATCAAGTCGAGAGATGATATGTTGTTTTGATTAATTTGATATGTTAAGCCAATGATAGGATAGCTTGATTGCTTTTGAGTAGGTTTGACATGGATATGGATTTCACTGACGGTATGCGTTACTTGGTTGCAGGAGGATATTCGGGACGTTCTTACATCGCATGAGTAGTTTTTGTTGCCATTGTTGCAGCGATACATGATGACTGAGATGGATCATGAGGCCCTAGCCGCTATGGGTTTGTACCATATTTGTTTTATGCCTGAGGTTTGCATGAACTGGGCGATGGTGACTGCAGCTGTGGAGCGATTTCACAGTGAGGATGGGACCTTCCATTTTTTGACGGGAGAGATGGCCATTACTTTGGAGGATGTCTATCAGATTCTGCACCTCCCTATTCAAGGAGAGTTGGAGTACAAGTCACAGCGTGACGCTGGGCTGGAGGAGTGCAGGCATGTTTTTGATGACCTCGAGCTGGTGGGGCAGGTGATTCCTTAGTACGACATACACGACTGCTATGACTACTTCTCAGGCATAGTGGCAGGATTGATCGGTGGCGTAGTGTGCCCTGATAGGAGATCACATGGCTTCCCCATTGGCTAGGGATGGGTACTAGAGAGGATGTTGACAGAAGGGACGTGGTATGCTTGGGGTGTGTGCATGCTTGCACACCTATACAGAGACCTGCATCAGACAGTGTACCACCGAGGTTCTGGTTTATCAGTCGGTGCATCACTCTTACAGTTTTGGTTGTGGGAACATATTGCTATCATGCGGCCGAGATGTGTATTTCACAGGCAGAGGGATGAGCCTTATAGTTATGGCTATGTAAGTGTGATTTCGCAGCACAGGCTGGGGAGGCTCGAGTATTGGAGGCACGCATTTGATGGCTTGGATGCAGTTGTCTAGCGGCCGTATATTGACTGCGACGTATGGGACGATGAGGCAGATGAGCTCCCATATTGTTTTCAGACGAGATGGCTCATTAGCAGGACTCGGTACATTTTGGAGCAAAAGATTGTCAGTCGAGTTCAGAGACAGTTTGGTCGTGTACAGGGCAGACCTCAAGGAGAGGCACATTTTGCCAAGACCCATGCTGAGAGGTACAGGTGGGGTCCTGTGGCATCATACGAGGAGGCCTTGGCAGACTTTCGGTAGATTCCTCACACAGCGTGGCCCATGCGGAGGGAGATAGTGGATGCTGGTATGACGCCAAATTACAACGAGTGGTTCGTGGCACACCCGTTCCTGAGATATTCAGGGCTAGGAGAGTTAGCTCCTCAGATAGATGAGGGTGATTCAGATGGGGAGGGTGCAGCTGGCAGGGGGAGGGGAGGACGAAGGAGGAGGAGAGATCAGGGAGATGATGGGAGATTGAGACAGAGGCAGAGGGTTGGAGAGGGGCTTGTGGGTTAGTAGGCAGTTGGACAGGCATAGGTGTAGGTGCCAGTGCAGTCAGAGGTAGCACAAAGATAGATGCCACTGCCATAGCAGGTGGCGCAACAGGTACAGGCAGGGCAGGTACCAGCGCAGCAGGTGGCACCTGGACAGGTAGAGCAGGTTCCACAACCCAATTTTCAGCAGCAGGCCATGGTGGCCCTTCAAAGTCAGATGAGGCCACTGAGGGCACATTTAAGGGCAGTCGAGTCTCGCCGAGAGGCAAATGCGACGCAGTTGGCAGAGCTAGCCAGGGAGAGGGATGCAACCTTAGCTAGTATGCAGGCTATGAGAGCAGAGCGGGATGTAGCCGTGATGGCTATGGGTACAGATGGGACCACCAGTTTCTTGGTGGCACAAGTACAGTAGGCACAAGCATAGGTGGCCCAGGTGCAGAGTGAGCTGACTAGAGCCCAGGCGTAGGCTCAGTATTATAGGGGATTATACCACGGAGCTGTGCCAACGAGCCAGAGAGCTACAAGCTTTAGGAGCCAGTCAGAGGCAGCTCAGAGAGTAGGTGGGTCTCGATCCGTAGCTTTAGTGAGGGGCCCATAGCCGATAGGGGGAGATAGAGGAGCAGCCAGTGCAGGGAGCAGTATGCCCCAATAGTAGGGTTAGATAGGCCTAGATACTTGTACCAGTTTTGATTGTACTGTAGCACATTTTTGATAGATAGCTAAGATGGCCAATGTACTTTTAATTTTGAGACATGTAGCACTGTTGGTTGTATATGTTTATAGCATGACTCTGAGATTGGACAGCGATTGTGATATATTATACATTTGGACATGTGTTTGATGATTATATGATGATGTTGTTGCTCATGATCTACGTGCATGTGTTCTTACACTTTTAGATGTTATGGATGTGATTTGATCTTATGGTATGTTGTATATGTTATGCAGACTATATGGATGTTTAAAATGATTTTGATTTATGCAAATGCTAATGTGGATGGATATGATTTATGCAGTTCTATATGTATGTGACCTATGTTTTTGATTTTCCTTTGATATGATGTATGGATGCAAATGTATGCAGATGACCAAAAAATGTATGGAAATTGATCTAATGCACTTATTATGTATGCAAATGATGTAATCATGTGAATGACTATCTCATGTGATGTGATATGCAACTTATATGCTATATTTTTGATATGTCCAGATGTACTCAATCGACATAGAGATGATATAGCTGAGTGGAATAGAAGAAGATGAAGAAATACTGACTTTTGTTTGATATATTGCAGGATTTGCTTTATTGCATGGATGATTGGATATGAGATGGATATGGATGTGGATATGTCATCTTGGGATTGCAAGTCTTTTGCTTTCATCATTGGGTACTTTTTGGTATTTTGCACTTTTTGAAATGTTGTAAGGGAATACAAACATCTAGGTATAATTAGACCGAGATGACCTGAGTATTCTTTACATGGATTTTGATTTAGCAAGTTAATACAAGCATCTAGTCAAACTTGAATCTAGATGACCTGAGTACTTCTTGCATTTCAACAGACAAGGATTGCTCCTTTTTATGTTTAGGCTTCAGGGTCCTCAATGATTTTTTTGCCGATCACGTCGTTAGACAAAAGTCATCACATTACTAAAGTTTAATCCACAAGCAGCAGACAAAGAAAAATTATGCCCCCATCATAGCATCTCTAGCTTTTGGCATCCTTGAGTAGCATAGGAAGACATAATGACAAAAATTCAAGACCTTGTAAGTTAACCTGTTGACAAAACATTCTTGTATTAGATGTGTCTTTTGCCATAATTGCGATAGAATTATTTGAAGTGTTTTGATATGGTACTCTGCTTTGTTTTGGATAGGTTGATGTTTCGAGTCAAGATTTTTGTTGTTGGGTAGTTTTCTTTGCTGTGCTTGTCTAGCGAAAGATATCGCAATCTATTTATTGGTACCTTCTTAGAACGATGGCATTCAAGAATCCAAATCTGTAACTAGGTCGAGGAGTTGCCCCTAGTTTAGACAAGGATCGACTTATTATGGGTGAGACGACAACAAATATGGAGAGACAGACCCTAAGGGACTGACCTAGTACCTTGGGGGCTCATTGCTAAATGGCCTTGCCTACGTGACGATGCAGAGGCAACGTAGTTTGGGGTGAACCCTGATGGACCTAAGACCTAGGTAATGGTGAAGATGCAAAAATGGTATGGACCCAGATAGATAGAAGGACTAGACATGAGATAGATGGGACAGTGGAGCCTCAGGGGCGCATTGAGAATGGCCTTGCCTACGTGATAACTCAGAGGCGACGTAGTTCGACAATGATTCAAAAGACTGGTTCAAGATGAATGATATGGAAGACACACAAGAGACACGAAGTCAAAATAGATGGAGGAAGGTGGGTTGTCACAGAATAGTGCATGTTTACTAGGTTTTCACCACTTGCTTTTATTTGCACGGAAGCAAGAGTAAGCATGATGCCTGTTTGCCAAGTTTTCACCATGGTACGTATCCTAGGCGCCTGTTTCCCAGGTTTTCGCCATAGGACGATTTTTTTGTTATTTTTCCAATTTTTTTATTTTTTTGGTTCTATTTTTTATCACTTTTTCAATTTGTTTGGATTTTTTTAGGACTCCCTTACATTGGGGTTTTTAGGTATAGAACTTGCGGAGGTGCATGCTGTTGATAGGATCATTGAACAATTCGCCTTCAGATGTAGCCAATTGATATGCCCTCGATCCATAAGCTGTGATGACGACATAGGGACCCAGCCAGTTAGGTTCAAATTTTCCTTTCTTTTCTCGGTCTTGCTGATTTCTTGGATTTTCTCTTAGGACTAGGTCACCCACTTGGAATACTCAAGGCTTTACTCAGTGATTGTAGCTTCTGGACATGCGTTGTTGATATGCTTTCAAATGGTTAAAGGCCTGTTGCCTTCTTTCTTCGAGTAGTTCTAGTTCTTGGAGTCTGGTTACTCTATATTCTTCATCTGATATGAGGCCTTTTAGTGAAACATGCAAGGATGGGATCTTGACTTCAATGGGCAAGATTGCTTCAGATCCATAGACTAAGAGTATGGTGTTGCACCTGTGGGTGTGCGGATGTTTGTGCAGTAGGCCCATAGTGCAAGATTCAGTTGGACATGCCAATCACGGCTAGCATCATTGACAGTCTTCTTTAGGATTTTTAGAATGGTTTTATTTGATGCCTCAGCTTGGCCATTACCTTATGGGTAGTAAGGAGTTGAGAAGAGGTGCTGGATATGGAATTTGTTGCATAGTTCCCTAACATCTTGATTTTTGAAGGGTCGTCCATTATCAGTGATGATGGACGAAGGGACACCATAACGGCAGATGATATAGTTCAGGATAAATGATGCAATTTGTTTGCCTATGATGTTGGCTAAGGGCACGGCTTCAATCCACTTTGTGAAGTACTCTATGGCAGTGATAATGAATTTATGGCCGCTTGAGGAAGGAGGGTGGATCTTGCCCACTAAGTCGAGTCCCCACTGATAGAAAGGCCAAGGTGTTGTTAATGGCTATAGCTCCTGTGTTGGTGCATGTATCAGGTTCCTGTGGATTTGGCATTTCTTGCACTTCTTGACAAAATGGTAGGAATCTTGTTCCATTTTTGGCCAGTAGTATCCCATGCGTATGAGTTTCTTGGCTAGAGTAGGACCGCTAGAGTGAGTCCCACATATACCATTGTGAATTTCTCTTAGGGTGGTTTGATATTCCTCTCTATCTAGACACCTAAGGAGAGTACCATCGAGACCTCGATGATATAGGGTGTTTACAACAATGGCATACTGGGATGTTTGCCGGATGAAGGTTCTTTTTTGGTTGCTGGAAAGATCAAGTGGGAGGGTGTTCTCTTTTAGATAGGCATATATTTTTCCATAGAGTGGGGAATCGGCTCCTATGATGTGGTATACGATATGGGAATCTGGGGTGTCATAAGCAGGACAAGAGACTGGCTCTACTAAGAACTCGTGCCGTGTTTGATTACCTGGTATGTCGAGGAGAGATGCGATTGTGGCCATTGCATCTGCAACTTTATTCTCGATCCTTGGTATCTATTCAAAAGATATCTTGATGAAATATTCCTTGAAGTCATCTACCATCCGTTTATAAGGAATTAGTTTTTCATCCTTTGTTTGGTAGTCATCATCCACTTGATTGATAACCAGTTGTGAGTCACCATAGACTTGGAGTTCTTTGATGTTCCACTCAACTCCCAGCTTGATACCAATAACCAGGGCCTCATATTCTGCTACGTTGTTAGTGCAAGGGAACATTAACCTGTATGACTTTGGAATAGTGTCGCCATTAGGTGTTATCAATAAGATACCTGCCCCCGATCCACGCTGTGTGTATGATCCATCGAAGTACATTTTCCAGTTTGCTATGTTGACATGGAAGATAGATTCATTTGGAAATTCAAAACTCAGGGGGTTGTCATCCATTAAAGGTGCATCTACTAGTTGATCTACAAGCACTTGTCCTTTTATCACTTTTCTATCCACATATTCGATGTCGAACTCACTGAGAAGCATGACCCATTTGGATAATCTACCTGTTAAGGCAGCCTTGTTGAGTAAGTATTTCAGTGGATCAATCTTTGCCACCAGTTTAATAGAGTGTGACAACATGTAATGTCTCCATTTTTGCGAGGCAAATACAACAGCTAGACATGCTCTTTCTATTGGTGTGTATTGCAATTCGTATCCGACGAGTGTTTGACTAATGTAGTAGATAGCCTGTTCTTTTCCATCATAGTTCTGTTGTGCCAGGAGAGCTCCCAGAGCAGTTGGTGTAGCTAAGATATACAGTAATAGAGGCTTGCCCTAAATTGGTGGCATTAACACAGGTGGTTTCATGAGATATTCCTTTAGTTGCTGAAATGCCTATTCACATGACTCATTCCATTTGAAGGGGACATTTTTGTGTAGCAAATGAGAGAATGGGTGGTACTTGTCTGCCAGTTGGGAAATGAACCATCTAATAGACTGTAGTTTACCCTGTAGGGATCTCAATTGAGTCAAATTTTTAGGAGGTGGCATTTCCATGATGGCTTTTACCTTACCAGGATCAACTTCAATACCATTTGCTGACACTATGTATCCCAGTAGTTTGCCTGACGTAACTCTGAATACACACTTCTTTGGGTTAAGGCGCACAATGAATTGTTCCAGTCTATTGAAGATCTTGTCTAGTATTGCTAGATGCCCTTCTCTTGTAAGAGACTTTGCCAGAATGTCATCGACGTAGTCTTCCATTATAGTATGCATCATATCGTGGAAGATTGTTGTCATGGCTCTCTGGTATGTTGCCCCAGCATTTTTCAGACCAAACGGCATAACACACCAATAGTAGGTGCCCCAAGGACATGTGAAGGCAGTTTTGTGTTGGTCCTCGGGTGCGATCTTTATCTGGTTATATCCTGAGAAACCGTCCATGAGTGACAGCATAGTGTGTCCTGTTGTAAGATCGACAATCATGTCTATGTTGGGCAGGGGGAAGTCATCTTTGGGACAAGCCTTGTTCAAGTCTCTAAAATCATTGCATATTCTAACCTTGCCATCTGGTTTAGCCACCAGTACTATATTCAAAACCCATTCAGGATAGTCTATAGGCTTGATAAATCTACCGTCTAATAGCTTCTTTAGTTCTTCTTTTACCATGAGGGCCACATGCTGATGCATCTTTCTGAGTTTTTATTTGACTGGTTTAGCTCTCGGAGCTAGAGATAAATGATGCATGATAAGATTTAGATCTAGCCCTGGCATGTCAGCGTAGGTCATGCAAAGTTGATCTATTTTCTTTTGAAGAAATCTGTAAATGTTGGTTTTTCATGTTCTGTTAGAGCCTTTGCCATGTAGACCATTCTGGGATTATCACCTGTGTTGACATTGATTGCTTCTACCGGTTCTATCAAGATCGACGATCTCTCCTGATGTGTAAGATTGGGGAGAGGGTCAAGCCTTCCATCCTTCGGTGCCTCAGAGAGGTTTTCACCGTTGGATACGTCTTTATTTTTACTATTTTGATGATCTAACACTGCCGTGGAGCGGTTTTCACCGTTAGATCATTCTTTTATTTTGATATTTTTATGACTGAAAGGCTTGGCTCTCTCTCTCCAAAATAGGCCTTCTCGTTGAGTTCAGTAGCATAGCCAGCTCTATGGTCTCCTGCAGGTATGTGATTTCTAAGCTCAAGATAATCAATGATGGCTTCGTCATTTTCAAAGGTATCAAGCTCAGGGGTAGTACCTTCTAGGTCCCAGTCTATAAGTTCAGGGTGTACCAAAGGTAAGGGATCTTAGGTTGGTCTGTTTCAACAGTGTTGATGGTTAGGACAGAATTATTGATGAAATGGACAAAGTCTGCGATGGTACTCTCTATCAGTGGATCCATCAAGGGGGGAAACACTCCTTCCTCATGATTTTCACTATTGTTGCTATGCGGGTCGGACTCTAATGGCCTAGCCCTTGGACCTTGTCTCTCGTTGGTAGGGTCGGGTCGTACTCGTGGACAACGTCAATATCCTTTTCATCACAAGACATTTCAGAGAGGCTATCCCATTCATACTTGTTAGAATCAGTTTTGCTCCCCATTTGCATTCTCTGAATTTGCTCAACCAGATTGCTAGTGGATACTTCTGGTTGTTTGGCTTTGTTCTTATTGGTTTTGTTGCTTCTTGATGCTCTAGTGTACCCTAGCCCTGTAGTGTCTCAGGCTATTAAGGTATGAGGTTGGATGGGTTCAGTGATGCAGTCCTTTCTTGAACCAGGTGGACCGTGTCCTTCATACCCCATCCTCTGTAGCATTTGAAAGCCTTGACCATATTGGGTCGTTTGTATAATGGGATGGTCATGTTGTGTTGAGGAACTACCCTCATCTTTGTATAGCCACTGTAGGACATCTTTTTCATCGCTTTCATCTTCTAGGCTTCCCCATTTCACAAATGGTCCTTTGGTGGTTCTCTCTACTTTGGGTATTTTTAAGATGGGTCTCCCATAGGATCTAGGAGATATAGGTAGTTGAGCTAAATAGAGGGACTGAGATACCGTGTATTCGCCCAAGCCTTTATCTTTGAGTTGGAGTTTAGGTTGAGACGTCCCTGAAGAGGAAGCTAGTGTAGCCGGATCTATACGAGATGAAGAGGCGGCAGAAGCACAGTTGGTGGGGATTACAACTTCTGGTTTTGGCTGAATAGAATTGCAGTATTGAAAGGGGTTAGGGTCACCTTGGATGGTGATCTCTTGACCTTCATGTGGGAATTTGATACATTGATGGTATGTAGAAGGTAGTGCTTTCAAAGCATGTATCCATGGTCGCCCAAGAAGAATGTTGTATGCTAGCTCCATGTCAAGGACTTGACAAGCTACATCTTTCACTATGGGGCCCACTCTGATTGGTAGGGTAACAATTCATTTGGACGTTCTTTCCTCCTCCTCATAGGCTTTAATGGTGATTTTTCTTTTTAGATTGATAGCCTTCTCTGAAAACCCCAATGTAAGGATTAGCTTCAATGTGCAGATATTCAAACCAGCCCCTCCATCGATTAGGACTCTTTTGATCTTGTGCTTGTGTATGAAAGCTTCAATGTGAAGGGAGGCGTTATGGGGTTGAGTGATAGACATATCATCCTTCTCAGTGAATGATAGGGAGTGCGGTGAGGTGATGTGACCGACCATAGTTGGGAATTGTTCTTCAGCTAGGTTCGTGGGAACAGAGGCTTCTGCTAAGGCTTTGTCAAGTATGGACCTATGAGAAGGAGATAGATGCAGAAGTTCCAACATGGAGATGTGTGCAGGCATTTTGTGGAGTTGATCCACGATACTGTATTGACTAGACAGAGGAGCAGAAGCTCCTCTAAGGGTGACCCTGTTACTACAGGTAGTAATGTTGCAATCTGGATCCTTGTTGATAGTGATCACATTGTTGTGTGAATCACCTTCTGAGATATGGTTAACAACATAGTTGAAGCTGACATTTGTTTAGTTTGCGTTGTTAGAGCCACTGCTATTTCTATTGGAAGGTCCTCCTTGTTCGTAGTTAGGAAGAGGATCCTTGAATGCCTGATGATCGCTGTTGGAAGTATGTCCATGAGATTGTCTATTAACGGATATTTTGTTTTGCTCTATTAAGTCTTGGATTATATGCTTGAGTGCAATACAATCATTTGTCTTGTGCCCCCTGTTTCGGTGATATTCGCAGAAGTCGTTGTCGTTCCACCAATGGGGTTTGACCTTTGGTTCGTACTCTCGTGCTGAGGGAAGCGTTATGAGATTTTTGGCGATTAGCTTTCGTAGGGCAGTTTCTAGTGACTCATCCAGAGGTGTGAACTTTCTCCTAGGCTGAAAGTTGGTAAACCTAGATTCAGTATTTTTGGTTTGTTTTGAGGGGGGTTATTTTGAGGTGTTGATAGGTTAAAAATTGGTTGCTTAGGTACTGCGTTCTTAGCATCCACCACCCCATCATTCACAACATTCTTGTTTTTAGTCCAGAATCTAGGTTTGTCATTGTTGGTGTTGGTATTGGGAGAGTCTTTATAGAGCTTGATTTGACCTTTTGCGATTAGGGCCTTTTCTATGATGAGGCCCATCTCAATAACCTTGCTAAAAGAAGGACATTGGATTTGAATTTGGTAGCTTAGGTCCGTTTGTAGATTGTGGACAAACATTTCTAGCATCTATTTCTCCGGCATTTGGTGTGGGTACTTGCTTGCCAGTTGTCTCCATCTCTATAAGAAGGCGGCGAAAGATTCTCCTCCTTTCTGTTCGGTGTTACAAAGATCCAATATTGAGGTGTCATGCTCAATATTGTAAGAGAAGTGGGTGACAAATTTGTCTACATGCTCATTGAAAGTTTTAATACCGGGTGGCAATCTAGAGAACCATTCCATGGCTTGCCCACCTAAGCTTCATGGGAAGAGTCGCATAAGGTAGGTGTCGTTATGTGCGACCTCGAGACAAGCAACGTTGAATTCTCTGATGTGATCCCTTGGGTCACCCTTTCCTTGATATTTGTCAAACTTAGGCACCTCAAATTTTGAGGGGAAAGGTATCATGACCAAGGCACTATCAAAAGGATACGGTGAAATATCCTCTAGGGTGTAATGTTTTGTCGATGCTCCCATTTTCATGTCTAAAAATTGTTGTTGGAGATCTTCAAATTTTTGGTTCATTAGACTTAGGGCATCCAAGGAGTCAGTTGTTGCTTTGCTCTTATCCATGGGTATTTCATCATGTCTACTTCCTTCAGGGATTCTCTCTTTGTCAATTTCTTTGAGAGCCTCCACGTCATAATCCTTAGGGAGTTTGACTCCTAGACTTGCTAGATGTAAAAAGAATTTTGTTGGGTCTTGGGCAAGCACCCCTTCTAATAGATGTTGAAATTTTGGGTCATGTTGCATGTGGAGGATCTCATCCATGGAAGGTCCTTCGTCACTTTCGTGACCGTTGATGACACTTTTCTTTGCCATTTCTAACTATTTTTGTTTTTGTAATCTTGTCAAGACCATGCAAGATAGTAAAGAGATGGGATGAGGTGAGATTGGAAGATTTTGAGCAAGGTGCTAGGATGAAACAAGGTTTTAGCAAGGTTCCTCTTAGATCCAGGTGATATCAAACAAGGTGGGTATACAAAAGTGATAGTCAAAAGCTAGGATGTTAGGAATCCGTTACTTGACGTTGACTAGCCTTTGCACAATCCACTAGTGGAGTTCCGATAGAGAAGGATAAGTAATCCTTGATACTTGGAGGCTCACTAGGTCTTGTTTGAGATTTGATTTTGATCAAGAAAAAATTGACTATAACCTTGTTGAGAACTTGGAAGAAAGTGGTGAAATTTTGGATGAACAAACAGCTATGGTGCGGACAAGGGAGAAATGGTTGATTTTGCAAGGTCTTTAATCAGATTTTGAAAGCTAGAACAGGTTTGAACTGGTTTTTTTTTTAAGTATTGACAAATTTTGCTCTTTGGAAGATATGGTTTTTGCTCTTTGGTTTAAACGCGTAACAACAGGAGGCAAATGCGCAAAAAGTTGATACGTATGAGCAACACTGGTGAAGTTTGCATGCGCAAAAATAGAGTTCACATGCGCAATAATAGCAAATGCGTGGAAAGTCTATTCAAATGCGCAAAAAGTTGGTACAGATGAGCAATTTTGGCTATTTGCTTGTTTTCTCTAAATTTTGGAAATTTTGGATCGTTTTCTAGATTTTTCAGTGTTTTTGGTTTGAAAAATTTGGTGTTTCTGCTGAGGTTGATGTTCAATTATGGAAAAATCACTGCAAACAAATAGAAGTTTTCCATGATTTTTATCTTTTTATATTTTTTTTTGTGTTTTTGGACTATTATGACTCAAGACAAGTACAACCTAGGCTGGATGAGACAATATTCGTTGAATCCTCTAGTTGTGCCACTCAAAGCGTGTAGCTCCAGGATCTGGTAGCACCGGCTCCCCTCCACGGCACTCACTTTTCACGCATACCAGATCTGGGTTTCCTTAGGCTTGTATCCACATCGAACCTTAGGATTGTCCCTGCTACCTCTACTAAGAGTCACTTGAATCGAGGCCGCTTCAAGAGCTCCGCCCTTTGCATCAACGAATAGGGGTTTTTGGCTTGCTACACAATTGGTTCTTAGTTAGGGCAACCGTTCGAGTGGTTACACATGCGGCGGCACTACTCTCCGTTATGGAGTCTCCCAGCCTCATAGGGTTACACCTATGAGGGTTTTGGGGGAGGTTGGTCGTCGGTGTAACACAATAGCACTCGTTGCTTGAGGTTTTCACCCCAAGCACAATTTATTTTAAGTGGCTTAGTAGGGCTTGGCTTTAGCCTGTTACCACTCAAGGTCATTCCCACTTGGACAAGCGTGCATCCAAGGGCAGGCCCTCCTAAAGGTTTGACAAAAAGAATGACAAGTCTGGCACTTTGATCACCCAATTAAGGGGAGAGCATAAGCCTATTGTCATTCGCAAGCACATAAAACACTTGTTTACCCACGCTAGTTAAAAATAGAAAAACTAAATGAGTTAATCTACTTGTGCACTCACACGATTGTTAACTTGGAAGTAATTAAAACATAGCATTGTTCATTTTCCCGATTGTTAACTTTGAAAGTGATTAAGACATAGCATTGTTCATTTCCTGTTTGTAAAAATAGCAGTGGTTAAACTAGAAAATCAATCAATAATGCACCGATAGCAATAAGGTTCAGTTACTTCCTTCCTAGTTAGAAAACTATGTGAAGTTTGTTATGAAATGCACTTGTTACTTTCACCCCTAGTTAGTCTAAGTGAACTTAGGCAAAATATCTAGATGACCTAATCCAGCCACTACTCCTGCAAAACTGACGTTAGCTCAACATGTAGAAATTAGAAACCATACAACAAAAAACATAAGACAGATGCGCAACACTGCAGCCTGAATGCATAGAAATAGGGAGTGTATGCGTCTTTGTACAGAAGCGCAAGAATAGAAAGTAGATGCGCAAGATCACGAGGTATATGTGCAATAACAACACATGCGCCGTTTGACAGAACAGATGCACAAAGAGATGGGGTAAATGTGCAACTTAGATAGATGCGCAGTTAGACAGGATGTATGCGCAAGTAGAACTCAATGCCGAATCCAAGGATGAATGCGCAACTGCGGAAGTTGAATGCACAATTGTGGAGGTCAGATGCGCCAGACTGTTGCATGCGCCAATTCGCGAGGTGAATGCATCACTTGGGAGGTCAGATGCGTCGGAGAAGCAAATGCGCAGCTTCGGGAGGTGTATGCGTCGTTTCTAAAGTCGAATGCGCAAAAACTCTCTGTCAGAGACCTGTTCGTCACCTGTACGGACCTGTCACTTAAAAACACTCAGTTTTTTATTAGTAAAGGGGGCAAGAGCCCCACGATGGGCCCCAAAATGTGAGGGGGAAAATAGGTTAATCAATCAAGGATAAAAAATACCCAAACATCTATAGAATATGAAGATAAAAGGAGGATTCAAAACAATGAAAAACAATAATACCTTCACCTTTTACTTTTCGCCTTCTGTAGTTTGCCTATCTTTCTTTGATCTTGATTGTGAAGTCCTCAAAAGCTAGTTGCTTGCTTGCTTGTTGAAGATGACAAAGGAAGAATGGCTATGATACTGATGTATTTGAAGATGAGCTTCAAATAGAGAAATGGATTATGAATGAGGATGCTCAAATGGGAGTAGGGGTGCCAAAGGCGCGCCGGTATCTCTGCAGCATAAGTTTACACAAAATCCATATGTGAAATGAAGCGAAGAAGGTTGTATTTATAGAAAAAGGTGAGGGAAGATCAATGGTTGAGAAGAAAAGAAAAGATCAACGGAGGAGGCTTGTTGAGGAACGTGCAACAAATGGAAGAAGGACACATGTCATTTGAAAAGCAGCCTTGTTAACTCCTCTCTTGATGAGGATGAGATTTGATTTTCTTAAATTAGAATTTATTTTTCTAATTTAAGAGATATCTTGATTTAAAGATGTTTTAAAACTAATTTTACTTTTGTAACTCAGAGTTTTGCTTTTGTGTGATAAGAGGAAAGTTATTTTTGGAAGATAAGAATGATTTTTCGAAGAGATAGAAAGCATAATTAAATAATGAATTTATTTAATTATTTTATAGATAATTGAGAGGAATAAATAAAATATAGAAATATATTTTATTTTGTGGAGATTTTAGATTTTATTTAAATAAAATTTGCATTTTATTTAAATTTGGAGGAATAAAAGATTTTAATTAAATAATTAAAATTATTTAATTATTTTAGAAGAATGAAGTTGGTGTAAGTGATTTAATTAATCAAATAAAATGTAATTTATTTATTTAAATGAGAGGGGATGAATCAAATCAATAAATAAATTTATTTATTTATTGATAGAGGAATATGATGATGAAATAAATATTTAAAATATTTATTTAAGTAGAGTCATGCCAAATTTAGGTGTATACACCATCCATTCAGCGTGGGCTTCAAAAAGGAGTAGCATGTTGATTAAGCTAGATATTAAGAAAGCATATGATAAGGTTGATTGACGTTTCTTGTCAAAAGTAATGGAGGCTTATGGATTCTCTGTCAAATGGATAAATTGGATTTATAGTTTGATTTCTAGTCCAAGATACTCTTTAATTATTAATGGGAGCATAGTGGGTTTTATTGAATCTTCAAGAGGATTGAGGCAACGAGATCTCATTTTGCCATTTCTATTTATAATTATGGTTTAGGTGCTGGGTAAGGCAGTTTAGATTGAAGCTCTTAGAGGAAATTGGGAAGGAATTAAGGTTACGAGAAATGTTTCGCCAGTTACTCACCAACAATTTGTAGACGATACTATGTTATATGGAGTATCCAAAAGGAGGGAAGCAATGGTGATAAAAAAAGGTCTTAGATATCTATGCAAGGGCTTCGGGTCAGGAGGTTAATGCTAGCAAATCAGAGGTATATTTCTTCTCCATAGAGATCAATAAACAGTTGGAAATTATTAGAACTCTAGAGTTCAAGAAAGGACAATTACCAAGTAAGTACTTAGGTTTCCCCCTCTTTAAGGGTAGGTGTAAATTAAATGTTTGGGATCCACTTTTAGAACAATTTTCTAATAAAATGTCTACATGGAAAGGAAGATGGTTAACATGGGAAGGAAGAATTGTGATGTTGAAATCATTAATATTCATTATTCCAATTTTTCTTCTATCTCTTTTAGGGCTTCTTGCAGGGGTCAATAACAAATTGATTCAAAGGATGAGGAAGTTATTTTGGCAAGGGTTATCAGAGGACAAAAAGTTCCCACTTATAGCCTGGGACTCGGTATGCAAATCAAAACATCCATTACGTCCATGGGATGACGCATCTTTGAGGCATTCTATCAAACAGTTCACAAATATTCTCCTTAACATATTAAAGAGGGAGGATACCACTGAACATTAATGATGTCCCTTCAACAACCAACTTCTCTTTCTCACGTACAACAACGTATTCTTCTACAATTATCATTCATCCTAAACTAACTAAATATGTACATTAAGTAATTGTCCTCCAACTCCACAATGCAACCTTGTTTGGGCTTTACATTGATAAGTTAGAAGAATGGATAAACAAAGCTAGTGGGGAGGGGGTTCAACTGGCTAAATATGTTATTAACTTACTTCTATACGCATATGGTCTTATATTAATTGCTAAAACAATCAATAGCTTGAGAGAACACTTGAGGGCGCTTGAAAAATTTTGTTAGAAAGTTGGGATGCAAGTGACAAGCAAAACCAAAGTCACAATCTTTTTATTGAAGAGAAAAATGAAGCAAATTAACATTCCTTTTGAAGGAAACCTGTTGGAAATAGTGGATAAGTACAAATACCTCGGACTTGATTTCCACTACAAGCTCAGTTGGGAAATGTGTAGAGCAAAAAGAATTCAAGGGGGATGGAAAGCATTGTAGTCTCTTCAAAATTGATGTAGGAATGCAGAGTTGTGGGATTGGAAAACCAAGAGAATGCTTTTGGGTTTGCTTGTTACTCCGGTGATTCTCTATGGGTGTGAAATTTGGGGCAGCAATATGTTAGATCAAATATGGAAGCAGGTAGAAAGAATCCAAAAGCATTTCATCACAAGCAGTCTCAAAGTTAAGAATGTTGTTTCATATGAGATTTTATTGGCTGAAACATGGTCTTTCCCCTTGGAAGCATCGGCGATGGTTCGGTTGTTAAGCTACCTCAAGAAGATTCAAAATATAGAGAAACATCGGTGGCCTAGGCTAATTATGGAGGAAGAGTTAACTAGAAGAAATAACACATGAAGGAAGCGAAATGACAAATGGATAAGGAAATGGGACATTAATATGCAAGATTGCCCAAATGCTAATGAAGAAATAAGAAAGTATGTAAGAGAGAAATTTAGGAATGTCATGTGGACAAAACAAATAGGTCGAAAAAAATCTTATTATATCCAAGAATTTAACCCCATGGGTGATCATGAGGAAAAAACCTACATCGGAGCAGATATTAAGTGGAAAGCAAAAATGTTGATAGCACAACTTAGGACTAGCTCACATCATCTTAGATGTGAAACGAGCAGATCGTTGATTCCTAAAGAGGAATGGGAAAAGATAATATGCCTTTTTTTGCAACAAAGACATGGTGGAAACGGAACGACACTTCGTCTTGGAGTGCTTTGCATACAATGACATTCATTCCAGTTATGGTGACACCTTGAAAATCACCAATTTAAGCACTTTGTTTGAGGAGGCAATGCTGGGAAAAATTGCAAACTTCGTGATCAAAATTGACAGTAGAAGGGTAGATCTCAAGAAGAATTTACAATCGTCTTAGGGTGCGGGTGTCCTGTTTTTGTGGGGTTATGTGTGGATCTTGGTCCCATAGGTTACTGTGACCTCATGGACGTTATTAAAATCTTTCATTTCATTTCATCAACCATATATCTATGCCTTTGATTGTAATTGTTGTTATTAAATTGTCAAATTTATTGTTTTTATTATGTACATGTAATTTTAAAAAAAAAATTATGGGTGTTAATAGTAGACCTGGTTAAATGAGAATGGAAAATAAACCTAGTTATTCATATCTTGCTATCACTCCAATCCATGAGAAGACATTTCCTTGATACATTATTAACATAATAATAACTAAACCCTTCAAATGAGACTAAGTTATAAAATTTAAAAATAGATTATGGATTATATTTGATTTAGCCATTGGATTGTGGTAGTAGATACAATAGGATATGGTAGAATTAAATTACGTGAATTGTTACACCTTGCAAGAGCATATTGTCATTCATCTTTTGTGTATTTTATTATGCAGTTGTTTTGTATTCCCAAGGCACTCATCAATCTACTATAGTAGTAATAGAGCCATGATTCTCCTTCCTCTCTACAGAATTTTTTTTTTAAAGAGGATAGAACAAATTATACACAATTACATGAATACTCATGTTTACAGTGTGTTAAATTAGATACATAATTTGAAATGTATACATAGTTTTCTCATTGTCTCAGTGGGGGCATGGCATTTTGGGGGCACAAGAAAGTTTGGATTAAAAACCCAGAAACTCTTAGAACAGATCATGATTCCTCACACAGTTACATGAATACTCATGTTTACAGTGTGTCAAGCTACATACATAATTTGAAATGTATACATAGTTTTCTCATTGTCTCAGTGGGGGCATGGCAAATTGGAGGCACAAGAAGGTTTGGATTAAAAACCCAGAAACTCTTAGATTCCCTCAGAGTCTACCCAAATGACGAAAAGGAAAAAAAACTGTGAGCAAGGGTCACAGACAGACTGTATTGAATTCTATCAACTAAAGCAGCTCACATGGGCGTGAGATTCATGATTTTCTCTGTGGATGAGTTGCTGCACATACTGGAAGTCGGAGACAGGGCATGGAATGGTAATCCTGCCCTTGTGCTCAAACCCATATTCTTCCTCGGCCTCCTTGAGAAGCTTCTCGAAGAGAGGATGGTTCACATATTCGACTGGTATCACACAGCGCTGCTGTTCTTCTCCCTGTCCAATGTAGAGGGCAAGGCAACCTTTGGGCACATCCTTATAGAATTCCCCTCCTTTTCTAGAACTGAAATGCAAAGAAAAATGAGGGAGATGCATCCTGCCCAGATGAGGCATACTGACAATGGAGAAGAATCAGAACTGAGAGCACCCAGTAACAATAAAAGCTTCAGACACAAACCCTAACGCTACACTCGTCTGATGACAAGAAAACCCTGAGAAGCTTTTGGAAGGAGGTTGCAATTTATACCACAAAGATTAAGTAACACTCATACTTCCTCCCCTGAGAAACTTCGATTTCTTTCCAGCTTCACAACTTTGACTTTTTACAGACATTTCTTTCGGCTTTGCTCAGCCAACTGGATCTACTTACGCGGCTTTTGCACTGGCTATTCTCCCAACAAAATGACATGGGTAAAACATCGTAACATACCATATAAATAGATCATACCATATTCTTAGGTCATGGGACCCACAACATACAACATGGCATTATGGTTATGGGACCGACGACAGCCCTTAACGTTTCAGACCTCTGTTTCTCAAATTATATTTTTAAAATATTTTAAAACATTATAAAACATATATAGAATGTAATTTTGTATGGAGAATAGTCATTGCCCACGGGGTTTAGATTCTCCACTCCTACAATTTAGTTTTTCAGTTGCGACACAAGGAGAGACGATCCCACCATGGCATCAGAGAAGTGTTGGGCAGGGCTCTGGTTCATCTCTATCCTCTTGCTAGAAGAGTGAGGCCTTCCTCTGCCAGCAACAACAAACTAGATCTCCATTGCACCAACGATGGCATTTTTTTCATTGAAGGTGATGCTAGAACTATAGAAAGGGTGCTTCACACCGGGGAAACCACAGGTTTAATTCGGCGCCAAGCATAGTAAGAGGTCAAAGTGCTTTCAAGATTGGAACAAATAGCTAAGTGCTCGTGATGATTGGTTGTAGTGAGTGCTCTAATAGGTTGTGGTGCATGGGTATACGAGACAAAATATGTTCAAGTTATGCAAGAGCTTGTGGCATAGGTGTGTAGGTCATGATGATATTTGAAGGCAACCATGGAGTTATTGTTATGGTAGTGGAGATGGACTAGAGGTGGAGGAAGAAGTTGGAGCTCGTCGGCGCCATATTCGATATTGGTGCCAATTCATTGACTATATTGGTTCCAAACATATCTAATTTTCAATGTGAATTGTTAGCATTTTGTTTTTTTGGGTTTTCAGGGGTGTGTGGAGACTTGAGTGGTTGTTGGGGATGTGAGGGATGTTATATGTGAGGAAGTAGAAAAGGTCCAAGCAGACTTGTTGCTGATTGGGAGCCATGGTTGCGTTGCCGTAAAGAGGTGTGAGATGATTACAATTGTATTTGTTGCCTTAAATGTATGGAGTTTTGATAGGTGTGTTGTTTGTTTGTGGGGCATTTTTGGGGAGTGTCAACGATTATTGTGCTCACAATGGAAAGTGCCCAGTTTTGATTGTGAAGCATCCCAAGAAATGAGAGAGATTAGTCCAAAGACAACATTATTGGGCTTGGAGCCTCCTATGCAGTAGCACATGAATATATTTTGTGTTTTTTCATATTTTTTTATATAAATATGAAGCTAATGGATCTTTCCTACCCACTGTGCCACATAGGTTTTCCAACTTTATTTAAAGTAAGAGACTTCTAAGTTGTGGATTTGGATATTTTCTATCCTCACTTAAGGATGGAAATTTATGAAGAGGCACCGGTATTCATTGGAAAACTCTTAAAAGAACAATGCTGAAATAAAAAGTTGTTAAAAGAGACCAAAGCCATTATTTAGCAAGATGAAGAGGATCAATTTAGGGAGATTGTGATTGAAAATAAAATAGTTGTTGGAAGTCTGCACAATTTTAGTTTTTGATGAATGTATAAATTCAAAAAAAGAAGTTGAAGAATATCAACTTGCAATGGAGGATCTTGCTTTTAATATGTGATCATTTCTTTATAATATTTAAGATTATTCAATGTTGACATTTAAGTTATTTAGCAAGTATTTTTTGTTATTTATAATATAAGAATAGATTAGAAATTGTAATCTTTGAAGAGTTAGTCACTAAGAAGTGTTGTAAATATTGGTGAAAATAGAAGCTATGTTTGTAATCCTTACATAGAGTTAGAAATGGTTGTAAAAAAAATAGAAGCGATGTCAAAGAAGCTTTAAACAACACTAGAATAAAATATCTATCTACATTGTAGGAATGTTGGTTTATCATCAAAATAAAATAAATAGTTTCAAAATAAAAATTACTCCTAAGAGCACAAATGTGAATCTATGTCTATATGAGATGAACTAAGTGCAGGAAGGAAAATATTAACAAAGGCTAATAAAATACAACTTGTTGTAGCATACTATGAAAGTTGGTGCAATTTACAATTAATTGAAGCATTTTGCTTGTGTAGTTACCAACCGATAGCTTTATGTTGTGGCTTTGTAGAATACTTTATTAATCTTAGGTTGCAATTACATGAAAATATACTACTAATATAAGTATCTTAAATACATCTATCTAAAAGAACACCAAGAGATAACAATCTTTAGCTACTTTATTTACTTAAAGAGTCATTTTATTTTACTTTAGAACTATTTAAAGAATGATTCATAGCCCTTAATATGTTTCTCCCATCCAAACAATCATTTTATTCCTTGTGATTTACTTGTTGCTTAATATGTGGCATGTGGAAACCCAATATGTTTAATAAAGAAATGATTTTCATTGTTCCACAAATTCCTAATAGTTCAATTCCTTTGAAATTTGCAACCCTACATCTTCTCTTCGTGTTGCACCTAGTGAACTAGGTCCTCGCAATTCCAATTCTAAAAGTGCTAGGCCCTCTTTTTCCCTACCTACGATCACACAAATTATCAAGAGGATAAAGGTTAAGCTTAAGGAGAGTGGTGAAGTGCTCATGACATAAATTGAAAGGACCCCCTATGAGCACACTAAATGTGAAACTAATCAAGCCATTACTCTTGTTGATTTACCTGTTTAGATATAGAAAGTGAAAAAGGGAAAGGGGTTACAAACTTTGATAATTAAGTGATTTGACTTATTTTAATCTTGCTTCTAAGACTTGAAACTTGATCAACTTTGAATTTTTATGGTAGATTATAATGGCTTATATTTTGATTTGGATAACATGTTTATTTTGTCATTAATACATTTGGATATTTTGATGAGGCTAAAGATGATAAGTTGATTATAATTTTTCTACTAAGGTGGTTGTTTGTTATCTAGATATATTTTTTGAATGATAGTGAGGAATGCTATAGAAATTATTTGTCATTATGATGATTTTTTATTTCAATAAGTGGTTGGTAATGTTTGCATGGTTTAGATTTTCTTGTAGTACCTAGCTTTATGAATGGTGATGATCTCGGCTTAACAAGAGGAATCATTTCTTTCTCTCACCTTCAACTTCTATCTAAAAGTGTATATAGTATGGGCTTGTTCCCATGGAGATCTTATTAAGGATAATGTAATGTTTGTTTATGTTTATTATTTATGTGACATTAGCAATTGCTTTATGCTGACAATGTAAGTTATAAAGTGAAGATCACTTTATTTTGAATTTGAAGATTATAAAGTCAGTTTAGTGAACTTTGTCTTATAACTTAAATTTAAGCTATAGAGTTGAGTCTTATTTTCTTTTATTGTATGAGGTATAGTATGTCGGTTAAGTCTATTTGACATAAAGTCATTTATTTAAAACTTAGAATTATAAATTCAAGTTAGTTATAACCAGCTTGTCCACTTAAGAGGACATTGAAGACTTATTTCAAGGGGGTGTACAACATAGGTATACTAGTTCTATTGGGTTCTATTTTGCCATGCATTTGTGAGACATTTTTTGAGTTAAACATGCGATTGAAGGGAGATCAACAACACTTTCTTTGGTGGTAAAGTGCTTTACTTGAGGCAATTAAGTATGTCTATATGTTTAATTTAATATCAACTTGATTATCTCATATTTGATGATGTTTCAAGGCTACTCTTTTGATGATCTCAAGGAATATTACACTCATATGTGGCTTCTATTTTTGGGATTGTGCATTCAACTAATAAATATTTCATATAGATTGTTGGCATGAGAGATTTTTATTCTTCAAATGCATTTTCATCTATTGTACTTATTCAAATAGTTTTTTTTATCGTAGCTTGACCAATCTATAAATCTATTTTTCGAATAATTTTTTATTTATTTTATCACTGGTCTTACATGATTGTCTTGTACTTGTCTAATGTTGTATATTTATCTAACTAATAATAGTTATAGTTATGGTTTACTTAATGAGATTTGCATAGTTGTAATCTAATTTACTTTATTAGATTATATTAGTTTTTCCAACAATCATGCGACATTGAACAGAAGTATAGCATTGTTGCTTCTTTTTTTGATTATGCACTCGTGGTGTTCAATCCATAACACTTGTGATTAAGTAACTAGATTATAGTGTAGTTTAGGTTTATATTTGTTTTAACTTATCTTTTAGGATGGATTTTCAATCATTATCTTTATTAGTAAGTTAACAAAAGATTAGATTAATAACGCATCCATCTTTCAAATCATAAATGAGATAGTTCTCTTCCATAATTATTCTTACTTACTATTAACTCATAAAGTAATATAATTGACTCAATAATTCCTAGAATCTACTAGGTTAAAAATACACATGTACACACATACTAATTTTTCTTAGCAATTAAACTACCCTTCTAATGCCTCAACTAGTTGTCTAGTTAAAAGGTCTTTCACAATATAAACTAGTCCAATTTTGCTTTAACCCTGATGATGGTTAAATGATGGTTGCCTTGCTAGTCACGGAACTCAACACAACAAATTCAATAACAGTGTCAGGAGCTTCACAAGCAAATTGAAGAAAATGACAGGAATAAATTGATTTAGAATTCTATTAATAGTAAAAACTCAGAGACATTATGAAAATCAGACTTCCACTATTCTATTCGCTTACAAAACATTTACGTATCTATGGCCTCTACAGTTAGCATACAACTTGCAGAAAAACAAAGAAAGTACTTCCTATCTTTCTTGACTCCTTCCTTTTCTGCCTTATCTCAGCAATGGAATCGATTCTATTTCTAGAGTTTTCATTTTCTTTCATTATCAACCTGCCTCCCTCTCGATTGCCTTTCCACTTCCATTTTTCTGCCTTTCTCCAGTGAGCTGCCAACTGTTAAGTAACTATTATAGTGACTCTTTTCTTTCTTTCTGACTGTTCACCAACCGTCTGAGAAGATGCAGCTGATGCAGAAGGCTTTTCTTTGGCTTATCTAAGTGTCATGAAACTACTGATTCTAGACTCTTCAACTTCCTGTAATTCTGCCAACTGTCGATGTAAATGACTATAGATTTGGTTGAATAATAATGATAGACGAAGTGAAGAAAACTACATTCGAATTCAGTTCCTAGCGCATGGTGACAGAAAGTTTAATGCTTGCAGGGACAGGAGCTTCATTTCCATATGAAGGCGATAGGAAATTCTTTGATAAACCAAGGCGACAGGATCTTCCAAGTATTCTGCTTATTGTCAAAACAAACAAAACCAAAACATTAAGAAAATAAAACCAAAAAAATTGCATAGGGGTAAGATGCCCCTGCATCAGACTCCCTGGGTGAAACGAATTCATGAGCTCCTGCTCATGAGGTCTGCTATTGAATGACCCCTCTTGATTATCTCATCCTCAATGAGCTAGGAAGCATCTTCAATGGGATGATTGGTCCATTTGATGAGATATTTGTAGTACTCATGCCAATGGGTATTCTTCAGCAACTTCTTGTCCAGAATGCATTCAATCTCTTGTGGAGTAGTGATTGTCCCAGATTGCTCTTTCAGAGATGAAATTTCTACTTTAGTGTGCTCTACTTCTATATCCCCTTTGTATGGATATAAAGCTGCTACGTTGAAGATAGGAGATATATTCAAGTCTGTAGGCAAAGAAATCTCATATGCATTGGCAGAGAACTTCATAAGGATTTGGCATGGACCAATCTTTTTCATTTGAAGTTTGTTGTAGGTTCCTGTAGGAAATCTCTCCTTTTGAAGATGTGCCAATACAAGGTCTCCAACCTGAAACTGTAATTCTCTTTTCTTTTGATCAGCATGCTTTTTGTACTATAGATTACTGTCCTCAATGTTATGCTTCACCTTTTCTTGAATGTCATGAATGATTTGAGAAAATTCTTCGCCATCTGTACTCCTCTTTTCCATTCCAGCAAGATCACGAAGTTTAAATACACCTCTCGGATGTATACCATACACCACATAGAAAGGATTGAAAATTGTGCTTTTATTTGGGGAATTAATATGCAAATTCATCTTGGGCCAACATGAGATCCCAACTTCTAGGTGAACTACCAACAAGACATCTTAAAAAATTACCAAGGCTTCTATTAACAACCTCGGTCTGTCCATCCATTTGTGGATGATAAGCAAAACTAAAATTCAGATTTGTGCCCAATTTCCTCCATAGAGTCCTCCAAAAATGACCCACAAACTTAGTATCCATGTCAGAAATTATACTTCTTGGTGTACCATGCAGCCTTACAAATTCTTTAAAGAACAAATTGGTAATGTTACTGGCATCACTAGTCTTCTTACATGGTATAAAATGCACCATTTTTGAAAATCGATCTACTACAACAAAGATTGAATCATTAGCTCTTTGTGTACGAGGCAAACCTAAAACAAAATCCATACTCAACGAATCCCAAGGTCTAGTTGGAACTGGTAATGGATGATAGAGCCTCCCATTTTGACTTCTTCCCTTAGCATGTTGACAAATTTTGCACCTTTCCACATATCTTTTCACATCTGCCTTCATCTTTGGCCAATAATAATGGGTGCTCAACTGCATAAAAGTTTTATCCTGTCCAAAGTGACCAGCAAGGCTACCACAATGTTTTTCCTTCAACAAATTATCTCTCAAGGAGCCTTTAGGAATACACAACTTGTTTTCCTTAAACAACAAACTTTCTTGAATCATGTAATCCATTCATGGCTCTCTATTCTGACAAATAGGATCATTGCAAGCTACAAATGCTTCTCCAAAATTTGCATCTTCTACATACAACTCTTTCAAACTTTCAAACCCCATACTGTTAGCTTGTATTTCACTCAACAATAAACTCTTCCTACTTAAAGCATCAACAACTCTTATGTTTCAAAACAAAATTAAAACTTTGATTATACTCAACCCATTTAGCATGCCTTTGATTCAATTTGTGTTGGCTGTTAATAAACTGCAAAGCATGGTTATCCATATACACAATGAACTCCTTAGACAATAAATAATGTCTCCATTTCTTGAGGGACTGAACTAAAGCATAAAACTCCAAATCATATGAAGAATACTTTCTTTTTGCCTCATTTAATTTCTCACTAAAATATGCAACCGATTTTCCCTCTTGACTTAGGACTGCCCCAATAGCCAAACCACTAGCATCATACTCAACTTGAAACACTTTATCAAAATTAGGCAAAACAAGTATGGGCTATTCACTCACCTTCTTCTTGAGAAATCTGAAATTTTCTTCAGCCTCCTTGGTCCACACAAATGGTCTTTTATGTCCTTTAATAGTCTCCAAAATAGGTGCTACATGACTGAAATTTCTTATGAACTTCTTATAAAAACTAGAAAGACAATGAAAACTCCTTACCTCCATAACACTTCTTGGTGATGGCCAGTCAAGTATGGCCTGAACTTTCTTCTTATCCATTTTCAACCCTTCTTTTGACACCACAAAGCCCAAGTAAACCAGCTCGGTCTGCGTAAACACACACTTCTTCAAATTGATCTGCAACTTTTCTTAATGTAGCTTCCTAATAACCCGCCTCAAATGCTCTACATGCTTCTCTTTGGACCTGCAAAAAACCAAAATGTCATCCAAATATACAACCACAAATTTACCAATAAATAGTTTCAAAACCTCATTCATTAACTGCATAAAAGTACTAGGAGCATTAGACAACCCAAAAGGCATAACTAGCCACTTGTACAACCCACCACTAGTTTTAAAGGTTGTCTTCCATTCATCCCTCAGTCTAATTCTTATTTGGTGATAACCACTTTTCAAATCTATCTTAGAAAAATACATAGAACCACTTAAACAATCCATTAAATCTTCAATTCTAGTTATGGGAAACCTATATCTTATTGTGATTTTATTTATTGCCCTTGAATCAGTACACATGCACCATTCCCTTCCTTTCTTTGGAACCAATACTGTAATGCCCCTCGCTTTTTGGCTTGTGATAGATGTTATTTTCATATTGCTCTCTGTCGGTTCTGGAACAGTTGATAGTCTTATATTGCATATTTACAGTTTGAGACATTTGAACTAGTATGTTATGGGTTATGTTCTCCTTGATCTTGATGGACTATGTTCGATGGATATATTTAGACATGTGTTATGAGTTATGATGACATTATGATTACTTTAGTTATGATGTGTTGGACATGTTTAGTAATGGAATATTATTTACATGTTTTATGAGATTCGTTGATATTTGATTTTAAATGATGTGATTATAATCTTGTTCAAGAGCAGGGACGGTGCAACATTACTTGCTTCGAGTACCCTACTACGCCGCGATTCTCTGACTCTCCGAGTGTAGACATATATGTATTTGATCATATACAACAAGTTGTTGGATGCAAGCTGCAGGTACCGAACCTCGACTCCACCTGATATAGCAGGTTTGAGCGGGTTCTTTCACCAATGGATATTAATTATGGAAGATAACACAAGGTCTAATCCACTAGGTTAGTCCTTGTCTTTTGTTGTGGTCTTGAGTCGTGTTGGAACACTTGGTCTTTGCCTTGTTATGATTGGTTATCTTGTGTCGTGATGTTTAGAGAAGTCGTGTTTTATAATGTTTAAATTATGCTCCAGTGTGGATGGAAGATTCTTTAATGAATTAGTGGTTATTAATAATGCTCCTATTTTGTTTGTTAGATAATTATTGAATTAGCT
Organism: Cunninghamia lanceolata; assembly: GCA_027924645.1. Taxonomy (NCBI): domain Eukaryota; kingdom Viridiplantae; phylum Streptophyta; class Pinopsida; order Cupressales; family Cupressaceae; genus Cunninghamia; species Cunninghamia lanceolata. Next base: position 13,965,619 of record BSBN01000040.1, read on the forward strand.
TAAAGCTTTGGATGACTCCTTGGTTAAATTTTGTTATAGTTTGGAATTAAATTATCTTCTAAGATAAGATATTTATGTCATGAATGGAATTACGGGTAATTAGTGGTTATTTGGTACAGAATATTTTGGATATGCGAAATTAATGTCTTGTGTTGTCAATTTCGAAATTGGAAGATTTGGGAATCTCTTGATATAGCAAATTTTTGAAACTCACAGAGGAGTGGGTTGTTGGGAACGGATGCATGTCTTCTGCGTTTATTTTATGAGCTGAATCATATTTTTTTTAGAGGGGAGAAAATCTGGTTGGAAGGGAGAAATTGGGAGAAGAATAGAGAATTAGACACAGGATTTGATAAAGTTTGAAGAGGGTCTGGAATTCCGGCCTTATAGAAGATCGTCCATTATTCTAGGCATGCAAGAGAAGAAATAAGGTAATGATTTTACTAGTAGATAGTTCAATTATTTTGTTAAAGAAAGTTTCTAATTATTCTATCGATAGAAATTTTTAAAATCATATAAAAGAAAAGAAACTTATAAGTTCCTAATTACGAATGGATGTGGGTAGAAACTTAGTTCCTATTTATGAACTTCCTTATTATGAATAGAAACTTAGTTAAGTATGGGCTTTATTATATGCAAACACATTTATATTCTTATTCTTTTTAAATATATAGGATCATGTTGCTAAATAATTGTGTATTTTTAAATAAATGTAATTATGCTTTTTCTAAATTATGAACTTTATGATTTATAGAGGGAATGAAATGTAATTTATAAATTGTATAATTTCCTTGGTAGTAGGAAATAGGAAATTTAGTTTAATTTATGTTATTTAATATTGAGTTTGGATGTAATGGGATTAAGAAGTGGATTTTTGTGATTTGGAAGATGATATGGTATACTTGATTTATTAATAAAAAAATTATTTTTTTTTTTTTTTTTTTGGAAGTGTTAATAGATATTTGTTGATAGGAATAAGTTATGTTAATTGAGTTGTGTAGTGTCTTGTCATTAGGTTTTGTGAATTGGAAATTCTTGTGTAATTAAAGTTTGTGTATTGTCATAATAGAGGCCTTTTGCAAGAAAATAAGGTTTGGGTTTTCCAAGGCTTAGTTGTGTATGTATAAATTCATGTAAAGGATGAAATGTGATTTGTAATAATGTGGATTGAGAGCATTATGTCACTTGTTGAGGACCTTGAAATGAGGTTGTTTTATGACAATAATAAGACATACACAAAGGATTATAATTTTAGTTGCTTGATTAAATTGTAGTTGGTTTCTTGTGATAAAGGATTATGCTCATCATAGGTAAATACTTTTAGTCATTTTATTAGAAATGGTAAGCGTTAAATATTGGTTGGTAAGTCAAACTATTTAGGTCCATATTGTTGAAAAATGTAATATGTTTATAAGTAGGAAGTTATAGTTATTGATGTGTGTGTTTTTGTACAATTGGTAGTTTTTAGAATTTAATACAGGAAAAAGTATTTACTTATAGATGTGAGTAAATGGTGATACGCTAGGAACATATTCGTTTATGTTATAGTGTTTCATTAGAAATTATTGATGTCATTAACTTGAATTTTCTTATTATTGATGTTACATTGCATGGTTGGTTTCTTGCCTCATAAGAGGAGTATGTGAGTCTCTTTTCCTGTCGTCATCCTTATCATATCTGTGTACTAGTAAGGAATCCTTGTGTTCACCTTGGGTGGAGTTATGTCTTTATTTTGGTTAGTTGTGAAGTGGGAAATCAAGTAAGATGTCATGATCTCTTGGTGTCAAAATGCGAAATCATTGTCCCCGTCAGATAATGGATTCTTTTTCTATTGATTTGTATCTATCTCCAGGGGTGTGAGTTTTTTTTGGTTTTGGTTCAAATAGTGGCATGTCCATGAAATGGGATTGTATTATTGAAAGTAAGTGAATGGTGAGTAATGGTTAGGAGCTGGCTGTACCTTATTTTCCTTGCTCGTGGGGGTTTGGTTGTTGTTTAGAGATTGCTAAGGGAGTGGCTTCTATGGTGGGACCGGTGCCTAGGGAGAGGCCGCCTGGGTAACCCCATGGAAGTTATGAGCTAGTGGAAAACTTGATAACTGTTAGGAGGGTTGGGGTAGTAAACATTTAATAAGTTAAGCAAGATACCTCACCCATGTCTTGAGTGCTCTCGCAGGCTAAGGATGGGTTGAGAAGGCCTGGTTGGCAAGGCTGACCTCCTCGTCTCCAAGAGAGGACCCGTCAGTTCCGCATGTGTCACCCTATGGGGCCGGTGCCTAGAGAGAGGCTGCCAGGGTAACCATAGATGGGGGCTGGCTTCTAGTGATAGATAGCCTCGGTAACCCATGCCAGGACCATGCGATGACACTCTCCTTACGCAACGTAGTTTCATTCTCTTGATTTTTTTGTTACCTCTGGAGTATAGTCTTGGCTTCTTGATTGGTCTTGGTTGGATGTATGTGTTGTCTAGTGGAGTACTGTCATTTCTGTGCAGTCTTGTGTCTCACATTTCGGTTAGAAGTCTATTCTTCCTTTTTGTTTCATTGTTGTATCTTCGACCTAGTGGAGCCTCGGTGTTATCTCCTAGCTCGGTGGGGTGGACATCAGGGTTCCACATGGTTAGGAGGTAGAGCTATCCATTGGTCCTTCTTGGAGATTCAGATTGAGCCTTGTGTGGAGCTATTCCAGTTCCAGTTTGCTTTCTACCTTCAGCAGTGTTATATACTTTCATATGTATTCATTTGTAAAACGACATGATCGGTCTTGTAATCTTGTACTGAGACCTTGTAATTAAACCATCTTGCTATTGTAATAGTTATTTCAGCAATTTAGTGTTTATCTTTTATATGATTTTACTTTATATACTAATGTAGTTATGTTACCCTAGAGTTGTTAGAAGAGTAATTTCTTTTATGTTGTGTAATATGATATGTATCGTTACTGCTTTGCACTATCTTGCTTTTATAAAAAAAAATATTATTATTTCTGTAATTTTTGCACTTTTAGTCTAGCACTCTAGGGTTGCATAACAGGGCATGACAAATACTGCAGGAACAACACAAGGGCTTAGACTTTCCCTTATCAATCCTTTCTTCAAAAGATCCTCCACATGTTTCCTTATCTCCTCATTTTCCATAGGTGTTAGCTTATATGCAACCTTGTTTGGAAGGTTAGCACTCAGAATCAAATCCATGTGATGGCTAATGCTTCTAATAGGAGGAAATTCATTAGGCAAATCATTTGCAACAATGTCTAAATTCTCATTCAAAATGTCTTGTATTTCAATAGGCAAATCCTCCAACTTTGTAGAAGTCATTACACATCTAGGCTTAGGAACCAAAGCATAACCAATTTCTTCATTTTTTAGATCATGCAAGAACTCTTTACCACTTACCAACATTACCTTACTACTGCTGCTACTATTGTCCTCTTCTTTCTCCTTTATGGGCAGCAAGGTATGCTTCTCTCCATCCTTCTCAATGGTATAAGTATTCTCCTTTCCATCATGCACTGATTTCATATCAAATTGCCACGGTCTTCCAAGCAAAACATGGCACACATCCATAGGCATTATATCACACAAAACACAATCCTTATAACTGCCAATCTGAAAATCAACATAGACCTACTCACTAACCAATATTTGATGGCCTTTTTGTAACCAAGTCACTTTATATGGAGTAGGGTGTTTAATCCTTTTAATATTCAACTTTTTTACCATCTTAGTTGCAACAATATTATTAGTACTACCACTATCTATAATCAGCTTACAAAATTTACCTTGTGACTTACACTTGGTTTTAAACAATTCTCTCCTTTGAACTGGCTCTTGACTCTCTTTTTGTGGCTTCAACAACACCCTCTTAAGCATTAAAGACTCACCCAATTCTGCTTCATCCTTGTGATGCACTGGAGATCCCACACTCTCTTGATCGGCATGAATAACTTGATTTCTTCTCTCAAATTTTGAGTGTCCTCCTTATGATGATTCAAAGCATTCCCAACTCTTGTGCCCAAATTGATTACACTTAAAACATTTTCCTGCAAATCCTCTTCCTCTACCTTGTGAACCACCTCTTCCATAAGACCTTCCTCCTCTATTTTGATAACCACCTCTATCATTGTTGGTTGTCCCACTGGAACTTCCAGCCTCTTCACCTTGATGATGCTATTGTCCCCTACTTGTTTGTTGTCCTCTTCCTCTAAAACCTCTTCCTCTCTTCTTCTCTTGTTGACTTTGCTACCTTTGCAACTTCTCTTCTACCTTTAAGAGAAGTTGATAAACCTCTTCTAGACTCCTAGGGGACAAAAGACTCACATTGTCTTGCAAACTATACTTGAGCCCATTCACATATTGGGCTATCTTTTCCACATCTTCTTCAGCATGCCCAGATCAGACTATTAACTTGTAAAATTCCTCTGTATAATCCTTCACAGACATATCCTTTTGCTTCAAATTCTGCAATCTCTTAAAGAGATTTGCTTGATAATCACTTGGCAGAAATTTGGCCTTCAACTTAGCCACCATTTGATCCCAAGAGTTGATCTTTTCCTTATTTCTCCTTCTCCTCTCAGTTTGGACAAAGTCCCACCACACGGAAGCATGGCCCTTCAATCTGGTGCAAGAAAAATTTACTTTTTTATCTTCTACTACACCCTCATATTCAAAATATTTATCCACGTCTTTGATCCAATCAATCAAATCTTTACCATTGAGGCTTCCAACATATGTTGACACCTCTATCTTGGGTTTAGAACCCAAACTTATGACTGACTTCAGCAGTCTTTCCTCAAATTCTTCTTCTTGCTCTACCTATCCTGCCTCATTCTCTTCTCTCTATTATTCTTCCTCTTCATCACTTATATCTTCAACATCGTGAGTTCCTCTCCTCTGTGCTCTCTCTAGGGCTTCCATCCTTGCAACTAAATTCTGCAACAACTCAGGGTCACCTTGGTCTCTTCTGCCACGACCTTGGCCTTCTCCTCTGCCCACTCTTCTTGGAGGCATCTTGACCACTTATCAACACCCAATATCTTCAGGCTCTGATACCACTTGATGGCTGCCTTGCTAGTCACAGAACTCAACACAACGAATTCAATAATAGTGCCAGGAGCTTCACAAGCAAATTAAAGAAAATGACAGGAAGAAATCGATTCAGAATTCTATTAACAATGAAAACTCAGAGACATTATGAAAATTAGACTTCCACTATTCTATTACCTTACAAAACATTTACATATCTATGGCCTCTACAGTTGGCCTACAACTTGTAGAAAAACAAAGAAAGTACTTCCTATCTTTCTTGACCCCCTCGACTCCTCTAGTTTGCTCCTTCCTTTTCTACCTTATCTTAGCAATGGAATCGATTCTATTTCTAGAGTTTTCCTTTTCTTTCACTGTTGGCCTACCTCCCTCTCGATTGCCTTTCCACTTCTATTTTTTTGCCTTTCTCTAGTGAGCTGCCAACTGTTAAGTAAATGTTGCAGTGACTCTTTTCTTTCTTTCTAACTGTTTGCCAACCATCTAAGAAGATGTATCCGATGTAGAAGGCTTTTCTTTGGCTTATATGAGTCTCATGAAACTGCCGATTCTAGACTCTTCAACTTCCTGCAATTCTACCAACTGTCGATGTAAATGACTGTAGATTTGGTTAAAGAATTATGATAGAAGAAGTAAAGAAAACTCCATTCGAATCCAGTTCTTGCCGCACAGTGACAAGAAGTTTAATGCTTGTAGGGACATGATCTTCATTTCCATACGAAGGCGACAGGAAATTCTTTGATAAACCAAGGCGATAGGATCTTCCAAGTATTCTGCTTATTGACAAAACAAACAAAACCAAAACATCAAGAAAATAAAACCAAAAAAATTGCAGAGTAAGATGCCCCTGCATCAGTAAAATGGTTGATTGGTTGATTTGATACATTTTTCAACATAAACAAATTCAAGTAATCTATTGGAAAATATTTTTGGTTGTTCAAAATTTTAAATAAAGTACATTTATCACTTTTTGGGTTGTTATTCATAGCTAGTCTCCAAGAATCATTGCATGATTTCTTTGTCCTTAATTGGTTGCTATGGTTTTTGGTTTTTATTCCTTGTGATACAATATAAACAATAGAAATATAAATCCAATTTTAAAATTAAACTATCTCTCACACCTAGCCTATGTGAGTACTTGGTGGAGCCTATGTACATGGTTCTTCATAGATTTGGCAACACCTCTAGAAACATGGTAGTGTTTTCTCACTTTTCTCTTTTCTCCACCACTTATTCCCCTCAACCACCAATTTCCTATGGTAGTCTTTGCACATTATTGAAGACCCATTTCTACAAGTGCACTCTCTACTAATTCAAATTTCTCTGACCAAGACAATTTATCAAGGAGTCTCAAATGAGTAGAATAAGCTATAGTTTCTCACACAATCAAGGTACCAATCAAAGTATCATCTTGAGTTACATATGCCTACAAGAAAAGTAAAAATATCTAAACCTTTGTAAGCATAGAATGTATCAAATAACATACAAATTATAGAAAAAAAACTCCATTGATAGTCCTTGTAAGTCTAGTACATCATAATTTATGTATTACTAATGAGTAAGCTATAATTAAATCATACTAAAATTCCAAAGGAGAGGTTTTGATGTCAACCATTCCACTTTATAGATCTATATTGAGATGCATTAGTTATGAGTCTACCTAATTAGCCACTTTACTTGGTGCCACATTGGTATAAATGACAATAAAATCTCATATTCCTATCTAAGATACTATGTAAGCTATAAATTGTAAAAAATTATTACCTATCTCATTTAAAGTTTAAACTGCTTACTTTGTAACTCTATAATGATACACCATACAAATAGAGATAAAAGACAAGAATGATAACTATATGACATGAAATAACACTCCTGACCCCTAGACACAATTCTCATATGAACACAATTATAAATAGAAATAAAACTTTAAAGAATTTTAATTCAAAAACAAAATGATACCTTTGGACATCCATAATTTTCCAAGCTAGTGATTGACTTTATGGCTTATATAGACCCAATTGGTTGTACCTACAAGGGCATCTTCAAGAGTAGATTTTCCAAACCTAGAAAGCCACATGAGAGCCATTAGAGTGTAAGGATCCTCATATACCATCAAACCTTGAATAATAGTTTAAGTTTCACCATTACTAACAAATAGTGTTACACTTAAATCTTGCCATGTTATTGTGACTAAAAGATTTATGCCTTTTAAATTCTAAAACATTTTACACAAACAAGCAACATGCAAATAGTAATTTAGTTACTCATAGTTCTATCTCTCTTCTCTATCCACTAAAATCAAGTAATACTTGCCTCCCCATTATACTCCCCATAAAACAAAAGGTAATGAAAGAATAATTCATCCTTATAATAATAAAGAATCTCATAATACAAATTAGTGAACTTCATATTAATTTTGTTCATAATTAAATTCCATCCTTAAACTGTAAATGCAATACTTTAACAATAAACAAAGTGATACAAAATAAATACAATTGTATAAGAAGGGTGGGACATCAAAATCTCATTATCCTTTCCATTAAATACCTTAGATTTTCAGTTCAAGTTTATTATATATCAATAAAGTTGCAAAAAAATCTTTAAAATATCATAAAATAACAAATTTACTTTCATATAATAAAAAAGTTAACTTTTAAAGATCAAAAAGTATAGACTTCCATCACTTGAAATGGGCCCCAAACTAGTGCTAGGGCAAAATAATTATGTCCTAGAGAATTAATCGCAACTTATTTAAATAATTATATAGAATAAATTTGAAATAAATGGATTGCAATTTATTTGTTAACTTGATAAATCATTCCTCGATGTCTTATATTTACTTTTTAGATTTATTTTTTCAAAACCTTTCCATTAGTCACTTTTTTTCAAACATAGTAAATTTTCTAAATAGACTACATTACTTTTTCTTTTGCTAGTAGGTGATTTCATTAAAATAAACTAAGAAAATAATAATATTAAAAAGTATATCTAAATGTTTTTATTGTTTTAAATTATTATGAAAGCTTAGTTTTTGTAAAAGAATAAATTGATTTGCTTATGTCTTATGTCTCCTATTAAATTTGTTTTTTTGAAACCTTTCCATTATTCACTTTTTGGTAAACATAGTAAATATTTTAAATAGATTATGTCACTTTCTCTTTTTATAGTAGCTAATTTCATAAAAAGTAAATTGAAAAAAACTATTGAGAAAATAATAGTATAAAAAATAAAAAATATTTTTTAAATTATCATGAATTGTGAGAGTTTTTCTTTAATAAATTGATTTGTTTATTTTTTACAATAATTTGAGGTGAGTTATAAAGAGGCTTATATTTAAAAATTGTTATATTGGTAGATAATAGTGGAATTATTTAAATATCATCTAGTTTTATTAAAAAAATTTACTACATGTGTACTTGAAAAGTCTAAATTTACCAGGTACTATGTACTTGGTTTACTTAATAATTCATAGGTCTACTATCATTTATGTCATTACTAAAGAATTAATGCAATCAATCACATTCAAGAACTAACATGTATCTTCTCACGTCCCTCGAGGTATTGTGTAATTGAATTTTGGTCCAAAATATTGTAGGTTGAAAAACACAATATGTATTTCAACATGCACATGTTTAGTTTAGGGTTTGTAAGTCGTCTTTCAAATTTCTAACCTTCTTCAGTCATTTATAATTTGTTATATTTCAAATTTATTTACCTTTTTTAATTCATTCATTATGTTTTGTATTTCCAATGTAGTGATTCCTTAAGCAAAATATAGGTCGAAAACACATGTATTTCAACCTCCACATATTTAATTCATGATTTTCTAAATGTATTTCAAATTTATCACCTTCTTAGGTGATTCATATTTTGTTGCTTTTGAAATTTTAGGATTTGTACATTGACAAATTGAATATTGTGTAATTGAATGCTGGTGAAGAAAATTACATGTTGAAAAACATAATGTGTATTTCAACCTACACATGTTTAGTTTATGATTTGTATGATGCCTTTCAAATTTTTGGCCTTCTTAGGTCATTTATACTTTGTTTGTTTCAAATGTTAAGATTTGTACATTGGAAAAAATGAAAGTTATATAATGAATGTTGGTAAAGAAAATTGTAGTTTGAAACACACAATGTGTATTTCAACATGCACATGTTTAGTTTATCATTTCTAACATGTCTTTAAAATTTCTAACTATAGTATGATTTAATAATATATACTAATTATTAGTATATATTATGATGTATTGTACTCACAAGGGCCATCAATGGAGTTCTTTCTAGGTAACTGATATTTGATGTTTTATGCTAACAAAGGTATAGATTTTTTAAAAATTTAGAAGCACTAATTTGATAGAATTTTGATGAAGAAAATTGTAGGTTCAAATTTAGATTGTGTATTTCAACTTGCATATGTACCCATTTCTTAGAAGTGTTTGTGATCACATTTTCATGAGATCACATTATTTTACAACATTTTCATGAGAGTTTTTAGCTATTACATTGTGATCACATTATTGTCATTGGTGCTACGTTATTTCTTGATATATATTTATAGCAACCATTTTTGAACTTACAAGTTTTCATGACAACCTTCCATTATAGTCAATGAAGAAAATTGTAGGTTGAAAAACACAATGTATATTTTAACTCGCACATATTTAGTTCATAATTTGTAAGATGTCTTTCAAACATATGACCTTGTAAGTTGATTCATAATTTGTTTTATTTTAAATTTTGGGAAAATGAATATTATGTAATTGGATGTTTATCAAGAAAATTATAGGTTGAAGAACACAATGTGTATTTCAACCTACACATGTTTAGTTTATGATTTGTAATATGTTTTTCAAAATTTTGACCTTCTTAGTGTTGTTATATGGAGCCTAATCAGAATCGAAGGTTAAATTTTCCCCTTTTTATCAGCGCAATTTCCCCCCAAATTATTTAACGAGAATTTGGGGGCAGCGTTCCCAAGACAGAGTCAAGGGGGAACGCCCCTTGCGGGGTCTAGGGGTAGTGCCCCTAGCACGCTCCTTGTCGCAATACACGGCAGGGTCGAGGGGCAACGCCCCTGAAAGCTCAAACGACTTTTATTATTTTATAAAGGCATCAGAAATTATTTTTTCTATTGGCCGACATAAAAAAGCCCTATTTTGTAACTGACATAAGTCTTGATAAAAACGGCTAAGGGTTAGGGTTTTTGTTGATATTGTATTATAGCATTTGTAGCGGTATTGAGTTACAAGGATTGCTGGTTGTAATTGGTTCAATTTGCTGGATAATAATATTGGACTCTTTGTTGGTGGATGTAGCCCAAGTTTGGGTGAACCATGTTAAAAATTGTCTCTCGTTGTTATTATTTCTGTGTATTTTTCATTCCTCTGTTTAATCTTTATTTGCATTTAATTTATATCTTTTGCATGCAATTCCTAACACTTAGGTCATCTATAATTTATTGTATTTCAAATTTTGGGATTTGTACATTAGGAAAATGAATATTGTTGTAATTGAATGTTGGTAAAGAAAATTGTTGGTTGAAGCACACATTGTGTATTTCAACCTGCACATGTTTATTTTATCATTCCTAACACATCTTTCAATTTTCTAACCTTCTTATTTGATTCATAACATGAATATATATTTTATCTATACTATCATTCATTTTTAAATAATTCAAAAGTTTAATATACAAATCAATTTGTAAATTAAATTGTCACTAACACTTCTAATAAATTTCTAAGACGTTTTTCAAATTTTAGACCTTCTTGGTTGATTTATATTTTGTTGTCTCAAACATTAGGATTCATACATTGGAAAAATGAATATTGTGTAATTGAATATTGATGAAGAAAATTACAAGTCAAGAAATATGTATTGTGTATTTCAACTAGAGACTATACCCATTTCTTACAAGTGTTAGTGACACTTTAAATTGTAATTTAATTACATTCCTAATTATAGACAACTCATTAAATTAAATCATTCAAAAATTTAATATGAAAATTAATTTTCAATGGGTTACATATAATTGAAAGTCTCTCATGCTTATTACACTATTAGCTGAAAACAAGTTGGTTACACACATGAATCAAAACATACATGATTCTCACAAGGCTTGGAAAATGCCAATGAGTGTGCTTAAGGTAAATAAGGAATGTGTGGTATATCCACATGTCCTTCCTAATCTATATCCACAAGCTCTTATATCTAGAGGAATTCTGACATCATAACCCTATTGATTTCAAGATTATTCCTACTTTAATTTTTCAAACCATTTAGCAGGATCAATTGGATTGTTTGGGTGCACAAGTGAGTGGGAATATCCTTGAACTCAAATAATGAAATTGTACATAGTATCAAATCATGTTTGGGATGTGTATCTTGTAGAATTAAAAGTTGAGGCAACTCATAGTTACCATTCTCTATCACACGCTTTAACCTTTGAATTACCATAATCAAAATTAGAATGGGGTTAAAGCATGAGTGGGGATAAGGGGACTTATTTTTGTGGATGCCACATAGAGATGAGTGTCAATCCTAGAACACACATCTTTCAAAAGATGGAATTTCACCACAAATTTATTCTTGTTCCTCATTTACATGCACACAATCAACAAAATCATTAGTTAGCAATGAACATTGCCAAACAAAATCACAAGCAACCTCATGACAAGAAATACTAGCTTGTGTCTTTTTTAATTCTTTTTTTTCTCATTTTGCACTCCCTCTTCTCCTACCTTATCATCTATTTAGTGAAATTTTCTTGCAATCTATCATGATAATATTTCCTCATCCTGATGGTGGATCATGGAGTATGATCTGAAACATTGATGCGAAAAAGACTCACATTCATCCTAATGATGGATCATAAAGTATGATCTAGAATTTTTATGCAAGAATGACTCACATAGTTATATCCAAAAGCATTCTTGATCACTAATTAATTTATAGTAATTATTTATTAACAATTATAACAAAATTTATTGTTAATTATAATAGTGTTATATAAAAACTATATTATATAAATATAAACTATGTTATATAAATATGTATTTTTTGATATGTGAAATGAGGGATCTAGGGCCCTCTCCAGGGCTTTTCTTATAAATGAAAACAAATATATACATAAACTCTATTTTTAGCCCTTAACAGGAGAACTATAATCAGATGTCCCTATCTTAAAAATTAGGGAAAACTACTTGTTACAAAACATTACTAAATTTAACATACAAAAAGTTTGAAAAATAAGCTTTAGAGGTCTAAGCTAGACTAAGACACCCCCAAAGAACTTTCTATAATTATATGCTCTACTTTCCTCCATAGAAAAACTTCATTGACTACGTTCTATACAACTATTGATTATAACACAAAGAAGATCCCAAGATGTTGATTGAAATGGGGTTTCTAAAAGACGTTTCACTCCTCCCAAAGAACAAAAATACTTGAGAATTGTTAAAACTATCATAATTCACATCTTATGGGAACTTAAACCCACCTTTCAACTAAACCATTCCAATTATTCAAATTATTATCAATTTTCAAGTCTTCTTTGATTTAATCGCATAATTGGCCAAGAAGTTGTTGACATAAACCCTCAAAACAAGTCCAAGTAAATGATCCCATGGTCCCTCCTTAGCTATACACACAATTGAATAAAAATAAATACATCTAAATTGACATTCTTTTTGTGTTTTGTTGTTGTTTTAAGCTATTTTTTGTCTCTATTTTACTTCTCGGTAGCTCTCTAGTCCTCATTACAGCTCATTAGTTGTAATTTTGTAAAGGGTTTATGGTCCCTTCAAAACAACCTTACCCAAATTAAAGCAAACTCTAACATAGATCTAACCACATAAAAAAAATAAAACAAAATTTAATATTCAGATATTTGTTATTTGTGTCATTATTTTTGTCTTGCTTAAGTATTTGAGATTCTATTATGGGGCACTACCCTTAGAGAAATGTTGGAGATTCTTTGTATGACACATCCCACCACTTGGATTGTATGTTATGATGTCTTAGGGATTTATTACAAGTGTTAGTGACAATTTAATTTCCAAATTCATTTGTATATTGAATTTTTAAATAATTTAAAAATGAATGATAAAATAGATAAAATACATATTCATTTTATGAATTGAATAAGAAGGTTAGAAATTTGAAATATGTGTTAGAAATGATAAAATAAACATGTGTAGGTTGAAATACATAGTTTTTACTTCAAGTAGCAATTAAGACTTTCATTGGGCCCCATGAGAGCCATTAAGGTGCAAGGCTTTGCATATCCCATCAAACCCTAAATAACAGTTTGAGTTTCATGACAACTAATAAATATTGTTACACTCAAATCTTTCCATGTTAGCTTGGTTGAAACATCAGTGCCTTTTGAATTAGTTTTTTCCTTCCACAATGTCTCAAAAGATTTATTTAAAAAATAATCAATATGGTTGTTAGAAAGAGAATTAGTCATTTTACACTTAATTTTTTATCAACAAATAATCACCCTCTCAACAAGATAAAAAGATTCAAACTAAGCTTGTAGCTACCATAAAATTGCTCTTACTCCGTGTAATTATGAATTATAATATAGCTAAAATGGGTATTCATTTTATGAATCAACTAAGAAGGTTAGAAATTTCAAAGACGTGTTAGAAATGATAAAATAAACACATGTAGGTTGAAATACACTGTGTCTGTCTCGACCTACAATTTTCTTTACCAACATTCAATTAAAATAATATTTGTTTTCCCAATGTATGAATCCCAACATTTCAAACACAAAAAATTATAAATGACCTAAGAAGGTCAAAAATTTTAAAGTCATCTTACAAATCTTAAACTAAACATGTGTAGGTTGAAATGCACATTGTGATTTTCAACATACTATTTTCTTCACCAACATTCAATTACACAATATTCATTTTTGCAATGTACAATTTCGAATACAATAAATTATGAATCAAATTTTAGACCTTCTTGATTGATTCATTTTTTGCTCTATCTTAAATATTAGGATTCATATATTGACAAAATAAATATTGTGAAATTGAATGTTGATAAAAAAAAATGTAGGTTGAAATGCACAATGTGTATTTCAACTTGCACATGCACCAATTAGGTTGAAAGATGAGACATGACATAAACCATTTTCCATCATATCAAACTCAATGGACATTCTACTTGATAAAGGTTTGGTTAATTTTTAGGTAATTAACTACATTCAACCTTTTATTTTTACTCTCTTGTCATTGGAGGAAGTCTTAGCAAAATTTGATATTGGCTATGGTGTTAAAAATTTGGGTGGTATTTTTCCATGGGCTACTCTTCAAAAGTCCCCTGTAATGCATGCTTATCTTTTGGCTATGAGAACGGGTCTCATCTTTGAATCGCTAGAGGAATGTTTGTCAACTGTAAATTATAATTGTATGGCAGTTGGAGAGGAGATATACATTAGTGCTTTGAACTTGTTCAACTCTCTTCATTTTCTGCTAAAGCACACAAAGGAAAATTTTCATGGCAAGATGGTCCACTCCAATATGATGCCTCAAAGGTGTCTAGCTCAAGTGGAAGCTACAACAATTAAATATCTTTTGAGGAGTTTTTTTTGTCTTTATCTCTATATATAGATGGTTCAATAGCAATATTTTTCTATAATGTATTTATGTTTTGTTCTCTAAACTGTGCTCCAAAGCCATTCATTTGTAAACTTTTTATATTAATATAATATAGTGGTTATGTGCCACATTGATTGATCAATATATAATTCAATAAAAAATGAATATTAATATTAAAAATATAAATATTATATCTTATTTATATTTATTAATGTAATTATGTAAAATATAGATTATAATATTATATATTATTATATATTATATGTTATAATTTATAAGTATAACTATAATATAGATTTCATAATCTATATCTAATTATTATGAGGTTTTAAAAAATTGCATAAATCTCCAAAAGATCACTACATAATGATTAGTGAAATGATCAAACAATGCATATTATGCAAGATTTGACAGTTCTGAGAAGTGTCAAGTGAACTGCACTTTTTTTTCCCTTCGACCAATATCACAACAATAAGTTGTGTTAGATCTGGTAATCCTTTAGAAGAGTGTTGAGCTGCCAAGTGTCATTGGACATGACATTAATTGGTCTCTATTATCGGGCCCACAAATAAGCCAACTCACCTTCACCATCCAATAGCATAGTGTCATAAAGTTGTCAAACTGAAAGTGTTTATATGTTATGTGACTTGTCGGATATAAAGAGGATGATCAATGGTTTAGGTTCATCTATGCTATTGTTGTGGAAACTTTTAAACAATGGATCCCGTCAATTCCAACTTTGCAATAGTGGACCAATAGTGCAATGTTTAGAACCTATCATAGGTCTACCATCCCAAAATGTTGCACAATGCCACAATGTGGCACTCATGACCTCATATTAACCCTTAATCACTTAATTTCCTTTAGAAAATAAATAGGGACCATGATATATACCAACTCATGTACTTTGGCTAGTGGCGCAACATTTTAATGTTGTCAAATTGACAATGTTTAAATGTTGCAAGATTGTGCCATGTCAAACTTTCTAGCTAGGACATCAACAACTCCAAGAAGAACTTTTTATTTAATCCCAAGTCTTTGAGAATAGTGGGTGGACTACTAAATGTTGACTTGGATGAAACATCCAATAGCACAACATTTAGCAAATCTCAGACTGACAACACTCAAATGTTGTGAGATCTCTCCACATAGCTCTGCATCCTTCATCAATGATCAAGAAGAAATTTTCACAACACTTCCAAAAGTAGCTTCTACCTTCCTATCTAACTTAATGGGCATTCTACTAGATAAAGGTTTGGAGTCAAATGAAATCATTTGAAAGATAGGTTAACTACTTGTTACCGGGTATTGATGCAGCAGATCACCAAATTCAGAGAAATGGTGTAGAAAATTAGAGATTGTAGCTGATGAGATTGCCCAAATGTGTGAAGTGACACTCAAGTGAAGATTTGTTCATTGCAATTAACGATCCTTTGTCAAGAGTGTAGGTTTCGTATTGCAAATTATGATTATATAAATTGAGCCCCAAGCATATAAGAAAAACATTATTGTACACCTATGAAGAAGTCATACTTGTCCCTACTCTTTGCAAATATTTAAGTGGTTCACTAAGTTTTTATGCAAAAGGCAATTTATATTTGTAGAAGGAGGTATCAAACAACAATATGTCAAAGAGGAAGAGGAGTTTGCCTTCCAAGCCTCTCCAGGACCTTCCCCTGGAGTTCAAGGATAGTAAATCCTATGTTGCAATGCCTGCATAGCCGAGGGCATGAATTCCAAATGTAAGAATGATCAAGAAGGGGAAGTGTTCTAACTCTTCTCTTGTATTCAATATTGTCGATCATATTTTTGATATTGTACTTTCTTGAAGCCTACAAAGAATTTGAGAGAATGAGCACGTGCATGAATGTTGACTTGATTGAGAATGGGAGAAAAAGAGAGATTTGGAATAAGGGTCTGGAGCTCTACATTGGCACAATATATAGTTTTGATTGTTCATCCATGCTCAGAAATCATTGAAGCTTGAATCAAATATTTTTATGTAAAAATAGGGACAATTTAGGGAAAGAATATTCAAGTGAAAATCAATGCCAATGTTATCAAGGAGATGTTGTAGTTGAAATATGATGAACAAGCATTCCTCTATAGTTCCCAAAGATTGTAGTGAATGTGGGGCACAAGAATTTAATAGCTCAACTTCTTGAATAAGGAGCTTTGCCTAGAAAAGGATAATAGTGAGCTTCTCTCTCTACCAATTGCTCTGCCATAGTTTACACAAGATTTCTAGGATGCCTATTCTATGATGGCCCTTTTTTTTGGTTTGGATGATGATAAGAGCATATATGATTTTCAATTAAGTGTTCCCTTCAAACTCAAGATAATCACCTGAGAGAAAGCTTTCAAGTTTGATTTTGTAGAAGTGACAGTAGACAATATGTGTTTCTAGTTGGTACATTTGGTATGTAATAATTATTTAAGTATTCTTCTTTTTTTCTCCACTTGATCTTATATTAGAACACCTAATTTTACCAGTTCTCCATATGCATCTTTCCATTGTTAACGAGTCCATTGATGCTCAGAAGATCATTCTGGTGTCTGCTTGGACATCTATCCTCTCAAGAACCTCATACTACTATGAGTTTATGGAAAGTTTACACTGTATTCATTTCTTTGAGGGCACAAACTTCTAGAAACTTGGCACAAGTCTTGAATAGTGAATAGTGTAAACCTATTAGCCCAATGAAAGTTTAGAAACCAAGTTAAACATGTGTGGTGCTCCAAATCTCTTGAAATGTGAATATGATGTATATGTATCCTATTGCAACATATGTTCCAAATTGTGATACCGAGTATGCAAATGTGGTGGTATGTAGTGACATGTTTTGTGACTAAACTTTGGGATGCTCCTACATCAAAAATAAATATTTTCCTAGTTTTTAATTAATTAATAAATTAGAACATTAGTATGCAAGGTTGAGACACTTTTCCTAACATTATCCCACTTTTCAAATACCTTGCCAAAGAGCAAAGGGGAACTCCAACATTGAAATCTAACCACTAGGGATTGTGAGACCCATAAACTCCTTGCACAAGCTAAACTTATTTGTGTTCACTAGCTTCATCAATACATCTACAACATTCAACAAAGTATCAACCTTCTCTAGCATCACCCTCCCATCCTCTACCATGTCATGAACAAAATGGTACTAGAAATCTATGTGCTTCATCCTCTCATGAAAGGTTAGGTTCTTATGGCACTCTAACTGTCACATATAACTTTGTTAGTTCTCTAACTCAACCCTACATCTGAACACAATATCTTAAGCCATGTGACTTCCTTACAAGCATAAGTAGCTACCATGTATTCAACCTCTATAGTTTACAAAGCGACCACAACTTGTTTGTTACTCACCCAACTGATAGCACCAGCAAATAAATTGAATACATAACCACTAGTGAATCTTCTACTACCAACATCACCTACACAATTTGAATCCAAAAATCCATGAATATTGAGTTATAGTCCCTTGTAGAATCACCTTGTTAGAAAATAGAGTACTTGAAAGTACCACACAAATATTTGAAGACCATCTTAATTGCATCCCAATGATCTCATTTAGGATTAGCCATGAAACAACTAAGGCTTCCCACTACTTAGGCAATGTCTGGTCTTGTATGTAGACCATAACATACATCAAAATCCTAATGAAATTAGTATAAGGTAGTCAACCCAAGTCCTCCATCTCATTGGGTGAAGATGAATGTTGCTCTACATGTAACTTAATCCCCATTGAAATAAGAACACTCAAAGGTCTGCAAAGTGACATACTATGTCTTTCCAACACTAAGTTCACATAGTTGCTCTAGACCAACCAAATCTTTCTAGTTTCTTTATCTCTTATATTCTCCATACCCAAGTCCTTCATCTCAAAATATACTAAAAGTTGAGACTTCAAATCACAAATCACATCTTTACTATTACTGAAAATAACATATTATCAATGTATAATGTGATAATAGGGAATTGATTACCATCCATCTTATAATAAATTCAATGATAATTTGGATGTCAAAAATTTTAAGCCCAACACAAAAGATTCAAATTTTCAGTTCCACATCTTAGGTTGCTCCAATACTCATTTGCATCCAACAAGCTTTCTTCCTCTTGGCAATAGTACCAAATCCCATGTGTCATTTCTCCTTAATGCAACCATATCATCATCCATGGTTGCTCTCTAAGACTCAATATCACTAATATTCATAGCCTCCTTCACATTTCTAGGCTTATTGGTATTAATAATCAAAGTAAAAACACATCTCCAAACATAAGGAGTGTACCTATTTGGTTGTTGTCTTTATTGAGTGGACCTCCTCAAGAGTTGAGGTGGAGTTTCCATTTCCTCTTTAGAACTATCTAGACTATCTAATCTCTCCTCCTCTTCAGGTCCTTTAGGAACTTTTGGTTCAACCTTCTTGGTTTTTAGGAGTAGCTAAACCACATCTTTCTCTCCACCCTGTTCTAGCTACAAAATTGTAGGATAATGTTTGAAATCTCTAAAAATAACATTTTTGTTGTACAAAACTCTCTAGGCCACAAGGTCCCAAAGCTTGTACCCTTTCACACCAACACCATAGATAATGAAGATACACTTAACTAACTTGTTTTCTAATTTTGATCACTTCTCCTTAGGCACATGAGCATACCAAAAATATGAAGATGTTGCAAGGATAGATTTTTTGTCCATCCACACCTCCATCTAGGTGTCTTTTAAACAAGATTTGATGTAAGAGACCTATTAACCACATAACAAGTTGTAGCAATTGGTTCTACCTAGGATTTTTTTCTAAGCCAACACCACTAAGCATACTCCTAGAACTCTTCATCATTGTGATGTTCATTCTCTCTACACTCCATTCTATTGAGAGGTATATGGAGTTGTATTATGTCTCTCTATCCCATGTTCCTTAGAAAATCTATCAAAATCTCCATAACAAAACTCATTGTCATTGTTATCTCTCAAAACCTTAATCTTACTATGGTATGATTTTCTATAAAAGGCTTAAGATCTTTAAAATGGCCAAAGACTTCAAATTTACTTATAAAGAAATACACCTTTGTCCTTCTAGAATAGTCATCCATGAAAGATATTGTTAGACTTAGGGTAGACAACTAAGAGGGGGGGTGAATCAGTTGTCCAAAACTTTCTTCCAAATCAAATACTTAACTCCACACAAGCATAATAGTAAATCAATCATGAAAGCATAATGCAACAAGTTAAGAGCAGATACACATTAACACACATAACACCAAGATTTTTGATGTGGAAAACCCAGTTAAGGGAAAAACCATGGGGTGATTAAGCCAAGATAATATTCTCTGTTAGAAGAATAGCAAGAACAAATGATACATGCCAATTAGGGCTCACTGCCTGAGCACACTGCTCACAAGAGGCTCACTGCCTACAAGAGACACACTGTCTACAAAAGGAATAAGTATCACATACTTGAACTGGTAAATAGCATCTTCGCCATGCTTGAGTCAGTTCTGTTTAAGCTCAAACCTTCTGCTCTGCCTTTCGCTTCTTCCTTGCTACCACTTCCTCATCTCCACAGACACACACTGAATTAACTTCGCAGTCCCTTATTTATACATGACATCAACTTAGGAACAAACATCTAAGTCGGCAGTCATCCATAAGAGCATCCGCAAGTTGAGTGAATCATCTGATCAGCCAGCCTAAGAAAGAACACCTTCATCCGGAAGTATTTCTTCAATTTTAGACTCCATCTCTAATGCGGACCATCAACACGAACTAAACATGATCCAAGGACCTCCACAAACTTGCCTAAAACACCAAGAACATCCATACTTCCTCTACTTACTGAAATCCTTCTCTCCTTCATCCGGAACCTCAAGAACACAGTCTGCCATTACTGTCACAAAGGAATAGATACTTACGAACCTTCAAACCACGAACCAATTGAGTTAACGCACCACACAGACTTCCCCAAGACTTCCTCAAATCCACAGAACCGGAAAATGCATTTCCGGATCTCACCGGACCTACCTGTATCACTCTGTCATCACTAAACATCTACCGGAACCGGTTTCACTTGAACTACCATAACTTCTTCATATCTTCATGCAGACCTCTAAAATCTCTATTGGAACATCTTAAGACACATATCTATAAACCCTTTAAACCGCATCCTCTGATCCTCATCCTGTCTTGGACTTTTACCTTATGTCATCACTGTTCTTCACTATTCCTGATTGAGACTAATTTTTTCAATATCCTCAGCACACAACTCATCCAACCTTATCATTAATGTAACAGGAGTATGTTGACATCACTGACAACACCGGTTAGGCCCATACTTGCAACAATCTCCCCCTTTGTCATTGATGGCAACATATGATGTGAAAAACTGTTTAACCATCAAGACAAGAAAATCACCTTACTGTCACAACTTCCCCTATCAACAACAACCATTCACATGTCTTCTCTCCCTTTACTGCTCCCCCTTTGATCAGTAACCACTTGTTTTTCACATGTCTTCTCTCCCCCTTTGACATCAATGGCAAAGGGCACATACTTGTAGTTCCACCACTTCAGAACCATGCTTGCTGCTCCCCCTGAGTAGCAGCTCCCCATCATCAGTCCAGACCACAAGATGTGACTGTGATATCCACCGGACTGATACACATCAGTGCACTTTAGTTCACCACTGGAGGGGCAATAACCCCTAACTTCTCCCTGAGATACTCAAAAGAGTCCTTAGGTAGAGGTTTAGTAAAGACGTCTGCAATTTGATCCTTTAAAGGCACAAACTCCAATCTGACTTGATTCTTGTTCACTTGCTCTCTCAAAAAGTGAAATTTGATGGAAATATGTTTAGTCTTTGAATGCAACACTGGATTCTTGGATATGTTTATTGCACTTGAATTATCACAGAAAATTATGATGGGCTCCTCATATTCTACTCTGATGTCTCTTAACATCTGTTTCATCCACAAAACTTGAGTACAACTACCTGCTGCAACAATATATTCTGCTTCTGTAGTAGACAGAGATATTGCTTCTTGTTTCTTTCTTAACCAAGAAACCAATCTCTTCCCCAAAAAGAATGCTCCACCACTGGTACTCTTCCGGTCATCCACATCTCCTGCCCAATCAGCATCTATATATGCATGAAGAGAGAAATCATGAACTCTAAGATACCACAACCCATACTCAACTATCCCCTTTAGATATCTAAAAATCCTCTTGATTGCCATAACATGAGATTCTCTAGGATCAGCTTGGAATCTAGCAACAAGACCAACAACCTGCATAATATCTGGTCTAGTTTGAGTGAGATACAACAGTCCTCCAATCATTGACCTATATTTTGTCTAATCAACTCTGGGAGAGTCATCATCTTTGCTCAACTTACATCCGGTTGCCATTGGAGTGTTCATTGGTTTTGAGTCTTCCATCCCAATTTTCCTCAACAATTCTTTCACATATTTTGATTGAGAAATGAAGATTCCTTTCTTTGTTTGAGTAATTTGTAGACCCAAAAAGAAATACATTTCTCCAAACATGGACATCTCAAACTCACTTTTCATTTGACTTGCAAAAGTTTTACACATACTATCTCTTCCTCCAAAAATGATATCATCAACAAATACTTCAACAATTAAGATATTTTCATGATCAATTTTGAAATACAAATTACTGTCAGCAGTACCTTTGTTGAAACCAATCTTCAAGAGATGCTTATCCAATCTTTCATACCAGGCTCTTGGGGCTTGCTTCAGTCCATACAGCGCCTTTTTCAATTTGTAGACCATGTCACCATGATAAGACAATTGAAATCCATCTAGTTGCTCAATGTACACTTCTTCTTCCAAATTACCATTTAGGAAGGCAGATTTGACATCCATTTGATACACCTTGAAATCCTTAAAGGCAGCAAATGCAAGAAATAATCTGACTGCTTCAATTCTTTCCACCGGAGAAAAAGTCTCTTCAAAATCAACTCCTTCAATCTAAGAGTAACCCTTGCAGACCAATCTAGCTTTGTTTCTGACTACTTCACCAGCTTCATTCAGTTTGTTCCGAAAGACCCATTTGGTTCCAATCACATTCGTGTTTCTAGGTCTGGGAACAAGATCCCAAGTGTGATTTTTCTCAATTTGCATTAGTTCTTCCTCCATTGCTTTTGACTAATTTTCATCATTGCAAGCTTCATTCACTATCTTAGGTTCAATCTTTGAAATTAGACAATACTCATCTGAATTTTGAGCAAATCTCCTCCTTGTTTGTACTCCTTTGCTTTTGTCACCTATGATCTGATCTTTAGAGTGGTTTAGAGTTACATACCTTGGAACTTTCGGAGTTCCTTACACCTCTAACTCTTGATCAGTGTCATTGAGACTTATCTCTTCTTCCTGACTTATTGGATCAACTTGACTTTGTTTCTCAGAAGAGGCTTGGATACTTTGAATCTGAACACCATTCTGATCATCTTCATCATACTCATGAATTCTTGAGGGTCTTTCAATTTCTTCATCAACCTTCACATTTACACTTTCTACAATCTTTCTCAGTCTCTTGTTGTAACACCGATATGCTTTGCTTTGAGTAGAGTAACCCAAGAATATTCCTTCATCACTTCTGGCATCAAACTTTCCTAGATCTTCATCCCTTTTAATGTAACATCTACTACCAAAAACTCTGAAATATCTCACAGTGGGAGTAATGCCAAACCAAAGTTCATAAGGAGTCTTACTGGTATTGTTTCTAATTTGAACTCGATTGAGAGTGTAGACTGCAGTGCTGACAGCTTCTCTCCAATAGATCTGAGGAACATTTGCTTCCATCATCATGGTACTGGATGCTTCCTGGATGGTCTGGTTCTTTCTCTCAACTACTCCATTCTGCTATGGAGTTCTAGGGGCAGACAACTCTCTTTATTCCATGTTTCTCATAGAAGTCTATGAACTCACCGGATGTGAATTCTCTACCTCTATCAGACCTCAGACATTTCAATTTTAATCTGGTTTCATTCTCCACCATGGCCTTGAATATTTTGAATTTCTCAAGTGCTTTTGATTTTTCTTTTAGAAAGGTTACCCACATCATCCGGGAAAAGTTATCAATTAGCAACATGAAGTATTTATCACCTTGGATACTCCTAACTCTTGCCAGACCACAAAGATCAGTATGAACTAAGTCCAACAATCTGGTAGAAGACAATTCCTTACTTTTGAATGTGACTCTGCTCAATTTGCCCAACTGACATTCTTTGCACAAGCTATTAGTAGGTTTCACTAATTTTAGAAGATCTCTTACAACCTGAGTATTGCTTATCTTGACGATATTATCAAAATTCACATGACACATCTCCTATGCCATAACCAACTCTGATCAATTTGAGCAAATAAGCAACTTTTACCAGTACCAACCAAGTGGAAGATATTACCTTTAGTTTTAGTACCGGATGCAATCTCTATTCCGGAACTTTCAAAGATCTTGCATTTTCTATTCCTGAATCTGAGATCATAGCCTTTGTCCACCAGCTATCCAACACTGAGAAGATTGCGCTTTAATCCTTCAACATACAGTACATTACCGGTTTTGTTCTTTCCATCAAGAGAAATAGTTCCTCTACCTCTGATTCTGCTCGTAGAATTATCTCCAAACTTTACAATTCCTCCTTCATACTTTTCTAAATTTAAGAACTTATTCTTGTCACTTGTCATATGGTGAGAGCATCCACTATCAATGACCCAATCATCCTTTGCTTCAACTTGGGCAACCAGAGCTCTTTCTTCAACTTTATGATTGATAGATACAGAGGATATTGGTTCCTCTTCTTTGATGGCAATAAACACCCATTCATTACCGGATTTGTTTCCTATCTCTGATTCATCATCTGTTACTCCTTCATTATCATCTTCTTCATGAACATAGTAACAATTCTTTTGAAACCTTGGTCTATTAGGATTTGGTCTTGAAAATCTTTCCGGACATCTTGAGGCAAAATGACCAATTTTATTGCAGTTAAAACACTTAAAAGGTAATTTCCCTTCATACTTACTGGATCCTCTAGGCAGTCTTTTTGCAATAAGAGCTTCAAGATGAGCAATTTTAGCTTCTTCTTCTTCCAAGTCTTTTCTTGCTTTTTCATACCATGATAGGTTCCTTGAAGAGTTTTCTCCTGGATCAAACCTTTGTTTCCCTTTTATAGAGGCACTAGCTTTGAATGCAGATTCAGTCTTTAGAGGATCATCTCCAAACTCGGCCATTTCAAAAGCAGCCAACTTACCAACCAATTGATCTCTTGTGACTGTTATGTGAGCTCTGAATTCTTCGATTGCAAAAGCCTTGATTTTATAAGAAGCAAGAAGGGATCTGAGAACTTTGCCAATGATCTCTTCTTCACTTAGGGTTCCACCCGCATTTCTAATTCCACAAACTAGCTCATTCACTCTTGGCATAAAAGAGGCAATATTTTCATCATCTCTCATCTTCAGTTTTTCAAATTTCTCTTTTAGACTCTGTAACCTTGCACATTTAACATACTGGTCTCCTTCATGCAAAAGTTCTAGTTTATTCCAAATCTCAAAGGTAGTTGGTAGATCAATAAGATTTGAGAGCTCTGAGTCAAATAATGTGTTTAGAAGAGCTTCTTTGGTCCACAGATTGTTTTTAGCATCTGTGATTTCATTTAGGGTTGTCAGACCACCTTGTGGAGGTACATACTGTTTTGTAACCATGGACCAGTACGCCATTCCCATACACTACAAGTGACATTTCATGCGACCTTTCCAAAGAGCAAAGTTAGTTCCATCAAACTTTGGACTATCCTTCTTGTAGGATGATATCCTAGATCTCCTCAAGCGGTTAAGCTCCTTTTAGACAAACTTAGCTCTGATACCAATTGTTAGACTTAGGGTAGACAACTGAGAGGGGGGGTGAATCAGTTGTCCAAAACTTTGTTCCAAATCAAATACTTAACTCCACACAAGCATAATAGTAAATCAATCATGAAAGCATAATGCAACAAGTTAAGAGCAGATACACATTAACACACATAACACCAAGATTTTTGACGTGGAAAACCCGGTTAAGGGAAAAACAACAGGGTGATTAACCTAAGATAATATTCTTTGTTAGAAGAATAGAAAGAACAAATGGCACATGCCAATTAGGGCTCACTGCCTGAGCACATTGCTCACAAGAGGCTCACTGCCTACAAGAGAGACACTATCTACAAAAGGAATAAGTATCACATACTTGAACTAGTAAATAGCATCTTCACCATGCTTGAGTCAGTTCCGTTTAAGCTCAAACCTTCTGCTTTGCCTTTCTCTTCTTCCTCACTACCACTTCCTCATCTCCACAAACACACACTGAATTGACTTCGCAGTCCCTTATTTATACATGACATCAACTTAGGAACAAACATCTAAGTCGGCAATCATCCACAAGAACATCCGCAAGTTGAGTGAATCATTTGGTCAGCCAGCCTAAGAAAGAACACCTTCATCCGGAAGTATTTCTTCAATTTCAGACTCCATCTCTAATGCAAACCATCAACACGAACTGAACATGATCCAAGGACCTCCACAAACTTTCCTGAAACACCAAGAACATTCGCACTTCCTCTACTTACTAAAATCCTTCTCTCCATCTGGAACCTCAAGAACACAGTCTACCATTACTATCACAAAGGAATAGATACTTGTGGACCTTCAAACCATGAACCAATCGAGTTAACACACCACATAGACTTCCCCAACACTTCATCAAATCCACAGAACCAGAGAATGCATTTCTGGATCTCACCGGACCTATCTGCATCACTCTGTCATCACTGAACATCTGCTGGAACCGGTTTCACTTGAACTGCCATAACTTCTTCATATCTTCATGCAGACCTCTGAAATCTCTAGTGGAACATCTTAAGACACATATCTACAAACTCTTTAAACCGTATCCTCTGATCCTCATCCTGTCTTGGACTTTTACCTTATGTCATCACTGTTCTTCACTGTTCTTGATTGATACTAATTTTCTCAATATCCTCAACACACAACTCATCCAACCTTATCATTAAAGTAACAGGAGTATGTTGACATCAATGACAACACCGGTTAGGCCCATACTTGCAACAGATACATAATACAAAGATTTTAAAATGAAAGGAATACTAACAAGACCAAATACATTAGAATGAATGAAGTCCAACACCTTGGAAGATTTGTGAGAACTAGAGTAAAATTAAACATGGTTCTATTTTCCATTTACATAATGTTCACAAAAATTAAATTTAATCATACAATCATTCAAATCCTCTATAAAATTTCTATTTGTTAGGGCCCTTAGACCCTTCTCGCCTATATGGACCATTTCTTTGGTGCCATAACATTATTTTCTCTACAGGTAATTTCATCTCTAAAGCAAGATCACCCTTAGGTACCTAGAAAGCATAGTTACATCAAAAATATATACAATACTTCTCTTTCCTACTAGCTCCAATGGTGAAAGTGTAGATTCTACAGATCACTTCACTAAACATGAATAGAAAAATTATTGGTAACCAATTGAAATAGAGTGCCCACATGAACACCCTTAGCGAGCACCATATCTTCTTACACCATCTTACACTCTCCATTAGGGAAAACAACATGCACACCTACATCATTAAGCTTGCTAGTTCTAAAAGTAGGTTACATGGAAAACTAGGGATGTGTAGAACTCCATTGACCCCCTTCACTTTACCATTAGAGAATCTAATCAAAACATGACCTTGACCAATAATGTTCAAATTAGAATCATCACCAAGGTATATCTTTCCACCATCATATTTTTCATACTTTGAAAATGAGCCCCAATGTGAGGTCATATAGAAGGAAGCTCCAAAGTCTCTAAACCATGTACCTTCTGATGCATGTGTTGCCCAGGTTGCAACAAAAGCATCACCATCATCTTGAAAAGGCTTTTTGGACTCATCATTTGAATATTTGTTTCTTTTTTTTTCTCCTCCTTGTAGTCTCTTATAAAAAGTCTAGGCTTGTCATAGTTCCAACATTTAGCTTTGGTCTTTCCAAGAGATTTGGATCTCCCATGGGATTTGGATCTAGAATTATATTTCTTCTTGTTCTTCCTCTTTCCTTCCTTTTTTAGTTTTCCACAAACAACTAGGGTCTCCTTGGTAGATTCAAAAAATTCTCCATATCTCCTTCAAGAGACACAATGCAACTACCTCATTCATCTTGAGTTTAGAGGTAATTAACGCTCTCAATTTTCATCGCCAAGTGATCCCACAAGTCTAAAAGTGAACATAGAAGTGTCATTTAATGATCCTCATACTCCATCTTCACTCTAACAAACTGCAACTAGGTCACAATCATATTGAATGTGTTTAGGTTCTTGGCCACAAAATCACCATTCTCCAGATCTTGAGGGTATACAACTTCTTTCTCAGAAAAGTCTATTTGCTAGTGATTTAGCCTAATAAATCCCTCCCAACTTCTTCCAAAGAGCCATTGCCATGGCTTATTCATTCACATTTTTATAACATGGAGTCTATCAAATAGAGTCTAATGAGGCCCTTCACTTTTCTATCTAATTTATGTCCCAGTCTTGTTGTTTGGTTGCAACAAGTTTGGACTTAGATACTATAGCCCATATATCTCTATATATGAACTTATCCATCTCTATCCTTGATGTGCTTGCCATTTTTCCTACAACAAAATTTCCTTTTACACAAGCTCCCACTCAATCCAAGATTAGTACAAAAAACCTTATCCCTAACACATAGAATGCAAGGTGATCATACTCTGATACTAAAGGAAAGGAATCAATAGTGTAAAATACATTTCCTACACTAATTTTTGAGAGGAAGTATGTGCAAAAATAATTAATATTATAGTTATAAGAAAGAAAACACAAAAAAAATATACTATAACACACAAGTTTACATGGGGAAAAACCTTTCAAGAGAAAAACTCTGCACTCCAAAGTATGAACCAATTTTATTATCAACAGGAAATTTTAGAATACAATATCAGAGACATGCCCTTGTAGGAGTATCACCAATAAGTAAAATTGGAGCAATTCTAGTAGCATAACAATACTTGCAAATCAACCATACAACCCATATAATACTCCATCCTCAAACACTAATAAACAGACAAATGTCAAACCACAAACCAAGAGTGATTTTCTAGAACCATGAGCCAAAACAATGACTAAATGTGACACCACATTTAGCCCAAATTTCAACACCTTAAATTTTCATAATCTCCTCTATTAAAAATAGAAGATGTTCTTACAACTCTCATAACTTGTCATAATGACTCCTCAATTTGGGCACTCCAATTTAGCATATTAAAATCCATTAAAAGATGCCTTATAATCCAACAGAGGTCTAGGAGCATTTAGATGGCATTTGCATGGTCAAATCTAAGAAATATTAAAAATCTAATTTTTCAATATATTTTACATCTCAACCATCTACATTTTTGGAGGCCTTCAGAGTGTTTCTGGCCCTCAAATGGTTTGGGAGGTGTGTCTATTCAACCAAATCCTCCTTGCATCTCCACTTAGGTCTTTTTGAGTTATTTCCAATGCATCCAACAACTTTAATTTTTTATATGTGGGCTAGGAGTTATGACCCCACCAAGTTGGGGTACCAAAAATTTAAAAAAATCTTAGTTTTTAATTAAATAATAACTTAAAACATTAGGATGCAATGTTGAGACACCTTTCCCAACACTTGAGGATGGTGTATCAAGATTCATTAAAATCTTAAGTATTTAGGATTTAGAAGAAGGTTTTCCAATCCCAATCTCTATTTAAAAAATAGCGACATGATAACACGGTAATCCTAATTTTTTATGTTGATGACTTTTCCACCACTTGTAGTGTGGCTAGTGTTATTC
The DNA here is from genome assembly GCA_027924645.1 of Cunninghamia lanceolata. Taxonomy (NCBI): domain Eukaryota; kingdom Viridiplantae; phylum Streptophyta; class Pinopsida; order Cupressales; family Cupressaceae; genus Cunninghamia; species Cunninghamia lanceolata. Next base: position 13,995,180 of record BSBN01000040.1, read on the forward strand.
AAAAGGTAAAATTTGATAATTTCCTTATTTTTGATAGGTGAGAGGTCTAGGTCTCCTACATTATTACCTAGGTGTATAATTTTGATAGCTTGATCATGCAATTTTTATGAATTGAACAAAAGTATAAATTCCAAACTACTTAAGGAAACATTTAGGGTGTCTAAATCTAATCCAACATCAATACATATGGAAGTCAAGATAAAACTCATAACTTTGATTAATTGACCACTAGTGTTGATGAATTAATGCATTGTCCATTGGTGCAAAGATTGATTTATGTTGTCACCACTCGATTAAACATATGTTTTTAGTAAACTATCTAAATCTTAATTCACGTCTAATCGTGACTAAATGTAATCCAACAACCATTCCTATGGAATTTGGGATAAAGCTCTCAACTTTTGTCGATTCATTACTAATCAATGAATTAGTGTATTGTCCATTGGTGGGAATTCTGATTTGACTTGTCACCACTCGATTGGGCCTATTTTTTCCATAAGATATATTTCCTAATTCATGCCTAAGTCACAAGAAGAACATTAGCAACTTATAGAATGAGTTCTTTGATGTGTCAAAGGAACCCTCTGTGTGTGAGAGAGAGATTCTATTTGGGTATATTAATTCCAACTAGAATAGATCTATAGATAAAGGAAAATCTACAATATAATATTTTTTTATTTTTACTCTTTCTTTGTTTGACAAATTATCACATGCAAATATCTTATCTTCCATTAAAATATAAAGCAACTATTAGTACATGTTGTAAGGAAATATGACTATAAAAAATATTGGCCAATCTTCAACTTAAAAAGAACTATACTTGAATTAAGCTACAACTAAACATATCAAAATTCTTCAACATTAAATGTGGACCAAAGATACATTAGTGACACAATAACTAAACCCTTCAAATGAGACAAGATTATAACATTTAAAAATAGATTATGGATTATATTTGATTTAGCCATTCGAGGGAGGTGGTAGATATTATAGGATATATTAGAATCTAAATTAGGTGAATTGATGCACCTTGCAAGAGCATATTGTCATTCATCTTTCTGTGTATTTTGTTATGCAGTAGTTGTGTATTCCCAAGGCACACATCAATCTACTGCAGTGGTAATAGAGGTACGATTCTCCTTCTTCTTTTAAAGAATTTTAAATAAAAAAAGGGATAGAACAAATCATGATTCCTCACACGGTTACATGAATACTCATGTTTACAGTGTGTCAAGCTAGATACATAATTTTAAATCTATACATACTTTTCTCATTGTCTCAATGGGGGCATGGCAAATTGGGGGCACAAGAAAGTTCGGATTAAAAACCCAGAAACTCTTAGCCTCCCTCAGAGTCAACCCAAATGAAGAAAAGAAAAAAAAAAACTGTGAGCAAGGGTCACAGACCGACTGTACTGAATTCTATCAACCAAAGCAGCTCACATGGGCGTGAGATTCATGATTTTCTCTGTGGATGAGTTGCTGCACATACTGGAAGTCGGAGACAGGGCATGGAATGGTAATCCTGCCCTTGTGCTGAAACCCATATTCTTCCTCGGCCTCCTTGAGAAGCTTCTTGAAGAGAGGATGGTTCACATATTCCACTGGTATCACACAGCGCTGCTGTTCTTCTCCCTGTCCAATGTAGAGGGCAAGGCAGCCCTTGGGCACATCCTTGTAAAACTCCCCTCCTTTCTTGGAACTGAAGTGCAAAGAAAAATGAGGGAGATGCATCCTGTTCAGATGAGGCATACTCACAATAGAGTGAAATTTTTTTAATGACGTTTACAAGACCAAACAATCTAAAGAACCAAGAGAAGAATCAGAATTGAGAGCACCCAATAACAGTAAAAGCAAAAACTTCAGACACAAACCCTGAGAAGCGATGAGAGGGTTGGTTGTGGAAGGAGGTTGCAATTTATATGACAAGATAACACTAGGTAACACTCATACTTCCTCCCCTGAGAAACTTCGATTTCTTTCCAGCTTCACAACTTTGACTTTTGACAGACATTTCTTTTGGCTTTGCTCAAAGAACAGGTGAGGTTAAACAATTTGCACGTTGAACACGGGCAGAATTGGCACGCAGAGCAAACGTGGTGGTTGTTTCCGTCTGCCACGTGATGATCAAGACAGAGTTGTGGGAATAGTGAATGAGAATCTACCGACACGGCTTTGGGCATGTTGAATATTTTTTTATACACGTTGGGATGCTGAATGCTCATCTGTAAGAGTTTTAATACAGGTAAAAGTGTGCATGGCAGGCAAAGCGTCATGGCAAACGTTACGTGTTACATCACTCACAACGGGAATTTTAGTTCACGTTTAAGGCATTGGTGTTGGCATAATAACTACAAGATAAAAGAAGAAGTAAAGAAAGAAAGATTTTTAATGACATTCATGAGATCAAGTAGTTTAAGGGATCAAGAGGCGGAGCCCACGAGATCATTTTTGCTATCCGATATGAGAACACGAGCCTTAGGTTGAACCTCTTCGGTTAGAGCCAAGGACTAAGCAGTATCCATTCTACAAATTCCCCCGGGGCACAATCTCGGCCTCATCCCTCATGGTATCGGGGGCCTTGCACTTAGTAAGACTTGATCCCTGTTGAGCTCATTCGAAACCTTTCAACTTCACCAGTAGATCATTGACCCTTTAACTCTACTATAAATCTTGACCAAGAAATCACCCTAGGACAAGGAAATTGCTAAGATAAATTTGATTGTTATTAGGCAATACAATATTTCCTAATTAAATGTAGATAAATAATAACAAATAAAATATTTTAGATAAAGAGTTGAAATAAAAATGTGTGTACTCGATTGGATTTGAAATAAAAATATAATAATAAAAAGTAATTATATATTTTAGTGTAGAGAAAGAGGAGATTAAAATGATTGTGGCAGAGGCTTATTATTTGATTTGTTAAATTAGATCTAAGATTAAAAAAATTGACAAGACTATGCCTTATGAGTTTTGTAACTACATGTGTTCTTGGTTCAATCTCACACCTACAACCTTGAACCCCATAGTTGTAGTTTTGACCTCTTTTTTGCGATATTGATCTTTTGTTGTGGCCCTAACCTTGTTGTCTTTAGATCTACCATACTTGCAGTCAAGTTTTTCTTGAGTTTGTAACCTACAATGAAAGACTTGGTGGTGTTTAGGAACACCATTGAAACTTGCTTTGCTAGGCGTGTGAGACAACTTGCTCCCCTCCTTTTGTCTTAGTCAAGACACATTGATCGATTTAATAGTTTTGATAAAGTTGAAAGACAAGCAACAACAAATACAAATGACAATGATGTGACTATGATGACACTGAGTGATTAAGACTTGATGCAACATAATGCAATGTAATGGATACTAGAGTGACTTAGTACAACAATTAGGGTTTCACCATGTGTTGATGTGATTAATGCAAGTGACATACTTGATGATTACAAGTTGATCTCTTGTGAGAATAAAATTTGAATTTGAACAAAGCAGGTCAATCCTAATGGAAGTTGTTTGTCATTGATGTCAAAAAGGTGTTGAGTTGTTATGGCTTCTTCACAAGGTACCTTCTTGGTATGGTCTTGGTGTCATGCTTCAAGGATATCAATTGGTATGGTCTTGGTCTCTTGGTCTTCATTTGTTGTCAGGACATTTGATGATCACATGCATTGCAGACAAAGGTGTTTCATGATAATGATCATGTTCCATGTTTGGATCAAGATCAGTGACTTGGTAGTTGTGGCAGCAAGGTGATCAAAAGGTATTGAGGTGAATGTCAAAAAGGTTTGTTGTGTTGAGTTGAGGATGTCATATGTGTATGTTCTTCTCTAGATGACACAAGTCAGTCACAGAATCAGGATGTCTTCATTATAGTGTTTCAAAACAATGTTATAGTTGGAAATTAATCTCAGTGTTGTTGAGTCAGCATGTTAACAAGACATTACATAAATGGGAGAGTGAAGATTCTTAGTGTGAAGTTCAAGATTTGAGTTGGTATGAAGACTTGAGTCAGCATGGTATGTTGCAGTGGTTCTTAGGACCAGTGTATTGGTATTTGCACAAGAAGACTTGGTGAACATTGAACAACAAATTTGCATTGTTAGAAGACATCGATCAAAGTTCCCTTTTAGTTCAATTAGGGATTACTCATGTTCCTTCCACACATCTTGCCATATGTTATGAGCTATGCATCAGGAGTCAAAGTTTGTAAGTTATGATTGAGTTGTATCTTTGTCAAATCTGTGTCTTCACTTCATGACAAAAATTGTGATGTTTCTTCCTTTAGGGGGGTAAGTGCAAGAAGATGGGGGGCCAAAAAGGGGTCTTAAGTGGCCACTTTTTTTCTGAAATCAGGAAATACTGGCCTTGGATGAGAAATTGAGCATAGTTACACTCAAAATTTGGAGATGCAACCAAAACAATGTTCGTAGTGCTCTGAGTCTACTTTCTAAACTACTATTTTTTTTTTCAAGTGGCATAGATTAAGGGGTTCAAAAGAGGGAGCCACATAAATTGGTGTTGTTTCTGTCAAAAAAACATAACATAGCATGTTTTGTGTCTCCCTCAAAAGGTCAACTTTTTTTTGGTATTTTTAAAATCACTTCAGTGAGAAATTAGCTAATAGCATGTAGTTTATGCCTGATTTTTCTGATAATTTCTTGATGAATATTTGATTTTTTACTAATTTTCAAAGTGGACACATCCTAAAAAATAGAATTTTGGTCGTGCTACCCCTATAAATTTTGAAAACTAATTGAAAATCATTTTTTTCTTTTTTTAATATTTGTATAGTGGAGTCTAGTTTCTAAATATGTAATTTTTTTGAAATTTCAATGAATAGTTAATTTACAATGAAAAAAAGACCAAATAGTGGTTTTGCCCAAAAACGGACACACAAACAAAAGAAATTAAAGATGAAAGGCTTAACATTGTTAAAATGTGAAAAAAATCACATTGTCAAATAGCTAAGAGAAAGCCTAACATTACCTAGGTGTTTGATTTGTTCGACCTTGAAACATGTGCAAATCTGAGGGTTAGCACGAACGAAATCATGTGAAATCTTGAAGAATATGGAAAAACATGTATGTGGCTATTCAAAAGGCACTCCAAGCCTTTGGGTTGGAAATCCAAAGCATATCCCAAGCCCAAGGCTTGGGATTCCCAAAGCAAAACATAACGCGCGTTATATTTTGCTTTATATTTTTCTTTTTCCGCAAAAGTTTGTGTTGTTTGCCATGTTTGAAAAAATGCGAGCGCATTATAATGCGCTCGCGTTATGTTTCCCTTAAATTTTTTATGTTCAAGGCTATTTATCATGTATGTATGTATGTATGCCTATATGTATGTATGTATCTATGTATGCCTATATGTATATATGTATAGTGTCGAGGGCAGAGGAGGGTAGAGATGGGAGTGAGCCAGATAGGGGAGGAGAGGGGTGGATAAGGATGGAGTGATTAAGGTTTAAGGTTGAGGGTTGAGCGTTTAGGGATAGGATTTAGAGTTTAGGGATAAGGGATTAGAGTTTAGGACCTTGAGGGATTAGGGTTTAGGGTTGAAAGTTTAGGGTTGAGGGATTAGGGTTTAAGGTATAGTTTAGTAGTTCTTGTGGATAGAGCCAGTAAACAATGGGAGATTATTTGCCTGTTTCATAACAATATACCTCCCCTAAGTGCGGGGTGGACAGCAAGAAACATAGATGTACCCCAATGCAAATCTTTTCTCATAATGATCATCCTTCTGATTTCAACTATTAATTACTCACTGTGGATGTACCATACGCAAAGCTTTTCTCATAGTGTGTACACCTATTGGCATAATGAACCTCAGATGGGCCAGAAAAACATGCCATATAACATTACTAACATTAAAAATGTTCATAGCCATTTTTCTGACATATTCTTGCAACTCAAATATCTTTAAGAGAAGAGTGTCAAAAATGATGGGTTTAACAACCTAACATAAGGCAAAGCAGTTTTTTTGGGTTTAGGGTTTAGGGTTGAGGGATTAGGGTTTAGGGTTGAAAAATTATGGTTTAAGGTATAGTGTTGAGGGTTTAGGGATAGGCTTTAGGGTTGATGGATTAGGGTTGACGGATTAGGGTTTAATGTTGAGAGTTGAGGGTTGAGGGTTTAGGTATAGGGTTGATGGTCAAGGGATTAGGTTTAAAGTAGAGTGTTGAGGGTAGAGGGATTAGGGATAGGGTTTAGGGTTGAAGGTTTAACGATTGAGGGTTGAGGCTTTAGGGCTGAGGGTTAAGGGGTTGGGGTTTAAAATATAGTGTTGAGTGTCGAGGGTTTATGGATAGGTTTTAGGGTTTAATTTTTAAGGGTTAAGGGTTGAGGGATAGGGTTTAGCGTTTAGGGATAAGGGATTAGGGTTTAAGGTATAGTGTCGAGGGTTGAGGGTTTAGGAATAGGGATAGCGTTTAGGGTTTAGGGATGAGGGATTAGGGTTGAGGGTTGAGGGATTAGGGTTTAAGGTATAGTGTCGAGGGTTTATTGATAGTGTTTAGGGTTGAGGGTTGAGGGATTAGGTTTTAGGGTTGATGGATTAGGGTTTAAGGTATAGTGTTGAGGGTTGAGGGTTTAGGGTTGACGAATTAGGGTTTAGGGTTGACGGATTAGCGTTTAATGTCAAGGTTAGGGTTAGAGTGTCGAGGGTACAAGGATTAGGGATACGGTTTAGGGTTGAAGGTTTAAGGATTGAGGGTTGAGGCTTTAGGGATGAGGGTTTAAGGCTTAAGATATAGTGTCAAGTGTTGAGGGTGTAGGGATAGGGTTTAAGTTTTAAGGGTTAAGGGTTGAGGGATAGGGATTAGGGGTTAAGGTATAGTGTTGAGGGTTGATAGTTTAAGGATGGGGTTTAGGTTTGAGGGATTAGGGTTTAGGGTTGATGAATTAGGGTTGAGGTTCGAGGGTCAAGGGTTTAGGGATAGGGTTGAGGGTCGAGGGATTAGGGTTAAAGTAGAGTGTCGAGGGTATAAGGATTAGGGATAGGGTTGGAGGGTTTAGAGATAAGGGATTAGGGTTTAAGGTATAGTATCGATCCTGATGAGGGTCTAGGAATAGGGATAGCGTTTAGGGTTTAGGGATGAGGGATTAGAGTTGAGGGATGATGGATTAGGGTTGAGGGTTGAGGGATTAGGGTTTAGGGATAAGGTTTAGGGTTGAAGGTTGAGGGATTAGGGTTTAAGGTATAGTGTTGAGGGTTTAGGAATAGGGTTTAGGGTTGAGGGATTAGAGTGAAGGGTTGAGGGATTAGGATTTGACGTTGAGGGTTGAGGCTTTAGGCTTTAGGGTTTAGGGATAGGGTTGAGGGTCGAGGGATCAGAGTTAAGGGTTGAGGGATTAGGGTTTGACGTTGAGGGTTAAGGGTTGAGGTTCGAGGGTCAAGGGTTTAGGGATAGGGTTGAGGGTCGAGGGATTAGGGTTAAAGTAGAGTGTGGAGGGTATAAGGATTTGGGATAGGGTTGGAGGGTTTAGGGATAAAGGATTAGGGTTTAAGGTATAGTATCGAGTCTATTGAGGGTTTAGGAATAGGGATAGCATTTAGGGTTTAGGGATGAGGGATTAGAGTTGAGGGATTACGGATTAGGGTTGAAGGTTGAGGGATTAGGGTTTAGGGATAAGGTTTAGGGTTGAGGGTTGAGGGATTAGGGTTTAAGGTATAGTGTTGAGGGTTTAGGGATAAGGTTTAGGGTTGAGGGATTAGAGTGAAGGGTTGAGGGATTAGGATTTGACGTTGAGGGTTGAGGGTTGAGGCTTTAGGGTTTAGGGTTTAGGGATAGGGTTGAGGGTCGAGGGATCAGAGTGAATGGTTGAGGGATTAGTGTTTGATGTTGAGGGTTGAGGGTTGAGGTTCGAGGGTCAAGGGTTTAGGGATAGGGTTGAGGTTTGAGGGATTAGGGTTAAAGTAGAGTGTGGAGGGTATAAGGATTAGGGATAGGGTTAGAGGGTTTAGGGATAAGGGATTAGGGTTTAAGGTATAGTATCGAGTCTGTTGAGGGTTTAGGAATAGGGATAGCATTTAGGGTTTAGGGATGAGGGATTAGAGTTGAGGGATGACGGATTAGGGTTGAGGGTTGAGGGATTAGGGTTTAGGGATAAGGTTTAGGGTTAAGGGTTGAGGGATTAGGGTTTAAGGTATAGTGTTGAGGGTTTAGGGATAGGGTTTAGGGTTGAGGGATTAGAGTGAAGGGTTGAGGGATTAGGATTTGACGTTGAGGGTTGAGGGTTGAGGCTTTAGGGTTTAGGGTTTAGGGATAGGGTTGAGGGTCGAGGGATCAGAGTTAAGGGTTGAGGGATTAGGGTTTGACATTGAGGGTTGAGGGTTAAGGTTTGAGGGTCAAGGGTTTAGGGATAGGGTTGGGGGTCGAGGGATTAGGGTTAAAGTAGAGTGTGGAGGGTATAAGGATTAGGGATAGGGTTGGAGGGTTTAGGGATAAGGGATTAGGGTTTAAGGTATAATATCGAGTCTATTAAGGGTTTAGGAATAGGGATAGAATTTAGGGTTTAGGGATGAGGGATTAGAGTTGAGGGATGACGGATTAGGGTTGAGGGTTGAGGGATTAGGGTTTAGGGATAAGGTTTAGGGTTGAGGGTTGAGGGATTAGGGTTTAAGGTATAGTGTTGATGGTTTAGGGATAGGGTTTAGGGTTGATGGATTAGAGTGAAGGGTTGAGGGATTAGGATTTGATGTTGAGGGTTGAGGGTTGAGGCTTTAGGCTTTAGGGTTTAGGGATAGGGTTGAGGGTCGAGGGATCAAAGTTAAGGGTTGAGGGATTAGGGTTTGACGTTGAGGGTTGAGGGTTGAGGTTCGAGGGTCAAGGGTTTAGGGATAGGGTTGAGGGTCGAGGGATTAGGGTTAAAGTAGAGTGTGGAGGGTATAAGGATTAGGGATAGGGTTGGAGGGTTTAGGGATAAGGGATTAGGGTTTAAGGTATAGTATCAAGTCTGTTGAGGGTTTAGGAATAGGGATAGCATTTAGGGTTTAGGGATGAGGGATTAGAGTTGAGGGATGATGGATTAGGGTTGAGGGTTGAGGGATTAGGGTTTAGGGATAAGGTTTAGGGTTGAGGGTTGAGGGATTAGGGTTTAAGGTATAGTGTTGAGGGTTTAGGGATAGAGTTTAGGGTTGATGGATTAGAGTGAAGGGTCAAGGGATTAGTATTTGACGTTGAGGGTTGAGGGTTGAGGCTTTAGGGTTTAGGGATAGGGTTGAGGGTTGAGGGATCAATGTTAAGGGTTGAGGGATTAGGGTTTGATATTGAGGGTTGATTTCTAAAGATAGGCAAACGGATATTTTGTATTCAGGTTATTTAGATGTTGATGGGTTTAGACTTGAGCTGAAATGTTGGACTCTTAATCTAGCCTGAAGAGAGCATCTGTCGTCAAATGCAAATTTATGGGTTCGATTATATTGATTGCCTCTCCAATTTTGGGGTGTGTATGTTTTGGAATCAATCAGGAAGTCTTCAGGAGACTTTGTGGAAGTGGATTGGCAATCGCTTGACAGAACCCCTGCTATTTATGCTTGGATAAGGATTTGTCACAAACTATAACTTCTGCTTCCAAAGAAGATCTGTCTTTCTTCCTCGATGGGCATTTTCTATCAAGAACTTGCTTATGAGGGCTTGCCCCTTCATTGTTATGCCTATCATATGGCGGAGCATCTGGCAAGCTCTTGCAGGAAACAGGAAAAGTTCTCCCTCAAAAACCTTGTGGTCATTCAAGTCTGAAGGGGAAGGTTTGGAAAGAGAAATGGATCACCAAAGAAGATAATGCACAAGATGTGATCAATCTATAGCAGGACAAAATGCGAGCATGTTATAACGCGCTTGCATTTTGTCCTGCTATAGAAACGGTAAAAAAGTGTTGACCCCTGTGATCCAGGCCCACATGCTCTGTTTTCATACTGATTCTGCACATGCTCCAACAAAAAAGAAGTGCTTTCATGCTGTTGGGAAGTTCACATGCACATTTGACACATTGTACCACCTTTGCATGATCTTTCCACCACCTTTTCTGCTTTGCCAACTTGAGGAGGAAATAACATAGTTTTCACACCAAGTTTGATATATATCTATTCAAGTTTCAATTTTTGTAGTGTTGCAATGTTAGTTGTGATTCAATTTTAGGAATTTAACATTATAGATTGGTTAATAGTATTGTTGTTAGTAATTATATTTGAGTGTTATTCAATTTAACATTGAAAAGGAAGCAAGTGGTGAAAAACTCAAATTGTTGAGGAGTTTGATGCAAGAAGAAAAAAACACTACATAATTGGGTACTCTCTCCATTCGAACCTTCATTTTTTAGGAATGTCAAGTCTTTACATGCATGTTCTTTACATTTTCCTTAATTTAGATTGAATTACTTTATCATGCTTTATCATACATTTTTAAAATAGACACATTCCCAATCAAGAAAGTAGCCTACAATCTCACATGATGCCATGTATATTTTCTACATTTGGGCTCTTTAATAATTATGTGTAATAAACAGACCTTAACATACCATGATGTCAAACTATACAAGAATAAATCCTTACAACATAATAAAAATACAATCCCACTATTATCTTGTATTCATTTCTTAGGAAGTAATATTGGTCTCTTTATCATGCTACAGACAAATTCTCCGTCATGCCGAGGAAACGATCAAGAATTAAACCAACACAGGAAGAGATAGAAGCTAAGAATGCAAATAAAGTAGTGGCTATGAGGGAACTTTGTAAGAAGAGGAAATTGGACACGATAAATGAAGACATACAAATTGAAGAGGAACCACAACCATCACAAAGAGATATGGTATTGGCGACACAAAGAGAACGAATGCAAAAACTTCGTGCTACGAGAGATTTGAATACCATAGTTGGAGACACGTCCTCTACTACAAGTCAACATATAGGGACACCATCTACCGCATCTCAAGTTGAGAGTACATCATCACTCACATGTGATGAAGGAGGTACGCCATCATTCCCACCTCAACCTCAAGGTATGTCATCTATTCCATCTTCGATCGAAGGTATGCCATCTAGCCCATCTCATTTAAATATTGATGAAGTTCCTAATGTTGAGATGAATTTACCTAACTTAACACCACCTAGAATTTTGCATAGAAAGCTAAAGTATTTGATTGAAATTGATGAGAATATTTTGCAGCCAATGGAAGGTAAGATTCCAAAATACACTTGTAGAAGATATGCTCATAAGATTTAGAGATTGTTCTTTGGAAAGTTAAATGAGATTGCAAGATGTCAACTATTCATTGAAATGATGTGAAGTATAAAGTATAGGTCCATCATGAAAATTCTTGGGTTGAGAACATCAGAGGCTTCAAGTGAAAAATCTATTGTCAAGAATCTAATGAGTGCGTATGAGAGTGTGGGTAACACCTCACACATAAAAGATAGTAATGCAACACGGCATGTGATTACATCGACTATAGTAAGTAGTCAAACGAGGAAAGCTTGTCTCATTAGAAAGACGAGTCAAGAATTGAGAATTAATAGGAAAACTTTATCAAGAGCCGTTGGAAGACGCCAAAGAATTGAGGACACTAATGCCAATGAATTATGGGCATTCTCGGGGAGACTACCACGAAAAGATAAACTAATTGTTGAAGCATTGAGATCACTAATTGAAGACTTTTGGAAGAATTACACAAGGGTATCTCCAAATCAAAGGGATGTGGTAAGAAGGAGAATCGGTAGTCAGAACTGTGAGCCACATCCAAAGTATTTTTTGGATGAGACTCAAACATAGTTTTATGGTAAATTTCTAGAGAAGTATCCTCAAATTAAAATTTGTCAAAGATATTTTGAAATGCTAAAACCTTTTTATGTCAAGATAAATGACACACACACTACTTGGTGTTGTAGATTACATATTGAATTTTCTAACCATTTTGATGCTTATAGGTCTATATGTTTAGATATGCATACTAACAATGTTTTGCAGGGTTGTGCCATATGTGCCCCACCAACATCTTCAAGAGACTTCATATCAAGAATTTTATGTGAAAGAGAGGAAGGTCAAATATTCTACAATAAATTATGTTTGGATGGCACATGTCATCGTTACGGTGGCTTGCAACATTTGCCAATATGTGAACATATGAAAAGAATACATGCAGTTGGAAATGAACTAGTAGAGTTTGGCAAGTATAAAACAGTGGCATACAATACAAAAGATGGTAAAGAAGCAAAGAGGTGTGAATTGGTTATTGAAAAGATTCCAGTGTATCAGTTTATGCCTATATTTCGTGACAGCATAGTGTATGAGTATGCAAGACATGTCCATAGAGATCAATGGTTGGACTTGCAATTCAAGTTATGCAAGGACACATTTCCGGTTGGTAGCATTGTTTCAGTCATCGACTTTGTAGAGAACTACAGTCTATAGCCACAGCATGAGGTGCAATCACAATATTACAACTCCACATAGGTTTCTATATTTGTGCACATCACATTCATTCATGCGAATGATAGTACAAAGGATGACAGAAAGATCATAAGGGAGTATAATTTCTATATTAGTGATGATCGCACGCATTCTACGGAGTTCGTGCAAGGTTGCTTTCAGATGTTCTACAATGATTTGGCTAGAAGGGGCATATCGTTCAGTTAGCATATCATATGGTCGGATAACTGTGAGTCACAATTCAAGAACTCAGAATTTCTATTGGCTGAGTAGGAGGCATAATTTTATAGGTATTCAGCATATATGGAACTTTTGTGAGGCCGGACATGGAAAGGGGGAGCATGATGGTGCAGGAGCATGTATCAAAAGAGCCATAGCACGAGAAGAGTTAAAGTATAAAGACAATGCAAAGTTGACAGATGCAAAATCGATTGTCGAGTGGTGTAATGCTTCCATGGGTCCAGGTAATGAAGGTAAGTCTTCAGTTCATAGATTTTTTTGGTTGATAGATGACACTAACATTGCACCATATGAGGACTATTGTACACTGACAGGATCAAATGAGATGCACTCTTTCAGAAGCTTAATTGCAGGTTCATGGAGTATCCATACACGAAAGATGTCATGCTTTTGTTCTTCCTGTACAATTCAAGTCTGGGATGAGTGCGAGTCAAAGAAGTGGGTTGATGAATGGCAGTTAAGTTATCTTAGCCCACTTGACACATATCAACCCCTGACGGCACTGGAACTAACACAGATGGAATCATCAGTTGACTTTGACCACATATCAGATTTAGTTCAACCAGGTAATGTCATCTTACTTTGTAGTGTTTTTGTAATGTTGACTAATTTCATCTAATTTGCTACACATATCAATGTAGGGCACGTATATGCAGTTATTGCAAATGAAGATAATGGAGAGGGAACAGATTATTACTTATGTTATTGTGTTGAGGCAAAAAAGAAATTGGAGGCCCCTATTACAGATGGAGAAAACATCGAATACCCTACAGGCTCAGTGGTTATTACTAGAACATGGCTTAGAAGGTACCCACATAAGAGTGTTAATGTTTGGCTGTTTCAGGACTTTGACATGCATCAGAAGATTCTTCATTACTCGAACCTTGTCGTGGCATCCAATGTTCATTTGATAAAGTATCGAGGTAGACCTTTGAACAAAATCTTGTGGAAGGTGCGTGAGTCTGACCATGAAGCAATACTTGACACAATAAAGAATAGAGTAGACCTGGATGGTTCATTGGATTAATTTGTAAGTATTCACATTGATTTTGTAAAGTCATGTTACATTGAGTTGTAAGTATGCACATTAATTTGTAAGGTTTGTCTTTTTTTAATTTCCTGCTACATTTTTACACATATACACATTTTTACATCATCATGTTATGCATTTTTGGTGTCCTGCTCCTGATGCGACCAAACTAATAGTTCCAACGTGTCCGGATGGGTACGTTTGGGCTAGGCATTGTTCTATTTTTCACCCAAACATGTCGAAACAGTCCGAGCTACATTGTACCGACGATATCCCTGAAGAGTCCAAAGTGCAAAAAGACAACAATCTTTGATGAGATGTTACTCGAAAACCATGTCACTTAGAAACATTCTATCTGAGGCAACGCGATCATGTAAAGTGCCTCTAAAATAACCTCTCTCAGTTTTTTATATCTCTAAGGCATTTACCCGTGGTGAAAGGTTTTCTGCTGCCCCAAAAATCGTCAGAAGGAGGCAATGTAAACTTGCAAAGGGGTTTAACTTTCATCCTGCTCCTGATGCGACTAAACTAACTATTCCAACGTGTCCGGATGGGTACATTTACGCTAGGCATGGTCCTTTTTTTACCTAAACATGTCGAAACAGTCCGAGCTACATTGTATTGACGATATCCCTGAAGAGTCCAAAGTGCAAAAAGGTAGCAATCTTTGACGAGATGTCACTCAAAAATCGTGTCACTTAGAAACATTCTGTCTAAGGCAACGTGATCATGTAGAGTGCCTCTACAATAACCTCTCTCAGTTTTTATATCTCTGAGGCATTTGCCTGTGGTGAAAGGTTTTCTGCTGCCCCAAAAATCGTCAGAAGGAGGCAGTGTAAAGTTGTAATGGGGTGTAACTTTTGTCCTGCTCCTGATGCGACCAAACTGACTATTCCAACGCGTCTGGATGGGTACATTTACACTAGACATGGTCCTTTTCTTCACCCAAACATGTCGAAACAGTTCGAGCTACATTGTATCAACAATATCCCTGAAGAGTCCAAAGTACAAAAAGGCAGCAATCTTTGCCAAGATGTTACTCGAGAACCATGTCACTTAGAAACATTCTATCTAAGGCAACGTGATCATGTAGGGTGCCTCTATAATAACCTCTCTTAATTTTTTATATCTCTGAGGCATTTACCCGTGGTGAAAGGTTTTCTGCAGCCTCAAAAATCATCAAAAGGAGGTAGTGTAAAGTTGCAAAGGGGTATAACTTTCTTCCTGCTCCTGATGCGACCAAAATGACTATTCCAATGCGTCTGGATGGGTACATTTACGTTAGGTATGGTCCTTTTTTGCACCCAAACATGTCGAAATAGTCTGAACTACATTGTACTGACGATATCCCTAAAGAGTCCAAAGTGCAAAAAGGCAACAATCTTTGACGAGATGTTACTCAAAAACCATGTCACTTAGAAACATTCTGTCTAAGGAAACGTGATCACGTAGAGTGCCTCTGCAATAACCTCTCTCAGTTTTTTATATCTCTAAGACATTTGCCCGTGGTGAAAGGTTTTCTGCAGCCCCAAAAATCGTCAGAAGGAGGCAGTGTAAAGTTGCAAAGGGGTGTAACTTTCGTCTTGCTCCTGATGTGACCAAACTAACTATTCCAACGCATCTAGATGGGTACATTTATGCTAGACATGGTCCTATTTTTCACCCAAACATGTCGAAACAGTCCGAGCTACATTGTACCAACGGTATCCCTGAAGAGTCCAAAGTGCAAAAAGGCAGCAATCTTTGACAAGATGTTACTCGAAAACCATGTCACTTAGAAACATTCTGTCTAAGGTAACACAATCAAGTAGAGTGCCTCTACAATAACCTCTCTTAGTTTTTTATATCTCTGAGACATTTGCCCGTGGTGAAAGGTTTTTTGCTGCCCCAAAAATGTCAGAAGGAGGCAGTGTAAACTTGCAAAGGGGTGTAACTTTCATCCTGCTCCTGATGCGACCAAACTGACTATTCCAACACATCCGGATGGGTACATTTATGCTAGGCATGGTCCTATTTTTCACCCAAACATGTCGAAACAGTCTGAGATACATTGTACCGACGATATCCTTGAAGAGTCCAAAGTGCAAAAAGGTAGCAATATTTGACGAGATGTTACTCAAAAAATGTGTCACTTAGAAACATTCCATCTGAGGCAACGCGATCACGTAGAGTGTCTCTACAATAAGCTCTCTCAGGTTTTTATATCTCTGAGACATTTTCTCGTGGTGAAAGGTTTTCTGCTGCCCCAAAAATTGTCAGAAGGAGGCAGTGTAAAGTTGCAAAGGGGTGCAACTTTCATCGTGCTTCTGATGCGACCAAACTGACTGTTCCAATGCGTCCAGATGGGTACATTTACACTAGACATGGTCCTATTTTTCACCCAAACATGTCGAAACAGTCTGAGCTACATTGTACCGACGATATCCCTGAAGAGTCCAAAGTGCAAAAAGGCAACAATCTTTGATGAGATGTTACTTGAAAACTGTGTCACCTAGAAACATTCCGTCTGAGGCAATGCAATCATGTAGAGTGCGTATACAATAACCTCTTAGTTTTTTATATCTTTGAGGTGTTTGCCCGTAGCGAAAGGTTTTCTACTGCTCCAAAAATCGTTAGGAGGCAGTGTAAAGTTGCAAAGCATTGCTAAAAAGTCCTCAATACTCAAACACTCCAATGAACTGAAGAAACTTCTTCTTAGGTGCAAATGTAAGGGTACACAAGGGGAAAATGGTGCCTAGATGACTTAGTGCATTTCTATGACTTCATTCACATGTTTAAATGTTTGAGAAACTCTCCTTTACTAAGCGCTTGTCCTCATGTCAATGTTAAGCTTTATACCTCCTAGGTGCTCAATTAGGTGATGTCATTAGATACAACTTACCCTTAGGCGCCAACGTAGCTTCTTCAATCCATCACACTTTTAAGCACTCAAATTTGAGGTCTTGGACTTGTATCTTATTCCTAGGCACAATTGGATGATCTTCCTAGATCTAGGCGCTCATGATGGTGGGAAATTACATGAAGGGGCGCCTAAGTCCAATTTGACTTTGTATTTGATATTTTATGACTCCAATTGACTAGGAATGGCTCAATTTCTAAAGTACTGACTCAATAATGTAAGTTTAAGGTCTTTTCCTCCTAGGTGCCAATTAATGAGTTCACTAGATGCAATTTCTCCTGGACTTGAAGATTGTGAAAGAACTTGAAGCTTGGATGGATGTCTTTGAATGTTTGATGAAGTGTTCCAACTTGAAAGGTCCTTTGAAGTGTAGATATTGATGATAACACTTTCCTTTATATGTGAAGTAGATGACTTCTCAAGGAGACTTGAATGTATCAGAGGGACTTGAAATTGAATGGATGTCTTTGGAATGCTTGATGATGACGAGAAGTTCCTTTGGAGTGGCTACATGCTGATCTTGAAGCGATGATTGATGAAGAATCTAGTTGACACTTGAAGATGAATGGAACTTGAAGTGATAGATGGAAGTCTTTGAACATGATGCAACTGGTGATGTCGTTGATGAAGAAGACTTGAAATATATCTTGTTGTAACCTCTTGGAGCAGCTACCTCTTGAAGTGGTGTTTCCTTGGCAGTGATTACTTCCATCTTAACTATCTGGCATGAATGAATGTGAAAGGCTCCTTTGGAGCATCTACATGATGACTCTAGGCGACTCCAAGCTCTTGTTCCTACCTTTTCCTTCAATCTTCCTACAATACAAACCAAGAAACACATCAATCCTCATGATAAATATTTTATAACACAAAGGAATCCTCTTTAAACATGGAATAATCTTACTACAAATCTAGGCACATATATAGGTAAAAAGAAGAGCAAAGGGTGCCTAACACAAGTTGGTCCATATTTATCACTTTAAATGATTTCAAACAATTGTAATGGCTTAAAGAGGTCAATCTCCCTTAAGAGATTCATTCAAAAGGTGTCTTTCAATGCAATTTCTCCCTTAGGCGCCAGAATGGGTTTGTACTGATGGAGAGTGCACCTAGATTTAAATGTCTTTATACTTGCAATTTTGCAATTCTAAATGATGAGACATGTCTTAGAATGAATTCTATCTTTCAAGCGCTCACTCCAAAAGGTCATCTCATGCAATTTCACCCAAGGCGCTCATTGAGGTGTCCTTAGAGGCTAAAGTGCGCCTAACTTAATTGCCTTTATCTTTATCATTTTCGTGCTTTCAACAATTGAAAATGACCTAGAGTGATCCTTTCTCTCAAGGCACTCACCTATTGATATGAAATCAAGTTATTTCCCTTAGGCACAATTTTAGGCTTGTATGGGTGAAAAGTGCGCCTTACATCCTTAGGTGGTTCTTTCTAATTCTTAATGATTTCAATCAAATGCCAAGTGTCTAAGGAAGCTTTTGTCTTGAGATGATTAAATTTTGAGGTTCAAATCCCTTCCTCAATCAAGGCACAATCTGAGGGTTGTATAGATGAAAGTTGACTTTGACTTGGGCGCTCATTTGAGTTGGGAGGAGCTAGAATTTGTGCCTAGATTGGAGATAGATATTTTGGCTTATTTGATGATGGTCTCAAGTCTCTCTACCAAGGAGCATTTTGATGATGTTCTTATTTAAACTCTTATGAAGACTATCTCATCCCTAAGCGCTCATCCTCATGATTTTCATGCACTTAGACTTCAAGGCGCCAAAACTAGTAGGAAAATTCACAATGAGCGCCTTTGCTTTGGAAGAATTTCTTATTGATCATTAGGCACTCTTTGGAGATGATATGTACTTCCTTTACTTCCATGTACTCAATTCATCATAATTATTGTCAAAGATTTCTCCAAGTTGATTGATAACATGCTTCTTGATGTTAGGATCCTTCATTCACTCCTTCTTAGATCTAGGCGCTCATGATGGTGGGAAATTACATGAAGGGCGCCTAAGGTTCAAGATAGGTTCTTTCCACTCATCTTAACTTTCAATCATTGTAGTTAATCTCAAAAGACATCATCCAAAATGAGAAACCTCCAAGACTTGTCATTGTAAGTTGATTTCCTCCAAGGCGCCAATACAAGGTTCTTTTGAAGGCAAAGGGCGCCTAGGCTTATGGGGCTCAATTTGATGTATTTATGGAAAGCTCAAGGTGAATTGATGCTTATTGAAAATGCCACTTAGTCCTTCATTTGCATTATAGGCGCCATTTCCTATTGACTTATATACTCCTCCTCATGCTAGGGCGCCATAATGAAGTGGTTTAGACAATAGGTGCACTTCACTTACTAGAGGCTTGTTTTCCTTCCACCTTAGGTGCACTTTTATGGTGGAACAGGTGTCAATGGGTGCCTTGTCTTAAATGAATGCTCTCTCCAAGTTGGGCGCCCTTTTGAGGCTTTATGAGTTGCAAATTGCAACTTAACCCTTCATGCTTGTCGCTCAATGTTTGAATGTTTAAGAAAGTCTGCTTTAGGCGCTCATCTTAATGACTTTTTCTCAAGGCGCAATCATCCTAATGACTTGGATATTCGTCCTAGTGTTTTAGGATATCAGGCTACCAGACTTAGTCATTTTTAGGATCTCAAACATAAAGAATAACATGATGATTCATTTTTTTGTATTGCATATAGTTGACATTGTATGCTACTCATAAAGAATATTAATATTTTTTGTTCAACATGATGATTCATTTTTTTTTAAATACAACTTTTATCTTTTAGTTCCAAAATGAGGTTTAGGTGATACTTGAATAACAATAGCTAGCTTATTGGATCAACAAACATCCTATGTAATACAATTGGACTTTAAATATTTGAAGTAGCCATCTACAAATATCCATTCAAACGTGGATTTATAATGCAAGTATGGACGCCATCAATAAAAAAGATTTGTATTAACCAAATATCCATATAGGCATACATCAATATCTGTCGATATAAGTATAACATATATACAAAATAGTCATAGAGGCTTACAAGAATGCCATATAGGCATACAATGTCAACTATATACAATACAAAATATATGTCCACAAATGCCATATAGGCATACAACAAAGGAACACAATAAAAAGTCATTCCCCTCTGGCTGGTGAAGAGAATAGATCATGAACAGCCTTTGATCTTCTAGGGGATGGAGACGCGCATGTGGGTGGTCTACTACGAACCTGAGGGCTGCTCCTTCTATTTAGTTCTTCTTGCATCTTTAGCTGTTACAATAAAAAGTATAGATATTAATATATAGAAATTACATGTTATAACAAATGAAACATTTAACAAAATAATCACTTACCGCTACCATATAATCTGTCTCCTCACTTGCCTTAGTAGCAGGAATAGGTCGTGGTGATGTCATGTCCTATAGAAACCATCCAGATAGAAATTAAACTTCAAATCAATAATCTTTTGATTTTTCAAAAATAGACAACTATAACAATGAATGTAAATTGAAATTTACTAATCTGCCTCATACCCCTGTCAATGCCATGGAGCTATGAATCGCAAAGGCCACACCATGCTCCATTGCCCTATGAACATGGGGAGGTGTCTCCGCAACTTGCATCATCTGGAAATAAAACAACATTATTCAATTACAAAAACTATAATAGTGATGCAAATCATGGCTCCTAACATACACACACATTCATCTAAACATGGAAGTACACACAATAAAGCACACAAGTCACATACAAAAATCTAGTAAGTACAATTCATTCATTAAACTATTTATTTTATTACCTCCGTAAAGCTTTGAAGTCCACCACCGCTGGCAGGTGTTGCCGTGAAATCTACAATATTAACCTATTCAACATCCAAAATTAGATATTAGAATACCATTCATATAACGATGCTATTCACATGTAATATTTATAATTGTTTACTAGTTACATACCTCGACAGTAGATGATCTAGTGTAAAATGCAGGTGGAGAACCACTAAAACCTGCATCGACGCTATGACCCTGAAATTTCATTAAAATTATCAATTTAAATTAGTTAATCTTGCATTTCAAAAATAAAATTTAATAAATTAAATTCAATAAACTTGCTAATATTTACTTGAGTATCAAGGCCGAAAGTCTCACTCAGGAGGGTATTTGTCATCACCATCTGCTCAGCTGCAGATTTAGCCTGTACACCTGCGTCCTGACTATCCATGGGGTAATAACCACACGCTGACCCGCAAGCCTGACAAGCATGGGGTGGGACCCTGCTCCTCGCACTATCTCCCAACCCACTCTGTGCTGCAGGACCGGCATGCTCTATGATGCTCTGGGTCAAGGCACTAATGGACTGAAGTGTATCGACCTCAACACTCTCCTTCACAATAGAAGGGATAGAAACATGCTCATGGGCTGGTCTGCTGATTACTCGTCTCACTACCCGCTGTGGGTCAAGACGTGCCCCTGGTCTATCTTGTGCTGACCCCCCACCTCTACCTTGGAAGTCCCGCATATCAAAATAGTTTGGCACTTTATTGAGGACAAACTCGCAGTAGAGTTTCCTCAAAAATTATTACGGGACCTCATTATTATTACATGGAGGATGGTCAAAAACCATCCACCACCTCTGCCCAAAATTGTCACTTATCGCTTGGTTGTTGCACCAATGGATAGGGAACCTCTTGCATGTAATGGGTGGAGGTTGATTTGTTTGTGGGTTTGTGAAAATTGAACACAAGTCTAATTTTGTGATTTGTAATTTTTTCACATCTTGGTATGACAGCTTGTCTGCATAATAATCTCTAAACTCTCTCCTCTTATCCGTCCAACTAGTTATTTGCTTGCTAATTGAATCTACATTTGATAACATAGATTCAAGAGATTCAGCAAGCGTGGACCTATGCAAGGTTGAAGTGGAAGGATCTTTCAACCTGGCAATTATATCTTCAATTTCTTTTTTGTTGTTTTCAATTTGCCCCATTATATTTTCTTGTGTTCCAGGGGCATGTCGAGGAATGGATGGAGTAGGTTGTTGTTCTGCAGGATTTTGTGGAGGAGGAGGAGGTGCATTAACATTTCCTGACAATTAACAAAATTTACATCAAAAATCAACTCAAACCTATCTATTTAGAAACAAATTCAAACAAAAAAATAAATAAAACTCACTCCTTGGCGTGCTCGACGTCGTGGAGGCATTTTGGCGATGAATTGCAAAGATTTTTGTGTTGAATTGAGATCTCCAAAATGCGAGTGCGCTTTCTAGGGTTTGCAGGCCGCGGGTATATATGAGGAAAAATAAATGAAATGAAGTGAAGTGCTCTTTTTAAAAATTTTATAGGAAGTAATAACGCGCTCGCGTTATGTATTATTTTTTTTTCAAAACAATGTGGCCACTTTTTGGCACCCCATCTTTTTGCACTTACCTAGGGACCTAAACCCTAATGCTTAAAACCCTTCTACTACCTAAGCAAACCCTATGTATTACCTAGACCATGACATGTGTCACTTTCGTTATAATTTGAAAGTGACTTATAATTGCGGGTAAAGTGAACTTAAATTTACCTCCTAAACAGTTTTTAAAATATCATTCTGACCAGTCCCTTTGTGAAGTCAGCGGCCTACCAAGTCACTTTGGCATCCAACAGTGATCTAAGGTTATATTAAAACCTAAGGGAGTGTGAAGAGATCAGGTGGTGTAGGTTTAAAAGGATTTTAAATTGCAACGAACACTTGGTTGCTATAAAATTGACGTGTTGACAGTTTAACTGCCTTGAAACAAAATTCCAACTGACTCAGAGGGCTAGTGAAATTGACTGGTCGCATTATTTGATAGGTAAGAAAGTGAGATTTATTTTGTTGAGTTCTACAGAGGTATATCTACATGCTAGTATGTAGATAGGGAAAAGAAGTGAAGGAAAATAGAATTTTTTGAAAGGGTTAAACTTGAAGGATGATTTCAATGTATACAAGGAGGAGACATAAGGTGAACTGATTTGCAGAGAGGGTTGAAGTTATTTGCAAAGGGGTTTGACATGTTATGCAGAAGAGATTGAAGCTACAGATTGATGTTTAAAGATGTATTGAATATATGATCATTATGTTAGTGCAACATTAAGGATTTTGTGAACAAGTGCTTTGTATGGAAACACAGTAACCCTCTGTATTTGTAATCATCTTTCTGTATGCAGAGAGTGGGTGCTCCTATTGATATTGGAGTTGGTGCTCTTGTTGGTGTTCTTGTGTGTTATTGGAGTTGGTGCTCCTAGATATTTTGTGTAGCCAGTGAGGCGTGTTTTTGATTAAACCAGTGAGGCATTTTCTGAGTGGTTTTTCATCCCTATGAGGGTTTTCCACTCATGAAAAACATGTTTTATGGTCTCATTTGATGTATGGTTTACTTGGTATCCATGTTTGAGCATTCAGTCTTGGTTGTTATTCAGTATTTGAATTCTTACTTTGATAAAGCTTGCCAAATTGATTAGTTGCTGTCAACATCATTATTTCATGCACACAAATTTGAAGAGAAGTAATTGAATTGTTTTTTAATACAACACTGATTCACCCCCCTCTCAGTGTTGTCCATACTCCAACAAATCCCACAATTGTGGTACTGACATGGATAGTTAAAAAACCACAATTGGAATTGATAGCTTGGGATCTAAAATGTAAGGCCCTTTATTTTGTGACCCTTGGAATGCCCATTGTACATTATTTGAAGCTTGGTATTGTTTAGACTCATACATTAATACTCTGATAGATGTTTTGATTAGTAGATTATTACTTCCATTTATGTTGTATAGATATGTTAGATTATATATGGTTACTACAAGTTGCCTAGATAGTCATTAGTTATTTGCATTTAGTTGTTTGGAGTTTATTTGAATAGTTGTCGTTATATGTTGATACTAACCCTAATTTTTGTATTATTGCTTATTGATAATTTTAAATGTTATCATAAGTTATTATGTTTTAAACTTGATTATAAATGTTAATGAAATAATGGTTGAATGCTAGTTGAATTTTGTGGCAATTTATTAAAAAGATAAAATTGAGATTTAACGTGAGTTGTGATTTTTAACAAAATATTAATGTGTATGGATAGACTGTATTATATGAGTGTATATGATATGATTTAATTATGACGAGTCATGACCTTGGTTTTAATTGTGATCATAGATTGCAATTTCAATATATGTAAATTAATATTTTGTATTAACAATTGAATAATGTAATTCCTTTATGTTACTTTGATTATATATATTTCTTGATGAGATTTGAAGTGTGAAGTGAGTATGTAGGTTGACATAGGTTAGTAATGAGAATGTCCACTTTACATGGTGAAGTAACATAATCTCTAATGCTTTATACTAGTGTACCCTAACATCTTGATCATGAGTAGTTAAGACCTCAATTGTGATCCATGTTATTTCCTCTATGTTTATACTTTACCCTATTGTTATTATTTGTCACAACTCAAAGTTGCGAACTAGATTTTTACTAACATTTTCACCATATGTTTTCTAATACTTAAAAGTGTTTATCATTTAAATACAAAAGATAGTTTACATTCTTAGTCTAGGAACACTTTGACTAAATTGTGGTACAATTTTATTACTAAAGTTACAATCTAAGGTTCAAGATCTTACAACTAAGGCCTATAAATACAAAGAATGGGATAACATCATAATCAAATATAGAACAAAGAATATCCCTCAAATTTAAGAAATCATGATGTGTAGTAATACACTCTTCATATTACCACATAAGCAAATATCAATACAACCATATTGTGCACCTATCCAAATTAGAAACAACCTGAGCTAAAGGAAGTATTAAGGTCTTTTACATGAGTATGTACAAATGTAGCTTCTCTTTTAAAATACATCACTCAACCATATCGATGTAATATGATGTAGAAAATAGAACTAAATTAGCAAGTATGTAATCTCTAGTTTAATCCCACACATGTTTCACAGAAGTTACTAACATAGGTTATCAATGTCTGATTTGTTTACAAGTCATCTTGGATCTAAAGGATAAGATTATGCTACAATAAATATATCACATGATAACTCATTGAATAATTCCTTTCCTAGCTAGGATACAAGAATCTCATACACAAAGTCGCAAGGTAATCCCACAATAATGAGTCCCACTTTTTGGCCAAGATGGACATTGATATCAACATTTTTAACTAAATCTTCACTTTCTAAGACCTATACTAGCTAAACCATTAAAAATGTAAAGATGATGCAAACTAGTGATTTGTGTGTAGATTCTAAATATATATTTTAAATTTTTTTGAAATAAATTGTGAATCTTTCAATGTCTCTTTTAATAACTAGTTTTTAATAGTAAACAACATTTTCAAAAAGTAACATTTATGTCATCTAGCATAACTTTTTTCTAGAAAGGATAAAATTCTAATTTTTAAAATATAGATTTTAACATCTATATATAGTGCATGGATATTTTTTCATAATTTTTTGTTACATATTTTTTTAATTAATTTTTTAAGTCAGGGTAACTATAATTTGGACATAGGTGTATGTTGTCAAGCATAACTTGTGTATCTATCGAAATTCAATTTTTTTTTTGGTGAAACAAGGACATCAATACCTAGTGCACAAATATTTTTCAGAATTTTTTTCTCTATTTTTTTATTTTTCCATGTGTTTGGAATAGAGACATTGATGTTCGGTGAAAAACCTATGTTCACTAGAAAATAGAAAATAAATATAAAATCAAATGAAACATATTCAAAATCATACTTTTTGGAAAGCTTATACTAAGGCTTCATATTTACAAAATAGAATTTCTAAATGACTTCATTTGATCCCCCAAAAGGTGAAGCAAAATTTATTTTTTTTTAGCATTTTGATAGGTGTGGAGGAGACTCCATCGAGGGTTTGTTTTAAGACTAGGGGGGTTCTTTCCAAGAGGATTTGATCTAATGAGGTTTTATCAAACCCCCTTCAATTAAACCCCTTTAGTGGAACCCCCAAGGCTTAAATCATTATTTTTTCTAAAAAATATGTGATTTCAGACAAAAATTAAGATGTCCCATAAGTGGGACACACTATTGTGACAACACCTCGCATCCACATAGAAATCCTTCATGCCCTATTTTTCAATTCATTCATAAATAGAAAAGGTCATGAGTTACATCTATAAAAAGATAGATAATAATCTTAGAAAACAAATGCAACTGATGCAACAAAACCATTTTACCTACCTATACAATATGTCCATATTACATTAAAAATAGAGTTATATCACAATATAACAAATTATTTCCTATCATTATTACACATTGTTTAGAGAAATGAACTTGCAAATAATTAGTCAAGAACTTCCTTATCATTTTGCAAAATCTCATGTAATAGAATGTTAAATGACTATACAAATAAACAATACCATTATCTTTTCCTTATGCTTGCATATAATAAATGCAACCTAATAAATTATTTAAAATTAAGACATGGGAGTGCTTTACCACCAACCACCAAGTTGTAACTGTACAACTCACCTATAAGCCATCTTAAAAGGTGGGATCCTACCCTTCATGGATAAGTTTGCAAGAGCATCCCACATAGGAAGAAACCAGAACATGTGTAGATGACCACAATGACTTAATCACAAAACAATAATACTTCCACAACAAATCCCCTTGTCTAAGGCATTTCAGGTAACAAAACATGAGTAAGTCTTGACCTATATTAGTTACTTGAGATAATATATGATCCTTATAGTTATTTCATGTAGATCACAAGTTTCAACATTGCCTCATAACACAAAATCAAATAAATATCATATAGTACCACTCATAGGACCACCAAGTCACTATCTAAATGAAGTCACATGATTTTAACAATATTCTTAATCTTTCCTTTGCAATATAACTTAGATTTTAGTTTTCACCTCATTTAGAGTGAGAGTTAATTTGAAAATATTAGTTGAGGCCCCTATAACCCCTGCCATTCCTTTTGATTAACCAATAGCCTAAATGGGATAATAAATGAAATCGACAATCACTCTCTTGCTACATATTGTTTGACTAATCTAGATAAATTGGCTCACACCCTCATAAGCTCTTCCAATTTATGTAGTTGGCTGAAGAACTTGCCATAAAGACAAATAAAGTGATTTTCA
Source organism: Cunninghamia lanceolata (assembly GCA_027924645.1). Classification (NCBI taxonomy): domain Eukaryota; kingdom Viridiplantae; phylum Streptophyta; class Pinopsida; order Cupressales; family Cupressaceae; genus Cunninghamia; species Cunninghamia lanceolata. The sequence continues at coordinate 14,021,935 of BSBN01000040.1, forward strand.
AAGCACAACAATCACATAGAAAACATAGAATTCTAGTCAAAGAAATTTTAATTATTGCAACAATACAAAAGTATTCAAAGAACTTATAAAATAAGACCACTTCCATCTTTTAAGGAAATAATTTAACAATGGGTGTGTCATCCTTTCCAAGTATACACCCTAGATAGTATAATAATCAAAATCCACCCACCAAAAGATTACATTACTCAACGCATTCAATGATTAAAAGACCTTTTACCCCTTTCAAACATGCAACATAGAATATACATTGATGAAGGGGGTATATCGTAAAACACACAATAACAGAAATTGCACACAAAAAATAGAATATTCTTTTATTGATTTGGACAACTCATTACATTACAGAAGCTCAAATACAATTAGAGGAATCAATCCTCCATAGACTACAACACATTACAACTACATATCACCAGGCTTATGGAATCTTCAGCCTTCTTTAACCCCAAACCAACTAGGGTTTCTAATTTCCTACCTTTTCTTGATTCTACACCTTCCCCCTTATCTCTACTACTACCCAGGGTTCCCAAAAATAGTCATAAATGACCCTTTTTGGCGGCCTCTAGCTAAATTTTGAAATTTGCAACTCCCTCCAAAAGTAGGTCAACTTCCGGGAAGCATAACTTTTGATCTGGGTGTCTGATTGACGAATCGTTTTAAACTCCAGAAAGATCGTAAATTGAAATATCACGTTCAAAATTCATAAACAGATTTTTGTCAACTTTTCAGGGCGTTATGGGACTTTTCAGTGCCTCATATTTGATTTCAGAAATTTTCAGGGGCTTTTCAGAAAATAGAAACTTTAATATCTTTCAGCTCACAAATGATCTTTGCTTGATTCCTTCACCAAAGGTCTTATATTTAATTTACGAAGCTTCTTGTAAATTATCACTTCAATCCGTGCCCAAATGTAAAATTTCCTGAAATGGCAGTAAACTTTTCCAAAAATAGCAATTTGAAAAAAAATTGAAAGTCCTACATCGTTATTCAAGCGATTATGGAACCAGAAATACTAATTATGGAAAGAAATGAAAACAACTTCAATGATTTTGAATCAACATCTTTTTGGGTGATGCAAGATTGCCTTTACACCACTGGATGCTCTTGCACCAGACACTCAAGGTAATTTAAGAAGTGACCCTATCACGTCTCAGGTGTTTGTTTGAGGAAAACCCAAATGGCCAACCTCTGCCTTAGACAACCAATATGCCTTCCTTTCTATTTCACCAGATATTCTTCATATTGCTTGTTCTGAGTACTTCTTCCCACATGGCTATCCAAGATCTCTTCTATCTCCTTTGTTGAAGTAAATGCTAGAATACTCCACTGTTCTTCTGTTGGTTCATCCTCTATGCCACTTGCATGATAATTTATTAAATCAACAATGTTGAACATAGGTGAAATGTTGATCCCATTCGGTAACTCTACCTCATATGCATTTCCTAAATCATGCTTCTTCAAGATTCTACATGGTCCAAATTTCTTCATTTTCAGCTTATTATATGTTCCAATTGGGAACCTTTCTTTTCTCAAGTGAACCATGACTTCATCTCCTACCTGGAACTCCTTATATCTCCTCTTTTGATCTGCCTTAGCCTTGTACTAAATATTCATCTTATTAATGTGTTTTCTTACCTCTTCATGCAAATTCTTCAGGTGTTCTACAAAGTCTTCGGCTTCAGCACTTGTTTTTTCTCCTTTGTCCATCTTCCTTAACTCTGAAGTATTTCTTGGACTATTCCCATATACAATCTGGAATGGTGATTTACCAGTATTCCTATTGACATAATTGTTGTAAGAAAATTCTCCCTGTGGTAAAATCAAATCCCATTCCTTGGGCTTATCTACTACTAAGCATCATAGCAGGTTACCCAAACTCCTATTCACCACTTCTGTTTATCCATCAGTCTGTGGATGGTGTGCAGAACTAAACTTCAAATCTATCTTCAACTTCTTCCACAATGTCCTCTAGAAATAACCAGCAAACTTGGTATCTTGATCTGAAACTATGCTCTTAGGTAGACCATGTAGTCTCACCACCTCTCTGAAAAATAACTCTGCAATATGAATAGCATCATTAGTCTTCTTACAAGGAATAAAATGTGCCATCTTCGAGAATCTGTCCACCACCATAAAAATGGAATCATGTCCTCTTTGTGTCCTTGGTAAACTAGGAGCAAAATCCATACTAATATCATCCCATGGCTTCTCTGGTATAGGTAGTGGCTGATATAGCCCTGTATTTTGACTTGTTCCCTTTTCCATCTGACACACTCTGCAACTCTGCACAAATTTCCTCACATCCTATAGCAATTGTGGCCAATAATAATGCTCACCAACAATAGCAATGGTCTTATCTCGACCAAAGTGTCCAGCTAATCCCCCACTATGTTTCTCCTTAATCAGGTTTTCTCTCATGGAACTCCTCAAAATGCACAGCTGGCTTCCTTTAAACAACATGCCATCTTGGATTATGAAATCCAACCATTTTGTCCTGTCCAAAGTAACAAGTTCCAAACAAGCTTTCCAAGCCTCTACAAAATCTGGATCTTCAGGATACAAAATTTTGAGCTTATCGAACCCAACAACCTCTATCTTCATTTCTGTTAGCAAACTTTGCCTTCTGCTCAAGGCATTTGCAACTCTGTTGGACTTCCCACTCCTCTACTTCAAAACAAAAGTATAGCTCTACAAAAACTCAACCCATTTTAAGTGCCTTTGATTTAACTTTCCTTGACTATTAAGATACTGCAAAGCTTGATGATCAGTATATAAAACAAACTCTTTCGACAACAAATAATGCCTCCATTTCTTCAAAGCCTGAACTATAGCATAAAACTCTTGATCATAAACATAATACTTTTTCTTGGCATCATTAATCTTCTCACTAAAATAGGTAATGGGCTTACTTTCTTGACTCAAAATAGCTCCTATAGCACTGCCACTAGCATCATAATCTACCTGAAATACCTTATTGAAATTTGGAAGTGCCAAAACAGGTTGCTCTGTGACTTTCTACTTCAATGTATCAAAACTCTTGTCTTCTCTTGTAGTCCATCTAAACTCTTTTCTATCCCCTCTCATTGTCTTAGTTAGGGGTGCACAAATGGTACTAAAATTCCTGATAAAATTTTTGTAAAAACTTGCCAAACCATGGAAAGATCTTACCTCTATAGTACTCCTTGGCGTAGGCCATTCAAGGATAGCCCTCACCTTCTTTGGGTTCATCTTAAGACCTTCCTTTGAGACAACAAATCCTAGGTATACCAACTCCTTTGCAAAACTACATTTCTTCATATTAATCAATAACTTCTCCTCCCTCAGCTTCTCTAAAACTCTTCTGATATGCATCAGATGCTCATCCCAATTCTTATTGAAAATCAAAATGTCATCTAAATAAACAATAACAAAACTTCCCAAAAATTCTTTCAGTACCTTGTTCATGAGCCAAATGAATGTGCTTGGTGCATTGATTAGCCCAAATGGCATGACTAACCACTCATACAAACCTTCCTTTGTCTTGAAACTTGTCTTCCATTCGTCTCCTTCTCTGATTCAGATCTGGTGATACCCACTCTTTAGGTCAATCTTCGTGAAGTACTTGGCTCCACTCAAACAATCCATTATGTCATCCATTCTAGGCAATGGAAATCTATACTTGATCGTGATCTTGTTGATGGCTCAAGAATCTGTACACATCCTCCACTCTCCATCTTTCTTCAGTGCTAGTACTACAGGTACCGCACATGGACTTAAGCTCTCCCTTATCAATCCCTTCCTCAACAACTCATGAACTTGTCTGTTTAACTCTTCATTCTCTGCTGGACTCATTATGTGGGCTGCCTTATTTGGCAAACTGGCTCCTGGTATCAAATCCATTTGATGACTTATTTTTCTCATTGATGGTAAACCTTCTGGTACATTATCAGAGACAATATCCTAAAATTCTTCCAACATATCTGAGACTTTTGCTGGTACATCTTCACATTTCTCTTGATTGATCTTAGGAATTAATGCAAAGCAATGACACTCATGCTTCATACCCTCCAAAAATTTTCTACCATCTACCAAGCAAATTATAGTAGTACTACATACCTTTTCTTCCACCTCCTTCAAGGGCTTCAACTTATAACGAACTCCATCCTTTGTCAGAGAATAGGTATTTGCATGGCCATCATGGACATCACACCTATCATACTGCCACGACCTCCCTAATAACATATGACATGCATCCATTGGTATGATGTCACACAACACCTCATGATGGTAGTCCCCAATCTTGAACTTGACTAAACACTTGCTCATTGACCAAAGCTCTATGGTCCTTCCGCAACCATACAATCTGATATGGATGTGAATGTTTTCTTCTTGTCAACATTAGCTTGTTAACCATCTCCTCTGAAACAAGATTGTCAATGCTTCCACTGTCAATAATAATATCACAACACTTAACTTCACACTTGCACCTTGTGCAGAATAAATTATTCCTTTGATTTGGTTCTTTCTCCTCATTCAACAAGGTTCTTTTGATGACTAAGGTTTCTCCCCTTTCAACATCTTTAGAATGCTCGTACTATGCATCTTCATTTACATGTGCAACTTATGCATCACCTTCAGGTCTTCTATTCTTCCTTCCTTGATGTTGTGGACACTTGTATGCTCGATGCCCTTATTCTCCATATTAGAAACAAGTTCCTCTGAAACCTCCTCTTCCAGGTCCTTGCCCAGGTCAGCCTCTTCCTCTTCCTCTTTGCTCACTATTGTTTTGGTCATGAGGGCGGTAGGCATTATCTCCTCTTTGATTCCGACTGGTGCTAGCTTCTTCACTTTTATTTTGATCATTACGGCCTCCATAGGGTCTTCTACCAGTCCTTCCACCTTGACCTCTTCCCCTTTGCTTGTTGTCGAATCTTTTATTCAGCTTCTCTTCCACCTTCAAGGAAAACTGGTACGCATCTTCTATGGTGGTCATTCTACTAGGCTCAACTCCTCTTGAATACTTGGCCTCAACCCATTAATGTAATGGGCTACCTTCTCCTTGTTGGCCTCTACATGGCTTGTCCTAATAGTAATCTTATAAAACTCTTCTATATACTCTTTAATAGAATTGTTACCTTGCTTCAATCCTTGCAGCTTCTTCAACAACTCCATCTCATAGTCCACAGGAATGAACTGCTTCTTCAGTTTCTCCACCATCCGATCCCATCTGGTAATCTTTCCTTTTCCTCTCCTATTCCTCTCTAACTAGACCTCCTTCCACCAAATACTGGCATGGCCCTTCAACTTTGTCTTTGCAAACTTGACCCGATTTGTGTCCTCCATGTCTTCATACTCAAAATATTCCTCCATGTTATTGATCCAATCAATAAGCTATTCTGGATTCAAATCTCCAAAATAGGTAGAAACTTCAATCCTGGGCCTCTTTCTGATCTTTGAAATGGCCCTCAACAACCTAACTTCTGCAGGATCTCCTGCAGTTTCTTGTTCTTCCTCATATAGCTCTTCTTCAGCTTCATCCTTGCTTTCTTCTCTTGTTCTCAGCTTAAACCCTCTTCGCAGCTCCTCTTGCAATGCATCGATCTTCCTTTGCAGGGCTCTAAAACCCTCTTCCATCAAAGCATTTCTTCTAACATACTTTCTTCGTGGAGGCATCTTGATCTCCGCAACAAACCCACAACCTCAAGTCCTGGTGCAAACTACCTCACGATCAACGATCTGTCTACACACTCAGGAACCCTTGCTCTGATACCACTTGATGAAGGGGGTAAATCGTAAAACATATAACAACAGAAATTGCACACAGAAAATAGAATATTCTTTTATTGATTTGGACAACTGATTATATTACAGAAGCTCAAATACAATCAGAGGAATCAATCCTACATAGGTTGCAACACATTACAGCTACCTATCACTAGGCTTCTGGAATCTAAAGTCATCCTTCTATAACCCCAAACCAGCTAGGGTTTCTAATTTCCCACCTTTTTGTGATTCTACACTTTCCCCCCTTATCTCTACTACTGCCCCAGGTTCCCAAAAATAGTCATAAAAATCCCTTTTGGCGGCCTCCAACTAAATTTCAAAATTTGCAATTCCCTCCAAAAGTAGGTCAACTTCCGAGAAGCATAACTTTTGAGGGTGTGTGCAAGAAGTTGAGTCCACTTTTTGGCCAAAAAGTGGAAGTGTTTTCCCTGATTTTTAGAATTTGTCACATTTGACTTAAAAATTTGAAGCACTTAAAGGTGGAATCTTGGAAAAAGTCACTAAATATTAAATGTAGTACTCAGAGTCTAGTTTCCAAATATGTAATTTTTTTCAATACCCAGATGATAGAAATTGATTTTGAATAGGTGTTTCTAAAAACCACTGTTTAAAAGTCACTTTTTTTTACTATACCATGTACATGTACGTCATCCATATTTTGACCTAAATAATCATATTTTTCTAAATCCTTTTGGGAAAAGATTTGTAATTCACTGAAGCACGTTTTCCATTTTTTTTGTAATTTTTTATTGAATATTTTTTTAATTAATTTTTTATTGGCCTTTTTTGGTCTTTTAAAAAATTAGCATGTACGTCACGCATAAGATGACCTAAACTTAACATTTTTTGAAAAAAAAAATAAATTGAAAAGAATTGTCTAAAGTACGTTTTCGTACAATTTTTTTTACAAAAAAATATTTTAATAAAAAGTTATTAAAATACTAAAAAATCTTGATAATTCAAGTTTATGGACCTGTTTCATCAGAAATTGATTAAAAAATAGAAAAAATAATCTAATTGTAGAAAAATTACATATTTGGAGTCTACACTGTCTCATCTATAATGGGTTTTAATTTCTTCAAAACATGTTGCAAAATAAACCTTCAGATATATGCCTAAAGTCACTATTTTGTTGTGACATTGACAGGACCTTCAAGTTGTAGGTCAAACTAGGTCTAGAGGTCAGGTTCAAGTCCCCAAAGCATTTTCTGAACCGGGTTACAAAGCAAAACCCGAACTTAAAATTCAAATTTTAAATAACGGGATTCCGTTTAGTAAACGGGATCCTGTTTCTTACTCTGTGGGTACAGAAGAAAATGGGATCCCGTTTTATATTTGTTCATTTTTTAATAAGACTGTGACTATCAACCCTGTAACTTGCTTTGTACGTCTGACAACGACATTTGCAGCATTCTCTACCATCTTTGTCTTCTGCAGGTCCATCAACTTGGGATTTTGTTTGAATTTTGATAGAAGCCATCATTCAGACACTGTTTGAGTGAAATTTTGTTGAATTGCTACTTGTTTGAAGGACTTGAACAAAAAAGGAAGGCTTTCAAGTTTTTGACATTCATTTGTACATACTTCATAAATTTTTTACTCATGGGATCACAAAGTCATAATAAGAGGAAAGATAGGAAGCTATTGACCCCTGAAGAAAGTGAAGCAAAGAGAGAGGAGGCAAAAAGACAAAGAGATAGAAGAATAAAGATTCAATCAATGAATAATGCTGAAGCATCCAATTCCACAACTATTAAAGATAAAAACATTGAGGAGACCATGGATGTAGACGATGCAAATTTGCAAGAGGTGAATGTGGAAACTAATACGATTATACAAACTACTCCTGGTATGTCTTCAAATCCCTCTTTCAATGCTATGGAGAATGTTTCAATAGGCACAAATCCAGGTACTTCTTCAAATCCACCTTTGAATGAAATCGAAATGGTGTTGATAGGAGATTTAAAACAAGCTGGATATAACAATGTTGAGATTGATAATATTCGTAGAGATCAAGATTTGAAACAAATTGTTGTTGAAAATAAAAATGAAAATGAAAACCATTTTGTTGTTGAAAATGAAAATGAAAATCCTTTTGTTGAAAATGAAAATCCTTTTGTTGAAATGAAAATGAAAGCCGTTTTGTTGTTGAAAATGAAAATGAAAATCCTTTTGTTGAAAATGAAAATGAAAACTGTTTTGTTGTTGAAAATGAAAATGTAAATCCTTTTGTTAAAAATGAAAATGAAAACCATTTTTTTGTTGAAAATGAAAACGAAAATCCTTTTGTTGAAAATGAAAATGAAAACTGTTTTGTTGTTGAAAATGAAAATTGTTTTGAAGTTGAAAATGAAAATGAAAATCCAGGATGTGATGTTGAAAATGAGAATTTTTTTTTCAAAATTGAAAGAGATGTTTTGGATAATCTTCTTGGTAAAATTTCTTGGAGACAAATAAGAACACATGCCAATAGATTATACAAGGAATTTTTTTTATCATAAAAAACTATCATTTCAATGTCAACTAATGATGCAATTAATGAGAATGTGGAAAATAAGAAAAGTAATGAAAACGTTAGGCATTTTTGTTAAACCAAAGAAGAAAAGATCAATCACTAAAACATGCTATGTCTACTATTGCTAGTGCCATTGAGTTTATTGGAAAGAATAGTCAATCCAAAGATAAGAATGCAACAAGACGAGCTATAACAACTACTATAGTTAGTAAAACAACTTTAAATAGAAGGATGGTAAGCAATATTAGTGGAATTCTAAAAATACATCCTAAAACATTGGTAAGAGTAGCAAAAAGAAGAGAAAGTATAGAAAATGATCTAATCAACCAATGTTAGAGTTTTAGTGGTCGACTCCTGAGATCTGACATGAAACTAAATTTTGAAATCAAATCTTTGATCGAAAAATATTAGCATGATAATATTAGGGTATCATCTAATGCTAGAGATGTTTTAAAATTAAGAGTGGGGTCCAAAGTTTGCAATCCTCATCCAAAACACCTATTAGATACAATGCAAACTGAATTTTATAAAAAAAAATTGTGGTGAATTAGTGTTACCTGGTAATATTAGAATAAGTCAAAGATCTTTTGAAAAATGCAAACCATGGTATGTAAAGATTAATAAGCAACAAATATCTTGTTGTTGTAAAACACATGTTCAATTTCGTTATTATTATGATGTGTTTCGATATATACATTGTACTTTACATAGTAACTTGATTATACAGGAATGTGATATTAATATGCCACCTAAAACAATAAAAGTGTTTATATCAAGTTTGTTCTGTGAAAGATCTAATGAAAAATCATTTTATTTAAGTTCATGTATTTGTAGACAATGCACTAGTTGTGGTAATCTTTCTTTGTTAAGAGTTTGTATGCATGAAAGTGTTGAAAATAATTTTGGACAACAATTAGTGGATGTTAAAAAATTTAAGAATGTTGAATATTCTTTAAAAGATAGAAAATTTGGAAAGCATTGTGTTTTAATTACATAAAAGGTTAGTGTGCATGCATTCATATCAAAATTTAAGAGTAAGATTGTACCAAAATATGTCAAGCACTCTCAACAAGCTCGATGGCTTGATGGACAGTTTCGTGAATGTAGAAACACATTTCCAATTGGTACTATACTATCAGTGGTTGATTTTGTGGAAAACTATACTTTAGCTCCGCAAAAGGAAATTCAATCACAATATTACAATTCAGTGCAGGTTGCTATGTTTGTTCATATTGTTTATAGATATGCAGATGATAGCACAGAGAATGATAGAAAAGTTTTGAGGGAGTATCATTTCTATTTGAGTGACAACCGGTTACACTCAGCAAAGTTTGTTCAATATTGTTTCAATATATTTTATACAAATTTAAGAGAAAGAGGAATCCAGATGATAGAACATCTTATATGGTCAGATAATTGTACAGGGTAGTTCAAGAATGCTCAAATGTTCTATTGGTTAAGTAGGGTTCACAAGGAGAATAATGTCCAACATATGTGGAATTTTTTTGAAGCTTGACATGGTAAAGGAGAACATTATGGAGTTGGTGCGTGTGTTAAAAGAATTATTGCTAGACAACAATTGAAATTTAAGGATGCAGTAAAATTTAAAGATGCACGTGGGATTGTGGATTGGTTCAATACAAGATTATGTACACCTGGATCAAGCGAGTACTCTATAGTTCATCAATTCTTTTGGTTGGTTGAAGAAGAAAAAATTCTACCTAGACTTGATTGTCAGACAATCAGTGGATCTACTAAATGGCCTTCATTTAGGAGTTCGAATGCAAGTAAATGGATTATCTGGACAAGAGAGCTTGCATGTTTTTTTCAATTTTGTATTTCAGGAGATTGGGAAGCATGTGAGAATACAGAATGGGTTGAAGAGTGGAAGCAAAGACTGTTGACACTTGCACAAGCACACGATCAATATGAAACAACAATTGAAGACAATGATCAAGTGTTTACATCAGACGATTATGATCGTGTTTCAGACCTTATACAAGAAGGTAATTTAATTCAAATTATTTCATTTTATTTCACTCCATTACTAATTTGTAGTGTTTTTATTTATTTATATATGTACATATGAATGCATGTATGTTGATTAGTCAAATTTTATGGACATGTGCAAGTTATTGAATCAAAATTTGTTTGCAGGACATGTGTATGCTGTTGTTGCACCTAAGGAGAATGAAGAGGAAATAGAATATTGGTTGGCTCATTGTGTGGAGACTAAACATAAGTTAACAGCACCTCAAGAAGATGATGATGGCTTTCCTTATCCAACAGGTTCGGTGATCCCCTTAAGACATCCCCTTAAGCAAATTTTGATAACAAGTCTTTGATGCCCTTAAGCAAATTTTAAGAACTTATTTGATCCCCTTAAGCAAATTTTAAGAATTTCTTTGATGATGGCTATCATTATCCAATAGGTTCGGTGGTGGTTGTTGGCACTTGGCTACGGAAATACCTAATAAGGAAGAATGGTTTTCCTGCATTCGAAGATTATGAAACACATAAGAAGATTATACACTACTCACATTTGGTGTTGGCAACACATATAAAACTGGAGAGGTATCGTGGAAAACTTGCAAATAAAGAGCTATGGACAATTTCTATGGAAGACCATGAGACAATCATCGATGCGTTGGAAAAAAGAGAGGATGGAGATGGTACAATAGAATAAGTAAATATAGTTAAATAGTTTTATATTGTTATTTTAAATACATTAAATACATGTTTTGATATTTCTGAAGTGCGTTATTAGTTGAAATTGATTTAAATTGTCCTTTTATATCCTTAGGCCATCATCACAAATTCATCACATACTTTGAAACAAAAACTTGAGAGGATGCAGATTAAACCTATATGTACACATGTGTGAGGCACTTGTAAATACAGGTACAAGTTGTGTATATCTAGATAGTTTTATATAAATTAAAATACATGTTTTGATGATATATTGATAAATTGCTTGTATTATTTTTATATCAGGTGGCGTGAAGACCTGCTACATTCCCCACAAGTTTTGTATTTTCTTGAGATGGCATAACCACATTTTGTAAACATTATTTTGAGTTGGCATATATGTACATACATAATTACATTATTACACATTTTGTACATAAATTTGTATACATGTGTATGTACACAATTATACTCTACACTTTTATATATCAAAATTATTATTCTATATATTTTATTTGTTAAATGCGCATGTTTTTCTACTTTGAATTTACTTTAAATTTGATTTATTATATTGTTAAATTTGGTTGCCTTGGGCAACTTCACCAAAATTTGAGAACTTAAGATGTCCCCTTAAGACATCGTATTAGGACCCCTTAAGACATCCAAAACTAGCATCTTTGTAGGTTATTCAAATAGTGTGATAGGTGGAGTAGGCAATAACCTTTCACACTATCTGAATAACCTACAAAGATGCTAGTTTTAGGAAACTTCATCAATTTTTGAGAACTTAAGACGTCCCCTTAAGACCTCGTATTAGGACCCCTTAAGACATCCCATTACAACATAAATTAATGGCCAATTTGAAGTTGTTAATGGACCACAGTATCTTACACAGTTATGTTACTTCTATGCTTCAATAACCATATATCTCTATCTTTATTCTCCACAAACTAGTATTAGCTCGTCCTCTCTCAATCCAACCATTACACTATCATATTCATTCTATCCTTAAAATTTCTTCTTTATTTTACATGCTCAATAATGAAGATGAACTAGTACTTAGCATTATAGTCATTGTTGCCCTAACAACTACCCTTGTTTGGAATATTAGTTATCTTGGATGCCAATGATCATCCATGTGACCACCAAGAAACTATTTTATATAATAGGTTTCTCCCACATCCCACGTAGACAACCTAAACAACCACCATCCAAATCATAACAACTTGCTAGGAGGAAAGGATAATTAGTTGCGAAAATGGAAAATAAACATAATTTGTTACGAATAGATTAGATTAGTAATTTTCAATACATAGATACAACTCCATGCCTTAATGTTTTCTCTTTGGAATTTGTAATTTCTCCCTTCTAGATTCTAGTTAATGGTTCATTGCGTGGATGTTTTAGAGCTATCATGGGTTTGCATCAACGAGACCCAATCTTGCTTTATCTAAAACTATGGAAATGTATGGTGGAGATGTAAGATTAGTTTGAATTTTTCCTTTTAGCTAGTCATGTGAGTTTTTGAATTTATTTATTTGTGAGTGAGACATGATTTAAGATTTGATTTATTTTATTAGTGGAGATTAGACTAATTAATCAAATAGTAAGATTATTCAATTAATTAGTGGGGAAGGTGTAAAAGGCTAATCCTAATTAATTAAATAAATATAATGTATCTAATTAAAGTATGCAAATGTGAGGTAGATTAAAGTATATAAATACCATGGATCTAAAGTATGCAAATGTGAGGTAGATTAAAGTATATAAATTTTACTATATATGTAAGATTAATTATAAATTATTCTTATGTACTTGCAAAAGGATCTTTATGTCAATCCAAATCACCATATTTTGGTAGATATGTGTTAATAACATCACAAATAGAAGTCTCCACTATTGACTTTGATCTCAAATCCAACACTTGGGCCATTAATAATGACCTCAATGGACTATGAATGTGAGAGGGAGTGGAACTTGAAGACAAAATCTATGTTAAATTGAGGCCTTATCCACCAAATGCTGAGGATATTTCAATGTTTATAGATTGGGTGTGCATTGATGAGGTGATATATAGGATCTCTCTATGTTAGAAATGATATGATTAACATATGTCACTACATCTAAGAGAGGGACTCAAAACTACATGGATATCACCTAATATACCTTCATCAAGTCTAATAATATACATCATATAGAATGATGTAGTTGATTAGTATCGGTGATACGATCAAGCTCCTCATAAGGTGTCCTCTTAAGGCAGGAAAGACAAAAATATAATATGGATCGTGTTGCAATGAAGATGCTTGATGTGATGTAGAGGACTTGTGTGGATGCCTCAACAAGTACTCACCCACCTCCTTTGAAGAGATGGCCTAAGCCTAAATGGAAACCTTAACAAGGTCCTCAATTGCTTTCCTTTGGTAAGAAATAACCACAATGTCACAACATACAAATTTTGTTGTGATTCAAATTACAATGAGAATTGGTTTTTATTTGGATAATGATCATGGGTAGCTACAAACCTAGGCTATAACAATGGTTTCATATAGATTAAGAATAAATGATTGGTCTAGATGTTTAGTTAATAGATTCCAAAGTTTCATTATATTGGTTGAAGCTTTGGGTAGAAGGGTATTAAGTGCTTGCCTAATGATATAGTGATGGAAATTAACACTCTCCAAGTTCACTCTTTCTTGTGGAAGGGTAATGCTTTCACAATAATACAATATATTTTAATTATAACATTGTAATAGGGAAAATTGTATACCTATGTCATTTTACCTTATGTTTTGGGCCTAGGGAAAACTCTTTTATGACTTGAGCTCAAAAGGACTATAATTTATATAGTCTGATCAAGTCTAAAAAACATTCCTAAAAAAACATCATCACACATCTCAAGATTTTACTCCATTCCATAAATAGAACTTATTTTCCCTCTTTAGGTCAAACACACAAGTGTGGACCTAATCTCGATTAGGTATGTGACTGTGGATCTGAACCCTGAAGTTTGAAGATTTAATTCAAATTCAAACTTTTCCTACCCCTTTACTAGCCATTATGAGCTAACTAAAGTGTGAATTGTGTGAAATTACTCATTAGGATGTTGTATTTAACAAATAACCCTAAGTGGAAATGGATCATCTAGGGGTTATCAGGAGGAGGATGCTAGAGTTTTATTAATAGAGCAAATTTATTCTAAAGCATCATATTATCAGATAAATTATTAGAGCACATCATTTTAGGTCTACTTTTACTCTTGTTTTCCACCTTCGAATCTTCTCTCAAAGACATAAAGTCATCTTAAGTTTTTACTCTTGTTTTCTACCTTCCAATCTTTGCTCAAAGTCATAAAGTCATATTTACTAATGATTTATATAGAAAACCTCAACTTTACTATCAAAGTTAATTATTACTTCAATAATTGTATTTATTTAATTACTAGTTAAAATAGTGGAAGTCTTTCATATTGACCATTACTTTTTAATATAAAAAATGTGGTACATTTCCATAACCAAAACAACATGATATTAAGGTAAAAGCCAACTTCTCTTTTTATCTATACATTAGTTAGCTCATTCTATTAATACAAAATTTTGATCTAATGTTCATTATTTAATTTCTAAAGACATGATATATAAGAATTGCCAACAATTTAATAAATGAAGTAAAAAAATTCGCATAACCTTGATGAGACATATTACTATATTTAATACTTGAAATAAAATACTATAAAATACTAAAATGAAATAAAGTTTTGTATTAGAGACCATAAAATAGTGAAATGAAATAAAGTTTGGATGTTCAAAAAATATATAAAGTCCATGACAAATAGTATATAACATAGTCCATGAAATAGTCAAATTATGTAGCCAATGAAATAACCTATCACATACTATCTCTGTAATCAAGAGTCCTCTTCACACCATGCGAACTACTCAGATGACCTGAATCACTCTATAGAAGAGAAAGATTTAGATGAAATCAGATGTAAGATGATTAAAAATGATTTAATGACAATTTTTTAAATTTATAATTTATCATAAAATTAAATTATTGTGTGAGGCTGAGAGGCATGCTCTGGTGCACCTGGACCTGTCTCTACATGCATTGAGTCAATCTATTTAATACAAGAGAAAGTTCAAGCTGAAATTAGATGTAAAATGATTTTAAAAATGATTTAATTCAATTTAATTTATAATTTATCATATTTAAATTATTATACCGTAAGAGGTTGTTGTGCATCCTCTATTCCAGGACCCGTCTCTACAGGCTTAGCTACATGACATGTCTCAAGCTATAAAAGAAAAAGAATTTTTAACACATGTCAACATATATAATTATTGAAATTTACTTTAAGTTCACAATGTATATTTTAATTGACTTTAAATATAATCTAAATTTTAAATTATACCGTATCAGGCTACCCATCTCCTCTATCCTCCTGCTCTGCATGTGTTGTGTGTTGATGAAATGTGTCACTGACAAGCTCCTACAAGGTCATTTATAACTTAGCACATGTGTGTGTACAAATTAGGTTAAAACATATATATTCACTTGTGTACATAGGTACTCAATTTTTGTTTTAATCTATTTAAAAGACTTGTACATATATTACATGTAGACATAGATATACGTTTTTGAACAACTTGAAATGCAGTCGACTCCTGATATAAACTTGGATCATCCAAGTGTGCTACAATGCCCATCCTCATTGTTGTGTCAACCTACATAGACATATATTTTTAATATATATTAAATAGTACATGCACGTTTTCAGATATAGTGAAATCAAAATAGAAAAATCTAAGTATATATAGTTTTTTAAAACAATATACATACTGTAAAAGTGTCATGTGAGATGCCCAATGATGGAGGATTCAATGTGGAAGAACCCTAAACCAACATAAATATTTAATGTACATGTTTAAGACTGAATTACAAATTAAAATCAAGTAAATAAAATTATTTAAAATATAAATCATTCAAAATACCCCAAATGGGTGCCTGAGATGAATAGGGGTTGATGAAAAATTAAATCGATCAATGGTCCCTGTTACCATTATCTACACCAAACAATTTGATTGTTAAAATATTATAATTTAATTGATCTATATGTTCATTAAAAACACATGCTTAAAATTGTTATAAATTCAACATGTGTGTAACCTATATATACCTGTGTCGAATGATCAGTGGGATGATCTTCAGCAAATAGATAATCAACAAATGATTCACCCATATTATCAGATGATGTATGTGTAGCTGAAGTGAGTGTAGCTACCTAATAAGGTCCATAACACAACTGATTGCAACTCGTACATGTATGAGGCATCAACACATGTGGAGTGGTACTAGGACCACTTCCATCATCAACTCCTCCATGGTCTCTAACCCGAGCTACCATCATAGAAGTTTACTCATCTAGGCTACCTAAGAGTGCACTCAATGTGCCTAGTGTAGATACCACTGCACGATGTTGGAAGGGTGAAGGAATGGCAGCAACAGGAGGGTCAATAAGAGGTTGAACAGGCATGGGTTGTTGGGGATCAACCCGTGCCTCCAACCTCTGTTGTGGCATGCTGCCACCAATACCCTGGAATGATTTAAAATCAAAGTAGTTGGGTTTCTGATTCATAACAAACTCTGCATATAATTTTCTCAAAAAATATAAAGGAACCTCACAATTAGCATGAGGTGGATAATCAATCACCATCCACCATATGTCCCAAAAATTGGTAGACATTCCTTCATGCCTACACCACCTGATTGATATTCTTTTCTTATTTGTAGGAATAGGTTCATTTGTAATGGGATGTCTAAAATATTGCGCTAAATGACCTTTTGTGATTTTAAGATCCAAAATATCCTTATAGGAGAGGCCATCAACATAAAATTGGCACCTCTCCTCTCTCCATTTTCGGAATCCATCAAAGTCTATGTCAATAGACCTCACAGAATCTACAATGTTTTGCATCAAAGTTGCAAAACGTACCATGTGAGGTGGCATGAATTGTTCATTGTGAATGGAATTCAATTTTTCTTGTATGGAATTCATATTTTCATTGATTAGGGCTCGCAAGCGAGCCTGGTCAGTTCCAGGTGGGGGTGGAGGTGGGGGTGGGGGTGGGGCATCTGGAGGTGGGGGTGGGGGTGGAGATGGTGCCCAATCATCTTGTGCATTGAGGAAGTCCTCAGCATCAAAGTGAATATCATCCAGATTCATGATATATATAAAAACTATATAAACTTGCATATATACATATAAACATACAAACTTGAGTACAAATTTAATTTTCAAGAATCTATATATATAAATTATAAATAAACATATGTACATGTTCAAAAATTATAAATTATAAATAAACTAGATAAATTATATGTATGTTTCAAGAAATTACACTTGAAATATTTAAATTAAACGTGTAGATCTACATGTACATACAAATTTCAAAATGTAAGAGCTATTATAGTGAACTATGTAATTTTCAAATTGAAGTTGGGATTTTCATTCGAGACCTAAATTTTGATTCTTGTAGTGAGGGAGACAAGAAAGATCAATTTAAGACTATACAGACAATCATGTTAGGTTCAATCAAATACTAGGACAATCATGGGCATAAACTTGGGCATCTTTGTTTCAAGACTAGAGGTTTGTAAAAAAGGATTTGCATGCATATATATTATCAAGGTCATGTTATGCTTATGAGTTATCCTCTCATTCATCTTGTCACAACCCTCTCAATAGGACTAGACCCTATAATTGATTTTGTTATCTACGACTATCATTATGGTGTTTGATCATAAGGTGTTTGGTATCAAGATTAAATTTCAATATGCAGGACTGTCATATCAAAAGATGCCTCTTAAGGACTCAGAGAGATATCATTAGCCAAGCATTGTATTGTCACAGTAGTTAGAGTATAGCAATAGGGCTATTAGGACTACCATAATGAATTTGTTGTCAAGGTTTGTCATCATATGTTAGGTCCAAGGCTTCAATTTTGTTAATTTTTCTATGGAGAACTGGCTATTGGTTTGATGTTAAGTACTTATTCTAGGAGATCCAACATTTCCTATGGCAAAGCTACAAATAGTTTGTAATGGTTTTGGATGAATTTCTCTAACGTTATGACTATCAATAAGCTTGGTCAACAGACAATAGTCATGCTTGCATTGGTTTGAGCATTGGATCAATCATGAATTCATAAATTTGATATGTGTTTGAGTATGTGAAGATTTGAGTGAATCCTTACCATTTGATAGGAAAGAGGAAATCATCATCTTAGCACGAACTTTAGTATCTTGTATAATGTTGTCATGACCATTAAGGACTGAACATTAATTGTTATTAAATTCCTAGATTGTTATGGACCTTTAAGATAGCCTTAAACCAATAACAGACTTGTCATGAGGAGTTCAGTTGGGTTGTTACATCATGATTTCTCTAGGATTAGTCATTGATCGTAAGATTGTCATCTTCCCTTGTTATCAAAAGTCCATCAAGGAAACATGTGAAGAGTCTTGTCACATTCACATGATGAACTACAAAGGGACAATGAAATTGTTGTTAAGATGTAAGACTCCTCTAGAGATTCAATTGCATTATCTTCATAATCAAAGAGACATAACCATGTGATAATGATTAAATCTTCCACTTTTAAGATAGATGATGAGGTAAGAAGGTTAGGATGTACTATCATAAGGTGGAAGGTAGTCATGAATGGAAAATGAGAAATTGCACAGAATATTGATCACTATGATTGTCCCAAACCTTAAGAACAATTTAAAACTCTATTTTACTATCAATATATATCAATGAAGGGTGAATGTTCAGATGCATCTATGCTATTGAATGATGTCATAGAAACTAATGGACTATCATACCATCTAGGTAGAATCACAATGAACATTTGCAAGACTATAACTAGACTTGGAAAACTACCTTGAGGTGGATATCTTATGCATGGCAACATGATCTGAAATCCTAAATTTGGTGAAGTTGCCTATGGCAACCAAATTTGATAATGGAGATAGGATTGACTACTAGTTGCCTAGGACTAATCTAAGTACATGAAGATAAATATATTCTGATGATTTGTGATTTAAAAAATGAAGAATTTGATGCTTTGTTTAACTTGTGATTGTAGGGATGATCTAGCTAGAAAAAAGATATTAGTTGATGGTTCTAGCTTGATTTTGTTTCCTATTTCTTATTTGAAATTGTTGTTTTCTATTTAGTTGTTAGTCCCAACTCTTATGTGTGTTATTTAGGTTCAGACTAAGCCCATTTAATTAGTCTAAATAGTCTTAATTTGCACTATCTTAACACTATGATTGTCCCAAACCTTAAGAACAATTTAAAACTCCATTTTACTATCAATATATATCAATGAAGGGTGAATGTTCATATGCATCTATGCTATTGAATGATGTCATAGAAACCAATGGATTATCATAGCACCTAGGTAGAATCATAATGAACATCTGCAAGACTATAACTAGACTTTGAAAACTACCTTGAGGTGGATATCTTATGCATGGCAACATGATCTAAAAACCTAAATTTGGTGAAGTTGCCTATGGCAACCAAATTTGATAATGGAGATCTAGGATTGACTACTAGTTGCCGAGGACTAATCTGAGTATGAAGATGAATATATTCTGATGATTTGTGATTTAAATTTAATGAAGAATTTGATGCTTTGTTTAACTTGTGATTGTAGGGATTCAATCTAGCTAGAAAAAGATATTAGTTGATGGTTCTAGCTTGATTTTGTTTCCTATTTCCTATTTGCAAAATTGTTGTTTTCTATTTAGTTATTAGTCCCAACTCTTATGTGTGTTATATAGCTTCAGACTAAGCCTATTTAATTAGTCTAAATAGTCTTAATTTGCACTATCTTAACACTCACTTAGAGAAATAATTAGCACTAATAAGTGTATTTTTTGTTCTTTCAATACTATTCTAGCATTTATTTGGCTCCAAGAACCAATAAGATTGGGTTAGCTACTAGAAGCATGCATGCATGATCAAAAATGCTTCTTTACATGTTCCTACACAAACTTTTATCCAAGGTGGATTTTCTTCTTTCCTTAAGAAGTATATCAAATCTAGAATTATATGCACAAAATTTTGAAGTTAATTCGATGCATGTTCATCAAGAGTTGTATCAACAAATTCAAGAGTACATATGGATCATAGTGTTGGAGATCACAACAAGTGTTATTATCCTAGAGGATCTTATGTAGTAGTCTACTTCTATATATACAAGTTTTTGTTAGGAGAAAATATCTTTTGTCAAATTTGTATAGAGTTGTCTATAGTGTGTTCCAGGGTAATCAAATAATGTAAGTCACAATTTAGAGGGTTGAGGGATAAGTTTGTGTTAAGTCTACAAGAGGTGTTTTCTTACATAGACCTCTCCATAATCTAGGTGTCTCCATGTCTAACTCAAATGTTTCAAGGGATATTATATGTGTCTCTAAAGTTACATTTGAACTGGCTTGATTTCATTCTTGATTAGTTGGCTATCAAAAAAATTGTAAAATCTTCTCAATTCTTGATTAGTTGGTTGTCTCTAAAGGTTTGATTATGAAGGAAGTGATAAAGGTTTTATTATGGTTTGTTGTAATTTTTTTACATGACAGTTATCTATTCAATAATGCCTTTAAAATACAATGACATACATTAATATAAGTAAATTTTATAAAAACCAAATATATATATCATCCCAATGCTATATAAATTTTGCCAGTTTGTTCAAAATCTCTCCTTTCATATGATATAGTCGTTTCAAAATTTCAATTGTATTTTACAGCTAAAATGTCTAAATACAACTATTCAACTCTCAAATTGAAATCAAATTTTGACAATTTGTTCAAAATTTCTCCTTTCATATGATACAGTATTTTCAAAATTTTAATTGTATTTTACAGCTAAAATGTCTAAATACAGCTATTCAATTCTCAAATTTAAACAAAATTTTGACAGTTTGTTCAAATTCTATCCTTTTATATGATGTAGTCTTTCAAAATTTCAATTGTATTTTACAACTTAAATGTCTAAATACAGCTATTGAACTCATAAATTGAAACCCTAAATAACAGTCTACGTTTTAAATTTTGATTGTATTTCACCAAAAAAAGAAAGAAAAATTTCAAAAATTCATGGGCAAATTGAAAAAGTGGAAAAATCTACTTACCTAATCTTTTGATGGCTGAAAATCCTCTTCCTGAACTCGGGATGCCGTTCTCAACTATCGCTTGTCGCTAGAAAAAATGGGGTTACAACCATTTTTTTTTTAAATTATATTTTCACAAAATGGGATCCTATTTTTTGGTCCTAGGTTCGGGATCCTACTAAAAAAAGGGATTCCGTTCTAGATTTTAGGCTCGGGATCCCGATCTATAATGGGATCCTGTTTTTAGTTACCCAATTTCGGATTTTTTTCTAACTCTGAAACTTCCACCTTAAGTGGACACAACTTCTTGCATTTACCCTTGATCTAGGTGTCTGATTGACGAACTGTTTTAAGCGTCGAAAAGCTTGTGAAGTGAACTATCATGCCAGAAATCCGTAAACGGATTTCTGTCAACTTTTTGGGGCGTTATGGGATGTTTTAATGCCTCATATCTGATTTCAAAAATTTTCAGGGGCTTTTCAGAAAACATAAACTTTAATATCTTTCAGCTCACAAATGATCTTTGCCTGATTCCTTCACCAAAGGTCTTATATTTCATTTACAAAGCTTCCTATAAATTTTCACTTCAATCCGTGCCCAAATGCAAACTTTCTTGAAATGGCAGTAAACTTTTCCAAAAATAGCAGTTTGAAAAAAAAAATGGTAAGTCCTACATCATTATTCAAGTGATTATGGAACCAAAAATACTAATTATGGAAAGAAATGAAAACAACTTCAATGATTTTGAATCAACATCTTTTTGGGTGATGCAAGATTGCCTTTACAACACTAGATGCTCTTGCATCATACATTTTCTTTTCAAACAAATAAAGTATCTCCAATCATATTATCTTAATATATGCCTTAAGAGCAGGCCTTCACATATGTTAAGCACATATGCTACATGTATCAATCATGATAGAACTAAAAATAGGAAGATTACTAATATTGCTAATACCATATGACCAGTCTTATGAATGATATTTTATATTAATATTGTAGCAGTCAAGTTTCTAAGATAAAGTTAAACACTCAAGATACACACACACAAGTTGAATAAAGCTTCTAGATTTCACATTATAAATTAATTTAGTTTGTATTTCCACCAGGGTAATCCCAACACATTATTTATAGAAAACTTGATATTTTAAAGGTTTCACAATAATTAAAGTTAAATATTTGGCTATGAGTGTTGAAAAGCCCAAAAAATCCTCACAGGTATTAGGAAAGCTAACATTAAGGCCATAGTGCTACTACTATTACCTTCAAATAAGATATTTGTTTCCTTCAACATAGAACCAAGTCATGGCTACAAATATTTAGGATATTTTTTCCTTTCTTCCAAAATCAAGATTGATTCTAATGACTTTGGTTGACATTAGCTTAGTCTTTATTAAAACCTAATACTTATTTTAACCATAACCTTGATCCAACTTGTATTCTTATAGCTAAATACATGGCATAGTTAGGTAGGGATAAGAGTAAAATAGAAATTCGTCCTAGAGATGTAACAACAATAAAATGGTTTTTCCACTAAAATCCTCTATCTATGCAAAACATAGAATTCTCACACAGTTATTTACTTAAGAAAAAACTAAAAGAACTGAAAATGAACTTAACAAGGTTATTTATACATGGCTGGGCGATTGTGTGTGCAAATAAGATGCAAATTAGTGTTTCCTAAGACTATCTCCAACTAGCCTAACACTAATTAACAATCACTAGAGTTGGGACTAAAATTTGACAATAAACTAGACTAGACTATGCACAAACATGAAAATTAGGATGGACAAATAGAGAAAATCAACAAAATGACTAAGGATGGAAAATCAACAAAATGACTAAGTATAAAAATGATAGATCACTGAATAAGTGGATGGATATGCACTTGCAGAAATTGGTTCACTAATAAGAAAATTCTCAAAATTAGGTGTAAATTCTTCCTACAAAATCTGGGACCTTTAGGATCAAGATGGTCAAGATCATCCAAAACCATACACCTAGCCTAACAATAATGACTTCCCTAACAACCAAGATGAAAACAATGACCAAGGGCTAGCATTAACCTAGAAGATGGGGGGCCTCAAAATTGACAAGGAGGCTCTTGATAGATATTCCAAGCTTCTCAAAAGTGTACATCTACTAGAGATGAGAAGAAGACATGTAAATTAATGGAAACTTGTAAAGTTCTGATGCACATGAATAAGACAAGTATTGCAAGTTGGGAAGATCAAATAGTTTCACCTAGTAAATGATGGAATATGGTCTTAAAACTAAATAGGGATGTTGGTAATAGTGTATAGAAACATCCTTAGAGATTCCACCTCTTGACCTACCAAAGAAGTGTCAAACCCAACAAGAGACTTTCTATTCTTGGATCGTGGAAAAAGAGAGAAAATGAAATAAATGGATAACTTTAACTTGATAAAACTCTATTTTATGTTCATGTATGGACCCCAAACATTGAAATGGACTTGTGATAGAAAATTGGATCTCAAAAACCACTATTATGGGCCTTCAATGAAAAAGTGACAGCCTGGTGGGTATCCTTGACCTTGTTGAACACCCAAGTGAGCAACCTTTACCTTGTTAGTCAATCACTTACAACTTTCAAGGATGATTCCTTATCAAATTTTAGGGGTACTTTTCTTTTGTAGCTAAGCCTAGAAGTGTTTTGATTTCTTTGTAAAAGTCCTACAAGTTGACAATGTTAATGGGAACCATATAAAAACAAGTGATTAGAGATGAGTCCACTTTATTTATCCCCATCATGGCCTTTTAAGCTTAATCAAAATCAATGTATCTAGATGTAAAATGAAATGATAAACTAGTATATGTAATGAAATGACTCAAATTCAAAGCATAAACAAGTAAAACCTATGTGATGATGACATGGGTAATGGAAATAAGGTAAACCAAGAGGGGTAAGAGAAGGATTAAGGAAACAAGGTGGAAACACAAAATAGAATGACTAATATGGATTCAAATAGGATGAAAATAGGAAGGGAAAGAATAAGTTTGAAGAAAAAATAGGAGGGTTTGATGGGAGAATGGAAAATAACACTCAAGGAGGGTAAACAAAGGTTAGAACACACAAAGGCAAGACAAAAGGGAGGGGAGACAAAACTCAAGGACAAAATGGAAATGTGAGGATTAAATATTATGGAGAGGGGTGAGATAAGATTCAAGGTTGATTTTGAGGTTCCAAAGCCTTGTATTTTTTGAAGGAATATGTGCCCATGTAGGGGAGCCAAAAACTTATAAATGTTGTACAACTAGTTTCCTACCACACCCATCTTCAAAAGGAGTGATACCTTTCAAGTCCTTATGGGGAACTTGATTCTAAATGTGAGAAACATAGTTAATAGCTTTGGCATAAAATTATAGAGTTGGAGTTTGAGCATAAATCATGTATCTTTCCATCTCCTTCAAGGCACTATTCTTCTATTTTACAACACCATTTTGTTGTGATGTGTATGCAAATGTATGCTAAAGATGAATCCCCTCAAGAGAACATAATTTATCTTTGACATATGGTTCACATATTCTCAATCATTATCCATTCAAAGAATCTTGACATACTTCCAAATTTATTCTCAACAAGAACCTTGAAGTTCTAAAATATATCAAAGACTTCACCCTTTTGATGAAAGAAGTAGACCCATGTATATATGGAAAAGTCATCAATAAATGTGAGTACATAGCAAGCCTTTTTGAAAGACAAGGATGGAAAGAGACTTGCTAGGTCATTGTAAACCAATTTGAGGACTTGTAAATCCCATACTATATTTGTGTGCCAATAAAATTTGAGCCTTTATACATTCTAGAGGACATCTAGCACAATGATTAGGCTCCACCTCAACAAATACCTCGACACTTGGATAGCTTCAACTCTTAAAAATATTATCACCATTGGATCTAGGCAACTCAAGATCTATGATTCATTGCATCGTGTGAAGATGGGAGTAAACTTACCAATGAAATTGTGATATGCATGGCATGTGTGATACAATGAGATTTTGCCACCTGTATTATTTTATGATGTCATACCCTAGTACTTGTTAATTCTTACAAGATGACTGATGTGACAAACAAGTGGGAAATAATAGACCAATAACATCATGCCAACTCGAGCGGGGCAATGATAACTTGATAGAAAATCTATCAAACTATTGGACACTTGGCACAACATCACAACATGCCAACTTGGGTGAGGCAATGACAACTGGATAGAAAATTTGTCAAACTACAAGACACTTGGCACAACATTACAACATGCAACCTGAGAACTGGGGCCCACTATAGGAATTGTGATACAAACAATGCATGTAATGCAATAAGTATGTGCCACATTTCAAATCTCAAACATTTGATAGAACTCAAACACCATGTGACTGAGGCTTATGATATTCAAATGTGGGCTAGAGTATAAGTGGTATTACATAAAAAAGGATCAGTTATTAATGGGCATGTGCATGAAGATGGGGGACCAAAAAGTGGCCACCCCACTTTTTGGTCCTAGAATATCATAACGTGATCATGTTTATGCCTGTTAATATCGAGCCTAAAACATGATTGTGTTATTTTCTGCTAAATATAATAAAAAATAGACCCTAAAACTTTCAACCCAAAACTCAAATTCTCTTATCATCAATTGGGATGGATTCTTTGACAATTAAACTTTGAAACCTAGAGGCATACAAAAATGATCTACACTACACCATTCCATATTACATAATGATCAACAAAAATGATTTGTAGTAACCAAATATCCATATATTCATACATCAATATGTATCGATATAAGTATAACATATATACAAAATAGCCATATAGGCTTAAAAGAATGCCATATAGGCATACAATGTCAACTATATGCAATACAAAATATATGTCCACAAATGCCATATAGGCATACAACAAAGGAACACAATAAAAAGTCATTCCCCTCTATCCGGTGAAAAGAATAGATCACGGGCAATCTTTGATCTTCGAGGGATGGAGACGTGTATGAGGCTGGTCTACTACGAACCCGAGGGTTGCTCCTCCTATTTAGTTGTTCATGGATCTGTAGCTGTTACAATAAAAAGTATAGACATTAATATATAGAAATTACATTATAAAAAATGAAACATTTAACAAAATAATCACTTATCGCTATCCAAAAATTTGTCTCCTCATTTGCCTTAGTACCAGGATTAGGTTGTGGCGATGTCATGTCCTATAGAAACCATCCAAATAAAAATTAAACTTCAAATCAATAATCATTTGATTTTTCAAAAATAAACAACTATAACAATGAATGTAATTTAAAATTTACTAAGCTGCCTCATACCCCTGTCAAAGGCATGGAGCTATGAATCGCTGAGGACACACCATGCTCCATTGCCCTATGAACATCAGGAGGTGTCTCCGTAGCCTGCATGATCTGAAAATAAAACAATATTATTCAATTACAAAAACTATAATAGTGATGCAAGTCATGGCTCCTAACATACACACACGTTCATCTAAACATGGAAGTACACATAATAAAGCACACAAGTCACATGCATGTATACAAATTAGACGAAGATTCGTGACTATTGTGTGGTATAAGGGTCAACAAAGGAGGGACCATAGTAGCATCAAATTTTAGGTTTAAGAAGTCAGAGAGGGAGTGAAGGTGTTAGTTTAGGTTTAGGTTGGTGGTAGGGTGGGGTAGGGTTGTGCTCAAATTTTTGTTTGTTTGGTAGTCATAGAGGTAGGACAATGCCTAGTATAGAGTTTGTGGGTTTACGAGACAATGCCTAAACTAGAAATCACATAAACATTAGGTAAGTTTATGGGTTTATGGGAAGGAGGAATATCAAGAGTGTGTGGGATAATAGGAGGGGGCAAAGATACTAGATAGGAGAAGAAAAACCTTATTTTAAAAATTTCTTATCATTTTCTTTGTCTTGAGGTTTGTCAGGGGGTGAGTTGGAAGTAAACTAGGTCTGGGACGTCTGGTAGGGCTATATTAGGAAATAGGTAGGGTAGATATGGGTTGGTTAGTAGGTTGGGTGTAGTGTTGGGGAAGTTTCTTAGGCCTAATTTTAGAAGTGGATGGAGAAAGGTCCTACACTTTTTCTTTTACTTTATCTTAGAGGGGTGTTAGAGGGGAGATAGAAGTCAATGAGGAAGGTGAAGTAGTAATAGGTGGATATATGGTGGGGAAGATAGGGGCATAGCTAGTGGAGTAGGTGAAGTAATAGAAAGAGGTTGTGGGGTTGGGGCAGAAATGCGTTTAGAGGCATAAGATAGGTAAAGGTGAAAGAAGGAATTGGTATGAGGTTGAGGTGGACCAGAAGGGGTTGACAAAAAATAATCTAAGGAGAAGTGTCTTAAGATAACAACTAGTTGGTATCGGCTATGAGAAATGGTGAAGACATTACCATCATGGGGAATTTTAGAGTCAACAAAGGAGGGACCTAGATGATGTTGAAGTCAATCATATGCTATATAAGATGTCATAGGCTCATACCCCTCTCTGGTGTCATGTCTTGGGGTCTAATTGGTGGTAGTTGGATAAGTTTATAGAGAGAATTTGTCAAATAATAGTGTGGAGGGGATCAACAAGCTTTGGTAGACATGTATGGAAACTTTGGTAGCATAGACAAGGCAGTGAGCTGTTTGAAAAGATGCCTCAAAGAAATGTGGTCTCATGGTGATGTCCTTGTATATGCATCTGCTTGTCATGGCATTCCATGAGACCATATTTCTTTGAGGCATTTTTTCAAATAACTATATTGTAATTGAAATTTTGTCATCTATCAACATCTAGTTATTAGTTATGCAATGTCTAGTAATGGTTTGAGTTTGAAAGATGTGCAATGAAATGTAACCAACGATATGAATATAAAATACAAAAATCTAGTAAGTACAATTCATTAATTAAACTATTTATTTTATTACCTCTGTAAAGCTTTGAAGTCCACCACCACTAGCAGGTGTTGCCATGAAAGATCTCTAATATTAACCTATTCAACATTCATATAACGATGCTATTCACATGTAATATTTATAATTATTTACTAGTTACATACCCTGACAGTAGATGTTGTAGTGTAATATGCAGGTGGAGAACCGCTGAAAACTGCATCAACGCTGTGACCCTGCAATTTCATTAAAATCATCAAACTAAATTAGTTAATCTTGCATTTTAAAAATAAAATTTAATAAATTAAATTCAATGAAACTGCTAAGATTTACCTGAGTATCAAGGTCGAAAGTCTCACTCAGGAGGGTATCTGTCATCACCATCTACTCAACTGTAGATGTAGCCTGCGTACCTGCATCCCGACTATCCGTGGGATCATAACCACAAGTTGACCCGCAAGCCTAACAAGTATGGGGTGGAACCCTACTCGAACTCTCCCCCAGCCCACGCTGTGCTACAGGACTAGCATGCTCTATGATGCTCTAGGTCAAGGCACTAATAGACTGAAGTGTCTCAACCTCAACACTCTCCTTCACAATAGAAGGGATAGACACGTGCTAATGGGTTGGTCTAGCGAGTGCTCATCTCACTATCCGTTGTGGGTCAACATGTGCCCCTGATCTATCCTGTGATGATCCCCCACCTCTACCCTGGAACTCCCGCATATCAAAATAATTTGGCACTTTATTTTTGACAAACTCACAGTAGAGTTTCCTTAAAAAATATTGCAGGACCTCATTATTATTGCATGGAGGATGGTCAAAAACCATCCACCACCTCTGCCTAAAATTATCCCTTATCGCTTGGTTGTTGCACCAATGGATAGGGAACCTCTTGCATGTAAGGGGTAGAGGATTTATTCGTGGGTTTGTGAAAATAGAACACAAGTCCAATTTTGTAATTTGTTCATTTTTAACTTGTTCATAGGACAACTTATCTACATAGAACTCTCTAAATTCTCTCCTCTTTTCTAACCAACTAGAGATTTGCTTACTAATTGAATCTACATTTGATAACATATATTCAAGAGATTGAGCAAGCGTGGATCAATGTAAGGTTGAAGTTGCAAGTTCTTTCAACTTTCCAATTATGTCCTCAATTTGTTTTTTATTATTTTCAATTTGCCCCATTATATTTTCTTGTGTTCCAGGGGCATATTGAGGAATAAATGGAGGTGTTTGTTGTTGGGGTTGTTCTTCAACAGGTATTTGTTGTTCAGGTGATAGAGGATTTTATGGATTTTCAGGAGGACGAGGAGGTGCATTATCAATTCCTATAAATTAAAGAAATTTACATCAAAAAATTGTTTGAACCTACCTATTTAGCAACAAATTCACACAAGAAAGAAAATAGAACTTACTCCTTCGGCCTCCCTGACGTCATGGCAGCATTTTGACGATGAATCAACGATAAATTGTTGACGATATGCCCTTTGATAACGCAAGCACATTCTCCTTTGTCTCCAAGCCGCTGGTTTGTTGTGAAATGATGAAATGAAATGCAAGTTTTTTTATATATAGCAGAGCATAACGCGCTTGCATTATAATGCGAGCACGTTTTGGCTTGGTGTTGCCAAGACTTAGGCTTGACATCACTAAGCCATAATGCGAGCGCATTATAATGTGCTCGCATTATGGCTTAATTTTTTTTTTTAAAGTTGGCCACTTTTTTGCTCCTCAACTTTTTGCACCCGCCCTTATGCAACAATGATGTTATGCTACTCAACTCTCAAACCAGAATTACATGTTCAAATTGCATGGATGTTGATCAAGTAGGTTGTGTTGGGATTGGATGCATTATTGCTATACCTAATGCATTATGTATGCTTTGTATGTTCAACTTTTGTAAGGTTTGATTGCTTTAAATTCTTTCTAGGTGAATTGATTTTTTTTTAAGCATAACTAATAGTTGAACATTTGTTGTCCACCTTGTTCGGTCTTCCTCTCCGAATCCGCAAAGGGTTTTCCAATTCCAATGTGCAGGCAGATTCGACCAACAAATACAGGAGGTTGCGTGAGCTGCCTCCCCTTCACTTCTGGTTCTGCTGCACCAAGGGGGGTATCCCTATAGCTAAAGATTTGGTTTTGACTCACCCAATAGAAAGATTTAGCTTTACAACAACAGGCAGAATACTCTCATGTTTGGACCAAGATTTGTGTGATAGATCACAAGGCTGGCAATGTTCTTGGACATATCTAACTGGTTGTGGATGAGAGTATGTAGGGGTCCTATTCCTACTCCTACAAACTAACAGGTTACAGATTTGAAATGATTTGTTTTAATGTTTTGGATGCAAGACAGGGGGTTTTGGATCATAACTACTACACAAGGGCAAACCGGTGCCTATCTCAGGGCAATAGAGTCAACTAGATGTATACAAGAGAATGATTTACACTGGCATTCAAGTTTCAAGGGGTTAGGACTGGTAGTTGCCTTATAAACACCACCCAAGACTAAGTATTTAGCTGCCTCTACTTACAAATATCCTGGCTGACATACATTCTTCTTCATACTTAACCTAAAATAGTTTAATCCACTCCTTGAATGGAAGTTAGAGATTAAGCATGTGATACAACAAACCTGTATCCTAGAATCTTAGTAACACTTAGCAACCAGATTCAAAAGAAGAGATACATACAACAAATGGAGACAAACAACTAAACACATGCAATACTGCATTTTTCATATAAAACAAAAATAAAACTGAAAATATGTGCAAGGTGCTTTCAAATGCAACTCATAAACTCCAAAAGAGACAAAATAGCCAAGAAATGCTCCGATCTTCGTTATTTCCTCCAAAAAATGCCCAAGTCTTCAACAACCCAAAAAATGAGTAACACAGTTCATTATATAGCAAGAACATGTACTTAGCAATAATTACATGGTCTTTTCAAAATTGCCACCAGATACATCACACCATGAGAATGCCGCCCAAAACATTCAATGCAACAGAGAGACAAAGAGGAAAGGAGTAGGTGAGATCAGGATGTGAGCCACCGCTTGGAGATTTGCCCATCAAATATGGTAGTTGGTCTGTCCATCAAGACCCATACCTCTGCATTTTTTGCCATTAATGGCCAACCTACCCGCAGGATGCAACAACTTCAGAAAATATGACAGTTGTATGCTTTGCAATTTTTCTAGCCTGAAATGCGGTTGCAGATACAAAGAAATCCTTCCTTCCTCGGGCATTCAAAATAGGGCCGTTGATTCCATCCTGATTGCCAAGCTCAACAACTTCAATTCACCTGGAAAAGTCCATCGGCCAATAGAAACGTGCTACGCAGGTGGCTTTTTTCCATCGCTGACTTTTCCCTCTCCCATTTTATCATTTTCACCCTTTTTGCCTTTTCTACCTGATGCACATTCAAATCTTTGTATATGCAGAATGCATATATATACAATCATAATACATACAAGGCGCGGACCCCAAATTTTTATGAATCAATTTGAAATCACAGTCAGGTCTAGCCATTGTATCTTCCCCTTTTGCATATCGCTTTGTATATCGCATATACAAATGCAATATACATACCGCGGAACCCAAATCACCATGAAACAAATTTGAAAGCACCATTGGGTCCGGGTGTTGCATCTTACCTTGTATATTGCATATACATACAACACGGACTCCAGCATAGTTATCAATCGGATTGAAATTACCTTTGAAATCTGGCTTTGATCTACCTCGTTGTATCTCCTGTTGTATATCGTATATACAATGCGCTATATACAACCCACAGACCTCAACCACTTATCCGCTACAACACATTTTCTTTTCACGTCCGGGTTGTATCTCTTCTTCCTTGTATATCTAAACATACAATGCGCTTAATATACAAACTGAGGACTCAATGCTGAATTTGCCAAATTTTGATTTTCCAGTCAAGTCCACCTTGTATATCCTCCCTTGTATCTTTGCCTTGTATATCGCATACATACAAATGCAAATATACAAGCAAAACATACATGCAATCGGACTTCTGCCTTTATCAACCAGAATGTATACTCATTTCAGGTCCAGGACTTGTATATTAGGAATCTATATCACCCTTGTATGTTCGATTGCATGTGCAAACATACAATCGCCCATTCATGCAACTGGTGGGCCCCAGGCTTTGTATCTGACCTTTGCACATTGACTTTGCATATCTGCCTTTGTATGCCGCCGATTGATCTTTCCTTGCATGTGGCGAATGTATAAGACCTTTGCATCTTTATCTTTGCATGTGCGCTTGTATCTTTGCGATGTACATTCAAACAACAATGCATATACAAAGATACATGCATGAAAAAGTGAAGGCCGATAGACTTAGGCATTTCTTGGATTTTCTTGAAAAGTGCCTACGAATTTAAATGCTTGAAATCTGAATGTTTATGCAAGCACCAACATTGGCTCTATCTGGGGACTCATGCCTCTTGCAGGCATGGCGAGAACCGTAGATCTCTGGGATGCAGACCAGTCCCTATCCATTGGGCAATAGAGTCAAAGCTGCACCAACTTGCATCACAAATCACACCTTTTTTTAAAATTTACTTGGCGACCCAGAGCCACCAAAAAGGAAAAACCAGAATTTCCCTTTATCAAATACCCTATTTTCTATTTTTTTCAAATGAAGCCTCAAAACATTTTGTTGTCTGCAGCACCCTACTTTGCAATTGGTTGTGCTGCTGCCCATTTCTCTTTCTTCAAATCTACAACAAGATTCATAAGCATCTACCATTCTCAACAGTAGACTATCATGATCATATGAGTCACTGATGTTGCTTGGAAAAATAACAGACTCACATGAAGCAAATGAATCCACATCAGAATTTTGCCCTTCTTAAAAAAATAAGAGTTCCTCTGTATTAAGCACACAATATTCAGGCACAAGAAACATCTCATAATCATATTCATTTTTATAAACATTTAGATATCCATCATCATTGTGCTCAACAATTTTATCATGAATGTCCACCTAGAATGTCTCAAGAGAAGGCATAAATGGTGCAGGAGCACCCTCGTAAATCTAAAAGTTCCTCACATTTCAAGAATGATCGGTTGTAAAGGCCTTCGAGCCATATGAAACAAGTGTACGTGTCAAAAAGGGTCAAAAGCATGTAACCGAATTGTTTGTTTTGTAAACGGTGGTCAGTGGTTGATTCACATTCGACCACATATTGTAACTGTCCTGTTAAGTGTCTTTAAATAGGCAGTTCGTGTTTGTTAGACAGCAGTGAGAGATAGAGTGAAAAGAAACTGTATGTACATTCTGAATTAGAAGGAATAGAAGGAATTGTGTGTTCTGGTGCAATCATAGTGAATCTCGTTTGGGGCCATTCCACTGGAGAATTTCTCCGAAATCAGTGGAATGACCCCCGGTTGTTAGTTATTTCCAATTCAGTGCTGGATTAGTAGTTTTTCTGTGTTGGTTGAATCGTTAGCTTTTTCTATGTTGTTCAGTTACGAATTGTTGTAGAGGAGGATTTGTGTGTATACAGCAAGTAGATATGGCAAACAGTGTGTGTATATCGCAATTTCATGTGAGGTCATTTTGTGGATTTCCTACATTTAGATATCTGGTTGTGATAGAGGAGGGATCAAGCATTTTGTACTTATGGTGAATATGTTGTGTATGTCCTGCATTAGTGTGAGAGTCTGGTTGTAGAAGGTCAAAGAATAAATGTGCGAAGTCATCGGTATGAGTAATGCCATCGGCATAAGAAAGTTACTTGGACTGACGGAAGGAACTCTCACCGATCGGGGTGAGATTCGAGAAGTCTTGCCGATGGAAGGCTCATCGGTGAGAGGTGTGTGATCAGGGGATGCGGGAAATGTTCTGCCGATGGTCCAAGTCTTGCCGACAGCTATGTGTTAAGCTCATTGGAGTGAAAGAGACGTCGGTGGGAAATGTCTGAGGGTTGCCGATAGTTAAGGTCTTGCCGATGATAAGACTATCGGCGTAACCTGCGGCGTCGGCAGAAGATTCAAGGAGCCCGCCGATAGAATAGTGTCTTGCCGATAGGCAAGAGGGGGATTGCTTCGGTGAGAAAAGTAAAAGGTCTTGCCGATGGTGCTATGGTATTAAACATATCGGTAAGAGATATGTATCGGCGAAGGACTCTTTCGTTTGACCGATGGTGTACAGTCTTGCCGATAGGCAAGAATATGTATATTTCGGTGTGACTTCTACCTTATCTGGCCGATCCACACTATAATGGCTATTTTGTGGGCTTTTCGAGGGATCTTCCACCTGTTTTATCTGTTAACTGGTTTTCCCTCTACATCAATAAATAGCTCAGAGTGCAGCCCTTCACTGAAAGCTTTATAGTCACCCCTGCAACCAACACTATCCCCAACTGTATGAGCACACACATCTGCAACTTATCCATTCACATCTGAATAGTGACCCTATTTTTCCTCCTGACCAATGCACTGATAATCAAAAGCAAATTTCTCAACCTCTGCATTGTAGAGGTGGTCGTAATCTTCAAGGAAGCACTCATACTCAGCATCCATATATATTTCGTCATCTGAAAGGCTCACATATGCATCTGAATGATGACAATCACTAACACACTCACTGTCATCCCTTGAATCTGCATCTTCTATATTCAGAGTGAAGCTCTGCATATCCACCTCATATAAATATTCATGAATAACTAGGATATGCCTATTACTGCAAGACACAACCCCATGTATATCTTTCATTTGATCATTTGAAGGGCATTTTCCATATGTAGGCTTCTCTTCTAGAGGCTGACAACAATCTTTGTCTTCACCATTATAGGATGTGCCTACATTTTCTACAACATCTTCTTCATGTTTATGCATCATATCATGACTACACCTACTATTCTGAAATATACTTCCCTCTACAAAATCATCTCTCAATGAACACACTGGGAGAGCTGAAATATATTCACTTTGATAACTATTTTGAAAACTTGTAGCCATGAAACCTACTGGCATTCCATATTTCTGATTATTTTCAATATCCATAGCAAATCTATAAGCCTGGTGAAGTGTAGCTGGTTCTTTATCTCTCAATCTATAACTCATTTTCTTATCAAATGCAACCAAATAAATTGTCAAGCACAATGCATCATTGGGTCTCATATATTCAGGGATCTTCTTGAGCAACTGAATAAATCTAAGATTAAAGGCTAGAACCAGTTCGTCATCTTCCTTTTGGATATTCATGAAATGTATGATCAATGAGGCTAAATCAAATCTTTCACCAAACTGCTCTAGGAATGCAATTTCTAAATCTACCCATGAAGAAACTAAACACACAGGCAGGTCTGAAAACCAGACCCTAGCATCATCCTCTAATGACTAAACAAAGAGTCTCATTACTACATCTTCAGCCTCTACCTCATAGTCTTCTATCAAATTACAAAAATTTTGCAGTGTTTGTTTGCAGACTTAGAATTTAATCCACTATATTTCAGCAAACATTTTCTAATTTTATTGGGAATAACATTTGGGTAACCATATATTCCTTTGAAATTTAGAGCTTTATATTTTTCACCACTCTCTCAAAGTCTACGTATATTTTATACTGCCCTTATAATAGTAGGGCCTAGGGAATAAAAAATGGTCTTCTTTGAGAGCACAACCAGGACTGCTGCTCTATTTGAATCATTTCGAGTGAAAAGATGGAATACCTGGAAATATGTTGTAGCTTTGATAGGTTCAATCAGCAGAGTCGCCACCTCTCATAGAGAGGACAGAATATCAACAAGACACTTTTGTTTTCTGGATTCATCACGCCAACAAAGCACCACATGGTTGTTCTTTGGTATTGCTGCAACAACTTCACTGGAAACTGGGTCTTCTAGTCCTCGAATCACTTGACTCCCCAGCAGAGTCGCCAAATCTATTGGTGACTTGGATGGGCAAAAAGATAACACCTTTAATCAACTCCCCAATGAAGTCGCCACTTTGTTGGGTCTTTCTCTCCGAATCTACAAAGGGTTTGCCAGTTCCAAGGCAGATTCAGCCAACAAATACAGGAGGTTACGTGAGTTGCCTCCCTTTCACTTCTGGTTCTGCCGCACCAAAGGGGGTATCCCTATAACTAAAGATTTGGCTTTGACTCACCCAATAGAAAGATTTAGCTTTACAACAACAGGCAGAATACTCTCATGTTTGGACCAAGATTTGTGTGATAGATGACAAGGCTAGCAATGTTCTTGGACATATCTAACAGGTTGTGGATGAGAGTATGCAGGGGTCCTATTCCTACTCCTACAAACTAACAGGTTGCAGATTTGAAATGATTTGTTTTAATGTTTTGGATGCAAGACAGGGGGTTTTGGATCATAACTACTACACAAGGGCAGACCGGTGCCTATCTCAGGGCAATAGAG
This sequence comes from Cunninghamia lanceolata, assembly GCA_027924645.1. Lineage (NCBI taxonomy): Eukaryota > Viridiplantae > Streptophyta > Pinopsida > Cupressales > Cupressaceae > Cunninghamia > Cunninghamia lanceolata. The sequence continues at coordinate 14,058,422 of BSBN01000040.1, forward strand.
TCAACTAGACATATACAAGAGAATGATTTACACTGGCATTCAAGTTTCAAGGGGTTAGGCCTGGTATTTTCTTTACAAACACCACCCAAGACTGAGTATTTAGCTGCCTCTACTTACAAATATCCTGGCTGACATACATTCTTCTTCATACTTAACCTAAAACAGTTTAATCCACTCCTTGAATGGAAGTTAAAGATTAAGCATGTGATACAACAAACCTATATCCTAGAGTCTTAGTAACCCTTAGCAACCAGATTCAAAAGAAGAGATGCATACAACAAATGGAGACAAACAACTAAACACATGCAATACTACATTTTTCATATAAAACAATAATGAAACTGAAAATATGTGCAAGGTGCATTCAAATGCAACTCATAAACTCCAAAAGAGACAGAACAACCAAGAAATGCTCCGATCTTTGTTATTTCCTCCAAAAAATGCCCAAGTCTTCAACAACCCAAAAAATGAGTAACACAGTTCGCTATATAGCAAGAACGTGTACTCAGCAATAATTACATGGTCTTTTCAAAATTGCCGCTAGATACATCACACCATGAGAATGGCGCCCAAAACATTCAATGCAGCAGAGAGACAAAGAGGAAAGGAGCAGGTGAGATCGGGATGTGAGCCACCGCTTGGAGATTTGCCCATCAAATATGGTAGTTAGCCCGTCCATCAAGACCCATACCTCTGCATTTTTTGCCATTAATGGCCAACCTACCCGCGAGATGCAAAAACTTTAGAAAATATGACAGTTGTATGCTTTGTAATTCTTCCCGCCTGAAAAGCCGCTATAGATACAAAGAAATCCTTCCTTCCTCGGGTATTCAAAATAGGGCCGTCGATTCCATCCTGATCGCCAAGATCAACAGCTTTAATTCACCTTGAAAAGTCCATCGGCCAATAGAAACCTACCACGTAGGTGGCTTTTTTCCATCGCTGACTTTTCCCTCTCCCATTTTCCCATTTTTACCCTTTTTGCCTTTTCCGCCTGATGCACATTCAAATCTTTGTATATGCAGAATGCATATATATACAATCATAATACATACAAGGCGCGGACCCCAAATTTTTATGAATCAATTTGAAATCGTAGTCGGGTCCAGCCGTTGTATCTTCCCCTTTTGCATATCGCTTTGTATATCGCATATACAAATGCAATATACATACCGTGGACCCCAAATCACCATGAAACAAATTTGAAAGCACCATCGGGTCCAGGTGGTGCATCTTCCTTCTTTGCATCTTACCTTCTATATTGCATATACATACAACACGGATTCCAGCATAGTTATCAATCGGATTGAAATTACCTTTGAAATCCGGCTTGTATCTACCTCGTTGTATCTCCCTTTGTATATCGCATATACAATGCACTATATGCAACCCACGGACCTCAACCACTTATCGGCCACAACACATTTTCTTTTCGCGTCTGGGTTGTATCTCTTCTTCCTTTTATATCTAAACATACAATGCGCTTAATATACAAACTGCGGACTCAACGCTGAATTCGCCAAATTTTGATTTGCCAGTCAAGTCCGCCTTCTATATCCTCCCTTGTATCTTTGCCTTGTATATCGCATACATACAACTGCGAATATACAAGCAAAACATACATGCAATAGGACTTCTTCCTTTATCAACCAAAATGTATACTCATTTCGGGTCCGGGCCTTGTATATTAGGAATGTATATCGCCCTTGTATGTTTGATTGCATGTGCAAACATACAATCGCCCATTCAAGCAATTGGTGGGTCCCAGGCTTTGTATCTGACCTTTGCACATTGACTTTGCATATCTGCCTTTGTATGTCGCCGATTGATCTTTCCTTGCATGTGGTGAATGTATAAGACCTTTGCATCTTTATCTTTGCATGTGCGCTTGTATCTTTGTGATGTACATTCAAACAACAATGCATATACAAAGATACATGCATGAAAAAGTGAAGGCCGACAGACTTAGGCATTTCTTGGATTTTCTTGAAAAGTGCCTACGAATTTAAATGCTTGAAATCTGAATGTTTATGCAGGCACCAACATTGGCTTTGTCTGGGCATGTGTTGGTGCCTGAATTGACTGTCAGTTAATTGAGTAATTTTTCATGCAGGCACCTTCCCAAAAAATCCAAAAGGTTCTGAGTTTTGGCACCCCTTCAGTGTTTTGCAGCATCCGCATCATCTTTCTTGAGGAAGGGGTCATCATGTTTTGTCCATCGGCGATGGAGTTTGTGGTTCCACCGATGGTATTGGTCATGCCGATGAGGGTATCTCAGGTCTATCGGCGTAATGTTTGTCATCGGCAGAGGATGTTTCTGCTTGGTCGACGGTTGAGGGTCTCGCCGACAGAGGATGGTGTATCGAGGTGATCGGTTGTGTCAGCAGGAGGATTTTCGGTTGAGCCGACAGTGGAGGTTTCGCCAACGAGGGTGTTTTGGTGGCCATCAGGGAGAGTTGGTCTATCGGCCAAGGAAGCTTTTGGGCTGGCCGATAGACTATGTCTGGCCAACAAAAGCAAGCGAAGGTGTCGTCGATATGACTTTTGCCTATCGGCGAGGGAGATTTGTGCTTTGCCGATGGGTCTTCTCTGGCCGATGTGGAAGTTGGAGGCTTTAGGGAGGTGTTCGTCGGTGTGACTAAGGGTATCGACCAGTGTTTTTTCAGTTGCCCTGATGATGTGTGTCTAGGCGATGGGAGTGAGGAGTTCGGTCATCGGAGTGACCTTGGCTATCGGGGGCAGTGCTTTGTGGTCCGCCGATGGAGAGTGTTTGGCCGATTGAGGAGCAGAGTGTGGCTCGTTGGTGCGTCGGTATGACTCGACGTATCGGCAAGCATCTTTTTTGTTGTGCTGATGGCGTGTGTCTCGCCGAAGGCCTGAATATGGAGTTTGCGATGGCGTCGGCAAGACTATTGAGGTCGGTCAGAGGAGTTCTAGGTTGGCCGATGGGATTGGTCTGGGCGACAAGGGATTGCGATGGGCTTCATCGGTGTAACACATGAGGTCAGCCAGAGGATTTTTGGATGCTCCGATGGAGGGAGTCACGGCGACGGAGGGTGTGTTTTGTTTGCCATTGGCGAGACCGTTGAGATCGGAAGGAGTTTTTGGGAGCGGGCCGATGGTATAGGTCTGGGTGATGGGCTTTGGGCTGAGAGGCGTGTGTCGAGTGTGGCAAAAGCGCTCGACACTCAGTATGTGGGTGGCCATGTTTTTAAAATGCTAAAGTTGTCTTCGCACCATGCATGTGGGACTAATTTTCCTACATAATTTGAACCTTCAGAAAATGCATTTTGGCGGGAACTCCCCATTTGAACGCGGCGATGGTTTTCTTGGTGGTTGTGGGTGGTTGAGCCATCAATGGCGACAGTGCAGAGATGTGAGCAAACGGTCAAGCAGTCAGGTACCTATTTTATGGCATAGCGATTTCTCCAATGGTGGTGCTGGGCTCGAGATCCCCCCTGTCTGTCGCATTTAATCTGTGAGGGCCATTTTCAAATGGAAGGAATGTATCTGGTGAATTTTTGACTTCTGGCCATGTAATTAATTGCAAAATGTACACGGTTCTGTATAAATGGTTTTGGCTGTGTTACTTTTGAGAGGTTGGAGGTTTTTTGGGCTTTCGGCTCTGACTTTGAACATAAGGTGTTCACATTTTGAAAGGCATTTTTTGCTACAGACTCGGTCCTTAGTCTGGTGTACTAATCTATCTTGGATTGTAAATGATGTTTTTCTCTGTGATGACCTTCTATGCAGATTGATTTTAAATGAAAAACACCTGTGTGTGTATTGTTTCTGATTGTCTCCTGTATGTCATTTGTTTTCCTTTCAAACAAGGTTGTTAAGGACTTCCAAGTTTTTCAGTGTATGCATACTGTGTGTCTGATTTATTGCGTCTGCTCAAGGAGTGGTTAAATAGTCTTTTGATCAAATACAAAGGGAAATAGATTGCATCATAGGATCTATTAAGCATGATCATTAATGATACTCTTTCTTGGACATGTTGCTGTCAGGCAGTAGCATTATTCTCAGGTCCTCTGGATATGAATTTATGTTGTCATGGGGAGACATTTACAGTCTTAGATATGACTCTGCTGCCCAGATAAGGCACTGGTTTGGGAATTTGTCTGTTCAATGGGTCTAGGAAAGTCCCATCACTCCAAACACCATTTCAACCCATCTCATCACTTCCACCTGTTAGTTGTAGGATTAGGATTAGGAACCTCTACATGCTCTCATACCTAACCAGACATTATGTCCAAGAATGTTGCCAACCTTGTGATTTGTTACACAAATCTTGGTCCATACATGAGAGTATTCTGCCTGTTGCTGTCAAGTTAAATCCTTCTGTCATTGAGCTAGTCAAGGTTATACTTTTATCAAATAAGGACACCCCCTTGGTGCAACAAAACCAGAAGTGAAGGGGAGGAGCTCACGCAACCTCCTGTATTTAGTTGGCTGAATCTGCCTGTGCATTAGAACTGGCAAACCCTAATGCTGATTTAGAAGCAAAAACCAACAGGATGCATGCCTCTTGCAGGCATGGCGAGAACCGTAGATCTCTGGGATGCAGACTAGTCCCTATCGATTGGGCAACAGAGTCAAAGCTGCACCAACCTGCATCACAAATCACACCTTTTTTTGAAATTTACTTGGCGGCTTAGGGCCCCCAAAAAGGAAAAACCAGAATTTCCCTTTATCAAATACCCTATTTTCTAATTTTTTCAAATGAAGCCTCAAAACATTTTGTTGTCTGCAGCCCCCTACTTTGCAATTGGTTGTGCTGCTACCCATTTCTCTTTCTTCAAATCTACAACAAGATTTATAAGCATCTACCATTCTCAACAGTAGACCATCATGATCATATGAGTCACTAATGTTGCTTGAAAAACTAACAGACTCACATGAAACAAATGAATCCACATCAGAATTTTGCCCTTCTTCAAAAAATAAGAGTTCCTCTGTATTAAACACACAATATTCAGGCACAAGCAAAATCTCATAATCATATTCATTTTTATAAACATTTAGATATCCATCATCATTGTGTTCAGTAATTTTCTCATTAATGTCCACCTGGAATGTCTCAAGAGAAGGCATAAATAGCTCAGAGTGCAGCCCTTCACTAAAAGCTTTGTAGTCATCCCAGCAACTAACACTATCCCCAACTGTATGAGCACACACATCTGCAACTTGTCCATTCACATCTGAATAGTGACCCTATTTTTCCTCTTGACCAATGCATTGATAATCAAAAGTAAATTTCTCAACCTCTGCATTGTAGAGGTGGTCATAATCTTCAAGGAAGCACTCATACTCAGCATCCATATATATTTCGTCATCTGAAAGGCTCACATATGCATCTGAATGCTGACAATCACTAACACACTCACTATCATCCCTTGAATCTGCATCTTCTATATTCAGAGTGAAGCTCTGCATATCCAGCTCATATAAATATTCATGAATAACTCGGATATGCCTATTACTGCAAGACACAACCTCATGTATATCTTTCATTTGATCATCTAAATGGCATTTTGCATCTGCAGGCTTCTCTTCTAGAGGTTGACAACAATCTTTGTCTTCACCATTATAGGATGTGCCTACATTTTCTACAACATCTTCTTCATGTTTATGCATCATATCATGACTACACATACTATTCTAAAATATAGTTCCCTCTACAAAATCATCTCTCAATGAACACACTGGGAGAGCTAAAATATATTCACTTTGATAACTGTTTTGAAAACTTGCAACCATGAAACCTACTGGCATTCCATATTTCTGATTATTTTCAATATCCATAGCAAATCTATAAGCCTGGTGAAGTGTAGCTGGTTCTTTATCTCTCAATCTATAACTCATTTTCTTATCAAATGCAACCAAATAAATTGTCAAGCACAATGCATCATTGGGTCTCATATATTCAGGGATCTTCTTGAGCAACTGAATAAATCTAAGATTAAAGGCTAGAACCAGTTCGTCATCTTCCTTTTGGATATTCATGAAATGTATGATCAATGAGGCTAAATCAAATCTTTCACCAAACTGCTCTAGGAATGCAATTTCTAAATCTACCCATGAAGAAACTGAACACACAGGCAGGTCTGAAAACTAGACCCTAGCATCATCCTCTAATGACTGAACAAAGAGTCTCATTACTACATCTTCAGCCTCTACCTCGTAGTCTTCTATCAAATTACAAAACTTTTGCAGAGGTTTGTTTGCAGACTCAGAATTTAATCCACTATATTTCGGCAAACATTTTCTAATTTTATTGGGAATAACATTTGGGTAACCATATATTCCTTTGAAATTTAGAGCTTTATATTTTTCAATAAAAAATGGTCTTCTTTGAGAGCACAACCAGGACTGCTGCTCTATTTGAATCATTTCAAGTGAAAAGATGGAATACCTGGAAATATGTTGTAGCTTTGATAGGTTCAATCAACAAAGTCACCACCTCTCACAGAGAGGACAGAATATCAACAAGGCACTTTTGTTTTTTCTGGATTCATCATGCCAGCAGAGCACCACATGGTTGTTCTTTGGTATTGCTGCAACAACTTCACTGGAAACTGGGTCTTCCAGTCCTCGAATCACTTGACTCCCCAGCAGAGTCGCCAAATCTGTTGGTGACTCGGATGGGCAAAAAGATAACACCTTTAATCAACTCCCCAGCGGAGTCACCACTTTGTTGGGTCTTTCTCTCCGAATCCGCAAAGGGTTTGCCAGTTCCAATGCGCAGGCAGATTCGGCCAACAAATATAGGAGGTTGCGTGAGTTGCCTCCCCTTCACTTCTGGTTCTGCCGCACCAAGGGGGGTATCCCTACAACTAAAGATTTGACTTTGACTCACCCAATAGAAAGATTTAGCTTTACAACAACAGGAAGAATACTCTCATGTTTGGACCAAGATTTGTGTGATAGATCACAAGGCTGACAATGTTCTTGGACATATCTAACTAGTTGTGGATGAGAGTATGCAGGGGTCCTATTCCTACTCCTACAAACTAATAGGTTAAAGATTTGAAATGATTTGTTTTAATGTTTTGGATGCAAGACAGAGGGTTTTGGATCATAACTACTACACAAGGGCAGACCGGTGCCTATCTCAGGGCAATAGAGTCAACTAGACGTATACAAGAGAATGATTTGCATTGGCATTCAAGTTTTAATGGGTTAGGACTAGTATTTGCCTTACAAACACCACCCAAGACTGAGTATTTAGCTGCCTCTACTTACAAATATCCTGGCTGACATACATTCTTCTTCATACTTAACCTAAAATAGTTTAATCCACTCCTTGAATGGAAGTTAGAGATTAAGCATGTGATATAGCAAACCTGTATTCTATAGTCTTAGTAACCCTTAGCAACCAGATTCAAAAGAAGAGATGCATACAGCAAATGGAGACAAACAACTAAACACATGCAATACTGCATTTTTCATATAAAACAACAATGAAACCGAAAATATGTGCAAGGTGCATTCAAATGCAACTCATAAACTCCAAAAGAGATAGAACAGCCATGAAATGCTCTGATCTTCGTTATTTCCTCCAAAAAATGCCCAAGTCTTCAACAACCCAAAAAATGAGTAACACAGTTCGCTATATAGCAAGAACATGTACTCAACAATAATTACATGGTCTTTTCAAAATTGCCGCCAGATACATCGCACCATGAGAATGTCACCCGAAACATTCAATGCAATAGAGAGACAAAGAGGAAAGGAGCAGGTGAGATCGGGATGTGAGCCGCCGCTTGGAGATTTGCCCATCAAATATGGTAGTTGGCCCGTCCATCAAGACCCATACCTCTGTATTTTTTGCCATTAATGGCCAACCTACCTGCGGGATGCAACAACTTTAGAAAATATGACAGTTGTATGCTTTGCAATTCTTCTCGCCTAAAATGTGGCTGCAGATACAAAGAAATCCTTCCTTCCTCAGGCATTCAAAATAGGGCCATTGATTCCATCTTGATCGCCAAGATCAACGACTTCAATTCGCCTTGAAAAGTCCATCGGCCAATAGAAACGTGCCACGCATGCGGCTTTTTTCCATCACTGACTTTTCCCTCTCCCATTTTCCCATTTTCGCCCTTTTTGCCTTTTCCGCCTGATGCACATTCAAATCTTTGTATATGCAAAATGCATATATATACAATCATAATACATACAAGGCGCGAACCCCAAATTTTTATGAATCAATTTGAAATCGTAGTCAAGTCCAGTCGTTGTATCTTCCCCTTTTGCATATCGCTTTGTATATCGCATATACAAATGCAATATACATACCGCGGACCCCAAATCACCATGAAACAAATTTGAAAGCACCATCGGGTCCGGGTGTTGCATCTTCCTTCTTTACATCTTACCTTCTATATTGCATATACATACAACACAGATTCCAGCATAGTTATCAATCGGATTGAAATTACCTTTGAAATCTGGCTTGTATCTACCTCATTGTATCTCCCGTTGTATATCGCATATACAATGTGCTATATACAACCCACGGATCTCAACCACTTATCCGCCACAACACATTTTCTTTTCGCGTCCGGGTTGTATCTCTTCTTCCTTGTATATCTAAACATACAATGCGCTTAATATACAAACTGCAGATTCAACGCTAAATTCGCCAAATTTTGATTTTCTGGTCAAGTCTACCTTGTATATCCTCCCTTGTATCTTTGCCTTGTATATCGCATAGATACAACTATGAATATACAAGCAAAACATACATGCAATCGGACTTCTGCCTTTATCAACCAAAATGTATACTCATTTCGGGTTTGGGCCTTGTATATTAGGAATGTATATCGCCCTTGTATGTTCAATTGCATGTGCAAACATACAATCGCCCATTCATGCAACTGGTGGGCCCCAGGCTTTGTATCTGACCTTTGCACATTGACTTTGCATATCTACCTTTGTATGCCGCCGATTGATCTTTCCTTGCCTGTGGCGAATATATAAGACCTTTGCATCTTTATCTTTGCATGTGCGCTTGTATCTTTGCGATGTACATTTAAACAGCAATGCATATACAAAGATACATGCATGAAAAAGTGAAGGTCGACAGACTTAGGCATTTCTTGGATTTTCTTGAAAAGTGCCTGCGAATTTAAATGCTTGAAATCTGAATGTTTATGCAAGCACCAACACACCTCTCAACTTATATGTGACAGAAGTGTTGTGATGAGAGAAATCTAAGTAACAATCTTGGCATTTTACGTGACTCTCAAACTAGAATTACACATTTAGATCATAGGGCAATATATGTAAGGTCATGATTTTGAAATGGGATAAGAAATACCATCTATGAGTGCCTTGATGAGTACAATCCAAAAGATTATATTGTCAAATGTGCAACTTCTACCATGGTTGAGTCATCTACAAATAGTTCAAAGTTTACCTTTTCTATTGGTTCAGCTACTGCTAATTTCCTAGAACCACCGACCCCAATGGTGATACATTTGGTAAAGGTAATGCTCAAGCTATGATAGACAATATTGCTTCAACTTACAATTTTAGTTTAGCAAGTTCTAGTAGAGAGGATGTTTTCTTTTTCCCCAAAACTATACGTACTGATGTAGATACTTTTAAGCCAAGAGGATATTTCAAATTTAACTCTATTTAGGATGCATTATTTAAACTTATTTTATTATTATTCATGAATTACAAATATGTTCACTACTAACACAACTAAGGCTTGATTCTACATGATTTAACTATGCAATTGGTTTTCATATAGAATTTTTTAATTTTATTGTCCTATATGATAGACTCTCCTCATAATTTTAGTTTTTTTGCAGCAATACTACTATAGATGAGGTCACATCCACTTTGCCCCCTCAAACTTCATTGGGATCATAAAAACCTTGGGCTTCAATCTTTAAAGGTGCATCTCTCTCAAGATTCTCAAGCACATAAACTTAATCTTTTTTTGTTTCTAAATCTAATTCTATGATAAAAGAAAAATCGATTTTTTTTAAATAAACTTATGCCAAACATTTAGGTAGTCTTGCAAGATCCCTTTTCAAGTAGGCCTCAAATTCCATCATAGCTACAACTTCAACTCCCTTTTTGTGATACAAATGAAGTATGTGAAGACATTGGTCAAGAAGTTTTGAACATGATGGACTGCAAGCCCATGTCCACGCCCATGGAGATAGGACTATATCCATTGTATATATATCCATCACCTCAGGTAGATGCTACTCCATATCATAAGTTGATTGGAAGTCTCATTTACTTGATTTATACTAGACTAAATATTACATGTACTATATGACAATTTTTTATGTATATCCATGGCATGATGGAGCATGACTTGAAATATAAGCAAAATACACATTTTTTTAATGGTTACATGTATGTGGATTATGCAGGATCCATGGATGATGGGAAAGCCACATTTGGATTTGCATTCTTTATGGGGTTTGGTTCAATCTCTTGAGGAAGTATGAAGCGAACCATAATTGCTCGATCTTCCACAAAGGTAGAGTATTGTGTTGTAGAGGGAGTTGTCTATGAGGCACTATGGGTCTATTGCATTTTGATAGGTATGGGAATACTACAAATGTAGCATATGCTCTAGTATTGTGACAATTAGAATGTGATGAAACTTGTTCACAACCCTATGTTTCATGACTACACTAAACACATAGAAGTTTAATGCCACTTCATTTGTGAGAATGTTCAACACCATAATATTCAGCTCTTGTTGTGTCCTACTCAAGAGCAAGGCACATACATTTCACCAAATCACTTGCTTGTGTGAAGTTCACAAATTTCACAACTTCCTAGTATGTACTCTTGAGCAAATAATGTAAAGGGGGGAGAATTATTACATATACTATATTACATCATTAGTTTTATAAACATATCCCATACGGGATGGTTGGGTGGTTTGCTTGGATATAGTTATCTAAATTATATCAACTTCTCTTTTGTCTATTTATAAAACATCTAGTGCAAAGCACTTCCATTATGTAAATCAATTTGACTACACAGTTCTTGCTCTTGGTTTTTAGACAAAACATAGAGTACTCCTTGATATTCATGCTAAGGGTTGAGGAGACTTAACAGCATGTGTATTGTGACATACAACTTCCAAAGATGAGAAAAATGTTGAGTGAGAATATACAGGAGGTGTGCATGATGTGGCTAGTTTAAGTGAGAGAAACAAATGATGGCAGATGAAAATCTTACTTGTTCTAGAAATGAGGTTCAAAGACTCGGAACAAAAATGAATAGAATAGGAGCTTGTGTGAAGCTGTGAACATTAGATGTTGTAAACAAGTGACAAACATTGAACAATGGCAAAGAGGTTTAGAAGATAGAGAGGAAGCACATGGCAATCATAATTGCAGTGATAAGAAAAAGAGAAAAAAATGGTTTCCATGGGTAATTCATATATGAACCATGTTATTTGAATCCTTTCTTGCAAGGAATGCCTTATAGATGTTCCTTGTATAATTTTTGGGTGGCTTTCTTGGACATATAAAGGGTATTATACCAGGTGTTTCTGACCCATTGATTTGTACCTTCTCCGCAAGTTACTAACTTCCTATGTGCTATATGGTGTATAGTGTTGAACAGAGCTAACAATTTAGCTAAATTAAAAAGTAGACCACCTAATGTATAGCTTTCAGGAGAATGAGCTTTGTCTTAGGGTCTGTCTAGGCAACATTTATTATCCAGTTCAAGAAGATTGCTATGTAAATGATCTTTTTTAATTTGCACTCAAGTTTGTGTCTGTTAGCTTGTCACTTTCTTATGCGAGTAGTGGACAAGTTTCCACTACTCAACCGAACAAAATTGTAAACCGAACAAAATGTATACCATTTCAAAGTTTTACCATCAAGTATAACCTAAACTCACTAAAATATAAGATGCCATTATATAAATGTTCATAATGAGTGAATAGAAGTGATTTTACATATGAAGAGGCATCTATAGAACCATTATAATCATGATGTAATAACTTATCACTAAGTATCATATGATATATGTGTGAAAAGACAATGAAGCATGAATAGTGCAAAAATGAGAGGCTAGTGAAATCTCACCTCATTTTTATGCATTTAAACCCTGAAAAGAAATAATTTTATATAAATCTAAACTAAATAAATAAAATAATTAATTATGCCCAAAAATATCTTCTTGACCATTTGTTTGTGTTTTGTTTGTATTTTTTGTGTTTTCTATAGTTTTTAGTTTTTATTTTTTTCAATTTTTTTTTCCTTGATTTTCTCCATGTTTTTTCCTTTAAATTCCTGATTTTCTCCACCATTTTTTCCTTTAAAGTTTAAGGTTTCTAATTTTTTTTATTTATTTATTTTTTAATTTTTTAGTTTTTAATTGCAAATGGTTGAAACAACTTAAGCAAAAAAAAATGGAAAAAATCACAAAAACCATGGAAAATGTAAAAACACAATAAAAACATACTATAAATATATTTTTAATTATTGAGAAGGGCGCCAAAATTATGGCATACATGTCAACTACATTTCTACGCCTTAAACTTTAAACTACCAACCCTTTGTAATACCACTACATATAATCTAAACAGAGAATAAAATAGTTGCAGAGACAGAAAGAGAAGTTGCTGAACAGAGAGAATAAAATAGTTGCAGAGACAGAGAGAAGTTGCTAAACAGAGAGAATAAAATAGTTGCAGAGACAGAGAGAGAAGGAACTTGGTAAAAAGATTGCAAGGCGTAGATCAGGGGAAGAAAGGGCAGTTTCCAATTATGAACAAACGAATAAGGATGAACATGTCTTCCTTGCTCTGGAGCTGCTTTTTTAATGTTAAAATTTGATTTGAGCAACAAATTGTTGCTGTGGACGTGGATTTTTATTCTAAAATTTGATTTCCAACTAAAAGCAAAGGCTGCTGTAGTGTCACATTGCAAAAGAACTTCTGAAACAATTTCAAAAGAAAAAACTCAATTTCAAACAATTTCAAACAGGGGAATGCCAATTGGTAAAGAGATGGAGGGAAGAGGAGGAGAAAGAGAGGAGTCAGGGTCGTATGGAGGGGGCAGGCTAGTTGTGGATACAGTTACAAAGTGTGCAATGAAATTGTTCAACTCCATCTGCGGGAAGCGCACTTTTGATGAAGTTGAGGTGAAGAATGCAGAGCATGAGCAGTGGCGAGAACAGAAGAAAAAGGCAAGGGAAGCAAAAGATGGATTCTGTCCCAATGCCTCTGTTGTAAGTTGACACATTTTGATGCTAAATAACTCTATTGATATATATAATTATATATACGAGTTTTCAGTATATGACATATTTTGCAGGTTTGGGCAAAAACTTTTATGGGAGTGCGGTGTCATAGAACATTCGGAGATATACATATCCCACTTTTACCAAGAACAACAGCAGGTGCACAGGTTGAAGACCGATCGAAGCCCCTGCTTCGCACGTTCAAAGGCCTCCAATCTCGAAGGGCTCGAAACAGAGCTAGTATCCTAAGTTGCAGAAATTCTCATCGGCAGGCGCGTTATCCTTTGGTAAACGACTTTAGCACATGCAATTCATGCTCTTAATAGGTGTTGAATCTATTTTGTTCTATTAATGTAGCAGTGACATGTTGTACTCTGAGCGTACAGGAGATGAGACTCGGATAAACGCCTCAAAATCGTGGAGGACATCAATACAGTCTCCACTTACAGGACCACAGGTGAGATTTGAAGTTTGAATGAGAGGGATTGAATGAATGTTGCATCTGTTATGTTTTATGACCATTTTTAATTATACTAACAGGATATAGGCAATGAGACTGCAATAAGCACCACAGAATTGCGGTGGTCACCAATACAGTTTCCAATTACTGGTGGACAACAGGTGAGAATCTGTGATTGACAACTTTTTCTCCCAAGTTTCTTTTCTTTGATTTTGGTTTGTATGATAAAATGCTGGTTATTTACATAACATTAGCTGCACCCTAGATCTTAAAAAAGGAGTACGAGGAGTACCTCTGTGTTAGATGATGGTGTGACATCTGGAGGTCCCATAAGGAGCACCGACAAAAGACTGGCGAATACACCCCGTTTTGTTCAACCAGTAATCAATTCCAAAAGGCCACGAAAGATTCGACTTCAAACCTTCTGAATGCGCCCCTAAGATCTACTGAAATAGCTCATCAAATTTTGGAGTTTGGAGCCGGTGGTATCTTTTCCTCAAGAAAAGTCTGTGGGAGCAGAATTGGCAACTGCGAGGAACAAGTCTCCTACTCTGTTGAAGTTAGACGTCAGTACTTCTGTAGCTGAGGCCACTGTGCCCACTCAGGCTTCATTGGGATTATCAGCACCTTTGGCTTCGATCTTTAAAGGTACATCTGCCTCATAATTCTCAAGCAAATAAACTTGATCTATCATCTGTCTGTAAATCTAATTCTATTGGATATTTTTTCTTCATTTCAACAACTAGAATTTCTTTATTTCCAATAATTGCTTTTTTTTGTTTGGCAGAAAACTTGTCATCTGGGTGGAGCATCATCTATTGTAGGTACAGAGAAGTTGGTGACAAGCTTTATCAATGGAGATCAAAGCACAATAAAATCTGAAAATGTATTTAAAGACAGCAATGTAGCTCTTCTTGGTGTAACTAATGCTGCTGAAAGTACAAGAATGACTACAATTATCACATCAAATTCAAAAAGCAAGCTTATGCCTAATGTTCAATCAACCTTTGGGGGATCTCTTTTAGGGCAGGCCTCAAGTTCTGTTGCAGCTACAGCCTCAACATTTCAATTCGAAGATGAGGCCACAAAACAATCCGTGGAAGCACAATTGGCAACTGCAATAGAATTTGATGTGATAAGCACCTCAGAAACAACTCATAAAATTTTGGAGAGTCTCGAGCCAGTGGTACCTTTTCCTCAAAAAAAGTCTGTGGAAGCAGAATTGACAACTGTGAGGACCGAGTCTCCTACTCTGTTGAAGTTACATGTCAGTACTGCTGTAGCTGAGGCCACTGTGCCCACTCAAACTTCACTAGGATTATCAGCACCTTTGGCTTTGATCTTTAAAGGTACATCTGCTTCATGATTCTCAAGCAAATAAACTTGATCTTCATCTGTCTGTAAATCTAATTCTATTAGATATTTTTTCTTCATTGGACAACTAGAATTTCTTTATTTTCCAGTAATTGCTTCTTTTTTGTTTGGCAGAAAACTTGTCACCTGTATCTAGCATCCAGGGTGGATCATCATCTGTTGTAGGTGCAGAGAAGTTGGTGACAAGCTTTATCAGTGGAGATCAAAGCACAATAAGATCTGAAAATGTATTTAAAGCTAACAATGTAGCTCTTCTTGGTGTAACTAATACTGTTGAAAGTACAAGACTGACTACAATTATCACATCAAATTCAAAAACCAACCTTATGTTCAATCAACCTTTGGGGGATCTCTTTTAGGGCAGGCCTCAAGTTCCGTTGCAGCTACAGCCTCAACATTTCAATTCAAAGATGAGGCCACAAAACAATCTGTGGAAGCACAATTGGTAAGTGCAGGGAGCAAGTCTCCCATTCCGTTGAAGTTAAATGATAGTACTGATGCGTCAGGCTTCTCAGGCACGTAAACTTGATCTTTATCTATCTCTAAATCTAATTCTATTGGATATTTTTTCTTCATTTGGACAATTAGAATTTCTTTATTTTCTAGTAATTGCTTCTTTTTTGTTTGGCAGAAAACTTTTCGCCTGTATCTAGCATCCAGGGTGGAGCATCATCTGTTGTAGGTACAGAGAAGTTGGTGACAAGCTTTACTAGTGGAGATCAAAGCACAATAAAATCTGAAAATGTATTGAAAGCCAACAATTTATCTCTTCTTCCGTCTCTTCTTGGTGTAACTAATGTCACTGAAAGTACAGTGATGACTACAATTGGCACATCAAATTCAAAAAGTAAGATTATGCCTAATATTCAATCAACATCTGCTGTGGTATCTCTTTTAGAGCAGACCTCAAGTTCCGTTGCAGCTACAGCTTCAACATTTCAATTCGGATATGAGGCCACAAAACAATTGACTGCAAACATTGTGAATGCACCGCAAGAAAGATATGGTACATCATGTAAAAATTTGGAGCTTCTGAAGGGGGTAGTGCCTTCTCCTGAAGAAAGAGACCACATGGAAATATGCTGTGTTGATGAGGTATGTTGTGCTGGGATTTGCTACTTTAATGCTATAAGTTGTTCAGGTGTGCTTTGTACTAGTGTTTGTTGTGTTGCTTTCCTACAAGACTGCTTGAATCATCCTCACCATGCTTACATCTGCAAAATGTATCTTTTAAGGTCCTTTCCAAGACTGCTCTGCCATATGGGCAGTCTCTTAAGTGTGCCTTTTGCCATAGCCATCCTTAGTGAGAGTTGATTCCACAATCCTCAGCGGAAATTAATTTTCTAAATAATGTGGCAGCTAAATTATATCAATCCTGCAATCAACACTGTTCATGTCATTTTCAATTTATCTTCCCCTTTGAATTAATTATATTCATTGCAATGAAAACCTCGAACGATGTATCTATTGTCTTTTGATGTTTATTAATCCAACCACTTTTGTGAAGGTCAAATAATGTCTTGGCTATAATGTAGCTTATTTGCTACCACCTTCCTAATTGCTGGTCTCCCTAATGCAACCTTGGGCCCCTTTACCTAGGCAATCTATCTGCAACAGCAATGTTAGCAGTCTCACCCAGATCTCAAATTTTTCATCAAAAGAGGCAGTTAAAATATATTGGTTGATTTGTTGGGAGGTTAAATTCACGGTAGCGATGGTGAAAACTTATCTCCTCAAATTTGCTTAATGCTGCCCTCACCTTTTGTGGTAATTGGTTTTGTTATTTTTCATTGCCAGGGAAATCATTTGCAACTTACCTTCCTTCCACATTAAGTCACTTAAAGCCTTTTTACAATGCTAATATCAGACCTTCAGCTACGGAAACTACCTCTAACTCATTGTTCGTGGCCTTGGCATTGTAGAATGTGGCTCCACCCTTACATCCACCATTGTGATATCACAGAAGATCCACACCAACGTTGGCTTTCCTCTTTCCACCCCATCAAAATTCAACTTGATAACTCTCTATAGTGAGAAGATTTCATGTTCCAGAGTCCCTTTATCTTGTTTATTGCTTACCCTATTAATGTGGAACCAAAATAAAAATAGTATTTGACAATACAAACATAAAAATAGTAAGTGACAATACAAATATTAATTGATCTACCATAAAAGGACTTAAAATATGCAACATTATATATTCAATTCTTAAAAAATAAATGCATTATCTTGTGCATAAAATAAATAATTGGTATATTTAAAATAATATTGAATAGACTAAGTTAACTTTAGCGCAAGATTTATAATTATGTTTTCCTTTAAAAATTCTTGTTATCCTACCACGTTTCCTCTTCCCATATATGACAAAGTAATCAAATAATTACTTGCAGTTATTAAAATTGAATGAGAAAGTTGTTTAAAATGTAAGGAGACATTAAAACTATCCCCTAGATTTGGATATGTGATGAAAAGATAAAACTGTGCTGTACATTCACTTTGTGCAACTTACTGTTACATTAGAGTTGAAAATTGGATCCAAAGTTATGATAGGAGTAGAACTCGAATTCATTGTTAATCTTATTGTCCACATAATATAAATTCCCCAACATGCACTTGTTTGGTTAACATTAATTTCGAGATATATCAGGACAACTAGTTTCTTTTATTTCATTATAGGCAAAGTCATAATTCCATGTTATATTTATTTATTTTTAATTTCATTCTTGATTTATGTCTTTAAATTTTCTTCTTTCATTGAGTTGTGGCTTGTTGCTCTTATGGGTTGTTACTACTACCCATGTAACTTTTTCCAATTGATTTAACCTTGTCACACTAATTGTCCCATTCTCTATTTATTTGTAGAAATAAATTTAATTTCAATTTCATGCTTTTACATCAAAATTAGCCTAAGCCTTGAACATGTTCCTCATCTAGAGCATTTGTCTGTCTTTCTACTAAACAAAGAAAGAACTCACATAAAAACTGATCTCTTTGCTTCTATAAATAGAGCTTGTATTGGTTCAAGACAATCTACTAATCTCTTTGTAAAGGACCCTAGATGAACAAGAATATTATTTACATACTTTGGTGTTATCTATAAGAGCAATATGATTTATTTGAACTTGTGTAACTCATATTTGAACATTTGTTGTCTATTTTTTTGACTTACATGCATCAGGAGCATGTTGATGTGGGCCATGTAAGCAACAACACTGTAGTGTTAGTTGAGTCTCATACCGAAATTACACATTTAGATAATATGGATGTTGATGAGGTAGGTTGTGTTGGGATTGGCCACATTAATGCTAGAATTGATGCATTATGCATGCTTTGTATGTTCAACTTGTGTAATGTCTGATTCCATTATATGACTTTTAGGTGAATTAAAATTTTCTAACGTGTAACTAATATTTGAACATTTGTTGTCCATCTTTCAACTTACATGCAACAGGGGGGTGATGGTGAAGAAAAATTATGCAACAATGATGCCATGCTATTGGACTCTTAAACTGGAATTACAGATTTAGATTACATGGATGTTGATAGGGAAAATTATGGAACAATGATGCCATGCTATTGGACTCTCAAACTGGAATTACAGATTTAGATTACATGGATGTTGATTAGGTACGTTGTGTTGGGATTAGCTACATTATTGCATTATGTATGCTTTGTATGTTCAACTTTTGTAATGTTTGATTGCATTAAATTCTTTCTAGGTGAATTGAATTTTTTTGAAGTGTAACTAATATTTGAACATTTGTTGTCCACCTTTCAACTTACATGTGACAGAAGTGTAATGCCACTATTTGGCATGACGCTCAAACCAGAATTACAAATTTATATCATAGGGCAATAAATTTAAGGTCAAGACTTTGAAATGGGATAAGAAATACCATCTATAAGTGCCTTGATAACTACAATGCAAAAGCTAATATTCTCAAATGTGCAACTTCTACCATGGTCGAGTCATCTACAAATATTTCAGAGTTTACCTTTTCTATCAGTTCAACTACAGCTAATTTCCTGGAACCACCGACCCTAATGGTGATACTATCACCTTTGGTAAAGGTAATGCTCAAGCTATGAGAGACAATATTGCTTCAACTTACAATTTTAGTTCAGCAAGTATTAGTAAAGAGCACGCTTTCTCTTTCTCCAAAACTATACGTACTGATGTGGATACTTTTAAGCCAAAAGAATCTTTCAGATTTATCTCTATTTAATATGCATTATTTAGTCCTTATTATTGATGAAGTACAAATATGTTCACTACTGACACAACTAAGGCTTGATTCTACATGATCTAACTATGCAATTGGTTTTCATTTAGATTTTTTAAACTAGTCCTATATGATCTCTCCTCATAATTTTAGTTTTGTTGCAGCAGTATTACCGTAGATGAGGTCACATCCACTGCCCGCTCAAACTTCATTGGGATTGTCAAAACCTTGGGCTTCAATCTTTAAAGGTGCATCTCTCTCAAGATTCTCAAGCACATAAACTCAATCTTTATTTTTCTCTATATGAAAAAAAAATTCAATTTTAAAAAAATAAATTTATGCCAAATATTTAGATCCCTTTTCAGCAGGCCTCAAGTTCATCATAGCTACAACTTCAACTCCTTTTTTCTGATACAAATGAAGTATGTGAAGACATTGCTCAAGAAATTTTGAACATGGACTGCAATCCCATGTCCACACCCATGGAGATAGGACTGTATCCATTCTATATATATCCATCACCTCAGGTAGATGCTACACTATATCATAAGTTTATTGGCAATCTCATTTACTTGATTTATACTAGACTAGATATTAGGTACCAGATGGCAATTTTTGATGTATATCCATGGCTCGATGGAGCATGAATTGGAATATAAGCAAAATGAACATTTCTTTTAATGGTTACATGGATGTGGATTATGCAGGATCCATGGATGATGGGAAAGCCACTTTTGGATTTGCATTCTTTATGGGGCTTGGTTCAATCTCTTGAAAAAGTAAGAAGCAAACCACAGTTGCTCAATCTTCCACCAAGGTAGAGTATGGTGTTGTAGAGGGAGCTGTCTATGAGGTACTATGGCTCTGTTGCATTTTGATAGGTATGGGAATACTACAAATATAGCACATGCTCTAGTATTGTGACAATCAAAATGTGATTGAAACTTGTTCACAGTCCTATGTTCCATGACTGCACTAAACACAGAAATTTAGTTCCACTTCATTTGTGAGAATGTTAATATTCAGCTCCTGTTGTGCCCTACTCAAGAGGGCGAGATACATACATTTTCACCAATCACTTGATTGTGTGAAGTTCACGATATTTCACAAGTTCCTAGTATGTAGTCTTGAACAAATAATGTAATAAGGGGGAGAATTATTAGATATACCACATTACATCATAAGTTTCATAAACATATCCCATATAGGATGGTTGGGTAGTTAGCTTGGATATAGTTATCTAAATCATATCAACTTATCTTTTGTCTCTTTATAAAACATCCAGTGCAAAGCACTTCCATCAAGTAACTCAAGTTGACTACACAGTTCTTGCTCTTGGTTTTTAGAGAGAACGTAGAGTACTCCTTGATATTGTTGCTAAGGATTGATGAGGTTTAACAGCACGTGTTTTGTGACATACAACTTCCAAAGATGAGAAAAATGTTAAGTGAGAATAAACAGGAGGTGTGCATGATGTGGCTAGTCAGAGTGAGAAACAAATGATGGTAGATGAAAATATTGCTCTAGAAATGAGGTTCAAAAACTTGGAAGAAAAATGACTAAAACAAGAAGAAGAAAAATGAATAGAACCGGAGCTTGTGTGAAGTTGTGAACATTAGATGTTGTAAACAAGTGACAAACATTGAACAATGGCAAAGAAGTTGAGAAGATAGAGAGGAAGCAAATGGCAAGCATAATTACGGTGATCAGAAAAGAGAAAAAGATGCTTTCCATGGGTAAATCATATATGAACCATATTATCTGAATCCTTGCTTGCAAGGAATGCTTTACAGATGTTCCTTGTATAGGTTTTGGGCAGCTTTCTTGGACATACAAAGGGTATTGTACCAGGTGTTTCTGACCCATTAATTTAGACCTTCTCCGCAAGATACTAACTTCCTATGTGCTGTATGGTGTATAGCGTGGAACGGAGCCAACACTTGTAGTAGACCACCTAATGTATAGTTTTCAAGAGAATGAGCTTTGTCTTAGGGCCTGTCTCGGCAACATCTATTATCCAGTTCAAGAAGATTGCTATGTACAACCACCCGTCTGTAAATGATAATTTTTAATTTGCACTCAAGTTTGTGTCTGTCAGCTTGTCAAAGAACTTAGACAATTCAAAGAACTTAGATAAATTTAAAAGGATAATGTATTTTATGTGGCATATGCAAGACAAAATTTAACAGATCAAGAGGGATCTTGAGATTGAGCTCCAGAAAGCTCGTTTTATTTTCGTCAAGTATATTTGAATTGAACTTTCTTTGTTTATAATCATCCATATTCTTTTCTTGAATATCATATGTTAATTTCTCTTGCCCTTTGTTTTTGACTTCTACTCCACGATATACAGGTTAAAAGACTCGAAGAAAAATTTACAGCCATCCATCATGACCTAACTGCAAATCAATCTCCATCTAATTCTGAAAAGGGTGTTGTTAATGATATCACAATGTTAAACATTTTTGAGAGAATTTAGCGGCAATCTTACTTGTATGAATTTTCTTTTATAATATTCAAATTGAACAGTGATCAAACACATTTTTAAAATCTTAGATTATTTCATTCTTGGGAGAATCATGGTTGTGGATTTCTCCAAGATTGAATTTGTGTGTTGTATAACTACAGAGTGAAAAAAAAATTAGGCATATTCAAACTATGTTTTGTCACAAACAAGCTAAATCTAGGTGTTGGAGTTAAGTCATTTTGGGTGTAGTGTTCAAATTTATTTATTAGATGTTTTTTTCTAAAAATTATTTCAACAACTAAAAGATTATTATCAGGGCTTAAATTTGACATCGATCTTGCCTGTCAAGCAATTTTTTTATGATGGTTATCTATTCAACGCTGCCTTTAAAATACTATGATATACTTTAGTATAAGTAGATTATATAAAAACCAAATATATATATCAGCAAAATCCTATATAAATTTTGAGAGTTTGTCCAAAATCTTTCCTTTTATATGATACAATCTTTTTAAAATTTTGATTGTATTTTACAACAAAAAAGGCTAAATATAGCTACACAACTGTCAAATTTAAGCCCTAATTTATTATAGAGAGATTTCCTAGGGCTAAGGATATATAAAAATAAGATGTTTTTTATTTTTATTTTATTTTGGGCAACTAGAATATTTTGGGATGTGTTTTTTTTAATAACAAAAACTACAAATAAAAACTTTTTTTTGTGTTAGGAATTAGTTTCCAAAGTAATGGATATATTTTTTAGGTTGGTTTTTTTTTTGTGTTAGGAATTTTTTAATAAAAAGGGGTAAAAACTTTATTGAATCAGAAAAATATTACAAAGCAGAAAGAAACACCCATAAGGGGCACAACCAAAATCAAGAATTAAGTAACATCCAAAAAGCTCCTCATATCCTCCATAACCCAATCTTCAAGAATAGGGCCCAAATCACTAGGAAGGTTGCCCCAATCATCCACATTCCAAGTCTCCATCTGCTTAGATGCCCACCTCACCAAACCATCCGCCACCTTATTCCATTCCCGTGGCACATGACAAAAAGCAATAGAATCTAAAGCCTTGCTCAAAGAAACAATTTGTTTGGCCACCATTGCAAGTTGCCAACTCACCTCCTCAAAATGTCTCTTATTCAACATATTAATGACCACCTGAGAATCTGCTTCACAAATAATCTGCTTCCAGCCAAGGGCACAAGCACGCTCTAATGCCAGAAGAATAGCAAGAGCCTCCATGAGATTATTTGTATGCTGACCTGTATATATAGAGAAGAAAAAAATTACCACCCTCAAACTATCCCTACCAATGCCACCAACTCTAGCATGGCCAAGATTACCTATGGAAGATCCATCAGCATTGATTTTCAGCTCCCCGATAGCGGGAGGACACCAACAACCAATACGAAAAACCCTCGCTCTCCCACGCCCATGTTGAACCATCCTCAAATTTTTTTGTCCACCCCCCAGAGAGACCCAGGGCTTCAACAACATCACAGTCACCAGAAACAACAGGGACAAACAGATCACACTTAGCAGCCAAAGTTTCCTGCAGACCCCCCAAAATCCTCAACCAGAGCTGACCAACAAGTAGCTTCTTATCCAGAAAAATTCTACAGTTGTGCTCCAACCAAATATGCCAAATTATCAAACTGGGGCCAATGATCCAAGCAGTGAGGAGAAAATAGGTCTTTACAAGGGGAGGCCCCAGACTCCTCCAAAAGTCCTCTAAAGAAGAAGCATGTCTACACGGTATACGCCAGAGATTCCACTAGAAATACCAAATAACTTTCACAAAGGAACACTAAAAGAAGAGATGGGGGATGCACTCCTCATGCCCACCACATAGAACACACATAGAGGGCCCCTGAAACCCACATTTCTAGAGGTTCTCCGAGGTAAGGCACCTCCCTTGAACAACTAAGCACGAGAAGAAGTTACACTTAGGCCAAGCAAACTTATTCCAAACCTGTTTCCACCACGAGACCTCTGAGCTCCCAAACATTTGTTTATCAAGAACTTGATAACCTGAGGCAACAGAAAATTTACCTTTTGGATCAGGACCCCAAGCCAACACATCTCTCCCAAGAAGAGAAGTGCAGACACACCTCGACAGAATCCCAACAAGCTCCCGATAATCCCCAGTTGTCCCACTAGGAGGCCACTCCTACAGAACCTTCCATCTATACATGCTAACTTGTCCCAAATTCTGATAGTTTTAAAATCAGCAACATGGTACCACCCAGCATCAATAAAATACCTACTCAAATTCTATAGGTGGGGGTGAGTAGACAAAATGGGAGGATAACCATTCCAAGAATCATGCTAGAAGAGAGCACCCTGCCCACCTTTGCAAATCCAAAACAACCCCTGCTTGACCAACTTAGCACCCCTTTTGAGGGTACTCCAAATCATAGAACCCTTCCCCTCCAAACTGAAGTGGGCAACATCCACACTCTCAACTGCACCCAAATACTTTGAGGTAAGAATTTTTGCCCACGATTGATGCTACTGCGAACACCACCACTAATACAACGTAGCTGCTAAAGTTTGTCCATTCAAATCAGTTCTACGCAGACCCAAACCACTAGCTTGCTTAGGCCTACAAATAGCTTCCCACTTGACCAAACTCCACTTCCTGTGAAGGAGGTTGCCAGACCAAAGGAACTACCGAGATAAACTCTCAAAGTCTTTGATAAAGTCAGAAGGTGCAGAGAGAACAAAACATCTATACAGAGGAAGAGCTTGCACCATTGACTTTAGAAGAGTCACCCTACCTGTAGAAGAGAGCCACCTGTTAGTCCAATGACTAACCAGATTTCTGAACTTATCCATAATCTCTTGCTAGAACAATTTAGGAAGCAAACAAATAGCAAGCGGAATACCAAGATACACAAAAGGGAGAGTGCCAATCTGGAAACGAAGGATACTAGCAATTCTCCTTTAAATAGCTCGCAGAGTATGAAAGAAGTAGATAAAATACTTCCCCTCATTAATTTTCTGACCTGACGTAGCCAAATAATAGTCCAGAGTCCTACGCCAACCAGAAGCCTCCTCAATCTTGGCTCTACCCATCAGAGCCATGTTATCAACAAACTGCAAATGTGACTGAGGGGGAATATTGTTTCCAAAACTCCAGCCCTTAATCAAACCAGTCTCCACTTGGGATCTAATAAACCTCCCCAAACACTCCACCAATAAGATGAACAGATAGGGGGATAAAGGGTCCCCTTGTCTGAGCCCCCTAGAAGCACCAAACAACTCCGTCGGCTCACCATTAATCAACACCGAAAAGGAAGGAGAAGTAACACAGCTCTTGACTCACTCAATCCATTCACTAGCAAAACCAAACGCTCCCAAAATCTTAAATAAGAAGGCCCATTTAACTCGATCATAAGCTTTAGCCATATCTAACTTAATAAGCATAGCTTTCTCTTTAGAACGATCCATAGAATGAATCATCTCAGCTGCAATGATGACACCATCCATAATCTGCCTACCAACCACAAAACCCCCTTGCTCTTCAGAAATTAACCTGCTTAGCCAAGGTTTCAGCCACTCAGCAATCAACTTAGTAATAATTTTGTAAACCACATTACATAAGGCAATTGGCCTAAAAAGATCCAGAGAATTAGCCCCATCCTTCTTTAGATTGAGAGAAAGGAAGGTAGCATTCATGGATTTCAGTATTTGTTTATTCATGAAAGATTCCTGAATGACCTCCAACAAGTCCAACTTAATCACTTCCCAGAACTCCTGGTAGAACTCAACTAGGAAACCATTATGCCCCGGAGCTTTTCCCTTTTTGTCTGGAACACAATAATTTCAAACTCTGACAAAGAAATAGGATTAAGAAAAGAAGCATTCATTTCATTGGTGACTAAGGGTGGAATATTCAAAATATCAGCTTCAACCTCCTCCGCGGGAAGGGAATCCTCAGATAGTAGAATAGAAAAGAAATGAATAGCCTCAGCAGAAATAGAAGCAGAGGAGGAGAGAATCTCCCCATTTGAAGACCTGAGAGAAGAAATGACATTACCATGTCTCCTATCTTTAACTGAATTGTGGAAGAAAGAAGTGTTCCTGTCTCCCGCCTGAAGCCATTCAATTAAAAACTTTTGTTTCCAAAAAATTTCCTCACTTAATTCCCATTCCTCAACTTCCTTCACAGCAGCAGCTTCCAATAAACCCAAATCCTTAGTGAGGCTCCGATCATGAATCTCCCTGGTGATCAAGTCCAAATGAGCTTGAGCAAATTGCTTTACATGGAAAACATTACCAAAGTGTTGCCTATTCCACCGTTTCAACCTATATTTCACATATTGGAGCCTCTTGGAGAAGGAGTACATAGCAGTCCCATGTGACGGCTTCCCCAAATTTCGCCAACCAAGAAGAAGATCATGGAGGGAGTCATCTTTTAACCACATGAGCTGAAACTTAAAAGACTGCTTTACACAACGCCAGGGTAGCTTAGTAGTAAGTTTGATCGGCCAATGATCAGAACTTCGCCCATCCAAAATCTCAGAGCTAGTCAGCCACCTGTCCCCCAACCAAAAATTGGACACCAAGAATCTATGTAGGCATTCAGAAATAGCAGCGTCCCCACATCTCCTATTATTCCAAGTAAAGACCCCATTAACAGGCTTGATGTCAACCAAATTTAAGAGAGCTACATTAACCTTCAAGAGATCAGAAGAAGGCTCCAAGCGAGAAATGCCTCCCCTCTTCTCATCCAGAGAAACAACAGCATTAAAATCCTCAGCTAGAATCTACGGGAGATAAGGATCCAAAGTCCTCACATATATGATAAAACCCCACAACTTTACCTTGCGATGAAGGTCAGCCAGAGCATAGATGTTAGAAAAGAGTACTCTCTCTAGACTCAAGATGAGAAGCAACACAAGAAATCAAACCTCTACAAGAGTACCACCAAATTGGCCTCACTCTATGTAGGTCCTATAAGCATGCAACCCTACTAGAGCTACCAAGTGCACCAACACATTGACACTAACCGTGACTCCAAATCTTTGAAGCCACACTCATCATACTATCAACTGATAACTTAGTTTCCTAAAGGAAAACCACATCAGGTGAATGAATACGAACCAAATCTTGAATAGCCTTTTGTCTAGGGATGCTATTCATGCCCCTCACATTCCAAGAGAGCACAATCATCATTGGGGTTGGGAGAAGTGGGCATCAATAGTCCTCACGGAACCTGACTCAACCAATTCCTCACCAGCTAGCTTTACCTTTTCCAGGTCCTTTTTTCTACCAACCTTAAGAGGTTTCTCAAGAGCCCCTTTTTTGAGGGTTTTTGGATGCAAACCCAAGGCTGGGGAAGGAGCCTTACTTTTTCCTAAGTCTGTAGTACCCCACACTTCAGATAGAACACCACCAACACTAGGAGAACCACCAGAAGCTTCTAGTACCAAATCCAACGCTCCCTGAATAGGAGTTGGAGGAGCCAATTCAGTGTCCATCTGAGTACCCTGCTCACCAAGTTGATCTGAACTAGGAATCACATTAGGCTGATCCCCAGGAACAACTTCAGTAAAAGATCCAACTGTTGCCTACAAGTCCGCCTGAAAACCTTCCTCCTGGACCAAACATCTCAAATCAGTTGAAGGTTTCCTCCTCCTACCTATCCTTGAGGGATCTCTTTAGGCCTCGACCACGATTATGAGATTTAACTAGAATAAAACCTTCGTTATCAGCCCCACCTCCCTGCATGGGGGCTTTACCCTTATCTTCTTTCAAATTAGGCTTCAAGTAGGAGCATTACTTGAACCAGTTGCACCAGAAGCTCAGGGACACCTCCGATGAAGATGACCATATTCATGACATAGCCGACACTTGAAAGGTAACATCTCATAATCTAACAGCTGAGTCTAAGAGCAAGACCCAACAGTCATATCAATAGAATCTAGAAGTGTAGATGGCTCAAATCAATTTCAACACAAACCCTAGCATAAGAAAAAATTCTCTTATTCAAAGTTTGCTGAGAAGGACCAATAGGTTTTCCCAGCAATAACGCAATCGACTGCAATATATCACTTCTCCAGCATTCAAGCAGCAACCAAGGAAGACAAACCCAAACTGGGATTCTAGAAGGTAACTCCTCCGTTGAGTTAAAGCCAACATGCCATGGTTTGATGAAGAGACCCACCTGATTATAAAAATATGGACCCCCTTCGAAGGCCCTATTCCGATCCGAGACACACGAAAAATCCACCATAAAGAAGTTATTTGCAGCCATCAAAATATCAAAATCTCCTTTTGGGTTCCATGTCTTGCGAATCCATGTATCGAGAAATGGGGGAGAAACCCTCATCCCCATGAACTTACAAATCAAAACATGATTGTAGTAGTAATTAATATCCTCGGCTACCAACTCCAATTGTATTACTAAAACCGGCCGCTCCTGGGCCCTCTCCAAGCATCCATTCACCTTTGGCAATTTAAGGGAACCATTTCGGACCACATCCGATCTAGAAGAAGACTGAATGGGTATTCCAGCATCCTCCCTAGCCATAGAAGAAGCATGACCCGCTATATCCAAAGGCACATTCAAGCCATTTATACCAAACAAGTGAGGGCCCAAAATGCCCCCCACACCACGCCAAATCCAAAGCAATGGCTCCAAACATGTGCACCCCCACCAGAGACAACACCTCAAAGGAAGAAAAACCCCCCCAACATGCAATAAACACAAACCAGAGGGCACACAATAGAAGAAAACCTAGAGTTGGAAACCCTTAAACTCTGAACACCACCACTTGCACTAAAGGATGCCTCACAGCCAGCTAAAACCAGAAAAAAAGAAGAAATGGTGAACTAGACTTGGTCCCCTTAACCCTCCCGCTGACATGCAAAACTCCTGCACACAGAGAAAGCTCGATCCTGCAAGCTAGGGCTCGGGTGCCCTAGCCTACTCTCCCACACATTTTGTCGCCATCCTTTTTTCAAATATCTAACTCTTTGTGAACTAGGAATTAGTTTCCAAAGTAATGGATATATTTTTTAGATTGTAAGTATATTCTTGTTTCAAGGTTTATTGTTTGTTTTTTTTCCATACTTTTAGTTTTTTGTGTATGATGAATTTTAACATGGTATTAAAATATTATTGTTGAGATTTTCTAGATTTGTGAATTGAAATTGTTACTATTTGTGACATGGAGTTGCAAGATGTCATCACCTTACTTCAATAAGTGAAGTATTTGAGACTTGTGAAACAATGTAGGGTGTGATGCCTTAGTTGTTTTAGTGATTGGAGTGTTGATCTAAATTAATAGTTTCTCCCTTAAAATTTTAATAATAAATAAAATTATGTAAGAAAAATTACAAAAAATGTGTACTCTAGAAATCAATGTTAACAATCTATGTTTAAAAATTATACAGAGATTTTATTTCTAACTCAAGTTATGTGTTATGAGAAAATATTACTCATTAAAAATAATACATAAATTGTAAGAAACACTTTATTAATAAATATTTAAAACATCAGATGAATTATTTTTCAATTATTTTGTAAAGTTAAAAATAGGATGATATCACAAATCATTGGTTTATGTCAAATTCAAATTATTTATGGTTTTCTTGCTAGTATTGAGAGAAAATAAAAAAAATTAAAATTGTTGATTAGCACATCCCACTTAGGACAAAAAGTAGAACGCACATTTATGTTGTCACCCACTTTGATATTGGTTTGATAAAGACCCTTGCAAATATTCCATAATCAAGACCATGTATTTCATCTAAAATTGATTCAAAACTTTAGAATTCACCATGTAGCTCAGTAATTTCCTAATCATTCTTTGTTGACCTTCTCTAGCCAGTAATACAAATTTAATTACAAGTAGTTTACAAATTAGTAGTGTTTGAAAACATAATGGATATATATATATATATATATATATATATATATATATATATATATATATATATATATATATATATATATAATATTTTCCTAGTGGAGAGTGACAATGTGTTAGAAAATAACTAAGAATACATGATTTCCCTCTACATTGAAAGGGACAACACTCATGCAAAAATTGATAAAATTATCCACAAAACTTAGAGTATTTACAAGATTTTATTTAAGAGTTTTGACATACCATGAAAACACACATGCAATGTAATATTTTTGGGCCTTTTACATAGGACTCAAGCTGAAAGAGGCACAATAAACACCTTATGCAAATATTTTTTAGTTGTTTTAGAAACACAAACATACATGCACAAATTTTTGAGTAAATTTTTAGACTGGGAATCCATGCTTGCAAAGAAAACAAGGGTTTGCGAAATAAACATGATGCATAAGGTTGAGAAAAATAAAGTAGGAACAAACATTTTCTCATAATAAATTAATTCAATACAAATATTGAATTTGTGAGAGGATAATTAATTAATTAGGTGTGCTTGAATTTAGTGAGGAATTGATTAATTAATTATGAAGTGATCTTATTAAATTGAAATGGAAATTATGAGAGGACAATCAATTAATTATTTACATAATTAATTAATTATGTGTGCAAGTATTCAATTAAGAATTAGCTAACTAATTAATGATGATTAATTAGCTAATGGAACGTGATGACATAGTGCAATGTATTAATTAAATTAATTAATCAAGGTGGTGATGTTAGAGTGAATTTTTTAGGATAATTTAATGCATAGGATTAATGATAGAAGGTAATGAAAGTAGGATGACAAAATCTAGGTGTCTAAAGGTGGTAAAGCACCTATAATATATTAAAAGAACAAAAAGAAGGTTAGAGCACTAGGCGAGATGAAATCCTTACAGAGAAGTGCATCCAAAATCTGGGAGAGAGACCGGAAACAAAGAGGATAGGAAAATAGGAAACAGAGCAGAGAGAACAACTAGATAGAACCAAAAGCACAACATAAAACCTTAGTCTGAATTGGAATCATGATTGTCCTTAGGCAGAATGATGGGGAAAGGGAGAGAAAATGTAAGTACACTAGGAGCATGGGGAGGTCCAGGAGCAAGATCAAGGGCATGATGGTGAAAGAACTGTAAGCACCGAAAAGATGCATGGGCCTACATGGTAATCCTATGACAAGTTGTGATCTTAAACATGTACATGTGTGTATATATGACCTCTTAGAAAGTGTTCCTCTTGATGACACATGGATTGGATTTCCCCTCTTCTTTCTTCCTTAGTTATACCCTGGCTAACTTGTGAAATTTTGTTCATTCTTGATTCTTCCTTTGTTGAATCCTTGTCTTCTTCATTTTCTGGCCTTGTCATAAGACCTATAAATGTCATATCCTAGGAAACCTATGTCCCCTTTACCCTTTGCATCTTTTTCTAACTTCTAGAAACCTCGAATTGACATACCAATTTCATCCCCAACCCTAGTTTATGGGCACCTTTTAAATGGACATGGTCGCCCCTATTATTTCTAGGTTGCCCTTGGGGGATCCCATTGGTAATGTGGGAGACCCACCCTTCTGGCATCTTTTTGGAAAAATAAAATTATCAAGTCTCTTCTTCAACCTCCTAGTATCACTCTTCATCACTTTGTTTCCACCCAAAACCTTGTCTAACCCTGGTCTCCCCCCTTTTGACCATGGTCACCCCCCAAGTGACCCTACTGGTAAAAGTGGCGACCCTGTCATGTTTTCTTTTGCGGATTTACTTTGAGTTTGAGATTCAAAAAGCTCCATTTTTTCTCTGGTTTGCATACACTTTTGAGCCTAACTTAGAGTCATCTATTCTTAGCTTCTCAATAAACTCTAATCATACAAATTTAGCTCTATTAGACTATTCTTAACTCCTCCCTCTCTCATGCTAACTCTGTTTTCTCTCTTGTGATAAGCTGTCAAGCTCACTTCATTGTTTCATCAACCTAGTTCACTGAGAAATCAATTGAGTTGACTCTCCAATTAAGAGAGTTAACTCCCCAATCAATCCCATCAATTTTTCTTCAACCAAACCTATAAATAGCCCCTCCCCCAAGCTCAAAGGGAGGCAAATTCATCATTGCAATCATGCTTAAATTGCTTAATTTTTGCTTTCCACTTGCATTTTCAAGCAGGACTTATGACCCTTTTATTTAGTGTTATTTTACTCAAGCTTTTCAAAAAGCTTCATACAACGTCATTACACTAGCCATTTTTAAGCCCAAGTTCTTCAATCCAAGCTCTCATAGCTCAATCCAATCTTTCACAAGCTCTCATTTGAATCAATTGCCATCCAATCCTTGTCACCAAGGGGAGTACCCTGCTGCTACAGAGGAAGGAAGGGCTTCAAAAAGGATCTTTGAGGATACACTAGGCTCATGCGCCTTCAGTTTCAAGTTCTCTTTTTCTTTTGTAGTAATTAGATAATCAAAACCTTACTCTTATAAATAGTAATTTGATTGTTTCAATTTCCTTGATAGGCTAGTTAGATTGCATTTAGTTAGTTTGTTTCAAGTACATTGCATTGTTAGATTAGACTTATAATTCCGCACTTTCATTTCTTAGAATAGTTGAAAATGACCTTTAGAAAAACACAAAAAAATACATCAATTGCATTAGGTAAATTCATAATTAGTTGCATTCATATTTGATTTCCTAGATTAATTAGTTCACTTTCATTTCAAAAATCATAGAAAAGAACAAAATATCATTTTGCATACATTTAGATTGCATTCATGCATAAAAAAGTAAATAATAATAAAAACAAAACCAAGCAAGCACAAAACCCCTCGATTCCATCATGAGGTAAACCTATTCAACAAACAAAGAAAAAATTAAACAAATCTTAGGTATTCACACTAAGTCAATGCAAAGTCAACTCATGGTAAACTCAAACCAACTCTCTCCATTCAGGCATACAAATGTACCTTGGACTTAGAGGTGAGTGGGTGAGGGTGATCATTGAGGAGATCGAAGCTATCCACCCTAAGCCTCAATAAGCACAACCAATAATTGAGGAACAAGAACATAGGTTTAGGCTATTTGAACAAAGGTAACACATCCAACAACTCCTTTGAGTAGGAGAGGAAAGATTCCAGTGCATTAGACTTATTAACAATCTCAATAGATAACCATCTAGACATTGGAATCTTAAGAACTTAAATAGGAGATTAGTAACTAGTGACGCTTTGGGTCATATTATTATCTCCACAACAATGGTCATTGAGCATAACATAGCAAACAACCCCCAAGAAAGGCCCCAAGACTAACCAACCACTCTTCATGAAGTCCATCTTCCAAGCCAGTAGGACCACACTCAAGTCTCGCTTCCTCTTGATTGGCTTCTACCACAAGAGTGAGAGTGACTTAGAGGTTCACCCATGGCAAGTAGAGGGTATGTGTGCTCCATTAAAGCTGAATCACTCGCCTCACGCCACCAAGTCACATTTTGAAGTGTACATATTTTGGTGAACCTGATGTGAACTAAAAATCCTTCTGGGATGAGTTGCTTGCATTTCCACTTTCAAAATTCATTCATTATCACTTTCACATCTGACGCTAGATTTACCACATATTTTGATCAACCTGATGTGAATAACAAATCCTTTTGGGATGGATTCTTTTATATTTTTGCACATTTCATGATGTTTCATGCAAAAAGTCCAATGGAATGTCCCCTCGAGTAAAATTACAAATCCAAAAGGGATCCAACAAAATCCCCACAATTTTGACCAAATCAAAACATGACCAGTGAGTATTCAATCTGAGATCCATCAAGATGATGAACCCATAACAAGCCATGGAAAAATGGCCACCAAAATGGACAATGAAGTGTGTTGTCAAGAGAAGAACTTTCAAGAAGCTAAGGTATATAAATCACTCTACATAGTACATCAAGATAAAAAGTCCACAACATGTGAAGTGTCATGAGAAAGAACAAACAAGGTCACTCAAACCTCAAAGAAAAACAATCCACCTCAAGGTGGTGAAACTCAAAGAACAAACAAAGCCTCACCCATGGACCTTGTAGAAACCGTGATCCAACGAATCAAGACCATTGAGGCTACGAGTGTTGAAAAATATTGTCAAAACAAAATTGAGGAGAAACCTAGGGCATAGGGAAATCATCTCATTGACAAGATTGAATCAAACCAGGGGCAACACAAATTTCCCCTCATTTAAACTTCCATTCTCATGACACACATAATGAAGCATTCTTGCCTCCCTTTCCCTCATCATCAAACATGAAAATTCTCAATCAAATAGGTGGGAGTCCTATAGCACAAAATCAACCACAAACAATCCCACCCAATCTTCAAAATATAAACATGACACCATCTAGTTATCCAACTTTCTAGGATATCAACAATTTAGCATACCCTTTCAACAAGCACAACAAGCTTTACCTGAAGGGTTAATGTTTGGAGGAACATGACCCTCTACACATAACTCCCTCTTAGGAACATGACCCCCTACACACAACCTTCAAGCCTGCTCTATGTGTATGGTATTCCAACCTTGGCAACAAAGCGACGAAGTGACAAATGATCATTATTTCCCAATGTTGAAACTTTTGCAAGTCCTTCAAAGCATGTTAGTACAAATATGTCTTGTCTTGCAAGAGCATTACAAAAGGACCGCGCCATAAATAAGCACAAGGCAACATGATCAAATTCCTTCCTAGCCAAAAAATCTATGGTATTGAACATGCTCTCACCACAAGAACATGTGAATGTAGTTGATTTAGAAATCCCTTGTGTACTTAGTTTATTTCCCACTACACACCAAGTAGTGTCAAGATTTGCATATGTTGACATCATCGATTACACATATGGTGCAGCCATACCCAATGACTTTCTTGAGGACATGGTTCACAGTGACCATTAGTAGGGTTTGCATCATGGAAGAGAATTGATATTGTTGTATTTGTTGCAGAGAAGAATATGCAATAGTATGAGTATTGAGGATTATAACCTGGAGAGCAATGCTAGTGTTTTGTTCATAATAGTTAGTGTGATGCACATTGCTAAGCACTTATGATGTATCAATATTCAAAGCCCAAGCCAATTGCAAAGAGGATGTATGTCATCTTTGACTTGTAGCTCAAGCTGATTTGGAGTTGGTGATGTTATTAACAATAGCCCCGAATGAGCCAACTGAGTACTGGCAATTTACTGCAAGAAGTGAGATAGTTGTGTCTAGTGCTTACAGACTTTGTTTATGCTTTCAATAGTGATTTTAGCAGTTAAGGCCAAGCAGAAATTCATATCC
This sequence comes from Cunninghamia lanceolata, assembly GCA_027924645.1. NCBI lineage: Eukaryota > Viridiplantae > Streptophyta > Pinopsida > Cupressales > Cupressaceae > Cunninghamia > Cunninghamia lanceolata. Next base: position 14,093,404 of record BSBN01000040.1, read on the forward strand.
CCTCTTTCATATTGTGTTTTGTTTTTAACAAGAAAGTTTGTTATGCAAACATTAGCACCAGGTAATATCTGATCAAGAAATGTATCAATTAGTTTATTATTCAGGTTAATTATAATTGCCATTTGCCTATAACTTTTTGCTTTAGGATGAACACTAGAGTTTCTAATATATCTAGGGCCATAGGCAACCAATACCATCCCCTTCGAATATAGTGGCAATTTTCTTTGTGAAAATGTCAAGGATTGTTGATGTAACATGTTTTTCGGTTTTTTTCTTGCAATGACAATGCTATATAAACAAATTTAGTTGTGTATTATTGTTTGAAAATGCACAAATTTGCACATGCATGGAAAAAGTGTTATGATAGTTGACATGGTTAAATTTCATAGGAGGGCTAGTGCAATTACACCTATATAAGGCAAATATTCTGATACTTGATTCTAAACATAAAAACAACTAAGAAAACAAACCATGCTAAATGCAATAGATGTCATATGAAATATACCTTTTTTGTAATGGTTGTCAACCAACACGGCCAACTGCTTCTTGCAATGTGTCTACATCACTAAGGAACACATGCAACAAACAATTGTGGATTAGTACAAAGAAAGGTTGCAATGAGCATAAGTGAAAATGCAACCACTTTTCGCAAGAAGGTTTTTATGCAAAAAATAGTGAATTGAGCAATGATAAAGTAATCATATAGAAAGCACCTTTTGCCTTTATTGGCCACATCTTCAAATAGAAGGGCGTTCTTTAAAGTAGATGGCTCCATTGCTTTTTGCCTTGCAAGCATCAAAAACTAAAATTATAGATATTGTTTTTTTATGTAGTTTGCATTGTAATAGAAGCTATGTATTGGACATGTAACTACAATGCAATTTGTATCAAGGCTTTGCACTAGCAAAACAACCCTGGTCAACACATTGAAATACATGGGTTGTAGGGATATGTTTGTGTCAAAGAGGAAAGTCAATAGAAATTGTAAAGTGATTTGTTTAGTAAGCATCCATGGTAAAGAAACTGATATGATTAATATCAATGTTTGTCCAAAAGTGGTCTATTAAAGTGCCTGCATGAGTGGTCAGACTATTCACTGCCAATGAAAGATTATGTTCTCGCATACAAGCTTACAATTTTGCGTGTGCATTTTTTATCGCAACATGTCAATATTAAAGTCTCTAGCAAGGACTATTTTGTTTCCAGACAATAGTGTATTGACATTTTGTTCTATGAAATATAATATTTGAACAATTGGTGCATCCTGTCTAAGATAAATGTTTGAAATTCACAAAGGCCTATTCAAATGCAGCAGTTGCAAATGTGTCAGTTTTTAGCAAGGAAAGATTTTTTGTGCAACATGTTAGAAGTCCATGTATACCTAATGCAAATTGACAATGGAATATTGTATTGAACAATGCAATGCACTCAATAAGAACTGTGTTCTAGTTTCTTGCAAGCAAACAATATTTGCACTCATCTAATCATGGTCATGGACAACACTGTTTGCATGCAACACAAGGCTCTGTGTGTTCAAAGAATCAATTTTAAATCGAGTACAAAATATAGAGGCACATTGGCTGATACTCTGAAGTTATGTTGTTCAATATGGTAATGAAGTACAAGGATGCAATGCTTCTTACATGTGACAATGCAGTGTAAACAAGACCATGGAAATAGACTCTAGAAGAATCAATGGCAAGCCCTTCCATTGTCAAGCCTTGTGCCCTATGGATGATTCGTGCACATGCAAGTTGCAAAGGGAATGGGCTACATACTAGTATTCTTCTTTCCACTCTTACCTTTTTTACAACTCTTGTTAGAGGTCTCCAAGAGGAGGAGATGTATTCTATATACAGTGATTACATTCTTTGCCGATGAGCCTTCCCAACTTCAAGATCATTGAATTGAATCCAAACAATGTGTTGTTGTTCAACTATATGCAACTTGAAGACCTCTAATGTATTTTATATTGGTTATGAACTATGGAAGCCTTAAAAATAGGGTTTCTTGGACTATGAAACTAGGGGATGGTAAGCCTAGAACTAAAAATATAGAGTGGATGAAAGAAACATGGCCAATACTACCTACCTACATTAGCTCAATTTATCTCTTTAAATAAATAAATCCAATAGAAAATGATATATGTGCATAGCTCTATTGCACAATCCAATTCTTTAATAGTATAGGGTGTAATCTGCTTGTTGAATTGTCTAGGTGATATGCTCCTGTAACGCAAAGTACAATGATAAATTGATTGATCCTACTAATGAATTCCTTCTCTCCATTTGTGGTGTCCATTCTAGCTATAGGTATACAACATTTTTATGGATCCCACATAATGCATATACATAGCCCGCTTAATGCTTGTTTTAGATTGGACATTGTAAAAGGAAATTCAAGTTGATAAAATAGATTAGAAAGATAGGGAAAGGATCTATCAGACTATGGTCTGTTGGTTAAGATGGGTTGTTATCATACAAAAGAATCAAGTTTGAACCTCAACAGGGCTATAGCCCTTTTCAGTATGGAAATTGTTGAATTTAGCATATCAGCATCAAACAATCTTTGAATAAAATAAGGTATTATAGCTCTCCCTCAATGAAATAGAAAATGAAAACAAAAGCTAAATTATTGTCATGAGAGGAATTAAATTGTTGTTTTAAATTTTTGTGCTGCTGTTCCCAATGATTGCCCAAAACTATATTGCAAATGCCATGCCAAAAATTATCATTAGGGGAAATTCGTGCATTAAATATGAGTAGGCTATGTTTCCTATTAGATGAATAAATCCAGAGTGCATGATAGAAAAGAACGACAAGTTTACAGCAAAAAGGTTTTATTTGATACAAATGGCTAGGCTTAAACAACACACCCTAAGGTTTGACTTCTGTGGGCCCCATTTTCATCTTCATTTCCCATTCTATTTTCCGTTCCAGTCCTCAAACTCTTCGCAGTCACTGTCATGTAACTCTAGCCGTCATACTCATTGTTAATGAATTGCGACGGTTAAGTTTAATTTCAATTTTAAATCTTAATTTCCCGCTCAATCCATTAAAAGCAGCAATCGAAATCGAGCGGGAATACAAGAGAGGGCTTAATGAGGAAGACGAATGGATGTCGTGGGGATTGAATCATCTCATATGGGAGTTTGTATGAATGATTTTTCTGCATGTTGGAAAATGATAGCAAAGAAGCCATGGCGTCATGTTTCATGCTGCAAAATGTTGGGGGATAAATTCTTCTTCTTCAACTCACATTTTTAACCCCTTCTTCCGAAAATCACTTCATTTATGTTATCAGTATCTTTTTATATGTTATTATAATGTAGAGTGTGATATTGTTATGGTAGATATTGTATTTTACATTTGACAATCTTATCATTTTATGCAATTATAATGGAGTTTCATTGTCTACGGACGCTGTTACTGCATATTTGATGGTCTTTGAAGATGTCACTATTCTATTGATAATGATTTTATTGCAGGTATTACTTTCTATTATTATTATTTTTTTAAAACTTTCTATTCATATTATTGTTTGTACTAATAATGCTGTTACTATTGCAGGTGTTGTATACTTTTGTTTATATATTATTATTGTACTGATAATGATGTTATTTTAGGCATAACAGAAATGAAGCCATTGCTTTTGACAGCATTTCTTCCGTGGGATTAAATATTTTATCTTGCATTTTTTTATAAAAACTTCAGATTTCTTAGAAAATTAAGGAGCAACTTAGAAAAAAAATCATTTTATGTTTGTAATAATTTCTACATGTTTTATAATTCTATATTTTAGTACGGAAATAAATCTCACATATATAAATATTTGCTGGAAAGATTGCTTTTGTTATTGAAATAAATGCATGAAATTTATATAAATAAAATAATAGTTTTAAATTTGATGAAAATTTTCTATGGTAGATGTTAATTAATTCCTTGAATTTAAAAGTGTTTTAGAAATGATAGATAACTTTTTATTCACTCTCACACCCACAAAATTAATCTCCACACCCATAAGATGTTGATTTAAGTTAGTGATGCAATATTCATGCTCTATTATGATGTTATGATGTTCCATTGTCCTAAGATGTCTCTTTGTTAGATCTTTGATAATTTGAAAGGAATTAGGAGTTGTCTTTAAATACAAAACTCTAGCATGCAAGTGAGTAATTTTCACACTTAATTCAACTCATAACAACTTTATAGAGGGTTTGGGCATTTGAATTTGAAAGTGATAGGACCCTATTTGTGCCCATGGATTTGAATTAGGTAAAAGAACACATGAACTAAAGATTAAGGTTGGTCTTTTGGGATGTGTGCAAATTGAATCAAGTTAGGTTTGAGTTATATGTCAACTTATATATTAGAAAATTCACCTATGCACATAACTTTGTCAAACACATATGCACATAACTGAGAATGAAAATAAAAACTCATGAGTAAAACATACAACCATAGAGAGATAATCAATATGAATCAAGACACAAGAATTACACGAGTGGAAAACCCTCCAGGGGTAGAAAAACCACTCCAGAACTGCCTCACTGGCTTAACTGATAAAACATGTCTCACAGGCTACAAAGAAGCCTCACTGGCTACAATATGTGTCTCACTGACAAATGTTAAAGTCTCATTGACCTGCAAGCCTCACTGGCATACTATTTAGAAGCACCAGCTTCAAGGAGCACCAACCCCTACTATAGAACAAACTGAAAACAAGAATTCAGAGGGTTTCTCTGTTTCAATACAAAACATTTCTTCTCTCTCATGTGTCTGTCAAATGTCCATTCTATTCAAAATCAATCCTACATCCGGATATACTCAACAACACTGCATTAATCCATCTGCCAAGCCAATATATACAAGATGATATTCTTGCATTTCCAAATATGGTCTCTTCAAATTCTCTGTCCTGTAAATCTATTTTAGTGAGCATAAAACCTTTCATATTCTGAAAAACAAATTCAATGATTTTCAATATCTTATTTTTGCCCTTATATCTGTAAATGTCTTCCATTTAATGCACCCATTCAATTCCCTGTCGGAATCTCTATTTTTCAAAATATATCTTCAAAAACACTTCATATTTTCTCTGCACTTCAAAGACTCTTGCAATTTCTTCTTCATAAATTACAATAATAATATCTTTTAGAATTAAATCAGATTGATATGAAATAATTTATTTCATCTTCAAATTTCTTTTTTCTCTGATCCATTCATCTTCACCTGCAAAAACCATTTTCCTGCAAGAATATAAATCTTCATATTTATCTGTGCATATTTAATTCAAAGACTTTTCAATTTCCCTCTGCAAATAAAAAATCTCTGAGAACTTTCATCTTCTCAAACCCTTCATCTTCTCCTTCACATTTTTTATTTTATTTTCAACAAGACTTCAAAAATCATTTTGCCTTGTATAAAGTCTTCATAAAAAAATCTCTGTCAAAACTTTATGTTCATTTGCAAATAACCTTTGATTTTCTATAATAAAAAAAATTCAATGAAATATTGTCAATCTTCCTCAATCTACACATAAAAAGCTTCACAAAAAAATACTTCAAATCCTGAAAAAAACTTTCATCAAAAATATTCATTAAATGACCCTTCTCTGCAAATATCTTCAAAAATAAACCAATCTGCCTTTTTATCTTCTCTGCAATTTTATTTCAAAAAATCTTCAATCTGCAAAATAAAATATCTTCAAGAAAAAACTTCCATACTTCTCTTCATTTTCTTCTTCCAAAAAAAAAAACCATCTGCAAAATAAAAATATTCTCCACAAAAAAAACTTTTAACCTTCTCATCAAAATAAAAAATATCTCTCAAAATAACTTCCCTTCTTTTTTTTAAAAAAACTACTCCTTAATATTCTTCTTGCCATGAAGGAGAGTTTAAAAAATAGAAAGAAGAAAAAAATCTTCATAAAAACTCCCACAAAAATCTCCTTAAAAATAGCTTTGAAAATCTCCTTAAAAGTAGCTTTGTAACTTCACTTTTTTATTTATGTCATAAAATATGGCATTTAAAGGGGATCAACAAAATAGGATAAAAATCAAACTTTATATATTTAAATATTCAATGCTTTTGCTCCCCACTTTTTAAGCATATAAAGTCCACTTTATTTAAATAAAGCAATTTGAGCTCTCCTTCCAATTTGCTCCCATTAAATATTGATCTTCAAATATATTTGGATGCTTTTTAATAAATGGAGCTCCCATTAAATACGGTTCTTCATAAAACAAAGTCCTTTGAATGAATATTTAAAACATGCGTTTGCTCACCATCATTTAAACATGGCATGAGATATTCGTGCCCATTTAAACAAGTTAGCATTTCCTGACTTAGCTATGAAGCAACATATCAACCTGAAGTATATGAACAACTCCTATCAATACCAACACCTTTTTGACATCAATGACAATCTACTTTCATCAGAAACACCTTCCACTTGTGTTGGGCTGTAATTTCTATGACTGCCTAAACTATTTCTAGCCTTGCAACTAGTGCATAGGTCTCATCATAATCTCTTCTAGGCTGTTGTTTGTACCCTTTGACAACTAGCCTAGCCTTATGTCTTTCAATCTTTCCTTTAGCAGTAGACTTGGTCTTATAGACCCACTTAACTCTAATCACTTGTTTACCCTTGGGTAAATCAGTTAGCTGCCATGTGTCATTCCATTCTATGGCATTTAATTCTTCATCCATGGCCTTACACCATTTCTCCTCTTTTACAACATCTTTAAAGTGGATTGGATCACTAGAAGAAAATAATACAAAATTCAAATTCTCATCATCATCAGCATACCTTGTGCTGTCATAAATGTCCTTCACACTCCTTGTCCTCTGTGGAATCAAAGATGCGAGTGTGGGGTCTAAATTACCTCCGGAGCTACTGCTGTTCTAATCTCTGGAGCTATTGGACTGACCTCTGGAGCTGTTGTATTGACCTCCGGAGCTGCTGTTCTGTCGACCTCTAGAGATGTTGATCTCTAGAGTTGTAGACCTCCGGAGTTGTTGATCTCCGGAGCTACAGTGTTGCTGTCCACCTCCAGAGTTGCTTTGCTGAACATCTCCGGAGTTGCTGCCATTCTCCAATGCTCTACAATAGTTTCTTCCTAAGCTGCTGCTCTCTGTAACTCCTTTAGAGTTGCTGTCCTCCGGAGCTTCTTCATCTTCAAGAGGTATTGTGATAGAAATACCCGTGGTGCTGTCCACCGTCCCATCCCATGCTTCATTCTCTATGAACTCAACGTCTCTACTGATCACTACCTTTTTGGTGATGGGATTATATAGTCTGTATGCTTGTGATTCTTCACTATAGCCTATGAAGATACATTTTTCACCTCTATCATCAAATTTTTTTCTCTTCTCTTTAGGCACGAATGCATATGCCACACACCTAAAAATTCTTAGGTGTTCAACACTCCACTCGCTATTTATCCACGCCTCTTGTGGAATCCTATCATGAATGGCCTTTGTAGGACACCTGTTCAATAGGTAAACCGTTGTTGCTATAGCCTCACCCCAATAATCATTTGACAGTCCCTTTGCCTTCATCGTGCTTGCTGCCATCTCTGTGATGGTTCTATTTTTCCTTTCAGCTACTCCATTTTGCTTTGGAGTATACCTTGTTGTGAACTGTTTATGGATGCCTTCATACTTGCAGAAATTCAGAAATTGCTTGGAGATATACTCTCCTCCTCTATCTGTTCTTAGGGCCTTGATATAGTGGCCACTTTGTTTTTCAGCTGATGCCTTTAGCTCCTTAAATTTTTCAAAGGCTTCTGATTTGTTTTTCAAGAAATAAATCTAGATATTTTTGCTGTAATCATCAATGAAGGTAATAAAATATACATTCCCACCTAATGTGGGAGTCTTCATAGGGCCACATAAATCTGAATGCACCAACTCCAATGGTGCTCTTGCCTTTCTAGAATACCCTGATTTAAAGGGTTGTCTATGTTGCTTTCCTAAAATGCAGGCTTCACATTTTCCATTGGGCTTTACAATGTTTGGTAGCTCTCTAACCATGCCTTTCCTGGACAATAAAGTCAAACCAGAAAAGTTTAAGTGCCCATACCTCAAATGCCACAATTTGGATGGGTCTTTGATGACTGTCCTAAAGGTTGTTTGATGTCCCACTGCTGTGAGTGCTAGAGATAGTGCTGGAAACTGCGCCAAAGATAGCGCCAGAGATGGCGTCAGAGATAGCGACAGAGGAAACATTTTGTTTCTTATCATTTGCACTGCTGCAATGACTTTCTTACTGCCTCCTTTATCAAATATTGTGCACTCTCCATTTTCTATCAGGATTCTATAACCATTTTGAACCATCTGTCCAATGCTCAATAGGTTATGTTTTATGCCTGGGGCATAATATACATCTTGGATCTGCATTTTCTCACCTTGCTTGCTAAGGACTGTGATGATGCCTCTTCCTATGATAGGAACCTTTTGACTATTCCCCATCATGATCTCAGATTTGACATTTCTGTCAATGGAGGCAAACAAATTTTCATTACCACTCATGTGGTTGTTACACCCACTGTCCAAATACCAGACTTTAGGGCTGCTCTTCTCTGCAAGGTTGCACACAATAAACACCTTAGACTGATTTTCATTTTCAACCTTGTACTCATTTGCTACATTAGCATTTTGGCCTCCATGATCACATTGTTTCTTTCTACACTCACTAGCATAATGCCCAAACTTATGACAGTAATAACATTGAACATTGCTTTTGTCATACCTCTGATTAGAACTACTATTCTTATTCCTTTCTTGATAGCTTGGCTGTGAGCTGCTTGCCTCTTCTTGGCTATTTGAAACTCCTCTTCTGGGGTTGCTTCTTCCTCTACCTCTTTGACCTCTATTTCTGCTATTTCTTCCTCTTCCCCTACCTCTTGCATTGGTTTGAGCCTTGAAGGCTTGCTTAAGGGAAGGAGCAGATCTATTCAATTGCTACTCATGGCTTTGTAGAGAGCCCATTAACTCATCCACTATCATCTTGGATAGGTCCTTAATCTCTTCAATAGTTATGACTATAGGGTCAAATCTAGAAGGTAGACTCCTTAGGATTTTCTCAACAATCCTTTGATCATCCATGGTTTCTCCATTTATCCTTAGCTGATTTAGCATGGTAGAAACTCTAATGTGAAAGTCTGAAATAGACTCACTCTCCTTCATCTGAAGGGTTTCAAACTCTCTTCTAAACAACTGGAGCTTGACTGATCTCACCTTATCAGTTCCCTTATAGCTGTTTTGCAATATTTCCCATGCCTATTTTGAGTAGTTTGCTGCTGCAATGCGGGGGAAAATAGCCTCTATCAAGGCTGCCTCAACTAGACTGAGGGCTTTTGCATCCTTCATTCTTATTTCCTTCAATTGGTTTCTTTGAGCATTAGATAGGGTTGCATAGGCTGCTGGGTCTATGGTATCTGTGAACCCGTTGGTGACCAACTCCCATAGGTCATTAGCAACCAAGATAGTCTTCATCTTTTTAGCCCAAATATCATAGTTCTGCCCATCAAATGTAGGTGGTTGCTACCATCCTTTGCTATCTCCACCTGCCATGCTTCTCAAACCTGAGAAAGCTAAAGATGCCTAGACAAACTAGGGTTTATAGAATACCCACAAAAATCTAACTGCCCAGAAAAATAGGGCTCTGGTACTACTTATTGGCAGTAGGGGAACAGGGTAGGGCAGACTGCTATCCTCTAAAACAAATGCTACAACAATAATGAACAGCATAAAATATAAAACACAGAGAAGAGACAAGACACAAGAAACAACAATATATTTTATATATTTTTTCCTCTTCCGAATTACATTCAACCTTCTTACAAATTACAATCTAGAGCTGTTGCTTTGTTTTCTTGATTCTACCCCAATCACTGGAGCTGCAACAAAAAATTGTTCCTATACTATGCTGCTGCACATTCCTTTACTATGTCTGCAATATTCTTCTACTATCTCTCACAGTGTTGTTCTCTTCCTCACATTCCTCTGCTGCTGTAGGTTCAAACTCTTACACTCTCTTCTATCTACTGTCAACTCTCCTTTTCCTCTATTTGTCTCATCCTCATACCCAGAAAAAATGGGCACTCAACTGATTTCAAATTTGAACTTACCTACCAAATTAAATGTGGGCAGGCCAATGGTAACGGGGTGCAGATTTTGGAGATCCCTAGACCGACGTGGGGGCAGGGGTGCAATTAATTTCTGACAGAAGATTAATTCTTCCAACACAGTGCAAGTACCTATATAAAGGTAGGTTTTCTGATACTTGATTATGAACATGAAAACAACTAAGATAACAAATCATGATAAATGCAATAGATGCCATCTGAAATATACCTTTTTTACAACACGGCCATTCACTTCTTTCAATGTGTCTATGTCACTAAGGAAGACGTGTAACAAACAATTGTGGATCAGTACAAAGAAAGGTTGCAATGAGCATAAGAGAAAATGCAATCACTTTTTGCAAGAATGGTTTTTATGCAAAAAATAGTGGATTGAACAATGATAAAAGTAATCATAGAGAAAGAACCTTTTGCTATTTTTGGCCACATCTTCAAGTTCAAATAGATGGGGGCTCTTCAAAGTAGATGGCTCCATTGTTTTTTGCCCTGCAAGCATCAAAAACTAAAATTATAGATTTTGTTTTTTATGTAGTTTGTATTGTAATAGAAGCTATGTACTAGACATGTAACTACGATGCAATTTGTATCAAGGCTTTGCACTAGCAAAACAACCCTGGCCAACACTTTGAAATACATGGGTTGTAGGGATATGTTTGTGTCAAAGAGGAAAGTCAACAGAAATTGCAAAGTGATTTGTCGAGTAAGCATCCATAGTAAAGAAATTGATATGATTAATGTCAATGTTTGTCCAAAAGTGGTCTATTAAAGTGCCTGCATGAGTGGTCAAACTATTCACTACTAATAAAAGATTATGTTCTCGCATACAAGCTTGCAGTTTTGCTTGTGCATTTTTTTTGTCATGACATGTCAATATTAAAGTCTCTAGCAAGGACTATTTTGTTGCCAGGCAATAGCGTATTGACATTTTGTTCTATGAAATGGAATATTTGAACAATTGGTGCACCTTGTCTCAGATAAATGTTTGTGATTCGTAAAGGCCCATTCAAATGCAACAAATCAATTGTGATGGCTTCTAAGTACTGTGTTGTGAATGTGTCTATTTTTAGCAAGGAAAGATGTTTTGTGCAACATGTTAGAAGGCCATGTATACCCAATGCAAATTGACAATGGAATATTTTATTGAACAATGCAATGCACTCAACAAGCTGTGTTCTAGTTTCTTGCAAGCAAAGAATATCTGCACTCATCTAATCATGATCATGGACAACACTGTCTGCATGCAACACAAGGCTCCGTGTGTTCAAATAATAAACTGAAGTTACATTTTTTCCAATATGTTAATCAAATACAAGGATGCAATGCTTCTTACACGTGACAATGCAGTGTAAACAAGACCATGGCAATAGACTCGAGAAGGATCAAAAGCAAGCCCTTCCATTGTCAAGCCTTGTGCCCTATGGATGATTCGTGCCCATGCGAGTTGCAAAGGGGATTGGCTATGGACTAGTTTTCTTCTTTTCACTCTTACCCTTTTACCACTCTTGTTAGAGGTGTCCAAGAGGATGAGATGTACTCTATATACAGTGATTACATTCTTTGTCGACGAGTCTTCCCACCTTCAAGATAATTAAATTTAATCTAAACAATGTGTTGTTCAACTATATACAACTTGAAGATTCCATCCACTCCATTTACCAACCCATCTCGTGTGTGAATGTTTCTAGCAATTAGCTCAACCCATACACCTTGATTTCTCTACTACAGGAGGGTTGTCATCAATAGGTGCAAGTTGTGTATCAATTTCTTTTAGCAAGCATGTGTTTCTAGGCAAGGCAACAAGCATTCTTTTATTGTGTTTGTCCACATTCAAATTCCTATGAAACAAATAAGGAAAGGTTGGATCATTGGACAAAGGCCTATGGCAAATGGCATTCAAGTAGCAAATGTCTCCTTTAGTTTGGTGGCAAGATCTAGCACAATTAAAAATGACAATAAATTGTTTGTTTGTTTGCCTCAACACAATTTGTAAATTAACGCATTTAACATTGTCAACCCAAAATATGTAAGGCACCATCTCAATGTGTATTCTAGGTTGTTCAAATATCCAGGAGTCCTGTACAAGTTGGGCCTGCTGTAAATCACCACAAAATACGTTATCCAAATTGTCGAATGGTTTTGTTCGATTGTGTTTGATCTTGTAAAGCACCACAAATACAATACACACAACTTGAACAAATCACCACAAATTACAATATACACAACTTGCACAAATTGTCAAATGGTTTTGTTGGATTATGTATGATCTTGTAAAGCATTTGACGATTTGGATATTGTATTTTGTGGTGATTTTTAGCAAGCCCAACCTATACAAAACTTTGGGATATTTGAACAACTCATAATACACACTGAGATGGTGCCATACACTTTTGGGTTGACAATGTTCAATGCTTTAATTTGCAAATTGTATTGAGGCATATAAACAAACAATTTATTACCATTATTAATTGTGTTAGATCTTGCCACCAAATTGAAGGAGACATTTGCTACTTGAATGTTATTTGCCATAGGCCTCTGCCCAATGATCCAAGCTTCTTGAATGCTATTTGTCATAGGCCTATGCCCAATGATCCGAGCTTTCCTTATTTGTTTCTTAGGAATTTAGATGTGGACGAACACAATAAAAGAATGCTTGTTGCCTTGCTTGGAAAGACATGCTTTCTAAAAGAAATTGGTACACAATTTGCAAACTTATCATTTCTAGTTTTCTTCTTTTGCTCTCTACTTCCTGATGATGGATCATAGAGTGTGATCGGAAACGTTGAAGGAAAAAAATTCACACAGTTAAATCCTGAAACATTCAAATATAACAACTTGCACCTACTGATGACAACCCTCATGTATTAAAGAAATCAACATTGGCTGAAACCATAATGCTCAAGCAAGGTGTATTGGTTGAGCTAATTGCTAGAAACATTAACACATAAGATGGGTTGGTAAATGTAGTGGATGGAATCTTCAAGTTGCATATAGTTGAACAACACATTGTTTGGATTCAATTCAATTATCTTGAAGTTGGGAAGGCTCGTCGGCAAAGAATGTAATCATTGTATACAAAGTACATCTCCTCTTCTTGGACACCTCTAAAAAGAGTGGTAAAAAGGTAAGAGTGGAAAGAAGAATATTAGTTCGTAGCCAATTCCCTTTGCAACTTGCATGTGCCGAATCATCCATAGGGCACAAGGCTTGACAATGGAAGGGCTTGCTTTTGATCCTTCTAGAGTTGTCATGGTCTTGTTTACACTGCATTGTCACGTGTAAGAAGCATTGCATCCTTGTCTTTGATTAACATATTGGAAAATGTAACTTCAGTATATTCTTTGAACACACGGAGCCTTGTGTTGCATGCAGATAATGTTGTCCATGATCATGATTAGAAGAGTGTAGATATTTTTTGCTTGCAAGAAACTAGAACACAACTTGTTGAGTGCATTGCATTGTTCAATACAATATTCCATTGTCAATTTGCATTGGGTATACATGCCCTTCTAACATGTTGCACAAAAAACCTTTCCTTGCTAAAAACTAACATTTTCACAACATGGTACTTAGAAGCCACCACAATTGATTTGCTACAATTGAATAGGCTTTTGTGAATCACAAACATTTATCTGAGACAAGGTGCACCAATTGTTCAAATATTGGATTTCATAGAACAAAATATCAATACGCTATTGCTTGGCAGCAAAATAGCCCTTGCTGGAGACTTTAATATTGACATGTTGCAATAAAAAAATGCACAAGCAAAATTGCAAGCTTGTATGCGAGAACATAATCTTTCATTGGCAGTGAATAGTTTGACCACTCATGCAGGCACTTTAATAGACCACTTTTGGACAAACATTGACATTAATCATATCATTTTCTTTAGCATGGATGCTTATTGGACAAATCACTTTGCAATTTCTATTGACTTTCCTCTTTGACACAAAGAGATCCCTACAACCCATGTATTTCAAAGTGTTGACTAGGCTTGCTTTTGTTCATGCAGAGCCTTGATACAAATTGCATTGTAGTTACATGTCTAGTACATAGCTTCTATTACAATGCAAACTACATAAAAAACAAGACCTATAATTTTAGTTTTTGATGCTTGTAGGGAAAAAAGCAATGGAGCCATCTATTTTGAAGAACACCCATCTATTTGAAGATGTGGCCAAAAATGGCAAAAGGTGCTTTCTCTACGATTACTTTTATCATTGTTCAATCCTTTGTTGTTTGCATAAAAACCATTCTTGCAAAAAGTGATTTCATTTTCTCTTATGCTCATTGCAACCTTTCTTTGTACTGATCCACGATTGTTTGTTACATGTGTTTCTTAGTGATGTAGACACATTGCAAGAAGCAGATGGCCATGTTGTAAAAAAGGTATATTTCAAATGGCATCTATTGCATTTATCATGGTTTGTTTTCTTAGTTGTTTTCATGTTCAAAATCAAGTATCAAAAAACCTGCCTTATATACTGGTACTTGCACTGGCCCTCTGTGAAATTTAACTATGTCAACTATCATAGCACTTTTTCCATACATGTGCAAATTTGTCCATTTTCAAACTATTATACATAATTAAAGTTGTTTATATAGCATTGTCATTGCAAGCAAAAAACTAAAAAGCATGTTGCATCAACAATTTTTGACATTTGCACAAAGAAAAATGCCATTGTATTTGAAGGGGATGCATTGGTTGGCTATGGCCTTGGATATATTAGAAACTCTAGTGTTTAGCCTAAAGCAGAAAGTTACAGGCAAATGACAATTATAGTTAACCTGAATATTAAACTAATTGATACATTTTTGGACCAGCTATTACCCAGTTCTAGTGTTCGCATAACAAACTTTCTTGTTAAAAACAAAACACAATATGAAAGAGGGGATGCAAATTTTTGCTTGGCCTTAACTGCTAAAAGCACTATTAAAAGCATAGACAAAGTCTGTAAGCACTAGATAAAACTATCTCACAACTTCTTGCAGCAAATTGCCAATACTTAGTTGGTTCATTTGGGGCTATTGTTATTGACATCACCAAACTCCAAATTAGCTCAAGCTACAAGTCAAAGATGGCAATTTGCACGCTAATTTAGCTACTATAAGCACTATTATAAGTATATCCTCTTTCCAATTTTTTTTAAAGGTGGTGAGCACTAGATTGCATTAAGATAGAGAAAATACATAGTTTAAGGCCGAGAATTGATCATCCGGCCCAAAAAACCAATATAATAATAGAAACTACTGCTAGGAAATGGACATCTGGCACCAAAACTCTCGTAATTACAGAGCAAGAGACAAAAAGGAAAACTAGGAAAAGAACCTCTGGGCAAAATACAACCAATAACTGACGCAACCGTAGAGACCCCAGGACCTCAAGGAAACTAGGTCCACAACAAAACACCCCAAAAAACAAGAGACAGTAAACCCTGAAGGGACCCCTAGAACAAGAGAGACCTCACCACCTACCCAATTCTCATATCCATAGGTCTAGCACTCAGCACTACAGGCCCTACCACCCCACTAGCCTCCACATCATCATCACCATCTTCAGCCAACTCTGTCTCGTCGTCCACTTCCGAGACTGTGGCCGTAGCATTCGGATCCTTTGGCAAGTGAGGAGCCATATCCACCGCATGAAACCTTAGAATTTGGATAGCCTTAAACAACTCCCTACACCTTAGATGGGTTCTCTTAGGTACCGCATACACATGCCCTTTGATAGCCAATTCCACCTCATTGATGCACCCACACCTCAACCCTCTCTGCATCGCCCTGTATAAACATTTCAAGTCTGGAGAAGAACGGAGTCTGTGAATAGGGAAGAGACTACCAATCCATGCATCTCCCACAAAAATATCATAATCATGGAGGGCATTGTTCCACCTTTGAGCAGAGAAGAGTTGTTTATTCACCATTCCCATTGCAATTGGGAGGACACATTTCGCATCCAAGGTGATGTCTAGTAAATTGGAAATGAACATGAAAACTATGTCTGACCATCTAGCCTCCCTCTTCAACTGACCATCTAGCCAATGCTGGTTGCAGACATGCCTAATCGCAAATTGGGTGATCATGCAATCCAGTTCAAAAATCTGATGCAGGTCCAAGATGGTCACTGAGCCCCTAATAATTAGCTTCCAATCCAGTGGTTGGAAGTGAAAATGGAAATTCACTACCTCCCCTTCCATGACATAGAGAAACCAGACCAACACCACTCTTCTTAAACAACTAGAGTAAGAAGACACCGAGCAAAGAAAATTGAAAAACCCACAGGAACCCAAGGGCCATAATATAACCACGAAGAAAGGGAGAGGTATTAATACCACACGTAGAGGCATTGAAGGCCATACAGAAGGCCAAAACTAAAAGTATCTGTCCCAGTCGGTGGAAATAAACATGACAGGACACTTACCCCCACTCCGGAGGAGGGAGGAACTAAATCGTACCATAGCTGCAGGTTTGCCTTGCTCGCGAGAGCTAAGGTCTAGTTTAACGGCTCTTTGAACAATAAATGTCAAGTCCTTGGAAGGCCAAAACACCCAGGACACACGTGTGATGATCTATCTCCGATGCACGTAAATGTTTACTGGAGGTGAAGTAAATGCAAATCCACTTGTGTTGGTAATCTTTGCTTGGGAAGGCAATCCCATGCAGGCCTTTAGAGGCCAACCTAGTAGGCACTACTAGTAGAGCTAATGTCTTCATGGAAAAAGAAACCCGAAGGAGGAGATTAAGACTGTATTGCCTGAAAAGCATCTGGTAAATCTGCCATCAAGATGGAATGAAGAGGTGTCAGCTCCCTAGCTTGAAGGCCATCAAAAAACCATTCACTCTCTTGAGGATCAAAAGATTTGTTCACTAGGAAGTCTGCAACTCGATTCCTCTCCCTTTAGCAATGGGAAATTTGATAGGAATCAAGGAATTCTAGCAAAGACCATGCCTGCTCTAGGAAATACCTGATGAGCCAATTGTCAACTCTTCTGCTCTGAAAGGCAAAGACCACTTCCTTTGAGTCCCCTTTAATCCAAACATCCCTAAAACTGGATTGAATAGCTAGACGGAGCTCTTGGACTAAGGCTAAGGCCTCTGCAACATTATTTGTCCCTTCAGGAATCTTGGTGACTTTGACCACTAGAAGAATACCCTGTGAATCCCTAATCACACATCCTACACTAGAAGGGCCTGGATTGCCTTTGCACGCGCCATCAAAGTTTAATTTAACAAAGGGGACTGAGGGAGCTTGCCATCTAACTTTAGAGCGATCAAATTTTTGCGTGGGAGGAAGAGAAGAAATGATTTTATGGGAGTCCTCTAAGGAAGGCCAATTCTTCAACATCAAGTCATCCCAACTAGTCCATTTGACATTTTGAGGAGATCTCCTCAACTTACCTACGACTGATTCTAAAATAGACAAATCTAGAGCCGAGCAAAACGCCTCCCAGGTCTTTAGAACTGTTTATGAAGATCCTATCATTCCTCTCCTTCCATAGCGACCAGATCAGGACAACTGGATTGACCGTCCATAAATGTTGAAGAGTTGCTCCTGGTGTCCTCTATTCCATCCTTCAAACATTTGGACTGAGTTGGGAAGGGGAATATTCAAATTTAGACATCGCAACAACCATCTCCAGCAATCTTGAGCAAAACTGCAAAGGAGAAGAAGGTGGTCCAGGGATTCATCTGTATCTTGACACAAAACACACCTTAGAGAGGAACCCAAGCCAAGCCTTTCTAGTCTATTGCCTGTAAGAATCTTTTTATGAAGCGCCAACCATGCAAATGTACCTTCCTTAGGGAGTATGGGATCAGCCCAACATAGATCCACATGCCAATCTACTGCCAGTTTCCAATTGGCTTGGCATTTGAATATTGATACAACAACATAAGTGCTTGAAAATGTGCATCACACTAACTATTGTGAACGAAACACTTGCATTGCTCTCTAGGTTATAATCCATTGCTCTCTAGCTTATAATCCTCAATACTCATACTGTTGCATATTCTACTCTACAATAATTACTAACATCAACACAAATGTTGTTGTTGTTGTTAAAAAATGTTATGAGGAGCGGTTCAAAGGACACACATGTCATACGATCAACTCAATCTACTTTTTTGGATGCACCAACCGATGACTCCACAAGAGCTGCTTTGAACACTCACCCATGGTAATCTATAGGTAACAATTAGAAGCATTTAAAACCTAGTTTGGATTTCTTCTTCCATTGCATTGTGATAAACAAATTTGCTAGAATGTTAACAATAAACAAACATTGAGTGCAAGTAAAAGGCATACTTAGGCCAAAGAATGTCTACTTGGCTCCATTCCAACCATTTTGCAACTCGTGCCAGCAAATGCTTCTATTGCCTGAAAATTCTACAAAAGTTAGTGCTCAATGCAAAAGTTGTGGCAACGAAGCACTATTTACATACCAACATTGTCTGCAATGCACCATAGAGAAAATAGATGGCAATCTTGATTGCTATTTGCAAAAGGAGCTTTTCCAACATAACCTTCTTGGAGTTGCAACTATTCCTTTGGAGAAGTACAGAGAAGAAATTTTGGCAGTTGTCTTCTTGTTACGCAAGTTCCAAATACAAGGCACATTTGCACTTTCACTAGACAATTTTATTACTATCGTTGCCAAACACAGTGACATATAATGTCATTATGAAGCATCAAGACACAACTAATATATTATATCTTGTAATATTTTGATAATCAACACTGCTTTCAGACACACAATATGCATAATGTAATTACATGTTGTTGTTAGACTTGTATGCTTATTCTATATCTATTTTCCCTCTGTGTGGTTATTTGTTTAGTCATCTTTTTTAATTTAATGCATGATTTCTACTAATGTCAAAAAATGGCATAACAATTGCAATACAATTTTGCTGGGATATTTGTATCAAATAAAACCTTTATGCTATAAACTTGTCGTTCTTTTCTGTCATGTACCCTAGATTTATTCATCTAATAGGAAACATAGCCTAGTCCTTAAATTTAGTGCATGAATTTTACCTGATGACAATTTTTGGCATGACATTTGCAATACAGTTTTGGGCAATCATTGGGAACAACAACAAAAATTGTAAAAACAACAAGTTCATTCCTCTTGTGACAATAACTTAGCTTTTGTTTTCATTTTCTATTTCATCGAGGGAGAGATATAATACCTTATTTTATTCAAAGATTCTTTGATGCTGATATGCCAAATTCAACAATTCCCATACACATAAGGGCTATAGGCCTGTTGAGGTTCAAACTTGACTCTTTTGTACGATAACAACCCATCTTAACCAGTAGACCATAGTTTGATAGATCTTTTCCCTATCTTTCTAATCTACTTTACCAACTTGAATTTCCTTTTACAATGTCCAATCTAAAATGAGCATTAAGCGGGCTATGTATATGCATTATGTGGGATCCATAAAAATGTTGTATACCTATGGTTAGAATGGACTCGACAAATGGAGAGAAGGAATTAATCAACAAAATCAGTCAACTGATCATCGTACCTTGTGTTATTAGAGCATAAGACAATTCAACGAGCAGATCACACCCTATACTATTAAAGAATTGGATTGTGCAATAGAGCTATGCACATATAACATTTTGTATTGGATTTATTTATTTAAAGAGATAAATTGTGCTAATGTATTGGCCATGTTTTGTTCGTCCATTCTATATTTTTAGTTCTAAACTTATCATCCCCCTTGTTTCATGGTCCAATAAACCTTGTTATTAAGGCTTCCATAGTCCATAACCAATATAAAATACATTAGAGGTTTTTAAGGCTTCCACATTCTGTAACTAATTACAAGGAGGTTTTTGGAAAAAAAACATGATACTAAATTATTTATCAGGAGAACAAAAGATGTGTTTGGATTGCAAAATTAAGCTCCTTATATATGGCATCTTTGTTGCATTTCCTTGAGAAATCTGTTTTCATATATAAATACATTTCCTTTGCTAGGTTATCATATTGATGAATTAATTCATTTGCATAGTATTAGTTGATCCATCATTTGGATAAAAGATGTGTTTGGATTATGCAATAGAGTTATGCACATATAGCATTTTGTACTGGATTTATCTATTTAAAAAGATGCATTTTTCAATCCAGATACATCATGTGTTTGATGGCAATTCACTTATGTGATCAGAAATGTGGATGTAAATAAATCTGTCACTATTTTATGCACAAATCCTTTTGTCATATATAAAAAATAAAACATATGCATCACCTTCTTCTCCACAATCAAGATCAATAAAATGGTTGCTTTGATATGGTTTTGGGTTTTTCCAATATTGTAACATAAGATTCTTCCAACCATGGCAGAGTTTTATGTCCCTATGTAGGATACTAATTCTTGCGAAAAACATGCATTTTTATAAGGTTAGTAATAATTGTGTTCGTTGATACCATCCTAACATTTTTAGCATTTTATTTCGTACATTTCAGTGTGAACGTAAAATAGATAGATGTGTGGTAAAACCGCTCTTCAAATTAGTAGGGGAAGCTCCCTATATAATAAAACTAACTAAAAACTATACAAAATTTACAGTGTTCTCACAGGTATTTCTCACTAATGTTGGAAAAGATAAGTATGCATTCTTTTTGGGTTTGCGACATTGAAAAGGGTGAAACACACTTTTCAATCATGAGGCAAGAATTTTGTGTTTTTTGACTTGAATCAAGACCTAAAACTATACACTTGCACTATTAAGCTAAATCTAGAGGTTGAACAAGGCAAGTATGCATGGATTGGATTGAACAGGTTAGCACAAACACATAATTATGAATGCCATGACTAAATCAAGTACAAGAGGATATGAAGCCATGACTTATACCTTCAACTTCATTTGCGACACAAAGTTCACAAATTCATTGAATTGACTTAACCTTTAGCATAGAAGACACATTTCAATAGACATTTGGAAGCAAGACAAGTGTAGTAAATTCTTTTGAATGAGTAACAAAATCACAATCACATGAATATATGATGCATAACAACTTCAACAAATTACAGACATGAGATTTGTCATTGCTCTTTATTCATTGACTGGTCATAATACAACACTGATATTTGAATACTGAATATTGAGTAATGAAGAAGATAACTCTAAAAATCCCCCTTTCTATGTGCAAAAAACACTTATTTATACCCTTACAAAGCAAATGCATGAGGATAGATAAAATAAAATGTAATGTCCCCTTCTTAGCCTAGACAGTCAAATGAGGAGATTAGCCTATTCCAGGGTTCCCATAGGCTAATGGCTTTGGTTAGGGAGCATATTTTGGTCATTTCTCTAGGACTTATTATTTATAGGAAGTTAGGCAGGAGGTTCACAAATGGTGTTGGCCCGACTTTCTATTTTTGGCCCGACTTTCTATAGCACTTGGTATTTGGTTTTCGAGATGGCTAGGGAGTTATATGTCGAAGTATAAGTTAAATTAAATATTTAACTTATAATAGTTAAATGGCTATAGTTACTTTAATTTATTAAAGTGACTTAACTTTACGGAGTTATAAGTTATGACTCAAGTTGTGTGCTAGGAGTTGGGTGCTCTTCATGGAGACTTGTGGGACTTAATGAAATGAAAGAAAATAATAAAATAATTCCCTTCTTGGGTGTTGGGAGCCCAAGCATAAAAGATAGATTTGTGAGCTCATTTGGGATTCTATTGACTTGGCAAAAATGTTATCGTGAGCTTGATGCTTGGCTTTGAGGGTTTGATCTAGGGTTCTGCTGAGATGAAAACCTCCATAGAATCACTTGCTTCGTGTTTGGAAGACAACATCGGGCGGGTTGTGGGAAGTCTCATCCAGGGGCTTCATAATGAGCTTTATTTGATGCAATTTGGTGAAGTTTTGAAGAGTTAATGCACATATCTTTATGTAGATTTTATGAGTAGCTGTGAATAATACAATTGTTACAGATTTGACCAGTTTTGTGGAGGATTTTGGGACTACACTTTAGCTATAGGCTGGCTGTACATCCTTAAGGAGGTTGTACCACTTATCAAGGTCGATTTTGAAGCATTAAGTAAGATTTCTAGCATCTATTTTATGTGGTCACCTAATAGTGTTACTGCAGAGTTTTGGGGACAGATTTCAAGGGGATTGGAAGGTATTTGATGTTGATATTCACCCAGCCAGGCCGTACATCAGCGGGTTCTCTAGGATGACAAATGCCTCATCTTTGTAGTTGTTAACACAGTCATTAGTGGTGCCTAGGGTTGCAAAATACCTTGTCTACTTTGTTTGAGTGAGAACTATCATTTGTATGTCATTTGGAGGTGATTCAAGGCACTTGTGGTGCAGGAGCACCAAGATATCTAGGTTAATCTTCAAGTTGTTTTGTTAATAAGGTCCTTGAGACCATCTTCATGTTGTAATAAGGCTTGGATGCCATGTTTTGTAAAAGGACCATGTCCAAGTGTCTAAAAACTATTGTCATGTTATAAGTCCAAAAAAAGGACAGTCTTGTGGTAAAAAGTAGTCATATGTTTCTTCACTTTTGTAGCCCTCCTAAGGTATGAAGGATGCAATCCTCATGTTTTTGGAAGCATGTCTAAGGTTAAAAGGTATGTTAAGAACCTTGTCAAAGGTTACCAAATGATGGAGATCATTATTAAAACATAAAATAGTCATTATAGTCCAAAAGAGGATAGTTACAAAACAATAATTTGTTGCTGCAGTTAGAAACAAGAAGGAAGTTTGATGGTTGGGCAGTTTCTTCGACCCCAACCACTCCAAACAACTTCATACAAATGTAGGAGGATTATTTTAGGCCTGCCAAGGTTCATTTGTAGAGAGACAACCGGTGGAATTGAAAGAAATAACAAAAAACTTCTGTTTTTCTACCTTTTTTTGTATTTCTCTGTATTCTTGTGCATTGGAGCCCGTACTACTGTATAGTACAGCCCTGTTGTGGGATGTTGAATGATTGGAAGTAAATATTGGTGGACTAACTATCATTGGAGCAAGTTTGGATCCTAGATGTTAACTAGGAAGCACATTAAGACTATGAATTAATAAACTGCCATTTTAGAATTACTATCTTCTTCCAGAAATTCGCTATTTCCTGCACTAATTCGTACCTGTACAGCCTGGAGGTGGTTGGTGTCCATGTTGGACAATTAGAGGGGTGAGTTGTCTCCACTTTGCAAGTTGTTTGGGCTCTTGACATTCTTTTGTATCTCTGTATTTCTTCTTTCTCTACAAGTGGGTGGGAAAACCTAAGTTAGGGCTTTTCTTGAACAACCCGATGGAATTCTCCTCATTCCACTGATCTTTTCTATTCCTGATTAGTGGAATGTGTTGTATATTAGTTAGTTCAAGGTCATGTGAAGGTTTTAGAGGCAGGAGAATGGGTTGGATGGAGTTTGGCATGTGAATGGCCCAACAAGAACCATGTGTTGGAAGTTAGAGAAGGACAGCAGGAGAAGGGTGGTGATCAGTGACTGTGGAAGTGGAAAGTTGGTGTATGTTAAGTGTTGAGACCAGTAGGAAGGGTCCTAGATTTGGTCATGAACCTATGACAAGGAGTAGGAAGAGGCTTCTCTACAATAACAGTCCATTTTACCTATGTTGTCTTTGACAATCCTCCCAGGAGACAGCCATCACAAAGAAGCCACTAGGTATGTTATTTGATTTGTCAAGAAAGGCATTAGGCATGTGTTTGGCATGTTATAGATTTGACATGAGATTTAGTTTGTCTTAATGGAGATCATCCCAAGAAGGGTACTGTGACTGTCTTCTTAAGAAAACAGAAATGTGTGACTGTCCTTAGAAGACATTGTTGAAGACTGTTGTCCTGCAGACCCTGCACAGTGGGTTGGATGAAATCTTGGATTGAGTTAGGCATCCTGAGATAAGAGTCTTGAAGTCCCCTCACCCTTGTGTCATGAACAAGTACATAGTTGTGTTACAACTCTTCCTCATGGATGGTTTGATCTATGTCATAGAAAACAATGAATCTTGAGAGTCCATTCCATTGAAGTTTTGGAGTGTGCTCTTGCTGTCCTAGATGCTCTGCATCAACTTGTAATGTTGGCCCATGTACATTGAACATATAAAGTTGGAGAAATGCAAATGGGCATGCTTCTATAATTCATGTTGTGTGATTTTATGAACTAGGTCTTTATTATTTAGTGCATATCTATTATAGTTTTTCTGGGTTTCATTGCATGCTTTGTATTTCAATGTTATTTTGCTAAACAATCACATGCAAAAACACATATAAACCCTAAACACAAACAACAATCAAACTAGTACAGAAAATGGGAAAAAACATTGCCATAAAACCCTACCACGACAGTAGATATTACATAAAATAACTGGACTCCTATTCTAGTTGACTATTGTTTGCATGACATGCAAAATTTACTACAAATATTTGCTCCACTAAGACTAAAACTGAAATCATGCAACTATCCACTGAACTAAAGATTTAAAACATGCAAACTCCATTTGAACTAAAGATTGAATCTGTTGTGAACTGTGACTTCATGCTCACATCCTCTACATGGTGATCGAACAAAAGCCAACTCCGGTTAACGCTATAAATAGTGAAGGCTAGAATTATCAAGTTTTCTGAATTTTCTTTTTCTTTTTGAAACTACTGATGAACTATTTTTAGTGCAGGCTAAAAATAGACTTTTGGGAAAGGTGGTTCTAGCTGGTTCTGACACCTTTGATGAATCCTCGATTGAAATTTGGAAAACCCTTTGACGAGGCACTGAAGATTCTCTTTGGCAAAGAATCTTGGTGACTCGAATCAACACCTTTAAAAGCATATGAATCATGTTGGGTGACCTTTGTGGATGGATTATTATTTTAGCCTTTGATCTTAACTTCTAACTAGGATAGAAATATTTTGATACTAGTCATTAAACAAATGTTGTTGGGCATATCATTCTCCTTCATTTTTCTTCATAGGAAACAACTCTCTTATTCTTTTATCTTAAATTGGATACTGATCTAAAAGGTTGCTCTAGCTGCAATTTTTTATTGTCTCTTTTAAATTTCCATGCTGATCTTTTCTAATGGTGTAGCAACCTCCAATCTTCTTGTTAGATGGGTGTGACCTCTTTGGCTATTTTTGTTTGTGATTTTGCTTTGACTTCTTCCCTTTGAGGCATGAGTGAAATACATGGAAGTGCTTCATCCTTGAATTGGCGCATCTGAGACAAAAAAAGTGACTTTATTCTTTTACAAACTTTGTTTGCTAAGCTTTTAACATAGGCACTATTTTTATGAGACTTTGGTGCTAATTCTTGTGATGGGCATGAAAGAAATGTTTTAGGCATGTGTATCTCTCTTTGAGGGCGCTTTTCTACCTTCCCTTTCTATGCACATGCACATTTCGATACATATGGCACGATTTTTTCCTTCCAATGGCCGCTTTGTGTTAGATCCCTAACAAGATCTGCCCTAAATTCTGGAATTAAATTTCTGATTTCTGCCCTAGATTTCTGTACTTTAGAATTCTGCACAAACCTTAGAATTCTGATTTTATTTTTTGATTATAAACATATGATCACAATGAACAAATACATATCCA
The DNA here is from genome assembly GCA_027924645.1 of Cunninghamia lanceolata. Classification (NCBI taxonomy): domain Eukaryota; kingdom Viridiplantae; phylum Streptophyta; class Pinopsida; order Cupressales; family Cupressaceae; genus Cunninghamia; species Cunninghamia lanceolata. Next base: position 14,119,140 of record BSBN01000040.1, read on the forward strand.
AACATGGAAAATAATGACAGCAAATGATACTACAAGTTGTCATTCATCATGAGCATGAATTACACCATGAAATACACAATGTAGGGCATCCAAAATCAATAACCAAGTTTGATTTTATGAATAGAAGTATGCTATTACAAATTAGAATATGAAATTTGAATATTACATCTAATACATGGGCTCAAACATGCCCAGAATGTAACTGTCCAAATCAAACCTAATACATAGGTTTCTACATACCAAGAGATGATGAAATGATGTTCCACAAACCCTCCAAAATGATGGCGCTCGGGTTGCTGCTAGGGTTAGAGTTTGGTAACCCTCCACAATGGTGAAATCACCTCCAAAGCCAAATCGCCCTTCTCTAGATGTGGCGCTCCAAAATAGAGCAAACCCTAATGCAATGTGCACACCAAAATGCTACAATAATGATCCTCCAAGTGTGGCGGTGCTCAAGTCTAGGGTAAAACCCTAGTGCCAAATGAACACAAAATGCCTCAAGAAAATCTTCTCCAATGTTGATCCAAAATTTGAATATGTAATCAAGCTCTTCTTCTCTAAAAGTTGCCAATGAAGCACAATTAGGTTTCCGTGATGAAACCTCCACAAGGATGAGCTAGAGTTTCATCCAACTCACCACATTCCTAAGGGTTTTCGTCCTTGGAATGAAGGCTAGCAATATTGCAGCCAAATGAGATAAAACTCAAGAAAATGACATGTGAATGATGATGGAAATGCCTCAATTTATCTTATATTTATTGGAATGAAGGCTAGCAATATTGCAACCAAATGAGATAAAACTCAAGAAAATGACATGTGAATGATGATGGAAATGCCTCAATTCTTCTTATATTTATACATGATTCTTTCCCCTTCTTCAAGGCCGAGCTAGTCATGGCAATTCTTTTTTTTAATTGTTTTTCTTTCTCCCATAGGGCCAACCTCCCTTTTGGTGCCGAAATATACTTTTATTTTATTTTTTTATTATTTCATCTTTCCACTTTGCAAGTGGGTGAACCACTTGGGCATAAGATACATCATGTTTTGACCTTTAATTGAGTCGTCTTCCTCCATGGAAGTTATCATAAAATATCCTTATTTTTCTAAAGGCATTTTTCCATATTTTCTTCTCCTTTCATTCTCCTCCCTCGGTTATTCCACATTAGGGTAATTTATTTTATTTGTGTTGACTCACCAAAAGACTCACAAAAATATACAAGTCATCTCCCACAATCATTTTTCCCTACAAAATTGGCTGTATGAAATCTCACCAATTAGGTCATTCCCTTAGCCCTCTGGCTTAGCCCACGGAATAGGATAGGCTAGCCAACTCCATTAGGTGATCACTTCAAAAATGGAGACATTACACTTTGACTTTCTTCTAGGGCGCCCTTTGTATAGGTGTGCAAATTTTGTGAAAGAGTGCCTTGTTTTCCTTTTGAGGTGCAGCTTCTCCATTCGAAGCACACTTTACTTCTTCATAAATGCGTTGATTTTCTTTTGAAGCATTTTCTCCTCTTTGCTGAGCGTGAATGGCGGATGAAGGAGACATCACTTCTTGATCAGGCACTTTGTATGCTGATTGGCATGATTTATCCTTTCTATGGCGCTTTCACCCTTGTACAAGGGTTCATCCTTTGTTGAGCGCCAAAGAAGTTTGAAGAAGGCATGAATGAGTGCTTCAGGGGTGATGCCATGATGACTGGCGTTGAATAAGCTTGAGAGGTGAGTGTGAAATGACTTGAAGTGCATTTCTTTTTCCTCATAAGTGCTTTTGCCTTTGAATGAGTGTGTTAGACTCATGTTTGAAGCACTTTCTTTTTGTTGCTAGGTGTTGAATCCTCTTCACAAGCGCATGTGCCTTCATAAGAGGACCGGGTTTGGGGCCCATAGATGAGGGGAAGGACGTGATTATACTTACGGAGACTCACGAACATGATGGTTGTAAAGTTCCGAACTTCAAAGGATTTGAGAAAATTTCAGTCTAGAACGAAGGGACCGAAATAGGTAAAGGGCATGGAGGGATCACGGTGCTAATTAAAGAGATGTGGGGTGGAACTGTGAAATTAGAGAAAGAGGATCCGAATAGGCAGTATATTTGGTTGAAAATAGTTGATAAGGAGGTTACGATCAGATTGGCTGCCTACTACTTTGCTCCCAAAGGGTCAAGAAGAGGAATCTTGACAGCGAGGACCCTTATGCTTTATTAAAAAGAGACATTTCCACTTTCAGCAATTTAGGGGAAATTGTCCTAATAGGGGATTTTAATGCTAGGACAACGAATAATCAGTCTCTTCAGCTGGGTAGCGAGAAAGGAGGGGGCAGCGATCCATTGTGGTTAGAGGAAGGAGAAGGCTGATTATGGGGTAGAATCTCACAGGATGGGAGAGGATGTGTGAACCATTTTGGAGCTGAATTATTAGGTCTTTGCAGCCTTTTTGACTTGATTATTTGTAATGGCACCAGTGCGTGGCCTAGATCCAGAGGTATCACTTGTAAAACATACAATGGCCAAAGTATTGTTGATTATGTTATTTGCTCTAGGATGGGTACCTCCAAGCTGTTAGAGTTTGACATAGGAGATAATCCTACGGAGCAGAAATCTAATCATATGCCTCTCTATGTGAAGTTTGGCTTCCAAAAAGACATACAAAAAGATAGGCCAGCTCAGCACATTCAAAAGTAAGACCACACACAGTGTAAAATCAGGATGAACAAAGAAAATCAAGAGACCTTTGTTGCAGCATTGGGACAACACTTACAAATGTTAAAAAACAACAGAGGATGCAAAGATTTGGACAAGGATTCGAGAAACTATGTGGACAGCAGTTTGTTGGTCCCTTTAATTCACAAGGCCCTAGCTACATGCAAGAGATCTAGGCCTAAGAAAAAATGGTCTAACACTTTCTCGGTCAACCCATGGTTTGATGATGAGTGCAAGGAGGCTAAAAGATCTCTCAAAAAGACTGCAGCAAGCAAAGAAAGCAAGAAAAAGTACAAAAATTTGATAAAATCCAAAAAAGAAAGATATGTAATATCTGGAAGAAAAGAGTTGATTTCCTTGAGTAAACACAATCCAAAGGGTTTTTGGAGGGAGATGCAACAAGAGAGAAATCATATTGAAAACAACATCACAAGAGATCAACGGTTAAGATATGCGAAGCTTCTCTATGAGCGGTTGCTGGAGAAGACCCACCCTCTGGTAACCAATATGGCAACCGAGCTCTTCTCGGTAGAAGACATCAAGCAGGGAATAAAGAATTTAGCTAGCTGAATTTTTAAAATGGGGGGCTGATCACCTTGCCCCACACATCAAAAGGATTTTTAACGACATTTCGAAAGGGATTTTTCCTGTTGAGTGGACTACTAGTGTCGTTATCCCTCTTTTCAAGAGTGGTGACGTCAATAACCTGTCCAATTATAGAACTATCATGGTCAATCCTCTCCTTGGAAAGCTTATCGGGAGCCTGATTGACCGCAGAATCAGCAGTTGGGCAGAAAAGGAAGGAAAGAGAGCTAGAGGGCAAGCTGGTTTTAGACCAAAACACTCTACCATAGACCATTGTGTCACTCTTAGACATTTAGTTGAAAAAGTGTGGGACACGCAAGGTGAGGAAGCCTTTTGCTGCTTCATGGATTTCAAAAAGGCCTTTGATACAGTGCCTAGGGACAAACTTTGGAGCAAAATGGAAGATCTTGGGGTTCCGGAGGAATATAGGGCTACTGTTCACAAGCTCTATGAGCAGGTTAGAGCTAAAATCTGGATTAGAGAGGGTATGTCAGAGAATTTTGGTAGTGACATTGGGTTCAAGCAGGATTGTCCCCTCTCTCCCACTTTGTTCGGCTTATACATCGACAAACTAGAAGAGTGGTTACAAAAATCTGTGGGCGGGGGTATCCAGTTGGCTGATTTTGTGGTGAAATTGCTTTTATATGCTGATGACCTTATTATGATTGCAAAAACTACCCAGGGTTTGAGAGAGCACTTGAGGGCTTTAGAGCTCTTTTGCCAAGAGGTCAGGATGCATGTGAACACTAGTAAGACCAAGATTATGATTTTCTCTTTAAAAAGGAAGCATCAGCAAGTCAACTTCATTTTTTATGGGAGCTCGTTGGATATCGTAGAAGAATACAAGTACTTGGGAATTATTTTCCACAATAGGATGAGTTGGGATACATGTAGAACACAAAGGATCCAAGGAGGTTGGAGGGCCTCTTATCTACTCCAGAATAGGTGTAGGAAAGCGGAGCTTTGGGATTGGAAAACCACGAAGACTCTTTTTGGGTTGTTAGTCACACCAGTTGTCCTCTACGGGTGTGAGGTTTGGGGAAATAGCTTGTCAAATCACAAGTGGAGGCAATTAGAGAGAATACAAAAGCATCTTATTACTAGTAATCTTAAGGTCAAGGCTACAGTCCCTTATGAGATCTTGTTAGCTGAGGCGGGCTCATTCTCGATGGAAGCATATGCTATAATTTGATTGATAATGTACATAAGGAAGGTGGAGAACATGTGAGAGCAGTGATGGCCTAAGGTGGTGGTGGAGGAGAGGTTAAACCATAGAAAGAAGATTTGGATGAAGCAGAACAACAAGTGGCTAGACAAGTGGGATATTAGGCTCCAAGAATGTCCTAAAACTAAAGAAGACATTAAGAAGTTTGTGTTAGAAAAGTTCAGGACTGCCATGTGGACTAAGCAGATTGGCCAGAAAAAATCATATTATGTCAAAGAGTTCAACCCCACATGGGAACATGAGAAAAAAGCATACTTGCATGCCACCCTTAAAGGTAAAGCTAGGATTCTTATGGCACAGTTGAGGACCGGTTCGCATCATTTGAGATGAGAAATGGGTAGATGGACGGTCCCCAAAGAAGAGTGGGAAAACAAGATCTGCATCTTTTGCAGCAAAAAAGTGGTGGAAATTGAATGGCACTTCATCTTTGAATGTGATGCCTATGAAGACATTCGGAGTCAGTATGAAGACAACCTGAAGGTGGGCAGTATTATCGAGATCTTTGAGGAATCAAGGCTACACATAACTACAGGTTTCTTGGTTAAAATCCATGGCAGGAGAAGTGACATCGAAAAGATATTGAAGATTTCTTAGGGCTACGGCTCTTGGTCCCTTAGGCTACTTGGTCTCGTGGACATCATTAAAATCTATTCATTCATTCATTCAAAGGCGCTTTAATCTTTGATAAAGTTCTTTTTAATTTTTGAGCTTTTTTAACACCTTTTGTGAAAGAGTGTTTCATCTCCTGATGAAGCACTTTGTATAAAGTGTTCTTTGAATGAAAGAATGAAGAATTTTAATGACGTCCACGAGGTCACAGCAACCTATGGTACCCCAGAAACTACACACAGTCCCACCAAAGATGGAACAACACCCCCTAAGACACCTGTAACTCTTTCTTGAGGTCTTCCCTTCTGCTGTGCAATTTGATCAAGAGGTTCGTTATTCTGCTCACCCTTGCCTCTTCAAACAAATTTAATTTTTGTATAAAGTGTTCTTTTAATTTTGTTTTTCTTTTTTAAGGGCACACATGAAACACTTTGAGCCTTTTATTTTTTTATTTTTATTTTTTTTTTGTTTTTGATTTTTTAATTATTATTTTACAATAATTATTAATAATAATTATCAATAAAAATTATAAAATATTTCAATTTTAGTCTTAGTTTCATGTGAGTTTCCAAGCCTCAACTCAATATTTAATAACAAATTATTAATTATATACTACTATATCAAAATTAAATTTACGAACAAAAATGAAATGACATGGACTAACAAATCAATATTTGTATTGGACGCTTTTAGGATGACCAACGAACTCTAGAGATGGAGACACGACTTTTGTGACTTAGATGATGACAGACAAGCAACTGACAACACAAAAACTTGACATTTTGGGATAACTCATGCTGGCGACCATGAATTTCGACAATTTGATTTTTGTGACAAACACATTTCGACGAGAACATTCACTTTGCGACTTTGGCAAGCAAACGATTATGAGATGACTTGATATTTGAAACTCGAGACAACACGACAATAACCATTTCGACATAAAAATAATGACACGACAAGTGACACACATTGAATGGAAGAAACTTGTATCACAATTTGAAATTTTGGATTGGGTACAACAAACATCACCATTAGTTTGTTCATATATTTGCTAAAAAGATCATAAACAATTCAAATTTTTAGAAAACCTAAAACAAATCTTTGCTAATGGTTTATAAAGATATGATTGAGACATTGTTTTAATCGATGCAAAAAAATCCTCGTTTTACAATAAAGATAACATGTTCTTGGTCTTTAACAATTGTATCTCTTAAATCTACAGATTTCATGAATACGTGTTTGTCTTGATTCCATCTGTGACTAAATGGGTTACAATTACATTAACCTCATTTTCTAGTCCATAGAGGAAGGATGATTATATATGATAGGACTAAAATAGTATGGATTGATAGAACGAAATTTACAGATATTTATTATTTTACTCTGTTACTACTCCTTCGAAACACATTCAGTAGACATGTTAAGCGGTACAACAAGGCACATGAATATGCACGTCAACTGTTTGACAGAATGCCTCAAAGAAATGTGGTTTCATGAAATGCCGTGATTACATGATATACACATAATGGATTTTTTAAAGGGGTTTTACAAGCTTTCAAGCAAATGCAATTGGCAGATGTACAACCAAACTCCACAAATTTTATCAGCGTCCTGCCTGCCTGTGTCAAAATGGCAGCTCTCGAACAGGGTATGGATTTCCATCAAAGCGTAAAGGAAGGAGGATTTTTGTCAGATTTTGACCAATACAGCTAACTTTTTATATTAGGGACTTCAAAAGCTGTATACCTTACTTACATACGGTCTAGATTAGCACTTACACCCATGAACCATGCCATTAAAAAGCTAAACACATTAACCATAGTGAGCAGTCTGCTTTACCCCAAAATAATATTTGGGACAAACCAGATTAGAGTATTCGTGATTTTATAAATTGTGGTGACTAGAAAAAAAATACTCAAGAAAACCCCATTAAAGATAAATAGCTAGCACTCTTCCTTAACCCAAAAAGGATAATTGGGACAAACCAGACTAGCCTGTTCAAAATCTACTTATTCTTGTAACTCAGGGAAAAAATGTTTAAATATACCAGTTCTGGATTACCCTCCACCTATGGCATGTGAGATATAGATCAAATTTTACTACTGTCATAGGTTTAGATTCCTTATCTGATCTTTGGTGAGGAAAGAAGTGAGCTTCAATTGAGAATAGTATACAGCCATGTGGTACATAATTCATTTTTTGCAAACAATGTTGCTTTCCTTATAGACGTCTTCTAAAAAAGAAACAGAAAACAGTGAGCAGCTAATGTGAGATTCGTGGTTCAATATTTCAAGTTACATAATAGCCAGTCGTGACTATTGATCTTTTTAAAACTTAAATCTATATCCATTGTCAAGCAAATTTGGCATGTCAAGAAAATCCTCCATCTGCATCTTCCACAATCGATAATTATGGCCATTGAATCTTTCGATCCTTCCTTCTTCAATTGACATTGCTCCCACTCAAGTTCGGACCTTTCCTGCCAAACAATTGAGCACAACCAGCTCTGATACCAATTGTTAAACAATAAATGACAGAAAACAAAATAAAAACAAAGATTCAGAAAACACAACACAACACAAATTTACAGTGGTTCACCATAAAGGCTACATCCACTCTCAAGCAGGGCAATATTATTATTCACTGTCTTTCCAATACATTACAATACATAGCAACATGTTTTATATAAGCAAACACTACAGAATGTAAAGAGCCAAGAGTCATTGGAGGGAAAAACCAAATGACTGTTGGGTTTCACATTCAACAGATATGTGTTGATGGACGCCAGGCCCACAACTCCAAGGCTGATCGCTTAATTCCTGAGCTGTTCGCTGCTATGAGGATTTCTATGAATAAGCTGAAGTTGATCGCTGTCTTCAACGAATCCGTGTCCGTTTGCCTTCCTTTTATGATGCCTAAGTTCAAGACAAACCTCCACACAATGCCGAACTCCACCAATTCCAGCGCTTCTGATTTATAGTGCAGAATATCTTCTATTCATCGGCGGCGGCTAGGGATTGCAGCTGCAGATGAAATCGCTGCTTCAAGTCTGCTAGATCTCTCCTATAAGGGCGCTCAAACTAGCAATGTGCTCTTCAAACAAATCGGCGCTCACAAAGGAACTCAAATATGCAAAGATCTCCAATAAGTCTTTAAACAATGCAAAGAAACTTCAATCAAGGTCTTCAATGAATCTTCGACAATGGTCCGCGACCAAATCTTCAAATGATGTGTCAATGGTGAACAAACAACTCTTCAAATCTCTAATGAAGTGTAAATGTGAACTTTATATGAATCCACCTCCAAGATGTGATTGGGTTTTCGTCCTTGGAAGATCAAGCAAAACAATTGCCAACCAAAATGCGAAAGTTGCCAAAGTGTATGTGATGTAGAAATGAGGCTCCAAAGCCTTCTTTTATAGTTGGATCTTTCATGAGGCCGACAATTCAAATTAAAGATTTGAATTTTCACTTTTCCCTCCTTTTCCGCTAACAACCAATATTTTATTATTTTATTTCTCCAAAGAGCCGCCCAAATTAATAAAATAATATTATTTTATTAATTTACTCTCCTTCCAAGGTTGAGCGCCCAAAATCAAATATAATATTATTTTATTTAATTCATCCTTCTCCCAAGGTGAGCGCCAAAATCCAAGAATCAATATTTTATTATTATTTTCTTTTCCTCTCTCCAATGTGGCACTCAAATTAAATGATACTAAAATAATATTATTTTATTATTTTACTCCTTCCTTGGTGCCATCATTAAATAATAATAAAATATTATAATTTAATTATTTTCTTTTGATAATTAATGCAAAATTGCATTAATTCATCTTTTTCCCATCTTACCAGTGTAATTTGCTGAGCCTTGTAAATGGACATTCCATTCTCCAAGCCTTTGAACCACATTATCTTTTCTAAGCTTTAACTTAGCCAGAATATTCCCTTGTTTTGATGAATTAGCTTATGAGAATGATGATAGGCTAACTCCATTCTCTGTTTGGTGATCATGTCAGAAATGGAGACATGACAGCATGGTTTGAACTTTAAACACTGGAATTTTAATAGACATGCAAATTTCCTTATAGCTTTTGTGACACACATTGGTATTGCCAACCAAATATAAAACACTTGACAGAGAGAAGGATTTTAATAGCTTAGTCTCAAATGGCATTGACATTCTTTTGGCCAAGCAGGTGATGGTTTTAAAAGTTGTTTTTGTTGACCTACCCTCAATTTTGTCCCTGATGACCAAACCACAACTTGGTACATATGGCTCATTCATTTCATGGCTCATTCAGTTGTGATGGTTTCCTATCAGACAGATTGGTCTTTGGCACTATGACATTATGTTAGCAGGTATATTGACCTTGTAATTAGTTTTGTGGTTGGTTGGTACATGTTCAGTTCTGTGGATTCATGTTCAGTTTGGCATCTTTCATTGGCATTGGTCCTCTTGATCATGTTGACATGATTTGGCATATTTTGATCATGTTCAGTTTGGTTACATAATGATATGGTATTTTTTCTTTCTTGGTGATGATGAGCTCATATGACAAGATGTTATAATCTTGTTCTCTCTCTTGGCACAAATGTTTAATATCATGAGCATTGTGGTAAAGGCATTTAAATACATGTAATATTTATGAGGACTAAGGTTTTGAGGACTAAGGCATGAATTTTTTTTTATGTTGGTTTAAGTGTTGACCACGATATGTTTGTATTTGATCTCCTAGTAGGCATATTCAATGTTGCAAATATCACAACCTTGTTTCTCACCGGCATGCTTTAGTGGTTTACCTCTCAAAGAGGTCAGTGCAAATTCAATAAGGAAAAATGAATGAGTTTTTCATCGGTCTTCTTAGGGTTTACCTATAACACTGGTTGCATGAGTTAAACTTGGGCAAAAGTAAGTTTTTGGCACTCATTATGCAAAGTTTGAGCTTCGAATATGAAGCCTTCTTAGGGTTTCATTTTCAGTCTACTGTAATCATGAAAGAACATGACAATGGCCACATGAATCTTTGAAGGAAGTCATCAGAGGTATCTTCTGAAGTGACAAAGCTGGTTGGACTTAGCAAATTTTGTTGACCATCAGAAATCTAGTCGGCTATCATGTGCTTTCTCTTCGTTTTGCTTCAGATTAATATGCGTAAAAGTCTTTGAAGGTATCTGAGTTTGATTTTAGGATTGAAACTGTTTAAAGGTTTTTTTTTTTTTTCAGTGGACATAAAAGTGTTTCCAGCTGCCTATTACAATGGCTAAGGTTTAAAAAATAAGTAGAGATTATATTTGTTATTTGAATGTTTTTCTTTGTTGACTGTCTCCAAAATGGTGACTAGGGTTTCAAGTGGAAATTTCTTTTTCAGCTAACGGTTTCATGAATATTATTGTGGTTGTTTTACTCTCTGATAAAACTTTGAAACATTTATGATGGCATTTTATTCTGCCCAAAAACTTTTTGAAGACTTATTCTTGAAAATATGAAATGGAAAAGAGCTTTTCAGGTTCTCCCATGGGTCTATAATAGCTTGATAGAACCCTATCAAAAGAGATCATTTACTTGTATAACATGTGCAATGATAAAGGCACAAGATATATTCTTTTCTTAGGCATTTGAAATTCTGGTGCAAACAGTTATAAACAATTGAAACTTTTAGTTGACAATGGTTACTTGTTCAGTTATACTCGGGTATTGTTTAACAAGGAAAGATGTTGAATATTATAGTATGATTCAGAAAGCAGTTTCAGTTGTGAACTACCAATCAGTTTCAGTTTATAGTTATGACTCTGATGCAGAGCCAAACACCTAGCCTGCATTCCCCTTTGTATATCCACGTTTTACTTGCCTATTGGCAAGATTATGCACTATTGGCCGACCAGAACGCCTTTACTCCGATCACATTTCTTCATACCAGTGTATATCCTTGTTTCATTGCATATCGGCAACACTTCCCCTATTGGCGTAGCTCCAAACCCTTCTAAGGATCTAGTTTTCTCCCCGATGTATCTCTTGTATGTGCATTCAAAACATACAACCTAAAGATACATTCTCTAGCATGCTTTGTCGAATGTATGTTTGACCTGATCGTTGACTGCCTTGTATGTACCTGAAGCTTTCTCTCTCCCTTGTATATGCGACAGACTTGTATGTTTACAATGTATGTTTCCCACATACAATTACAATGGACAAATGCGATATACACAGGAACATGCGATAGCGATATACTCATAGAATGTATATCCTGTATACGAAAGTGATATATACACAATTTGTATGTCTATTGAAACCATGTGGATTTTCACTATTTTGGCCTGCCTTATACTTAGCGATTGCACAGATCTATTCCTTCAACAACCCTATAGACCTTTGCACCCTGTCAAACCTAGCACATGCAAATGCTAGGATCCCTCAATGCATTCTGTATCCGATCCTGCAAGCATGAACATGAACAAACAGAAAAACAAAACTAAAAATACAAATCGATATGTACACAGCCATTCCATCGATTTTGAAGAAATCTAACCGGTGGAATGGATTAAGAGATCCATTTGGCCACAAAATAGCAAGTCGATTGTATAATGAATTCGAATGCCAGAAAAATGAATAACACAGAACTTTATTATGCTTTTCAAGAATACACACAGATGCTCTATTTCTCAATTGCACAACTCTACTACAATCTATCCCTATCTACAATCTATCCCCTCAATCGATATGAACCTAGGTTATTTATCTTCTTTCCTTGGTAGTACTGACTTGTCTCCAAGCAGCTGGGAGACAACCTCCAAGCGGCTGGGAGATCACAACCGACTAACAACCTCTAACAACTTCCTAACTATCTAACAACCTTCGAGATTACAACTCAAAAAAAAATGTCCTTGGGACTTACAACATAAACCTAAATACAACCTAAATTATCATGCATTGGTCAAACAGACTTTATTACATTGAATGGTTATTTAGGACCTTATTGGAAACATCAAAATGAACATAAAACAATTAAATGCCTCATGGAGGCCACTATGGATTGGGTGCTCCTGCACCAGACTCTCTAAATATCTGTAGAGAGAAAGAATGACTTGGACAAAATGTAATATGTTGTATATAAAACCTGATATAATATGAATGATGTATGCATAAGTGTGTGTACATGCATTGTTGATGTTATATCAGTCTGGTACAAAGAGAAATAGAGTAACCCTCTGTATTTGTATTTATCCTTTTATATGCAGAGAGTGGGTGCTCCTGCAAGGTTGTGTTAGGGGTTGGTACTCCTTGAAGTTGATGCTTCTAAATGTTGTAAGCCAGTGAGGTAATGTTATATGCCAGTGAGGCCTGTAATCAGTGAGATTCTCTTAATAAGCCAGTGAGACAATTTTTCAAGTGGTTTTCTACCCCAGAGGATTTCCACTCATGACAAAATTGTGCTATTGTCTTATTACTTGGTATGTGCTTAATTTGCTTGGATGTTTCTCATTTCAGTTTTATGATTGCATTCAATTCATGAATATTTTAATCATTGAAATATTAGAAGGATATGTTTGTTTAAATCTTTGATAAAAGAAAAATTGTCTTAGACACTGATTCACCCCCTCCCCCCTCTCAATGTCCACACCACTCTAACAATTTTGTGGCTATGTGCATAACACATTATTTTAAAAATGCTTTTAGAAATTGCTGTGGGGCTTGAGTTTTCACATTGAAGTTAGTTTTATTAATTTTCAGACTAGCCAATAAAAAAATGTCATGTTTTTGTTTCCACTTTACATACCATGAAAATTTCCTGCTGCCTTCTCAATCACATGAGCTCTTTCTAAGCAGTTGACAAATTCATTTTGTAGTAACATGAATATTTGCTTTATTGCTTTCTGTGCAATATTCTTAAGAGTGATGTCGCATAATGCGAATATAGAGACCTTTAATTAAAAATGATGGTGGCTATGATCAACCATTGATAAGTACATTCACTTGACATGTATAATACTAAGAGAAGGTATTCAATGAAGAAAGAATAATATCTTAAGAAGTTTCTGAATCTAGTGAAAGATTCTATACAGAATTTGACTCAAATGAGACTTCTATCGATCACAGCTCCTGATATTAGATCCTTTAGTATGTATCCTTTTTTTTAACTTCCTGCCAAGTATCTCTAGAATGCAATCCTATTTCATTGACACTCCCTATGCTGGCAAAGCCACAATGTATAAAGCCTAATTATAACAATAAACTGACCTCAAATGCAAATAGGTATGAAATACTCATTAAAGATTATACTAGCAGTTGCACGAAATTTATGCGCAACGGAGTAGCCGATAGGGTGTAAATATCATCGACTTCAATGGTCAAACAACCAATAGCAATTTTACACCTCATTCACAACAAAAAGTGGCATATATTTGTCCTATATTTATTGGTCAAAATTGACCTTTGACCATTGAAGTGGATGATATTTAAGAACAACCGTACCAATATATCATTTATAACCATAGGAATATTTAGAAACAACACATTTGTAATTGTATATAATTAGGGTGTATCAATTTGTAATCATAAATTTGAAATGCAGCCTTGCATGTAAGATATTGGTAAATAACTTATAAAAATATTGAGAAATAAATCAACCAAGAAATTGTTGGCATGGCTTCCAATGCCCTTTTTAATGTGTTTATTGCATTAAGTTGGATACAAGTTTAAAAAAAAAACAAATGAAATTATAGGTGGTAAGCAGTGGTAGCTGGTTCCCAGCTGTCGTTGCTCTTTAAAAAAAATCTACATTGTTTTTAAGACAAAATGAATGTCAAGCAACATGTATTATTCTCATTGATCTGCATTATTCAAGAACACTCACCATTAGACCATGTTTTATTAGAGGGAAGGACAAGGCTCTTCAAGCACCTTACTTCAATACCCATGCCACAAATTAATTTTACATCATCTAGAAAATTTATCAAACTACCCCATTCACCTAACATGCCTAGCTCTTAAAGTTCCCAAAATGGAATCGAGAGTAACATACAATGTCCAATGATGACACAAGTTCCATTTAAGGAAAAATAACATAATAAGAATAAGTATATGGTAGTTGAAAGCGTCATACATAATGAAGTTTTTGTTTTTCTAACACCGGAACAATAACCCCATACATGATGATATAATTGAAATGGAAAGCTATTGTATTGTTTTGCATTAAAGAAGATTTCCCACCTTCGATGATCTTCACACTATACTAAAACCTACTTAGACACTTTATTCAAAATTTGTAATCTTGCAAGACAAATCAATCCCAATCCAATCCACAATCTAAACCATAATGTCATGATAGTCCACCATTAATCCTATTCCTAATGTGCCAATCGCAATCAACCACACCCACATCTTATATCCACAACAACACTCTACTTAAATATCATCCATTTCAATGGTCAAATGAGTAATAGCCATTTTACCCCTCATTTATAATAAAAAGTGGTAAATATTTGTCCTATTATTATTGGTCAAAATTAACTTTTTGACTATTGAAATGGATGATATTTAAGAACAACCCAACAGTATGACATAAGAATGGTGTATAAATTATAAATTTACAATTTGTAGTATTGGCAAATAGAGCTTTAGTGATTCATTAGGGAAAACATTGTATCTCAATTTAGTTCATAAATAGTAATTTGCAATTATTATTTAACAAAAAGGATGAGAATCTATTTCAGGTCCATAAAAAACAATCTTCTAGAAAAGATGTAATATTTTTTTTTTTTTGAAAAATATATGCACATAAAACATATGAAAATTACAACTAAAAATCAAATCTACTTACTTAATTATTATAATGATATTAAAAAAAACCCATTATTTCCAGTACAAATAAAGATTAAACTTTAGACCCTCTCTGCAAATAAACTACAGAACTCTATCAATCAATCTATGTATAAATATCCACAGCAGGCCTTTTTTGGTTCTCTGCCACATTTCACTTGCTTGTATGTTAAGTACAGATTTTAATTCCTCTGATGCTGCATTAAACTCTGACTTTGTTTTAGTTAAGTCAGTAAATAAATCAGAAAAGTCATCTCTTATGCCTGTTAATCTCCCAATAATTTGACCACTTCTTTCTGAACTTCATATTCCTGGAGTGCTTTCTCAAGACTTTTTACAAGGAAATCTTTCTGGTAGGCAAGATAAGATTTGTCTTTATTCAAAGAGTCAAACACTTGTTTCTCATGTTCAATCTTCTTCCTCAGCTCTTGACTTTCATTCTCAAGCTTGGCTTTCTTGCCAATGTGCTCTTTCCTCAAATCATATTCCTTATACTTGAAGTCTTGAATCTCCTTCTCCTTCCGAAGTCTGTGATTTTCGAGAAGATTTTCATTACAAACATTGTTTGATGCAGTAAAATTTTTCGTAAGCTCTGTTTATTTTTAAATTTAGTTTCCCAGACTGGACTTCATGGGTAACGCAATTTTGTTCAGGGGACATCATGGGCATGTTAAGATGATGAAGTTGTGTTGAAGGTGAAGCACTCAATGATTATCCAGGCTATGTCATTTTGCATTCGGAAGCACTTCATTATATGGGAGTAAGATCTAAGCCTCTGGATGGATCTATAAGTCTCTAGGCTAAGCACGGCTATTTTCTTGTTCAATTGCCCAAGTTGGAGAATCACCAACACGAGCCACGAAGGGTCCGATCTGCAATAGCCATGAGCGCAAAGTCTAGGCTTGAAAGTATGCTCTTGGCGCGCAGATCCATTCTGATATTTAACCCATGAAGTGTGAGCCATCATCAGATACCTCATCTTCTGAAATCAGTGAAGATAATGGAGCTCTTCGGGTTGAAGTCCGTATGACAGAGAGCGAAGACGGTTCTGCGACAGTGGAAAGAATAGTTTGTAGAGCAGTGCCCTTAAGCTCAGCTTATCGAAATGATGGCAGAGAGCTCACTATTATCTTCTGAAATCAGTGAAGATAATAGTAGCATGTGATATCAAAAAGATAGAGAGGCACTGCTCTACAAACTATTCTCCCAATAGCATCAGGTTTCAAACTTCTACGAGCTTAAGGGATAAAATTTCAACAGAATTTATTCCAACGGTTCAAATAGATACTAACCAAAGGATTCCAAATAGCATATAACTTTTGAGAATCACATAAACCAGAGGTATAGGTTACAATCGAACAAAATAGTAGTGTGTAGTATCAAAAGAATAGAGAAGGCACTGTTCTACAGTTCCTTCACCAAATAGAAGCAGGTTATAGAACTTCTGAGAACCTAGGGGATAAAATTTCAACAAAATTGATTCCAGTAGTTTAAACAGCTACCAATTTACTAAAGAACAATGTGTCCCCTTTGCCAGAGACCTTGGTGTATAGTCTTTTTCTAAGGGCTCAACTTAAATATGGTGTTATTTCAAGCAACAACAACTAAGAGGCAACAATGATAAAAAAAAAAATGAAAGCTATCAAATATTTGCCAAATGAAAGAAAGTAGCATACTGCTATTCTTCCTCCACAAACAAGTCAATAGTTCGACTAACACTGAGAACCTTGGAAACAAAGACTTGAAATGAATTTGAATGTTTGCATTAACCCATGGAATATGAAACCACTGCAAGGTAGACATGTAAGCAGTGCCTTTAAAATTACAAAATATCAGAAAGAGCACCTGGTTTGGAGGGACGTTATCTGTTTGTTTTAAAAGTTAAAAATACATAATTGCACATAGCAATAGTAGATTTAAATGGTAGATGAAGCTTTCTGGCTCTGTATACCATTTCCCCCTCTTGATAGGGTGATTTTACATTGATTTTTTTTTAAAATCAGCTCTACTAGGAATTGGCCTGAGTAACTCTGCTTTTGTCTCATCTCTCAAAGGCGAGTGGTAAACATATTGTCGATATGAAGCTATAGCTATAATACCTTGGACAATTCTAAATAATAATCAAGGTGCTCCCTAGAGATAGGAAACTACTAGACAAGAAGCCATGGTATACATTTGTGAAATTCTATTCATAGAACTTTGTTTCAAGACATTTTGACTGGTGTAGCTGATGCATGGTTCATTAAAAAATTCTTGATTTTAAACACTTAGCTTTCACTTTGCCCTGGGATGTCATACAAATCATTTGGTCTGTTCTAAGAAAATTATCTATGGAGCCTTGATATTATATATGGCATGGGAGCTATAATTGGCACATAATATTGGTTTTGAATTTATCACAACAATTGTTAGAATTTTGTCCTCTGTGAAAACTGAAGATGATTAAGAATAAAACACATGCACAAATCATATGCCAGATTTGTGTCACACATGCAAAAACCCAGCTGTTGTCATTATAATGCAAAGCGCTGCATCTTTTCTAATACTTGATTTTTAGTGATTGCTCTATTCAGTTAGCTGGGAAAAACAAACTAGCAACAAACTACTCTGCTGACTATACAATTAGGGTGCTTTGTTTTTTTAAGTCTTTGCTCCGAGAATTTAGAAGCTATAAGAAAAATAAATAAATCACTGCAGCTGTAGGTAGTAATCACTAATTCAAACCTTCATGCCTTAACTAGGCGTGTTTTTTACCTTTACTATCATTAAAATTAATGTATTCGTAAAATTATAAATCCAGATGGTTGGGATCAGCAATGCAGTAATTAGGCTACACAGGCAGGGACTACAGCTGCCATGCATCCCTTCTTTTTATTTTTCTTTATATCACATACCATAAACCGTATCTCCATATTTATCATAACAAGATTAGTATCAATAGAAAAATAAATTTTTAAAAGTTGTCAATGTTTTCTATTTTTCTTAGTTTAGATCAAGAGTAGTAGGGAAAATAATTGATTTAAAAAAACCCCATTGTTTTATTTTCTATTTTTCTTAGTTTTTAATAAAGATTATAAAAAAGTAATCAATTGTGGAGTATCTTAGTTTTTAATAAAGATTATAAAAAAGTAATTAATTGTGGAGTATTTTTTTTAAATAACTAAAAATGTTAATTTTCAATTAATATCACAAAAAACACCAAAATCAGTCAAATTTTACAAGTACTAGCTATTTCTTTAAAAATCCAAGTTAGCCAAAAAAGAAACCTACATTTAAGTTTGTGAAAAAAATATTTTATTTTTATATTATATAAAACAGTTAAATTAATTTCATCTTTTTTAAACAATTTTGTGTTTTTGTGTATTTTAATTTATTTTTTTGTAATATTTTAATTTATTTTGTAAAAAATTATTTTTTATGTGGGCATGTAGTTCTAAGGGTGAAAAGTGTATTCCAAGCACTTTTGTTCATTAGTTTTGGAATTACTTTAACCTTTTGTCCCTAATGCAATAGTCTAGTTTCCAAACGTATTTTTTACAAGATTGTACCTTATTTAATTTTATGTCTTTAACCATCAGTGGTCCAAACACAACCTTCAGATCTATTCTTTTCATTTCCAGGTCAAAACTATGGATATGACCTTAAACTTGGTTCAGAGTTGTAAATGTGAGATTGATCTCCTTTATCTAAATCCAAAATTGATCATGGGCCCAAGCTAACTTACCTACAAGAAGTTGGTTCCCACGTACTTAAGTGTAAAACATATACACTAGGGTGTTGTATAAAAGGACAAAGCCCTAGTTCATTTTATCCATTTGTTATCAATACATTAGTCACATATTACATTCAACATCATCTAGAGCATAACATTAACACTTGCAAATTACTATTGCAACTCTACTTGGTATGTCTTTAAACTTGTTCAAATCATTAAATTGATCTAAGAACCCAAATAAGGTGTAAGGTGGGAAGGAATACAACTTCACCTTTCCCAGCATAACAAGTTCTACAAGTGCTTCTAAGCACTACCATTCCCATCTATTAGAAGTGAATAGGATTATGAAGACCAAAGTGTAAAGATCAAGGTCACAAATTAGGTTTAGAACTACATATACAAGGTTGAATTTGCAATTGTGGAGATCTAAACCGCAAGTGCAAGATTGAACCAGAATAAAGCTCAAGTAATCTCTCACTTTGTTGGAGCTTCATAGTCATATGATAATAGAAACCAAAATTGGATCACTAAGTGTGAGTTATAGCAGAACATCCTTTTGTTGTATTTGAAGCCAAGTACATCATCCTTCTTTGCCAATAACGCATTTATTGCATAGCATATTTTAGTATTTTTTCTAAACTTGGTTAGTTTATCTAGGTTAGTTGTGTGTTGATTGTCAAACTAATTAACCTAGATAGGGGAGAGGGCCTGATAGTGGGTTAGGCTCCTATACGTGGTATAGGAGTTGACCAATGTGGGGCCACAAGTTGGCCTTATATGATCTATTAAATATTAAAAAAATTTCTAAAAATAGCACAAATAGGGACCAATCAATGTACACAACATATTTGTTTTATCATTATTATTTTATTATTCATATTAGGTGGCATAGGCAAATGATTTACAAGGATTTCCAAAACATAAATGCAACTGACATGATTTGCACTTGTACACAAGTGGATCCAACATAAGCCAAAATGTCACGTTAAGAGTTAATATTAAAAGGTAAACAATACTATCTTCCAAGTATATGACCAGTGATCAACCAAGTTTCACTTCCTTGTTGCAATAAAATAAACATTTTTAAACATTGACACAATATAAACTATCCCATCCAACATGGACTTCCATCCCAAAAAAGCTCCATATTTTCAAAAGTTGGAGTCCCAAGTAAAATTGAGTAATGTCCAAGTGCACTCCAAAGACTAATAAATGCCCAACTACTGGTCCCTTTTCCTTAATACCTGCAAAAAAGACCACAACCAAAGGTGTAAGGCTCACCAAACAAGTCATCAAAACAAGAGGACATAAATTTATTAAAATCCAGCCCAAACAACTATTCAACCAAATCAATCAACTCTCCATTAAATTCACATAATCGAAGGTTTAAGGCTCACCAATCAAGCTATCAAAAAAATATTAAAGGAAATCAAATAATTCAGAGCAAATAAGCATTCTACCAAATCAATCACCTCATATTTAATACCAAATTCAAATTTATAGACATCCATCAAATCATTCAAATGAAGTGCAATCAAAACTATTTGAACCAATCAAATGAGAGTGCACAAATCACAAACATTTCCTTCATAGTTTTCGTACATAAACCCTAGATTTCCTAGTTGATGTTTCCAACATCCCATACATAAGACTCCTGGAGGCTTCGAATTGCACACTGCTATCAACATTCATGTAAGTTCGATATTCCAACATCATTGCAATGTATGTTTTGCTTTCAAATGTTTGTTGTTTTAGTTTAAAGTGTATTGTTGCTTTGGTTTTATGATGTTTAGCTTCAATTGTTTAAACTGTATTGTTGTTTTCATTTTAATTGTTTTAGCTTGAATTGTTTAGACCGTATTTTTGTTTTGTAGTCGTGTTTTTGTTTATTATGTTTTATCTTAAATTGTTAAACTGTATTGTTGTTTAGATTAAAGTGTGGGAAAATAGAAACAATACAGTTTAAACACTTTAAGATAAACAACAATACAGTTTACACCAAAACAACATACATTTTAAACCAAACAACAATATAGTTCAAACAGAAATATTGTTTAATGCGAGAGTCAGGGAAAAAAAGGTGGCGACTTTCTCAGAAAAAAATGTTGTTTTGGTTTAAACTGTATTTCTTTTTTTGTTTAAAATGTTTTCAAAACAACCATTGAAAGGTTTATATTGTGGTTTAAAATGTATTGTTTGGAGTATGAATATAACCAAACCAAATCTATAGGCTCCGATAGGACTCTAGGCAAACCCAAGCCAAACCCATACTAAAATCACAACCCATCCAGACAAATTTGGGTTTAGTTAGGGTTCTTGTAGAGCCTAATAGTAGAGTGTTATTAATATCATCAAATAAACAAATAAGTTAATAGAATTGTACAACTAAAGCTGAAGAAGTTCACATAATTATATGTCCACAATAGACCTTGTAGACAAACACTTACTCTAAATAGTGGGTTGATGTCTTTGTCCATAACTCATTTGCCTGCCTAAAATAGTGGGTTGATCTCTAAAACTTGTTAATAACTATACATAACTATGCACAATAGGAAACACTTACTTAGGGACCTCATAAGCCTATGCATGGTCTTGCACTAATTTGCCTGCTCTTGGAGATGCTATGGCTTGATATGTAAGACCCCTAATGATGATCAGACCTCACACAGTCCTATGAATGGTTGCCACAATCCTTTGAATGTTCTTATTCAAGAAAGATATGCAGACTTAACAATATTTGACACTACTCCAAACTGTCTGATCGTGCTTGAAACCTACTAATGGACTTTGACAACTCTTGACATAGTTTGTTTTGGTCTTGACAAACTTGTAGGTATTTAGTCTGATGACATTGTAGACTTCGCAAACCCTCTACTATTATGTAAACCCCTTAAATCATGGTGCAGAGTTAAAACAAGAAGATGTGATTCTTAATCTTAATCTAAAATTCAGTTTACTCTTGCCAAAACAAGAATGACATGAAGAAATTGAGATTGTCTAGGTAGTTAACTAGATTATACAAGACAAGATCCATGATAGACACAAAGAAAATGACATTGTGCACTTAGTTAACCAGATTATACAATTGATATGGAATTACCTAACTGCAAAATGTCAAGCCGTAAAATGTCAAACTGTTGTCCTCAGAAACTGTAAAATGTCAAATCGTAAAAAAAAATACAACATAGGAAATCATAAGAGCCAAACTATAAAATCAAACATAGAACATCATAAATCAAAATGTGAAACTATCAAATCAAACATAGAACATCACAAATCTTCTATTCAGAGCATCACTGCGAACTCTCTGATTGAACTTACAAATTGCAATTACAGAGATGAAGAAAATGGAATTCCAATTGTTGTATTGTTTGTGATTAATATTAGTAAAGTTGATTGTTGGTCTTTGTTGTTATCTTGCTACAGAGAGTTTACACTATCATCCTCATTGCACGCATGCCCGAGTAATTATATTTGTTGTACATGTCACGTACAAGCCCAAGTAGATCTTGATAGTTAGGCCATTGCAAGTATGTGCCTAATTGGTGTTGTCATTGATGTCAACATATCTGTGTTGTCATTGGTGTCAATTGTGCTCTTACTTTGTTGAGGATATTGACAAAATTAGCCCCTCCGGTGATAACAATGTGTTGCAGCAGAAACAGTGCATTACATGCAGAAGAACAGTCCAGAAGAATGCTCTGCATTTCTTGTAGAATAAATATCTTTGCCTGCAGATTGGAAGTTATTTAGAACCTTGTTTGAAGATGTTATATTCCAAGTTTGAGCCTCTGATATGAAGAATTGAGTGAGTTATGTTCACTAGAGTGAAAATAATTTTTTCTGTATGTTTGGTGGTGATAGAGAGAAAGTGTTTTGCTCCACATTCCTCCATATTGAAGTATTTTGGTCTACGGTTCTAGAATTAAGTCAGTGATGATGTTAAGTACCTTCAAATGCAATGGTTCATGATTTGATGGTTCGTAAGGTATCTTTTACTCATAGCAATGGTTGACAGTGTTGTTCATGTACTCTGGTTTGAAGAATCTTATTGTTAGAGTGATTAGAGATCATGCAATTGTTCCTAGTGATTGCAATGTGCTTGTGGATGTCTCCTGACAATGCTCCTACATTCAGATTGGTCTGCAAGGTGTAATTTAGATTGTGCATGAAGCGTGTTCTTGAGAATACTTGTGTTAACATCAGTCTTGGCTGACCTGGTTGAATTCATCTTCTACAGAGATGCATCGAAGATTGTGATAGTGTGTTGTAGTGTGGAAGATTATGTTTGAGTCCCTGCTAAGGCACGGCATAATCCACATTCATTTCTTTTCTTTGTAAATCTGTTTAGGTCTAGACCTATTATGATGTAATGTATGTTTACCGACCTTGGAGATTGTTCCAACGGTTGATGATTGTAATGCTGACCTTGATGATCATTCCAAGGTTGATGAAGTGTATAAGTACTTGTAATTGAGTTGTGAAAATGTATCCAAGTGCGAAGATGTGAAGAAAAAAGTGAGGTAAGGTAGCAGAGCAGAGCAGAGGTGTTTGTACTTCAATGGAGCTGAACCTTGGCATGGAGTAGATGTTGTTATCTCAGTTCAACCTTTTGGCAGTGAGCCACCCATAGGCAGTGAGCAATTTGGGTAGTGAGCCTCTATTTTTCAGTATTGATATAACTTATATATTTTTGTGGGCTAATACCCACCATGGTTTTTCCCTTTTAGGGTTTTCCATGTAAAAATCTAGTGTCTCCTATGTTGAGTATGTTACTGTGTTGAGCTTCTCATTTTATGCTTTCATGAATACAATTAATTGATAAGTTGATGATCATAATTGGTTAAAAGTTTTAGGACAACTAATTCACCCCCCCTCTCAGTTGTCCGGTGCAATCCAACAATTGGTATTAGAGCCAAGTTCCTCAGAAGAAATCCTAACAGCTTGAGGAAGATCCAGGATGTCTTATAAGAAGGAAGCTCCTCATTTTGATGGGACAAATTATGCTCTTTGGAAGGTATGAATTAAAATCCATCTCCTCTATCTTGGTTATAAAGTATGGCTAGCTACATAGTCACAATTTGTCATTCCTGAAGGTGGGTTGACAACTGAGGATGATATCAAAAAATATGAATTGGATTTCAAAGCAAAGGATGCTCTGTTAAGTTCCTTAAGTGACTCAGTGTTGACAAAAGTTGTGGACCTTGAATCTGTAAATGAGGTATGTGAGAATCTAAAAAATCTGTATGAAGGAGATGATTCTATAAGAGAAGCTAAGCTACAAAGCCTGAAAGGGAAATATGAGGGTTTGAAGATGAATGAAGATGAAAATATAATAGCCTTTGTGTAAAGAGTTGATGAACTTGTCACTGGAATAAAAGGTATGGGAGGAACTCTCAGTGGTAAGGAAGTTGTGATGAAAATTCTTTGATCACTACCAAAGTCCTATAGTCACAAGGTAGCTTCTATTTAAGAATTTATGACTGCGATAACTATTGACAGAGATCCGTTACTTGGAAATCTTATAGCCTTTGAGATGAGAGAATTTGGTGATGCCCTATCAAAGTTGAATAAACTTTTAAAGCCAATACTTCAGAAAAGATTTCCAGAGCTGAGAAATAAAAAGTAGATGATGACTTTGAAGAAATTGAAGGTAATTTTGTTGACAGGCTGAAAAGAGGTTCCAGTAAGTTCAAAGGTAAATTACCTTTCAAGTGTTTCTCTTGTGGTAAAGTAGGACATTATGCTTCCAGATGTCCTAAAAGAATTGAAAGAAATAAGAAAAGGTATGAGAGTAGGCCTAGAGTTCCAAAGAAATGTTACTATGTTAGAGATTTTGATGATGAAGGAGTGATTGATGATGAATCTGATGATGCTAGTACCAGTGCAAATGAATGCATGTTTATTGCTATTAAAGAAGATCCTATGTCTACTAATTTTGCTAGCTATTTGAAGGAAGAAAAACCAGTGGAAGAAAGTGCTTTGGTTGTTCAGGTTGAGAAGAATAAGGATGAATGGATTATTGATAGTGGATGCTCACATCACATGACCGGTGATAAAAGTAAGTTTGTAAGTTTGGAAAAGTATGATGGAGGACTGGTCAGGTTTGGAGATAATGTGGCTGGTAAGATTTGTGGAAAAGGATCTATTTCATTTGATGGAAAGCATAATACTAACAATGTTCTATTTGTAAAGGGTTTGAAGCATAATCTTTTGAGTGTTGGTCAAATGTATGACAAAGGATATGATCTGAGATTCAAAGATAATGGGTGCAAGATCATGGAAAGCTCCAGAACTGTGATTGCTACCAGTAAGAAGACAAAAGGTAGTTCTATGATCAATTGAGAGGAACTAATGATTATTGTTTATTGGCTCAGACAGATGAAAATCAGTTGTGGCATAGAAGGACGTGTCATATAAACTTTGATAATCTGGTAAAGATAAGTTCAGGTCAGATTGTGAGAGATTTACCAAAACTTGTGAAACCATCCAACACAATCTGTAAGGAATACCAGTTAGGGAAGCAGACAAGAACAAGCTTCAAGAACAAAGAGCAATTCCTTATCAATTTGCTGGATCTAGTGCATACAGATCTCTGTGGTCCTACAAGGGTAAGAAGTCTAAAAGGTGACAGGTACTTCATGTTGCTTATTGATGATTATTCTATAATGACTTGGGTTACTTTTCTAAGAGACAAATCAGAAGCCCTAGAGAAGTTCAAATCTTTCAAAGCAATGGTTGAGAATGAAATAGAATTGAAAATCAAATGCTTGAGATCTAATAGAGGAGGTGAATTCACATCAAATGATTTCAATATTTTCTATGAAGAGCATGGGATAAAAAGACAGTTATCCGCACCTAGGACTCCTCAGCAAAATGGAGTTGTGGAAAGGAAAAATAGGATAGTTCAAGAGGCTACTAGGACAATGATGAAGAAAGTAGATCTGCCGAAAGTTTTTTGGAAAGAGGCTATTCATACTGTTGTTTACATCCAAAACAGAGTTCAAGTCAAAGGTATTGGTACTCAAACTCCTTATGAATTATGGTATCGAAGAATTCCTTCAGTAAAGTATTTCAAAATCTTTGGAAGCAAATGATATGTCAGGAGAGATGAAGATCTAGGAAAGTTTGATGCAAGGTGTGATGAAGGAATCTTTCTTGGATACTCTACCAAGAGAAAGGCCTACCAATACTACAACAAAAAGGCTCAAAAAGATTGTTGAAAGTGCAAATGTGAAGGTAGATGAAGGTAAGGAAAAGATATCAGACCTGAATTACTATGAACCAGATGAACCTATGACTATAGAATGAAGAAAAATATGAGCAAGAAGATAGTCAAGATGAAGAAGAGTCTTTGGAAAATGTTGTCAAGACTCCCAGGTATGTGAAGATCAATCATTTTGAAGATCAGATTATAGGTGACAAAAACAAAGGTGTGCTAACAAGGAGAAGAGATGCAAAGGAACAAGTCAATTACTATTTGTTTTCAAAGGTTGAACCAAAGACTGTGAATGAAGCATGCAATGATGAAAATTGGGTAAAGGGAATGGAGGAAGATCTATTGCAGATAGAGAAGAATGAAACTTGGGAATTAGTTCCTAGACTTGCTGACAAAAATGTTATTGGAACTAAATGGGTCTTTAGGAACAAGCTGAATGAAAATGGAGAAGTTGTAAGGAATAAAGCAAGACTTGTATGCAAAAGATATTCTTAAATTGAAGGGATAAATTTTGAAGAAACTTTTACCCCAGTAGCTCAGATTGAAGCAATTAGAATGCTTCTAGTGTTTGCAACTCATAAAGATTTTAAGGTATATCATATGGATGTGAAATCTGCCTCCCTAAATGGTGAGTTAGAAGAGGAAGTATACATTGAGCAACCGAAGGGATTCCAATTGTCAAATCAAGGTGATATGGTATGCAGGTTGAAGAAAGCATTGTATGGACTCAAACAAGCTGCTAGAGACTGGTATGCAAGGTTAGACATGTATTTATTGCAATTGGGATTTAGTAAAGGTATTGCAAATATCAATCTATATTTCAAAATCAATGATGATCAGATCTTGATTGTTGAGGTCTTTGTTGATGACATTATCTTTGGAGGAAATAAAGGTATGTGCATAAAGTTTACCAGTGAGATGAAAAGTGAATTTGTAATGTCCATGTTTGGTGAAATAAATTTCTTTTTGGGTCTGCAAATTAATCAATCAGATAAAGGAATCTTCATATCTCAGTCTAAGTATGTGAAAGAGTTGTTGAAGAAGTTTGGGAGGAATACTCTAAACCAGTATGTACTCCCATGGTGACTGGTTGCAAGTTGAGCAAAATTGATGAATCACCTAAGGCTGATCAGAAAAAATACAGATCCATGATTGGAGGATTGCTTTATTTAACTCAAACCAAACTTGATATTATGCATGCAGTTTTTCTTGTTGCATGGTTTCAAGCTAATCCAAGAGAATCACATGTGAGGGCAGTTAAGAGAATTCTGAGGTATTTGAAAGGTACTCTAGATCATGGCTTATGGTATCCAAAGGACAATAATTTCACTCTCAATGCTTATACAGATGTAAATTGGGCCGAATATGTTGATGATAGAAAGAGTACAAGTGGAGGTGCCTTCTTCTTGGGTAATAGATTGGTCTCATGGCTAAGCAAGAAACAAGATTCAATATCTTTGTCAACTATAGAAGCAGAGTCTATTACAGCAGCATGTTGTTGCACTCAAGTAATATGGATGAAGTAGACTTTGAAGGATATAAGAGTTGTGTATGAAGATCCAATTTCAATCTTTTGTGACAATAAAAGTGCCATAAACATTTCAAAGAATCTAGTGATGCACTCAAGAACAAAGCACATATCAATAAGGTATCATGTTTTGAGAGAGGTGATAGAGAATGAAGTAAAGTTGGAATATGTGTCCACAAAGGATCAGATTGCAGATATTTTCACTAAACCTCTGCCTAAAGATACCTTTGAGTATTTCAGAGAAAAGTTAGGGGTCATTACCCCTCCTGCCCTGAACTAAGATGCATAGGAATGCATCAATCTAGTGAAGCTCAAAGTGTCATTTTTTGATCTAGATTGATGTTCTGAAGGCTACTTCTCAGGGGAATAGCTAGATGGTTCTGATAAAGTAAGCAGATCAGAGTAGCAACATGCAAGTATGTGTCCTTTGCCATTGATGTCAAAGGGGGAGAGAAATCATGTGAAAAACTCAGGAGGAGAAAGAATGCAGATGTGTAATGAGAAAGGGGGAGAATCTTGTCTTGGTGGTCTTTTTAGTTTTTCACATCATATGTTGCCATCAATGACAAAGGGGGAGATTGTTGCAAGTATGTGCCTAATCAGTGTTGTCATTGATGTTAACATATCTGCATTGTCATTGGTGTCAACTGTGCTCTTACTTTGTTGAGGATATTGAGAAAATTAGCCCCTCCGGTGAAAACAATGTGTTGCAGTAGAAACAGTGCATTACATGTTGAAGATCAGTCTAGAAGAATGCTACGCATTTCCTATAGAATAAATATCTTTGCATGCAAATTGGAAGTTATTTAGAACCATGTCTGAAGATGTTATATTCTGAGTTTGAGCCTCCGATATGAAGAATTGAGTGAGTTATGTTCACCAGAGTGAAAACAACTTTTTCTATAAGTTTGGTGGTGATAGGGAGAAAGTGTTTTGCTCTACATTTCTCTATATTGAAGTATTTTGGTCTGCAGTTCTAGAATTAAGTAAGTGATGATGTTAAGTGCCTTCAAATGTAATGGTTCGTGATTTGGTGGTCTACAAGCTATCTTTTACTAATGACAATGGCTAACAGTGTTGTTCTTGTACTCCAGTTTGAAGAATCTTATTGTTAGAGTGATTAGAGATTGTGCGGTTATTCCTGGTGATTACAATGTGCTTGTGGATGTCTCCTGATCATGCTCCTACATTCAGATTGGTCTGCAAGGTGTAATTCAGATTGTGCATGAAACATGTTCTTGAGAATACTTGTATTAACATCAGTCTTGGCCGACATGGTTGAATTCATCATCTGTGGAGATGCATCAAAGATTGTGATAGCGTGTTGTAGTGTGGAAGATTGTGTTTGAGTCCCTGCTAAGTCATGACGTGATCTGCATTCATTTATTTTCTTTGTAAATCTGTTTAGGTCCAGACCTATTATGATGTAACTTATGTTTGTCGACCTTGGAGATTGTTACAACGGTTGATGATTGTAATGCCAACCTTGATGATCATTCCAAGGTTAATGAAGTGTATAAATACTTGTAATTGAGTCGTGAAAATGTATCCAAGTGCGAAGATACGAAGAAAAAAGTGAAGGTAGCAGAGCAGAGTAGAGGTGTTTGTGCTTCAATGGAATTGAACCTTGGCATGGAGTAGATGTTGCTATCTCAGTTCAACCTTTTGGCAATGAGCCTCCCTTTAGCAGTGAGCCACCCATAGGCAGTGAGCCTTTCTTTGCAGTGTGCAATTTGGGTAGTGAGCCCTATAGGCAATGAGCCTTTATTTTTTGGTATTGATATAACTTATATATTTTTGTGGGCTAACACCCACTGTGCTTTTTCCCTTTTAGGGTTTTCCATGTAAAAGTCTGGTGTCTCCTGTGTTGAGTATGTTATTGTGTTGAGCTTCTCATTTTATGTGTTCTGAATACAAGTAATTGATAAGTTGATGATCATAATTGGTTAAAAATTTTAGGACAACTTATTCACCCCCTTCTCAGTTGTCTGGTGTAGTCCAACATAGGCTACACCACCCTGCAAGCCTCTCTACTAATCAACACAGGTTGGTGGGATGTCCAGTTTAATGCTTATGCTCTTTGTTTCTTTAACTTTGCACTGAAAAGATTCCAAAGATTCCAAAATTCAAAATTGATATTCAAAGGTGTTTGTTGTGATGTGCAGATGAAGAACAAAGCTCAAATGCGGACCCGTCGTGGCATCAAGAGGCTAAAGACAACCATACCTCTAAAAAAAAGAGAAGTTAGATTCTCGTCAGATGAAGACACTCAAGTTGCTAACGAGAGCAATCCTCAACTAGCTGATCCAGTTATTCAAGTCAATGCAACTGCTAGAAGAAAGAAGGTTTTAATTCAATGGGAGTGGAGGAAATAGGATATGGATTCAGCATTGAAAGATGCAGAGGATAATGGAATGTTGACAAGGAGTGCAACCAAAAAGTGGGGAATCCCTATGACAATGCTTAGCAACTGGTTAGGCAGTTTAACAGCAACATCAAAAAAGTCCTCCCATAGTATTGACAGCAGCTGAAAAGGGTTTGATAGTGGAATTGTGTAAAGAAATGGCAACAGTGGGCCATGGGCTGGAGATTATTAATCTCAAAGGAGAAGTCGTGCAAATTTTCCAAACATGACCAAACCCTTTTAGGGATGGGTTGTCTGGCAAGTCCTGGTGGATTGGGTTTAAAAGGTGTCATCCTAAATTGACATTGAGGACAACATAAGGACTTGATAGAGACAAAGCTCTAAACCTCAAGCCTATTGTTGTTGTTGCATTCTATGACACATTTTCCAAAGCATATGAAGCCAACCCATACAGACCACATAGAATTTGGAATTGTGACAAAATTAGAATTCAAGCTGGGAGAAATGGAGACATGCGGGTGTTGGCCAAAAGAGGTAGCAGAAGTGTTTCATACATAATTCCAAAGAGCAGGGAATGGATAACAATTTTATGCTGTGTTAATGCTATCAGACAGAGCATACCGGGGTCTTTCTTTTCAAAGGTAAAAAGTAGCTTAAAAACTACATTGCTAGTTACGAACTAGGTGCTTGCATGGCTGACCAACCCCACACTTGGATGACTAAAGAGTTGTTTATGAACTAGCTGCATCATTTTGCACAATCTGTTTTGGGTGGGGTATCACCGACAAATATGCACTTGCTCATATTTGATGGCGATAGAAGCCATGTAGCTGTGACAACCATCCAAGAAGCTAGGACTTTGGGTATTGATTTGTTGGCACTACCAGTACACACCTCACACAAATTATAGCCATTGGATGTGAGTGTATTTTCAGCATTCAAGTCATACTTCAAATCAGAAAGAGTAGTGTGGCTAGCAAGGTTTTCAAACATGGAAATAAAAAGAGTAGAATTGGCAGAATTGGGCAGCAAGTCATTTCAGAAAGCATTCACAGTTTCAAACATCACTGTTGAATTTAAAAGAACAGGTATATGGCCCCTCAATCCATATGCTCTAATGGAGGACATGCACCCCAATGACACTTTTCAGTTCAACATGCACGATGATGCTTCTACAGTGCAGAACATCCTTAGTCTTTCCGGGGTCGATGTGTCACAAGTGGAAGTTGCCAAAACAATGCTATCAGGCCTTGTAGATGGTCATTTAAATCCTACAATAGCAGACATAGTGGGAGAGGAAACAACTTTTCATGATTCACCTGAACCTATAGTGGGGGGTCAACTACTTGATGACATGGCTGAAAATCAACAAGAACAAAGCCTAGATGGACTTAGCCTTCTGTCTTCACCAAACCAGCCATTATGGTTGGTGGAGAGAGCCATGAATTGAGGAATTTATTTGCATCCCCAACAAGAAGGCAGCACATTTTCCTTGCCCTCTCCACTGCCCACATTGAATGTACCTGAAATGGTACATTACTATGCCGAGTGTGGAGAAGCTAATGGTGGAGATATTGCATATTTACGCCATGATACTGAGGCAGTTTGCAACGAGGCTGAACATAGCATTCATGGATATTCTAGCCAATCATTGGGTTCCCAAGTAGATTCACGCATCAACAAATTTTTGAAACTACCCATTCACATTGTGAAGGAAAAACCCAAGACTGTAGAGGATAGTGGAATTCGGTTGAGTCAACAGTCCCAACTATTAACAACAGATGATTACATGAACCTTTTAATGCAACAAGAGCAAAGGAAGAAATAAATTCAAGAGATAAAACTCTAAAAGAGATAACAGATTAAGGACAGAAAGGTAGAATGTGTTGTTGCAGGGGAATTGAAGGATCAAGCCAAACTAGATAGAGATCTTGTACGACAAGCAAGAGAATAGCAAAAAGTTTTACAAAGGTAGGAAAAGGAGTAGAAAAAAGAGCAAGAGAGGATTCAAAAGGAGTAGGATAAAAAGGAAAGAGTGCTTGAAATGGCAAGGAAGGATCTAGAGAGACAAAGGCGTTTAAGCAACCCCTTAAACCCTTTGCCAGAAAACCATGCATTGTTTAGGGAGATGGTGAACATTCATATCCCTATCTATCCTACAATTGTAACCCCATCCCATGTGACTAGCACTCAACTTCCAACTCTAACCCCATCCCATGTGACCAAAACTCACTTTCCAACTCTAACCCCATCCCATGTGACCAGTGTTAGGGTTAGTGTAGATCAAAGCAATAAACATTAACAATTATATGCAAATTAAATAACCCAAATATAACAATGAGGAATAACACAAAAGAGATCAACATAGAAATTTAACGCGGTTCACCCAATATGGGCTACATCCACAGAAACTCAGCCATCCAATGATTTATTTATCCAGTGCAAAACAGATTACAATCTTGCAAATACCTCGATGTACCATACATCCCAGTAGCTTATAACAAGCTTTTTGGAAGCTTCTAAAATTAGGGTTTTGTAATGTCATTTTTCTTTTGTTGTTTAACAAAAATTAACAACCGACCTCGAACCTTGGCGAGGATACATAACTTGTATATAGTACTTGCATGATCAGTCGCCACATACCAACAATCTCCCACTTGGAGACTGATCAGGCTCCACACCAAACAATCTCCCACTTAGAGATTAATCCTGGATGACACCGCTGCGCTTGTAGCTCCCACTGGATTATAGGCCTGGCTGGTTTCTTATAACCACCATTATCAGTTGTGAAGGCCAACAGAAGATGATGAGTGTAACTGCCTTTGTGAACATATTTGCAGGATTCTAACTTGTGTGAATTTTCTCTAGCTTCAACTGCCCATCCTCTAAAACTGATCAAATGAAGTGGTATCTAAGTTGTATGTGCTTAGTTTTTTAATGCAAAGCTGAGTTCTTAGCAAAATGAATGGCACTCTAGCTATCAGTGTACAAAGGGCTATCTTCTTGTCATTGCCCCAATTCTTCTATAAAATGTTGTAACCAAATCATCTCCTTGCTAGCTTCGGTACCAGCAACATACTCAGCTTCAGTGATTGAAAGCACAACAACCTTTTGCAGCCTTGAAATCCAACTGACTCCAGTACCTCCTACAGTAAAAACATCCCCTGTAGTACTCCTCCTGCTATCAATATCACATGCTAGATCAGAGTCAACATATCCTTTTAGAGTAGAATTTGTTCCTCCAAAACATAGTTTCTTTGAATTAGTACCTCTCAAATATTGGAGAATCCATTTTATAGCATTCCAATGTTCCATTCCTGGATTGCTCATATACCTGCTCACAACTCCCATTGCATGTGCAATATCTGGCCTTGTACATACCATTGCATACATCAAGCTGCCAACTGCTGATGCATATGGTATCTTAGACATTTTGTCTTCCTCCTCTTGTGTCTTTGGACACATCTCCTTAGTCAACTTAAAATGACTAGGCAAAGGTGTACTAACTGCTTTTGCATTCTGCATGTTAAACCTTTTCAACACCTTCTCTACATACTCACTTTGAGACAAAAATAATTTTTTGTTTGTCCTGTTCCATGTGATCCTCATACCAAGGATTTGTTTTGCTGCACCCAAATCCTTCATAGCAAATGAATTTGTTAATTTGTGCTTAATTTTATTAATATGCTACATGGTAGACCCGGTAACAATTATGCCATCAACATAAAGCAATAGGATAATATAGCTGCCATTACCTATTTTCTTAAAATAAACATAATAATCAGAATGACATCTTTTGTAACCTTGTTTAGCCATAAAACTATCAAATTTTAAATACCATTGCTGAGGTGCTTGCGTCAGGCCATACAAACTCTTCTTTAACCTACACCAATAATCTTCCTTACCCTTTGTAGAGGAAAACTAATGTCTTGTAGACTTAATTAATTAGGGGAAACCTATCTGAACAATCCACTCTATCACTATGCATTCCTACATTAAATTATCGACCAAGGAGCATAAGCTTATGATGGTACTTGCAAAGTATATGCCTTCAGGGCTCATATGGTTCCTAAATCATTCTATCTTAACTTTAAACAAACAAATCTACCTTGCTAGAATTGACAGAATTACAAAACAATGAGAACAGCTATAAATCCTAGTTGCTACGGGTACCTACAACAAGGTCTATAGATAACTATTACAACAAGGAAACTATAGAATTAACTAAATGAATTGACAAGAATGAAATGACTAACTGCTAATCTCCAGAGGATTTGTAAACACACTAATATGCAATTGTTCATGAACTATATCTATTTGATCAAAACATAATACTAACTTGAATTCAAATTATGATTAACAGAAAACTAATAAACCAACATTAAATGAAATGCAATAAACAAGGAGAGGATTAGTACCTTGAGTGGCCAGCTCAAGAGACTATCTTCCTCAACTGAAACCAAATCTAATCCAGATTCTACGTATCTTTGTAGCACATATTGAAGCTTAACTTATTCCATGCACATAATCAACTCATATCAAATTGTTCAACAATGAAATCTTTTCTACCATATCTAGATTGTATTCCATAAATGTAACATGCTCGAGTCTTTACACATAGAAAAGGAAATGATAACTAAACTAAACTCCTAACAACTTGACTCTGCTACCTTATATATCTCATCTTCCCCTTACTATATAAAATGGAGAGAGAGCCTTATTTATTAATTAACTGACTCTGATCATTTACCGCGCCTAGATGCTAGGTCGTGGAGTCAAGATCACATTCTTATTCTAACTAACTATAAGAAGAAGAATTCAAATCAAATTAGAAGTCTAATGCATGAACAACATCCATAATCATATTTGAAACAAATCCACTCCTTAATTTATTACTATCCATGATGCTCCATAATTGTCTTCAGTTGTCTCTACATTCTTAGCATTGAAACTCACACTTCTATTAACTCCTTTGTCTGCAACTTGCTACAAATGCTTGATCTCATCGTGACACGTCCAATTCTGCACATAGAATTAGTTCCCAAAGCATATACCACAAGCATTCTCCATGACTAACCATAAAAACATCTCATTTATACTTTTATACATATCTATATCTAATTCATTCATTAGATAATATGATCATCACATTCCATAGTAATACTATAAGTTTAAGTCTTAGAAGTATAAAGAAGGTCAACATGTCATAGTGCAAACATGGATAAATGTCTTAAAGGATGCTATGAAAGAAGTCTTTGAAGTATAAAAAGTAGCATAAAAGAAACTAATTATGCAGCCCATCATTCCCCCCAACTAACCTTTTGCTTGCCCTCAAGAAAAATTACTCAAACAGATACCTAGGAGAATGAATTATAATGTAAAACTATTTGCCTCAAGTCCATAACTACCCTGACACCCTCACCCTGTTGCAAATAGAACCCATTGTAGCATGAAAGCCTTTGTAGTCTGATAACTTCTGCAGTCCTGCATTCCTCTCCCTTTTCTCCTATCCAGTGTGGAACTGGATATAAGAGTAGAGGTGGATGGTAGGTAAGAGGCAACCATGCCACACCTTGATTCTCTAAAATTTGAATGTACCTATGTAATCTTTTAGACATGTTCATAAAGTTATGTAAGGAATGAGGTTCTTTCCATTGACGAGTAGGTGTCAAATTGATCCATCTGCTTTGCACATATCTAACACAACCTTGTAACATGGATCCCATCATTCTCTGTATCCTTCTATGATCCCTTATTCTTAAGTCCATAATGATTTTTCCTGGGCCCTTATGAGAGAGAAGTCTGTACCATTTTATGAGGATATCTTCAGGGTTAAATGCCTCTTGTATGATTGGTAGTGATACCTTCTCATATTCTTCATACATATCCATCAATTCTCCTCTCAACTTTTCATTATTTAGGTATGATGCTACTTCTCTCAGCTGTAAATCTCCAACATTTATGGAGGGATTCCATTATGTATCTTCCTCCAGCAGGTAGTTGTGCAAAAAAAACTCACATAACTGATCTTGTTGTTCTAGACTGACCTTTTGAAAATAACTGAAGAAATTGTATCTAGACTGTAGAGCTAGTTGGTCACTAACAAATCTATTGAATTTAAAACTAAGAAATTTCTCCTTTAAAAATAATGCATAAACCCTTGAAGGTGGTCTGCATTCAATGATTTCCATGGCCCTGTCAATTATGCCTGCCATCTTTGCCTCTAATTTCTTAATTTCAAGATTCTGGTTCTCAATTATTTCATTAAAATTTTCCTTTCTTTATCCCAATTCTCTTTGTCTTATTTTGACCTACTATTGACTTTCAGCAACTCAAAACCCAATGAAATAGTAGTATGGTATGTTGGAGTTCTTACCTCAGAAAATGATGGAGGGGGTTCCTTCTCCTCATTTGAGCTGATCTTGCTAATAGCTAATTATGCTAACAAGTCCAATTTAGACCCTTGATTCTATGTATGAATCCTCTCCTCTAATTCATGTATCCTCTTTTCTTTTTTTGTCTCCTTCTCTTCATACCTCTTTACTTGATCCTCCAGGGTTTTGATTCTGTTCAATGCCTCCTAAAGTTCTTTTTAGAGGTCTCTTTCTTCTAACAATTCATTTCTTTGCTCAAAATTGACATTACCACTATCATTGTTATTGGAAGCATTAAAAATTTCTTTAACAGGGCTACCAGGGGTTTCTTTTCTCATCTTTTTGGCAATAAATGGGTCTTCTGAGTTAGAGTCAGAAGAAGAAATATACCTTTTCTTCTTTGAAGAAACATTCATATCATCCTTATTTGCAGAGATATCATCTTCAAGTATATCAATAGGAACATTCCCAGGAACATTTCCTCTTTCCTCAGAATCTTGTCCCTGCTCAACAATCTTTTCTTCAGACGTCTATTTCCTCAATTTGCCTGATCTCCTCAGGGTAGTAGTTTCTTGTTCAATATCCCTTTTTATCTACTTTTTACCTTTCCCCTTCTGTTTCTCGTTTTCTTCCCTTGCATTGACATTTTTCTCTTTCTTTTTCCTTTTTGTCTTTTCTATGCTGATATCCTTTCCTTTCTTCTTCTTCTTTCCTTTCTTGCTTACAAGTTTTGGGGTCACATGTTCAGGAGGTGAAAATGAAGGTTCCCTTGTTTCTTTAGGTCTATTTTCAAGGATATTTTCCTCCTTCGGCTCTTCATGAACAGGTTCATCTTCAGGTTCAACATTGTATGGGGGTTCTTTTTCCTCCTCATGAGGTTGTTCCAACAAGGTGGAAATATCAACACAATCCTTAAAGGCCTCCCAATCAATTTGTGGGTATTGTATCCACAAAATCCTCTTAACCAGTAGTGCAATTAGACAATGATGAGACACCAAAGTATCTGCTGGCTTCTTTTGGTATTCTGAATCCATTCTCTTTAGGAAGTTGTAGAGGTAGTTTGGAACATTCACCAATTTCTCATTATGAAGATGGTTCAACAATTTAAAGTGCATAGTGTATAGCATATTATACCTCCCATCACAAGTGAAATACCTGATAATGTAGGTAGCACATTTGCCCCAGAAAAATGGCAGAGATAGGCATTTTGTACCTTGATTTGTTGAGTCTAAATGCTCACCTCGCTCGTAGAATTCTTCTCTGGCAATGGCTGCATCAGCTCAGGCTAGGTATTCTGACCCGGTGCGTGGTAGTCTAGTCACTTGGGCTATAGCTACCTCAGAAGCATCAACCATTAACCCTTTCACTACTGCTTCGTCACTTTGCAAGGTATTTACAAATTCTACGGCCATATCATTGTCATACTCTATCAATTTTAAGTACTCAAGCCATCCAACTCTGGTGAAGAGCGGTAAAACTAGCACATCTTCAAGAATTTCCTTGTGCACAGATGGCTCTCTCCTTACTAAGTCACCTCCCATGTCTATAATCCTTTGTATAATTCCACTTTGCCACCTTGCTAGACTTAACCCCTATTCATATCTCTCTTCAATTCCTCTTATTGCTCAGGGTTAACTAAATTTGACTTACGCAAAGATACTACGAAGGTAACTCTCACTAGTTATTTACACAGTACATAGGGATGACAACTCATTTGAAAACCAGTCGAAAAAAAATCAAGAATGACAACCCTTCCCCCCCAACTGAATGTGAAGTGACCTCACT
This sequence comes from Cunninghamia lanceolata, assembly GCA_027924645.1. Classification (NCBI taxonomy): domain Eukaryota; kingdom Viridiplantae; phylum Streptophyta; class Pinopsida; order Cupressales; family Cupressaceae; genus Cunninghamia; species Cunninghamia lanceolata. The sequence continues at coordinate 14,157,071 of BSBN01000040.1, forward strand.
CACATGGAAAAGGAAGTGGTAGGAAGTTGCAATTATTAACTGGAATGTTTTGAAATATTATCGCATGCATGAAGTAAATAGGGATAATGATAAATGCATAAAAAATAATTTTAATGGCAATCATGAAAAGTTACCTTTTGGACAATGCCTTGGAAAGAAATGTGGGAGCACTCTTAGAAAGGAGATATTGTGTACGATGCAATTAATTATCCAGAACTGCAAGGTCATGCATGCAAATGAATGGTGAGGTGGCACGTCAGCATGTGTGATTTGATTGAAGTGGTTGAAATTTGACACGTGAGGTACAACATGGTGATGAAGCAAGGTGTAGTGTATGGATTGAGTGGATTGGTGATGCATTGCATTGAAGACATCTATAGTTGTTGTAGGTTCTTGCAGCATTGTTCCAAAGTGCAGAGTATGAGAGTGATTAGAACAGGTGTAGAATTAATTAGGTCCCAACTGAAGGTTGTAAATAGGTCCCAACTAAAAGTGGTAAACAAGTCCCAGTTGAATGTTCTGAATAGGTCCCAGCTAAACGTAGTGAACATCATGGTAAAGGTGCGGTGTGTGCATGTGGTGATGTGTGTGCATGTGTTTGGAAAGTAAAAGAAATTATGCCTCAGCTATAGGGGTTCAGTATTTCAACTCAACCTCTGCATCACTAGTCAGGCCGTGTGGATCATCCTCTAATGCTGTGTCAACTAGTGTCATAGTATCCTCATCAAGAGTGCCAGAAGCACCATATGCAATAGCTAAGGAAACAATGAAGTCTTCCTTCTATAATGGCTTCTTATACAACTTTACCCTATGTCCATTTACCAAGAGTGAAAATCAGACCTCATCTATAGTTTGCAACTAAACTGCTCCATTTGGGAAAACTTGCATGATTTTGTATGGTCCAAGCCACCTAGATTAGAGCTTTCCATTGAAGTCTTTATACTTGGAGTCATATAAAAGTGCCCAATCACCGGCTGTAAATGCTTTGTTCTTGATATGACTGTCATGCCATTTGACCCTCTATTTCTGGACAACTTCAGTATGGTGGAGTGCCTCTAGCCTTATTTCATCCAGAGCATTAAGATGTTGAATCCTATCTTGTTGTGCTACTGTCAAATCCATCCCAAGCTCAACAGTTGTCCTTAATGTTTTATGTTCAAATTCAATTGGGAGGACTGCTATTTTTCCATAAACCAATTCATATGGGGTAAACCTTGTGGTAGTTTTCTAGGTGGTTCTATAGGACCAAACAGCCTCTAGCAACCTAGTAACCCAATCTTACCTATGGAGTTGTACTGTTTTGGTCAAGATGTTTTCCAGTTCTCTGTTGGTTACCTCAACCTGTCCATTGGCTTGAGGATGATAAGGGGTAGACTTTTTATGCTTTATTTGATACTCCTCCACTAACTTTGTGATTAGATCAGAGGTAAATTGAGGAACTTGATCTGTTACTATTTCCCTTGGCCCATCATATCTGGTGAAAATGTCCTCATATAAGAATTTAGCTACATTACCATCTCTTGCAAACTGCAATGCTTTGACCTCAACCCATTTTGTAAGGTAATCAGTACATACCAAAATATACTCCTTATTGTTGGAGGTTGGAGAAATAGGACCAACAAAGTCTAGTCCCACTTGTCAAAAGGAGCTAATGAGATTTGTGGTTGCAATGGCATGTCATCACTTTTAGTTGGTCTGCCCATTCTTTGACACCTATCATAGCCTCTTCTATATTTGATAGCATCCTTGTGAAGTGTTGGCCAATAATACCCTGTTGTCAAAATTTTGAAGGCTATTCTTTTTGTTGCAAAGTGTCCCCCACATGGTTCATCATGACAAGCCTTCATGATATCAAACACTTCATCGGCTCTGATGCATCTTCTCATGATGTTGTCTGGTCCAGTATAGAAGAGAAAACCTAAAATCCAAGAGTAAGGAAAGCATTTGTTAACAAGTTCTCTCCATTCTCTTGGTGAAAAATATCCTGGAATCTGCCCTGTAACCAAGTAATTTGCTATGTCTGTAATGCCCTGCTCTAAAAACCTTAGAAGACAACACATCAATGCAAGCAAAGCAGAATAATTTTTTTTTGTATAAATAACAGGGTAATGTTGAACAAATCTATACACATCGTTGACAAACAACTTGTCTTCCAAGGTCCCATGGTTGCATTACTTGAGAAATTAATCAACATAATTTACATGCATTACTAACTAACATCGGCAGAACATTCTAAATCTATTACACTAATGATTATACATATACATCTCCATTTCATGACATCAATTATATAATCAACTTGATCAAGATTACATGCACATATTCCAAGTCTATACAAATGAGTACGTTATTATGTAGTTTACATTATCACTATTCTAATTACATTTGGAATACATACATTATGAATCAATTGATACATAGGCTAGTACATGAGCATAATAAATGTCTTCATAAATAGGTACAAGATCTGATGTCTGATACACAATGAATGTCCCCCTCGCTTACGAGCAATGGCAAGGGAAGAACCAATGGATAAAGCTCTTCCTCCCGACCATGTGGAACCCTGAGGTCCACTCCCCGAGCTAGGAGTTAACATAAGGTTCCCACTACAACAAATAGTCAGGTAGACAGTAGACTATAAAAAAACACATGACTCTAACATCACAAGTCAATATCACAAACATCACAATAGTACTTCCAGAGGCCAACACATAACAACAGGGGAGAGTACAACTGGGGAATGCTAGGCTGCAGTAAGGAGAGTATCATCGCATGGCCCTAGCATGGGTTACCCAGGCTATCCATCACCAGAAGCTGGCCCCCATCTATGGTTACCCTGGTAGCCTCTCTAGGCACCGGCCCCATAGGGTGACACATGCGGCATCAACATTTCTTTCATGATGACAAGGAAGTTGATTTTTCCAACCACGGCCTTCTCATCTCATCCTTAGCCTGAACGAGCACTACAGGCATGAGTGAGGCATCCAATTATCTTGTTAGTGTGAAAACTACCCAACCCCTAGATTAATTATTAGGTTATCACTGGATTACCAACTTCCAATGGGTTACGTTGGCGGCCACTTTGGGCACCGGCCTCACATTGGAAGCCACTCCCCTATCTGCACCTAGGATACCCCATCTATCATGCCATGCACAAATCATCATAACAATAAACTAGGCATACACATTGCAAGGCATTAACCCTTTTGCAAACTATGGCATAATCACAAGGACATACTCTCAAAACATTATCCATGGCTTCCAGACGAAGTAACACATGAGAGATTTCCTCTTTACAGATGACATTGTGTCCCCATTGTCTTGTCCAACACAATATCTTATAACATACTTAGAACAAATAAACGATTGCAACATCCATGAAGGACTTAACCCCATACCATGTACATGAAAGCAAAAGATATAACCTATGCCTCTGGATTAACACTCTATTAACTTGCACAAAGAACCTCATTAAGATCAATAATCTAACATATGCTCAATTTTACTTTCTTGATGCAACTGAATTCACTATACACATAACTCCCATCTTAGTAACTCTCAATGTCAAACTTATTTAATAAATTTTCACAAGGATAACATAATAAATTCACTACCAGATTAAATTAATTAACACTCGTAACAATTCAAACTATAGTAATTGATACCTTCACTAAAATATTGAATCTTATATTACTATTTAATAATCTAATACACAATTTATATAATTGCACTTGTGTAGCTAATAGATACATATAATTATGCAAATTTTTCCTTGGAAAAGACAACTAATATTTGAGATAATAATAATAATAATAATAATAATAATAATAATAATAAAATAATAATAATGATAATAATAATAATAATAATAATAATATTCTATATTTAATTTGCAAAGAAGGCTGGTACCTTAATATTAAAACATAGTGTGTCATCGATTGTATTCTTACAATTAAGTTAAAATCACTACATGCAAATATTTATCAAAACAATTATGTAATTAAATTTTAAAAAATACAACTATCTTTATATCTCACTAACATAACTAAGGTAACCATCATTGTCATTCTAATAAATCAAATTAATTAAATAATTTCAATGTAATTTAAATTCAATACTGGCGGGTAACTAGAGGGCTCCTATTTAATTTATAACCATATAAAACTCTAAATCTCGTAGTATCTTATTAACTTAAGTAAAAGAAACAATTTGACTACTTCTACGTAAACATCAATTACAATACAAATTATTACCTTTTCAAAAGCAAAATTTATCTAACTATCAATTGAAGTTTCCAACAATATGCTACAATGAATACATACTTCCTATTAACACAAGTTACCTTCATACATTTAACTAACTTATAATGGACGGAGCTTTTCGCCCACACAACTAGAAATACAATAATTTTCTTATGAGCCTACATCATCCACTATCATCTATCCAAATAACATTTCAATCCAACACACTAACATATCATCAATCTCCTATAAACTAGTATTTTACCAATCTACAATTTCAAAAGAAAACACTTCAAATGTTTACGAAAATTCCCTAACATCACCATTTACTAGATTCAATTACCACAGCAAAAGTAGCACTTTTCTCCTATTTGCGAAACTTACCATCTAACAACCAAAACATATTATTCCCCTAAAGCAAGGACGCCGACTAACCTATTTCCACTATCAAAAACATCGATACTTAAAGGCTTCCTAGAGCATTGCTCAGGCTACCGTAAAAAAACAATTACCAACAGACCTATCTATCAAGGAACATGCTTGCTTTCTCAACGCGAAAGACTCCCTACCGACCCTACTGCCAATGGAACCAAACAAAGCCATATCAGCTTACCTTTATGACCCTACAAAGGTTGACCAAACACAGACGTCTATGACTGCGGTGAACCACCAATCAAAACAGCCCAAAATCTATAACGACAATAGCATCTAATAACAAGACGCTTAGCATAAGAGACTAACTGGCTTGCCGACCACACAACGCTGTGACGACTCCCTACTGCACAATGACGACGGCAGAGACAAACACATGCAACTGCACAAGGATATATCATTCTAACCTAAGTCGTTTTACAAGGCTTACAGGTGTTATATCGACAGCAGTGTCTAAAGCTGGTGACATAGCATGAAGTTTGCCCCCACTCTCAAAACGTGGCCTTCCAAAGAACTCACGGTCAACAGCTAACACAGGCAATGATTTATCATGATAAACTGCCCTAACAGTCAAGGATAAAGGACGTTCCATTTCCCATTTACGGTCAAAGTTAACAATCAAGCCAAACTGCCACCGACACGACATCCAAATGACTACCTCTAACCCAAGGCATCCCACGCAATCCCTTTAAGTTATACTGTGTCAGTGAAAAGAAGGATTGCCAGCTCGTCGATAGGTAGGAAGGGAAACTTCTATAAGTGGTCTCTCTTCATAAATAGGAACTTCACATTGTTGCTTCTACCACTATACGCACAAATAGTTTTTGACTTTCCACAACACTGGGTTATAGTAAGAAACATTAAGAAATGCAAGGTATAAGGAGGTCGTACGGCGGCCATCTGGCTGGGGAAGAGGAATACTAGAAGGAAAGATTAGGAGTTCAAAACTAGACAATAAGACAAGGAGAGAGCGTTGGATGTAATTCATCTGAGGTTTCAACAAGGACGCGCGTGCCTGGTAGAGAGTGAGAGCATTGTTGGCACAGAGAGACAGAAATGTTCAAAGACACATTGACAATAACATTATTAAAAGGCTACAGAAAGGTATTGATTCCAAGAATAGGCAAAATTTTATTGCAATGCATTGATCGTCTAATCAGAGATTTCCTATAATCTCACTCAATTAGTTTGTAGAGGAAGCAATATTGGAAACAAAAAAGGATATTAAAGTAAGATGCTATTATTGTCAAAGCAAATATCGGAGATGGAGAAGTGCATCAAACTTTGCTTGAAAGGAAAGGATTCGGTGCAAGATCCAATATCAGAGTGCAAGAAGGAACCAGACATTATCTCTAGGTTTGGGCTCAAGACAAGGAGAGGTTGAAAATACGACCATACATAAGGGTAAGGGTACAATGCAGAAATGGCTTGGAAGACTACCTGTACATACATGAAGTGTTCTGTGAAGGTGGCTACAGTGAATAGTTTCATGTTGTTTAAAGACAGACAAGTACCAACCAAACGAATCACTATACACAAGACTCATATACATCTGTCTACATGCTTCCAGATAGGTAATACTTCCAATGCACATGAAGAGTTACACGGTATCTCACAACCAACAAGAAGATTTATGATGCAGAAATTGTGAAGAAACTTCCTAGAGGAAGTAATGTTGGAGACACCAATTATTTTATTTTATTTTATTTTTATCAGGGTTTCACAGATGGAAACAAGGTATTACAAGGTGACATGGAAAAAGTGAGAAAGGACCTTCTGAGAAATGGTGGAGCATCTACAATAAACTCAGATGAAATTGACTAAATCAAGTTGCCACTGATTAGTAGTAGTAGCTATTTATTAAAAGAAAAAAAATAAACACATTGATGGGCATAAGGGTTACTCCTTCTCACAGGCAAGCCCCTTCTGTCTCAGAGGTAGATAAGTGAGATAAATATGTAGGAACATCAGGGGCAAGGCCTAATTAAAGCCTAACACTGAATCAACTGATCCACAAGATTGAGATCACCATGCAAGATTACAGAGTATGGGCACAAGAGTTCAGAGAGTTATTAAATTCCAATTTACCGAAGCAAGTTTCACATATAGGGCCAGCTAGATACTCACACAGAATTATGCTACAATCAAACATAACTTAAAATCTACAACATTTGTAAATTCACAGAGGGAGACGACCCACATACCCGAAATTTAGTTCCACCTCCAAATTTTCTTCAACTCCTGCAACCCAAAATTCTCTATTCTTCTCCACAATATCTCTATTTTCTTTTCTTCCAATTTTCTCTGCCCCCCAAAACAAGCATTCAATTCCTCAGATAAATGCAAAAGGTATCCTCTCTTCCCAACAACCCACTTTCTCAAAACAAGGGTTGAACTCCTCGGGTAAATGCAAAAACATTCCTCTCTTCTTCCAACAACCCACTTTCTCATGGGATTCAAAAATACACTATACCCAGGGATACCCATACCTCCAATCTATAATTGACAGCACTCGACATTCAATTTGCACATCCCCAAAATATTGTTTACATGATACCAGATGACAACCCCATTTTATTTTTTTTAACTTTAGAATATCATCTTTATTACTATCAATTTATTTTATCAAGATTGTAATTGTTTATTCATCTTACTTATGTATCTTGTTTTCTTTTAATTTATCAGCTTACAACTTGTGACTTATTATTTCATTTAATCATTTATCTAATTTATTTATTTATTTACTAATTCATGTTAATTTACCAATTATTAGACAATTAAATCATTTATAATTAATAACAACACATACTTTCCCTAGTAAATGTTTATTTAACATTAGCTTAATTTTAACCTTATTTATAATAATGTATTAACGAAGCATAAATCAACATTTTAAATTGGATAAACCCAACTTACTGGATGATACCTGACCCCATGTAAAGCCATAGGACATGACGATAGGATAACGACAATCAGTCCAACTAACGGTGATGACAAGATACAATACTAAGAACTCATCCTCTTTGAGGATGTTGACTGAGTAGGGAACCTTATGCTAACTCCAATCAACAACTCCATTGGCTAGGGCACGCTCAGACCTGATAGTTTAGGTGGAGTCGATACCTGGTACCTACATCCTGCAGCAAACAACAAGGTTGTACATGTATACATATATAAACATGTAATCATAAACATAATGAACAGAAGTCGCAGCGTGGCAGGATACTCGAACACGAGTAATGCAACACTGTTCTGTTCATGTAAACACATCATTAAATAACTATATCCATTACCAATAATGCATCATAATCATAATTGAATAACACATTAACCTCAGAATAACATTAGTCTATAATCACCAAATATGTCCATCATGATCAAGGAGAACATAAACCATAACATACTAGTCCAAATGTCTCGAAACTATAAATATGCAATATAAAACTATCAACTATACTAGAACTGTCATAGGAAATATGAGAACATAAACCCTAACATACTAGTCCAAATGTCTCAAAACTGTAAATATGCAATATAAAACTATCAACTATACCAGAACTGTCATAGGAAATATGAGAACATAAACCCTAACATACTAGTCCAAATGTCTCGAAACTATAAATATGCAATATAAAACTATCAACTATACCAGAACTGTCATGAGAATAACATCTATCACAAGTCAAAAGTGAGGGGCATTACATCCTCCCCCCTGGAACTAGGCTTACTCCTAGAAGCCTGCAAATAAGTGAGGATATAATTCCCTCATCCTGGTAGCATCCTCCCAAGTAGCGGAGGTCTCATCATTAGGGTCCCATTGGACCCTGACCTGCTCCACATCTCTACCCCTGAGAGTGAGTCTCCTGTGCTGAAGAATGCCTACGGGCTCCAAAGCCAGCTGCATGTCCTCTACCTATAGAGTAGTCCAATCAAGAACATGAGCAATATCCAGATAGTAAGGTCTAAGTACAGAAACATGAAACACATCATGGATGCGTGCAAGGCTAGGCAGCAAAGCAAGACGATAAGCAACTGGACTGATCCTCTCCAACACCTCAAAAGGTCCAACAAAGCGTAGTGCTAGCTTAGAGCCCTTCCCATAGCGGATTGGACTCTTTCGCGGTTGCACATGCAAGAACACCTGATCTCCAACAGAAAACTGACAATCAATCCTATGAGCATCTGTATACTTTTTCTGCCTATCCTGAGCTGCCACCAAATGTTCTTTAATCCTCTCGACCTGCTGCTCCATATCTCTAAGCATGTCCGGCCCCAGAAGAACTCTATCCTCCGAATGATCCCAACTCAAAGCGGTCCTACAAGGACGACCATACAAGGCCTGAAAGGGAGACATGCCAATAGAACTATGATAACCATTATTATAGGCAAACTCCACTAGGTAGAGGTAATCCTCCCAATGGCTCTGCTAATCCATAACATACATCCACAACATATCCTCGAGAACCTGATTAACCCTCTCAGTCTGACCATCAGTCTCAGGATGATAAGCTGAACTAAAGTTCAGCTGTGTCCCCAAGGCATTCTGCAAGGAAGTCCAAAGGGCAGAAGTGAACACTAGATCCCTGTCAGAGATGATCCTACGAGGAATCCCATGGAGTCTGACGATGTCCTCCATGAACACTCTAGCCACCGTAGAGGCATTGTAAGAAGCACAGACAGGAGAAAAGTGAGCTACCTTCGTCAACCTATCCACAATGACCATAATAGCATCGTGTCACCGAGAGACATCGGCAAACCAACAATGAAGTCTATCGAAATGATATCCCACTTCCACTCTGGAATCAAATGAGGTTGCAAAAGACCTGCAGGGTGCTAGTGCTCCACCTTCACCCTCTGACACTCAAGACATCTCGACAGAAAATCAGTAATATCCCGCTTCATACCACTCCAAAAGTACAGTTGACGCAGATCTGCATGCATCTTCTTAACACCCAGATGAGCAGAATAGGGTGCCTAATGTGCCTCAGACAAAACTAGGGTGCGAAGACCCTCAGAATTAGGAACATAGAGATGAACCAACTGTCGCAAAAGACCATCTGACTCAAAAGAGTAACCGGAGAACCTACCCGCTAAAGGTCTACCAGACTCAATCTCGGATCTCACCTCCTGGCACCAACTATCAGTAGGAAGAGTAGCGAGAATCTGACCTCTCAAATCAACTGTAAGAGAAATTGCTGAGATCTCATGCCTCCGATGACTAAGAGCATCTGCTACCACATTCTCCTTGCCTTGAATATATATGACCTCAAAGTCATACTCACACAAGAACTCCATCCAACGCCTTTGCCTTGCATTCAAGTTTGGCTGCGTGAAAATATACTGCAAACTCAAACCGATGCCCTAACAGAAAGTGCCTCCATCTCACCAAGGCATGCACAACTGCTGCTAACTCTAGGTCATGAGTGGGATAGTTCAATTTGTGATCCTTGAGTTTGCGAGACTCATAGGCAATCACGTGACCATCCTGCATCAGAACTGCTCCCAAACCCTCCAAGGAAGCATCAGTACAAACAACAAAGTCCCTATCAGGATCAGGAATTGCTAAGATAGGTGTACTGGTCAGCTGTTCCTTAAGAGTCTAAAAAGCTGCCTGACATTGTTCTGACCAAACGAACTTCTTCCCTTTCCTCTAAAGAGAAGTAATAGGGTGAGCGATTCTTGAAAACCCCATGACGAAGCGACGATAGTAACCTGCCAACCCCATAAAACTACAGACCTCAAAAACATTAGTGGGTGCAGGCCAATCCATAATAGCTTGGATCTTCGAGGGGTCCACTACAATACCCTCTCCAGAGATGACATGACCCAAATACTTAACCTCTATCTGGAAGAACTCACATTTTGACAAATTAGCATAAAGTTTGTTTTCTCTCAGACACTGCAACACCTGATGCAAATGCTCCTCATGTTCCTCCATAGTCCTTGAATAGATCAATATATCATCAAGAAATACGAGGACAAATCGATCGAGATAAGTGCGAAACACACCATTCATTAAGCTCATGAAAACTAATGGTGCATTCGTCAACCCGAATGGTACCACTGTGAACTCATAATGTCCATAATGGGTGTGAAATGCTATTTTGTGAATGTCTGCTTCAAAAATTTGCAACTGGTGATATCCCAACTTAAGGTTAATTTTAGAGAATACCTTAGCTCCTTTGATCTGATCAAACAAATCATCGATCTGAGGCAAGGGATACCTATTTCTCACTGTTACCTTATTGAGCTGCCTATAGTTGATACATAGCTGTAGAGATCCATCCTTCTTTTTCACAAAGATCACAGGTGCTCCCCAAGGAGAAACACTAGGTCGAATGAACCCCTTGGCTAATAGCTCCTCCAACTGCAGTCGAAGCTCCTTGAGCTCCTGAGTGGTCATCCTGTATGGAGCTCATGAGATAGGCTCTGCACCAGGAATTAGGTCAATCCTGAAATCGATGTCACGCTTAGGTGGCATCCCTGGAATATCAGAAGGAAAAACATCCGCATGCTCCCTCAGGAGTGGGTGATCGTCAAGAGATGCCTCTCGACTCTCCTCCATCCTCCAAGTCACCAACAGTTACTGCAAAAAATTGACATCCCTGACGCACGCATCTCTTGAGTTGCATAGCAGAGATCATACATAGGGAAATAGGTCTCTGAACTCCTACAACCTCAACCTCAACACCAAAATCATCCACACATCTAACAGACTTATGCCGGCAATCTATCACTGCCTGATGGGCCTCCAACTAATCCATCCCCAAAACTATGTCATATGAACCCAGGGGTAAAATGCGAAGGTCCACAGAAGTAGATAGAGAGCCAATCATCAAATTACACTCTAAAACTAAAGACTCAACTACTATCTTAGACTCGGAAGCTAACTCAACCTGCCACCTATCATCTTGCTTTGTTGCCACTAAGCCACAACACTCCACAAGGGAATGAGATATAAATGAATCAAATGCACCGGAATCAAATAGAACAGAAAAATCAATACCTCGCATGTGACCAGAAGTCTCCACCACGGTGCCCTGATGCTCTGCCTACTGGTTATCTACCGCTACAAAGACTCAGTGTGACCTACCTGCATCACCAACCATTGGCTCAGATGCCACCAGTCAATGTCCAAGTCTTGATGCACCCTTCTGCGGCACTGTACTAGACTACTGGAAAGTACTAGACTACATAAACCTATGTCACCCTGGAAAGTACTAGACTACTGGAAACTACCTCTGCTCACTACAGAGTGTGTACTCTGAGCCGGCTGAGCAAAATGGTTGCGCTTATTGCGCTGCCAAGTTCGGTCTTTCTTATTTTGAAACCTATTACCTTGTTGATGCTAAGAATTCTTCGATTTGGACTGTGAATACTGCTGCTGCTGACCACCCTTTGAGGGTGCATGAGAACCTGATGCTTGAGTGTGACCACCTCGAGAACCATATCCTAACGAAGGTGCACTGCCAATGTGTACACCTGTATGTCCACCGAGGCCCATAGCCAAATTTTCCTTCACTAGCTGGGCTTTCTCCATGGCAACCTCCATAGTCTTAGGTTTGAATACTCGAACCCCTCCACTAATTTGGGCATTCAAGCCCCTGATAAAATGCTGCACCAACATAGACTCGTCATCCCTGATACCTGCATACTATTTGAGCTCATAAAATCTGCGCTCATACTGCTCAACTGTCATGGCCAACTGCCTTAGCTCATGAAACTCGTCTGCTTGACGCTACCTCCAATGGTCAAAAAGAAAGCGGCCTCTGAATCTCTCTACAAACAACTCCTAAGACACAGTGCTAATGTCCAAATGTAGCTTTTGCTCCTCGAGCCCCCACCAAGTCGAAGCAAACCCTCAGAGATGCAAAATGGCACATCTGGCTTTTGTGTTGCTGCCATACGGATGCATGGTGAAACACCTACCTAAGTCCAATAACCAGGTCTCTGCCTCAAGTCCTCTACCAACTCCATCAAAGGTGGGAGGGCATGCTCTCAGCAAATCCCTCATATGGCTGGCTAGTGTGGCCTCCTGCTTAGCTGTCAACTCCCTATGCCTGGGAGACCTCTCTTTCTGTCTATGACCTGACTGGTCTACCCCCTGACCACCTCTGAGCTGCTCACCCTCCTGTCTGGGGCCTAAACAAGCAAGGGCCTCCTCAAGAATCTATCTCAACTGGGCTCCATCAGGCTGACCCTAACCCTCCATGTTCTGACCCCCGCCTTCATGGCCACTCCCATGAGGAGAACTGGGAGGAGGAATTCCGCCACCACCTCTCCCACGACCCCTACCTCTGCCTTGACCTTGGCCCCTACGTCTAGGCATCTGCCCTACACACAAAAGGTAAATTATTACATTAAGAAAAGGGTCACAACAAGAGTTAAATCATTCTATAGAGTTTAAGCACTAGGTTACATAATGGGCTCAAATATAACCAAGGTACCTAGGGTTTAAACTTCACTCTGATACCAGATGTAATGCCCCGCTATGAAAACCTTAGAAGACAACACATCAATGCAAGCAAAGTGGAATAAATTTTTTTTTGTATAAATAATAGGGTAACGTTGAACAAATCTATACACATCGTTGAATAACAACTTGTCTTCCAAGGTCCCATGGTTGCATTACTTGAGAAATTAATCAACATAATTTACATGCATTACTAACTAACATCGGTAGAACATTCTAAATCTATTACACTAATGATTATACATATACATCTCCATTTCATGACATCAATTATATAATCAACTTGATCAAGATTACATGCACATATTCCAAGTCTATACAAATGAGTACGTTATTATGTAGTTTACATTATCACTATTCTGATTACATTTGGAATACATACATTATGAATCAACTTATACACAGGCTAGTACATGAGCATAATAAATGTCTTCATAAACAGGTACAAGATCTGATGTCTGATACACAAGGAATGTCCCCCTCGCTTACGAGCAACAGCAAGGGAAAAACCAATGGATAAAGCTCTTCCTCCTGACCATGTGGAACCCTGAGGTCCACCCCCCAAGCTAGGAGTTAACATAAGGTTCCCACTACAACAAATAGTCAGGTAGACAGTAGACTATAAAACAACACATGACTCTAACATCACAAGTCAATATTTCAAACATCACAATAGTACTTCCAGAGGCCAACACATAACAACAGGGGAGAGTACAACTAGGGAATGCTAGGCTGCAGTAAGGAGAGTGTCATCGCATGGCCCTAGCATGGGTTACCCAGGCTATCCATCACCAGAAGCCGGCCCCCATCTATGGTTACCCTGGCAGCCTCTCTAGGCACCGGCCCCATAGGGTGACACATGCGGCATCAACATTCCTTTCATGATGACAAGGAAGTTGATTTTTCCAACCACGGCCTTCTCATCTCATCCGTAGCCTGAACAAGCACTACAGGCATGAGTGAGGCATCCAATTATCTTGTTAGTGTGAAAACTACCCAACGCCTAGATTAATTATTAGGTTATCACTGGATTACCAACTTCTAATGGGTTACCCTGGCGGCCACTTTGGGCACCGGCCCCACATTGGAAGCCACTCCCCTATCTGCACCTAGGAGACCCCATCTATCAAGCCATGCACAAATCATCATAACAATAAACTAGGCATACACATTGCAAGGCATTAACCCTTTTGCAAACTATGGCATAATCACAAGGACATACTCTCAAAACATTATCCATGGCTTCCAGACGAAGTAACACATGAGAGATTTCCTCGTTACAAATGACATTGTGTCCCCATTGTCTTGTCCAACACAATATCTTATAACATACTTAGAACAAATAAACGATTGCAACATCCATGAAGGACTTAACCCCATACCATGTACATGAAAGCAAAAGATATAACCTATGCCTCTGGATTAACACTCTATTAACTTGCACAAAGAACCTCATTAAGATCAATAATCTAACATATGCTCAATTTTACTTTCTTGATGCAACTAAATTCACTATACACATAACTCCCATCTTAGTAACTCTCAATGTCAAACTTATTTAATAAATTTTCACAAGGATAACATAATAAATTCACTACCAGATTAAATTAATTAACACTCGTAATAATTCAAATTATAGTAATTGATACCTTCACTAAAATATTGAATCTTATATTACTATTTAATAATCTAATACACAATTTATATAATTGCACTTGTGTAGCTAACAGATACATATAATTATGCAAGTTTTTCCTTTGAAAAGACAACTAATATTTGAGATAATAATAATAATAATAATAATAATAATAATAATAATGATAATAATAATAATAATAATAATATTCTATATTTAATTTGCAAAGAAGGCTGGTACCTTAATATTAAAACATAGTGTATCATCGATTGTATTCTTACAATTACGTTAAAATCACTATATGCAAATATTTATCAAAACAATTATGTAATTAAATTTTAAAAAATACAACTATCTTTATATCTCACTAACATAACTAAGGTAACCATCATTGTCATTCTAATAAATCAAATTAATTAAATAATTTCAATGTAATTTAAATTCAATACTGGTGGGTAACTAGAGGGCTCCTATTTAATTTATAACCATATAAAACTCTAAATCTCGTAGTATCTTATTAACTTAAGTAAAAGAAACAATTTGACTACTTCTACGTAAACATCGATTACAATACAAATTATTACCTTTTCAAAAGCAAAATTTATCTAACTATCAATTGAAGTTTCCAACAATATGCTACAATGAATACATACTTCCTATTAACACAAGTTACCTTCATACATTTAACTAACTTATAATGGACGGAGCTTTTCGCCCACACAACTAGAAATACAATAATTTTCTTATGAGCCTACATCATCCACTATCATCTATCCAAATAACATTTCAATCCAACACACTAACATATCATCAATCTCCTATAAACTAGTATTTTACCAATCTACAATTTCAAAAGAAAACACTTCAAATGTTTACTAAAATTCCCTAACATCACCATTTACTAGATTCAATTACCACAGCAAAAGTAGCACTTTTCTCCTATTTGCGAAACTTACCATCTAACAACCAAAACATATTATTCCCCTAAAGCAAGGACACTGACTAACCTATTTCCACTATCAAAAACATCGATACTTAAAGGCTTCCTAGAGCATGGCTCAGGCTACCATAAAAAAACAATTACCAACACACCTATCTATCAAGGAACATGATTGCTTTCTCAACGCGAAAGACTCCCTACCGACCCTACTATCAATGGAACCAAACAAAGCCATATCGGCTTACCTTTATGATGCTACGAAGGCCGACCAAACACAGACGTCTACGACTACGGTGACCCACCAATCAAAACAGTCAAAAATCTATAATGACAACAACATCTAATAACAAGATGCTTAGCATAAGAGACTAACTGGCTCGCCGACCACACAGCGCTGCGATGACTCCCTACTGCACAATGACGATGGCAGAGACAAACACATGCAACTGCACAAGGATATATCATTCTAACCTAAGTCATTTTACAAGGCTTGCAGGTGTTATATCGACAGCAGTGTCTAAAGCTGGTGACATAGCATGAAGTTTGCCCCCACACTCAAAATGTGGCCTTCCAAAGAACTCACAGTCAATAGCTAACACAGGCAATGATTTATCATGATAAACTGCCCTAACAGTCAAGGATAAAGGACGTTCCATTTCCCATTTACGGTCAAAGTTAACAATCAAGCCAAACCGCTAGCGACACGACATCCAAATGACTACCTCTAACCCAAGGCATCCCACGCAATCCCTTTAAGTTATACTGTGTCAGTGAAAAGAAGGATTGCCAGCTCACCGACAGGTAGGAAGGGAAACTTCTATAAGTGGTCTCTCTTCATAAATAGGAACTTCACATTGTTGCTTCTACTACTATACGCACAACTAGTTTTTGACTTTCCACAACACTGGGTTATAGTAAGAAATGTCAAGAAATGCAAGGTATAAGGAGGCCGTATAGCGGCCATCTGGCTGGGGAAGAGGAATACCGGAAGGAAAGATTAGGAGCTCAAAACTAGACAATAAGACAAGGAGAGAGCGTTGGATGCAATTCATCTGAGGTTTCAACAAGGACGCGCGCACCTGGTAGAGAGTGAGAGCATTGTTGGCACAGAGAGACAGAAATGTTCAAAGACACATCGACAATAACATTATTAAAAGGCTACAGAAAGGTATTGATTCCAAGAATAGGCAAAATTTTATTGCAATGCATTGATCGTCTAATCAGAGATTTCCTATAATCTCACTCAATTAGTTTGTATAGGAAGCAATATTGGAAACAAAAAAAGAGATTAAAGTAAGATGCTGTTATTGTCAAAGCAAATATCGGAGATGGAGAAGTGCATCAAACTTTGCTTGAAAGGAAAGGATTCGGTGCAATATCCAATATCAGAGTGCAAGAAGGAACCAGACATTATCTCTAGGTTTGGGCTCAAGATAAGGACAGGTTGAAAATACGACCATCCATAAGGGTAAGGGTACAATGCAGAAATGGCTTGGAAGACGACCTATACATACTTGAAGTGTTATGTGATGGTGGCTACAGTGACTAGCTTCATGTTGTTTAAAGACAGACAAGTACTAACCAGCCGAATCACTATACACAAGACTCATATACATCTGTCTACATGCTTCCAGATAGGTAATACTTCCAATGCACATGAAGAGTTACATGTTATCTCACAACCAACAAGAAGATTTATGATGCAGAAATTGTGAAGAAACTTCCTAGAGGAAGTAATGTTGGAGACACCAATTATTTTATTTTATTTTATTTTTATTAGGGTTTCACAAATGGAAACAAGGTATTACAAGGTGACATGGAAAAAGTGAGAAAGGATCTTCTGAGAAATGGTGGAGCATCTACAATAAACTCAGATGAAATTGACTAAATCATGTTGCCACTGATTAGGAGTAGTAGCTATTTATTAGAAGAAAAAAAATAAACACATTGATGGGAATAAGGGTTACTCCTTCTCACAGGCAATCCCCTTCTGTCTCAAAGGTAGATAAGTGAGATAAATATGTAGGAACATCAGGGGCAAGGCCTAATTAAAGCCTAACACTGAATCAACTGATCCACAAGATTGAAATCACCATGCAAGATTACAGAGTATGGGCACAAGAGTTCAGAGAGTTATTAAATTCTAATTTACCGAAGCAAGTTTCACATACAGGGCCAGCTAGATACTCACACAGAATTATGCTGCAATCAAACATAACTTAAAATCTACAACATTTGTAAATTCACAGAGGGAGACGACCCACATACCCGAAATTTAGTTCCACCTCCAAATTTTCTTCAACTCTTGCATCCCAAAATTCTCTGTTCTTCTCCACAATATCTCTATTTTCTTTTCTTCCAATTTTCTCTGCCCCCCCAAACAAGCATTCAATTCCTCGGATAAATGTAGAAGGTATCCTCTCTTCCCAACAACCCACTTTCTCAAAACAAGGGTTGAACTCCTCGGGTAAATGCAGAAACATTCCTCTCGTCTTCCAACAACCCACTCTCTCATGGGATTCAAAAATACACTATACCCAGGGATACCCATACCTCCAATCTACAATTGACGGCACCCGACATTCAATTTGCACATCCCCAAAATACTATTTACATGATACGAGACGACAACCCCCCCTTTTTTTAACTTTAGAGTATCATCTTTATTACTATCACTTTATTTTATCAAGATTGTAATTGTTTATTCATCTTACTTATGTATCTTGTTTTCTTTTAATTTATCCACTTACAACTTGTGACTTATTATTTCATTTAATCATTTATCTAATTTATTTATTTATTTACTAATTCATGTTAATTTACCAATTATTAGACAGTTAAATCATTTATAATTAATAACAACACATACTTTCCCTAGTAAATGTTTATTTAACATTAGCTTAATTTTATCCTTATTTATAAAAAAGTATTAACCAAGCATAAATCAACATTTTAAATTGGATAAACCCAACTTACTGGATGATACCTGACCCCATGTAAAGCCACAAGACATGACGATAGGATAACAACAATCAGTCCAACTGACGGTGATGACAGGATACAATACTGAAAACTCATCCTCTTTGAGGATGTTGACTGAGTAGGGAACCTTATGCTAACTCCAATCAACAACTCCATTGGCTAGGGCACACTCAGACCTGATAGTTCAGGTGGAGTCGATGCCCGGTACCTGCATCCTGTAGTAAACAACAAGGTTGTACATATATACATATATAAACATGTAATCATAAACATAATGAACAGAAGTCGCAGCGTGGCAGGATACTCAAACACGAGTAATGCAACACTATTCCGTTCATGTAAACACATCATTAAATAACTATATCCATTACCAATAATGCATCATAATCATAATTGAATAACACATTAACCTCAGAATAACATTAGTCTATAATCACCAGATATGTCCATCATGGTCAAGGAGAACATAAACCATAACATACTAGTCCAAATGTCTCAAAACTGTAAATATGCAATATAAAACTATCAACTATACCAAAACTGTCATAGGAAATATGAGAACATAAACCCTAACATACTAGTCCAAATGTCTCGAAACTGTAAATATGCAATATAAAACTATCAACTATACTAGAACTGTCATGAGAATAACATCTATCACAAGTCAAAAGTGAGGGGCATTACAATGTCTGCATACCATGGTGTGTGTATAGTGAGAGAAAATAGATGCTCATTAGGAAAGGAATCATCAACCATACCATCTAAGGATTGAGTGGGCAATCTAGATAAAAAGTTAGTAACCACATTAGCCTTACCGAGCTTGTCAACAATTGTGATATCAAATTTTTGAAATAATAATAACCATCTGACCAGCCTGCTACCCACTATTGGTTTGTTCATCAGATATCTGATGGCTGTGTGATCTGTATGAATGAATACTTTATAGCTGGTTATGTAGTGTCTGAACTTGTTTATCACATAAACAACTACCAACATTTCTTTTTCTATTACTGTGTAGTTTAGCTCAGCTCCTTGCAAGTTTTTACTGATGTAGTAAATTACATATTCCTTGTTGCCTTCTTGTTGGCCTAAAATTGTCCCAATGGCAAACTCTGATGCATCAGTGTGAATATGAAAGGGTAGTTTCCAATTTGGACCTCTCAAGACTGGGGCTTGTGCCAGGGCTGTTTTCAATTTTTCAAAAGAATGTTGACATTCCAGTGTCCAAGCAAATTCAATATCCTTAGATAGAAGTGCAAACAAGGGAGTAACAATTTTGCTAAAATCTTGAATAAACCTTCTATAATAACCTGCATGCCCAAGGAAACTTCTAACATCCTTCATTTTTTGTGGAATAGGTAGTGTAGAGATTATTTCTATCTTCTTTTGGTCAACTTGGATACTTGTAGATGAAATAAAATGTCCCAACACCACTCCTTTAGTCATCATCATAAAATACTTTTCATTACTTAAGGACAAATTGTGCTCTGTGTATCTTTTCAAAACTTTTTCAAGATTCTGCAAAGCCTCATCAAATGCTTCACCATATGTGGTGAAGTCATCCATATAGATCTCCATGCTATCATGAGCAAAATTAGAAAAAATACTGAGGATTGCCCTTTGAAAAGTAGCTGGAGCATTGCACAGTCCAAATGGCAAAATAGAGTATGCATAGGTCCCCCAGGGACAAGTAAATGTAGTTTTATCTTGATCTCTTAGAGCAATCTTTATCTGATTATATCCGCTAAAACCATCAAGAAATGAGAACTACTTCTTTCTGCCAAAGAATCTAGGACTTGGTCAATAAAGGGCAATGGAAAGTGATCTTTTTTGGTGGCAGTGTTGAGTTCTCTGTAGTCAACACAAACTCTCCACTTGCCACCCTTTTTAGGAACTATCACCAATTGTGAAACTCATTTGCTGTCTGAAATGGGGTAAATAAAACCTGCATCCAGAAGTTTTTGAAGCTCAGCCTTGACTATGTCCCTTAGAGCAGGATTCATACATCTTTGTTGCTGCCTGATAGGTCTAAAGTTAACATCAATATAGATCTTATGCATGCAAAGATTTGGGTCAATGCCTTTCATATCATTGTAATCCCATACAAAAGTTGTTGAATTGGACTATAGGACATTTTGAAGGGATTGCTCCTATTCTTTATTCAAGGCATTATTAATAGTCAACATCTTTCCAGGCTGTATCTCTAATGGTTTAGTCATTTGTTGAATGGAAGACAAATCAAGGTTAGGAAAGACTGGTAGATGCTGCTGGGGTAGTAAGGCATGAAACAATTGGGAGATTTCTTCTGTGGAGCTGCTAGGTATGATACTGCTCAGTGGGTCTTGCAAACAAGACAGGTAGTCTTACTGTTGTGGGTGCCTCCCATAGTCATTTTGGATAATGTGTGCCAATAACTCATCTTCATCTTGGATATCCAACAAAGGACTACATTCAATGGTCATCAGGGTTTGCAAGGAATAACTATCTTCTTCTAGAGTGGGCCAAATAGTTTGCTCCAATTCATGGTATGGTTGGGCTGGTTGATACAACACCAATTTCTTGGTAATGGTTCCATTAGATATAATCATGTTTCCTTACTGGCAACCTATAAATGCATCAGCTGTAGCAAGCCATGGTCTGCCTAGTATAAGAGGGTAACCAACAAGATTGAATTTAGGTTCTAAAACAATGAAATCATTAGGATATTCCTAGGCATCTAATGTAATGACTAAGTCTTCAATGATACCTTCAGGTTTTACTGTTGACCTATCATCCAATTGCAGGACAATCTGAGTAGGTCTAAGATTGGTTAATTACAACATTTGCATTGTGTCCTTAGTCATGACATTTATTGTTGCACCCAAGTCTATTAAGGTATTCTTGATTAGGGCTCCATTGATCTTGACATCGACCACTGGACTTCCTAGATCGGTGTACTTAGGAACAGTGATATTTCCTAACATGATGTCTGTAAGGTTACTTAGGACATGGACTATTTTTGGGTCTATTCTTTTTCTCCCTAGTTTCTTGATACAGAGATCCCTGATTGTCTTAGTGTAGATAGGAATATCTTTGATGGCATGAATCAAGGGTATCTTTATGTTTATATCTTGCAACTGTCGTATAAGGTCATTGGTAGGTTGTTCTGGCTATTTTTGGATGACCAAGCACTCAGGGAAAGGAGGCTTAGGGTGTGATATAGATTAAGGTTCCTGAACTAGTTCAGGTTCCAAAGATGATTCATCTAAGGCTTCCTCCATGGGTTCTCCATCCTCCAACTCTGTGATTTGGGGAGATGAAGGACCTATAAGGTGTTTCCCTGATCTGAGGTGAACATTACTTACCTCAACTTCATAGGTGGGGTACTGCATTACCTCATTAGTATAAGCCTGTTGAACAGGCTTGTTGTTAGGGTTAGGTGTAGGTTGGGTAGGAATTTGGGTAGGTCTAGGAGGTTGATTTGGAGGTGATGGTGGAGGCATGATGGCTTGCTGCTATGGTTGAGGTGGAAGCAAGGGTTGCTGAGATTGGGCATTTGGCTACCATGGTTGGCCCTTGTTCCATTGAGGTTATCATTGTTGTTGTTGAGTAGGCCATTGGGGGTTATAGGTAGGGCCTTGGAAAGTCTGCTGAGGCCATCGTTGCTATTGGTTCCACCCTACCTATGGAGTAGACCATGGTGGGTTTTGCCAAGCATTTGGATTAGCAGGCCAGGGCTGGTTATTCCAAGCAGAAAAATTTTGATTGGCAGCAGGAAAAGATGAATTATAATTAAGTGGATCAGGGGACATACCTTGACTTTGCTACCAAGGTCTTCTTTGAGCAATAAAGAATAGTTGCCCATCATCACCTTCAAATGGTTGAAGTTCTAGTTGTTCAATCTTCTCCTGCTGGATACTGGCTACCCTTTTGCATTTACAATTGGCCTTCCTTTGTCTACAACTTGGGCAGTATTCAGTGAGCATTGCATCTACCTCTTCTTGTTTCTTTTTAATGTGGAGGGTGTCCAAATGTGTAGTCATATGGCTAATGATATATTCTTTCATATTGGTCAGTAGGTTACTAATTTCCACTCGAGAAACTCCATTAACTGCCTTGCTTGCAATAGCTACTCTTTCTCCTCTGGGCTTTCTGGAAAAAGTCTTGGAGTAGTTCCTGCAAGCTGTACAAATATCTTCAAAGGGTAATTGGCAGATATCCCCTGTTCCAATGAGATTTAGGGCATCCATGCAATCATCATTGACCCCTCTTAAAAGACCAGCTTCAATGATTCTTCAGACAACTCATTCTGAGGGTTTTTCTTCAAGGCAACTTGGAATCTTTCCACATAGTCTTCTAATGGCTCCTCCTCCTTTTGTGACATCTTAAAGATGTCATCTCTCCTCATATCATGTCCTCTATAGTAGTCTTTGTATTTTGTCAAGAACTGTCTTCATGGTATCCCAGTCTAGAATGGCATCTTTCCCTAGTCCCATAAACTGCCTTAAAGCAACATTTTTTAGGGTAGCAAGGAACAACTTGAGTCTATAAGGATTAGTGGTATAATCAAAACTCCTACACAGAACATCAAACTCAAATAGGAAAGTGTCAGGATCTTCAGTCACCAAACCATAGAAAATAGGCAAAGCAGATGGTGGTATATTTTTTAGGGTAGCTGCTCGTGTTAGGTCTAGTATAAAGAATTCAAATGTAGCTTGTCCTGGAGGATCCTCTATTGCTTCTGCCATTGTTCTGAAAGTTCCCTCTGTGGCAGTAGAGGAAGCTGATGGAGATGTAGGGGGTGTTGATGAAGATGTAAAAGAAACTCTCCTTCAACACTTCCTATTATGTAGTTGTTGAAATTAGTTGTACCCTCGTTGTTCTAAGAAGTTGATGGGATGAATCTACCTTGAACATCTCTCTGCCTTCGCATACAGTAAATTGAGCTTTATATTTCAGCGGCCCTACACAATGTTAATAGAATGCCTGGTGTTTCCTGAAAGGTGTTTTGATTAACTCTAATGCTAGAAAACATGAAAACATTTAAACTATGAAACATGTAAAAACAAAATGAGCCTAAGAAGTTAGCACCATCCCCGACAACCGTGCCAAAAATGTAGAGGAAAACTAATGTGTTGTAGACTTAATTAATTAAGGGGAAACCTATCTGAACAGTCCACTCTATCACTATGCATTCCTACATTGAATTATCGACCAAGGAGCATAATCTTATGATGGTACTTGCAAAGTATATGCCTTCAAGGCTCATATGGTTCCTAAATCATTCTATCTGAACTTTAAACAAATAAATCTACCTTGCGGGAATTGACAGAATTACAAAACAGTGAGAACAACTATAAATCCTAGTTGCTACGGGTACCTCTAGCAAGGTCTATAGATAACTATTACAACAAGGAAACTGTAGAATTAACTAAATGAATTGACAAGAATGAAATGACTAACTGCTGACCTCTAGAGGATTTGCAAACACACTAATATGCAATTGTTCATGAACTATATCTATTTGATCAAAACATAATACTAACTTGAATTCAAATTATGATTAACAAAAAACTAATAAACCAACATTAACTGAAATGAAATAAACAAGGAGAGGATCAATACCTTGAGTGACTAGCTCAAGAGATTGTCTTCCTTAACTGAAACCAAATCTAATCCAGATTCTACGTATCTTTGTAACACATATCAAAGCTTAACTTATTCCATGCACAGAATCAACTCATCAAATTGTTCAACAATGAAATCTTTTTTGTCATATCCAAATTGTATTCCATAAATGTAACATGCTTGAGTCTTTACACATAGAAAAGGAAATGATAACTGAATTGAACTCCTAACAACTTGACTTTGCTACCTTATATATCTCATCTTCCCCTTACTATACAAAATGGAGAGAGCCTTATTTATTAATTAACTGACTCTGATCATTTACCGCGCCTAGATACTACGTCGTGGAGTCAAGATCACATTCTTATTCTAACTGACTATAAGAAGAAGAATTCAAATCAAATTAGAAGTCTGATGCATGAACAACATCCATAATCATATTTGAAACAAATCCACTCCTTAATTTATTACTATCCATGATGCTCCATAATTGTCTTCAGTTGTCTCTGCATTCTTAGCGTTGAAACTCACACTTCTATTAACTCCTTTGTCTGCAACCTGCTACAAATGTTTGATCTCATCATGACACATCCAATTCTACACATAGAATTAGTTCCCAAGGCATATACCACAAGCATTCTCTATGAATAACCATAAAACATCTCATTTATACTTTTATACATATCTATATCTAATTCATTCATTAGATAATATGATCATCACATTCCATATTAATATTATAAGTCTTAGAAGTATAAAGAAGGTCAACATATCATAGTGCAAACATGGATAAATGTCTTAAAGGATGCTATCAAAGAAGTATTTGAAGTATAAAAAGTAGCATAAAAGAGACTAATTCTGTAGCCCATCACCCTTGACCTCATATCCCTGTGGTTGCTGCATGTATATTTCCTCTTCCAAATCCCCATGGAGAAATGTTGTTTTCACATCTAGTTGTTCAAGATGCAAGTCTTCCATAGCCACAAGACTTAGAATTGTTCTAATAGAAGTCATCTTTACAACTGGAGAAAATATTTCATCAAAATCTATACCTTTTTTCTGTGCAAAACCTTTTACCACGAGTCTGGCCTTATATCTTTTCTTGCCTCCATCTTCTTCCTTTAGGCTATAAACCCATTTATTTGGCAATGCTCTTTTTCCTACAAGTAATTTGACTAAGTCCCAAGTCTAATTCTGCAGCAAGGAATCCATTTCCTCTTTCATGCCTAGCTCCCACTGCTTTTTGGTATTTACCTACATTGCTTCTTCATAACTTTTAGGTTCACCAGAATCAATTAATAATATAGAATATAATGATGAAGAAAATCTTTCTGGAGGTCTACTTATCCTTATAGAACATCTAACACTTGCAGAGTCTGTGGGATAACTTGTTGTTGCTGAGCATCAGGTACCACTGGTATTTTATTTTTTGGGATCTCATCTAGCACCACATATTCCTTTTTATCCTATTCATGCTTCTTTTCTTGCAGCTGATCCTTATACATGACCATATAACATCTATACTCCTAATGATTTATGATTTTCAAAATCCCATAAGCGATAACCAAATTCATCTACTCCATATCCAATGAAGGTACATTTTTTAGACTTAGCCTCAAGCTTGGTTCTATTTTCAATATCAACATGGACAAAAGCTTCACAGCCAAAGGTTTTTAGAAATGAAAAGTTTACCTTTTTACCCATCCATGCCTCCTCTGGAATGCCACCATCCAAAGGATTTAAAGGTCCCCTGTTTATTAAATAAACAGTGGTATGTACAGCATCTGCCCAAAAGTGTACGGGTAGTCCAGCATGCAATCTCATGGTCCTTGCACGCTCCATAATGGTCCTATTCATCCTCTTAGACACACCATTTTCTTGTGGGGTTCCAGGAACTGTTTTCTACCTACGGATTCCATTATATGAATAGTAATTCTCAAATTCTCTGCTATAATACTCGCCTCCATTATTAGATATGAGATACTTCAACTTTTTTCCTATCTCATTCTCAACCAAAGCTTTCCACTTTTAAAAAATTTCAACTAGTTCTGATTTTTGTTTTAGGAAATACACCCATGTTTTCCTAGTTGCATCATCAATAAAAGTAACATAATAGCAAGAGCCTCTAAGAGAAGATACCTGAACTAGTCCTCATACATCTGAATGCACAAGCTCTAATTTCTCACTCTTCTTCTCTTTCCCAAATTTGAGAAATCAGACTCTTTTTTGTATTCCATAAACACAAT
Source organism: Cunninghamia lanceolata (assembly GCA_027924645.1). Taxonomy (NCBI): domain Eukaryota; kingdom Viridiplantae; phylum Streptophyta; class Pinopsida; order Cupressales; family Cupressaceae; genus Cunninghamia; species Cunninghamia lanceolata. The sequence continues at coordinate 14,183,628 of BSBN01000040.1, forward strand.
TTTCACAGAACTCAAAGTCAATCTTCTTTAGACCTGGTAGCAACTTTCTGGAGTGAAGGATTTTCATCCCTTTCTCACTCATGTGCCTAAGTCTATGGTGCCACAGTTCTGTTTCTATCCCTGTAGCAAGTGCTATAACTGTCTTAGTAGCAACTATTTCTGTAGCAGCTAAGGTAGAATAAGTATTACCAGTACACAAATACAATGTGCCTACCTTTCCACCTTTAGTGACTACTAATTTTTGCAACCTTGCAAACAATTTCAACTTGTAAAAGAGCACATTAGTATACAATTCACTTAATCATTTCTACTAAACTTTATCTATTTCATCTCCTCACTAGTCATATATCCATGTTCATGATCTATTTTATATCATTAATCACACATGAGTTGTGGACATACCTCGGGGAGGATGTTCGTGATCCTACCCATTAATTAGACCACTCACCTAATATGAGAGGGTGGATTAAGGATTCCAAGACCCACGACCATAGGCCCAAGACTTCACCTCACACCTGGAGGTACTTCACTCTAGGCTCAGATGGGCTTATAGCTAGCTCGAGGTTCACCTACCATTAGGCCATCAATATTATCTAGGTCCTATGCAACCATAGGGTCAAGAAATTCATGCTACACTCGGCAATACTTCATTCGTACCCTAGGTCTAAGAGCTTCATGCTACACCCGACAAACTTCACTCTTAGCTTTGAGGGGCAATGACTTGCTAGCTCGAGTGCTAGACACTAGATTCCTTCTAACCACCAGTCTCATATTAATAAGGTGTGTAGGTGGATTAAGGGGAAGGCTACTAATCCTAGCCCGGTACTCCATGGTCATGTTGATGGCTTCTTAAGGATGATTTCATAATCAATCTCTTTATAGAACATACTTATTATTCTAGGCATCATGCCTTCTATTTAAAAAATTCACTTTCTTGGATATTCAATAATTACTAGTATATTGATATTAACCCTTGAATGCACATTTCATTAGATGTTTACTCTACTATTATTAATTTTTCGTAATATGAGATTATTAGAGCTTCCTAGCATTCAATGGATTATTCACAACATTCATAACCTTATTATTTATATCTTACAAGTTATAAATTGAACAAGTAAATATAACTTCTTACAAATCATAAATTGAATAAGTAAATATAATTACTTACTTACCTACTGTAGATTTACCTGGGATTCCTTACCTACGCTGCTGTAATATAATTTTTATTGCATTGTTGTTGTCGTTTATATATTTTATAATATATATTTCACACCCCTTTTTTTGGCTGCGGTAGATATTTATTCTCTTCCTTCATTTTTCTATTCCTCTCCCTTTTGTTAGAGGGGACAGTTAATATTTATAAGTTTGAAGGGATGCAATTTACCACCCGTCACCACCCTTAATAAATAAATATTATTAAACTTTGATGATACTCGATATTGTATTAGTTAAGCGCTCCTTATTATGAGATCGACATCTTTTCAAGAGGCCCGATTCCATATATGAATGCCCTTATATTATACAATGAATAAATATATATTTACTATTATATATTCTTATTATTCTTATATATATATAGTTTACTTGAATAATTAATCCCTATATATATTTATGATATCTTTTCTGCTTATGACTCAGAAATATATATATATATATATATAAATATAATGTAGATCTAAATATATTTATTTATGGGATATTCTTTTTTTTTATTTATTGCCCATCCTCTTTTCTTTCTATTCCATAGCCTTTATTTATTTCCCTTTCAAGGGATATTTATTATGCCTAGTGGTAAAAGACATACTTACCCTTTTATAATTTTTATTACTTTATGTTATTCCCTTTTATGAGCTATGGTAAAACTAGTTTAACCATACATAACTCCTTAACATAGTTTATTTATATTATTTGTATTTATATTATATCATTTATATTATAATAAATGATATATTGTTTAGTTTATATTATTTATATTATATCATTTATATCATAATAAATGATATATGATTTATATTATATTATAATATAAGATAAATATAAGAATATTTATATTTATATTATTAGATATATTTATAATATATTATTATTGTTTATATGTGTTATTTATAAATATAATAATAATATATCTTTTAATTGTTTTAAATAAATATTATTTAAATATATTAAATATATTCAATTTATAATATCATTCATATCTTTGATTTGAATGAATAATACATAATGTAGGGACATGACAACCCTCCCCCCTCAAGATTGCTTGTCCTTAAGCAATCACAATTATTATGGTTAAAGGATTAGGCAAAAGTATAGGTAATTTAATATTAAAGAATACATAAAATGTTAGAATCATAATAATAAATTTAATATTAAAGTATATAATACTTTTATTTATTTATTTTTATAATTTATAGTTATGTTTAATAGGGTTGTGGGTCTAATCACATGGTTATTATTATGATCACAATTTTATATTTATATAGATTGTTAATTAATTTATACATGTGTTTCTTGAAAATACATCTATATATAAACTATGTATGATGTATTTATAAACATATAATATTTATAATATTAATTGAGTTTAATATATGGGGTTATATATTATGATATAATCTTACAGCTATTAAATAACATTAAGTTGAAATGAAAATATCTTTATCAAATATATTATTTTATGAGAACTTAATAGAGATATCTTAATACATATTTGTTGCATCTTAAATTTTATTTTATTTTTTTATTTTTTTATTTGTTATTTATTTAATATTTTAGCAATGAATTTGAACTTTTAATATTCCAGCACTATGAAATGATTTATGCATACATGATTAACACCATTTTTCCAGTAAATCATGCAATTTTTATTGATTCTTGTTTTTTTTTTTTTTTTTAATTTTTTTATTTAACTATTATTCATAGGATGGCAGGATGACCACTCTGATACTACTATTAGCAAGCCAAAATTTTCACAACCTTGCAAACAATTTCAACTTGTAAAAGAGCACATTAGTATACAATTCACTTAATCATTTCATCATGTTCACATAAAGTACTAAACTTTATCTATTTCATCTCCTCACTAGTCATATATCCATGTTCATGATCTATCTTATATCATTAATCACACATGAGTCATGGACATACACCTCGGGGAGGACGTTCGTAATCCTACCCATTAATCAGACCACTCACTTAATATGAGAGGGTGGATTAAGGATTCCAAGACCCACGGCCGTAGGCCCAAGGCTTCACCTCACACTCGAAGGTACTTCACTCTTGGCTCGGAGGGGCTTATAGCCAGCTTGAGGTTCACCTACCGTTAGGCCATTAATATTATCTAGGTTCTACACAACCATAGGGTCAAGAACTTCATGGTACACCTGGCAATACTTAGTTCTTACCCTAGGTCTAAGAGCTTCATGGTACACCCAACAATACTTCAATTTTATCTCTAAGGAGCAATGACTTGCCGGCTCGAGTGCTAGACACTAGATTCCTTCTGACCACCAATCCCATACTAATAATGTGTGTAGGTGGATTAAGGGGAAGGCTATTAATCCTAGCTCGGTACTCCATGGTCATAATCAATCTCTTTATAGAACATACTTATTATTCTAGGCATCATGCCTTCTATTTAAAAATTCACTTTCTTAGATATTCAATAATTACTAGTCTATTGATATTTCCTTTGAATGTATATTTCATTAGATGTTTACTCTACTATTATTAGCTTTTCCTAATATGAGATTATTAGAGCTTCCTAATATTCAATGGATTATTCACAACATTTATAACCTTATCATTTATATCTTATAAATTGAACAAGTAAATATAACTTCTTACAAATCATAAATTGAATAAGTAAATATAATTGCTTACTTACCTGCTGTAGCTTGCCCTTTATATATTTTATAATATATATTTCACACACTTTTACTGCTGATGTACATATCTCTATATATTAATTTATGATATCTTTCCTACTTATGACTCAGAAATATATATAATACAAATCTAAATATATGTATTTATCCTTTTCTTCCGATGATCTTTTCCTTTATCTCACAACCTTTATTTATTTCTATTTCAAGGGATATGTTCCAAGAGGCACATCTCTTATTATGCTTGGTGGTAAAAGACACACTTATCCTCTTATAATTTTTATTACTTTATATTAATTCCCCCTTTTGTGGTAAAACTAGTTCTAACCATACGTAACTCCCTTATCATAAGAGCATAGGTTAAAAGATGTTTATTTATATTATTTGTATTTATATTATATCATTATAATAAATGATATATTATTTATTTTATATTATCTATATTATATCATTTATATCATAATAAATGATATATGATTTATATTATATTATTTATATTTATATTACAATATAAGATAATAATAATATTTGTATTTATATTATTAGATATATTTATAATATATTATTTATTAATGTGATCGCTGGTGTCAACCAACTTAATTGATGCACTTATAAATATCCTCCTTCGGCCTCCCCTTAATATTTTTAAAGTAATAAATAGAGTATAAATAAATACATTTGTTAAGTATGGGAGCTCTTTTATCTTATTTTTATTCACAAGCATATAATATGGTGGTTTAATGTTTTTGTCTTATTAGACTTTTATCTTTATATGATTTTATTTTGAATTTGACCTTTTGTTTAACCATATTACTTTGTCTTATTCCAAATTACTTTACTTTTTAGCCTTAATGGGTAAGACTCTTCGTAATATTTATTTTTATAGATAATAATATATCTTATTAATTATTCACATAAATATTATATTAAAATATTTATATTTATAATATATCTAGTTAATTAAATATATATATTTCATATATTTTATTATATTAAATTAATAATATTATTTATTAAATAATACATATTAATAATAGATTTTAAATAAATATATTATATATTTAGTTTATATAAGGCTATCCTATTATTTAAATAAATGATTCAATTATAAATCATTATAGAGACATAACATAGTGACCTTCCAAACTTTGTCTGAAAAGGTAACTATACAGCCTTCACTACCTAGTTGTCCTACAAAAATTAAATTCCTTCTCAAATTTGGAACATGCCTTACCTCTTGTAGCAACCATTCATTTCCATTCTATAACTTGATTTTTATCTTTCCTTTTCCAACAATCTGATAGGGTTCATCATCACCCAAATATACCTGTCCAAAATCACCTTGAACATAATCTACAAAATATTTCCTATGGGGTGTGGCATGAAATGAAGCCCCTAAATCTATTACCCAGGAATCATTAGCATTATCTAAACACAAAATTAAAGCATCTTGTAATTTATTACTTGCAACATTAGCTTCCTTACTGTCATCATGTTATCCGTCTCCTTGTTTGCCCTTTTGAGACCAAAAATCCTTCTTCAAGTGTCCTGGCTTTTCACAGTGCCAACAATCCATTCTTCCTCTGGATTTAAATCTGCCTTTCTTCGACTTCCCTTGTGACTTCCCATGATTTATAGGGCTTTTTCCTCTTTCCTTTGTTCTTCCCCTATTCTCTATAGTTAAAGCATTACTAGATGTTGAAGTCTCACCTATGCTTTTCCGTTGCATTTCCTTGCTAAGGATAACACCAACAACATCATCAAATTTCAAAGTATTTGAACCAGAGACAGAGTTACTTATAGCCATTACCAAGCTATTCCAGCTTTCTAGCAAAGAACATAAAACCAAGAAAGCCCTTACCTCTTCATCAAATTTCACTTTTACAAAAGTTAACTGACTAGTAATCGTATTAAACTCATTTAAATGAACTGACACAGATCCACCTTCAATCATTTTCAGATTAAACAAACACTTCATGAGAAATACCTTATTAGAGGCTGAGGGGTTTTCATACAATTTATCCAAAGCTTTCATCAGACCATCTGTTGTCGCCGCTTCTATTATATTGAATGCCACAGATGGTGCGAGGCACAACCGAATGGTTCCCATTGCCTTTCTGTCCAGAAGATCCCAATCCTCACCAGTCATTGCTGCCAGTTTCTTGGCTTTTCTTTCCAATGGCCTCCATAAATCCTTTTGATAGAGATAATCCTCCATCTGCATCTTTCATAATTGATAGTTCTGCCCATTGAATTTATCTACCTTCAATTTACCCTCGTCTGCCATTGCTCCCACTTAACCGTGAGACTCCCACTAAACCATGGGACCTACTTGCAGACAATAATCAAATGCAACCCACTCTGATACCAGTTGTTAGGGTTAGAGCAGATCAAAGCAATAAACACTAACAATTATATGCAGATTAAATAACCCAAATATAACAATGAGGAATAACACAAAAGAGATCAACACAGAAATTTAATGTGGTTCACCCAATATGGGCTACATCCACAGAAACTCAGCCATCCAATGATTTTATTATCCAGTGCAAAACAGATTACAATCTTGTGAATACCTTGTTGTACCATACATCCCAACCGCTTATAACTTGAGCTTTTTGGAAGCTTCTAGAATTAGGGTTTTGCAATGTCATTTTTCTTTTATTGGTTAACAAAAATTAACAACCGACTCCGATCGTGCAAAAAGGAGGGAATTTGTTTTTAGGGTTGTGCCCCTGAACCCTAGCGAGGATACATAACTTGTGTACAGTACTTTCATGATCAGTCACCACATACCAACAATCTCCCACTTAGAGATTGATCAGGCTCCACACCAAACAACCAGCACTCAATTTCCATCTCTTACCCCATCCCATGTGACCAACACTTCACTTCCAACTGTAATCTCAACCCATGTCAGTAATAGTCCATTTCCAACTCTAACCCCATCCCATGTGAGCAGTACTCAATTTCTAGCCCTAAGCCCATCCCATTTGAGCAACACTCTAAGTCCACCATCAAGAGAAGATAGCATGATTGGGTGTAATTTATCAAGCAGCCAGGCAACAACAAGCTCTGTCACTTCGAGTCTACTAGTTTTTCTAGCATGGTTTGATTGAGATTGGTAGCAACCAATCATTGAACACAAACAAGTTTGAAATTGCAGCCTAGGGAGGCATTTTTTACATTTTATAATACCACGATTTGTATTTTGAATCAAATTAATGAAAGGGGATTTTAGATCTGTGTTTGGCATATGTCAATTATTTGCATTTTGTAAACATCCAATGGTCAACATAAAACTTGTTTGGGTACAATGATATGTTGAGGATAGTGGTGCAACCTAACTTTCAAGGTCGACATGGGCTTCACATTCTTCACTGTTTTAGATGGCATTTCTTCATTTGAGTCATATGCATTTATACTCAAACATGTGTGCAATGAGGTGGACTCCCTAAATATTTCATTTTGCACTGTCCAATTGTGTTTTGCTGCGTGGATGACATGTGTGTTTGGCGGGGGCAATTTTTTGGTTCTTTTTTACCGTCAACCGATGACCAAACATAACTTACTCCGATGGCAGGTAGCAACATCGTAGGTTGTGCTCAACATGCCATGTGGCATGCGAGCAACTCGCCACCTTTTCATCACACGCTCACATTTACACAGTGCCACTCCCACAATTACTTCTCTAATGTCGCATTAACTCCACTTCCCTCCACATTTCGTTGGGTATTGTGCCGCCAATTTTCCCAACTATGGAGCATTCAATGCTCCCATCCTTCTCACTCAACAAATGTCAGTACACCATTGCCAACTCTGCTTTCTGCATTTGTTAGTTGCAGATGGCACCAAAACATGGTCACTTAGGCTTTGGATATGGCTTTTCTTTGGTGATAGCTTGTATGAAGTTGGACATTGTTCAGAAAATTGATAATCGTAAAGCATTTTTAGTGTTAATCTATGTTGCAGTTATCGACAAATCAATTTGATATGTAGACAACAGCATAGCTTAACCCAAAATGCCTTTGGGTAACAAGTCTCCCCAATGCTACCACCTCATAGTAGCTTAGGTTTCTTCACGTTTAACTTTAGGTAGTTGAATGGTTTGTTCATGTAGCCATGTTCTCTACTACAAGGTAGTCCTAGTTGATAGGTTCCTTCAGGTTACAAGAGGTCACAACTTGAAAGAGAGGTCACAAGTTCAAATCCTGTAGGGGGTAGGGTATGTATGCCTCATATTTGAAGCACGGTTAGGTGCCTCCTACATTCTGGAGTATGAGGTAGTCCCATATGTTATAATCCACCTGTAGAGCCAAAAACTGGCTGCCAGACATCGTGGACTATAAAAGGATCCATTTCCATTTCCATTTTCATGCATTTAGATCTAGTTTTTGAAGCCATCTATTTCACAACTTATTCATGGTAACAAATAGTTTTCTTTGACCCTATATCATAGATCATATGGGGAGTCTTGATAATGCTAAAGCATTTATAGTGTTGAACTATGTTGCAGTTATCGTCAAATTAGGTTGATTTGTAGACTACAACATAGCTTAACCCAAAATGCCTTTGGGTAAGCAAGTCTCCCCAATGCATTTCTCTAGTAGAATAGTTTGTTCATGTAGAATAGTTCTCTACTAAAAGGTAGTCCTAGTTGATAGGATCTTCATGCATTTAGATCATGAGTATAGGAGTTCACCATAGTGGGGCCAGTAGTTATTTGTAATTGATTCAATTAATAGTCAAAATATTTTAGGCACCAATCAATGTACACATCATATTTGTTTATTCATTACTATTTTAATATTCATATTAGGTGGCATACACAAATGATTTACAAGGATTTGCAAAACATAAATGCAACTAACATGGTTTATACACATACAAGGTTGAATACATCATGGTAGAAAAGTATATGAGATAGGAAATGTATAACAAAAGGAAATAATGGAGAGACTAATTGTCTTGGTTGAATGCTTGTGTGGTCTAAAATGTTAACTTTGTGTCCTCTTTTTTTGACTGCTTGTTAAAAAATTAGAAATTGGTAATAAGTTTGATAGTTGTTTCATTTCTATCCTCTTGTTTTGACTGCTTGATTGGCGCGCCTTACACCTCCGACTATGGATGCATATATGTACAGACATCTTATAAACATACATACACACAATCACATATATGTATATATACATACATATGCATATGCATATATATACATTCATAATGTAACACACACACACACATATATATCATAGTTTTTTATATGCTCGTAAATGGAAGGTTCTTTTCATTTTCTGACTGGTTGTAATCATGAGGGTTCGGTATTCAAATGGGGTTATTATTTATCCATATACATTCATAATATAATATAATATATATATATATATATATATATATATATATATATATATATATATATATATATATATATATATATATATATATATATATATATATATATATGTATATGTTCATAACATAATATATGGTCTAGATATTAAAATGGGGTTATTGTTTATCCATGGGTATTCAATTATTTTTTATTTTTTTTTGTTTGCAATGGGATTTTTTCCATCTATTGTTGTATGTAATCATAATAGAAGCTTCTTACGGTTTTCTCACTGGTTGTAATTATGAGCGTTCGATATTAAAATGGGGTTATTGTTTATTCATGGGTATTAAAATATTTTTTATTGTTTGCAATGGTTTTTTTTTTTTTTAATTGTTTGCAATGGGTTCGCTTGCTTATCCTTCAACCCTGGTAAGGATATCTTATCTTGCTAAGGCAATGATCTTTCTAGCTTGAAAAAAAAGAGGATTTATTTGGTTTTTTATGTTTTTTTGTCGTATGGTTTATACATGTAATATCTAGGTTTGGTAATTCATATATAATCTTCAGTCTATCTAGAATCTAGTCCAACATCTTAATTGTATCAATGACTATAGACTTGTCCTCTAAGTTTAGACTTGACCCTATCCAAGTGTTTTGCTATTGCTTGCTCCTTGAATGCTCTAGGATGGGAATCAATTATTTGATATGTGTTGATGATAAATTAAAGAATATCTTTCACTACTAGGACATAGTGTCAATTTTTGCAAAATGTGTAGTTAGTTAGCTCAAAGTAGGAAAATTAAGGGGCAGACTTGGCCAAAATTGGAATTTGATTTTTGAAAAGGTAGGTTCAAGTCTAAAATAATGGGATGGACCCTTCTACTATAGTAAATATCCTCGGCTATAAGTTGTAGTAGAATCAAGTGGACAATAGCTATATGAATGTGATTATATAGACAAATATCTCAGTTTGGTTTTTGTTGTTTGCAATGGGAATTTTTTTCTGTATTTTTGTCCTATGGTTTATGCATGCAATATCTCGGTTTGGTAATTGATATAGAATCTTTACTCTATCTAGAATCCAGTCCAACATCTTAGTTGATTCAATGACTATAGACTTCTCCTCTAAGTTCTTACTTGACCATATCCAAGTGTTTTTCTATTGCTTGCTCCTTGAATGCTCTAGGATGAGAATCAATTATTTGATATGTGTGGATGACAAATTAAAGAATATATTTCACTACTAGGACATAGTGTCAAATTTTGCATAATATCTTTCAGTACTAGGACATAGTGTGAAATATCTTGGTTTGGTTCTTGCTATTTGCAATGGGATTTTTTCCATCTATTGTTGTCTGTGGTTTTAAATGGAAGGTTCTTTTAGTTTTATGTGTACACACACACATATATATAAATGTGTGTCTGTGTAGAGATAAAAGAGATCAGACTCATGAACAACATAAAGAAATATTTAGGGTGTCCACATCATCAACCTAGTGGCAGATACAAATTTGTTTAGTTTTGAATGACGTGGTGTGCCAGGTGGAGGGGTCAAGTTAGGGTGACCCACTATGAGAAGAGGACATATTGCATATTAAATTTTGAAACAAACATGTTTTAAAAGGTATTCAATATGATATTAAATTAAACTAAAAATGTACTTCTAAAAAAATTGCCAACCATTAAAACATTTGTCATTCCATTTTCTACAAGTACAAACTGTAAACTAAAATTTGTAACTTAAATTAAAGAGTCACAGTGATGCTCGAACAAAATTTTGCAATTTCCAAAACCAATAAATGTGTTACAAAACACAGAAAATGACCATTAAGCTGTGTTGATAAACACTACTCGTAAAGTAGATAAAGTGTTACAACAAACACCATTGAACACTAGTTTTGACATTTGAAATCCTTTGAATCTCTGTAGTACAAAGTTAAAGAAACAAAGAGCCTTAAGCATTGAACTAGACATTCCACCACAAAGTTAAAGAAATACATAACCATCATGATTACAACAAGACATAAAACAAAACAACCTTCCATTAATGACCACAGACAACAAAAAATGGACGCAAACCATTGCAAACCAAAAAAAAACAATCAATAGACATGGATAAAGAATAACCCCATTTGAATACAAAACCCTCATGATGAACTTGAAAACCAAAAGAACCTTCCATTTACGACTACAAACAACAATAGATGGAAAAAATCCCAATGCAAACAATAAAAAATAAGTGAATACCCATGGATAAACAATACCCCAATTTAATACTAAACCTTCATCATTACAAACAATGAAAAAACCATAAGAACCTTCCATTTACGATTACTGATAGCAATAGATGGAAAAATCTCATTGTAAACAAAAAATATATAAAATAATTGAATAGCCATAGATAAACAATAACCCCATTTTAATATCGAACCCTCATGATTACAACTAGTGAGAAAACCATAAGAAACTTCCATTTATGATTACAAACATCAATAGATGGAAAGAATCCCACTGCAAACAAAAAAAAATTGAATACCCATGGATAAACAATAACCCATTTTAATACCGAACCCTCATGATTACAAACAGTGAGAAAACCATAAGAACCTTCCATTTATGATTACAAACAACAATAGATGGAAAAAACCCCATTGCAAACAAAAAAATATAAAATAATTAATACTCGTAGATAAACAATATCCCCATTTTACAAATAGTCAAAAAACCATAAGAACCTTCCATTTATGATTACAGACAGTAATAGATGGAACAAAGCATATTACAAACGATACAAAACATTATAATACCCATAGATAAACAATAGCCCCATTTTAACACCGAACCCTCATGATTACAACCAGATAGAAAATGAAAAGAACCTTCTATTTACAACTAGAGACAACAATCGATGGAAAAAATTACATATAACAAAATAAATCTTAATACCCATGCATAAACAATAAACCCATTTGAATACCAAAGCCTAATGATTACAACCAGATTGAAAACGAAAAGAGCCTTCCATTTACGACCATTGACAGCAATATATGGAAGAAATCCCATTGCAAATAGAAAAAACAAACCGATATATTGCATGTATAAACCATACGACAAAAAAACACGAAAAAACCAAATAAATCCTCTCTTTTTTTGAGCTAGAAAGATCATTGCCTTAGCAGGATAAGATATCTTTACCAGGGTCAAAGGATAAATGAGCGAAGCCATGAGTGAAAGGAGAAACCAGTGGAGTCATCACCAAAGCCAAGCCTTTTTGAATTTCTAAACCAAATACCCATTAACAAACAATAACCCCATTTCAACACCGAATCGTCATGACAACAACCAAATGGAAAATGAAAAGAACCTTACGACCACAGACAATAATCAATGGAAAAAAACCCATTTCGAAACACGAAAGAGAAGTTAGTACCCATGCATAAAAAATAAACTCATTTGAATATCGAAGCCTAATGATTAAAACCAGACAAAAAACAAAAAGAACATTCCATTTACGACCATAAAAAGCAATATATGGTAGAAATCACATTCAAAATAGAAAAAACCAAACTGAGATATTGCAAGTATAAACCATACGACAAAGAAACGGGAAAAAACTAAATAAATCCTCTTTTTTTCGAGCTAGAAAGATCATTGCCTTAGTAGGATAAGATATCTTTACCAGGGTCGAAGGATAAACGAACGAAGCCACGAGCGGAAGGAGAAACCAGTGGAGCCATCACCAAAGCCAAGTTGTTTCCAGTGTGAAGACCAGCTAAAACGACCCCAAGGTGACCCAATTTCGGTGCCATTTGCAATGACCAAACACGGAGAGTAGAGTCGGTAATGGTGTTATGGCATTTGTTGAGTGGGAAGGACGGGAACATTGAACGCTCCATAGTTGCGAAAATGGAAGGCATAATACCCATCAAAATGTAGAGGGAAGTGGAGTAAATGCGTCTGCAAGAAGTAATTGCAGGAGTGGCGCTGTGTAAATGCAAGAGTGTGTGATGAAAAGGTGGCAAGTTGCTCGCATGCCACATGGCATGTTGAGCACAACTCATGATGTCGCTTCATACCACTAGGGTAAGTTGTGTCTGGTCGTCCGTCGACGGTAAAAAAATAGTCAGAAAATTGACCCCGCCAAACACGTGTCATCCACATGGCAAATTGCAATTCCAAGGTGCAAAATGAAATATTTAGGGAGTCCACATCAGCATCTAATTGGCAAATGCAAATATTTTTAATTTCGGATGGCGTGGCGCGCCAGGTGGAGAGGTGAAGTTAGGGTGACCCACTATGGGCCCCTCTCCCCTAATTGTTGTGAATCATTGTATTCCGTTTCTATTAGTCTTAATTTTGACAAATTTGAATTTGGATGTCCACGTAGTCTTCTTGTAATATCTCGACATCTGTAAGCAAGATGTGGGAAGAATTGAAATTTTGTATGTCCAAAGATCAAGTGTTATAGTCCTAGAAAATTCAGACTTTACCTTTTATTTTTACAAGTTGTAGAACGAGGTTTGGAGGTCGAACCCCGAGTTAACAAGCTCTTACAACCAATTTGCATGTTATTTGTAAATTGACTTCGACAACTCGAATCCTGGGCTTAGCCAATTCAGACTTCAAACTACGTTTTACAAGCATGTCAAATTAAGGTCAAAACTCTAAATTTTTGAAAAGGTGAAGTCGTTGAGCATTGATTGCCCATGTGTGAGTTGGGTATAACCTGCGCTACTCTGAATTCCCACCATTTTTCTATTCCTCTGAATCTTCTGGTGAATTCGAAGTGTTTGTTTTTGGTTTGATTGATTTTTTATGATCCTTGACGTTCCAGATTCGATTGATTGTTTGGTACTCCAAGGATTTGGCGCCTTTGCTTCGTAGTCTCCCCATGTTCTTTTTTGTTGTTTGACTTTGTATGCTCTTTATTAGGGTTTCAAAAAATATGTGAAGGCTCCTTTAGTTTATGCAACAAAGTATGAATTTTCATGTCATATTTTAGTGGATAGTAGATGAACTCAGTGGATTAAAACACCAAGGCTTCTCTGATCGAGCATGGATTATTATAGTCATTATGGAGGGACCTTTTCCGTGGTGTTTTGCCTATGAATTTCATGAAGTGATCCCTAGTTAGGGCATTTTATAATTAAATATTGCAAAACTTAGTGAGTCAAACTGACTTGTAAATCTGACAATTACCCTTTGATTGGGTTATCAAAACTAAAACCCTAGATTTCGTTGAATCGGACTTACAAATACAACCATGTAAAACGAAGTGGAAATGCAAATTGCCTACTATGTATTTTGTATCTTGGCGTTGAACTCTAAATTTTGTGAGTTTTAGACTTCCATGTAAAATGAAGTGGAAATGCAAATTGCCTACTATGTATTTTGTATCTTGGCGTTGAACTCTAAATTTTGTGAGTTTTAGACTTCCAAGTCAAAATTACAAAAATTCATTGCTTGCAAATCAATCTCCATAAGAATCTTGAACTTCAAGTATCATGTATCTCAAACTTTGAACTTGTTGGTGCTCAAACATGTAACTAACACTAAAACCTAAGGCTAAGGATATGTCGAAAAAGGTGATGGGTAGGACTTATGCTCAGACCGTGGCATGAATGGATCAAGTCTTGTGAATGGGTAAACTCACCTTCAACTTTAGACTTTGTAAGGCTAAGGGGGATGTTCCTTGAGGTCTTAACATTATGACAATTAAAGATAAATAATAATTTAAAATCTAGATCTTTAAGCATCCATACCCAATATGCTATGAACTCCAAGATTTGTCACTAAGTTCATGTAAGCATTAGTTACATACAGACTTACAAGACCTCTAATAAACAGATGATAATTTCACTCCTACCATGCATCGAAAGACATAACAGCTATATTGTATTGTTCCCCAATAGATAACTCCACTTAACATTACATACACATGAGTAAGAGGAAAACATGCTAGCATGATTCTTTAACAATATTTCAGTTTTAAGATTGCATAGGATATATAATAGTTTATAATAGTGCATCATGTATGTATGGTGGAACCTAACCTACTCCTACAACTAACAAGAGACATGATTATAACTAAAAGGTGTTTGACCCCTCACCAATTACACTGGTACTTACTCCATTAAGCAACAAAGTCATAGTTGAGAAAGAGGATGGAAAATGTGTTTGTAAATCAACACTAGAACCAAGCTTGCACATGCATACAAACTCATGAGATAAGGAAACTTGCAAATGGATATTCTTAATTATCCATTACAAATTAGAAACATCCCACATGCAACAAAAGAAGACCATTGCAAAAAAGTTTGCAATGCATTAGAATGCTTGTTAGCATTAATCAAATTCTATTACAATCATGCCAACAAATGTGGCAAGTGAGAGACAACAACTAGGCTTGAAGCCCTTCTTGAGATATTAAAGCCTGTCAATATAGAGACATACCATTTACAAGAAGAACCTTACTAGACTACCCCTTCCCTTGATTCACAAACATTCAACATCATTTACAGAGCTAGACATTCATCATTTGATACCTTAGAACCAACTTGAGGCACTTACAATCCAAAATTAGCTCAATGACCAACCACAATTACATCTTGTTGCTTGGACTGGAATTTTGGAGTGGTCAACATGATTTTATAGTCACCCATGCCTGTTGCGTCATCTTTACATGGATTCACACTTAGAGCCATGCCCTTTGTACAAAAATCGTGTCCATGTAGGGTCCATATGTACCTAGAGGCATATGGAGATCTTCCTTCATTTTATCACGTACACTAGAGACCATTAATGGTGGTCTTGGGTCATGCAAGGGAGTTGTTGGAACATGGGAAGTTTTCTAAAAAATTCTGGGAATTTGACATGGAACCAGATGTGAACTAGCAACCTTGTAGAACTAGAGGTGGGAATTAGATGTGGAAAGTGGAGGGAGAATGGAAGGAATGAAGTGAAAGAAGAAATGAGGGGGAGAACCAGACATGCAAATGTATGAAGGAAATCTAGAAGTCTATTGGGTTTCTAAAAGATGGATAGAAATAGGTGTTCTGGTGATAGAGGGAAATGCTTGAGGGAGGAAAGATTGGGAGAAATACAGGGAAAGGTTGCAAAACTAAATGTGGGAACTAGATGTGGGAACAAGAAGTGAGCATATCAAGTTTGAAAGTGAAATTTTGCAAAATAAGGTAGGAGGCAAACTAAAGAAATGTGGAAAAGGAATGGGGTTTGGAAGGAATGTGGATAAATAGGGAATGACATGATGTGGAATTGGATGTGTACATACTTGGTCTAAGAGGGAAATTCTGCAAACGAGATGAAAAGTGAAACAAAAAAATTGTAAAAAAAGGACGAAGGTCAAGATGTTGGAATTGAAAGGCGAAAGTTTGGAAGAACATAGAAATTCTACAAAGCAGAGGGAAAGAGGAAAAAAGAATGGATACAGAGAACATGATTTGTAGGAAAGGAAGGGAGAACTAGATGTGGAAACTTGAAATATGAAATCCGGTAGTCTATCAAAAACTTGCAAACCAAAAGAAATAGGTAGAAAGAAAAGACTAAGGACTTGTATGCTCCAAAACGTGACTCAAGCACAATGTGAATGAGTTATCTTTGATATCACACACATGAACCACCTCCTTGCAATGGGTGAACTCCAAGATACTCTACTCTCACTCTCGTGGCAAAAGCCAGTCGAGTGGAGGCATAACCTAGGGGTAGTTATGTTCACATGGAAGCATAATGTCACGAAGGATAGTTAGCCAATTTGTGGGCTGAATACGTATTGATGTTTGATGAGCATGATCTATGACCATTGTTGTGGAGATAACTATTTGACCTGAAGGGTCACTAGTCCTAAGTCTCCTATTGGGATTTCATAAGTTCCAATGCCTAGTGTTAAGACTATTTTTCTCATTGATTATCCTAAGGTGTTTTAATTTGTTCTCATGTGCTTGAATGATTTTTTATATGTTGTTCCTTTCCTAAATGACTCTAGGTGCATGTTCTTGTTCTTCAATTGTTTGTGGTGTATGTTGTGGTCTAGGATGGATTGCTTCTATCTCTTCGAGAATAACTTTATCCCAATACTCTCTAATCCCTGGGCACATCAAATGCTAGAGAGAAAGAGTTTATTGTGTTGACTTAGGTTTGACTAAGTGTTGGCTTTTGAATTGACATTGACTTTGAGTTGACTTTGTGTTGTAATCAAAGGTTTCGCTACACTTTTGTTTGATTGTTGACCTCATGATGGAATCGAGGAGTTTTCAAGTTCTTTTTGTGTTTCTATTTTCTATGTTTTTTGTGATTTTTGTATGTATGCAACTATTTATGAAAGCAAAACAATATTTTTGTTCTTTTTCTGATTTTTGAATGTTCTAATTACTATGAAATAAATATGAAATGCAATCTAAGTTGATTTTTCTCATGCAAAGTTTAACCTATGTTTCTGTGTTTTCACAAATCAATTTTTGCATCTAAACTAATGAAAAGAAAATAACAACTAGCTTAATGCAATGAAGGAAATTAACTAAGAAAACAAATAACAATTATGCTAAGCGATGGAAAACAATTCTATTCTAACAATGCAAATCCTATCAAGAGAATAAGAACAATCAATATTACTTTCCAAAGAGAAAATTTGTGATTTGATTAACTACTAAGTATATGATTTAAACCTAGCATGAATTTAGCGCATGAGCCTGGTGTATCCTCAAAAGTCCTTTTGTGGCAACCTCCTCTCCTCTGTAGTAGTAGGGACCTCCTGTTGGCAACAGGGACAAAGATAGAAGCAATGGATTTTGAATACGAATCGAGCAATGATGCTATGATGAATATGAATCGAGTTGTGAAAGCAATGAGAGCACTAAGGCTTGGGAGTTTGAGAGCCATTTGAGAGAATAATGATGTTATGAAGCTATTGAAGCTTGGGCAACTAAGCTAAGAAGAAAATTAAATGCTCACAAAGTCCTCCAATGAGCATATAAATACTCGTGGAGAGCAAAAAACAAAGATTGAATGAATGTGCAACAATGAATTTGCCTCCCATAATGCATATAGGAGGGGGGTGTTTATAGGTTTGAGAAGCTGATGAATGGTGAAATTGATTGGAGAGTTAACAATGTTGATTGTACAGTGAATTGGGTTGATTAGAGAGTGAATAGACTTTGAAAGCTTATTTATCACTAGAGGAATAATGGAGTTAGCATGAGATGGACAGGGAGATAAGAATAGCATAGTGGGACCTAAGAATAAAGTGATTGAAAGCTTAGAATGAGTTAGAAATAGATTAGGCTCAGTTAGGGTCAAAGAGCCATGCAAATTGGAGAAAAAATGAAGCAATTTTGGGCCCGAACTGAAGAGAAACATGCATCTAAAAACATGACAGGGTCACCTAGTTTGCTATGGAAGGTCACCCATGGGGAATTCACTTAAAATGCAGAGTCACCCATTGGAGATTTATAAGCCAAAGTGGGCAATCCATGGGGAATAGGTTTTGCAAGTGGTTTCAAGGGCTAAGATTGGACCTAGGGGGCTAAAGATGACTTCGGGACCTATAGACAAGGTATTGGTCTACAAAAGAGTAGGTCACCTAGTTCACCAGGGCAGGTTGCCCATTGGGAATCCACTTCAGTGGTAGGGTCACCCATGGGGGATCCAAATTCAAAGTGGGTGACCCAAATTTGAGGAAATGGGTGTTCAAATTGATGATTGGAGATGGTCTGGGATGTCAATTGGAAGCCTTTAGAGGGTTGAAATGGTTGAAAGGGGCTTAGGGAAGATGAATTTCCCATCTTGTGATGCAAGTAGGTCATGTTGATAGGGCTAGAAAGTGACAAATGAATTGTTGACATATTGTAATTGGTGAAGATGTAGGACCTTAAAAGGTTAGCTAGGGGATATGGGAGGTACAAACAAAGTGAAGAACATCAATCCACGTGTCGCCAAGAGGAAATACTATTAAGAGGTCATATTTACATGCTTACATATATGTGTTTAGGACTATAGCTCATCATCAAATTAACATGTAGGCTCATGCACTTGTTTACTACTCAGAAGACTCGATAGAAACCCTATGGAATTTTTACAAGAAAAAGGAAGTGGATACAGGATGGGAAGCCAAGAGGAAATATGCAATAGCTAGTTGGGATTTCACAATGTGAGAAAATGAAGGGAAATGAAAGAAGTGATGGGCTCAATGAAATATGCGAGGATTTCATGCAGAAATAGAGGTCAGGATTAGATGTGGGAAGAGTACAATACATCCAATAGTCCACTAAAACTCTACAACTTTGTAGAAAATACTCAAAATGAATTAGAAACTCCCAACACTTTTTAGAATTTTTTAGAATTTTCAGACACTCCAACATATGATCGGAACATGGGGAAGGAAATGCATGACTCCACGAAAAAAACTTACCTTGAGATAGAACCCATTGAAGGAAATCTAAGATCGGTTATTAGTGATGGGTAAAACACTTCTAAAGAAAGAAAGGGGAACCAGACTTAGGATTCTTGTGAGTTTTGAGTCATGTGAAATTGGGCTCCAAGAGGACTCAAACTAAAAAATGAAATTAAAATTGCAATTTTTTTCAAGGATCAAACTCTGAGACCATGCTTCCTTGAACTTGTCTTAACTTGGACTTTGACCTATAATTGCAACTGGAAACAAAAATTGTAAAATGCAAGTTTTCACCAAACTCTGAGCTCTAAAAGCCCTTTCAACTTTGAACTCTTTACAATTTAGACTTCGGAGTAAAAATGCAAACTAAAGCACAAATTACAAATTGTAATCTTTCTCAAGGTCCAAACCTTGAAATCCTCTGGCAACTCAAACTTCTGGTTATAATTACAACTTGAAGTTTAAATGGTAATTTGTAACTTGCCTTGAAATTTTGAACCTTGAACCTTATCATTATGCAAAATTATTTCTTGAGTTTCAACCTTAAGCCTATGTCAATTTGTACTTCCAAAGTAAAATTTCAAACATGTAAAATGCCTATAAGACTTTGAACCCTGAGATGTGAGTACAAAAAACCTTTTCACTCATTTTAAGTTTGGAAGCACAAACCTTGAATTTTATGATTGCAAATTGGTAAAGATAGTCCAAAACTCTTGCATTTTAACTCATAACTCTAAATTTTTCAAGGAATGAATCTTTTAAGACTAAGGACAATGACTAAAACTCTGAAATGTCTTTATTATTACATTTAAACTTTAAAAACCCATAGAATGGACTTTAATTCTAATCATATCCCATCTTGGTAGGTCAACTTGAAAGAGCATGTCATCACTAATAAATATTAGATACGAGTTCAAGGGTGTTGTTCTAGCATCCAAGATGGTGATCAAGCTCATGAATATAATTGGCATAGACCTAGGATATGTAGGATTAGAGGAATTCCATAATCATATGAACGAAGACAGTGGGGCCAGTTAGAGGACCCAAAACTTGAAGTCGAGTGGCCTAGATCAAGCTATAGCATTCCTAATAACCATTCAATCTATTGACCTAACAATGACGTGTGCTCAATTCTACAATAAGGACATTAGGGATATTAGAATTATAGATGGAAATGCAATGCCAATGATTCAATCACAATATGTTGAAGAAATGTTAGGTCTCCTTGTCAGGGAAAAGTACATCAAGATCGCCATGGACTCTTCTAGGGAGTATTATGATGGTTGTGTGAATAATTGTTTACAAATTGTAAATAAAATTTATCTCTTTAAGCCAAAGTCATCTTCAACTAGGCTTCCAAACAAATTGTTTAGAAGTGAATTCTATGAGGTTAATGAAATAATCACACTATTGAGCAAAATCACAAGGTAGGAGAAGGAAAGAGAATTTAAAAAATGGATGTATTAGTATGTTGCCAAGATCCTTGCTAGAAAGGAGTTTACTAATTGGTCCACCCTGATTTATGACAAGCTACATGAACAACTAAGAAATGTGTCTCAAACAAAGACCTTTTATATGCCTACATATTTGGTATATGCCTTAGCAAGGAGAACAATTTGATAGACTTAAAACTGAGGGGGTCATGGAAATGGGTTAGGAAAATGTTATGAATACTATCCATAGTTAGAGATCAGAGAAAGCATGATGTCTTTCATGAGGGTCAATGACACATTCATATTCTCTATCATCATAATACTAGAAGGTTATGTTCCTAAAATTATCTCCACAAAGGCAATGGTACAAGTTAAGAAGTGGGGGAATTGGTACATTCAGTTTCCTACATTCATGTATAGTAGGGCCAGTGATTTTGAGAAGGAACCTACAAAATCCTTAGCTATGTAGCAATAAATTGATACTTTTGGAGCTATGTCAACAACTAGGTGGGTGCAAAAATAGGTTTTGAAATGAAGGTAAATGAAACTTCATTTCCCATTTATATAGCACAATATACTTGTTTAACATTGCAGACTACTAGGACTATAGAATCTAAAATGGCATTGGTGAATCTAACTTTGTAGGATTCTGGGAACTCATTTCATCCCTAATTTTGCATTGATGGTGTAGACACCTAAAAGTGTCCTCGGATTGCAAAGCATTAATCTCTTCCATACTCTCCTATTTTTCCATAATTTTCCTCTATGGTTAATTAATTTTTAATTAATTAATTATTTAATCATTCACTTTCCTAATGTTCGCTTCACTCAATTTATTCAAACAAATAAATCCTACCCCTCACTTAATTAAATAAATCTCATTTGTTTAATTAAGGTTCACATGTCCACTTCAAATGAATTAAATAAATTAACCAAGTTTATTTAATTTAAACATTCTCCACCTCATCATATTTGTGAATTTTAAATTCACTTTTATCCTCTAGTGGAGAGAAACCCTAACTCATCTCAACCCTCCATTTGCATCCAAAGTCAACATCAAATCCTGGCCATTCATTCAAATCAGGTCTTCTATAAAACACCTTTTCCAGATCATTTTCACCTCTCTTGGCTGATCTCTCTTAGATCTCTCTTAGCTTGATTTCTCTAGACATCTTAGTTCATTTTTTTCATGCTCTTATTCTCTTGAATCTCTTTCTCTCTAATATCTTTCCACTTACACCCATTTGAGCTTCTCAAGATTGTGCAAAATCTACAAATATGTGGAAGATGGAGGAGAAAAATGAAGATTAGTCAATTTGTAGCTTAGATGAGTTCATTTTCTATTTGTTTGTTTGATTTATAAGTTTGCTTGCACTTCATTGCAGTTAGGGTTTAGTTAGTTTGTTGTTTTTGACATTAAACCTGATTTTCCCTAGTGACATATGGTGAACCTGATGTGAAAAGATCAATTTTTGTCTAACTTCTAATAGAAAAATTTCGTAGGTGGCTTCCTAGTCTCAAACGGACCTCACCGTTGAGTCCGGGAGGCCCGAGAGGCAAAAAATGACATATTACTCAATCTATTTCACTCACTTTCAGACTTTTTTGTAATTTTTTGAAATTTTTTTAGGTCGTCAGTCTGTACTGTATGGATCCGTACCATACAGACTGACTCTATCATCTGGGTAGTGTTCTGTTTTGTTCATGGTTGCAGGTTTTTTGTGGGTTTATGCTTATAACTGTAGGGTTTGAGTTCTGTGTTGCAGGTTCGAAGGATAGCTTGGTCGCTGGTTTTAAAATCTTAGCCTGTCAAAATAAAGGAAAATCCTAAGCCTAAACCCCTAGTCAAAATCCCCAAAACCCCTGGTCTCTGCCATTTCCATAAGCCACCGCTCTCTGCTAACGCTTTGGCCGCTCTAAAAAGTACACAGTCGCCACTGTGAGTTGCGACCTCTAAGATCGCCACCTGCTAACAACCCTTCCTCCACCCTACATTGTTCCCATCGGGCCAACCTTCACCTTAGCTATCCCGGTTGTCACCATTTGACTATCTGTCACCACTAAGGACCATTCGACTATCACTAAATCCATTGTTGACCTGCGTTTTTCTTTTTTCTTCCAATAGACTGCATGTTAAAAATCTTGCACCTGTGTACTTCTCTGCCTGTCACAAAACTAGGTCGATGTTTCCACCGACTGTTGACTCCCACTTTGCAAAACCCTAGAGTGCCACCTTTAGTGTCCTGGTCACTGCTCACTGTGTTGTTCGACATCATCTCACTGCCTGACTATTCCCTGTCACCTCCCTAGCGACACCTAGACTTCTCCCTGTCGACACTTTAAATCCTTCCTCCTCTCATTGTCACCACTTCTGACACTAAGGTCGCTGCCTCCGTTTTATGCGTCGCCACCACCTATACTCTAGTTGCTGCTTCTTGGAGACTTAGTCGCTTCCCCTGTGGCCTCGTCGCCTCCAAAATTCCTCCCTACTACTTTGACGCTACCCTCTACGCTTCCAACCGTCTCCCAAACGCCACCTTCAGAGTCCTGACCACTGCTCTTCCTATCTGCAGTCGACACCTCATGAAGACTGGTCACCACCATAAAAACTCACATAGCCCGCAGAAAACCTTAAGTTGTTTTGGTCACTTTCTACCTTAATCACCAATCCTAACCCTAACCCTTAGCCACAGGTCATGTGGTCTTTATTCCCGCCGAGATCACAATTCAACTAACTGCTATCATTTGACATTGTTTAGGGTTTGCCATTTAGTGCTGGCACTTAGGTTAGCATTAGGTTTAACATTTAAGGTCTAGCTTAGTGCTTAACATTAAGGTTTAACACTTAAGTTTAATACTTACTTTGTAGCATTTAGCACTAGGCTAAACCGTTAAACTACCAACATAAAGACTAACCGCCAGAAGTTAACCCTGTCATGTGACAGCTTTGACTTAAACTGCTAGTTGTTTTCTAACTGCCTGGACTATATTCTTTGCCTCCATATGCCCTAATAGGTGTCTTTTTTTTTCAAACGTTCATAACTTCTCCATACGGTAACAAAATTTCATGAAATTTACGATGTTGGAAAGAGGATTCAGCCAGCTTCGTAGTGACTAGGTCAGTTTCAGGTAACATTATCATCTTATTAGGTGAAATTTTTGTCAAAGTAAATGTTCATTTCAAACTTCAAATGAACATAACTTGTCCATTTTTCATCCAATTTTAGTGCAATTTTTTAAAAAATTTCTTAGAATCTCCTGAACTTTCTGATGTTGCTATTTATTTTGCTATAGCTAATCAATTTTCTTAGATATTTTCTAGATTTGATTTCATGACCTTTTTGACTTGGTGGCTTGTAAAAGGGGGTACTTGTTGATAACTGAGAGGGGGGGTGAATCAGTTATCTTAATTATTTTAACTTTCTATTCTTCTTTAACAACTAGTGCAGCATCAAATCATATAAGCATGCATAACCATGAAAGTATAAATAAAATCAATACACATAGCACAATGATTTGACGTGGAAAACCCTGTTAAGGGAAAAACCATGGGGCGACTAACCCAAGACTGTATTCGCTATTAAAAGAATAAGGTAGTACAAGATGGCACTTGCCAATTAGGGCTCACTGCCCGAGCACACTGCTCACAAGAGGCTCACTGCCTACAATAGTTTATAGAAAGAAAACTAGGTACTTGAACTGATGAGGAGCATCCACATATGCTGAGGTTCAGTTCCGGTTAGGCTCAATACATTGATCTACTGCACTTCATTCTTCCTCTATTCTAATGCTGTTGTTCTGTCACATTCCAGACCTGTATAGTTGTTTCCACACTACTCTCTACTTTTCTTCGCACTTCACTACACACCATACACACCTTCACATTGAAATCCATCTGGTGTATATATATATCCACACCAAGGATTTCATCATCTTTCTAGTCAGCATCTGGAATACTCAATATTTTCCCAAACTTTGGTCTGTTGGCTGAATCCTTGCTTACTAAGTGATGCATATCAAGGAGATACTTATAGAAGTCATCAATCATGTCGGCCAACCATGAATGATCCCTCAAGAAACTTGATCACCATCAATTTCTCATCCGGATTTAGGTCTGATGCTCTGTCGGTCAGTTCTTCATCAGTCTACTCTACCAAATAGGAACCCAACACTTAGGTGCTCATATCTCTTCACTCTTTCATCACCAGAGGCTCAATCTCTAGAATGTATCAGTCATGGTACTCCTCTTGACTTCCCCAAGTCCGCACTTTTTTGAGATACTTCCTCTGAGAGATCCAGACCTAATTGTTGGACCTTGCTGCATGCTCTGTTCTTGGTCACTGGACCAAAATACTCTTCAATCTGACTTCCGGTATAGACATACCATGTCCTGCAGATGTGTGGGATGGACTTTGTTGCCATCAATGACAACATTCATGAAGCCACATAGTGTCTCTTGCCAACAATCTCCCCCTTAGGCATTGATGGCAACACTTAGTGAAAAATGACTAAGTGTCACACTACACTCCCCCTTGGCTGATGCTCTGTTCTAAAGTACACTTTTCCAGAGCTCCCCCTTAGCTAGATTCCACATTTTTCACTACTCCTCACTCACCCTTTGACATCAATGGCAAAGGGTAGAATCCGCACACCAAAATTCCCAAAAATCCAACTATACTTAGCCGCATAAGTATATATACATGTTATACTTACATATACTGAAGTATATCTGCAAAAGTTGTCTTCAACTGGACAAATTCTTTTGCCCAACTCTGCTTCATCCTATCCAAAATTGAGATGTGACCACTCAATAGGAATGCAAAAGCTTCTGACCTCTTTAGATCTGTAGGATCACTGGTCCGAGTTGTAATCTGAGCATTAGTTAGGGCCTCATGCATGGCCTCTAATTTAGGGATAATTATCCCTCTAAGTTCACCCATCCTACTTATTATATTCTTCCTTTCCTTTTCAAGTTTCTTTAGTTTATTTAAAATGGCAATAGTTTGACATTCCTAGTTTATTATGGATGTGGTGAGAGGATCAAAATTCTAAGATAAACTTGACAGTTTACCCTCTTGTTCTTTCACTTTCTTCTCAATATCCTTTGTCACTTTAGACCAGGATAAACAAAATTTATATATTTCTCCGCCATCTTTAAGAGCATTTTCTAAGCTCTTTATCCTAATATCCATATTTCTCCTATCATTTGTTATTAGCCCTTGTACTTCAGAGAATCTCTTTCCCAAAAACTCTTTCTGGACTTTATCTTCTGCTGACTTCTCCAAAGAATCAAAATGTGTGCTAATTGAATTAACAAGAGATTTCAAGTTACCAGATGAAGAGGCCAAAGGATCCTTCTAGAAGGATGGCATGATTTTCTCCAACACACCGGATGCAATCTCTATCAGCTCACAGTCTTCCATGTGAGACTTTAGAAGTTTTTCTTTTGCTTTTGCTTGGGCAAAGGATGCTATCTTCATTATCTGAACTGGGGAGAGGGAATCAAAATTGAATGGTCCTTGAAATAGCTTCGATTCATCTAATTCCATCATTTCTTTGGTCAAGAAATCTTTAAATGTTTCTGCAGTGTCTCTTGCTGGAGACAGAGTCTTCTTTCCTTCTGCAACTTCAGAACTGTCCTTTGGGGTTTTCTCTGTTTGGTCTTTTTCTCTTCCCTTGACCTCTTCTTCTTGACTAATTTTCTCATCTTTTCTTTTTTCTCCTTCAGTTCCAGATTTAGTAGGGGGATCCAGAAGAGAGATATTTTCTTCTTCATGAACTTCCTCTTCCGAAATAGAGGAATCCAAGTCCTTAGTCCTCCCCTCACTTATCTCCTTTGGATCTTCTACATTTTTCACAGTAGATTCTCCTTCGTCATCCATGGCAGAGGGTTCATTACCTAAGTCCTCTATGACAAGAAGATTGAATCTTCTAAAAGCATTCCGGAGGAAATCTCCTATTTCTTTTGCCACTTTGTCAGTTTCTCCAAGCATAAGCTGGTTCATTCTTGCTTTGCTTCGGAACTCATCCTTGCAGTCTTTGAAGATCATGTTCTTTTGTTGAGGGGTAATGGAAGGATAGAGTTGGATAGCAATCTGCTCCCAGATTTCTAGGTCTTTTGCCTTGGCATTTTTCTTTCTCATTTCAAGTTCCTTCTCTAAGCTTTTGGGAATCAGAGATATAATTTCAATGAATGCTTTGTTATAGATGTTTAGATACTTGACTGTGGCATCTTGCAAGATCTTCTGATCAGCTTCACTACATTCATCATAAAATTCAATCATTGGTTGCAGGTTCCCATCCACAGTAACTGATTTGATGATATAATCAATGTAGAGAGTAGGTTTTTCAATGAATTCTTTTGCCTCTTATTCCTTGTTATGACCAGTAGAGGGTTCACCGGATGTTTTCTTCTTCTTCTTCATTTTCTTAATCTCTTCATCAGATTTTGTCTCTTCATCATCTTTCTGGCTGGTGTAAGACCTTGTGGCCTTTGTCTTAGTTCTCTTCTCTCCCTTACCAGACGTCCTAGCTTCCATTTTTGAGGCTTTTTGACTCTTAGAAGTGGCTGGTACAGATCTTTTGGAGGATCTGGTCCAGGAGGGGGCTTGCACCGAAGCACTTTCCTTTTCTGTTTCTTTCTTTTCTTTCTCTGCCCTTTCCACCTCTCTGTTGGCATCAACTGCCTCCTTTGAAATTCCACATCTCTTGGCAAATTCTTCTACTTCCCTTCTCACTTTTCTCTTGATCTCAGGTTGTCTTAGTTCAACATGAATTTTTACACTCAACTCTTGGAAGGTTCCAAACCTTTCTGCCTTAGGGTCCTTAGGCTGACTTAGTAGGTGTTGGATATGCAGTTTCAGAATTTTCTCATCCACCTCATACCCCATTGGCATAATCCAGACTATCCTTGGCTCCACTGCCTCCATTAGGCATTGATCAGTGTCTACCATAAAGCACACTATATCCTTGTACTTCTCAACCAAAGATTGGGGAATTCTTTCTCTGGCCTACATCATACTTTGAAAGTTATTGAAGTATCCCCAGAGTGCTATATTT
The DNA here is from genome assembly GCA_027924645.1 of Cunninghamia lanceolata. Classification (NCBI taxonomy): domain Eukaryota; kingdom Viridiplantae; phylum Streptophyta; class Pinopsida; order Cupressales; family Cupressaceae; genus Cunninghamia; species Cunninghamia lanceolata. Next base: position 14,211,741 of record BSBN01000040.1, read on the forward strand.
TGAGCCTTGGCATCACCAAGCCCATACATGTAGTCTCTAATTTGTATGGCCACAAGTCTGTCATTTTGCCATACCCAACCATTGGATCCAAGTAGCTCATTCATAAAGTAAAAGAACAAACATAGTAGTAGCCCACCATACTTGAATGAGTTCTTCTTGTCCTTCTTGATCTTTTGTAGGTTTTCCAACAGTTGGCTCAGAAGAAGCTCACAAAGATCATAATTTACATTCTCCCTTAACATCTGATAAGCAGCATAGATTGCAGTTTCGGATATAGAATTCTCCCTACTAGAGTGATATATCTTATAGCCAATTATCATAGATGCAAACTTGATATCTAAATCAGTGATATCTTCTATAGTCATTGCTCTCTTGTCAAATTTTGATCCAGTATCCTGACTTACAGTTTGGTTTTTGACTGATTTGAGAGAAGGCAACCCACCGAATGAGTGCAATCTGGTTACCGCCCTAATTGCATCCTTGGTTATCTTGAATGGCCTCATCAACCACATAAAGTTGTCATGCATTCTATTCAGAACATACTGGACCCAATCATCTTCAGTAAAATAGGAGAAATGAATGCAGTGTCCAAAATGCTTATCCCGGATGGCCTTGTATTGGGGTTTAAGTTCAAATGATTCATCTATCAGTTCCTTGTGATAGATATCCATCAGCTTGGATTCCCCAAATTCTTCAATGTTTGCGTGTATGTAAACCCTAACATCTTCTACATGTAGAACTCCATGCAGAATGCTAGAAAATGTGCCTAGGGGATCAACTTCTAGGGATTTGTAGGGATGTTTCTTGAATTTAGGGCGCGGCCTATTAGTGATCTTCAAAACATTCAGAGTAGCCATCTTTCAAAAGATTCAGAGAGAGATATTCAAGAGTGGAAAATACCTTTTATGCTTCTAGGGTTCACGATATGAGCCAGATCGGATTGCTGGATGAATCGGCTTCTGCGGTTGATCTTTGAGAGGTTTGAGACAATTTTGTTGTAGATCTCCTTCTCTCTTCTTCTCGAATGCAAATGTGCAAATGATGAACAAAAGAACCCTTTTATTTCTGCACAAACCCTAATTCCATTTTGCAATAAATGCACAACTTAAGTTATTCTGGTTGCCTTCTTTTCCTTGTTCTGAGAGAGATCTTTTTGGATCACTGAGATGCACCTAGAATGATAACTTACAATGTATCTCCTTTTCTCCAATCATTCCATCTAATGGCAAATCCAAATATTTCAATTTTGAATTATACCAGATCTAACTGTGAAAGTCCTACTTTTGCCGGATGACTGTCAAACTGGATTAATCTTGGATGATTAACCTTTTCAAACTCCTTGCGGATCTTTCAAATCTTTACCAAGGGTTATTTAGATGTTTCTCTGAGAGCCCTTTTAATCCACAACTTTCCATGTGCCAATTGCATGCACTAATTGACTGGCTGGGGGAACTTGTTTTCTCTTGTGACTCCCCTTTAGCCAAAGCTCATCTATTTAGTTTCCAAAAGGAATATTAGCACCAGATTCTAGTGCGGATCCATCCCCAATATTTTTTGTACTTCTCTTCACCCAAATCTTGTTCATCTCCCTTTGAATTTCATCCGCATTCACTTTTCCTTTTTCTTTGTCTTGGTTTTGATTATGATGCACCGGACCCTTTTTGTCCTGATTCTTACTTCTGCACAATTTGGCAATATAATTGGATCTATTGCAATTGTAGCAAACAACATTTCTTTGCATATTTGACTGGTATCCTCTTGATCTACATTGATTAGCAATATGTCCCATTCTATTGCATGCAAAGCATCTACCATTGAATGAATTGTTCATTTGCATATTTCTACACTCATGAGATTTGTGACCATACCTTTTGCAATTAAAACATTGTCCATAGAAGGATGAATTAGTCTGATTCATTCTTCTTCTGCACTGATTTGCTTTATGACCAAAGTTATTGCAATTGTGGCAGCATCCATTGAAGGATGGATATCTTTGAGCATTTGGTTGCCTTACCGGAGGTCTTCTAGGCCTGTTCCTTGGATTTCCTGATCCAAAGTTCTTCTGACTAGATCAAGAACTTTCCCCTTTCTCATACCCCAAGCCTTGCTTGTCATCTACCCTCTTTTGTCTTTCAAGAAGAACTTCAAGTTGAGCAGAGCTTATCTTGAATTTCTCTTTGTATTCATTTGTTGTTTGAAGATCCCTTTTAAGAGTGTCTATCTAATTCTCAAGTTGTTCTTCATTGTCTCTAGCTTCTTCAAGATCAGATTCTAGATGCCTGATTATTCTGTCCATTTTGTGGCAGTCTTCTAATTTCTCCTTTGGAGATTGTTTTAGATTATCTTCACTTTTTCTTTTCTCTTCAATTTCTTGGGTGAATTTCATAACTCCTTATTCCATTTCATGTCTTACCATAATGACCTCTTTTGATAACTTCTCACATAACTTGGTTTTCTCATTCAGATCTTCATTAGTATCATTGGCTTCACTTTGACTTGCTAATTGTTGAAGTAGTTCCTTTCTCTTTTTCATAAAGATACCCAGTTTCTCTTTTAGTTCATTTATGAAATCATCATCTTGTTTGAGTCTTTCCTTCAGGTTATTGACTTCAGAGTGAGACTATTCAAGATCATCTAAGGTAGACTAAAGTTGTTCCCTCATACCATACATATCCATTGAGATTCCCAGATCTTCCTCAAGCTGTTAGGCTCTATTTGGAGGAACTTATCTCTGATACCAATTGTTAATAACTGAGAGGGGGGGTTGAATCAGTTATCTTAATTATTTTAACTTTTTGTTCTTCTTTAACAACTAGTGCAACATCAAATCATATAAGCATGAATAACCATGAAAGCAAAAATAAAATCAATACACAACACAATGATTTGATGTGGAAAACCCTGTTAAGGGAAAAACCACGAGGGGACTAACCCAAGATTGTATTCTCTGTTAAAAGAATAAGGTAGTACAAGATGGCACTTGCCAATTAGGGCTCACTGCCCGAGCACATTGCTCACAAGAGGCTCACTGCCTACAATAGTTTATAGAAAGAAAACCAGGTACTTGAATTGATGAGGAGCATCCACATATGCTGAGGTTCAGTTCCAGTTAGGCTCAATACACTGATCTACTACACTTCATTCTTCCTCTATTCTAATGTTGTTGTTCTGTCACATTCTAGACCTGTATAGCTGTTTCCACACTACTCTCTGCTTTTCTTCACACTTCACTACACACTATACACACCTTCACATTGAAATCCATCTGGTATATATATATATCCGCACCAAGGATTTCATCATCTTTCTAGTCGGCATCTGGAATACTCAATATTTTCCCAAACTCTAATCTGTCGGCTGAATCCTTGCTTACTAAGTGATGCGTATCAAGGAGATACTTATAGAAGTCATCAATCATGTCGGTCAACCATGAATGATCCCTCAAGAAACTTGATCACCATCAATTTCTCATTCGGATTAAGGTCTGATGCTCTACCGGTCAGTTCTTCCTCAGTCTACTCTGCCAAACAGGAACCCAACACTTAGGTGCTCATATCTCTTCACTCTTTCATCATTGGAGGCTCAATCTCTAGAATGTATCAGTCATGGTACTCCTCTTGACTTCCTAAAGTCTGCACTTTTCTGAGATATTTCCTCTGAGAGATCCAGACCTAATTGTTAGACCTTGTTGCATGCTCTATTCTTGGTCACTGGACCAAAATACTCTTCAATCTGACTTTCGGTATAGACATACCATGTCCTGTGGATGTGTGGGATGGACTTTGTTTCCATCAATGACAACATTCATGAAGCCACACAGTGTCTCTTTCCAACAATACTCTACTTGATATTTCATGTTTTTTACATTATCATGGAGATTTTATGCTACTAATATCCGATTTTCAGCTTGTGGCACTCGTTGGGAGAAGACTCTTGATTGAAACTACTAACACGTTTTGGTGCAAGGTTCCCTTCATTCTTATGTGTGTGATTTACTATCATAGGAACACTTCAATTTGGGCTCTTAAAAAGAACATTATCTTGTTATTTTCACACACTTTCTTGGGGCTTAAAAAGAATCATTGTCTTCTTTGCTTGGTGATTTTGTTGGTGTTTTGAGGTGTGTATGCTCTTCCCTCACACCTTATGTGATCTTAGGAATCAAAAACACTTCTCAACACTTTCATTATCACACCACACATTTTAAAATCTAAGGGTTAAATGAACACTGTCTAGTGTGGTCAAACACATGTGTATGCTCTCTCCCCGCATCTTTGTATAACCTTGGAGATCAAAAACATGTGTTTGTACCACTTTTGTGGAAACCTTTAGAGGGCATGCCTCCCAATTTATGAGAGGGAATGACCCAAGCGATACTTTCATTTTGGTCTGCTATACAAATAATCCTAGTTGTGACAAAAGTCATCAATCACCCAGTGCCACTATTCTATACCGACAAAAGTCTCCCTCAGTATCGAAGTGATACGTAAAAACCCTTTCTAAGGGCTGGGATGCCTCTTAAATGAGCAAACTGCCGCATGTATAGACACCAGTATATCCCAAAACATTGATTAAGAACCATTTGTGCTAGTGGCCAAAAACCCTTTTTACTTGTTGGTGTAGGAGGTCAGACCTCCCAAGTCACCCCACATGTACTATTCATTGTAGAGACAGTAATTCCCTCGGTCCCTAGGATTGAAGGGTAAGAGGTTTGGTGTGCCCGTGCCATGTAAGGGGGAGCCAGTGTCACCAAATTCTCTAGTTGTCTGCCTTGTCTTAGTATTTGGAGAAATCCGAGTGGGGACTCAACAGGTAGTATCCTTGACTAGCCTAGGACGTACATGTTTACAAGTGTTTTCAAACTTGTTAATAGTCACAAAAACAACCAATCTGATTGCCAAGTGTCTTCTATGATTGATGTGTGTGCTTGCTAAACCATCACCCTAAACATTCTTTCCAACCCATTCATTCCAAGTCATCATATCATCATCACATCCTTATCATATCCTCATCATTCAACTTTTGCATCCTAACCACCCTCCTAATCCAATTGATTTCATCCTAAACATTCTGATCATATCCTAATCACATCTTAATCACCTTTCCTAATCACATCATCCAACCATCCACATCTTGATCATCCTACGTCCTATCCTAATCACATTCTTATCATATCGTCATCATTCCACTTCATCCTACTTATCTCCTATTCATCATTCCTAATCATTCAATCGCATCCTAATCATATCCTATTAATCATTCCTAATCATTACACCTCATCCTAATCATTCTCCTAATCACATTATCCTTATAAAACCCTAATCACCTCTTTCATCTAATCACCATCATCTTAATCATCCTAGTCAAAACACATAATCATCTTCATTCATAATCCAATCAACTTCTTCCTAATCAATAAAAATCATCTTCATCTCATCACTACACATCATAATATTCATTCTAATCCAATTAATCACATCCTAATCATATCCTAACCATTCCTTTCAATCCAATCAATTTCATCCTAATCACAATACACCACAACTATAGGGAAACCTTTGAGCATCTACCCTCCCTATCAAATCTGATTGCAATTGTGTCAAAACATTATAGACCTATTGATTCTATTCACCAACTACATATTTAATTTCATTCAACCTTTGACATCTATAGAGGTTCCCAAAAATAGTCTTCCTAAGGTTGAAACATAGGGAGAAATTGTTGAAGCTTGACTGTATCACAAGTACAAATCTGGACCAAGAGACCTTGACATCTTTTTCAAATCAATCACAACTTGGGCTTAATACCACAAGGCTAGTTTAAGTCTATCCTTCCAAGTGAATTTTGAAACTCATGGGTTCACTTTAATCAATCATTTCTTCCACACCTAAAGGTCTTGATAAATCTGATTTATACTTTGACAAATAAGTAGACAAGAGCACCCTCTTGGAGCTAGAATCAAAGACTAATATCCATTAGCCTCTATCATAGTCTGGGCCTCATCACCTTGCATCAACATCCCCATAGCATCCCATAATTCACAAGTCTCATTTGGTAGAGACACGGTTGCAAAAATAAGAGAAAGGGAGTAAATCCTCCTAGTCATCCCTATAGTGAACACATAAACACATCATTCACAACATTCTCACCAACACATTCATTCTTATCACTGTCATCCTCATCACAACCCTAACCATAACCCAATCAAATCTAATCATCTATCTAATCATCCAATCAGTCTCATACTCTATCACATTCCTAGTCATTCCACCTTATCATTACCCTAATCCTAGTCAAGCACTTGTCAACATGGTCCTAATCCTTGGTGATCCTATGTCCAAACCAAAGCCCAAAATCATACTTAGAGGTGGCCCTCTTAATCCCAATGATGAGATAAAATCAAGACCTAAGCTTGTACTCTAAGGAGCCCCTCCGCCTAAGCCCAAGTTCATACTTCGAGGAGGTTGTCTCTTTAATTACGAGGATGAGACAAGTCCAAAACCTAGTCCATCCACATGTCAAGTCAATGCCACATCAACCTATCCATTCATACACCAAAAAGCACATGTGAGCCTAAGTCAACCTTTGCAATAAGATAAAGTGCCTTTGAATTCTAATGCCACCTTTGACAAGCAAGACATCAACCTAGTCCATACAAGCCATTCATTACCCTTACCCCCATCTAATCTTCCAATTCCATGTCCTAGAATCAAACATTACAAAAGAAAACCTAAGGGGTTGTCCATATCCACCAATCCATTCAATCCCTTTGACACTCCACCTAATCAAAGTCTGAACCCTAATCCTACAACACCTCCATCCCTCTTATTCCTCCACCATGGGAACTTTCCTCTCCACCTAATCAAAATCCTAAGCCTACAACTTCATCCCTCATTATTCGTCCCCTATATTATCCTTCCACACATGCCCTTGCAAAGAATGTGATCCATTGGCTACTAGCAAGGAACAACCTATCTCCATGTCATCCAACACATGCTTGAGCCTACCAAAGAGTCCTCAAATACCATGTCCATCCCTTCAACCCCATCATGTGGTCCACAACATACCGACCCTATTGAGGAGCCTTCCATTTCCACTCAAAGTAAAGAGATATGTCAAGGGTACAATCCTAAGAATGAAGAAGCATTAGTCCCTAATTCCAATCAAGATCAAACCCCTTCCATTCCACCCATCCATAACACACTTGACCCCATTCCTGATCAAGCTCCAATATTTGATCAAGATCCCCTCTATGATCAAGAAGGCCATGATGATCCTCTAAGTCAACTTTATGCATTCCATGGTCAAGAGCTTATCACTCCACCTATCCATGATCCACAAACATCCACTCCCCATGATGAGACAAGTGGCTCCCAAGCACCCATAGATGATCAAACAATTAACTTGGATCTTAACGTGTATAAGGATACTCAAAATCCTAAAGATCCTTCTTCATCCACCATCGATCCCATTTCAAATCCACCATCATATCCACTTCATCTTACCACCTTCATCCATGAGTGTTCTTCCTTAGGACAACAACAACCATTGTCTTCCACTTTGACTTCTCCATCAAATAAAGAGCTCAAGTCTAATGTCCAAATCACACCTAGTCCCATTCTCCATCGCATACTCCAAAACATGAACTATCATGGTAAAGGATTAGGCCTTCATGAACAAGGAATTTTGGAGCCTATACATGTCAATGTCCCTCCATGCTCATATGGCCTTGGATATACACCCCAAGGTAAACAATCTAAAGATGTTGGTATTTCCTCCATACATCCTAAGTCCACCACTTTCCATCATAAATCCTATCATATACCTAAAACATATGTGGCCATTCCACCTCTATTATCCTACAAATGTTAAAAGCATGTGACCATACACCTTCCACCATCCACTTTACCACCACTTCTCCCAATGCCAAATCCATCCATTTACACATTCCCTCACATTCCCAATCATGACCAATAAATGCACACATCGACCAAACATAAAGCTTCCATCCACCCCATGGGATTCAAAAATAAACATTTGGATGCCTACACTCATAAAGCTAAAAATCCTAAGGGTTCTAATGCCTTAGGACATCAATTCAAAAAGTCAAAGCACAATCCATCTAAAAGTTACCCAAACCCATACCTTCAAAAGCAAAGGTCAAAACTAAAATGGTATGGGTCCCTAAACAAAAAGGAATCACATCAAAAGAGGCATCCACCTCTCAAAAATCCCAACCATCCTCTTCCATCCAAAAATCCCATTGCATTCAAAAATCTCAAATTCCTTCATCCCACAAGCAAAACAAAAATCATAAAAATACTAAGTCTATGTGGGTCCCCAAGTCACTAAATCACCCATCCACTAAGCAAACATCACCATTGCTTCCTACACCACCATCCAATAAAAATCTCCCATGTTTAACATGGTGTGTGCAACAATTGGTCGTAATTCCTTTCCATACCCCCATCTCCCCATCCTTCATCCACTATCCTACATATTTCACCCATCACCTTCCTATGGTCCATGCTTTTGGATAAACCTTTCATCCTTAAATAATCCACATCATAATCCACTAAATTCCTTCATAATCCACATCATAATCCACTATCGTTCCTCCATACTCCACATCATAATCCACTATCGTTCCCTCCATAATTTGCTATCTACCTACTCCATCTCACTTTCACACAATCCTCTTACCAACATCAATGAGCATAATGACATTTGACATCGTCCATGCGATGGCATCACTCTCTAATGGGACTATCACCTTTCATGGAACTAGACACTTGAGTCCCTCTTTTCCATATCCACCTATCCCATTCAAAAATTCAAAAAAAGTCAAAAAGTAAAAAAAATTCAAAAAAGTAAAGAGAAATCCCTTCATCCAATGGTGAAAACCACCCTTGGTGCCGCCTTGGATAAGTACCATGATGAAAACCTGGCAAACAGGCATCATGTGTAAGTTGATCTTCTATGTCACTTACACTTGGGGGCATGTTGTCTCATCCAACCTATCATTTCATATCCTATCTTACCATCCTTATCCATTACACCCACATACATACCTATCCTATCGAGTCGATTCATTCTCCCTTCCTCTTTTGATCTTGATAAAGAAATGGCAGAAAAATGTTGAAACATGCTTTGGATATCCCTTGATATACCTCATCCCTTCCGATCCATCCAATCATCCTATTTTCATAAGCTTTTCCATGTCAAATCCTAAGCATACTACCTACAATGGGGCATGTTATTCCTATGCGACATAGTCCTTGGAGATCACATCCTTGCCTTCTTACGTGTGCGTTCCTTCCATCCACTATCACCCACCCTTTCTTCCATTCATCCCTTCCCACCTAGACTTGGTCCTCCCTTGTCATTGGTATCTAGCACAAAGGATATCTAAATTGTCATCCATTGACACTCCAAAATTCTCTAAAAATCCTAAAAAATTGCAACATTTCAAAGAACCAAAAAAATAGCAACATTTCAAAAAACCCAAAAAAATTGGAACATATCAAAAACCCAAAAAAAAATCACAACATTCAAAAATCCAAAAAAATTGAAACATGTCAAAAATAAAAAAAATAAAAATGTGTCAAAACCCAAAAAATCAAAACATTCCCCAAGACACAAAAAATTAAATATCCTACAAAAATCCAAGCAATAAAATCAATCAATCAACTCATCATATTAATCCATCAAATCAATCAATTCATTTCAAGTCAAATCATTTCTTCAAATCAATCAAATCAATCACATCATCATTTCATTCAAATCAAATCTTCAAATCATCCCAAGTAATAAAAAGAGTACACCTTGTCGAACTATGGTGCCTCTAAGCTTTCACATAGGCAAGGCCATCTTTGATGAGTGCTCGAGGCATTAGGTTAGTCCTTTAGGGCCCGTTGAGTCAACCATCATAATTAGTCATCCTTTGGTGAGATGGACACTTTGATCAGATAGTCAAATCTTTCATAGAAACACACACTTCAAACCAATCCCAAAATCAATAAAGACAAGCTATCCAATAAGTCAAATCAATCAATTGCCTTGTGATAATCATATGTCACTATCAGTATCAACTATCACATACACTACACGGAATGGGGCATCATCGAAACCAGGACTCTGTGCCTTATACGACATGCATCATTTATCAAACATCAACAATCATTTCACAACTTGTGGCATTCTTGAAACCAAACCCCATGTCTTATACGGGATATCAGAATCCTATCACTTGCCTTAGATAGGTAGGGGTATTGTTGAAACTAGACTAGACGTCTTATACAACATGCTTCCTATCCTAAAACCAGGCATCATTCAACCTATCATAATCCAACAAACAAAACACACATATCACTTGGCAAACAATCTAATGGTTGTTGACTCGGCTAGTCTAGTTTGTCTTATCTTTTATTGGATTATTGTTCAGTCTCATTCTTATGCTTCTCAAGGCAGTCCCTCAGTGATGAAGAGAAGTGAGGATAGAATGAGACCTTTTCTTTAATTTTTGTTTACAGTTTGTCTTGGCAAAATGACTGGGGAAACTAGATTTCTTGCGTGTGATCGAGATTCCATGGGGTATGAATCAAAGACATCCTATGCATTGGAAAAACTAAATTCTTCCTTGCATCAAGACTTGCATACCCCACAGTTATCTCATCACATGTTTCGACAAGATACCACAGTTGCTAGTCTGAGTCAAGCATTCCTTGTCTGTCATGTGCCTGTTTCGCAAGGGATCACATTTCTGCACTTTGGCCTCTGTCACGCCATTATGATTGTCATCCCTTGACATAATAAGTTCTATGATGATAAGCAGAAAAAATTGCAAGTGAGAAGCTCAAAAATCTATCAAACCAAGATCTCATTCCAATTCTTCTAGCCAAAGTTTCATTCTTCCACCATCTCTCTCTCTCATCTTCATTCCTCAACCTTCATTGCAGCTTAATGTATCATTCATTTCTTCTATCCATTCTCCTATCTTTCTTCCTTGACCAATCCTTTTTCATTTTGAGAGCATACTCATGTTTGTCCAACCCGCCTATCCTCTCGAGGGGGCATCATTATCCTATCTTTCCATCATCATCCTTTTCCTTTATCCATTTCCTTAGCTTCTTTGAAATGATGTTACTCGACATAAATCACATCATCTCAAAGAGGGGCAAACTGTAGACACCTAAAAGTGTCCTCGGATTGCAAAGCATTAATCTCTTCCATATTCTCTTATTTTTCCCTAATTTTTCTCTATGGTTAATTAATTAATTATTTAATCATTCACTTTCCTAATATCCCCTTCACTCAATTTATTCAAACAAATAAATCCTACCCACACTTAATTAAATAAATCTCATTTGTTTAATTAAGGTTCACATGTCCACTTCAAATGAATTAAATAAATTAACCAAATTTATTTAATTTAAACATTCTCCACCTCATCATATTTGTGAATTTTAAATTCACTTTTGTCCTCTAGTGGAGAGAAACCCTAACTCATCTCAGCCCTCCATTTGCATCTAAAGTCAACATCAAATCCTGGCCATTCATTCAAATTAGGTTTTCTATAAAACACCTTTTCCAGCTCATTTTTACCTCTCTTGGTTGATCTCTCTTAGATCTCTCTTAGCTTGATTTCTCTAGACATCTCTAGTTCATTTTTTTCATGCTCTTATGCTCTTGAATCAATTTCTCTCTAATATCTTTCCACTTACACCCATTTGAGCTTCTCAAGATTGTGCAAAATCTACAAATCTAAGAACATTATGGAAGATGGAGGAGAACAATGAAGAATAGTCAAGTTGTAGCTTAGATTAGTTCGTTTTATATTTGTTTTCTTATTTTATAGGTTTTCTTGCACTTCATCACAGTTAGGGTTTAGTTAGTTTGATGTTTTTGACATTAAACCTTATTTTCCCTAGCGACAGATGGATTAAGAATGTCATATCAACACAAGCATGCTTTAGAGGACTTTTGGGCAAATTATGTTGATGACAAAGAGGATAGGAGAAGAGATTATTCTTGCATGAATGCACATCAGATGAAGATCTTTGAGATTAGTGATGTCTTAGATGAAATAAGGATGAAGGTAAAGTACTGGACCCTTCATATGAGTTGGATGGAATTTTTGCTAAACCATTGCCTAGAATAGTTTGGAATGTAAAGAAATACAAATATGTAAAGAAAATAATGAAAAAAATAATCAAGAGAATTAAAGAATGATAAATAAAGAAAAGAAAAGGATAACTTTGACTATGGATAAAAGGAAAGAAAGGAATGATTAAAGACAATAAGTACATGTGAAAAAGAGGTAGAGAAGATAGAGACTCTAAGGGAACCTACTTCTACTCCATCTCATCCTCTAGTTTTAAATCCAACTCTTTCTCCTTCTAAGCCTCCACCTGCACGTTCTCCATCTCCTAAGAGAAATCCAACTCCGTCTTCTAAGTGAACTCCGACTCTGACCCCAAAGATAAATACTACTCCTCCACACAAAACACCTACTCCTAGTCCTCCAAAAGATTGGGATACACAACAACAACAAAAGTACAATACCCAACAAAAGGAATCAACCACAATAGATACACCAAAGTGGTTTGACTAGATAATTTAGAAAAAGAAAAGGGTAATGGAGCCTACATTGGATGACTTTTCTCAATTGGCTTTAATGTTTCCAAAACCTCCATCTATGAAGAAGGCTAGAGTGAGGTCAAGTATTACCACAGATACACAAGGGACTAGACAAGCCTAGATTGTAACTCTGTTGTCAAATATACTATAAGTAGGATTGTAGCTAGAGGATGTTATGGTAACTACTATGTCTCTGGGGAAGCCATTCATGGAAGGGGGTAGACAAACTATCAATCCATCCTTTGACTTGATGATTCAAAATATAAAGAAGTATAAGGTAACCAAGGAGGAGTTGAAAGATAAATTGCATATCTCATTGCCTATACAATAAAAGAAATATCCTATTGATTCCTTGAATGCAACTACTTCTTCATAGTTCATCTAGTATAGAATAAAAGAAATACCTATTGGAGTGAATCAAGGGATATTGTCGGGGATACTCATGCATGGAATGCTAAATTGTTGTTATCAAGGCACAAGGTTATAGAAAAGTAACTATTGCTTGTGACAAGTTTGTCCAGGAGGAAGGTGCAATGAAATAGTTGGATAAGAGCATTAATGAAGAGTTGGTAGCTACTGAAAATGATTACCCTCACATTATGGAGTTGTTAAAAATGGATTTCTAGACTCTGTTGAATCCAAGGATATTAGATGGAATAGAATCATATGCTCATAAAAATGGAGGGAAGCCTATAAGTTCTAGAAGGAGATTTTCAGTAGTTTCAAAGTGAGGTTTCAAAACAACATATGATGTGATACAAAATGCCTTAAATAATATACACAATTTTTTGAGGGAAATTGGGTGTCATTTATATAATGACTAGCATATATTCAATTCTGTGTAGATTTTGAAAGAGTAGTTTGATGATGTGGTTAATAGAGAGTCTTTGAAGGGGGGGACTTTTGATTCATCTTGTATTATTAGGCTCGTGAAAACATTGACTTCTTGCAAAGCATTTGATAAGAAATTACTTGTATACAAATAAGTGCATGAGGAATTGCTTGACATTTTCATCAAGGCAAATGTTAGATTTGTACATTTAGATGGCCACGAACCAAATGTTGTGAGGATTGCAATGGATAAATTCACCACATATTCATAGGAGCAAATGCAAAAGAACATTGGAGGATATCTAAGAGTGTGCACAAGTGATGTGACACTTATTTGCAAGTCAAATTTTGACTAACATGTAATGAAACTGTTGATATATATTTTCATTGATGTCAAAGTTGATGTCTAAGGCATTAGTTTTGTGTCTAAGGTAGAGGAGAAGTGCATAGAAGAAAAATGTTCTAAAGGTAGAAGGAAAGAAAAGGACTCTAAGGAATTAGTTTTGTCCTTAGTTGGCAAAACAGTTTAGTTCAAAAACTAGCAAGTTCACTAGTTCTAAAATTCGTTGATTCACCGATAGAAGAAAAAGGAAGTGTTTTTTATTGAAGACTTTGAAGAAGAAAAAATACTAATTCTCAGCCACAAAAGTTTAGTTTGAAAGTTATGAAGTTCGCTAATTCACTGACAAAGGCAAACATGGAGAAAAGGTATTTGAAGTCAAGACTTATGATATTGGCAACACCTTTATTTTGTGAACTTGTTCACAAGTTCGACATTTCATCAATTCACCGACTGGGCGACATGTGGCAATGAAAAGCAGGCAATGTGAAGTGTTAAAGGAAAAACTTAAGTGTTTAAGTTCAAGTTTCTCATTGTTAAGAAAGTTCTCTTTTTAAGAACTAGTTTGGAAGTTCAACATTTCACCGATTTGCCGACAAGGTGATAAAGGCTCTCAAAGTCAAAGGTTAAGGGTTTTGTTATTTCACTGACTAAAGAGTTTTTGAAAATGGTTAAGGCAAATCATTTGAAGAGTCTAAGTACTTGATTGGGAAAATCTTCATCGGAAGAACTTAGGTTTTTTGAAGTAAGTTTGAAGGTTAGAGTTTTCTCTGAGTTGTCGACAAAGAATATATAAGGCGTAAAAAGAGGCAAAAGGAGTTGATTGCAAAGTTCATGAGTTAGAAACTTTTCTAGTAGAAGGGAAAGGCAGTAGAGAAGAATAGTTTAGATAATGAGCTTTTCGCCGATAAAAGAGACAAGCACCAAAGTTTGGAAAAAAGATGTTTTCACCAATAACAAGGAAATAAACCAAAGTTTGGAAAAGGTGATATTTGCCCAGAAGGGATAGAAATCAAAAGTTCATAAAAGATGACTTTGCTGATAAAGGTGATAGAAGCGAGGTTTAGAAAAAGTAAAGTTTGCCGATAGAGGCGATAAAAGTAAAAGTTTGTAAGAATGAACTTTTGTTGATAGAAGAAAAGGAAGAGTAGTTCGAGATTTTGAGGAATCGCCGATAAAGAAGAAGATAGGCAAGGTTCTTAAAAGATAAGATTCACCGATAAAGGAGTAAGAGGCTGAAGTTCAAAGAATGAGAAAATCGTTGATAAAGCATTGAAAGCCAAAGTTTGAGAAAGTACAAATTCGCCGATAGAAGAGGCTAATGAAATAAATAAAATATTTAATGACTATATTTTTGGTGCCAAACCTCGATGCATAATTAGTGGATAAACACAAATTTATGAATGGAGATGACTGTGATGTAGAAAAGATGGAGTTTTACATGCGACTGTAACACTGGATAAACAACAGTTAAATGAATTGGTTGTAAGTGTAAAGATACATGCAAAATTACTTATCTGGACATGCAGAAAAGCAAGAGTGGAGTGCGGACATGCAGATGTGTGAAATACATGCAGAAACTATTGTATATATAAAAGCTATTGAAAATTAGATATGTATATGATGCATAGATGGAATGACCAGGTGTGAGTAGAATTGAAGTGCTTAGCAAATCTGGGTGAGCATGGTGAGAGGAGAAGAATGTAGATGATTTGAATAGATGCACTTGAGGTTGATGAAGAACCAAATGGCTACATAAATGTATATGTAAATATTCAGAGAGGTTGGTGCCTCTTGTGGACTGAGTTGGTGCTCAAATTAGGGGACTATAGTCTCCTTTGAGTTGTAAGGAAATGAGTTCATCTCAGAACAAACATCTGAGAATAGTAGTGCCTTTGATAGCTTTAAATTTCTTTAGATTGCCTCAAAAACACTCACAACTATGCCACAAAGTGGAATCAAACATAGTTCATTTCCAACATTAATCCTACTAAGAAAAGTTCATGCAAGTTTTAACCACTTTCAACAAGCAGTAAATAGATTCGACAAAAGAATCATAAAGCATGAAAGATGGAACAGAAGATATGAACACAGATTTACGTGGGAAAAACCCTTTTGGGTAAAAAACCCCACACTCCAAAAGCTCAGGCCCATTGTATTATTCAGCAACCAAATAATACAGTTACAATAGAATTGCAGGCTCTAAGCCTTTTCATAGAGACTTTACATCTTGTTCAATCTCGAGAAAACTTGATAGACTAACCTTTCTCTGCTCATTGTCTTTTAGTACACTCAACATTATAGCCTATTTCAACTGTTTTACATTCCATACTATACCAGAAACCAATCGATATAGTTCCTATAGGAAATGATCACAATTCATTTTAACTTCCATGATAGTCAAACAGTCATAACCACCAAGTCATTCTGCTTTGTGAAATGCATTGCCAACTCAGCATTGGCTTTTCTATCCTTCTGCCAAGTCCACTGAGTCAACAATTACCACCCATCAATTGACTATTCAACTCACTGGCTCATCGAGGAGACTGCACTCCATGTCCTGACGACATATCCAAGTCCCACTGACGAAGTGACCCGGCCTTCCCACCATCATAGCATCCAATACAATAATCAGAATGTCGAAGAGACAAGAAACCATGTCTCTTTGACTCCTTATTGTCATCTCGACATGCCTAACCTATCACCACTGCCAGCATTCCCATCAAGGTATCAGAGGGACTCTATAACATCTCTCACTGATATAGGTAAGTCTCATTGATGAACCTTATAGCTTTGACCAAGGTGGTCCCATCACTTATATGTCATCCACATCACCGTTGATGTACAACTACCATCACCTTCCGTACTGAACAGTCCCACCTTAACGGTATACCATGGGTTCCACACCAATGGGATATCAGGGGGATGGTGTGATGACTCACATTGACATACAATCATCCCACTGATGAAAACACATGACCTACATCGGGTGTCGAGGAGACACCAGTCAAAGTCCTAATGACATGACCATCTCCCATTAAAAAAACACACAACACCAAACTCATGAAGAGCTATCAGACCATCGAGGGGACTGGTAACCATGTCCCATCGAAACTCCTCTATCAATCCAATACAATGTAACCTGAAGCCTTACATGCCAATAAATTTGAGACATTGTTTCTCAAAAAGAGTTTGTGCTCTTAAATCAAGGATTTGGTGATTCCTTAGAGTTGGTGCTCTTAAACATTATAATCAATGGTGTTATTTGTGAGGATGGATTAGGACAATAGATCCTAGCCGCATTTTCTCACCATGGTTTTTCCCACATTGGTTTTTCCATGTATATCTAGTGTTCATGTGTGCGTTATTTCTAGTTGTCGATGTTATTGCATTGAAAGTTAATTTGATCTGCATTCTAGAGGTTTGATGTTTTAAAGTTTTATTGATCTACTGATTCACCCCCCTCTCAGTAGATTGCTTGTGTTCTAAAAATTGGTATCATAGCAAGGTTCCTTGGAAGAAGCATAATAACTAAAGGTTGATCTGGGAGATTGAACACATGGCCGGTCAAGAAGGATCTCACTCAAACAAAGGACCATTGTTTGATGGAACGAATTACATGTTATGGAGTATAAGGATGGAAACCTACCTAACTTCAATAGGGTTCAATGTATGAAATTTTTTTAAGGATGGTTATACTACTCCAGCAACTCCTCCAATAGACTAGGCAAGTAAGAAGGAATGTGAGAATAATGCTAAGGCTAAGAATGCAATTCTATGTGGTTTAGCTAACTCTGAATTTGTGAAAGTAATGCAATGCAAGTCTACCAAAAAAATCCAGGATAAACTTCAAAGCATCTATGAAGGAGATACAAAGGTGAAACAAGCCAAGCTACAAAACTTTAAAGGAAGATTTGAAAGCCTGAAAATAAGAGAGGAAGAAAAGATTGTTGATTACTTGCTCAGAGTTGATGAATTTGTGAATGCTATGATAGGACTAGATGAAGTAAAAGAGCCAGTTATTGTACAGAAGATACTTAGATCTTTACCTTCTAGGGATGATTCTAAAGTCTCTACTATAGAAGAAGCAAAAGATCTTAATAAGATAATTGTTGATGAGCTACATGGTATTTTTACTACCTATGAAATGACGATAGGTGGTACTGAGACTTCAAAGAAAGAAGGTGCATTTAAGGCATCAAAGAAGGCAATTAATGTAAAGCTTGAATCTGGGAAGTATAAAGGTAAGTTACCCTTTAAGTGTTTTAATTGTGGAAAGGTTGGTCACTTTGCTACTAAATGTCCTTTTGAAGGAAAAGATAAAAGCGATGAATTTGATAGTAAGAAAAGTAACAAGGAGTTCTATCCGAAGAAGAAGAATTTTAGGAAGAATTTTCAAAAGAACAAGAAGATTCTTTACATAGAAGGTGACAATAATTCCTCTAAAGATAGCCCCATCTCAGAAGACAACAATGAAGGCATTTATGAGGGTAAAGAAGATGAATACCTGTTCATGACAGTGGAGACTACTAATATAGATCAGAACAATACTGATCTAGAAGATCCTGAGAATGACGAAGAACCAGAAGTAGATTTGGAAGGAGAGCTGGTATGTGTTTTAGAAGAGATCGAGAAAATTAGGAAGAAAAACTCTAAACTAAAGCTACAACTTCAAGAAGATATGGTGTCTAAGAAGCTTGCTGAATTAGAAAAGTTGATTGTTGTTTTGAAGACCAAGAGAATAGGAGTTACTAAATCTGAATTGAAAGCTAAATTAGAAGAATGTATGAAACTAGAATCTAAAGTGGTATTTTTGAGAAAAGAATTAGAAAAGGCTAAGGATAAGATTGACCTAAGTCTGAAATTTGAAAAGAGCTGTGGCATGCTTGAAGAAATGATAGGCAGCCAGAGATTTCTAAAGAGCATGGCTGGTTTAGGATTTGAAGAAGGTCAGTACTCAAATTCCAGTGATCCTCCTAGAAAGACTGAAGAGAATAAGCAAAAGAAGGAATATGATGACTTCACAAAAGCTAGAGATCTAAAGGAGAAAAGATTTAAAGGTCCCCCTCCTACAAGATATTCTAGCCTGATCAGGTTTCTTCAATCCTTTTATGGCTATTGTTATTCATATAATCAATATGGTCATAGGGTTGTTAGTTGTAGAATTGTTCCTAGGAGAAGAACTGATTTTATAAGAAAAAATTCTTTTGCACCTCTAGGAGATTTTAGAGTAGTTTGTTATAAATGCAATAACTTTGGTCATATTGCAAAATTCTGTAGAACAAACTTTGTAAAAACAAACAAACAGGAAAGAAAGGAGAATGTTCCTCCTAAGGAGGACAGTGCATCAGACTCTCTCGTGAATAAAGAGAAGGAAACTTAGAAAGTCTAGAAGAAGAAGGATGATTATAAGAAATAAGCATCTCTGATAGTACAGACATCATTTCATGCTAAGAGACAGAATCCATGGGTGATAGATAGTGGTTTCTCCAGTCACACGACCATAGATAAAAGTAAGTTTATAAGTCTGCAAGAATTTAATGGAGGCTTAGTTAAGTTTGGTGACAACACATATAAGAAGATTTGTGGTAAAGGAACACTGAGTATTTATGGAAAAGACAAGAGTCACAATGTCTATTATGTTGAAGGACTAAAGCATAATTTGCTTAGTATAAGCTAGATGTGTGATAATGGATATAATCTGACATTTAATGCAAAAGGTTGTGAAATTAGGAAAGCAAGTTCTAGTGAGTTAGTGGTTGAAGCAAGCAGAACATAGAATAATCTTTACAATCTCAAGGAGATTCAAGGTAAAAGTTGTTTGATGGGACAAATTGATGAAAGTTGGTTGTGGCACAGAAGATTTGGACATATCAATTTTGACAACCTTGTGAAGGTATTTTTAAAAAATGCAGTTAGGCACATGCCTAGAATCACCAAGCCAGCAAATACAATTTGTAAGGAATGTCAGCATGAAAAACATACAAGGTCTAGTTTCAAAACAAAAGAATACTCTACTTCAAGACTCTTAGAGTTAGTTCATACAGACCTATGTGGTCCAACCAAGACACAAGGACTAAAAGGTGAGAGATATTTCATGTTATTAGTTGATGATTTCTCAAGAATGACATAGGTAACCTTTCTTAAGGATAAATCAGAAGCCTTTGATAGATTTAAGATGTTTAGGTCTATGGTTGAGAAGGAGAGTGGTATGATAATCAAATGTTTAAGATCAGACAAAGGTAGAGAATTCACCTCCAATGAGTTTGTAGAATAATGTGAAATTCATGGCATAAAAAGATAGTATTCCACCCCTAGAACACCACAACAGAATGGCATTGTGGAAAGCAAAAACAAAATAGTAAAAGAAGTGGCAAGAATAATGCTAAATGAGGAAAAATTACCTGATGTTTACTAGAGAGAGGTAGTATACATAGCAGTGTATACTTTGAATAGAGCGCAACTAAGGGTAAACACTGACAAGACGTCATATGAATTATGACATGGCAGATCTGTAATAGTCAAATATTTATGGTGTTTGGTAGTAAATGCTACATCAAAAGAGATGAAGATGACCTTGGAAGCTTTGATTCAAGGTGTGACGAAGGCATTTTTCTGGGATACCCTAGCAGATCCAAAGCATACAAATGTTACAATAAGCGATTGCATAGAATCATGGAAAGCACTAATGTTAGGATAGATGAGGATCAACCACATCTAACTTAGAATAAAGACGGTTGCTCAGATGGATTAGCGATACCAGAAGAAAAAGAAGATGCTATTGATGAATAAGAACCTAAAGAATCAACTGGTAAAGCACCTGCTCAGTTTGTGCAAAAAGAACATCTTGAACAACAGATAATAGGAGACAAGACTGAAGGTGTTCAAACTAGAAGAAAGCTGAGAAAGTCAAATGAAGAGGTAAATTTCTCATTACTATCTAAGATTGAACCTAGAAAATTTACTAATACTAGTAAGGATGAAGGATGGATCAATGCTATGGAAGATGAGCTCAATTAGATTGAGAAAAATTAGACTTGGGAATTGGTTCCAAGACCTGTAGATAAGAATGTGAGAGGCACAAAATGGGTGTTTAAAAACAAGCTGAATGAGGATGGAGAAGTCATGAGAAACAACACACGATTGGTTTATAAAGGACACACTCAGGTAGAAGGGATAGGTTTTGAAGAAACATTTGCACCTGTAGCAAGATTGGAAGCCATTAGGATGTTTTTGGCATTCTCTATTTATAAGAACTTCAATGTTTATCAAATTGATGATAAATCTGCATTCCTGAATGGGAATCTTAATGAAGAAGTTTATATTAAGAAACCTAAAGGATTTCAGCTGTCAAAGAAAGAAGATTATGTTTGCAGACTGAAAAAGGCTTTGTATGGTTTGAAACAGGCCCCTAGGGTTTGATATTCTAAGCTGGATGATTACCTCTAGCAATAAGGATTCAAAAAAGGATGTGTAGACAACAAATTGTACTTCAAATTAGAAGGTAAGCACAAGTTGATTGTTGTTGTGTATGTTGATGACATCATTTTTGGTGGTAGTAATGACAAGATAAGCAAGGAATTTGTTGATCATATGTAGAAAGAGTTTGAAATGTCCATGCTTGGAAAACATTCTTTCTTTCTTGGTTTACAAATATCACAATTAGACCAAGGTATATTCATATCCCAAACCAAGTATGCAAAGGAAATGCTCAAGAAGTTCAAAATGGAAGACTATAAGCCTATGAGTACCCCCATGATAATAGGATGCAAGTTGAGCAAGAATGATGAAACACCAGATTCAGATCAGATTGTGTATAGATCTATGATAGGTAGCTTCTTGTACCTAACTACATCCAGACTAGATATCATGAAAGCAGTATGCATGGTGGCTAGATTTCATGTTGCTCCTAAAGAATCACATGTTCAAGTTGTGAAGAGAATTTTCAGATATCTGAAAGGTACTGGGGATTATGGATTATGATATCATTGAGATAATGATTTTACTTTGATAGCATATACAGATGCTGATTGGGCAGGAAGTACAAATGATAGGAGAAACACCAGTGGTGGAGCTTTCTTCCTTGGTGAAAGGTTGGTATCATGGCTCAACACGAAGCAAGATTTAGTCACATTATCCACTATTGAAGTAGAATATGTTGCTATCATTTCATGTTGTACACAAGATTTATGGATGAAGCAGACACTCAAGGATATAAAGATAGAGTTTGATGATCCTATTTCCATTCTTTGTGATAATACAAGTGCAATCAATATCTCAAAGAATCTTGTGATGCACTCAAGAACAAAGCACATCTCCATTAAATATCATTTCTTGAGAGAAAAATTTGTAGATCAGGAAGTAAAGTTGGAGTATGTCCCCACACAAGAACATATTGCGGACATTTTTACGAACCCACTTTCCAAGGATACTTTTGAATATCTTAGGCAGAAGCTAGGAGTTATTGCTCCTTCTTCTCACAAGTAGAAGTGCAGCTGTGACAACTATCCAGGGAGAGCAACACAAGGCATATCTTTCATCCCTATTTTAGACAGTGACTACCTCTCAGGAGGAGTAGGTTAATAAATAGCAATTTTTGTTGTTAGTAAGGAGGTTGTTTACCTCCCTTTACCATTGATGTCAAAGGGAGATAATTAGAGTAAGGGGGAGCAACACTAGAGCAATTAATGCAAAAGGTTTAAGAGAAGCACTAAAAATAGTTTATGCATGAGTGTTGCCATTAATGAGAAAGGGGGAGATTGTTGATATATATTGTCATTGATGTCAAATTTGATGTCTAAGTCATTAGTTTTATGTCTAAGGCAGAGGAGAAATGCATAGAATCAAAATGTTTTAAAGGTAGAAGGAAAGAAAAAGACTCTAAGGCATTAGTTTTGTCCTTAGTCAACAAAATAGTTTAGTTCAAAAACTAGCAAGTTCACCAGTTTTGAAATTCACCGATTCGCCAATAGAAGAAAAGGGAAGCATTTTTTGTTGAAGACTTTGAAGAAGAAAAAAGACTAAGTATCAGCCACAAAAGTTTAGTTTGAAAGTTATGAAGTTCGCCAATTCACTGACAAAGGCAGTCATGGAGAAAAGGTATTTGAAGTCAAGACTTATGATATTGGCAACATATTTATTTTGTGAACTTGTTTGCAAGTTTGGTATTTCACCAATTCACCAACTAGGTGACACGTGGCAATGAAAAGTGGGTAGTGTGAAGCATTAAAGGAAAAACTTAAGTGTTTAAGTTCAAGTTTCTCATTGTCGGGAAAGTTCTCTTTGTGAGAACTAGTTTGGATGTTTGGCATTTCACTAACAAGGCGACAGAGGCTCTCAAAGTCAAAGGTTAAGGGTTTTGTTATTTTGTCGACTAAAGAGTTTTTGAAAATGGTTAAGGTAAAGCATTTGAAGAGTCTAAGTACTTGATGGGGAAAATCTTCATTGGAAGAACTTAGGTTTTCCAAAGTAAGTTTGAAGGTTAGAGTTTTCCCCGAGTTGCCGACAAAGAATATATAAAGCGTAAATAGAGGCAAGAGGAGTTGATTACAAAGTTTGTAAGTTAGAAACTTTGCCGGTAGAAGGGAAAGGCGGTAGAGAAGAATAATTCAGAGAATGAGCTTTTCGTCAATAAAAGAGAAATGCCAAAGTTTAGAAAAAGATGTTTTCACTGATAACAAGGAAATAGACCAAAGTTCAAAAACGGTGATATTTGCCGACAAGGGCTATAAGTCAAAAGTTTACAAAAGATGACTTTTGCTGATAAAGGTGATAGAGGCGAGGTTTGGAAAAAGTAAAGTTTGTCGATAAAGGTGATAAAAGTAAAAGTTTGAAAGAATGAACTTTTGCCGATAGAAGCAAAGGAAGAGTAGTTCAAGATTTTGAGGAATCACCAATAAAGAAGAAGACATGCAAGGTTCTCAAAAGATAAGATTCGCTAATAAAGGAGTAAGAGGCCGAAGTTCAAAGAATGATAAAATCGTCGATAAAGGGCTGAAAGCCAAAGTTTGAGAAAGGACAAATTCATCAATAGAAGAGGATAATGAAATAAATAAATGATTTTAATGACTATATTTTGGTGCAAAACTTGGATGCGTAATTAGCAGATAAACACAAATTTATGTATGGCAATAATGGCGATGTAGAAAAGATAGAGTTTTGCATAACAACAGTTAAATGAATTGGTTGTAAGCGCAAAGCTACATGCAAAATTTCTTATCTGGACATGTAGAAAAGCAAGAGAAAATTTAGAGTGGAGTGCGAACATGCAGATGTGTGAAATACATGTAGAAACTATTGTACATATAAAAGTGATTGAAAATCAGATATGTATGTGATGCATAGACAGAATGACATAGGCCTGAGTAGAATTGAAGTGCAGAGCAAATCTAGGTGAGCACAGTGAGAGGAGAAGACTGTAGATGATTTGAATAGATGCATTTGAGGTTGATGAAGAACTAAATGGCTGCATACATGTATATGTAAAGATTCAAAGAGGTTGGTGCCTCCCGTGGACAGAGTTTGTGCTCAGATTAGGGGATTGTAGTCTCCTTAGAGTTGGTGCTCTTAAACATTGTAATTAGTGGTTTCATTTGTGAGGCTAGATTAGGACGATAAATCCTAGCAGCATTTTCTCATCATGGTTTTTCCCACATTGGGTTTTCCATGTATATTTGGTGTTCATGTGTGCATGCTTTCTAGTTGTTAATGTTATTGCATTGAAAGTTAATTTGATCTACATTCTAGAGGTTTGAAGTTTTAAAGTTTTATTGATCTATTAATTCACCCCCCCCAGTAGATTGCTTGTGTTCTAATAGAAACAATAGAATGTAAAGTGCAAGTCAAAGTGGCACTTCACATTTTATTGTATTTTGTCTTATATATGGGATTTTAGTGGGAATGATTTTTCACCTTCCCATTCTAAATAGACCTATAAATATGCATTTGTAACACATTATAAGGGTTGGAAACCCTTAGAAACATGTTTTTAATACAATATACTATATTTTCTCCATTTCTTTGGGGTTTTCATTCTTTTTAACATGGTTTTCAATCTCTAAATCTATTTTCTTATATTTCATGCATTTAATCCAATAAAATTCAATTAATTTGTTGTGTTTTGTATCATTGATGCCTTGTTGATGGTGAGGTGTTTTGAGTGGTCAACCTAGACACATCTGTGTTGTGCAAAATTCAAAATCCATCATGCATGTTAGGTTTCATTCCTTCGAAGATTGCACCTTCCTACATTTTAATTGTGGGAAAAAGGTCAAGGGAGGAATTATTTTCCTCAGATTTGCCCATTTACCCAATGGTGTATGGAGGGTTTGAAAACATGTTTATATTCTTTAACCCTCTTCTTCTTCCCCTTCCTTTTATGCATTTTTTTGATAATGATGTTAGATTAGGATGAGTTTAGGATTTGATGATGAATTTCTATCCACATAAGGTAGTTGTGAGTGACTTTTCAACTTCCACATAGAAAAAAAATGTAATTTTTTTGAAGTTATTCCTTGCTATCCTAAAAATTAGAATTGATACTCTTTAAAATTGGACAAAATAACATGAATGTGTTTTTATGTTCTAAGATACATAATTCTAATTTTGGAAGCAATTAGGTTGTCACATGGTTTAAAATTGTTTCTTTTATTCAAATTAATGTTTAAAATAACTTGTGGGAAGTGTGATAAAGTTGGAATAGATTTCATGAACACCATTGAAATTGAATTAGAAGGTTTACATCGACTATTTGTCATCAATTTCTCTTTGTTAAACCTCTAATTCTATGAATGACTCTTCGTATTCCAACATAGCCCCTTGAATAGACCAGCCAAAGTGCTCTCCAACTGAGATATTTTAGTAAACCTCACATCTTAAAATTAATGAAGACTCTTGAGGCTAGCCACCTTCCAAGTAGGGGAACTTTTTTCGTTCTAACTTTTTGGTGTGTCAAAACACACAACAATAGAAATGGTGCTAGAAGGAGGGTGAAATTGGAATATTAGGATAGTTGATGAAATCAAAGTGTTGTTCTTCAATTATTCAAATTGCCTTAGACATCACTGAAATTCATCATCTAGAAAATACCAAAAAAAATTGTAAAATCATAAAACCAAAAAAAAGATTATAAAAAAAATCAAAATATGCACAAGTAATGTTTGTTCACCATGTTAAAATATTATTTGCACAAGATGAAGTTTGTCCATCAACTTGCATGATTTTGTTAAAATAGCATTAAGAGTGATTTCATTTCTATGGGCAACACCATGTGTATACTTGGGAGTTTCCATGAAATCCCCATGAATGCATGCACTTGGCATCCTTCCTTTTCCCCTAACATTGGACAAATGATTTTGAACACATGAAGATTTGCAAGGATTTAAGATAAGGAATTAGGTTAACCAAGAGGATTTGGCTTGTTATTTATCTATTAACACACACTCAAGGATGCAACATGTCACTGGTATGCCAACCTTCTGTCAAATTCCATACACTTGTGGGATGAATTAGATAGTGCTTTCTTAAGGAAATTTTGGAAAAATGAGGATCCATGAGAAGCTTTCATATAATTTACAATTGTGAGAAGATTACCCAATGAGCATATTGCCCAACTCAACCAAAGGTTTTATCAAGCACCTGAAAGGTTAAATGTCCTACATAGACCAAGCTACATTGATAGTTTAAGACATTATTTATGGGTTAGATCCAACATTTACTACATTTATAAGAGACACCCCAAGAGTAACCACTATGGAGTCTACTTTTCAAAGAGCCCTTGTTCTTGCCCAATTGAGATAGATTATACTCAACATTTGACATAGAATTAGACAGGTTATACCCCTCAAGAAAACCAAGCACTAGATCAACAAGGTTTGAACGCATATGCAGTCCAAAAATACCAAG
Organism: Cunninghamia lanceolata; assembly: GCA_027924645.1. NCBI lineage: Eukaryota > Viridiplantae > Streptophyta > Pinopsida > Cupressales > Cupressaceae > Cunninghamia > Cunninghamia lanceolata. The sequence goes on from BSBN01000040.1 coordinate 14,238,454, forward strand.
AAAACCACTATCCTTAGATAAATAAGATGAGATACCCTTTCCAAAAAAGCCAAATGATTATTATGTCTCAATCGAGTCAATTGGATTATTTACAAAACTCATATGCAATGCCTTATATAGTCAATATGGAATTATGTCAAGATTACGTTGTCCTAGTTGTCCAACATGAAATTCAAGGAGATTCATCTGAGTTAGATTTAGATGGTAAATATATTAACACAAAAGATTACGTCATTGTCCTAGTTGTCTAACATGAAATTCAAGGAAATTCATCTGAGTTAGATTTAGATGGTAAAGAATTGAACACAACTAAGTCAACTAGAAAGCTCTCGAAAGAAAATATCAAAATAATAGTTGACACAAGTGGTTACAGAGGCATTTTGAAAGAAGAGACTAAAAAAATGAAGGCATATGCTCCCATGATAGAAGAAGACAACATCTTAAGATCATACTCACATGTTGTTGACAACTTGGATGCATATGAGAGAATATTATGACAATTTACTCAATGTTGAGAATGGAAACTTTCCAATAAGTGACACTAGAGAGGGCCACTGACAATTGAATCCAATGCCTCAACCATGCCAACCAACCATGACTAGATTTGAATTGGATTTTCCAATGATGGTTAAAAAGTTGAATAACAATACGCCAAATCTTAGGTTTCTAGGTTATTTGAATAAATAGGTTGACATGACCAGTGCTGACTTCATAACATAATTGACCATAGAGAGATTATGTGTCTTGAATTCATGACATAATTGGATATACGTCTCAAGGAAATGATTAATTTCATGGATGATTAGAATGACGAATCAACAAATTTGGAACTTGAAAGACACGAATAGAATGTTCAATTAAATGAAGAAATACATGAATACATTTAATCCAATGAGATGGAAGGAAATCCTAAGTATCAAGATTTCTTGGATAAATAAGATAATTCAACGGTACTCAAAATTGAAAGATCAACAACTTATAATGCTAGCATACTTGTGAATAGGTTTGAGAATGAAGTTGAAATAAAAGATTCTAGAGTGTTTATTCTAAAATTAATGACAATCATGTTGGGAATGTTGAATTAAAACATTAAGAATGCTTTTGATCATGAAGACTTGGAATCAATGATTTTGCTTGGAGATGAGGAGAATGTAGATATATTGATTGAATACTTAATTCCAAGAATTTTTCTAAATGGTTCTCCCTACAATGAAGATGAAATTGATAGCATTTCAAATTTACTAGTGCCTATAAGGTAGGATTATCAAAGCTCTTGTGAGCTAATTGTTGTTGATCCACTTCATTTAGACATGAATTTACGAGTGTTGAAGAAGTACACTGTCTAGATTCTTAAACTTTAGAAGCTAATTTTTTATGTCTTAAGGATGATATTGCAATTATACAATTGGATGATCTCAACTATAAACTTGAACATGAAGTTTATAAATGATTTTGGATGGGAGATCCAATGTAAATGAATGATTCTTCCTTGTTCAACTTTAAGATTTGTAATAACCCTATGTTTGTAGATGAAGAAAGTGATGGAAATTCCAAAAGGTCTAACTTAAGTGATTCTTCCTTGATGGATTTTAAGATTAATGATAATCCTATGTTTGAAGATGAAGAAAGTAATGTTAATTCTGAAAAATCTAATATAACTATTGAAATGGATATACTTGTAGGGTAAAATCTTTACGATTTACATGCTAAACCAATTCTCGAAAATGACATTCCCCATGATAGGTTTGAAAATAAATAATTTTTAATTCATCATGTGGGTTAGAATACAAGTTTAAACAAAAACATGAAAATAAATTAAAGATTTGAGCTTATCGGATGCATTGCTGACTAATTATTTTTATATGATGTGCATGTGCCTAGTAATCATGTTGAGTTCAATGAGAAAACATACATTGTGGATTATGGCATACATGATGATAAACAAATTCCATTGGTGGATGATAATCATAACACATTATATCTCTAAACCCTCTCCTATATGTCACTCATTTTATTGTTCTAATTTTGATGGTAAGGGAGATGAAAGTTTTATTGTTTTACCTACCAATAAGATCAATGATAATTTGCAAATAGAGAATACATATCCTCATCCTAATGATTGAAATTTTAACAACTCAAAGAAAATTTGTTAGAGCAAGAATAAGAAGGTTTATTTATTAATATTGAAAATGATGACAATCCATTTTTATTAGTGGACAAGAAAAGTAAACCTTCCTATTACTTAAACTATGGGGATTTAGGAAGAAAAATATGCTTGTGGATAGAGCATGATGATGTTGAACTTCCTTAGCTCTTTATTTTGCATGACAACCATTTGGAGTATGATCCCAAGAAACTCAAACTCATTATTTTAAAATATAAAGACAGATTGGTTATATTTAGGAATCTTACAACAAAGATATTACTAGTGGATAATATAAAGAAAATGAATAACATGAGCTTTATTATCTATACCACTTAGTGTTCACGTTCAAGTACAAAATGGGTAGTTTTGGAAATTTTGGTTTGTTTCCTTTTTTTGGCTTATTTTCTTTTTCTTTTTGGTTTTGGTTTGTTATTAGGTGTTTGTTTTCATTTATGTTGGAGATTTTTGTTTATTGAAGACCACCCTCATTTTGATGAATCAACTCTTAAAGTGTTATCCTTTATTAAAAGACAAAATCATCAAATGTTTGCAAGATGGGATAGGTGCACTTCCTAGTTTCCTTCACAGTTTATTTATTCCTTTTGCATTCATAATAAGTTAGTTCCTAGGGTGAAGGCTTCATAAATATTTTTTATTCAGATGTGTAGAGATGTATTCATGTTGAAGAAGGTATGGGTGATTCCCAGATGCATTTTGTAGACCTTTCACCCCTCTTTACACACTAATAATTCTTGAGTCTATTTTGATGAGGCAATGGCAACTAAAAGTATCAAGTTCAAATTTTTTTTTAAAAATTTATTGCTAGGTGATCCCTAACCAAAAAATGGGTCTTAGTGCTGGTAGATAGAGAAGAAATAAAAATTTTTAAAAAAGGAGAAGAAAAAGAAACAAAAATTCAAATATCTCTTTCATTTTGAGTGATTCACGTGACCTCTATTGGAGCTATGGACACTTAATTGGTAGTAGAGCTATGCCTAGGATAGGACTAGAGGTAACTTCGTTGAGGCTATGGAGGCCTGGTTGGTAATGGAGCTATGTTCAAGTAATCAAGAAGGGCATGTCAAAATGATTCTTAGTGTTATATCTAAAGATGACCTTTACCTCAGTAAGCATATGTAAAATCATAAAAACTTGATATTTTCTTTATATTAGTCAAGTATTTTAGGTGAAGGAAGGGAAAGAATCAAGTGCACACACTTGGGTGAAACCTATGTAGATGTCATTGTAAAATTGAACTATTCCAACTCTAGTATGAATGTAATTCTACGTACTTGGATGCATCAAGTGTTTAAAACTATCTTCTAGTCAATCTTCTTATTTTAAATTCCTTGGGAGTGGACCATATTGAATTGTTTCTTGGATGGCAAGATCAATGATTAGCTCTACAAATTAAGATGTGATTTTAGCTATTAATAAAGAGTTCCTTGCTTAAGGATCAAGTTTATCATTATTTTATATTATTCATAGCTTGGTCTTAGAATATTTTCTTTTATTTTAGAGCTGGGGGGAATTTTTATGGATTTCACAACACACCCCTAATTTTTAAAATTTTGGGACCGTCATTATAATCCTTGTTTCAATTTTTGCTTTAGTTTTTGCCTCCTTGAGGTTAAATCTAGTGAGCATCATATCATTGTGTTTGATTTATATCAATCTTGATTTTGGGAATTTTAAATTTGGGTGTCCAAGTGGTATTTTTGTAATATCTTGACATCCATGCACTTATTAAGGAAAACAAGATTTGGTAAGAATCAATTTTTTAAAGTCTAGGAATCAAGTGTTATAGTCTTACAAAATTTGGACTTTACCTTTATTTTTGCATGTTGTAAAATGAGGTTTGGAGTTTAAACCTATTGGTGTGAATAACGGTATTTCCTATCCAGTTTCCCCTTTATAGTGTGAATAGGGGACATTATCTAACTAGTTATTAGTTAGGTCCTATTCACACATGTTCACATGTTAAGTTGACTTAGGGCTCTAGGAATCTTTCTAAAAGTTTCTAGTACACATGTGATCTTATCCTTTAGTTGTCACATCATAGGATTAAAACACTTGTTATCATCCTATGTAGTCCTATCTCTCAACCTTGCCTACATAAGCAAGGTCCCTCATGCACATTTTGTGTGTGATAATATCATTATTCTATTTTTTGCACCATAATCAAGCAATTCATCCTCCTGCTACTCTCTTATGCAAGGCTAATTATCCATTGGTGACTCTTACATGGTACATCAGAGGTTCAAATCTAAGAGTTCCTTCTCAAAGATGGGAGATAATTAGGTACGATATTTTGTTGGATGCATTTTTGGTCAAAAAGGACCCCACCATTGAGTCTGAAAGGCCCAACAAATGAATTTTGATATAAAACACTTCATATTTCGGTGACAAATCTTTTGGAGTGTTTGAGAAAAAGTTGCAGAGACTATTTTGTATGGATCATATGGATCCATACCATCGTACAACCTTTGCGTATGTTAGAATCTTTGATAGAATCTTTAATTTCTCTCTGTTGGGTAAATTTTTTTCTTATTGGTTAATTCATTTATTTTTGCTTAATTTCTTTATTATGTGGATATTAATCTTTTGGCAGGATTGTACCTACATCAGCAGGTACCATAGGGTATGGGACCCCCTACGCAAAGTATGCCACCATTGTAGGGTGCCACATTGTTAGAATGCATAGGACAACTGAGAGGGGGGTGAATCATTTGTCTATTAAAACATTAAACACTCAAAGCAATTCCAAACATCAACCTCTTATTACGCATTAGTAGAATGTCAACATATGAAGCATCAATGCAAACGCATTCAAACACATAAGAACACGATATTTACGTGGAAAACCCAAGAAGGGGAAAACCACATTAAGGAATAGCTCACATTTGTATGAATAGAAACACTAAAAACAAATAGGATCACTTCCCAAAAGAAAGGCTCATTGTAAAGAGAAAAGGCTCACTGCCCAAAAGAGAGAAGAAAGAAGAAGATTGTTACAGAGAGATTCACTATCTTAAAGAAACATGAGAAATCCACCACTACCACTTCTTGCCATCCACAACCTTTGGCTCACTGCCTCTAGTAACTTCAAGCAAACTAAAAATGTAGACACCTTCTACTCACTACATCTGGAGTCATAATCATTTAAGCTCACACATAACTCACTACCCTTAATTCACATTCACATCATCTTCTCTACTTTGCTCCACTCAACTTCATCTTGTATTTATACCATCTACAACCAAGACCTATCTCAATTAGGTCAGTCCTAATGAAGCGTGTGCACCTCAAACGTGTAACACCAATTAGGTTGGCACTAAACACTTCTATAGTGGAAAGAAGTGATAGTGGACCATGTCAAGGGTTAACTAGGATGCAAATCTATATCACCAAGCTGCTCATCACATCCACAATCCATGAAGTACCTTTGCAAATGACGCCAGTAAGCCAGGTCGGCCAAACCTAAGCTAATGACCACATCCACACTTCTCCAAGTCCAAAAACATCATGCGGACTAGAGAGAGACACTCCATAGCATTCACACACCTTCCCAAAATATTCAACATCATCAATATCTTCTACAATATTGTTGCAACCACCTGAATTAAAGGATGTCTTCATTTTGTACATCAGGATACACTGCTATTAAACACCATCACAAGAACTAAACTTACGAAGCACCCCAACACTAGAAACTTCAAGGAAATGTAGATATAGGCATTATAAGCACATTACCAGATCTGCAGGATAATAAACCTCAATACAGAGAAATGCAGAGCATTCTCATTTCTCCTAGACAACCTTCTTCACAGTCAAATACTCTGTTAAACACATCTTCTACTTCTGCATGATCTAGAGCCTGAAACTTTGGATATAACACCTCTAATCAACACTTCCAAACCGCACAAGCATATCTTCAATCATGGAGAAATGCAAAGCAAAACACTAAACACACCTCTATCACACTACACACCTTTTTATTCAAATTTTCTCAAAAGCACTTGGAAACCAAGCGAACCATTTGTTGGAGGTTGACATCAATGACAAAACCATCAAGTTTCCAAAAATCTCCCCCCTTTTCATTGATGGCAACACCAACTCTTTGAAAAACCATCTAGACCTAAAGCAATAAATCAGCAGCTCTGCAACCAGTATTACTCCCCCTGACAGAGGCAACTCTTACTCTTCACACACCTCTCTGTGCAATGGTTTTTCAATCACTTAAATTCTCTCCCTCTTTGACATCAATGACAAAAGGCAACAACTACAACACCGGCAAGTACCTATACTATCTCCACTATTCTCACTTTTTTGCACTCCCCCCTTAGAATCATAAGATATGCACTATTTGACTGCACCAACCAATAGTATCACTACCTACTCCCCCTGAGAGGTAGCTTTCAACATCAGTCCAAGACAAAGAATGTATCTTGAAAGCATCTCAGATAGATGCACACACTTATGTATATTAGTCAAAAGGAGGGGCAATAACCCCTAGCTTCTGTCGGAGATACTCAAAAGTATCCTTAGGAAGAGCCTTCGTAAAGATATCTGTAACTTGGTCCTTGGTAGGCACATACTCCAATTTCACCTCATTCTTTGCAACCTTCTCTCTTAGGAAGTGATACTGGATTGAAATATGCTTTTTCCTTGAATGCATTACCGGATTCTTTGAAATGTTGACAACACTTGTATTATCACATAAGATAGGAATAGGTTCATCATATGACACTTTGATATCCTTCAATTTCTGCTTCATCCACAACACATGTGTCTAGTAAGATGCTCTTACAATGTACTATGCCTCTATAGTAGATAATGATACCGAGTCCTACTTCTTACTTAACCATGAGACAAGTATGCTTCCAAGAAAGAAAGCACCACCACTTGTGCTTCTTCCATCATCTATGCATCCTGCCCAATCTGCATCTGTATATGCACTTAAGGAGAAATCAATATCCTTGGGATACCATAGACCAAACTCCAAAGTGCCTTTTAGGTATCTGAATATCCTCTTTACTGCTAAAACATGTGACTCTCTAGGATTGGCTTGAAATCTATCCACAAGTCAAACTGCATGCATGATATCCAGTCTAGTAACAATCAGGTATAATAGTCCACCAATCATTGATTTGTACTTGCTTTAATTAGCCTTAGGAGATTCATCATATTTTCTTAATTTACAACCAGTAGTAATGGGAGTACATACCAGTTTGGAGTCTTCCATTCCAAACTTCTTCAACATTTCCTTAGCATACTTTGACTGTGAAATAAAAATACCTTTTTCTGATTGATTGATTTGTAACCCAAGGAAGAAATTCATTTCCCCACACATTGACATTTCAAATTATTTCTATATTTCTTCTGCAAAAATCTCTTGCACATACCTTCATTTCCTCCAAAGATTATATCATCAACATACACTTCCACAATTAGGATTTTATCTTCTTCAACTTTGAAGTATAGATTGCTATATGCAGTGCCCTTTTTGAACCCTTGCTATAGCAAGTACCTATCCAACCTTGCATACCAAGTTCTAGGAGCTTGTTGGAGTCCATACAATGCCTTCTTCAATTTGCAGACCATATTTGGATCATCTGATAACTAAAAGCCTTCTTCCAAATCTCCATTCAGGAATGCAGATTTCACATCCATCTGATAAAATTTGAAGTCCTTATGAGCTGCAAAGGCTAGGAACATTCTAATGGCCTCCAACCATGCCACTGGAGAAAATTTTTTTCTCATAATCTATTCCTTCCACTTGTGAGTAGCCTTTACACACAAGCCTAGCCTTATTTCTTACTACTCCATTCTCATTTACTTTGTTCCAGAAAACCCATTTAGTTCCTATCACATTTTTATTTGCTAGTCTTGGGACAACTTCCCAAGTCTGATTCTTCTTAGTTTGCATCAATTCTTTGCATGCTTCAGTCACTGTTTTGGGTTCTATTTTGGAAATAAGCAAAAATTTACCTATTCATCTTCCATAACAATATTTCTCCTTGTTAAAACACCTTTGTTCTTGTCTCCAATGATCTGATCTTCAAAATGATTCTTCTGCACATACTTGGGGCTCTTAGGAATCCTTTCTAAAGCATCTTCTTCATCAACTTGCTTCTCCTTTCCCTTTTCTTCTTCTTCTCTTTCTTCTTCTCTGCAAGTGATCTCCTTAGATTCATATCCTTCTAATAGCACTGAACTTTGATATGGTTCTTGATGAAGGGGGTAAATCATAAAACACACAACAATAGAAACTAAACACAGAAAATAGAACTTTCTTTTATTGATCTGGGCAACTCATTACATTACAGAAGTTCAATTACAATCAAAGGATGAATCCTCTACTGGCTACAACACATTACAGTTTTCCCAACCTCGAGACTCTAAAATCTTCAGCCTTCTGTAACCCCAAATCAACTAGGATTTTTGTTTTCCCACCCATTCTTGACTCTACACTTGCCCCCTTAACTCTACTACTGCCCAAGGTTCCCAAAAATGGTTATTAATAGCCTTTTTGGCGGCCAACAACCTAATTTCAAAATTTGCATCTACCTCCAAAAATAGGTCAACTTCTGGGAGCCATAACTTTTGATCCGGGAGTCCAATTGATGAACCGTTTTATGCGTCGAAAAGCTCGTAGAGTGCTCTACACGCTTAGAACCCACTCTACCAGTTCCAACCATTTTTGGGCCCGTACAAGGCCATTTAGTGCCTCAAACCTGAGTTTGAATAATTTTCAAGCATTTTTTAGGAAACAGAAACTTTAATATCTTTTAGCTCACAAATGATCTTTGTGTTATTCCTTTGCCAAAGGTCTTATATTTTTGTTATGTAACTTCCTATAAATTTTGACTTCAATCCGTGCCCAAATGCAAACTTTCTAAAAATAGCAGGTTACTATTTTTAGCAGTTTGGAAAAATTGAAAGTTCTACATTATTATTCAAGCGATTATGGAACCAGAACCACAAATTTTGAAAAGAAATAGAAAGAACATCAACAGTTTTGAAAAACATATTTTTTTTGGTGATGCAAGATTGCCCTTACACCACTAGATGCTCTGCATCAGTTCTTCATCCACTTTGACATTTGCACTTTCCACTAATTTCTTCAACCTCTTATTGTAGCACTTGTAAGCCTTGCTCTTTGTAGAATATCCAAGGAAGATTCCTTCATTTGATCTTGTATCAAACTTTCCCAAGTTTTCTTCATCTCTCCTAATGTAGCACTTACTTCCAAACACTCTAAAGTATTTTACAGTAGGAGTTCTTCCATACCATATTTCATATGGAGTCTTTGAACTGTTGGCCCTTTCTTGCACTCTATTTTGTATGTAGACTGTAATGTGAATAGCTTCTTTCCAATAGATATTCGGTAGACTTGCTTCTTTCAAAATTGTCCTTGTTGCTTCCTAAAAATTCCTATTCTTCCTTTCCACAACTCCAATCTGCTGAGGAGTCCTAGGGACTGAAAAATGCCTTTGTATTCCATGATCTTCACAAAAGAAGTTAAACTCATTAGAGGTGAACTCACCACCTATGTCAAACCTCAAACACTTGATTTTTAGATCAATTTCATTTTCAACAATATCGTTGAATGCTTTAAACTTATCTAGAGTTTTTTATATTTCTTTGAGAAAGGTTACCCAAGTCATTTTAGAGAAATCATCAATCAATATCATGAAATACCTGTCACCTTGAAAGCTTCCTACTCTTGTAGGTCTGCACAAATCTATATGCACCAACTCCAGAGGTCCGGTGGTAGAGAACTCTTTGATCTAGAAATTCTTCCTTGTTTTCTTCCCAATCTGAAATTCTATGTAGGTTGCATTGATAGGATTTGCAATTCTTAGCAGATCTCTCATAGCTTGAGTAGAGCTGATCCTCACTAGGCTGTCAAAATTGATGTAACACATTCTTCTATACCATAGCCAACTTTAATTAATTTGAGTCATAAGGCACATACCATTAGCACCTTTGAGATGATATATATTTCCTTTTGTCTTTGTTCCTATAGCAACTAGAGTTTTAGAGTTTTTTTTTTTTATTTCACAGCCATCATCCTAAAACACAAGTTTATATCCTTTGCTACACAATTTTCCTACACTCAGAACATTGTGCCAGAGACCCTTAACATAAAGAATATCTGTATTGTGTTTTCCATAAAAACTGATAGAACCTTTTCCACAGATCTTAGTAGATGCATCATCTCCAAACTTAACAAAACCTCCATCAAACTTCTCAAGATTCACAAATTTATTCTTATCACTTGTCATATGATTTGAACACCCACTATCAATTAACCAGTCATTCTCCTCTTCTTTTTCATGGAAAGCATTACCCAAGTTCCTTTAATATTGTACTCTATTTCCAGAGCAATTTCCTTCATATCCCTTTTAGAATTAGTTCCAGCATTCAAAGCCATGAACAAGCATTCATTACCATCATCATCCAGATAGTCAAACTCATCATCAGATATGCTATCATCTTCTTTAACATAATAACTTCTCTTGAATGATTTACCTTTGTTATCCTTGTATTTGTCATTCGAAATTTTGATTGGACATTTAGAGGCATAATGACCTATCTTTCCATAGTTAAAACATTTGAAGGGCAACTTACCTCTATATTTCTAGAGCCCTTTTCAATCTGCTTACAAAATTTGCTTCCACTTCATCAAAGTCATCTAAATCTAATTCAACATTCTTTTCTATCTTGCTAGCCTTAAAAGCAATTACTTTTTTTAAATCATCTTGACCAAATTCTCTTATCTCAAAAGTAGTTAGAGTACCAAACATTTGATCCCTAGAATACTGATCCAAATTTTGAGTCTCTTCAATAGCAAAAACTTTAGCACTATAAGATTTTGGACGAGTTCTTAGTACCTTCTTTACCACTTCACTTTCCTCTAGCTTCCCACCTAGACCATCGATGGAATTGACAACCTCATCCACTCTCTGCACATAGCTTGCAATATTTTCATCTTCTGACATCTTTAGGGTTTCAAACTTGGTCTTCAAAATCTGTATCTTTGCTTTCTTGACCTTGTCATCTCCTTCATAGGTACTTTCCACCTTCTAGATCTCATGACCAGTTTTGTAACTCATCACCTTCACTAATTCAGAATTAGAGAGACTATTTAGAAGAGTACTCCTGGCCTTGCTATTGTTCTCATATTCTTTAATCTCATATTCATCCTTTGGATCATTAGGAGGTATAGTATACTTTTTGTCAACTATCTTCCATACACCATATCCTAGTGAGACAAGAAAATTTTCCATCTTGATCTTCCAAAAAGCATAATTTGTTCCATCAAACACTGGAACCACCATACATCTCTTGTGTCACATCCAGATCTACCCCAAGAGGTTAAGCTTCTTTAGGGAATTTGGCTTTAATAGGGGGGTGAATCAGTTGTCTATTAAAACATTAAACCCTCAAAGCAATTCTAAACATCAACCTGTTATTATGCATTAGCAGAATGTAAACATATGAAGCATCAATGCAAACACATAAGAACACTAGATTTATGTGGAAAACCCAAGAAGGGAAAAACCATGGTGAGGATTAGCTTACATATATATGAATAGAAAAACTAAAAACAAATAGGCTCACTGCCTAGAAGAAAGGCTCACTACCAAGAGAAAGGCTCACTGCCCAAAAGAGAGAAGAAAGAAGAAGATTGTTACAGAGAGAGTCACTATCTCAAAGCAACAGGAGAAATCCACCACTAACACTTCTTTCCATCCGCAACCTTTGGCTCACTGCCTCCAGTAACTTCAAGCAAAATGAAAATGTAGACACCTTCTGCTCACTGCATCTGGAGTCATAAGCATTTAATCTCGCACATAGCTCACTACCCTTGATTCACATTCACATCATCTTCTCTCCTTTGCTCCACTCAACTTCATCTTGCATTTATACCATCTACAACCAAGACCTATCTCAATTAGGTTGGTTGTAATGAATTGTGTGCACCTCAAACATGCAACACCAATTAGGTCGGCACTAAACACTTTTGCAGTGGAAAGAAGTGATAGTGGACCATGTCAAGGGTTAATTAAGACTCAAATTTGTATCACCAAGATGCTCATCACATCCACAATCCATGAAGTACCTCTGCAAATGGTGCTAGAAAGCCAGGTTAGCCAAACCTAAGCTAATGACCACATCCACGCTTATCCAAGTCTAAAAACATCATGCAGACTAGAGAGAGACACTCCATGACATTCACACACCTTCCTAGAATATTCAACATCATCAACATCTTCTGTAATACTGCCGCAACCACCTAAAATAAAGAATGTCTTCATTTTGCACATCAGGTTACACTGCTACTGAACACCATCACAAGAACTAAACTTGTAGAGCACCCCAACACTAGAAACTTCAAAGAAAGGTAGATATAGGCATTATAAGCACATTACCAAATCTACAGAACAAGAAACCTCAATGCGGAGAAATGTGGAGCATTCTCATTTCTCCCAGATAACCTTCTTCACAGTCAAATACTCTGTCAAACACATCATCTACTTCCGCATGATCTAGAACCTAAAAATCTAGATAGAACACCTCTGATCAACACTTCCAAACCTCACAAGCATATCTTCAATTGTGGAGAAATGCGGAGCAAAACACTGAACACACCTCTGTCACACTGCACAACTTTTTATTCAAATTTTCTCAAAAGCACTTGGAAACCAAGTGAGCCATCTACTGGAGGTTGACATCAATGACAACACCAACAAGTTTCCAACACACATAGCATGAGCCCCCTTCCTTTACATATCCCTACCATGTAGCAAGCACTTACCACCCAGCAGTGTATTCAAAACTAGTTGGTGATCAAACGACTGGTCGCTCCATAAAATTGGTTGCCCTTAGACAAAACTGATAGGAGAATCTTTAAACACCAATGACATCTATAGAATCTCAAGGAAAATTCCCCAGATCTGACCCCAATAGCACCCTAAAAACCACCTCACCAACCTAGAAGTGATTTCCTACCTAGAGACAGGCGGTTTTAGCCCTTTAGTAAGTAGTTTTGCAAGTATAAGAGTGGTTTTGCAAATAAGATTGATGGTTTTAGACTCAGAGGAATATTCTAGGCAAGATTTGACATATTCCATTCATTGATTTATTAATGTTAGCATGACATCATCGAATCTTTGCCCCTAACCGGTCCCCCTCTTTATTTATATTTTGGTTTTGTCAATCTAACTTGCAAACCTATTTCTTAATAATTTTGGCTCCTTTTTTGAGCAATTTTTTTGATTTGGGGCAGAATTTTGTAGGATTCGCAATGGTGTAATCAGTTTTTAATTTTGGTACATGGATTTTCTAGAAATTATAGATTTTCACACTTGTTGCTGAGCTATTCTCATTTTGGGAACTTTTGGGGCTTCGTTTGGGCTCATACAGTAACATTTTTTGGTGATTTTTTTGGAAGTGCATAATTTTTTGAGCACTTCTCAGATTATTAATAAGATTGATCTCATTCTATATAAAAATTATACTTTCAGTTTGAGACCTAATTTGGCATTTGCAATGTACTAAGATCAAGACTAGTTTACTAATTTTAGCTAGTGGTAATTGTAATCGCACTAATATAAAGTGTCAATATCATATATTTTTGGGGGGTCTCATGATTGAGTGAAATTGGAGGGAAATCTTGTGAGTTTTGATCTCTAATTATTTGAGGAGATATCATGGGTTTTTCTACTCATCTTTCTGTGGTAAACTTAAATAAGGACAATTATGAGTCTTGGCAAAAAGGCATAATAACACATTGTAGGTGGCTTAATCATTCGCCTTATCTTTCTGGATTCATAGCTAAACTAGATACACCTCAAAAGAAATCTACACGGGGAAATAATATTGATCATATTGTAGGATTAATTTGCTCGTCTTGATTTTGACATTGTGTTCCATCTCACATATTGAGTCCCCACACACTCTTTGGACCAAAATTTGGGAGATTTATGGAGACCCACATATCTCTCCCCTAATGATCTTGCTATGGATTTCCATACCTACTGATGATGTAAATAATATACAATTTGATGATGGTACAAAAGTGGAGCTTGAATATTTCATAGATCTTGATAGTGCAAATGGAATAGATATTTCTCTTGCTTCTCCTTCTCCTCCTATCAAGATCATATCTCCATAAATTGTTGCTTTGGTTGATTCTTTGTAGAAGGATCATTGCAGTCTTCCTGATCCACCTCATTGGCATTCTTACTTATTAGACATTTCATCCTTGTTTGTGGAGTCTCACATATAAAATTTAGAGGACACATTTAAGGGTTTATCTCTCCTCTTTGATGATAGTGATGTCATCACATCTTCAATGTTTTCAGATGTTGTTTAGTATCTTTCCTCCCCTAGTTATACTTCTTTGACTGGGCCTTCAGTTCTTGTTTTGGAGAAGACATATTTTTCCAACATGAGGACACCAAAATTGTATCCTGAGACACACATTTGGAGTTAGATTTCCTTTTCATCTAGATTTTGGGAGTTGCTTCTACATCCACCATTGGATTTGTTTCTTCCCAAGGGGAGAAATGTTGTTTGCAAGTAGTAGATTGTGTTCTATTTTTTAGGCATTCACCATTGGCACAGGAGCTACTTCTTTATGGGGGGATCTATCATCTCATTCTTTGTCTCCTATGGGGGGATTATTAATTTTATATTAGTGACAAAACTAGTCCTTGGGGGGTCATGTTGAGTACTCCTTTCACTTTCTTGTTTTCTCTCTTTTGGAGAGGGGTTTTTTCCTATGGGTTTTCCTCCTTTACTCTATTTGTGAGAGATCTTTTGTACATGGGTATCTAACATGGCCTTGTAGTTGAGACCCATTCATCATTACATCATTTTCATTTGTTTACTTCCATCTATGTTACACTTAAGGGGGTGTTGGTGTGAACATGGGTACTTCCTATCCGGTCCAGTTTCCCCTTTATAGTTTGAACAATGGACATTATCTAACTAGTTATTAGTTAGGTCCTATTCACACATGTTCACATGTTAAGTTGAATTAGGGATCTAAGAATATTTTTATAATTTTCTAGTACACATGCGATCTTATCCTCTAATTGTCACATGTCATAGGATTAAGACACTTGTCATCGTCTTATGTAGTCCTATCTCTAAACCTTGCCTATATAAGCAAAGACCCTCATTAAATTTTGTGTGTGATAATATCATTATTCCATTTTTACACCATGATCACACAATTCATCCTCCCATTACTCTCTTGTGGAAGGCTAATCTTTGGTTTTACAAGTGATCATAGGAGCTTGAGTCTATTAATGACTCTGAAAAAACCTTGAGTTAACAAGATCTTATGGCTAATCTACATGTTTTTTGTAAATTGACTTTGAAATCTTGAACCCCAAGCTTAGCCAATTCATACTTCAAACTATATTTTACAAACATGTCAAATTAAGGTAAAAGATTTAAATTTTTGAAATGTGGAAGTAGTTGAGAATTGATTGCCTACATGCAAGTTGGGCATAACCTATGCCACTCTAAATTCTCACCATTTGTCTCTTCCTCTATATCTTCTAGTGAAATTGAAGCTTTTGGTTTTGGCTCAACTAATTTTCTATGATCCTCATATGCAAGTAAATGTGAAATGTAAATTTAAGACTCAAACCAAAAGATCTAAATCATACTTTCAAATCTAAAATACAAACCTTAGATAAATTGTAAGGAAAAGTAATCAGTAATGAATAAAAAAAAAAATCTCACCCAAATCTTCCTTGTTGCACTAGCAATGGTAGTTGTACTACAAGATAGATTGAAAATATGATTACATATAAGGTTCTCAACTTGGCAACATAAATTTGCATTTAAAATTTTAATTTCGGGGTGCTGCCACAATAGTGTGTCCCACTTATGGGACATCCTGATTTTTCTTTGAAATCACATATTTTTTAGAAAAATTAATGATTTAACCCTTGAGGGCTTCCATCTAAAGGGGTTTAATTGAAAGGGGTTAGATACAACCCCCTTGGAAATAACCCCCTAGTCTTAAATCAAACCTCGATGGAGTGTCCTTCGCACTTATCAAAATGATGACAAAAAATGAATTTTGCTTCACCTTTTGGGGGATCAAATGAAGTCATTTAGAAATTCTATTTTGTAAATATGTAGCCCTTTGTATAATCTTTCCAAAAAGTATGATATTGAATATATTTCATTTGAGTATTATATTTATTTTCTATTTTCTAGTGAACATAGGTTTTTCACTAAACATCAAGGTCTCTATTCCACACACACTAAAAAATTAAAAAAATAGACAAAAAATTTCTAAAACAATTTCTGCACACTAGGTATTGATGTCCTTGTTTCAACAAAAAGAGAAGTTAATTTGGATACATACAAAAAAAGTTACATTGAATGGTATAAACCTATGTATGAATTATAATTAATCTCACTTCAAAAATTAATTAAAAAATGTAATAAAAGTTATGAAAAAATATATGCACACTAGATATTGGTGTTGTGTTACAAATCTATGTCTAAAATTTTATAATTTTGTCATTTCTATAAAAAAAAGTTACGATGTATGGTATAAACATCACTTTTTAAAAATATTGTTTATAAAAAATAAGTTATTAAAAGTTGCATAAAAAAATTCACAAATTATATCTTAAAATTAAAATTAAAAAAACATTTAGAATCTACATAAAAAATCTCATAAATCACTAGTTCACATCATCTTCAAATTCTTAACAGATTAGTTGCTATAGGTGTCAAAAAGTGAAAATTTGGTTTAAAATGCTAATTTCAATGTCCCACTTTGGCCAAAAAGTGGGACACAGTATTGCAGGCTAACCCTTCGATAGTTATGGCTTGTGAGAGGTTCAATTTATAGGTTTTTGATGAATTGATTTTGTGAAAAAGCAAGATAAGAATAAGATCCTTGATTTGCTTCCATTTACCTAGTTGCATGAGTTAGAAAAAGGAAAGGAAAAAAAGGATAAGATAAGATGTGAGAGGATAATTAATCGAATTATCTAAAAATTGTTATTAATTAGGTGCACGTGAGTTAGAAATGGAAAGAAATTGAGAAGGATATATGAATGAATAATTAGTTAATTAAATAAATGTTTAATTTATTTAATTAGTTTTTAAATAATGATGAATAATGAATTGATTGATTAATTAATTAAATAGTTATAAATTATTTAATTAATGCTAGGAAGATGTTTGGTTTGATAATTAGATGATGGTAACACATAAGAATGTGGGAGGAATTAGGTGGCATTAGGACGTAGTCAAATTTAGGTGTCTACATTTTGCCCCTCTTTAATACAACCTTGAAGTAACATCATTTCAAAGAAGAATACAATATGAGGATTTAGAAAGAAGATGTCCCAATCACTTGGAGGAGGAAGGAATTAACTAGGGATGCCCCCTCGAGAGGGTAGACAGGTTTGAAGAACATGAGTGTGCTCTTGAAACGGATGAAATATGTTCGTAAAAAATCTTAGTTATGGATGGAACAAAAAGATGAAGATAGAAGATTGGATGGAGAAAATGGATTAAAAGTTAATAGACAAAAGTGATTAAAGGGGGAATGCAAAAGAGAGATATAAAAATTCAAGATGAATGATGAATGTTGATAATGTGTAATTAGAGAATGAGAGATGAATGGATGGATGATGAAAGGATTATTTGGATTAGATAAGAAGATAGAAGGATATAGGGACAAATGATAATGGATAATGAGTCTTTGGGATAATGAGTGAGTGATCTTGAATGTAGGTATTATGTTGATACTTGGTGAGAACCTATTTTAATATAGAATGAGATGTTATGCACCAGGGTATAAAGACCAAGGTGACGATGTATTCTGTGTGTGAAGGACTAACCCAAAAGGTTACAATCAAGTATATGTTGTATGGCACCATGATATAGAAGACCATGATGTCATTTTGGTAGGTATGTTTCAAGGACTGATGCAAATGCAAGCAAAATAATAATACACACAAGCAAGCAAGCATGCACAAATGATCATAAAGAAAAACAAGATTTTTTTCCTCTGCCAAGTTGAAAACCAATGATTGATTGATGGATGATGAGGATAGTGTTGTTGATGTGTGAAGGATATATCTTGAGGACAACATGAGGATTAGAAATTATATATCCTAATGATGATTGATGATGATGATATTGTTGTTGATTTGGGAATGATATATCTTAGAAACACCAATATATCTTGATGATGATAATTTGAGGTGATCAGGTTTGTAGCAAGGCTAGGAACAAAATCCATGGATGTTTTTAGATGATTTGCTTAGATTTATTGGCTAGATTGGCATGGATTAAGGATTGGTTGCACTTGGGAGGCTAAAATAGGTTAGCAATCACCTATCGAGATCCTATTCTTACAATTAACAATACTCCTTGTAGTGCCCCTCCATTCTCACCTTAGATGAGCAGGTGGTCAAGCTAAGGAGCATGAAGATGAAGGTAAGATACTCGGAATACTTAGAGTATGTTAGACATGTTGATGGGAGGTTTACTGTTTTGATGTAGTTGATGACACTCATTGATATTTACTATGATGACACTGTTGATACTTTATGATTAGTACATTATGCTTATGTTGGGATCAGTTATGGATTAATTGATTATGTAGATTTGTTTTACTATGTGAATTATGTGACTATCTGACTATGTGTTATCTGGTTGTTTAGTTACTAATAAACTTGTTTAATGTAGATATTTGTGATGCATTTTGTGAAGGGATAGTGTAGTATTACTCATAATAAGCACCCTACTATGCTGTGATTCCTTGTCACAGTGTGTTTGATGCAGGTTTGATGCAGGTTGCAGGTACCAAGCACCGACTCCACCTAAATTAGTAGGTCTGAGCGTACCTTTACACCAATGGATAATGTGGATGGGTGATAACATGGGGTTCCCTCTGTCATCCAATGTCTTCAGTTTGTCGTCATCCATGTATTTCCAGTCATGGGTGTAGTTGTCGCTCAGTTGGTACTTGTCATTGGGTGTTGGTCATTCTTTGGTATGTGGTTGTTATTGTTTGTTTAGTATAGTTTAAGGTTCATTTTATTGAACTTAGTGACCAAGGTATTAAGTTGTTGATTATAGTCAGTTGGTTCATTTTATAGAATAAGTGATCTATGTGTACAGATGTGTTGATGTTTGATCATTTTGGTTATATAGTCAATGTGTAATTGTTGGAGATTTATTAATTGTTATAATAATAATAATAATAATAAGTTTATATATAAATACATCAATATTAGTTATTCAATTAATGTAGAAAATTGAGAATATTAATTAGTTGATTTCTATATTAAATTAAATTAGTAGCTTTGAAAGCTAGCAATAATAATAATATTGTTAATATTTAGTACTTATTGAGTTTATCCAACATGTGAGATTTTATTTTATTTTTCCATTAATTTATTGGTGGAGTGGGTTGTCAGAAATTTGAAAATTATTCATCTTAGTGGTATTTATAGTTAATAATAATAATGATAATAAAGTTA
Source organism: Cunninghamia lanceolata (assembly GCA_027924645.1). Lineage (NCBI taxonomy): Eukaryota > Viridiplantae > Streptophyta > Pinopsida > Cupressales > Cupressaceae > Cunninghamia > Cunninghamia lanceolata. Next base: position 14,258,149 of record BSBN01000040.1, read on the forward strand.
TTGAATCAATTATTAATATTTAATACTTTAGTAATTGATTAAATTTTGGGCCGATGACGACGTGGTTCGGTGGTTAAGTCACTCAGTTGTAGTGGTGGCCACTAGAGTTCAAACCCCCGCTGGGCCAATGAGCTCGCAAGGCTTTACGCCTTCACTGGGCCAATGAGCTCGTGGGTTTGAAGTGTTCTTGCTAGGGTATGAGGTCCCCCATGTTGTGGCCTCACCGGTTCATTGCTCCGGGCAAAAGCACTCGCGTGGAGCCAGAGGGAGTGTCGCACTAGTGTCGCCGGTCACGTTAAAAAGTTTACCAGGTGCATTTGAAAAAAAATTGATTAAATTTTGGGCTGGGAGATGTTATTTTGATATTGTCATTAATTGTTTTGAGGAAGTATTTGCTGGAAATAATTTTCAAGATTTGAAAATATTCTAGATAGTGGTGGTAGAAATGCATTTAAAATTTTGGATAGTGGATGTCAGTAACAGAAGCTTGGGGGATTTAGGAATTTATTATCTTGGTCTATTTTTGGTTTTGGGAAGATTATTTGAGGGGAGAGTTCTTAGAAAAGATATACAGAAATTTGGGGGAGTTGTACAGAAGAAGAATTGGGGAAGAAAGGAAATCAAGGGGAAGAGGATTATGAAACTCAAGGATAAATTCCATGTATGTTTATTTGAATAAGTGAATAAATGTTGTCTATGAAATTGTGTCTCTTTGTAGGAATCTCTCCCTTCTGTTGATTTAATCATCTCTACATGCTTGTTAGTTTGAGCATTGTTCCTGAAATCTGTCAATTTCATGTCTGGTAGTTGTCCAGTCTTTGGTCTTCTTGTACTTCTTTATCTATGGCATTCTTCTAAACATTTATAATCCCTTTGATTACCCTGCAAATTCTACAACTAAGCTAATTGAGTCGGACTTAGTTATGGTGATTCTGGCATACAATGATCAAACATACATTCAATTCTCAAGTAGAATTCAATTACAAATTCCTATAGATCAATCTAAAGTAGATCTTGTGACCCTCCTGTAGCGCCTATATTGGGGAATCAACCTGATATTCTTCACTGTCACTGAATGAGTTGCCCTTGTATTTATCATTATTTGTTGAAATCCAGACATCATGTAATCAATTCATTTTATGAGAATGCAACTCTTTGAGTCAGCCCCATTTGAAGTGATTGGGCAGACCATTATCAGTTATCCTATCGCCCCTTAGTATGATTATGGTGCAGGGGCACCCATAGGTCCAAGAGGCCTATCTTGATTTTCTTGCTATATTTTTTGGTTTCATTTGTAATAAGGTCTTGAAGACCACCTTGTTGGATTGTAATAAGGTCATATGACCACCTTGAAACTTGTTGAAGTCATTTGCAATCACATTGTATCACCTTGATGCCAATTGTTGTATGTAGACAATCAAGACCTAGTTGGTCAATTGTAGTAAATTCCTCCACAAATGTGAAGATGGAGTGAAATTCATGTTTGGGAGTCATTTATGACATGTGGTTATCACCTTAGAGGAGTTTGAAGTGGTTTGAGAAGACAATGTCCAAGTTACACTAATATGCATTAGTGTTAAGGTAACAAATGGACAGTTTAGAGGTTGCAGTGGTAGTTTCCTATTTTCTACCAACCCCAAACTACCTACAACTATTGTCAAGGTGTACAATATGTCTCCCACTCATTGGGGAAGGCATGAAGTTGAAGATTCTTAAGAAAAAAATACAAAACTCTATTCTTTTCCTGCATTTTCTAATATCTTTTTACTGTTACAGGTCGTACCCTATCTTAGTACGAGATTGTCATAAGACCACATCATATTGTATGGATAGAAGATGGTGTTAGGTGTGATTTGAATTTGATTTGGGTTCTTGACATTAAATTTGAGTGAAGTTATAACTACTTCTTTGTAATCAGGTCGCCAAAACCCTGAACTAGGGTTTTGTTCAAATGATGAGAAATTGACCATTCCACTATTTCTCCTTACCATAAAACCAATGGAATGGGCTTGTATAATCATTTTTTTATGGTTTGGATCTCTTACAAGATGGAGGAACAAGTTGTTGTAGAGTTTGTATGAGTTTGTCTTAACAAACCCATGTGTTAAGCCATTTGAAGTGATCCTAGGCTCTTAATATCGTACAATCAAGTGTAGAAGCATGAAATCTATTGAATCTCTATTTTTGGAAACCAACTAACATGCTCAAATGGTTTGTTTTGTTCTGTGAAGTCAATTAGGTGCAGTCCCTTTAGAAAATAGGCCTAATTAGGGCTCAAGCCAGAATTACCAGTCTATATTTAGGGCATACTTTCCAAAACAACCTAAGGTCATTTTAACATGTTATATGTCTCCATAAAGGGTATTTGAATCTAGTATGAGATTTTTGGAAAGAGGCCTCTGTCAAAAGTTATATACTCTTGTTCCCTGAAATAGGGCTACTAAGAGTTCAAGAGGTTATGAAGCAAGCATCCTTCATAAAGATGCAAGACCCTATTCAATGGTTTGGGAAAGTTGTTTTAGTTGTCTTGGAACATTGCACATGACTGCCCCTAAGAAAATTGTCTATCTTGTGTCATATCTCATAATGAGCCCTTGGCTTAGGCCTAGGAAACCTTAAGAGATTGTCTTTGTGAAGTAGTGAATTCCCATTCATGTTGAGTGGCTTGATAAACCTATTGAGGTATCATCTACCCTCTAAGAGTCTCTACATCATAGTGGTATTAGAGCTAGTCTAATTTGGGAAGGTTGTGAAGAGAATTTGTGAGTGAGGTGTGTGACAATGCCTCCAAAAGGTGGGTCTGCAGTTGCAAGAGAGTTGAAGGCCTTGAGAGATAAGATAGAGGCCTTAGAGAAAAGGAGAATGGCCACTAAGGAAGAGAGTACCTCAGTAGAGGAGGAAGAGGATGGAGAGGAAGACCATCCTGAAGAGGAGATGCTTCCTGAAGAGAGAAGGTTCTTTAGAGCCTTGAAAACAATGAAAACAAAAGCCACTGAAGTGAAGATAGATATACCAATGTATGGAGGAAAAATGAATGTTTAGGCATTACTAGAGTGGGTGGATGCCATGAACAACTACTTTGAATACAAGGAGATGACATATAACAAAAAGGTTAAGTTTGCCAAGACCAAATTGAATGGGGCTGCTTTGACTTGGTGGAATTACTACCAAGGAGAGAGAGTGAAAGAGGGTAAGAACATGGTGACTTCATGGGAAAGAATGGTAAGCAAGTTGAAGACACAATTTCTTCCTACAGATCATGAGGTGCAAGTGTTTAGAAGGCTACAGAACCTGAAGCAAAAGGACATGGACATAGCCACCTATACTGAGGAGTTTCACAAGCTTGGTATGAGGTGTGGCCATGTGGAGAATGAGAAGGAGAGAGTGGCCAGGTATTTGAATGGCCTAAGGTTCACAATCCAAGATGCGATGAGCCTAGTGACACCTATGACAGTAGGAGAGTACTTCCAAGTGGCATGTAAGGTAGAAGAGAAGTTGAAGAGAAGGCAGGAGCAGCTAGGAAGAGGTAGAGGTAGAAATTTTAGAGGAAGAGGCAATTTTGGGGGCAGAAATCAGTCCCAAAGGCAGCAAGGGGAATCTAGTTCCAATGAACAAAGTGGAGACTCAAGTAGTAGAGGAAGTTTTAGAGGAAGAAGGCCAAATGGGAGAGGCAAATTTGGTGGCCCAAGAAGAGGTTCAAATACCTTCACAGGCAGATGCTATAATTGCAATCAAGTAGGACACCCAGCCTTCAAATGTCTAGAGAAGCAAGGCTCTAGTTCTCATGGAGGAGAAAGAAGAAATCAGTTGGTACAAGAAGAAGATTGTCAAAGTGTCAATACACCACCTAAGCTTGCAGATCTGGGGTATGGAGAAAGCCTAATGATGAGAACTCTCTTGAAGATGCCAAGTGCCAAGGAACCACAACAGAGGAAGTCACTTTTCATAACTTCTTGCAAATCAGGTGGAAAGGTATGTAAAGTCATAGTTGATTCAGGATCTATAGACAATTTGGTATCATTAGAAATGGTTGAGAAGTTAGGATTGAAAAGAATTCATCATTCTACCCCTTATAAGGTGTCTTGGTTAAATAAGGGTTAACAAGTACTTGTAAATGAGCAATCTTGGGTAGATTTTCAAATTGGAGGGTATAGGGATAGAGTTCTATGTGATGTGATTCCCATGGATGCTTGCCATCTACTCCTAGGATGTCCATGATAGTATGATATTAATGCACAACATGATGGGCAGAAAAACACCTATACTATCACAAAGAATGGTGAGTCTTTTACCTCGAATCCTTTATCGGATGAAGGCATAGATAAACAAGTGGGTTCTAGTGTCATTGTGGTAGGTGAAAAATAATTTTTGTAGACCTTGAAAGAAGGGTCTAGGATTTGCTTTGATTGTAAAGCCAAAGTGCAGGTCTGTTTTGTCCACAAACAAGAGGGAACCTATTCCTAGTGAAGTCCAAAACTTGTTTAAGAAGTATAATGACATTGTAGTAGATGATTTGCCTAATTCTCTGCCTCCTATTAGAGATATTAGTCATCATATAGATCTAATTCCAAGAGCTACATTGCCTAATAAGGCTACCTACAAGATGACACCAACCCAAAATGAAGAGATTGCAAAACAACTGCAAGAATTGTTAGATAAAGGCCTAGTGAGGAAAAGTTTGAGCCCATGTGCTGTACCTACTATCCTAGCACCCAAGAAGGATGGGAAATGGAGACTTTGTACTAATTCTAGAGCCATCAATAGGATAACAATCTGGTACAGATTTCCTATGCCCAGGATAGAAGATCTCATGGACTGTTTGGGAGGAGCTTGTTATTTCTCAAAGATTGATTTGAAAAGTGGTTACCATTAGATAAGGATTAGAGAGGGGGATGAGTGGAAGACATCTTTTAAGACCAATTAGGGCCTCTATGAATGGTTGGTGATGCCCTTTGGGCTGTCCAATGCACCTAGTACTTTCATGCACCTTATGAATGAGGTATTGAAACCTTTCATTGGAAAGTTTGTTGTAGTTTATCTAGATGACATTCTTATTTTTAGCAGGTCCAAAGAAGAACATTTGAGGCACCTTGACATGGTACTAAAGAGGCTACATGAGGAGAAATTGATGATAAACTTGGATAAGTGTGATTTTATGAAAGAAGAGTTGGTGTACCTTGGCTTTGTCATTTCAAAAGGAAGTTTGAAGATGGATCCTTACAAGGTAGATGCTACTCTCAGTTGGCCAACTCCAAAATCCAAGAGAGATGTGAGGATTTTTCATGGACTTGCAAGCTTCTATAGGAAATTCATAAAGAACTTCAGCCACATATGTGCACCAATCCTTGACACCATCAAAGGAGGTAATAAGGGTAAGTTTTCTTGGACTAATGAAGATGATAAAGGGTTTGAATATTTGAAGAAAAGAGTATCCCAACAACCTATACTTGTGCTCCCTAATTTTGACAAAGTTTTTACCATTGAGTGTGATGCTAGTAACCAAGCAATAGGGGCTGTTTTAAGCCAAGAAGGCAGACTAGTTGCATTTTTCAGTGAAAGTTTGAATAAGGCAAAGCAAAAGTATTCATCATATGATCTAGAGTTATATGCTATGGTTCAAGCACTTAAGAAGTAGAGGCACTACTTATTTCCCAAGGAATTTGTTGTTTTTATTGACAATCATGCTCTAAGTTTCTTGAATGGGCAGGACAAACTCAGTCATAGACATATGAAATGGGTGGAGTATCTACAAGCCTATACCTTCACCATAAAGCATAAGAAAGGCCAAGCCAATAAGGTGGTAGATGCACTTAGTAGGAGGGTACTTATGGTGTAGGAAATGCAATTTCAAAGCATGGGGATAAATGTACTCAAGGACATGTATCATGATGATGCTGACTTCAAGGAGGTTTATGAGGTTTGCACTCAGTTTTTGAATACATTTCATAGTGAATATTCTAATTTTTTACTTCAGAATGGTTTGCTTTTTAAAGGGAGTCAATTATGTGTACCTAGATGTTTAATGAGGGAGAATATTATAAAGGAGAAGCATAGTGGGAGTCTTGGAGGTCATTTTGGACTTGACAAGACTTTGGATCAGGTTAGGAGGTTCTACTATTGGCCAAAAATGCAGGTGGATATCAGAAAATATGTTGAGAGCTGCACTATATGTCAAAAAGCCAAAGGAAATGTAGACACCCTAAAATGACCGTGTCGTCAAATCACTGGCATTCTGTTATCTGTCTAATCACCTGCATTTCAATGTTAATTAAATAATCTAATTATTTAATTAATTTTCATCAAATTCTTCTAAATCTCCTAAATTCAACATTAATTAAATAAATCCTCTTTATTTAATTAATTAAATTAAATTCCTCTATATTCTTCCACAATTAAATAATTTTAATTATTTAATTAGATCATTATCCTCTTTCCAAAAATCAAATCCACATTAATTAAATAAATCCAATTATTTAATTATTTCAACAAATTTCCTCTTATCTACAATTAAATAATTCCTAAATTATTTAATTAAATCAAAAATCATTCTCCCAAAATCATGCACAACAATTAAATAAATTTATTTATTTAATTTGCTTTTCAAATCTTCTAAATTAAATAATTCTAATTATTTAATTATTTCTTCCAAAATATCTTCTCTAAATTTAAATAAATCAATTATTTATTTAAATTGCTTTTTCTTCTAATTTGAGTTATCTCTAAAATAAATCAAGCTTTCTTGCTCATCAATTAAATATTTCTATATTTAATAAAGCAAAATATCTTCTTTTCTCATGCAAATCTCTTCTTCTTGTTTTAAATCACTTAACTGATTGCTTTATTCTTTTAATTGATTTATCTCTTCAGTTAACTCATTCTTCTATTCTTGATAACTCCTCTCATGCAAAAGCAAGCAAGACACATGTCTTCTCCTCATTCGTTGCACATTCCTCAACTTATCTCCTCCATTGATTCTTCTGAATTATCTGGACCGTTGATTGATTTTCCTTGAAATCTATATAAACCCCCCTCATCTCCTTCATTTACTCTCTCTCTTCGATCGTATTCTCAGGCATACTTAACAGAGCTTTGAGCATACACAACGCGTTGATTGAGCACCTTTAAGATCTTTTGACATAGATCTTCTTGAGCCACTTTACGATCTTTTAACATTGATCTTGGCACAACTTTACGATTTTTTTAACATTGATCTTGGCACAACCACAACGATCTTTTGACATTGATCTCTTGAGCACTACACTTGCTTGTTGCAGCTATGGCTTTGCAATTTCATTGAGCAATTCTACATTCAATCCAAAGGAAACAACACAAATTTCGGTAAAAGTCTTTATTGCATTGATTATTTGTCATGGCTTTTATTTAAATTCGTTTTCTTTATGTTATTGGGTTTTTGGTTTTTATTAGTTTAGATTTAATCCATTTTTCCATATACACAGGAAGTTCATCAAATGTAGGGCTTTATCAGCCACTTCCCATTCCCAATAGGCCTTGGGAGAGTGTAAGTATGGATTTTGTGATGGGGCTGCCTAGAACACAAAGGGGTTTTGATAGTGTCTTTGTGGTTGTTGACTGGTTTAGTAAAATGGCACACTTTCTTCCTTGCAAAACCACCAATGATGCATCCCATATTGTAGGCTTGTTCTTTAAGGAGATAGTGAGAATACATGGTTTGCCTTAGAATATTGTCTCTAACAGGGATTCTAAGTTCATAGGTCATTTTTGGAGGACCTTATGGAAGAAACTAGGCACCAAAGTCTCATATAGCTCAGCATACCATCCCCAAATGGATAGCCAAACTAAAGTGGTAAATAGGTCATTGGGAAACCTTCTAATGTGTTTAACAAAGGAGCATGGGCAGGCTTGGGATTTGATTTTATCCCAGGCAAAGTTTGCATATAATGACTCCATGAATAGGAGCACTGGGAGAAGCCCTTTTGAAGTAGTTTATAGACTGCATCCTAGAGGAGTATATGAGTTGAGAGATCTCCAAGGAATGGATAGGAGAAGTGCTCAAGGGGAAGATTTTGCTGTTGCAATCAGAGACATACGTTAGTAAGTGAAAGAAACTCTTCAAAAGAATGTAGACAAGTACAAGGAAAGAGTAGATTTGAAGAAGAGAGACCTTCAATTCAAGGTTGGTGATTTGGTGTTGGCACATCTGAAGAAGGAAAGGCTTCCTATAGGAAAGTGTACCAAACTAATGATGAAAAAAATAGGACCTTGCAGGGAGGTCCATAAATTTGGGCAGAATGCGTATGAGATTGAGTTACCTCCTGGGGTAGCAATCTCTCTAATCTTCAATGTTCCTGATTTGTATCCATACAAAGGATCTATGATTGGTGATTCTAATGTAGGTGTAGCAATAGATGAGGATGATGATTGGATGAAGGAGTTGCCACCTAGCCAACCCATGAAGCTTGAATGCATCTTAGATACAAAGGAGGTGAAGAAGACTAGGAGGAAGACATATAAAGAGTACCTAATCAAATGGCAAGATCTCCCTACAGAATATGTCACCTGGATGTTTGAGAATGCCATCAAACAGCATGGGGTTTCTCTTGAAGACCTCATCTCAAAAGGGACTTGAGATTTTTCTCTCCCCGGGAGCATGGTGCAGGGGCACCCATAGGTCCAAGAGGCCTATCTTGAGTTTCTTGCTATATTTTTGGTTTCAGTTGTAATAAGGTATTGAAGACCATCTTGTTGGATTGTAATAAGGTCCTATGACCACCTTGAAATTTGTTGAAGTCATTTGCAATCACATTGTATCACCTTGATGTCAGTTGTTGTATGTAGACAGTCAAGACCTAGTTGATCAATTGTAGTAAATTCCTCCACAAGTGTGAAGATGGAGTGGAATTCATGTTTGGGAGTCATTTATGACATGTGGTCATCACCTTAGAGGAGTTTGAAGTGGTTTGAGAAGACAATGTCCAAGTTACACTAATATGCATTAGTGTTAAGGTAACAAATGGACAGTTTGGAGGTTGTAGTGGTAGTTTCCTATTTTCTACCAACTCCAAATTGCCTACAACTACTATCTAGGTGTACAAGATGCCTCCCACTCATCAGGGAAGGCATGAAGTTGAAGATTCTTAAGAAAAAAAATACAAAACTCTGTTCTTTTCCTGCATTTTCTAATATCTTTTTACTATTACAGGTCCTACCTTGTCTTAGTATGGGATTGTCATAAGCCCACATCATATTGTATGGATAGAGGATGGTGTTAGGTGTGATTTGAATTTGGTTTGGGTTCTTGACATTAAATTTGAATGAATTTATAACTACTTCTCTGTAAACAGGTCGCCAAAACCCTGAACTAGGGTTTTGTTCAAATGATGAGAAATTGACCATTCCACTATTTCTCCTTACCATAGAACCATTGGAATGGGTTTGTATAATCATGTTTTTGTAGTTTGGATCTCTTGCAGGATGGAGGAACAAGTTCTTGCAGAGTTTGTATGAGTTTGGCTTAACAAACCCATGTGTTAAGCCATTTGAAGTGATCCTAGGCTCTTAATACCGTACAATCAAGTGTAGAAACATGAAATCTATTAAATCTCTATTTTTGGCACCCAACTAACATGATCCAATGGTTTATTTGTTCTATGAAGTCAATTAGGTGCAATCCCTTTAGAAAATAGGCCTAATTAGGGTTCAAGCTAGAATTACCAATCTATCTTTAGGGCATACTTTCCAAAACAACCCAAGGTCATTTTAACATATGTTATGTGTCTCCATAAAGGGTATCTGAAACTAGTATGAGATTTTTGGAGAGAGGCCTCTATCAAAATCTATACACTGTTGTTCCCTGAAACATGGCTACTAAGAGTTCAAGAGGTTATGAAGCAAGCACCCTTCCTAAAGATGCAAGACCCTATTCAATGGTTTGGGAAGGTTGTTTTAGTTGTCTTGGAACATTGTACATGACTACCCCTAAGAAAATCATCTATCTTGTTCCATATCTCATAATGAGCCCTTGGCTTAGGCCAAGGAAACCTTGAGAGATTGTCTTTGTGAAGTAGTGAATTCCCATTCATGTTGAGTGGTTTGATAAACCTATTCAGGTATCATCTTCCCTCTTAGAGTCTTTGCATCAGATTATCAATCTCCAATGCGCTGTAGAGTCAATTTCCAACTGTAACTTCTATTTTGGATATTGTATTGAATATGGTTCTTTTCCTAGCCATTTAATTTGCATTATTAAACCCATGTATTCTTGTGCATGTAAAGAAAATGTAAAACCAGACCGAACCCTAGTCTAAAGGAGTAGAAATATTTCCAGCAGCACCATACTGAAATGATTGCTTTGATTTGCATTTTCAACTCTTAGTGCTTCTCCTTCATTTACGTGTGACTGGATTTCAACACAAATTTAATTTCCTCTATGCATTGGGAAAGAAAAATAAAATAAAAGATATAAATAAATATCTCTAACCCTCAAATTATTTTCTATAAGGTGGCAGCCTGGTATTGTTGCCCTTCTCCCTCTGTAAAACTTCCAAAAGCTTAAAATCTTAAGTGACAATTGAACTATTTAAGAGCTTTAAAAAAAAGAGAACACTAGTATAAAAGCACCTTTAGAATATATTTTTAGAATATTCTAGTTCCTCATTGAATTTATGGTATATGATACTTATCTCGTCTTTTTTATAAAGAAAATTATGGACGAATCTTATTCTCTTTTAATGCATTTTTTTAAAAAAGAAAACTTTCTAAAATGATAATTTTTTTTAGAATCTATTTGTCCCTCTAAAAAGGATAGGAAGAACATGGATATAAAGATATGCTATAAATTTTATATATAAAATGAAAATACTTTTCTTTAAATAGAAAATTATGAAATAATTAAGAGAAAGAATAGGATTTTTTTTGTTTTGTTAATTATCCTATACATAAGTATTTATTTTGTTAATTTTTTGACATATATGAATATGATTTAAATTTCTATAAAAAGAATTTATCTCTTTTATATCTATATGAATATCCATATACATTGTTTTTTTTTAATTTATACATGGGTGAGAAGATTATATGGGATACTAATTATGATAATGGATATGGGAAGATATGGATGGTTAAAGCATAATTATTCTATTGTCATTATTATTTATTTATAAATAATTATAGGGTTATTTAAGTATTATTATATTTCAAATCAAATCTCTATTATTTAGGGATGTGTTATATTTAAATATTATTTTATGTCATCCCTATTATTTAGATATGTTATATTTAAGCATTATTTTATAAATAAAAAAGTCAAATCCTTTTAAAATAATTTATTGATTTATTATTTTATCTTGTATATTTAAGAATATTAGAGAGTAGGATATGGCTAATAAATAAGGCTTTTTAATATATATATTTGTCTTAGTCAAATGGATATAAATTATCATATTATACATATTGAATTGTTATTTTAGATCTAGTTATAAGGGGTGTATGATGACCTTAGTTAAGTCTTTAATTTTAGTATGAATTAGAATATTTTAAGTAGTGTGCATAGAGTTAGTTTATGAATTTAATTTATGACTATTATATGTCTAGTTATCTTGATATATTTTGGTGGAAGATAACATTTAGTTTAGATTTAGTAAGACTTGTCAAGTGTATATATATATATATATATATATATATATATATATATATATATATATATATATATTGCTTCCCCTTCACCTTAAGGAACTTTGTGGTCATATAATGGAGTCTAATCTTATTTATGACTTAAATTAAAGATTGTTCTTAGTTATGAAATTGGGTGTGTAGGTGGAGGTTACGTTTGATATGATATAAAATGTTTAGCATTTAACTCATACTTTCTAAAGATTTAAATGGATGATCAGTTTTAATTTACTTTATGATCCTTTATGTGTTGCTTGTACAATTATTTCGAATAGAAATCCCAAAGTTGTCTAGAATTTTAATAAGATCCACATCAGTGTAGAAAGTGGTTTAGTCTAATAACGGGTAGTATCTTGTTTGACTGAATTTTTTGTTATAGAATAATTGGTTACCCTTCAAGTTATTATTGTTCTGCATTGTTGGGATAGAGTTACCTTATGTTGTTAGATGATTGATCATGCTTGGATAATGTTACATTCTTTAAGACCATTATTAGTGCATCAGATCATATGTTACATTTGTGGTTTTATTATTAAAGTATTAATGAGGGATCTTGCTTTATGATGTGTTTTGGAAGTGATTGTGATGTGTGACCATTGCATTTTAATGGTGTCATGCATTGTGTTATTTGGGGAAAGTGGTTACCAGAGGCCTAGGAGGCTGTGATTATGTGGGGGTTGGCTTTGTCTGCATCTTGTGAGTAGAATGAAATTTATTCTTGAAATATGGTTTCTTATTCATGTTGGTATGATACATGTGCAAGATGGGTAATGCCTTGCTCAGAGTACCTATTCTTGTGGTTTTGTATTGAACTTATGTTGATGTCATGTTTGTGATGTGGTTGTAGATTCCTTCTTGAATGTTGGGGTTCATTATTGTATTGAGCATGGAATACAATATTGTGTTGGTTTATGTAATTGGTTGAAATTTGGGAGCAAGATGACCCATGCCTTGCTCTAGTTTCATGTTGTTTATGGTTACAATGATAGTTTCAACTGGAAGTTTTGGGACAATGATCCAAGAGTTGGTCCTTGAGATATGATTTGTATGAAAGAAGGTAAATGCCTTGCATGGTATATGGTTATCTGTCATTATGTCTTGCTTGATAGATAGGGTCTTCTAGATGCAGGTAGGGGAGTGGCTTTTAATGTGGGGCCAGTGCCCAAAGTGGCTGCCAGAATAACCTATTAGAAGTTTTTAATCCAATGATAACATAATAATAAATTTAGAGGGTTGGGTAGTTAATCACAATTAATCAAGATTAAGTATGCGTCACTCATGGCTCAAGTGCTCATTTAGGCTTGAGATGAGATGAGAAGGCCTGGAATGGAAAATCAACTGCCTTGTCCTCATGAAAGGTATGTTGGTTCTACATGAGTTTGTATGGGGGCCAGTGGTCGGGAGAGGTTACAAGGATAACCCAGGATGGGGGCCAGTGCCTAGGAAGACCTGCCAGGATAACCCATGACAAGCTATGTGATGACACTCCTCCCTATTGCAGTCTAGCATGCCCAAGTTGTATTTTCCTCCTTTGGTTGTGTGAGTGCCTCTAGAATTGCATGTTAAGTGTGTAAGTGTTGTTGAGTTGCTTGTGATGTTCATTTTGACCAAGGTTGTATTGGAGCCATGTGTAGTCCTTGCATCTGTTAACCTATTATCTTCTTAATTGTTGTCTTTGTGGGAGCTCATTGTTATCTCCTAGCATGGGGGGTGGACCTCATGGTTCCACATGGTCAGGTGGATGTACATTATTCCATTAGTTTTTTCTGGTGTCGTGGTTCATGGATGTATCTCTCATAGCGGATTCCAGTTTGTACTTGTATTTGAAGACAATTATTGCATCTAGATCTATGTATCAGTGGAATTCATTATGTAATTTGATGTATTCTGAAAAAGAGATTTTGTAACAATTAAACTATGTAATTCCTCTTGTAAGATAAACTATTTGTACTTGTAATCTTAGTGCAAACATCTTGATGTATTTGGTTTTCATAATGAAAGATGCTATTTGGTGTATTTGATTAAACTATGTATGTTGTTGGTTGTTGTTATATTTCAATAATGCAGCTATGTAATCCCTAGAGATGTTAGTTTAACTTGTTGCTTTTAGACCATGTTATGTTTTGTTATTACCACTTCCAAAGAAAAAAAAATATTTCATCCTTTTTATTGCTTAGTTAAACTTATCTTTAGGGTTGCATGGCGGGGCATTACACTCCTTCACCACGTGGTTCTCAAATTTCTCTTGATAATATTTCTTTTGGTTCCTTTGATGACTCTTCTTTGAATGATGATGAGGCTCATGCTTCTATTGATCATTTCTCTTGGTAAGATGGACTCTTTTCTTATTCATCCCCTTCTCTTTCTCTTGGGGATGAACTCCCTCTTGTAGATAATATTGATCATGCTAGCATCATTCATCACTTACTTAAAGTCATGTTGGCTATACTTTCTTCTTTCACATATAGTGATCACCATTATGATAACTCTATCTCTATTATTTTCTATCCTACATGAGAATCATCTCTTCTAGACCTCAACCATTACTATTATATTTCTCCACCTTCTTTGCCTACTACCACTTCTATATCATTTTATTCTCTAGAGGCATCACTAACTATGTCTTGTGAGCTACCTTATGTTCCTCCTACATCTGCATGGCTATTCTCTTCTTTATCTTCCAAGATTATCGCATACCCCTCTCTTGTCAGCATGAAAACTCTTTCTTTTGATAAGTATAATGGCCATGGTGATCCATTACACCATGTGAAACACTTTTCCACCATATGATTGACTCATACATGTGATGACTATGTCTTGGCAAAATTCTTTCCTAGCACATTGAGAGATATTGCCTTAGATTGGTTCTACACCTTACCTACTAGCCCAATACATTTATTTTCTAATGTTTCTCATGCCTTCATCTCACATTTTCAATATAACAAGGAGCCTAGAATCTCTCTTACACACTTGGTTAAATTAAAAAGGCATTAATAAGAGTGATCAAGGCTCCACTTCTCATTTCTTTTCCTTGCTTGTTTAATGGGGTTGTCATCCCTCTAATGGCCTTCTTCTACCTCTTTTCTATAAGAACTTAATACAACATATCCAACAAGCCATGTTGTTTCAATAGTTTGTTCTCTTTCTGACTTAGTTCATTGTGCCATTAAAGTTGATCAAATCCTCCTAGACCATCCTCACCTCAAATATGATGAACCCTTTCCTACCTCTCCACCCATGAATCCCCCTAAGAACTTTTCTTCACCCACCCAAACTTCATCATATCCATCTAGACCTAAACCTGAGTCCTATGCCCTTCTTGTTGACCCACCTGAACATGTCTTATCCAAGCTTATAACCCACCTATCCAATTCAAACATCCTCTTAAGTGTGATCCCTCATCTCTTATTTTATGTGCATACCATAGGATGTTTGGCCACTCTACCAATTGTTGTTGCACTATAAAATCTAAAATTCAAGAGCTTCTTGATGAGGGTGCCATCACTCTTTCTTATGATACACCTCTCTCATCTTCTCTTGATGACACTACTCTCATTGGTCAATGAGATCAAGCATACTACTTCTTTTGATGCCTCTCCTATACCCTCCATGTCGCCTATTTCTCTCATAGCTAATACACTTCTCCCTTCTTGTGATGAGAAGTTTTTTCAATCCATTGTTAACATTACTTCTATATCTTTTGCATTTACTAATGCTACATATCTACCTCTAGATAACTCTCTTCTTCATTCTCCTTGTGAGGCAAAATTGGCAACATCAATAAATCATTTCACCTTTATCATCAGTTGATTCTACTATCACTCAGTTGTGCTTGTAGCTATTATGTGGCACACATATCTTTCTCTCTTTGCTTGTTGCCATTTCATGGTGGTACAATTCAAGTGCAACCATATTCTCTTTTATATGCTAATAGCACAACCTTCTTCATCTTTGTTGTCCTCACGCATCTTTTGGCAAGCATAGACAACTTGTTCTAGAGAAAACATCATGCATGTTTCCTTATTTTTATAATTATTTTAGGGGGGCATACATCTACCATTCTAAAATTTTGGCATGATTTACTAGCATCTATAGTTTGTGGTCCAATGTATAAATTATGCTTTGACATGGACACCCTGATCAAGATCACTTAGTAATAGAGCATGGTGGTCCAAGTGATCCTACATTTTAACAAAAATCTGAATCACCTAGAGAAAGGGTATTCTAATACAAGTGATTCATCCTACCAACTAATTCTCCTGATTCATGTCAATAGAGTAATATAGTCCTTGAATCATGAATTTTATTCTCATGAATTCTATTGATAGAGTAAGTTAGTCCTTGAATCATGCATTCTCTTCTCATGACTCCTAGTGACAAAGTAAGCTAGACCTTGAGTCAAGTCATTCTTCTTAACAATTTTCCTTCCTCTTCATTCTCTCCTCATGACTCCTAGCAACAAAGAAAGCTAAAGCCTAAGTTATTTATTCCTTTTTATATTGATTGCTTCTCTTTCTATTTGTATGCATCACTTTATTCTCTCTAAAGCAATCAATCAACCCATTACATTCTTCTCGTCATATAAGAACTCCTCTATTTGTCATCTCTTTTCTTTTCATTACATTTTGGGGACAATGCAAACTATTGAGACAACTTTCACATCTAGGTCTCTTTCATGTTGACACAAAAATTTCTTTGTTTATTTAATATGTTCCTTCTTCCTTTATGCATGTGTTTTTCATGTATTTTGTTTTTCTTTTCTGACATATGTGATGCAAATTTATGTGTTTCTAAAACATTTATGTTACATGTCTCTTTCTTTTTGACATATCTACGATGTAGATTTATGTGTTTCTAATGCATTTGTGTTGTAGGTTTTTTCTTTCTAATGTATCTGCAATATAGATTTATGTGTTTCTAATGCATCCGTGTTGTAGGTTTTTTCTTTCTAACATATCTACAATATAGATTTATGTATTTCTAATGCATCTATGTTGTAGTTTTCTTTCTTTTGGATGCATCTATGTTACAATTTTTTTTTGATGTATTTGTGATATAGGTTTTGTGCTTTTCTAACATTTTTGTGTTACAATTTTTTTCATTTAACATTTTATTTTTGTAGATCTTAGTTGGGGGCATGGATTTATTAGTTGAAGACTATTATGTATCCTTTATGATATTATTTACTTTCAAAAATTTATTTCTATACTTTACTATAGCTTATCACTTAGTGTCATCAACTTGCTAAAGTGGGGGCAAAATGTAATGTAAAAAATTACATACCTTGTAATTTTAACACTACAAATTGTCCTTATTTTAGTGTCCATTCTTGTAGCATTTTTAGGGATCATTTTAGCCTAGCCTTGGCCTTTTCCTTCACCAAATTGCCAAATTTCTACATCACACTCTAATTCTTCTAGTTGAATTGAAACCACTTGTCAAATTTTTAAAAATTTCTCTAGGATGCAAGAAGGATGTGCATACATCCATGTGAAGTTCTAACATACCATGAGTTTTCAAATTTTGAACATTGGTTTCTCACCCAACTACCTATTGTCAAGTGCTATAACACTAGTCTGTTTGAAAATTTCTTTCTACATCCAAATCTAACCTTTTAGCTTCTCCATGAACCTTTTGGAAAAACAACTTTTGACTCTCAACTCAAAACACATACAACTCTTTCTTGGCTTTCTCCTCTCTTGGTTGCACATTTTTTAACAAAACTCCATTGTTGAAGCTTTCTCAATTGTTGATGTTGTTTCATTACTATTTACTTCTCTAAAGTGTTCACTCCTATTCTACATCATGCTGGTAATATTATTTTAATAAGTTCTTATTCTTATTTGAATGATATCGCAGCAATCTCTTTATCACATTTGCTTATATATTTATTTTGGCATATCTCTTGGTGACCATCACCTCTTATTCAATCCAATATGCACACTAGGATATTCTTCCACATAAACCAGGGATTATTTTTTATAGATTTAGTTTATTATTGACATTTTTAGTCCTAGACACATAGGCTAAGAACACACACTATCTAATCTCCATTTTCTATTTGACTACCTATGGAGGTCAAAAGACCAAACTAGGGGCTTAACCATTCATGGAAAATCTCCTAAGTAGTCCCACCCATTTTTCTTGTCCTAGCTATACTTGCTTGGTGGCTCTACATTCATATGGAGGTTTGCTTGTATCTTTACCTTATTTTTTCATTTGAATATTCCCTTTGATTTATTTGATTTATATAACTTTTTAGCATTTCTATGTATTTTGGTATATCCTAGGTTTTGCTATTGTTTTTATCCTTGTTTCTTGTTGTGCAGAAAAATAAAATCTAGAAAAATACTTTAGTTTTGCAACTTTTGTGGATGATAGTGCATGACTGGGACTAAAACATGTAAGTAGGATAGCATCACACTGTACAAACATCAATGCAACACAATAGTGTTCAAGATAGTACGATACTCAATTTGTCTACCAAGTACATCTTGATTTATTTTTCTTCACTACAAATTTGGTTTTTCAATTATGTTAATCAAGTTCTATAAAAGTACATTTTGACAATTTAGCTTACATTAATGTAATATAGAAATTCAATAATAACTTAAATTCTTCTTTACACCTATATGAATCCAATCTAGATGATAAATATTCTACCCAGTTTGTCATCTTTGATGGGCCTAGTAAAGGCCATATCATGCTTGGATGATGATAGAAAGAAAAAAGTCTCCATGAATCTAAATACCCATATCAAGCACATAAACCTAACAAATAAGCATATAGATGGATTAAGAAAACATCATAGCACCCGGGGGTGTAAGGAAACCTGCCATGCTTCACACTATTTCCCACATAATCCTTGGCTAGGGTACATTCCAAAGTATGTGGCCAATTAATCTAAAGCATGTCGTATAGGTGAGATTAATGTTTATGATGTCAGATATGAATATAAATGATTACCATTTAGAGAGAATCTTTTCCCAATATCCTCCATAATTCATCCCCAAAATATTTAATATTGTCAAGTATCTTCTTACTATGATCAATCCCAAGGTTGGCTAGTCATGCCATTTGCTTCTCTATAAAAATGCTAAATTTGAGGTAAAGTAACTTGATCAAGGAAAGGTCATGTCTATGATAAAATGTTGTCAATTTCCTAATTTGGGGAGGCATGTTTCTACAATGCTTTGATCAGAATCATAAAATCGCCTTTGTTAATAAAGTGTTGTTGATATTTTTGGAGGATAGAAGTTGGAGGCCAAGAATTACTGCTTGTGCCTCGACTTTGTAATTGGTGCCATTCTTGGAGCTTTTGTATGCCACATTAATCATAGAGCCCAAGTTGTTTTTGATAATGCAACCAACCACTGAAAGTCTATGATTACAACACGAGGCTCCATTGAAATTAAGCTTAACCCAATTGTTTGGGGGTGGAATCCATTTGATGTTATTCCTAGAAATATTGATATATTTATCCATAAAAATCCCATTAACATGGTTCATTTTAAATATTTAAGTACTTAGTTGACATGTCAAATTTTGATTACTTATTTTATAAATTTTCTTCATTATTATTTATTGATATATGTTAAAGTGCTTATTGCTCAATTCATTTATTATTTATGAACTACATAATTTTCATCATAATTAGTGTCATTATAATTATTTGCAATTGATAATGGAATACAATTATAACAATTGTTAATTAATTAGCTTTTTCAAAAATTATAAATTACTTTAAATTTTTTTATAAAATATTATTTTTAAATTCAATTTTGACAAAATACACAACATATAAATTAATATATAATTTTTATTTTTCATTACTTTCCTAATGTAAATAGTCTCACAAAAACAACCTAATGTGATACCTAACATGAGGTCCAACATAAAATCTAACACTATGTAGAGTTGAAAATTACCTACTTTACAAATTCCACTCTATGTAATGCACTCATTTTAGTACACATTCCCTTAGCATGTTTTAGTTTGCATTTAGCCAAATTCTCATCCTCTTTTACCCTCACTAAGATGCCAAAATACACTTCCTAACTTAACCTTTTCTAGACTTCAATTGACTATAAATCTTACTACTTGGATGCTAATGCATACATTGTAGAATCTTATATGCAGACACTAGAATCACGATAGCATCCATGACATTTGAACCACCCATACAATGGATAAATTCTAACTCTTGAACCTTCCAAGGGAAAAAAATCCAACTTCCACATATTTTTTGCATCTTCCCAAGGGGTCATTCAAGTCCTTTATAAAAATGTTTCCCATAGCCTTTAAAAATTACAATCAATCATCATGTATTCTATTATTCTTCTTCTAAATTATTCCATCAACATCTTCTATGTAATCTTCTTCCATTGTATCTTTACAATCTTGTAATATTATGGTATCCTTCCTTAGCTCTTTTTTATAGTCTTGAAACTTCTATTGCTTCCTCTATCCCTTTGACATATTTTGTTGACTCCAATTTCACTAAATCTTTCACACACACCACATAACACACACTTTACAAACTACTGTAGGTTTTACAAATTTTAAAGTATATTACTTATATACCTAGGAAAAAGCACTCTAGAGTAATCCAACACACATCCAATCTTATTTTGACTCCAATAGGGATGAAATGAAACAAACATGGAAATGATCGAGGCAAGCTCCTAAGTAGTCCCAACAATTGTTCTTGTCCTAGATATGTAGGTTCAAGTTTAATTTCTCCTCACATATGCAATATATTCCAAATCTACAAGTACAAAGGGAACAATAAACCATCACGTATATCCTCCAAAAATTTGATGCCACTTTGAGCAAAGGCTTCTACCACAATACCAAGCCATTATACATTCATTTGCATTCTAAACACTTTCTATTTTTAGTACCTGGATACTATCTCAACTCTAACACAATATAATGAAGTCATGTCTATGCTACTCTAGTGAACTTCTTCTACACTAAACTTTAAATCAAGGATTCCCTTCTCATTTTTCTATGTCATTTCTATATAGTATAACTAATTAATTTTTATAAAACCCAAATTTTTGTATTAATTATATTAAAGTAACTAAACATGTTAGTTTAATTAATACACTATAGGGTAGGTTTAAAATATCCCCCTTTTTTTTGGTGAACCTGACATTTCCTCAAACCTTTATTTTCATAACACACTTCAAAAAATAAACATATTCTCCCTTCCAATAACATTTTCAAACCACAAATTATCTTCCTTTGTAGAAACAAGACAAAATTAACAAAACACCACCCTTAAATAAATTTTGTGTTATTGCTTTGAACTATTTTTTCCTTTTTTCATCCTACCAACCAACCTATTATGTTCTCTTCTTAATGTCAATTTCTATACACTTTTTTTCTATAAAGAGGGTAAAAACTTTATTGATTCAAGAAATCAATACAAATCCAAAAATTACAATCCCCGCATCAGGGGTCACAAGCTAGCAACAGAGACATCAAGCAACACCCAAAACACATCTCATATCTTCCATAACCAAGTTCTCAAGCTCCCTATCAAGGCCCTCATGGAGACATCTCCAGTTGTCCACTTTCCAATTTCCCATCCATTTAGAAGCCCATTTAGCCAAACCATCAACCACCTTATTCCACTCCCTAGGGATATGGCAAAAGGCGCTATAATCTAGGACCTTACCTAGAGAAATAATTTGTCTAACCACCCTAGCTAGCTGCCAATTTACATCCTCCAACTACTACTTATTCAACAAATCTACCGCAGTTTGAGAATCTGACTCACAAATTATCCTTCTCCATCCAAGGGCACAAGCCCTTTTCAAAGCCAAGAGAATAGCCAATGCCTCCATGAAATTGTTAAAGTGTTAGCCATAATACTCTTAGAAGAACACAACCACTCCTGAATAGTCCCTACCAATGCCTCTGACACCAGTGTGACCTGAATTACCTCTAGAGGACCCATCAGTATTGATCTTTAGAACCTCCAAAGGTGGAGGTCTCCAATGACCATCTCTCCAAACCTTCTCTCTAGCACCTTGACCCAAACTAGGCCCAGTCCCCCCCCTTGGTGCAAACAAAAATCCCCAGACTCTAAAAAATTCCCATATCTCCAGGGTCCACAGGGGTTGAGAGATCACACCTAGTCGCCAAAGTCTCCTGAAGACCTCCCAAGATCCTCATCCAAACCTACTGCACCTGAAGTTTCTTATCCAGGAAAATCCTATGATTATGCTCTAGCCAAATATGCCAAATGATGAAGCTGGGACCAATTGTCCAAGCAATGTGGAGGAAGGAAGTCTTGGCTGGAGAACTCCCCAGCGTGCTCCAAAAGTTCTTTAAAGAAGAGTCATGCCTACATGGCTACCTCCAGACTTCCCACCAGAAATGCTAGATCACCCTAACAAAAGAGCATTAGAAGAAGAGATGAGAAATGTTCTCATCACTATTATATCACATTACACACATAGAGGGGCCCTGAAATCCCCACTTCCAAAGATTCTCGCAGGTTAGGCATCTATTATAAATCACCAACCAAGAAAAGAAATTACACTTGGGCCAAGAGAATTTATTCCAGATCTATTTCCACCAGGGGACCCCCGTGCACCCAAACCTATGCTCATCCAGAACCTGATAACCAGAGGCAACAGTGAACTTGCCTTTCTAGTGACCTCCCCAAGCTAGAACATCCCTCTCTAATAGAGAGTTACAAACCCTACCAGCCAAGATGCTGGCCAGCTCCTAACGGTCCTCCACCGATCCCCCAAGTGGCCACTCATGCAGGACCTTCCACCTATACACCGTAGCCCAACCCAAAACCTGAGGGGATTTAAAATCCATCACATAAGTCCAACCAGCTTCCAAAAAATGCCTACATAGGTCATGCAAGTGAGGGTGTGTAGACATAATAGGAGGATGCCCATCCTCTTAGTTGCCGTTGCACCAAAAGATCGACCTATTAATGCCCGATACAACCACTTGACTTAACAAGCACGGGAGGTGGTTAAGCCCTTGTCACAAACCACCGTAGCACAGTGCTGAACAAGAAGACCAAGGATCACACCTTGCAACAATCCCCCCTCAGCGCAAGCACGGGGTTTGAACCCGTGACCTCAGCTCTAATACCAACTGTTAGTTGCCGTTGCACCAAAAGATTGACCTATTAATGCCTGATACAACCACTTGACTTAACAAGCACGGGAGGTGGTTAAGCCCTTGTCACAAACCACCGTAACGCAGCGCTGAACAAGAAGACCAAGGGTCACACCTTGCAACACATCCCATGAATCAAAATAGAAGAGAGCCTCTGAACCCTTGTTGTAAATCCAAAACAATCCTTATTTAATCAACTTGGCTCCCCTCTTGAGGGTATTCCAAACCATAGAACCCTTACCCATTAGGTTGTATCTGGGCACATCCACACAATCCACATCCCCAAGGTATTTTGAGGTGAGGATCTTAGCCCAAGTCTGTTGCTACTAAGTACACCATCTCCAATAGAGTTTAGCTACCAAAGCTTGCCCATTCAAATTGACCTGACGCAACCCAAGACCACCCTCTTGCTTCGGCCAACACACAACATCCCACTTGACCAAGCTCCACTTCCTCAAAAGTAGATTACTAGACCACAGAAACTATCAAAAAAGACTCTCAAAGTCTTTCACAAAGCTGGCAGGGGCAGATAACACAAAGCACCTGTACAACAGGAGCCCTTGACCACAGACTTCAACAGAATCACTCTTCTTGTAGTAGAAAGCCACCTACAAGTCCAATGACTTGCCTTTTTTGAAACTTCTTATTCACATCATGCCAGAACACCTAAGGTAATGTGTGAATAGCCAGAGGAATGCCAAGGTAGATGAAAGAAAGCGAGCCAATCTGAAACCTGAGGATACCCGCAATTCTCTACTGACTAAGGTTAGGAGTATTAAAGAAATAAATAAAAGACTTTCCTTCATTGATGCTTTGCCCAAAAGAAGCCAAATAATAGTCCAAGGTCTTCCTTAGATTGACCACTTCATCCACTCTGGTGAGACTCATTAATGCCGTATCATCCATAAACTAAAGATGAGATTGGGGGGAATATTATTGTCCCATCACCAACCCTAAACAAGACCAAGCTCCACACAAGATTTCAAAAGTCTCCCAAGCCCTTCAACCATCAAAATAAATAAATAAGGGGATAAAGGATCCCCTTTCTAAAGTCCCCTAGAAGCCCCAAATAGTTCAAAGAGCTCTCCATTGAAGGAGGTAGATGTGACATAGCTCATAACCCATTCAGTCCAAGCACTGTTGAACCCAAAATCTCTCAAAATCTTGGTTTGAAAATCCTATTTGACACGGTCATAAGCTTTGGCCATATCTAGCTTAATGAACATGGCCTTCTCCTTGGAGGAAGCCATAGAGTGAATAGTCTCAGCTGCAATAACCACACCATCCAGAATCTGCCTACTAGCCACAAATCCACCCTGTTCCTCAGAAACCAATCTATCTAACCACGACTTCAGGTGTTCAACAATTAGCTTGGTGATTATTTTGTACACCACATTACAAAGGGAAATAGGCCTAAAGAGATCCAAAGAATTAGCCCCCTCCCACTTAGGGATGAGAGACAAGAAGGTGGCATTCAAGGCTCTTAGCATTTGCTTATTCTTTTGAGATTCCTGGACAACCTCAAGAAGATCAAGCTTTATAACCTCCAAAAACTCCTGAAAGAACTTAATCGAGAACCCATTAGGACCAAGAGCTTTACCTTTCCTCATTTGAAACACAATATTCTCCAACTCCAGCAGAGAGATCGGCTTGAGAAGGGACTCGTTCATTTTACTAGTCACCAAGGGAGGAATGAAAGCCAAAATTTTAGCTTCTTCCTCACTGGCAAGAGGGGAATCATCAAAGAAGAAAGTAGAGAAGAACCGAATGGACTTTTTGAAATATAACCAGAGGAAAGAAGAGGGTCACCATCTGGGGACTTGAGAGACAAAATGATATTTCCCTGCCTTCTATCCTTAACTGAATTGTGAAATAAAGAAGTATTCAAGCCCCCTCTCGAAGCCAATCAATGAGGGATTTCTGCTTCCAGAAAATTTCCTTCCGAAGCTCCCATTCCTCCACCTCCTTCATAACCACAGCTTCCAACATACTTAGCTCCTATAATAGCCCCTGAGCTCAGATCTACTGAGTAATGGTGTCCAAGTGCTCCTGTGCAACCCTTTTAGCCTGAAAAACATTGCCAAAATAGTGTCGGTTCCATCATTTCAACATATATTTGACATACTAGAGTCTTTTAGCAAAGGAGTACATAGCAGTGCCAAAAGTAGGCTTCCCAGGCCTCCACCATCCTAGGATCAAATATGAAGAGACTTATCATGAAGCCACATAAGTTGAAATTTAAAGGACCATTTTTTAGAGAATCTAGATAGGCAAGCAGAGAATTTGATCGGCCAGTGATCTGAACCCTACCAATCTAAAATCTTAGAGATAGTCATCCATTTGACAACAACCCAAAAACTAGACACCAGAAACATGTCTAACCTTTCATAAATAACATCATCACTAGTCCTCCTAGTGTTCCAGGTAAATAACCCATTCACAGGTTTGATATCCACCAAATTCATACAAGCCACATTGTCCCTCAAGAGATCCAACGAAGGATCCAGATAGGTAATCCCACCCCTTTCCTCTTCTAAAGACGAGATAGCATTAAAATCACCTACAAGAATCCAAGGGAGAAAGGGCTTTAAAGAACACAAGTATCTAATATGAGACCACAAATGAGCCTTACCAGGGAGATCTGTAGGAGCATAAATATTAGAAAGAAGAATTCTCTCACCAGACTCTAGACTAGAAGCAACAAGAGATATAGATCACCTGCTAGAAAGCCACTAGAGAGGAAAAACTCTACGCGGATCCCATAAACAAGCAAGTCCCCTTGAGCTTCCCTACGCCCCCACACATTGATAGCAACCTCTACCCCAAATCTTAGGAGCTAAATCTAGCATACTTTCACCAGATAACTTAGTCGCTTGGAGGAAAACCAAATCAAGAGAGTGAACATGAATCAAATCACGAATAGCCTTTTGTCTAGGGATGCTATTCATACCCCTAACATTCCAAGATATCACAATCATTTCTAGGGCTAGGAAAAGTGAGAATCAATAGTCCTCACTGAGCTAGACTCTACCAACGTGTCTCCAATCATCTTTACCTTTTCCTGATCCTTCTTCTTACTTTCTTTAAGAGGCTTCTTAGGAGTCCCTTTTTTGGGGGGTTTTTGCTAGAGATCCAAAACAAGAGGAGACTTGCCTTTACCAAAGTCCCCAACAACCTTCTCAATGATGATCCCAAAACCAGGGGGATCAAGAACCATAATAGTATCTATCGTCAAGCCAATTCCCCCAAGCTTAGGTCCTGAGGAAGGGAGATCTGTGTCCATCTGAGCTAATTGACCCCCTGCTGGGACCTAGCTAGAAAAATTATTTGGCTGATCCACCAGGCAGTTCTCAACAATCATACTATCAACAACTTGCATTTCAAATGGAACACCTTCCTCTTGAACCAAGTCCTCTAATGCTTCAAACCTATTGAGGGTTTCCTCTTCTTTCCTATCTTAAAGAGTCATTTTTTTCCCTCTATTCCTGTTACAATGCTTAACAGGCACAAAATCATCCTTATCCACCTCCACCCCTACATGGGGGCCTTACCTTTGTCCACCTTCGAGGTAGACTAATCAGAAGCATTAGCCATACTAGCAGTCAAAGCTGGTTTGGGGCACTGTCACTGTAGGTGGCCATATTCATGACATTACCGGCAACAAAAAGGTAATGCCTCATAATCCAATTGTTGGGTCCAATAGGTTGTCCCAATGCTTATTTCCATTGAATCTAGCAATGGGTTTTTCAAGTCAATTTTGACGCACACTCAAGCAAAAGAAAGAACCCTTTTATTCAAGGTTTGTTGAGAGGGCCCAATAGGCTTACTGAGCAAGTGAGAAATCATCTGTAATATATCACTTTGCTAGCATTTCAGGGGCAAGCGAGGGAGGCCTACGAAAACTAGAATCTGAGAAGAGACCTCCTCCATGGAGTTGAAACCCACATACCAAGGTTTAATGAATAGGCCCACCTGGTTATATAAGTACAACATGCCTTCAAAAGCCTAATTTCTATCAGCAATATAGGAAAAGTCCACCATGAAGAAATTGTTAGCTGCCAACATAATATCAAAGTCCCCTTCAGGGTTCCAGGTATTTCAAACCAACGAATCAAGAAAGGGGAGCAAAGACCGCATCCCCATGAACTTTCAAATCAACACATGCTTGTTGTAGTATTCCACGTCTTCCACTATAGAGTCTAGTTGTATCACAAGCTTCAGCCATTCTTGCGATCTCTCCAAACACCCATTTACTTTGTGTAGCCAGACACCACCATTCCTCATCAAACCCTCACCAGGGTTACCCAAATTTGAAAAGCTCTAACTTCCTCCATGAAGAGAAGAACCTGGATCGGACTTGTCCGCCAATGCATGCTCCCCTTACTCATCATCTCCTCTCCCACACCATTCTAATCAATTTTAATACACTTATTCCTTTCTTTCCCTTTCTTATTTTTACCCTCCTAGTTGTCATTTATTGATCCAACTTCATTGTTATGTATTTTACCATGGATCCTTATGACTCCTTGTTCTAGGATTCCCTGCATATCTACACCATGGACTATGGGTAGTTCTCCCACTTTCTTGATTCTTATCCTTTCATTCTTGATGACATCGCTTATTCTATAACTAGATATGCCTACATGTTCCATTCATAAGACCCTTGAATATTTATCTAATCTTTCCTCCTTTATAGACCTTATGTATGCCTTCCCTTCTATGCTAGAATACTTTACTTCATTTCTCTTCATGACTAATCATAGTAATGCACCTTATGAGATAATCAATGTTGATACTAGTTATTTACATGTGTCTCCACTTATCTTTCTATTGAATAACATTCTTCCACTTGCACCAGATCTCCCACAATCCATGATGGTAACATGTCTTTTCCCACTTCTCTTATTCCTCCCACTATATGTTTAAACCTCATTAATCTCTCAAGGGATGGTGAGAAATTTCTCTTCCCCCACTATTATTGATAATCCTCTTCTTACAATTAATGATACTTCTTGCATACATGGCTCTTGTACTTCTATTGATTATCTTTCTTTAAAAGTCTTTGGTGACTCTTCTTTAAGTGATTATGAGGCTTATGTTTATTCTTATGATCCTTTTATGATGTCTCTTAGTTTCCACCTCTTGTCATGATGTACCCTTATCTTATTCTTATCCTCACTCTCTTTCTTGGGGGATGAATTTTTTCTTGAGGATAATGTTGAGCATGATAAAATTATTGATCGTTTCCTTAACATTACATTGGTCAACCTTCCTAATAAATTGGATATTAATCATTCTCATCATGATTCTTTATCCATGGTTCCTTCTCCTATATTTGAGGCATATATCTTATACATAGATCCTTTCCATGATATCACTCAAACCTCTTCTCCTTCTCTATCCGAGACAAATCTCCTTGACATAACATCCCTTCCATTATACTTCACCTTCTTTACCCACTCCCCCATCCATACTAATCCCTATACTAGAGGCATCATCATCTATTTCTTGTGTATTACCCCTTCATCCATCTCATTTTACTATGTATGCCCCCATACACATGTTACTTTCTATACTATTTTCTTGATTTGTCTTATGTAAATGTCAAACTCTAGGAGAATTCTTCAAAGTTGGGCACTCCTCCTCACCATAATTTTACTCCTACAAACCCATGGTTGTGTTCTCTTCAGACTCTTAAGATTATCACATATCCTTGTCTTGTTGACATTGGGACCCTATGTTTTGACAAGTATAATAGCAATGGTGATCCATTGCATCATGTGAAACACTTCTCTTTTCTACATTGACACATCCATGCAATGAACCTATCTTGGCTAGACTCTTTCCTAGTACCTTGATAGACCATGTATTGGATTGGTTCTATACTTTACCTCTTAGTTCCCTAAACTCCTTTTCTAATGTATAACATTGCATGCATTTGTACACCACTTTAGTATAACATTGAACCTCCAATTTACCTTACATAGTTGGTGCAATGCAAACAAGATCCTCATGAAAGTGTCAAGTGATCCAAAATGAATCTAAAAATGTAATCAAAACAAGGATATGGAAAAGTAAAGTGAATTCATATGCAAGAATAGAGTTAGAGTAGGAAATATAGAGAAAAAAGAACCTAGATGAGACCACAATTGTGCTAGAGTCTAGACTCTAGTACATTTGTGATATTTTTCACCAATAATACAAAAACCAAACTTGGAATTTGAACCAACCAGACATCCTTGTAGCTTATTGTGTTTGCAAAACTTCTTCTTGGGCTTGAGAGAACTATATTATCATAAGAAATCTATAAATAGAAGTTTGTGTAATTTTACAAAGTATGTCTCAGAGTTGGAGAATAGAAGGAATATTGTAGAATTTAGTTGTTCATAGTGGAGAGAAGATAGAAAAATAAAAGTAATAAAGCAAGGTAGCATAGTCAATTGTCACTACCACAACACTAAATTTTCCTCCATATTGGGGATTTCTAGGATTAAAAAAATGTGTCGTGTAAGTTCAATTGCATGGTTTTAATTTTATTTTGAACACACTTTTACTCATCTCTAAAGTTAAACTTCATTTGCAATACAAAGCAAGTAGTTAAAGTTTTGGTTGGTTCTTATATTCTAAATTAATAGTTTACACATCAATTTTGGTATCAAAGTGGTTAGATTTCTTTGTGGGCTTGTGGAAGGTTTTTATGACAATGAAAACAAGAGCAAGGGGTTGTATGCCCTAGCATATCACATTTTAGATCAAACATAGTGATGGTGCAAAAAAATGGTTCACAGAGAATGTGCATAGATTATAGATCTCTTAATAAAATCACCATTAAGAATAGACACCTCTTTTGAGGATAGATAATTTGTTAGACCAACTTAAGCATGCTACATATTTTACTAAGTTGTATCTTAAGTCTAGTTATCATTAGGTGTGGATGAAACAATATGACACTTGGAAGACTACTTTCAAAATTCAAAGCAAGGTCTTTATGAATGGTTAGTACTTCCTTTCAATTTGAGTAATGTGCCTGCAACTTTTATGAGATTGATGAATGACATTTGAAGGGATTTGATAGATAGTTTTATGATAGTCTCTATCTAGATGATATTATAAGATTAGGTTCTAGATGGAAAGAACATCTTGTCCATATTAAACAAGTCTTACAGAGGTTAAAAGAAAAACAACTACTATGCAATCTAAAGAAATATGAATTTGGCAAAATATCATCAGTTTACTTAGGAAATGTTTTAGGAGGAGAATTAAGAATAGGCCCATAAAAAATTAAGCAATTGTAAATCAGCCTACACCAAAGAGTGCTACAAAAACTAGAAGTTTTGTAGAGGTTGCACAATTCATGATAAAATTTATTCTTTATTTTTCCTACATAGTTGCACCTTTAAATCAAATTGTATATAAGGGAAGAGACTTTCATTGCGGAAAGAACATGACAAAGCATTTGAAGCATTGAAATATAACATAAGTCATCCTCATGTGCTTATTCTTCTTAATAGACAAAATTTATTTGAAGTAGAAAGAAATGCTAGTGAATTTTCCATGGGTGCCATCTTGCTTTAAGGTGGTAAGCCCATATGTTATCATTTAGAGGTTTTTACTTTCGCTGTTATAGGATATCCAATATATGATAAAAAATTATATGCACTAGTTCAAGAAATTAAAAAATGTAGATGTTATTTGTTTGGTAAATAAACTATTGTGCACACTAATCATCAACCTCTATAGTATTTACAGACACAAAATAAATTACAACAAGACACTATAAATATATGGGTTTTCTTTAGCAATTTAATCTTTTGATATGTTGTCTAGACCACCTAATTCAACTATGGCTATTGAAAACATTTGGAAACTTTTGCAAAAGAGGCTTATGTTGAAGAATATGTACATGATGAAGATTTTGGGAAGAAATATCAAGAACTTCTATCACTAGTGAATGTAAAAAAGTGAAGACTTCTATCTTTGTAATGCCTCACCATGCAACTCTAGAGATAAGTCAACTAAAGCAATAAAAAGGCAGAATATATATATATATATATATATTTATTTTTATTTTTTAAAATAAAAATAATGTTAACAAACTATAACATAGTCTGATTCAACAAGTTAACTAACATCTCTAGGGATAACATGACTGCATTGTTGAATTTAAGCAACATTGTACCATATACAAAAAAAACTCATTACTATATACAAACACGATCAAAATAACCATGGTTTGTTCTAAGTCTAAATGCATCAATTGAACACATACACACACACTTTTTATAATGTCTACCAAAAAAATATTAGTAACTAACAATAATGAACTTAACAGGATGATATGATATCAATTTACAATTTATCTTAGTAAACCTCAAGTCAATAATCAGAGCATATCAATGTTCATCAAACATGAATTGTAAGATACAAATATTTCACTAAGTTTATGTACATTTATAGATCTTTACTAATATTGCCAGATAGCCAACTATTTGCCAATTGGAAAGGTGCCTCCTTAACTCCAGAATCCTGCATGACTATAGATCTCAACTGCACATCTAATGAAGCATTAGTCCTTAATAATTGCATAATTCAAATATCAATTATATCAATGACAAGCCTAAGGCCCTAAGGGGACAACCTAATGTCTCAAGGGCTCATCCATGATGGCCTTGCCTACGTACGCGTAGCGCAGAGACTTCGTAGTTCGGGACTAGAACTTACAACCACGAGGTGGTGTCATACAACTTATAATTAGGTTACATATATAATAGAACTTCATAATCTCAAAATCTTATAAGGAATATAACCTTCCACAATGTAATCTCTAAAACATACTAATCCAAGAAACTCAATATAACTGATTACAGAAAATACATCTTTTCAGAAAAATAGATCATGAAAAGGAATATAATAGTTTATGATTATGATAATTTATTCTAAGATATAATCTAGTTTTCTTTTCAACAAGATTAAATTAATACAATCCAAGGATCCAGTTCCAAGTTTACCTTTTCATTTAAGGCTCCAATCATTACATTTCCCTAACATTCTATAGATGCAAAACCAAAACAATAATGTTTCCAAGACCCAAAATTTTCTATCAGTATAACATCTAACACACAAATTCTCATAGCCCAATCACCCAAGAATAAATCCCAATAGCAATTCTATAGCAAAAACCTATATTTAGTACCACTACATGACTAGATGGTAAAAGAGGACAAAAGGAGTTAAAGCCATTTCATTTAATTTCAAGCCACGGTTTACATTTCATACTATAATTATAAACAACAATACTCTTTATTGTGATATACTACCTACATCTACTAGTCATTTTCACATGCATATATCTCACCACACATAGTAACTACTAGAGCATCGGAAAGCAATATACAATAATACTTAAGTATATTTCTGAGTGTTTGATGCAGAACATAAAAGTTAATTATATCCTAAATCATACAGATAGTTGACTACTGATACCACCTATCATATTCTTATACCACAGCCAGGAATGACCTTGTAGAGGACATAACATTGAGCATCTGAATGCAGAGACGATAAACATATTTATTCAAACCTTTCACTTTATCAAACCATCTGGTTATCCAACCACATTTCAAGTATCATCTAGGTATAAATAAATATATCTGAGAATCCCAATTTAATTGATTAGTAATGGGTAAATAATAATAAAAAAAAGATTATAAAGTCTTGAGTC
Organism: Cunninghamia lanceolata; assembly: GCA_027924645.1. Lineage (NCBI taxonomy): Eukaryota > Viridiplantae > Streptophyta > Pinopsida > Cupressales > Cupressaceae > Cunninghamia > Cunninghamia lanceolata. The sequence continues at coordinate 14,290,673 of BSBN01000040.1, forward strand.
TTAATTGAATGATAAGATAAGCTCAATATGGATCTAAAATTAGAACTGGGAGGCACAACCATCTGGGATACCTATGACAAATTCTATAGACTAAATTCATGGCATAAATGCCTGAATAAGAAGCTTATCGGCTAATTATCAATATTGCCCAGAATAGGAATAGTTTCAAATACAATCAAAACTCTATATAATGCATTCCTACATCAAAAAGAAAATTCCTTACTTTCTCCTAGCATACAGATTTTTTTGATTAGGAACATGATTTGTTGAGATTATCATAAGATTCCTTAAAGAATAACGGTAAATTAATAAGAAAATCTTAGGGAAGAAATGATCATTTGCTAATAACATACTACTATACTATGCATTATACTCTCACATTTTCCCTCGACCTGAGCTTTGGCTATGGATAGCCGAAATTTCTCCAAGTAAGTATGGAGGCACTTGACCTTTGGTGAATAGTAAATTTACCAAGTTCAGAGATTTTTACCAAAACAAAGACTATATAACTAGTAGTAATTTTCTGAGACAACTATGGTTTTCTATTATAACCAGCGAAACGGTTAGAGACAATATAGGAATGCAACAAACAAATTTGATGGACAAGTGACTTCCTAATAGGAATGTAACCAAGACCAAACTGTGTGCTCATGATCTACAAGATAATTCCCACATTGATCTACCAATTGGGCTTAAGTATCAACTACGAAGTAATTATATTACAGCCAAAACTTTGGATAAAACTACTCCATCTTTTGGTTCGACACCTATTTCTGTATATATATATATATTCTAACGCCTGCTAACAAATCATGCAATTATAAACATACAGGACAATAATTAGCAATGTATATCGTCAATATGGAAAAACAATGATTGCAGAATATGCACAGTATGGATTTTGTTAGAAATTCTAACGTATATAAAAGATGCACTATTGCAAGCATGCATGCAAAATACAAAATCATTTATAGGGCACACAAAGATTTCATCTAAAGGAATAACAATGATTACAGGATCAAACAAAATGGGTTAGATAAACAATTATAGGAATCTTCTAGAAAATACAAATTGGCAGGGGCACAACAACATTACTCGATCTTTTTTTTATTTTATTCTATTTTTATTTTTTTCGCACTCTTAGATAGTATGAGCCATGAAGAGGTTTGATAAAAACATTGAATAAGCGTTAGCAGACATAAATGCAATAATGTACATACAAGACACCTGACTATTTGGCATAATGCCTCAAATAAATTGGAGAAATAAATTACTCATAAGGAAAGAATGGTTGTAAGTTTCATACAGAAATAAATTGTTAAAACTTTAGAAAATTTTAAGCATAAACGAAGGAAGGAGAAAACACAAGCCGCCACTTCCTCTTCCACCTGCATGAGAGCACAACTTGCCTATGCCTTCACGCCATAACGGTAGCATATAACTGTTGGAAATTTAATCCTACATCAGACATTTATTGCTGACTGCCCCCGCGTCAGACCTGGGGATCTCCCGCATCCTCCCCTAGCACCGTTGGCCTGCCACATTCATTTCCGGTAGGTAAGTTTGAAAATCAAATGGATGAGTGCCCATTTTTGCTGGGTATGTGAAATGAAACAAAAAGGAGGGAAAAAACCACTAGTAGTAACAACAGAAGAATGTGTTGAACCTGCAACAGTAGAAGAATGTGTTGAACCTGCAACAGCAGAGGAATGAGAATGTTCCTAAAGAGAACAGCAGAAGGTGAATAGCAAAAAGGATAGAAGGTTTTTGTGTGCAGCAGCAACAGAGACACTGGCAGCTACGAAGATTCTGGACAGCAGCTCCAGACTTGTTTTAGTGTGCAGCTCCAGAGATTGGGGCAGAGTATGAAAATAGAGCAGCAACTCTGAATCTGTAATGTGTATTGAGGTTTGAATGTGTTTATAGAATAGAGGAAAATATATAAAGATGATATATTGCTATCCATCTGTGTCTGGTTTCATTCTGTGTGTTTGCATTTGTTTTTGCTGTTCATTATTGCTGTAGCATTGTATTTCAGGAACATCATTCTGCCCATCCCCTATTTTTCTGCCAACAATTGGTATCAGAGCCCTGTTTTTCTGGGCAGTCAAGTTTGTGTGGGTATTCTATAAGCCCTAGTTTGTCTAGGCACTCTCAGCCTTCTCAGTTTTGAGAAGCATGGCAGGTGGGGACAGCAAAGGATGGCAACAGCCACCTACTTTTGATGGGCAGAACTATGATATTTGGTCTAAGAAGATGAAGACCATTCTGGTTGCGAATGACCTATGGGATTTGGTCACTAATGGGTTCACAGACATCACAGACCCAGCAGCCTATGCAGCCCTAACGAATGCACAAAGAAATCAGTTGAAGGAAACTAGGATGAAAGATGCTAAAGCCCTCAGTCTAGTTGAGGCAGCCTTGACAGAGGCTATTTTCCCCCGCATTGCAGCAGCAAACTATTCAAAACAGGCTTGGGAGATTTTGCAGAACAGCTACAAGGGAACTGACAAAGTGAGGTCAGTCAAGCTCCAGCTGTTTAGAAAAGATTTTGAGATGCTTCAGATGAAGGAGAGTGAGTCTATTTCAGACTTTCACACCAGGGTTTCTACCATGCTGAATCAGCTTAGGATAAATGGAGAAACCATGGATGAACAAAGGATTGTTGAAAAAATCCTAAGGAGTCTACCTTCCAGATTTGACCCTATAGTCATAACTATAGAAGAGACAAAAGATCTGTCCAAGATGACAGTGGATGAGTTGATGGGCTCTCTACAAAGCCATGAGCAGCGGTTGAATAGATCGGGTCCTTCCCTTGAGCAAGCCTTCAAGGATCAGACCAATGCAAGAGGTCGGGGAAGAGGAAGAAACTGCAGAGGTAAAGGTCAAAGAGGTAGAGGAAGAAGCAACTCCGAAAGAGGAGTTTCAAACAACCAAGAAGAGGCAAGCAGCTCACAGCCAAACTATCAAGGAATGAAGAAGAACAGCAGTTCTAATCAGAGGTATGACAAAAGTAATATTCAATGCTATTACTGTCATAAATTCGGCCATTATGCTAGTGAGTGTAGAAAGAAACAGCAAGACCATGGAGGCCAAAATGCTAATATAGCAAATGAGAATAGGGCTGAAAATGAGAAACAACCCAAGGTATTTATAGTGTGCAACCTTGCTGAGAAGTGCAGCTCTGAAGTCTAGTATTTGGACAGCGGGTGTAGCAACCACATGAGTGGTAATGAAAACTTGTTTGCTTCCATTGACAGAATGTCAAGTCTGAAATCATGATGGGGAACAGTCAAAAGGTTCCTGTCATAGGAAGAGGCATCATAACAGTCCTCAGCAAGCAAGGTGAGAAAATGCAGATCCATGATGTCTATTATGCCCCTGGCATAAAGCATAACCTATTGAGCATTGGACAGATGGTCCAAAATGGTTATAAAATCCTGATGGAAAATGGAGGGTGCACCATATTTGATAGAGGAGGCAGCAAGAAGGTCATTGCAGCAGTGCAGATGATGAGAAACAGAATATTTTCCCTATCACTGACTCCGGCGCCATCTCCGGCGCTAACTCCGGCGCTATCTCTAGCGTAGTTTTCTGCACTATCTCCGGCGCTCACAGCAATGGGACAGCAAACAACGTTCAAGACAGTCATCAAAGACCCATCCAAACTCTAGCATTTAAGGTATGGGCACTTAAGCTTTTCTGGTTTAAGTTTATTGTCTAGGAAAAGCATGGTTAGAGGGCTACCGAACATTGTAGAGCCCGATGGCAAGTGTGAAGCTTGCATTTTAGGAAAGCAACATAGACAACCCTTTCAATCAGGGTATTCTAGAAGGGCAAAAGCACCATTGGAGTTGGTGCATTCAGATTTATGTGGCCCTATGAAGACTCCCACATTAGGTGGGAATGTATATTTCATGACCTTCATTGATGATTACAGCAGAAAAATATGGATCTATATCTTGAAGAACAAATCTGAGGCCTTTGAGAAATTTAAGGAGTTTAAAGCATTGGCTGAAAAGCAAAGTGGCCAACATATCAAGGCCCTAAGAATAGATAGAGGAGAAGAGTATGTCTCCAAACAATTTCTAAATTTCTACAAGTATGAAGGCATTCATAAACAGTTGACAACAAGGTATACTCCACAACAAAATGGAGTTGCTGAACGGAAAAACAGAACCATCACAGAGATGGCAACAAGCATGCTAAAGGAAAAGGGACTGTCAAATGATTATTGGGGTGAAGCTGTAGCAACAGCGGTGTACCTATTGAATAGGTGTCCTACAAAGGCCGTATGTGATCGGATTCCACAAGAGGCATGGACAAACTGCAAATGGACTGTTGAACACCTAAGAATTTTCGGGTGTGTGGCATATGCATTCGTGCCTAAAGAGAAGAGACAGAAATTTGATGATAAAGGTGAGAAATGTATCTTCACAGGTTATAGTGAAGAATCACAAGCCTACAGGTTATTTAATCCCATCACCAAAAAACTTGTGATCAGTAGAGATGTTGAAATCATTGAGAATGAAGCATGGGATGGAACGGTGGACAGCACCACAGGTATTTCAGTCACAATACCCCTTGAAGATGAAGCTCTGGAAGACAGCAACTCCGGAGGAGCTACGGAGAGCAGCAGCTCGGGGAGAAATTACCGTAGAGCACTAGAAAATAGTAGCTCCAGAGATGCTCGGCACGACAACTCCGGAGGTAGACAGCAGCATTGCAGCTCCGGAGATCAGTAGCTCCGCAGGTCTACAACTCCGGAGAATAGTAGCTCCGGAGGACGTTATAATAGCAGCTCTGAAGGTCAGTGCAGCAACTCCGGAGGTCATCAGAATTGCAGCTCCGGAGGTCACAGCAGCAGCTCCAGAGGTCATCAGAACTACAGCTCTGGAGGTCACAACAGCAGCTCTGGAGGTCATCACAACTGCAGCTCTGGAGGTCAGAACAGCCGCAGCTCCGGAGGCAATTCAGACCCCACACTCGCATCGATGATCCCACGGAGGACAAAGAGTGTGAAGGAGATTTATGATAGCACAAGGTATGCTGATAATGATGAAGATTTGAATTTTACATTGTTTTCTTCTAGTGATCCAATCTACTTTGAAGAAGCTGTAAAAGAACAGAAATGGTGTGAGGCCATGGATGAAGAATTAGATGCCATAGTGAGGAATGACACATGGCAGCTAACTAATTTACCCAAGGGTAAACAAGTGATTGGAGTTAAGTGGGTCTATAAGACCAAGTCTACTGCTGAAAGAAAGATAGAAAGACATAAGGCAAGGCTGGTTATCAAAGGGTACAAACAACAGCCTGGAAGAGATTATGATGAGACCTATGCACCAGTTGCAAGGCTGGAAATTGTTCGGGTAGTCATAGCAATAGAAGCCCAATACAGATGGAAGGTGTTTCAGATGGATGTAAAGTCAGCCTTCTTGAACGGAGTGTTGAAAGAGGAAGTGTATGTGGAGCAGCCACCTGGCTATGAAGTCCCAGGGCAAGAGGATAAGGTATACAAGCTCCGGAAAGCCCTCTATGGGCTGAAACAAGCACCTAGGGCATGGTACAGCAGGATTGACTCATATTTGGTGAGCAATGGCTTTAGTAAAAGCAGCAGTGAGCCCACTCTCTACATCAAAGCAGCTAAAGGTAACATTTTGATTGCTATTTTGTATGTAGGGGTAAGTGCAAGAAGATGGGGGGCCAAAAAGTGGCCAAATTAATTTAAAAAAAAAAAAGGTCAAAACGCGAGCGCGTTATAATGCGCTCGCGTTATAACGCGCTCGCGTTATGGCTTGGTAATGACGAGCCTTAGGCTCGTCAAAACCAAGCCATAACGCGAGCGCGTTATAACACGAGCGCGTTATAACGCGAGCGCGTTATAACGCGCTCGCGTTATTCTTTTCTTTGCATTTTTCCTTCTCCACAAAAGTTTGTGCTGTTTTTCATGTTTTAAATAACGCGAGCGCGTTATGTTAAACTTAAATTTTTTATGTTTAAGGCTATTAATCATGTATGTATGTATGCCTATATGTATGTATGTATGTATGTATGTATGCCTATATGTATGTATGTATCTATGTATGCCTATATGTATGTATGTATCTATGTATGCCTATATGTATGTATGTATAGTGTCGAGGGTAGAGGAGGGTAGAGATGGGAGTGAGCCAGATAGGGGAGGAGAGGGGTGGATAAGGATTGAGTGATTAAGGTTTAAGGTTAAGGGTTGAGCATTTAAGGATAGGATTTAGAGTTTAGGGATAAGGGATTAGAGTTTAGGACCTTGAGGGATTAGGGTTTAGGGTTGAGGCTTTAGGGATAGCATTTAGGGTTAAGGGTCGAGGGATTAGGGTTAAGGTAGAGTGTTGAGGGTAGAGGGATTAGGGATAGGGTTTAGGGTTGAAAATTTAGGGTTGAGGGATTAGGGTTTAAGGTATAGTTTAGTAGTTCTTGTGGATAGAGCCAGTAAACAATGGGAGATTATTTGCCTATTTCATAACAATATACCTCCCCCTTAAACCCTGAACCCTAATCCCTCAACCCTCAACCCTAATCCATCATCCCTCAACTCTAATCCCTCATCCCTAAACCCTAAATGCTATCCCTATTCGTAAACCCTCAACAGACTCGATACTATACCTTAAACCCTAATCCCTTATCCCTAAACCCTCCAACCCTATCCCTAATCCTTACACCCTCCACACTCTACTTTAACCCTAATCCCTTGAACCTCAACCCTATCCCTAAACCCTTGACCCTCGAACCTCAACCCTCAACCCTCGACATCAAACCCTAATCCCTTAACTCTGATCCCTCAACTCTCAACCCTAACCCTAAACCCTAAACACTAAACCCTCAACCCTCAACGTCAAATCCTAATCCCTCAACCCTTCACTCTAATCCCTCAACCCTAAACCCTATCCCTAAACCCTCAACACTATACCTTAAACCCTAATCCCTCAACCCTAACCCTAAACCTTGTCCCTAAACCCTAATCCGTCAACCCTCAACCCTAATCCATCATCCGTCATCCCTTAACTCTAATCCCTCATCCCTAAACCCTAAATGCTATCCCTATTCCTAGACCCTCAACAGGCTCGATAATATACCTTAAACCCTAATCCCTCTACCCTTGACACTCTTATTTAACCCTAATCTGTTGACCATTAACCCTATCCCTCAACCTCAACCCTCAACCCTCAACCCTCAACTCTCAACATTAAACCCTAATTCATCAACCTTAAACCCTAATCCCTCAAACCTAAACCCTATCCTTAAACCATCAACCCTCAACACTATACCTTAAACCCTAATCCCTATCCCTCAACCCTTAACCCTTAAAACTTAAACCCTATCCCTACACCCTCAACACTTGACACTATATCTTAAGCCTTAAAGCCTCATCCTTAAAGCCTCAACCCTTAATCCTTAAACCTTCAACCCTAAATCCTATCCCTAATCCCTCTACCCTTGACACTCTAACCCTAACCTTGACATTAAATGCTAATCTGTCAACCCTAAACTCTAATCCTAAACCCTCAACCCTCAAAACTATACCTTAAACTCTAATCCCTCAACCCTCAACCCTAAACCTTATCCCTAAACCTTATCCCTAAACCCTAATCCCTCAACCCTCAACCCTAATCCATCATCCCTCAACTCTAATCCCTCATCCCTAAACCCTAAATGCTATCCCTATTCCTAAACCCTCAACAGACTCGGTACTATACCTTATACCCTAATCCCTTATCCCTAAACCCTCCAACCCTATCCCTAATCCTTACACCCTCCACACTCTACTTTAACCTTAATCCCTTGAATCTCAACCCTATCCCTAAACCCTTGACCCTCAAACCTCAACCCTCAACCCTCGACGTCAAACCCTAATCCCTCAACCCTTAACTCTGATCCCTCAACTCTCAACCCTAACCCTAAACCCTAAACCCTAAACCCTCAACCCTCAACATCAAATCCTAATCCCTCAACCCTTCACTCTAATCCCTCAACCCTAAACCCTATCCCTAAACCCTCAACACTATACTTTAAACCCTAATCCCTCAACCCGAACCCTAAACCTTGTCCCTAAACCCTAATCCCTCAACCCTCAACCCTAATCTGTCATCCGTCATCCCTCAACTCTAATCCCTCATCCCTAAACCCTAAATGCTATCCCTATTCCTAGACCCTCAATAGGCTCAATACTATACCTTAAACCCTAATCCCTCTACCCTCGACACTCTTATTTAACCCTAATCCCTTGACCATTAACCCTATCCCTCAACCTCAACCCTCAGCTGTCAACCCTCAACCCTCAACACTCAACTCTAAACATTAAACCCTAATTCATCAACTGTAAACCCTAATCCCTCAAACCTAAACCCTATCCCTAAATCATCAACCCTCAACACTATACCTCAAACCCTAATCCCTATCCCTTAACCCTTAAAACTTAAACCCTATCCCTATACCCTCAACACTTGACACTATATCTTAAGCCTTAAACCCTCATCCCTAAAGCCTCAACCCTCAATTCTTAAACCTTCAACCCTAAACCCTATCCCTAATCCCTCTACCCTCGACACTCTAACCCTAACCTTGACATTAAACACTAATATGTCAACCCTAAACCCTAATCTGTCAACCCTAAACCCTCAACCCTCAACACTATACCTTAAACCCTAATCCATCAACCCTAAAACCTAATCCATCAACCCTCAACCCTAAACACTATTAATAAACCCTCAACCCTTGACACTATACCTTAAACCCTAATCCCTCAACCCTCAACCCTAATACCTCAACCCTAATCCCTCATCTCCAAACCCTAAACTCTATCCCTATTCCTAAACCCTCAACCCTCGATACTATACCTTAAACCCTAATCCCTTATCCCTAAACCCTAAACACTATCCCTCAACCCTTAACCCTTAATAATTAAACCCTAAAACCTATCCATAAACCCTCGATGCTCAACCCTATATTTTAAACCCCAATCCCTTAACCCTTAGCCATAAAGCCTCAACCCTCAATCGTTAAACCTTCAACCCTAAACCCTATCCCTAATCCCTCTACCCTCAACACTCTACTTTAACCCTAATCCCTTGACCATCAACCCTATCCCTAAACCCTCAACCCTCAACCCTCAACTCTCAACATTAAACCCTAATCTGTCAACCCTAAACCCTAATCCGTCAACCCTAAACCCTAATCCCTCAACCCTAAATCCTATCCCTAAACCCTAAACCCTCAACACTATACCTTAAACCATAATCCCTCAACCCTAAACCCTAAACCCTCAACACTATACCTTAAACCCTAATCCCTCAATCCTAACCCTAAACCTTGTCCCTAAACCCTAATCCCTCAACCCTCAACCCTAATCCGTCATCCGTTATCCCTCAACTCTAATCCCTCATCCCTAAACCCTAAATGCTATCCCTATTCCTAGACCCTCAACAGGCTTGATACTATACCTTAAACCCTAATCCCTCTACCCTCGACACTCTTATTTAACCCTAATCCCTTGACCATTAACCCTATCCCTCAACCTCAACCCTCAACCGTCAACTGTCAACCCTCAACACTCAACTCTAAACATTAAACCCTAATCCCTCAAACCTAAACCCTATCCCTAAATCATCAACCCTCAACACTATACCTTAAACCCTAATCCCTATCCCTTAACCCTTAAAACTTAAACCCTATCCCTATACCCTCAACACTTGACACTATATCTTAAGCCTTAAACCCTCATCCCCAAAGCCTCAACCCTTAATTCTTAAACCTTCAACCCTAAACCCTATCCCTAATCCCTCTACCCTCGACACTCTAACCCTAACCTTGACATTAAACACTAATCTGTCAACCCTAAACCCTAATCTGTCAACCCCAAACCCTCAACCCTCAACACTATACCTTAAACCCTAATCCATCAACCCTAAAACCTAATCCATCAACCCTCAACCCTAAACACTATTAATAAACCCTCAACTCAACCCTTGACACTATACTTTAAACCCTAATCCCTAAACCCTCAACCCTAATACCTCAACCCTCAACCCTAATCCCTCATCCCTAAACCCTAAACTCTATCCCTATTCCTAAACCCTCAACCCTCGACACTATACCTTAAACCCTAATCCCTTATCCCTAAACCCTAAACACTATCCCTCAACCCTTAACCCTTAAAAATTAAACCCTAAAACCTATCCATAAACCCTTGACGCTCAACACTATATTTTAAACCCCAATCCCTTAACCTTCAGCCCTAAAGCCTCAACCCTCAATCGTTAAACCTTCAACCCTAAACCCTATCCCTAATCCCTCTACCCTCAACACTCTACTTTAACCCTAATCCCTTGACCATCAACCCTATCCCTAAACCCTCAACTCTCAACCCTCAACTCTCAACATTAAACCCTAATCTGTCAACCCTAAACCCTAATCTGTCAACCCTAAACCCTAATCCCTCAACTCTAAATCCTATCCCTAAACCCTCAACCCTCAACACTATACCTTAAACCATAATCCCTCAACCCTAAACCCTAAACCCTAAACCCTATCCCTAAACCCTCAACACTATACCTTAAACCCTAATCCCTCAACCCTAACCCTAAACCTTGTCCCTAAACCCTAATCCTTCAACCCTCTACCCTAATCCATCATCTGTCATCCCTCAACTTGAATCCCTCATCGCTAAACCCTAAACGCTATCCCTATTCCTAGACCCTCAATAGGCTCAATACTATACCTTAAACCCTAATCCCTCTACCCTCGACACTCTTATTTAACCCTAATCCCTTGACCATTAACCCTATCCCTCAACCTCAACCTCAACCCTCAACCCTCAACCCTCAACACTCAACTCTAAACATTAAACCCTAATTCATCAACCGTAAACCCTAATCCCTCAATCCTAAACCCTATCCCTAAACCATCAACCCTCAACACTATACCTTAAACCCTAATCCCTATCCCTTAACCCTTAAAACTTAAACCCTATCCCTATACCCTCAACACTTGACACTATATCTTAAGCCTTAAACCCTCATCCCTAAAGCCTCAACCCTTAATTCTTAAACCTTCAACCCTAAACCCTATCCCTAATCCCTTTACCCTCGACACTCTAACCCTAACCTTGACATTAAACACTAATCCGCCAACCCTAAACCCTAATCTGTCAACCCTAAACCCTCAACACTCAACACTATACCTTAAACCCTAATCCATCAACCCTAAAACCTAATCCATCAACCCTCAACCCTAAACACTATTAATAAACCCTCAACCCTTGAAACTATACCTTAAACCCTAATCCCTCAACCCTCAACCCTAATACCTCAACCCTCAACCCTAATCCCTCATCCCTAAACCCTAAACTCTATCCCTATTCCTAAACCCTCAACCCTCGACACTATACCTTAAACCCTAATCCCTAAATGCTCAACCTTTAACCTTAAACCTTAATCACTCAATCCTTATCCACCCCTCTCCTCCCCTATCTGGCTCACTCCCATCTCTACCCTCCTCTACCGTCAACACTATACATACATACATATAGGCATACATAGATACATACATACATATAGGCATACATAGATACATACATACATATAGGCATACATACATACATACATACATATAGGCATACATACATACATACATACATACATATAGGCATACCTACATACATGATTAATAGCCTTAAACATAAAAAAAATTTAAGTTTAACATAACGCGCTCGCGTTATTTACAACATGAAAAACAGCACAAACTTTTGTTGTAAAGGAAAAATGCAAAGAAAATAATAACGCGAGCGCGTTATAACGCGAGCGCGTTATAACGAGAGCGCGTTATAACGCGCTCGCGTTATAACGCGCTCGCGCTATGTCTTGCTTTGGGAATCCCAAGCCTTGGGCTTGGGATTTGCTTTGGATTTCCAACCCAAAGGCTTGGAGTTCCTTATGAATAGTAACAGACGTGTTTTTCCATATTCTTCAAGATTTTAGATAATTTTGTTCGTGCTAACCCTCAGATTTGCACGTGTTTCAAGGTCAAACAAATCAAACACCTGGGTAATGTTAGGCTTTCTCTTAGCTATCTGACGATGTAATTTTTTTCACATTTTAACAATGTTAAGCCTTTCATCTTTAATTTTTTTTGTTTGTGTGTCCGTTTTTGGGCAAAAACCACTGTTTGGTCTTTTTTTCATTGTAAATTAACTATTCATTGAAATTTCAAAAAAATTACATATTTAGAAACTAGACTCCATTCTACAAATATTAAAAAAAGAAAAAAATGATTTTTGATTAGTTTTCAAAATTTATAGGGGTAGCACGGCCAAAATTCTATTTTTTAGGATGTGTCCACTTTGAAAATTAGTAAAAAATCAAATATTCATCAAATAATTATCAGAAAAATCGGGCATAAACTACATGCTATTAGCTAATTTCTCACCGAAGCGATTTTAAAAATACCAAAAAAAAGTTGACCTTTTGAGGGAGCCACAAAACATGCTATGTTATGTTTTTTTGACAGAAACAACACCAATTTCTGTGGCTCCCTCTTTTGAACCCCTTAATCTATGCCATTTTCAAAAAATAATAGTAGTTTAGAAAGTAGACTCGGAGCACTACGAACATTGTTTTGGTTGCATCTCCAAATTTTGAGTGTAAGTATGCTCAATTTCTCATCCAAGGCCAGTATTTCCTGATTTCAGAAAAAAAGTGGCCACTTAAGACCCCTTTTTGGCCCCCCATCTTCCTGCACTTACCTGTAGATGATTTGATTTTTATTGGCAATAGTGATCTTTTCATAGCTGATTTCAAAGAGGCAATGAAGAATGAGTTTGAGATGACAGACTTAGGTCTGCTGAAATTTTTCCTCGGCATTGAGGTCAAGCAAACAGAGCATGGCATATTTATTTCACAAACTAACTATGCTAAACAGATTGTGAAAAGGTTTAAGATGGACAATAGTAAACCTGCCCCTACACCTACAGCCACAGGTCTGAAGTTGAGTAAAGAGGATAGCAGCAGGGAAGTAAACCCAACCCTCTACAAGAGCATGGTTGGAAGCCTCATGTACTTAACAGCAACTAGGCCTAATTTGATGTATGCTGTAAGCCTGATTTCTAGGTTCATGGAGAAGCCTAAGGACACACATTGGCAAGCAGGAAAGAGAATCCTGAGGTATGTCAATGGCACAACAGGTTATGGCATTTTGTATGATGTTTCTGATGAGTTTAAGCTAGCTGGTTTCACGGACAGTGATTGGGCAGGAAATGTTGATGACCGGAAGAGCACGTTCGGCTATGTATTTCACATGGGCTCAGGCGTGATATCATGGGCATCCAAGAAATAGCCCGTTGTCTCTCTCTCTACAGCAGAAGCTGAGTATATTGCAGCAAATGCAGCAGCTTGTCAGGCTATTTGGGTGAGAAGAATCCTTGCAGACTTGTATGAGCAGCAAGAAGATGGTACGACTATTCATTGTGACAATGTTTCATCAATAGCCCTGACAAAGAATCCAGTCTTCCACGAATGAAGCAAACACATTGAGATCCGTTATCACTTCATAAGGGAGTTGGTAGAACGAGGAGAGATTGAGTTACAGTATTACAGATCCGAGCAGCAGCTCACTGACATTTTCACAAAAGCATTGCCGAAAGATACTTTTGAACGCCTAAGAGATAGGCTAGGCATTGTGGACAGCTCTGGAGGTGTGCAACCCCGGAAAGAGGACAGCTACGGAGATGCAGAAAAGGAACTCTGGAGTTGCAGAGAGTCAGCTCCGGAGATGCTCCGGAGACGCAGAAACAGGAAGTCTGCTCCAGAGATGCAGAAAAGGAACTCCGGAGTTGCAGAGAGTCATCTCCGGAGATGCTCCGGAGACGCAGAAACAGGAAGTCTACTCCGAAGATGCAGACAGGGAGCTCCGGAGATGCAGAGGGCAGCTCCGGAGATGATGCAGCATGACAGAAAGAGCTCCAGAGATCTGCTCCGGAAAGGCAAAGGCAAATATATATCTCCGGAGATCAGTTCTGGAATGAAGATTGCAAATTGACGTCTGACTTCAGATTAAGGAGGAGTGTTGGAAATTTAATCCTACGTCAGACATTTATTGCTGACTGCCCCCGCGTCAGACCTGGGGATCTCCCGCATCCTCCCCCAGCACCATTGGCCTGCTGCATTCATTTCCGGTAGGTAAGTTTGAAAATCAAATGGATGAACGCCCATTTTTGCTGGGTATGTGAAATGAAACAAAAAAGAGGGAAAAAACCATTAGTAGTAACAACAGAAGAATGTGTTGAACCTGCAACAGCAGAAGAATGTGTTGAACTTGCAACAATAGAGGAATGAGAATGTTCCTAAAGAGAACAGCAGAAGGTGAATAGCAAAAAGGATAGAAGGTTTTTGTGTGCAGCAGCAACAGAGACACTGACAGCTACGGAGATTCTCGATAGTAGCTCCAGACTTGTTTTAGTGTGCAGCTCCAGAGATTGGGGTAGAGTATGAAAACAGAGCAGCAGCTCTGAATCTGTAATGTGTATTGAGGTTTGAATGTGTTTATAGAATAAAGGAAAATATATAAAGATGATATATTGTTGTCCATCTGTGTCTGGTTTCATTCTGTGTGTTTGCATTTGTTTTTGCTGTTCATTATTGTTGTAGCATTGTATTTAAAGAACAACATTCTGCCCATCCCCTGTTTTTCTGCCAACAATAACAAAGCATCTAAGATAGAGGAATTCATTAGATATTATGCATGCAGTGTCCTAGCAAATTTACATGCAAGTATACGAAGGGAAAAATTACTTACTTGTCAATAATAGTCACGGCTCTGTATAGGTTGGCAAATTTACTCTCAGATTATGAGCATACACTGAGATGGAAGGCATTTTTAGAGATTTTAGGGTTGCATATGTTATCTTCCTAGCATTCTTGTTGCCATAGCTACCAGCCCATAAATGATACCCTGAGATCAATACCCTCCTTCTTCAAGGGGAAAGTATGAGCAAATCCACTGATGTTAGAGCCATGTCTCTCTGAATCTACCCTAGACGAGCTTCTTGAGTTGGCAATTTCCAAGACCTTTACTCAATATCCTCCTAGCTGAGGTCGATTTGCATGCCAAAGTGGAATCACAACTCCTCCATCATGTCGATATCCTCCCTTCTTGTTTTATAATTGAAGATTAGACGAGTCGAAGGATGACCCACAAGCATTTCCAAAGGGAAATTCGTATCATATGTTGAAGTTGCCAGTGCGCAGGCAGCCATGCGTGCCAATATTTGGAAGCATCCCCCTATACAAAAATGTGTTTTTTTAATCCTCTGAAACAAAGTATAGGATTCAAAGTATATGATTGGAAGTTTGGAGTAGGGCTTATTTGTTTGCAAAACACAAGACGTGGACAATGACAGTCGTGCTTGTCATGTATTTTGTTCCAGCACGTTCTGTTGCAGGTGTTTGTTGTGAGTTGTACCATAGCCCCCGTCTAGTCTCTTCACTGCAGAAGCATAACCATATCTTCACAGCCAACGCCTTATTCTCTCAGAAAAAGTAGGGTAACCCATCCATCTCCAGCCTCCTCCAGTTAAACTACCTACCTGGACAGTTTTGTTGCCTAGAATGTTGTTACAACATTTGTCGTATCATTCTCAGAATGGGCTCTCCTCTTTTTTTTTAGCACCCCCCCAAAACGCTAAGAATATATTTTCTGATTTGTTGTGAGCATTATGGCAAAAATTAACATTGGCTATCTTAAAATAGACCGAATAGTTATTACGATATCAGAATATAATTATATATACATACGTTTCATTTGACAATGATAACCCTACTCTATATATGATGTGATCAACGAATCATAGATAATACAAAATAAATATTTATATACGAACTGATCCCCTGATCACTGTCATAGAATATATCATACTCAATAAAGAATATTCTTTATTAAACTACTTTACTGGAATAGCAATATACCATAACTACTAATTAATACAGATTGCGTGCGTTAGATCTATTGTGTAAGTGCAGATTAACACTATTCAAATTTTTAGGAAAGGGAATCTTACAAATCATCATAGATATGACTCATTTCCATGAAGCAAAATTTTGTTAGATATTAGATAAAGATTAGAAAGGTTCAAAACAACACCCATTAAAGCATAGAGGAGGAGGAATTTATGTTAGATGTTGGAGCCACACGCTAACTATTGAGAGATACCCTAAAAGGAATACAGTCTCAAAGTCTACATAAGTCTCAGCATGATCTTTGGAGTAGTATAAGGACATTCATTGAAATGTAACCAAAGGAAGAGTACTATCTAGATATAGAGGTATTTTATCACCGTAAACACATCAAACTTAAGAGATCAACTACAAACAAATGCATAAGTATAACATTTATGTAGAATTTCGCAAACTTACAGATTTATTCGATCACCAGAATTGTACCAATCTTCCAATATCTTGTTTCTCTTTGTAGATAAAATTCTCATGTGCTCCCCAAGCCAAGACAGAGTGCTGCCACATCCAAAGTGAAAACGGAGGGGCACTACAATCTTCAAGATGGGTTATTCTACAAGGTATGAAAATTGTGTGTGCCAAGAGCACAAAGGCTTCTACTAATGAGGCAGGAACAAACCTCCAAAGTGATGGGTCACTTTATCATAGGAAAAATAGTGGTTTATTTGCAAAGGTATGTGTTTTGGTCCAAAATACAACAAGAAGTAGCAACAATTGTTAGAAGTTGCAAGCTATGTTGCACTAGCAAATATAAAACAAACAAAGAAGGCCTTTGCCTATCCCCACAAGGCCACAAGAAAGCATCTCTATGGATTTTGCATGTGGTTTTCCTAAGAGTAGAGATAAGCATGATTACTTGTTTGTGGTAGTTGACATATTCAAGAAGATGTGTATTCCCACTTCTTATAAAAAGACTATAAGAAGAAATGTATCAACTAAAATATTCTTTAATAATGTGGGTGCACTTTGGGCTTCCTAAGTCCGTAATTTCAATAGGGATACAAGGTTTATTGGTATGTTTTGGTCTACATTATGGAGCATGATGGATACAAAGCTAAAGAAAAGAACAACCTTTTACCCACAAATAGATCGTCAAACATAGGTGGTTAACATGACCTTGGTGTAGCTCATAAAAGGGTATAAAAATAAGTGCCCCAAGACATGAGATGAATCACTTCCTTACATTCAACATTCTTATAATAGAGCATTGCATTTGTCTATTAATAAGTCATTGTTTGAAGTATGTTTGGGATATTTACCTTTAAGTCCACTTGATGTAGCTTTTGATAAGTAAGATGAACAATTAGGGAATATAAGGATGTGACTAAAGCATCAAAATTTGTTGAGATAATTGTACAAGTCCAACTCAAGGTAAAAGAACAATTGGAAAGAACACAACAATTTTATAAACAAAGGATGATCAACATAGGAAGGAGTACAAACTCAAGGTAGGAGAAAAAGTTTGGCTTACCTTGGGCAAGGAAATTCTACAAGGAAAAGTAGGGAAAATTAAGCCACTAAGGTATGAAACCTTCACAATTTTGGAGGCCATAGATGAAAATACATTCAAACTTCATCTCCCTCTTTTTATAAAGATGCACTCAGTTGTGAATTATGAATACTTGTAGCTGTATGATCCCTCCATCCTAGATAAAGAATAATAGATATTACCCTCCTTAGAATATTCAGGCGTGGAAGGAAGAGCCATTCTCACAAAGGATGTGGTGTTAGAAAAAAGACAAGGGAAATTGGGAATAAAGTCCAAGAAACATGGAAAATTAGACTCAAGGATCAGAAGATCAGCCAAGAAAGATGGTATTTCAAAGTAAGAGTGGGAAAAATCTCCCCACCTAATGTCTCATTAATATTTTGTGGGACCAAAATCCTCCTAAGAAGGGAGGTGTGGTCTAAAACAAATCTAGTAAATGTATTCAAAACATGAAATTTCAATAGTAAAATGAATTTAGATTCAAGAACAAAGGGCAGGAAATATAAAATAAAAATCACTTGGGTAGGACTATGATTGCACTAGTCTAGACTCCACCACATTTGTGGTACTATCCACCTTTAGTACACATGCCAAACTTTGAAGTTGAACCAGATATGTGTTGTCCTAGCTTCTTATGTTTGCAAAACTTCTTCTTGGGCCAAGAAGGACTCTGTTGTTATAGAAAATCTATAAATAGAAGGTTGTATTCTTAATATTGTAGAATTAAAGTGTTCATAGTGGATAGAAGATAGTAGAAGTAGAGAACAAGAATTTCAGTATCACTTGTAATTCTTTCTTCACAAGTAATAAAGTGAGGTAGCACATTCATTGTCAGAGCTACCACAACATTGGTTTTTCTTACACATTGGGGATTTCCAAGATAAAAAAATGTATTGTGTGAGTTCACTTGAATGGTTTTATTTATGTTTTGAATATAATATTCTTATCTCTAAAGCTAAACTTCATATGCAATAGAAAGTAGAAAGTAGTTAAAGTTTTGGTTGGTTCTTAGATTCTAAATTAAGTGTTTATGGATCCATTAGGGAATTTTCTTATTTCTTCTTTTCTTTGATGGTCCACTTGAGTTTCCAACCACCTAATGAACTTCTCCAACCTCTTTTCCATGAAAACCTTTTAGCACATATCCAAGAGAAGTGACCATTCAACACTACCATTCTATCTCTGACCTAGATCTTATTGCTATTAAAGTTGAAAAAATATTTCTAGAGAATCCTCACATCACATATGACAACCCTTTTCATACCCCTCCACCCATGGATCCCTCTTGAGATATTTCTCCACATGACCAACCCTTTTTCCCTCCATCCAAATATGAAGAAATATCTTGCACAGGTCTTGC
The DNA here is from genome assembly GCA_027924645.1 of Cunninghamia lanceolata. Taxonomy (NCBI): domain Eukaryota; kingdom Viridiplantae; phylum Streptophyta; class Pinopsida; order Cupressales; family Cupressaceae; genus Cunninghamia; species Cunninghamia lanceolata. The sequence continues at coordinate 14,309,562 of BSBN01000040.1, forward strand.
TGATCCTCTTGAACATATCCTACCTAATCTCTTGGAATCTAAGCTAATATCCCTTCCACTTCTCTAATTTAGAAAACCTCCTAAACATGGTCCTTCATCCCTTATTTCTTATGCATATCATAAAATACTTGGTTACTCTACCAATCATTGTGAAACTCTAAAGAATAAGATCCAAGATCTCATTGATAAGGATGTTATCACCATTTCTCCTTATGATACACCTCTTTCATCTCCTCTTGATGCTATTATTGCATTGGTAGATGAGACCAAGCAAACACATGACACATTCATCACCTATTAGACACTTGATGGTGACCAATGCCTCTTCATTACACAAACTTCTATACAACATTCCATGCATACTTTTATGAAAACTTCAACTTATTCACCCACTATTAGTGTGGAACATATTGCCCTTCTTGACGATCACCCCCAACACATTATATACATCTCTTCTACTATTGCTACTTCTATTGATACTTCTACATCTGGTATAATTATGGAACTTGTCCATTTATTAGATAGTTCTCCACATCAAGCCATTATAGATATTTCCCCTCCATATTCTACTATTATTGTGGGCTCGCTTTACTCTTTGGAGCCTTCTCTTGCTACTTCTCCTTTCATGATATTCTTGGATAATTCCTCCTCAAATCATTGTGAGATCATTGACAACCTTAGTGATGACAATTTCACTTTTATTATTGATTGATTTCTTCTTCCTTCATTTACTCATAATATTCCATATTTATTTCCAATACTACTTTTATCTCCTATTAGCATTTGTGCATTTTGGGGACAATGAAAAAAATTGAGGTGCTAGTTCCTTTTTCATACTAACCCAAACATTTGGATGATCATTTGTTTCAGTTTTCACTAATTGTTTGTTACCTTGTCTCTATGCAGTCTTCTATAAATTGCATCACTCTGTTGTGTTTTCCTCTTCTTGGTTATTTGGGGACAATGTAAAATATTTTGATACCCTTTTACCAATTTCATGTTGACTTAACCATAACCATGTCCAACCATCGTATTTTTTGTATTATCACTTCTTCATTCCTATTTCTTCCTTTGTACTCATAGTTCCATGCACATAGCTACATTTGTTCCTTGTTTGTATGTTTACTCTTGACACTTCTCCTACTTTACATTCTTATGCTTGCATCTCTGTTTCTATGTTCTACTTCTATTACTTGTTATATGACATTCATAGTTTCTTTATGCTACTTTGGATTATATGCTATTTTCTATATTGTTGTGTTCCTCAAACATGATATTACCACTCTTTCTGATAGACCTATTTCTATTCCTATTCTATGCCTTCCTTATGGGGGCAAAATATTTCTATATAAATGATCTAGGGGCATCCCTTCTTTATATGCTCTTTTTTCTCTCTTATTTACACTCAACATTCTTTTCTTACTCTCTCCTACTTGGCATGTTTCCTACTTACATATTCTTGGGGAAAACACTCATGCTTCTTGCTCCCTCCTTATGCTATTATACACTCTATTCCATTGGCACATCTTCCTTTCTATATATTTCTCCTTAAATTGATTGCACCTTATAACATGTAATTAATTAAGAAGAGCGAGGGGCATATACTCTCCTATTTTCATGACCATTTTTCCAATACCTATCTTTTGATCCCTGCACTAGTTACTTTGTGGTCCCTGCACCCAATTTATTTTTAGTCCCTACACCATGTTTACGTCATTTATATTTCGCATGGACTGGTCCACTTCTTTTTCCTACCATGTGTCCACCTATTTTATATATTCATATTTCAAATATATTCCAAATCATGCCAATCTCTCTCTCTCTCTCATTGATGATTTTTCCTTGTCGATTTCTCTTGCAATTAAAGAGCACATATTGGAAACAAAGACATGGGTATATATATCATTTTTATGTATCCTCCAAAATTTCAACCATTCAAGCAATTTTAATTATACAATTTACTTTATATATTTGATTTAGCATACTACATCTAGTGACATAAGCCCACTAAAGTAGGGGCAAAATGTAGAGTCAAAAGTTGCCTAGTTTACAATTTCCACTCTATATATAGTGCACTCTTTTTAGTGTCGATTCTCTTAACATGTTTTAAGTTTGTATTTAGTCAAATCCTTCATCTTTTTACCCTCGCCAAGTTACCAAAATATACCTTCTAGCTGACTTAAGCATTTTTTAGACTTCAATTCATGTCTCTTCATACTTGGATGCTACACAATTACAATAAAGTCCTAGACTCCACAATTATAGTTGAGTCCTTGACATTTAAGCCATCTATACAACAACCAAATCCCAAGTTTTGAACTTTTCAATGGACAAAATCCAACTTCCATGACTTTCTATGTTTTTTGAATGACTCATTCAAATCCTATATAAAATACCTTTCATAGCTCTTAAAAATCATAATCAATTGTAGTGTATTCTATTATGTTGATTTTGTAATACTATGTAAATAATCTTTGGGTTTTTCTATAGAATTTGAACACTCATCTTGATGATGAACTAAACAATTTCTTGTAGCTAAACTAAAAGGTCACTTTGTTGATCTATTTATGTATGATTTATCATTCAATAAAATCAATCTTTTGGGTTTGCACTTTAATACATTTCCATATTTGTTGTCAATCCATTCCTGCCCTGACATTGGTATCACAACACAATCTTTTACACATTCTCCTTTTTGACAAAGACCATTTGTCAAGGTTTTAAAATAAAATATTCCTCCATTCTCCAAATCTCTATTCACTATTTGCCATTACCGTTCATTCTTTTATTTGTAGATCATTCAAAATTTCTTCTATAATCTAGTGTTTCAAATGAAAAATACAAGCAAAAGCCAAATAAATCCTATGAGGTTCATTATTTCCTATTTTGGCACTCAGTTTATTCATGTTGTCCAAATATTTGTGTCACCTATAATAGTTGTGTAGCTTACTGTATTTTGTGTGTTCCCTAGAATCAAATTGCATTCATTTCCTTCTACATTTCACATTTTTACCTACATTTTTCATCCCACATCTAGTGAACCCGTGTGTCCTAGTTTTAACACTATAAAAATTGCATTCATTCTTGCATTTGCAACCTGTTTCTGTAACTCACGTGCATGCTTCTATCTAAATCCCACATCCTTGCAAGGAATCAAGTGACTCAGTTTGTGGCTCAGTTAAATTCACAACATGGCATTCGTGGTTTTCAGAGTGTGCTACTCAAGATCGCCCTGCAAGTTTTAATCTAGTATGAGGGTGTGATATCTTGAATGGATATTGCTCTGAAATTATGAATGCTATGAAATTCTAACTAAATTTTATGATTTAGATATCTTGCAAAGTACTTAATATTTTCAAAAAATTGTTTTCACCCATATGTTTAGAAAGTAGTGTAGATGGAAAGTTTCAAATATAATATTGAAATAACACATTATGATGATATAAAACACAAATGATCAGCTTACTAATGAAATAGATATCAACACCAAACACAAGTAAACATACCGGCAATGATAAGCTTCCTTCCTTATTGATTTAGAATGATGTTTACAACAATGAGGGCTAGAAAATACAATGAGCCAAGTTTGATTTACAAATTAGACCTACAATTACATCCACAAATGCCAATTAACATATCCAAACCCTAGCCAAGTGAATGGAAGATGAAGCTCTATGAACATGTGATGAAATCTCCAACTGGGTATGGCTGATATACAATTAAAATGCTCTTTCCAAGGTCTGATATGACTGATGCAAAACTGAAACCCTACGGATATGAGACCCTGATTGCTGATATCACCAAAATGTGCCAAAATATCAGTCCAAATGCAAGCGCTAGGCCGTAGAATGAGGGAGATTAGGGTTTAGAGGCTTCTAATGAGATCAAACCCTCCAAATGATGATGAATATTGCTCAGATATATAGAAAACCCTCTATTGTACCTAAAAATTAGAATGATGAATATGGTTGGAAGTGATAAAAGAACCCTCAATAAGCCAAGTGATCCAACCACAAACCCTTCAATGTCAAACTATGATGAAATAAGCTCCATGAACAAGCTAAATCTACATAATATCTCCATGAAAACATCAAATATAAGCTCTATGATGATATCCAAATGATATCATCCCATGATGGCGGAAAGAGATCATCACCAATCCACAATATGCCAAGGGAACACCACCTTGAGCAAACTAAAAATGCAATTTCTAGCCAAGAGAAACTCTCCAAAACAAAATAACATAAACTCAATCATATCCAAATGATTCCCAACTACTCCTTTTAAAACCTTCTCCAAATAGGTCTGACCTAACTTTATTAAATGAAGGTTTTTATGTACACAATCACTTGAACTTTATTAAATAAAGGTTTTTGTGTACACAATGTCACTTTATGACATAAAGTGCTTTTGGACCCACTTAAGTAACTTTTATAAAATACTTTTATAAAGTAATTCAAAATTAGAACACTTTATAAAGTTAACTTAAAAATAGAACCACTTAAGTTACTTTTACTCCTTGTTCCTCCTTGATTTGCGAACTCCTTGGCACAATAAAATATTATTATTTTTTAAATGCTCTCTCCTTCCTTGGGCGACAATCCCATGAATGAAACAATATTTTATTATTATTTTTAAATAATCTCTCCTTCCTTGGGCGTTGGCACATGATCCAATAAAATAATATTTTATTATTTTTTTGTCTTCTTGGTGGCGTCAACTTTTGCCAATAAATAATATTTTAATATTATTTATTTTTCTTCCTTTTCCTTAGCATAATAAAATATTATATTTTATTTTTTTCTCCTTGGTGTTGGGAAAAATAATAAAATAATAGAATACATAAAAATGCAATTAAAGATTGCATTTTCCATCCTTTCGCCTTTTCCATCTTCTAGTCATCCAACATTTATTTTTCCCATCCTTCACTTTTCGCCTTGGCTTGAAAATGATAATATTTTGGCTATATGAAAAATATGATAAAACAATACTAGCCAAAATCTCAATAAAATCACATGTTGAGACAACATTATAGTTTTTCATCCTTGAAAGCCCAAGCTTAACCCAAACACATGTCTAGCTCAAAAAGGGGACATTACAAAGGGCCTTGCAAAAATCAAGCAAACATTTTTTTTTCAAAAAGTTCTACTAAAGGTTTAAAATATATGGGATAATTTTACTTTTGGGTGATTTTTATTTTTAAAACCAAAAGTACTAAAAAAAATCCTTATTTTTTCAAGTTTTGGAAAAGTCATTGGTTTTTAAGAAAAACAAATTTGAGGATATTTGAAATATGATGACTTGTTTTAAAAGTATAGCAAAACAAGTTAATTTTTTAATGAAAACAAAAATTAGAATAATTTTTGTTCGCATTTGGGCCTTGATTGAATATAGCTACAGCAGTGATATTTGTGGCTTCACCCATATAAATCACTAGGGAGAAATAAGAACATTTTCATTTTCCATTTCTCTCCATTACCCATTTGTTGCTATCATAAGATGAAATTTTGATTTCTTTCTAAGTAGGTGTCATTCATAGGACAAATCATTCTAATTTACTACCTATGTGCCACGTACCTCTCTACTCTCATGTTCTTTAACATCTATTTCACATATTGATGGGTATATCGAAAGGATGAGCTTCCTCCACGTACTGACATGTATATCAAAAGGGTGATCATATCAAGAGGTTTGGTATATTGGTTTGTTGGTATATAGAAAAGGAAACCTTTTGGAGCAATAAGGAACCAATACATCTCATATTGATAGAAAAATGCATTTTATCACATCAATTATTGGTACAACACTAATTGGAAAGGATACCTAGTTAGAACTCACAACCAATTGAACAAACAACGGTTGTAGAAAAACAAATATGAAAACATAAAAATTATAAGGCATTGGCCTTGCAAAGGGCCTCTGTTGATAGAGAATCTTTTTGTCACATTCAAGGATGAAAGACATCATGGCAAACAATAAACAAATTGAAGGATTTGCATGATTCACATTTAGAGTTGGAATACATACCGTTGCAGCTAAAGTTGTTCAAACTTGAGTTGAAGAATGGTGATGTAATGAGTCTTACTTCTAAAATCTAGGCAACCAACCATGATGTTGAAGTTGTCAGTGTAAAAATTGATACACATATGTGCACATGTATGTATGTATATATAACTACTTTCATAAAATCTCCTCTTCCCACATGTTCAACCTACTTAGAGTCACTACAAGAAATCAATCAACTAAAGACACTCATTTTTGATGAATTGGTTGAAAATATGGCTAAAAGAGAAAAGGCATTTGGAAGAAAAATGATAGCACCACCCTAAAGAATGCAACAATTCTCTTTCTCTGATACTAATCAGATAGCATGGGGCCACAAATACCCCTTTTCAACCATCAGGTGAGAATCAAGTCTCTACCCATCTAAAGGGGCCTTCACATAACTTCTATTTTTAGAGTGACAGGAATGAGGACAGGAACTAAAAGATTCACAAAATCATTCACATGCAATTTAGATTCATCACAATATTCCCAAAGGTGACAAGAGACTAAATCAACTCTAACATGCTACAGGAATGACATGAATTCAGACTTATTTATAACCAGCTACAGGAGTTGTCTATACTCATAATACAGAGATTAATTCATAAGAAATTAATCTTTTATTTCATTTATCAACTTGGCCTCTATTAAAAATTATCACATCTACACCTTTATCTCTTGACTGTTCAAAAATTCCACCGATCCATACTTGGACTATCCTCGCCTTCTCTTACACTTGAACTCCTTTTATCCGCCTTTTCTTATTCTTTTGGCCCTAACAGATTGGCCTCTATCTCTCTCCAATGATCAACCACTATTCTTTCTTATTCGCCTATCTATGTTGTGAGTTTCATTATTGGCCTGTCGGTCTCTTCTTCTTCCATTCTCCTCTTTGTTGCCTATTGGCCACCTTCACAATACCTACGGCCTCTCCTTTTACTCTCGGCTTATCGACGGCCTCTCTTCATTTCATAATGGCCTTTTCTTTTTCCTTATGGCCTCCCTCACAGATCGGGCTCTTTCTCATTTTGGCCTCTGGCCTATTTCTCATTCTCTCCTTCAATACATGTGGCCTCTCTCTCTGTATATGCAGCCTCTTTCAATACACATGGCCTCTTCATTTACTCCATACAGCCCCGCATGTTTATCTTTTGATATTCTTTATTGACCTATCTATTACATACATCCAGTTTCATCATTGGCCTATCAACCTCTCCTTCTGCCGCTCTCCTCTACCTCTCACATATCGGCCTTCTATTGTCTTCCTATATAAGCAGCCTGCACAATCTTCTGCTACTCCTATCTTCTTGAAATGGCCACCTCCCTACATCAGTGACTTTCACCTCTTTATTATATGCGGCTAGTATGAATCTATATGCGGCCTACTTGATTTCCTGTAACGGCCTTTTCCTCTATCCTCAGCCTCTAAACATAGTCAGCCTTCATGTTATCATTAGTGACTGCAACCACCTCTCCATTATGTGTAGCCTCCTTCCTTTACATATGCAGCCTGTCATAATATTTATGCCGCCTCCCTTAAATGCCTTATGTCACCTTTCTTTTTCTCCTCTATCTTCCCACTATGCTCAATCATACATTATTTCTGCCTTGCCACAAATTATTCTTAGTCGTGCCTTTAATCGGTCTTATCTTTTGAATACGACCTACTTTTATCTCTCTTCTGTCGCTTTGTCTATTTTTTGTCTCTTTCTACCTTTCCACTGTCAGTCACTACATTATGACCGGTACCTCCTCAAAATAGCCAACGATCCCTCTCGCATCCGATTTTGGATATACTCACAATTATTCCACTTTCTAGGAATTAATAACTAATTATTATTGTTTCTATCACCTTGGCGACAGGAGCCTCTTTCCTCATCCTTCTGTCACTTGACCCACACATTTAAACAATAAATCAAATGCCAATGATAATTTTTGAATTTTAATAGGATGTCCCTACATCAAACTCCTTAGGGGACAAAGATCATGTGCTCCTGCACATGTGTTCCTCTGTAAACTTCATCAAACCTTTTCTTCCACCTTTTCCATAATTTCTCTATCCCATATGCATTGATCTTTGAACATACTTGTGCAACACTGTGAGCTGCTCTCACATGACTATCTGTAACACTTATGATCCACCTCCAATTTCAAATTCTTCTTTCATTCATCTCAAACAAATCATACTCATGGAAAAATTATAACATCATCCATTGCATTATCAATACTTACCATTCCTATATCATCCTCAATATGTTCACCCGTCATATCTTCCCTCATGGTCATCTACTGCAACACCACATCATTTTCAGCTTCATCTTTTATCATCTCACTCTCTAAATTTGCAATCTTTATTTCTGTAACCATTTCTGCATCATGGTCTTCAATCTTCACCGCTGTCCCATTTATGCTCACACCTTTAATCTTCTCATGCCATTCTTTCTCAATGGCTGCCAACTGAGTCCACAAATCTTCATCCATGTTTTCTTGCTCTAGAACTATGGCTGCTCCACCATCTTTTTCCTCTGTAGCTGCTTGTTGGTTCAAATCTACACCTTCAACACATACATCTGTTGTCTTCTTTTTCCATACAACTCTTCTACTCCTCTTTTCCTCTTTTTTGTCATACCTACATTTTTCAATTTGCCTTTGCTTGCATTCTTGTCTTTTCAAATATCTATTTCTCCTTATCTCTTTTTCATCTAATAATCTCCTCATATTTTCCTCATCATTATGAATTTTATTCAGAGCTTCATCAACTTAGAAATCAGATTTCTTTTCTCTTACCTTGCCTACACTTGGCTTCTCTTGCTACAACTTCACTCTATGCTTCTTCTCTTTCTTACCATCTTCTAGTGGATCCATCATACTTCTAGTTCCTCAAGGTTTGTTCTGCTTTTCATGCCTCCAAATCTTTGTCTTTTTGGCAAAACATTGGTTTCCTGCTGCTTGATTTACCACCCATACTCTATCATTGGATTGATGTCCTTTCCTTGCTACACTCGATATTCTCTTCACTTGCTCTGTCTTCATCCTGAAATCATTTTCTCTAGGCCTCTTTGCTGGCCAACTCAACCTTACCTCAGATTACCACTTATCCGTCTACACATTTCTCTTTCTCTATACTTGCTTGTTAGCATAAACATAGTCAAAGGCATTCACTTCTTTACAACTCAACTATTACCTTACATCAATCTTTTTCTTTTGCCAACATGGCACTACATGTCCATGATCCTCAATCACATTTACATTCTCCAATTTCTTTCTCTTAGCAACTTGTCTATCTATATTCTCATTTATACATTCATGACCAAAAGTAATAATTTTACCTCTATTCCTCTGTGCAAGGATCTGATGTCCCAAATTGCATCCACCTTCAGTTTCTTGGCTTTTCAACTTTTCTTCATTACAAGCATCTTGTGCTGCTACTGCAACATCTTCACATGCATCATGAAACTCTATGGTTTCCTCTTCATCTTCATCATCCAATTGAACTTCTTTAGCATTAATCTCCTCTTCATTTTTAGGTACTCTGTAATGCACCTCTGCTGCAAACTCTTCTTGGCATTTTGCTGCTATCAATCTTTCATCAAATAAAATGAGAGACCTTCACAGTGTCTCTATCAATGCTCTCCTTATGGACATTCTTCATACATACATACAAATCTGCAAACATAACATTAGCAAATAAAATGAGAGGCCGGCACAGTGTCTCTATCAATGCCCTCCTTATGGACATTCTTCCTTCTTCATTTCTCTTTTTCTCAAGTGCTACCTGCTGCACCTTTTCCTCTTTCTCTTTTCTCATGTTCTCTTTAATGAGAACTCTCTTGACCTCTTCCAGTCTATGTTGCTTCAATGACAACTCTCTATTGTCCTATCTTTTCGGGAACCCTCTCATCTTCTTATCTTTTCCTCTAAAGGCTTTTATACTCTGCCTTTTCTTCTTCTCAACAATCTCCTTTACTTTCCATTTTACTTTCTTACTCATTAGCCAAACCCAACAATATTCTTGATCTTGTTTTTCATACCATTGTTTTACCAGCATCAGATCTTTCCTCAACTCTGCCAATTCTCTTTCGAATTCTGTAGCTATCATCCTTTTGCCTTCTTTTCTTTTGTCTCTCTTTGTGAGACTCTCTTTCTTCATTTGCTTTTGCATTCTTATATCTTCTTTCATCTTTCAGGCACCTCACCTAGGGCTTCTTTCCTTTTCACTTTGCCCTGTCTTTTGTTGCTACACACACACTGCAATACTTACAGTCTTCTTCCTTCTACTACTCACATGTCATGGCTAAGTTGCCTCTCTTCGGCGATCTACTCAACACTCAAGACCAACCTTCACTCTGATACCAAACTGATAGCACCACCCTACAGAATACAACTATTCTCTTGCTCTGATACTTATCAGCTAGCACATGGCTAAAAACACCCCTTTTCAACCATCAAGTGAGAATCAAGTCTCTACCCATCTAAAGGGGCTTTCACATAACTTCTATCTTTAGAGTGACAGGAATGAGGATAGGAACTAAAAAATTCATAAAATCATTCACATGCAATTCAGATTCATCACAATATTCCCAAAGGCAACAAGAGACTAAATCAACTCTAACATGCTATAGGAATGACATGAATTCAAACTTATTTATAACCAGCTACAGGAGTTGTCTATACTCATAATACAGAGATTAATGCATAAGAAATTAATCTTTTATTTCATTTATCAACTTGGCCTCTATTACAAATTATCACATCTACGCCTTTATCTCTTGACTATTCAACAGTTCTATCGATCCATACTTGGACTATCCTTGCCTTATCTTACACTCAAACTCCTTTTATCTGCCTTTTCTTATTTTTCTAGCGCTAACAGATCGGCCTCTACATCTCTCCAATGATTGACCACTATTCTTTCTTATCAGCTTGTCTATGCTGCCAGTTTCATTATTGGCTATCTGCCTCTTCTTCTGCCATTCTCCTCTTCATTGCCTATTAGACTCCTTCACAATACCTACGGCCTCTCCTTTTAGTCTCAACCTATTGAAGGCCTCTCTTCATTTCATAACAGCCTTTTATTTATCCTTACGGCCTCCCTCACAGATTGGGCTCTTTCTCCTTTTGGCCTCCATCCTGTTTCTCAGTCTCTCCTTCAATACATGCGGCCTCTCTCTGTATATGTGGCTTCTTTCAATACATGTGGCCTTGATTTCTGGTATTCAGCCTCTTCATTTACTCCATATGGCTCCCCCTATTTATCTTCTAATATTCTTTATTGACATGTCTATTACATACGGCCAGTTTCACCTGTCGACCTCTCCTTCTGCCACTCTCCTCTACTTCTTGCCTATCGGCCTTCTATTGTCTTCATATATAAGCAGCCTACACAATCTTCTGCTACTCCTATCTTCTTCTTGAAATGGTCACCTCCCTACATCAGTGCCTGTCACCTCTTTATTAAATGCGGCCAGTCTAAATCTATATGCGGCTTGCTTGATTTCCTGTAATGGCCTTTTCATCTATCCTTGACCTCTAAACATAGTCGGCCTTCATGTTATCATTAGTGACTGCAACCACCTCTCCATTACATGCAGCCTCCTTCCTTTACATATGTGGCCTGTCACAATATTTATGCCGCCTCCCTCAAATGACTTCTTCTGCCTTTCTTTTTCTCCCCTGTCTTCCCACTATGCTTGATCATACGTTATTTTTGCCTTGCCACAAACAATTCTTAGTTGTGCCTTTAATCGGCCTTATCTTCTGCATGCGGCCTGCTTTTATCTCTCTTCTACCGCTTTGTCTATTTTTTGTCTATTTTTACCTTTCCACTATCAATCACTACATTATGACCGGTACCTCCTCAAAATAGACAACGATCCTTCTCACATTGGATTTTGGATATAATCACCATTATTCCACTTTCTAGGAATTAATAATTAATTATTATTGTTCCTATCGCCAAGGAGACACGAGCCTCTTTCCTCATCCTTCTGTCACTTGACCCACACATTTAAACAATAAATCAAATTCCAATGATAATTTTTGAATTTTAATAGGATGCCCCTGCATCAAAATCCCCAAGGGAAAAAGATCATGTGCTCCTACACATGTGTTCCTCTGCAAACTTCATCAAACCTTTTCTTCCGCCTTTTCCATACTTTCTCTATCCCATATGCATTGATAGTTGAACATACTCGTGCAACATTGTGAGTTGCTCTCACATGACTGTCTGTAACACTTATGATCCACCTCCAATCTTGAATTCTTCATTCATTCATCTCAAACAAATCATACTCAAAAGGAAAATTTATAACATCATCCATTGCATTATCAATACTTACCATTCTTATATCATCCTCAATATGTTCACCCATCATATCTTCCCTCATGGTCATATGCTGCAACACCACATCATTTTCAGCTTCATCTTTTATCATCTCACTCTCCAAATCTTCAATCTTCATTTATGTAACCATTTCTGCATCATGGTCTTCAATCTTCACTACTATCCCATTTATGCTCACACCTTTAATATTCCCATGCCATTCTTTCTCAATGGCTGCCAACGGAGTCCACAAATCTTCTTCCATGTTTTCTTGCTCTAGAACTATGGCTGCTCCATCATCTTCTTCTTCCTCTGTAGCTGCTTGTTCGTTCAAATATGCACCTTCAACACATACCTCTATTGTCTTCTTTTTCCATACAACTCTTCTACTTTACTTTTCCTCTTTTCTGTCATACCTGCATTTTTCAATTTGACTTTACCTGCATTATTGTCTTTTAAAATATCTATTTCTCCTTATCTCTTTTTCATCTAATAATCTCCTCATATTTTCCTCATCATTATGAATTTTATTCAAAGCTTCAACATAGAAATCATATTTCTTTTCTCTTACCTTGCCTACACTTGGCTTCTCTTACTATAACATTACTATATGCTTCTTCTCTTTCTTGTCATCTTCTAGTGGATTCATCATGCTTCCAGTTCCTCAATGTTTGTTCTCCTTTTCATGCCTCAAACTCTTTATCTTTTCGGCAACACATTGGTTTCCAGTTGCTTGCATTACCACCCATACTCTAACATTGGACTGATGTCCTTTCCTTGCTACACCTGAACTTCTCTTCACTTGCTTTGTCTTCATCCTGAAATCATTTTCTCTAGGCCTCTTTGCTGGCCAACTCAACCTTACCTCAGATTGCCACTTATCCATTGGCACATTTCTCTTTCTCTGCACTTGCTTGTTAGCATAAACATAATTAAAGGCATTCACTTCTTTACAACTCAACTGTTGCCTTACATCAATCTTTTTCTTTTGCCAACATGGCACTGCATGTCCATGATCCTCAATCACATTTACATTCTCCAATTTCTTTCTCTTATCAACTTGTCTATCTATATTCTCATTTCTACATTCATGGTCAAAAGTAATAATTTTACATCCATTCCTCTGTGCAAGGATCTATTGTCCCAAATTGCATCCACCTTCAGTTTCTTGGCTTTTCAACTTTTCTTCATTACAAGCATCTTGTGCTACTACTACAACATCTTCACATGCATCATGAAACTCTATGGTTTTCTCTTCATCTTCATCATCCAACTAAACTTCTTTAGCATCAATCTCCTCTTCATTTTCAGGTACTCTATAATGCACCTCTACTGCAAAATCTTCTTGGCATTCAGTTTCCATCAATCTTTCCTTGTTCACATCTTCCACTCTTCCTTTAGGAGCTATTCTTGCCCCACCTTTCATCATCTTCAAGGTTTCATCCTTGACCTTCCTCCACGCATTCTTCATACCTGCATACAAATTTTCAAACATAACATTACCAAATAAAATGAGAGACCACCGTGTCTCTATCAATTCCCTCCTTATGCACATTCTTTCTTCTTCATTTCTCTTTTTCTCAAGTGCTACCTACTGCACCTTTTCCTCTTTCTCTTTTCTCATGTTCTCTTTAATGAGAACTCTCTTGACCTCTTCCAGTCTATGTTGCTTCAATGGCAACTCTCTGATGTCCCATCTTTTTGGGAACCCTCTCATCTTCTTATCTTTTCCTCTTAAGGCTTTTATACTCTACCTTTTCATCTTCTCAACAATCTCCTTTACTGGCCATTTTACTTTCTTACTCATTGGCCAAACCCAATAATATTCTTGATCTTGTTCTTCATACCATTGTTTTACCAGCATCATATCTCTTCTCAACTCTGCCAATTCTCTTTCAAATTCTACATCTATCATCCTTTTGCCTTCTTTTCTTTTGTCTCTCTTTGTGAGACTCTCTTTCTTCATCTGCTTCCACATTCTTCTATCTTCTTTCATCTTTCAGGCACCTCACCTAGGGCTTCTTTCCTTTTCACTCTGCCTAGTCTTTTAGTGCTACCCACACACTACAATACTTACAATCTTCTTTCTTCTACTACTCACATGTCCTGGCTAAGTTGTCTCTCTTTAGCAATCTACTCAGCACTCAAGACCAACCTTCACTCTGATACCAAACTAATAGCACCACCCTGCAAAATACAACAATTCTCTTGCTCTGATACTAATAAGATAGCACAGGGCCACAAATACCCCTTTTCAACCATCAAGGGAGAATCAAGTCTCTGCCCATCTAAAGGGGCTTTCACATAACTTTTTTCTTTAGAGTGATAGGAATGAGGACATGAACTAAAAGATCCACAAAATCATTCACATGCAATTCAAATTCATCACAATATTCCCAAAGGCGACAGGAGACTAAATCAACTCTGACATGCTACAGGAATGACATGAATTCAAACTTATTTATAACTAGCTACAGGAGTTGTCTATACTCATAATATAGAGATTAATGCATAAGAAATTAATCTTTTATTTCATTTATCAACTTGGCCTCTATTACAAATTATCACATCTACACCTTTATCTCTTGACTGTTCAACAATTCCATCGATCCATACTTGGACTATCCTCGCCTTCTCTTACACTTGAACTCCTTTTATCTGCCTTTTTTTATTCTTCCAGCCCTAATAGATTAGCCTCTGCATCTCTCCAATGATCAGCCACTATTCTTTCTTATCGGCCTATCTATGCTGCCAGTTTCATTATTGGCTTGTCGACCTCTTCTTCTGCCATTCTCCTCTTCGTTGCCTATCAGCCTCCTTCACAATACCTGTGGCCTCTCCTTTTACTCTTGGCCTATCCACGGCCTCCCTTCATTTCATAATGGCCTCTTATTTTTCCTTATGGCCTCCCTCACAGATCGGGCTCTTTCTCTTTTTGGCCTCCGGCCTGTTTCTCAGTCTCTCCTTCAATACGTGCAGCCTCTCTATCTGTATATGCAACCTCTTTCAATACATGTGGCCTCTCTGCTTTCTAGTATTTAGCCTCTTCATTTACTCCATACGTTCCCAACTATTTATCTTCTAATATTCTTTATCGATTTGTCTATTACATATGGCCAGTTTCATCATTGGCCTTTCGGCCTCTCCTTCTGTCACTCTCCTCTACCTCTCGCCTATCAACCTTCTATTATCTTCCTATATAAGTGGCCTGCACAATCTTTTGCTACTCCTATCTTCTTCTTGCAATGGCAACCTCCCTACATTAGTAACCGTTGCCTCTTTATTATATGCGGCCAGTCTAAATCTATATATGGCTTGCTTGATTTCTTGTAACATCCTTTTCCTCTATCCTCAGCTTCTAAACATAGTCAGCCTTCATGTTATCATTAGTGACTATGACCACCTCTCCATTATGTATAGCCTCCTTCCTTTACATATGCGGCCTGTCACAATATTTATTCCGCCTCCCTCAAATGACTTATGTCACCTTTCTTTTTCTCCCCTCTCTTCCCAATATACTCGATCATACGTTATTTCTGCCTTGCCAGAAACTATTCTTAGCCGTGCCTTTAATCGGCCTTATCTTCTACATGTGGCCTGCTTTTATCTCTCTTCTGCCGCTTTGTCTATTTTTTGTCCCTTTCTACCTTTCCAGTATCAGTCACTACATTATGACCGATACCTCTTGAAAATAGCCAACGATCCTTCTCGCATCCGATTTTAGATATAATCACCATTATTCCACTTTCTTGGAATTAATAATTAATTATTATTTTTCTTGTCGCCTTGGTGACAGGAGCCTCTTTCCTCATCCTTCTATTACTTGACCCACACATTTAAATAATAAATCAAATGCCAATGATAATTTTTGAATTTTAATAGGATGCCCCTGCATCAAACTCCCCATGGGACAAAGATCATGTGCTCTTGCACATGTGTTCCTCTGCAAGCTTCATCAAACCTTTTCTTCTGCCTTTTCCATAATTTCTCTATCCCATATGCATTGATCTTTGAACATACTTGTGCAACATTGTGAGCTGCTCTCACACGACTATCTGCAACACTTATGATCCACCTCCAATCTCGAATTCTTCTTTCATTCATCTCAAACAAATCATACTCAAATGGAAAAATTATAACATCATCCATTGCATTATCAATACTTTACCATTCCTATATCATCCTCAATATGTTCACCCATCATATCTTTCCTCATGGTCATATGCTGCAACACCACATCATTTTCATTTTCATCTTTTATCATCTCACTCTCCAAATCTTCAATCTTCATTTTTGTAACCATTTTTGCATCATGGTCTTCAATCTTCACTGTTGTCCCATTTATGCTCACACCTTTAATCTTCTCATGCCATTCTTTCTCAATGGCTGCCAATTGAGTCCACAAATCTTCTTCCATGTTTTCTTTCTCTGGAACTATGGCTTCTCCATCATCATCTTCTTCCTTTGTAGCTGCTTATTGGTTCAAATCTGCACCTTCAACACATACCTCTGCTATCTTCTTTTTCCATACAACTCTTCTACTCCACTTTTCCTCTTTTCTGTCATACCTGCATTTTTAATTTGCCTTTGCCTGCATTCTTGTCTTTTCAAATATCTATTTCTCCTTATCTCTTTTTCATCTAATAATCTCCTCATATTTTCCTCATCATTTTAAATTTTATTCAAAGTTTCATCAACATAGAAATCAGATTTCTTTTCTCTTACCTTGCCTACACTTGGCTTCTCTTACCGCAACTTCACTATATAGTTCTTTTGTTTCTTGCCATCTTCTAGTGGATTCATCATGCTTCCAGTTCCTCAGGGTTTGTTCTCCTTTTCATGCCTCCAACTCTTTGTCTTTTCGACAACACATTGGTTTCCTGCTGCTTGCTTTACCACCCATACTCTATCATTGGACTAACGTCATTTCCTTGATACACTCGACCTTCTCTTCACTTGCTCTGTCTTCATCCTGAAATCATTTTCTCTAGGCCTCTTTACTGACCAACTCAACCTTACCTTAGATTGCCACTTATCCATCAGCACATTTCTCTTCCTCTGCACTTGTTGGTTAGCATAAGCATAATCAAAGGCATTCACTTCTTTACAACTCAATTGTTGCCTTACATCAATATTTTTATTTTTCCAAAATGGCACTACATGTCCATGATCCTCAATCACATTTACATTCTCCAATTTCTTTCTCTTATCAACTTGTCTATCTATATTCTCATTTCTACATTCATGATCAAAAGTAATAATTTTACCTTCATTCCTCTGTGCAAGGATCTGCTGTCCCAAATTGCATCCACCTTTAGTTTCTTTGCTTTTTAACTTTTCTTCATTACAAGCATCTTGTGCTACTTCTGCAACATCTTCACATATATAATGAAACTCTATGGTTTCCTCTTCATCTTCATCATCCAACTGAACTTCTTTATCATCAATCTCCTCTTCATTTTTAGGTACTATGTAATGCACCTCTGCTGTAAACTCTTCTTGGCATTCTGCTGCCATCAATCTTTCCTTGTTCACATCTTCCACTCTTTCTTCAAGAGCTATTCTTGCCCCATCTTTCATCGTCTTCAAGGTTTCATCCTTGACCTTCCTCCACACATTCTTCATACCTGCATACAAATTTGCAAACATACATTAGCAAATAAAATGAGAGACCTCAGTGTCTCTATCAATACCATCCTTATGGACATTCTTCCTTCTTCATTTCTTTTTTTCTCAAGTGCTACCTACTGCACCTTTTCCTCTTTCTGTTTTCTCGTGTTCTCTTCAATGAGAACTCTCTTGACCTCTTCCAGTCTATGTTGCTTCAATGGCAATTCTCTGTTGTCCCATCTTTTTGGGAACCCTCTCATCTTCTTATCTTTTCCTCTTAAGGCTTTTATACTCTACATTTTCTTCTTTTCAACAATCTCCTTTACTGGCCATTTTACTTTCTTACTCATTGGCCAAACCCAACAATATTCTTGATCTTGTTCTTCATACCATTGTTTTACCAACATTAGATCTCTCCTCAACTCTACCAATTCTCTTTCGAATTCTATATTTGTCATCATTTTTCCTTCTTTTCTTTTGTCTCTCTTTGTGAGACTCTCTTTCTTCATTTGCTTCTGCATTCTTCTATCTTCTTTCATCTTTCAGGCACCTCACCTAGGGCTTCTTTCATTTTCACTCTGCCCAATCTTTTGGTGCTATGTACACACTGCAATACTTATAGTCTTCTTTCTTCTACTACTCGCATGTCCTAGCTAAGTTGCCTCTCTTCGGTGATCTACTTAGCACTCAAGACCAACCTTCGCTCTAACACCAAACTGATAGCACCATGTTGCAGAATACAACAATTCTCTTGTTCTGATACTAATCAGATAGCATGAGGCCACAAATACCCCTTTTCAACCATTAGGTGAGAATCAAGTCTCTACCCATCTAAAGGGGCTTTCACATAACTTCTATCTTCAGAGTGATAGGAATGAGGACAGGAACTAAAAGATTCACAAAATCATTCACATACAATTCAAATTCATCACAATATTCCAAAAGGTGACAGGAGACTAAATTAGCTCTAACATGCTATAGGAATGACATGAATTCAGACTTATTTATAACCAGCTACAGGAGTTGTCGATACTCACAATATAGATATTAATGCATAAGAAATTAATCTTTTGTTTCATTTATCAACTTGGCCTTTATTATAAATTATCACATCTACACCTTTATCTCTTGACTATTCAACAATTCCATCGATCCATACTTGGACTGTCCTCGCCTTTTCTTACACTTGAACTCCTTTTATTTGCCTTTTCTTATTCTTACGGCCCTAACAAATTGGCCTCTGCATCTCTCCAATGACGGCCGCTATTCTTTCTTATCAACCTATCTATGCTGCCAGTTTCATTATTGGCCTGTCAGCCTCTTCTTTTGTCATTCTCCTCTTCGTTGCCTATCAGCCTCCTTAACAATACATGTTGCCTCTCCTTTTACTCTCAGCCTATTGATGACCTCTCTTCATTTCATAACGACCTTTTATTTTTCCTTATGGCCTCCCTCATAGATCAGGCTCTTTCTCTTTTTGGCATCCGGCTTGTTTCTCAGTCTCTTCTTCAATACGTGTGGCCTCTCTCTCTGTATATGCGGCCTCTTTCAATACACATGGCCTCTCTACTTTCTAGTATTCATCATCTTCATTTACTCCACATGGCCCTGCCTATTTATCTTCTAATATTCTTTATCAGCCTGTCTATTACATACGTTTAGTTTCATCATTGGCCTGTTGGCCTCTCCTTCTGCTGCTCTCCTCTACCTCTCACCTATCGGCCTTCTATTGTCTTCCTATATAAGCAGCCTGCACAATCTTCTGCTACTCATGTCTTCTTCTTGTAATGGTCACCTCCATACATCAGTGACTATCACCTCTTTATTATATGTGGCTAGTCTGAATCTATATGCGGCCTGCTTGATTTCTTGTAATGGCATTTTCCTCTATCCCCGGCCTCTAAACATTGTCAACCTTCATGTTATCATTAGTGACTGCGACCCCCTCTCCATTACATGCAGCTTCCTTCCATTACATATGCGGCCTGTCACAATATATATGTTGTCTCCCCCAAATGACT
The DNA here is from genome assembly GCA_027924645.1 of Cunninghamia lanceolata. NCBI lineage: Eukaryota > Viridiplantae > Streptophyta > Pinopsida > Cupressales > Cupressaceae > Cunninghamia > Cunninghamia lanceolata. The sequence continues at coordinate 14,329,560 of BSBN01000040.1, forward strand.
TCTACCACCTTTCTTTTTCTCCCCTGTCTTCCCACTATGCTTGATCATATGTTATTTCTTCCTTGCCACAAACTATTCTTAGTCGTGCCTTTAATCGGCCTTATCTTTTGCATGCGGCCTACTTTTATCTCTCTTCTACCTCTTTGTCTATTGTTTGTCTCTTTCTGCCTTTCCACTATTAGTCACTACATTATGACTAGTACCTCCTCAAAATAGCCAACGATCCTTCTTGCATTTGATTTTGGATATAATCACCATTATTCCACTTTCTAGGAATTAATAATTAATTATTATTGTTCCTATCACCTTAGAGACAGGAGCCTCTTTCCTCATCCTTCTGTCACTTGACCCACACATTTAAACAATAAATCAAATGCCAATGATAATTTTCAAATTTTAATAGGATACCCCTACATCAAAAAACTAAACCACAAGAGAGGATATTTGCTATGCTCATTAAAAATGCTAATATTATAATAAGGGTTCATCTTCCAAAAATGAAGAAAGAGGGAAAGGTGGATATAGAGGAGGAGAAGGTAGAATTGGCAGAAATAATGGTCAACACCTTGAGAAGCAAAATGATATATGAAATATGTTTTACAAATGTTGTGGCAAAAGAGGGAGTCATGAAGCCCACAAATACAAAACACCATGGGATAAGATCGAGGCCTATCAAAAATAGAAGGAAGCAAATAAGGGAAAGAAGAAAATCCTAGAATCAAACTCAGCTTAGTTTATAAGTGAATGTGTGCTTTCTATATTAAATGATCATGTATGTCTCCATAAATTCAACCTAATATGATGCTTGGGTCCTAGATATGGGTGCCACACAACACATGACTTTTTGAAGAGGCTTATTTGAGGAGCTTCATGAATATGTGGACTTGTATATTTGGTAGAGAAAACAAGTTTGTAACCTCAAAGAAAAGGGACAATTGAACTCAAGTCAATAGGACCACCAAATTTTATTCTCTACAATGTCTTATACCTTCCTCAACTAAAATGAAATTTGTTGTCCCTGCTGCTCATTTGATAAGGTCAATCCACTTTTCTATATGATGGAGATGTTATAATCAAAAGAAAATGTGATAATACAATTGCCTTGACTAGATTTGAGGAAGAAAAGTTGTTGAAACTCAAAGATGAGCCTTTAGTTTCAAGGAGCTTTGTTCACTTCGTCGTAGGAGGAATGTGAGCAAGTCTATTGTAGGGTGCAAGATTTGGGCATACAAACTATGCCAACATTCACACAATGCAAAAGAATGGTGTTGTAGGTTTGTTGATTCTACCCAAAAAAAAATGAAAAATGTATAGCATGCATCTTGACTATACAAGAAAGAGATCCCTAAGTTCGAAAGTCAAATTGGAGAGCTAAAAGGAAATTACAATTGATCCACTATAATTTGTGTGGTCCTCTTCTAGTTCCTTTTGTCAGTGGTAATAAATATTTCTTTGTTCATTGATGACTACAATAGAATGAACTAGATCTATTTTGGAAGCAAAAATCATAAACTTTTGAAACATTTTAGAAGTTTCACACCATGGTTGAAAATGATGCACAATCCTATAGTGGTACACTAAGGACCAATAATGGTGGTGAAATCACATCAAAGGTGTTTGAATACTATCTCAAGAAATATGAGATCAAGCATCATCTCACAATTTCTCACATTCAACAAAATAGAGTAGTTGAAAGGATGAACAAAATTGTGATGAATATGGTTCGTGCAATGTTGTATTTCAAGGGAGTAAACTTGCACTTCTAGGTAGAAACATCTTAAACAACACTCTATTTCTATAATAGGTCATCTTCAACAACTCTTTAAATAAAGACTCCATATGAAATTTGGTGTGGTCATCTTCAATCAATGTGACATCTTTGGGTTTTTGAATCCACTTGCCATGCATTGATTCCCAAGGAGAAAAAGAACATGTTGGACCACAAGAGTCATAAATGCATCCTTTTAGGATATTCAAAATCCTCAAAGGGCTATAGACTGTTTGATGAGAAAAACAAGAAATTTCTCACTACAAGAGATGTTTTTTGTAAAACCAACCACAAGAGTCATAAATGCATCCTTTTAGGATATTCAAAATCCTCAAAGGGCTATAGACTGTTTGATGAGAAAAACAAGAAATTTCTCACTACAAGAGATGTTTTTTGTAAAACCACAAAAGACACAACCAACATTGATCGACAATTGCATCGACTTGAGAAATTTGTAAAATTTGGTGTTTTCAAAGAGAGTGATATGAAGATTCCAAACATGGGGGAACAAATTGTTTGGAATCTATTAAATCCATTTTGTTTCCAATAATTGAATAGGAAACTCCCCCTAAGGAAGAGTTTGAAACTGCATCAAAATAAGGAAACTTATTTTCAAAGCAACAAAGAACAGATGAAGGAGCTTCATATTAAGAAAATGAGGCACCAATTGCTTTGCAAGTAACATAGAAAAAGATGTTGAAATGGGCCACACAAACTCAAAGAAGTCAAACTTGATGAAGTTGGAAAAACATGCACTAGATATGCATACAAAGCCAAACAACAAGAAGAAAAGTCCCTAGAGAACATTCAAGATAAGCTAGCAAATCTTACCTTGGCAGGGCATTCACAAGAAGAAATCAATATTGCTTTTGATTCAAAACCAACTTCCTTCAAACAAACAAAAAATCTTGATGTGTGGAGAAAAGAAAAGAAAGTTGAATATGATGCCTTGATCAAAAATGGCACTTGGGAGTTGGTTGATCTTCCACTCAATTCTAAACCCATTGTTTGCAAGTTGGTCTTTCAAAACAAATAGAAAGTAGATGGTTCATTTTACAAACACAAATTAGGTTATTTTTTCATTTTCATTATTCCTCTATCCCCCTCTAAATCCTTATCCATTATTCACCATCCCTATTTATTTTTCAGAGTTGAACCAAAGGATCACACTAGGCATCATATTGCAAGGCTAGCAAGAAGTGGGAATAGGGGGAAGACATTGAGAATCAATATCTCTACATAGACCATCCACAAATAAGCGTCTATAATGGAGTGGATGAAAGAGAGTGATTTTATACATTTTTCTAGCAAGCAAGTGGCCTACAAGCCCACTTCTACATCAAGTAAAGTAAACACAGGGTTTTCCCATACAACAAAGATGACATCAAGAGGTAATGAGGAATGATGAACATCAAAGAGAAGGATATAGCTCTTCATATCACTAGTTAATAGATTTCCCAGTTGTGTCAAGCCCTTGTCATTTATCAGTTAGAAGACTCTACTGAGAATGTCAGTGCTATAAATTGTTTGGATTATAGCGATCATCATATTCACCCACCCAACCTTTGTCAACATTTGTTCCATGTTGCCTCAATTGATAGGATTTTATTTGTTGCACCTTAAGCTTTGAAACATATCTCCATAACACATTTTTAGAAATAGGCGTGATATATTCCAATGGTAATATGAAAGCCTTTATACGAGCAATGACACCACAAAGGCATAGCCTCAATATCCTAGAGTGTGACTAGCCTGTAAACAATCTTAGCCTCTTCACCCAACACAACACCCCTTCAAACAATGGCTTCCATTGTTTGCACACTCAATTTATTCAACATTTAGTTCGCAATAGCTTCTTTGGCTCATGGAAGCAATGTTATGGTTTGTGGCTTTCTATATTCAAGTCTGCAAATTTGGGAAGTTTTAAAGTTTTTCAAATAGTATAAATTTTAAGGGAGGGTATTTTGATATAGTGGGGGCATTTTTTATTATAGTCATATGGGTGGGGTGTTTTTAATTAAAAGTACACATTATTTTCATTAGTGGGGTATATTTTTTAGAGTATTTCATGGGGTTCAAATTTTCAAGAAAAAAGTTAAAATTTATTTTTGGTGAAATCAAAAGTCCAAAAGTCAAAAAAAAATTGAAAACCTAAAATAATCCTAGTGTTCGGTATACGAGGTAAGTCCTATTCACATTTATAGGTCAAGCCATCATGATTGAAATACTATACTAAATGCCTAACATAGTTGTAATGATGTATGTGGCTTCGTCCCTACAAATCATTGGGGAGAAATAAGGAAACTCGCTTTCATTTTCATTTCCCTACATTACTCATTCATTGCTATTGTAAGACGTAAAACTTGACATTTTCACATTCTTCCTATGTGCTGACAGGTTCATTGTAGTCATCTAATTTTTCCTATTATTTAATTCTTATCAATCCGGGCAGTGTCTAGAGCTATATGCAACAAGGTTTTGGGGGTTTCAAAGTTTTGATCCTATTCCTAAGTATTAATGATGATAACATAAATCAATATTGAATCTAACATTATTCTACATTACTTGCAAATGTGAAATATCAATCTATACTATTGCCAATGTAACACGGATATAAAGATAAATGCTGAATTAAAATTAAAGCAATACTGAATTGAAACTAAAGCTGGAAATGAATACTTGATCTATATTAAACACACCTTCTAAAAATAATACTGAACAAAATTGAAGGACAAACATTTTTATAGTTTTTTAATCAGCTATAGGTTAACAACTATAATAAACAATAGAGAAACTACTCTAATCACTCCACAAGAAAATAACTAACTTTAGACACACAACAAAGATATCAATCATAAGAAAACAAATACTAGTAGATCACCTCCTTCAGGTGGAGTGGGCCCAACTCCCCTTCTGAAAGGATCCTCTTATGTTAACACGATATTAAGAGAATTGCCTCCTTATTTTCATTTAATGGAAACTCCATGCAGTCATTCTTACAAAAGGAATAAAACTATTGTTGGAAAAACAATGTTGAAAAACAAAATAAATTCAAACTCGCTTTATACTCTAATGGCTCATTGTTATACACCTAAGCCTTATTGTAAAACTAAGACTGAACTGGACTGAAACTAAACTATACTAAACTTTTCCCCTCCTTTATTCTTAAGACTGTAGTCTTTTATTTTAAACAAGATATGCCATCCATTTTAACCAAGAGATATCCTTAATTAAAGGTGTGTGGTCATGCAAGTGAAGCCTAAATTAGAGAAAAACTCTACTAAAGAAGAACTTCAGTTATTTAGATGACTCAACCTTTGAATCAAAAAAATAGGGTGCAAAGAAAGAGAATTAAAGTTAACCAAAAGTGTCATGATGACCAACTTGGATAGCTTAAGTCATTTTGGATTGTCTTATCCTTTGTAAGACACTTACCAAGACTACAGTTTGGTGTGGATTTTGTAGAGCAACACTGGCTTGGAAGAAAGATAAATGGCGATGATGCAAAGTGCTACTCCGAAGCTATCCAGAGCCATATGTTTCTTCTTTAGGAATGGCTCCAAAGAGATCCAACATGTTCAATCCTTGGATTTAACAGTTGCTTTTATCACAAAATCACAAATATAAATGCATAGAAATAGGAAATCATATAAACATTTAAACAATTTTAACCATTGAAAGAATAAGCATCAAAACATATTCTCCATTCATTCTAAAAATGGTTATAGGTATTAATTATGTATTTAAGTGTACCAAATCCATAGAAATTAAAGAAATGCAGCAATGTCTATTATGAAAGTAAAGTATAATATTCAGGACTCATCATGTGCCATGTACCTCTTTGATCTCATGTTCTTTAATGTCTCTTTCATGTACCAACATGTATATCAAAAGGATAAGCTTCTTCTATGTATTGACGGGTATATCAAAAGGGTGAGCATATTGAGAGGTCTGGTATATTGGTCTAGTGGTATATAGAAAAGACAACCTTTTAGAGTGATAAGGAACTAATCCATCTACATTTAGCAACAAAAGTCATTAGGTGTTGTGAATTGTATTATCTTCAAGCTTTATTGGTGAAACATGAATTAGACATATGTACAATTTTTGTAATCATGCCCACATTCTACAACAAAGGCATGTTTTATTTGCAAATTAATGTTAGCAACAAAAAAAGATGCAAAAATTATATCTAAATGTTGGCGTCAATACAAGTCTCTATTCATGCAACTTTGCAACCAATACAAGATGTTACAACAAGAAATCAATAGGTTGCAAGATCAACTACAAGATTAGACACCCAATGCCTTAGTACAGATGAAAGATACTGTCAGCAATGATGTTCCTTCTTCAAGCAGTTCAACTCAAAATCTAAGACAAAAAGTCCTTGAAGAAAAGTGTTGATCCCCCTCTTATATCACATAATAATGTTGCAAAGAAGAAAGATGTTGATGTTTCTTCTTCAAGAAGTACAACTCAGAAGGCAAGAAAAGACAAAAAGTCCTTGAAAAAAGTGTTAAGACCCCTCCTATGTCATAGAAGAATGTTGTGTCTAAATAAAAAATTATTTTGTTAAAGCCCATCATGGATACAATACCTATCAATCTTATTGTTGAATCTCCACTTTTTGTACAAGTTTGGGAGACAATAAAACCTAACAAACATTGTATTGGTCTAGGGTGTACAATTGTTATGAATTTTCATGTACCAAAGTATTCCAAACCTATCAAATTTGTGTCAAGAGGTATTCAAAAAAATAGTCAAGTTGAGTCTTCACTTGTTGGTCAACATTTTGAAATTGACAAGTCAAGTCAATCCAAATCAACTTACACTAAAACCCATCAAGTCCAAACATGTCATTATGAACGTAGAGGACATACCTCCAGTGAATGTTTTGATCTCCGTCCTAGTCTATCATGTGTTCAATACACGCATTTTGCAAAATAATGTTATGTCAAAGGTCTACTTATCAAATCAATGAGGCATATGCATTTTGGATGGATAGATGATTCAAGATGGCAAATTGAGACTCGCCTTTTGTCAAAATCTTACAGGAGAGTCCAATCCACCATTTTAAATGATAGCTCATTGAATCTTGATGCGGATGCTATCATTGAACCAATTGATAATGAGCTCAGTATTACAAGTATTATTAAGCATTGGTAAAAAAGCTTGTTGAGTTTGCCTACTCATGATACAAATGCTGCTATCAATCTAGTTGATGATGAACTAAGCATTACAAATATTGATACTTATATTATCGAGTGACAACCTACTAAGAAAATTATAGAGCTACACTCAATTCCCACAAAGGATAATTATACATTTAATCTCTATGGCATTGATAGGACTAGTGGCTTTTTGTACCTATGATTTCCCATTGGTATATTGATAATGAGCACATCAAGACCGCCAGATATGCAACTCAATATAGATTATTTGAGGCTATGGATACTACCTCTTGTTGATCATACTTTTGTTCTTGAGTTGTTAGTTGAAAACCCAAAATGGCAGCTTAATGGAGACTCACGATGAAAACTCGAGAGGGTGTCATTGAGTTGCAAATCTCTATACACAGGTTCATGTATGTTGTTCTCTTTCTAGGGAACCTTTGCAACAACTCTCCACTCTCATTTTATTGGGGGGGAACATTAGGATTTAGATTGAGTTATTTGAGCATGGTACTTGGAGGAACATCAAGATTTAGATTTCAAGTTCTTCAAGCATGATAATTGGAGATTGCTCACATTATCCATTGAGGACTTGTCATTGCAACATGTAGCAATTTAAAACATATTTCCACTTATCACTATAGCATCTTAGCAAGTAATGTTCATCTTAATCCCTAAACACCTAAGATTACACACTTCATTTTGGTTTTTGATGACTATGCATGGAACAATATCATCATATGCCTTCATTTTCTATAATAACCCACCCCCTTATGGTTTTCTATGGTTTAGTTGAAACCTAGTGCATTTTGGTGTTTTTGCATATAACATAGAACTTGCATGCATATGTATTTTAGAAAATAACAAGAAATGGTAATACGCAGTGCTTATATTCATTGGAAATACAATATATATCTCATTAACAAACAATACCCATATAAAAGTTAAGCAAATGGATTAAACAAATGACATACCCATTCACTGTCATGAAAGTGCAAGTCTAGAAATGGACTGTAACAACAGATTGGAGTGTACAAACCCTTCCAAAACTTAAACAACTCAAAGTATTACATCACATAGAAAATCATAATGGGCATAGAGGTTTTAACGCCTCCCTTGGTAGCCTGGACAACTCCAAAACACAATGATAGCCCTTCAAAACTGACCCACGTCCCTTTATGGAAATGTTGTATGGCATGTAGATGAGAAGAAGCAACAAACAGTATCATAAATGCTTCCAAACACTGATGTAAACTCTGTATTGAGACTGCAAAAGACCCACGCCCAGCTGAGTAAGAAACTCCAACACAAGCTCCTCCTCAAAACACCATATCATCTTCTATATGGTACAACCCTGCTTGAGGAAGATACAACCTATTTGAGAAGCTATAACCACAGTGAATTACATCCAAATATCTGTCTAAAGCTTGAAATACATCCTCAGATATTATCCAATAATTACCATGTCAATAAACTCAAGATATCTCAATGAAAATCACTCTACAACAAGTATGCAATCAACCCTTGAAGCACAAATGTGACCTCTGAAGTAAGATCATCACAAACACCCTAGAGATGTCTTTCAACCCTGTAGGTGCTCAAACCAGTGAAGGATTTCATCTCCACAGGTTGCTGGTTTAAACCCTTGGCATAGCCAGAGAACAAAACTCATTTCAAGAAATATGCAATGGTGAATGAAGAATGATTTCACTTTCTTCTTTTATTCTCCTTTACCTCCAAACACCACTTTTGGGGGTATTTTAATATTTTTATGTTACTTTTCCTTATTTCCTAGGCGCCCACAACATAAAAGACATGACGTAATTCATATTAATATTCATTAAGTCTCCATATAAATAAATTCACTTTATTAAAAGATACACTAAGTTATATATTTAATTTAACTTAGATATATTGATTAATAAATAATAATCCAAACAGTCTCTGCAGGTGAGTTTCGTAGTGCCACTGAGCTAGCCAATAGAATAAAGACTAATTCCAATACCATTGCACTGACTCGCATCAAGTCCTATGAGCCCCTGCTAAATAGTAATTTTGGCCAAATGGCCCAAACTCACTCTAAAAAGTGCCAGATATAGCATCCCGTAGAAAGAAGTCCAATTCATCCCTCTAGAAAGCTGATTGAGCCTCAAAGAACCAAATCACCATGGGTCCCGTAACTACTCCTTGTCAACCAACGGGAACCCTAAGTAGTAGACTAACCTTATGTGTTGTTTTGGCCTAGGAAGGGGAAATTACAGTCCACCCTCCCCAAAATTACTTGCCCACAAGCAATTTCAATTCTATATGTTGTAAGATTTGCTTATTTTCCCATGTCGCATCCTCTACTGGCAAATTCTTCCACTTCACTAAGTACTCCCTGATAACCCTCTTCCACAAGGTGCACTCTTTGGTGTCAATAATAGCCTCAAGAACAAGAATCAACTTACCTTCCTCATCTAAATGGGGTAACTCAATGGAAGGTATCACATTGTGTCCCCGTGCCTTCTTGAGGCGAGACACATGGAAAACACTATGCACTCTGCTTCCCGCCAGTAACTCTAACTCATAATCCACCTCTCCTATTCTCCTGGACACCCTGAAAGGTCCATAATACCGTGGCTTAAGTTTCTCAGTACCACTCTTTTTTAGAGTCGATTGTCTATAAGGCTGCAGTATTAAGTAAACCATGTCACCCACCTCAAAAGAATGTTTAATCCTATGTTGATTTGCATACTGCTTTTGTTGGTTCTGCGCCTCCTAGATGTTCTCCTTCAAGGACTTCACGATATCTTGACTTTCTTGTAGTAAGTCCCTGGCCTTAGGCACTCTATTGTCCCTGAATAGCATATCCAAGAAGTTAGGAGCCTCATACCCATAGAGATCCATAAAAGGTGACATCCAAATGGACATGTGGTAAGTAGTGTTGTAGCAGTACTCCCCCAAATGGAACCACTTAACCCATGCCTTCTACTACCCTGTAATGTAATATTGGAGGTATCCTTCCACCCACTTGTTGACAATTTCTGTTTGCCCATCTGTTTGTGGGTGATAGCTAGTGCTAGGAGTGAGTTCGGTCCCACTCAATCTAAAGAGCTCCTACCAAAAGTGAATCATGAACTTATTGTCTATGTCACTAACTATGCTCCTTGGCAGCCCATGTAATCTTAATACCTCTTTGAAAAACATATCTACAATCTATGCCACTGTAAATGTGGTTGAAATCACAAAAAAATGAGCAAATTTTGTCAACCCATCAACCACAACATAGATATAGTCCATGCCTTGGGCCTTGGGTAAACCCATGATGAAGTCCATAGAAATACATTCCCATTTCTATTTAGGAATGGGTAGGGGATGTAGTAGACCATCTGGAAAGGAATTCTCCCATTTATTCTACTGGAAAGTGAGGCACTCTCTAACATATTTCAACACTTCTGTTTTGAACCCTTTCCATGTAAACCACTCCTGAATTTGTCTGTATGTTTTGAATTTTCTCAAGTGACTAGCTGTAGGAACATCATGGAAGGCTCTCATAACCTTTTTCTTCATCACTGATTCTGGTACCAATAAGATCCTCCTCCCCTTGTAAATGATTAGATCATTTACTTGTACTGTATACCTGTTGTCCAGAATAATACCATCAATTATACCTGTGGCCCACTTGTCCTTTGCATACTCTGTTGATATCCACTATCTCCAATCAACTGTAATATCTCCCAAAGAACACAATTGTGGTCTCCATGAAAGTGCATCAGTGACAATGTTTCTCTTCCCTTTGACATAAACTATGTCAAGGTCATAGGCTTTCAACTTGCTAACCCACTTCTGTTGTATGTCATTGAGGTCATGTTGGTTAAGGAAATGTCTAAGGTCGTTGTGATCTATTCTTACCACAAATTTATTGCTCACTTAATACTGTCTGAATTTAGCCAAAGCATGCATTATGGCTAACATTTCCTTATCACAGATGTTGTAACCTCTATCTGTACCCCTGAGTTTCCTACTCTCAAAAGCAATCGGGTGCTTATCCTACATCAACACCACTCCTATGCCTTCCCCCGAGGCATCACACTCAAGCTCGAAAGGCTTGGTGAAATCTAGTATGGCCAACACCGAGCAAGAACTCATTATCTACTTGAATCTATCAAAACACTATTGTGCCCCGTAAATCCAAACAAATGTCCCCTTCTTTGTCAAATTTTGTCAATGGTGCGGCACTCTGTGAAAACCCTTTGACGAATTGGTGGTAAAACCCACATAAACCAAAGAATCCCTTGAGCTGTGAGAGATTTGTAGGTGGTGGCCAATCAAGAATAGCTTAGATCTTATCTGGATCCACTTTGACTCCCTCCGCACTAATGATGTGACCCAGATAAAGTAGCTCAGTCGTGCCAAATTCACATTTTGAATTTTTGGCATATAGTGACTCTCTCTCTAGGATACTCAATACCTCCTCAATGTGTTGGAGGTACTCCTCCCAAGTCCTGCTAAAAATCAAGATGTCATCAAAAAATATGAGGACAAATTTTTTCAATTGCTCCCTAAAGACCTTGTTCATACAGGACTGAAAGGTGGTTGAAGCATTTGCTAAACCAAAATGCATAACCAAAAACTTGAAGTGCCCATAATGGCAACAGAAAGTTGTCTTCTCTACGTCCCCCTCTCTAACTTGAATCTGATGATAACCAGATCTTAAATCGATCTTGGAGAAGTAGCATGCCCCATGTAGCTCATCTATACATGGGATGGCGTACTAGTTCTTAATAGGCTTCTTGTTTAGGGACATGTAATTGATACACATCCTCAGCATGCCATCTTTTTTCTTAACCAAAACAACTACAGAGGCAAAAGGGCTCTTATTGGGTGATGCAGTCAAGGTAGGAGGGTCTAGTAAGGGACTGTCCAACCTTGCAGCCTTATCTAAACAACAGCATGATCATAATAGATATACAACGAAAGCTAACAGCTAAACAATAGAAAGATAAAATATATTCATGAACACATAACACAAGATGTATCCTATGAAAACCCTAACAGGGAAAAAACCTAGCCTTCAAAGCTCATTCTTCATATGTTATACTTCAAATCGAGTTACACATGCCTCAAGGGCTTTACAGATGCTAGGCCACAGCCCAAGGATTACAAAAGATTCATACAACAATATTATTTCATGATTTATTTCTTCTACAACTCAATTCTCTGTTCTACAACTCATTTTGCTCCCTGCTCTACCTTCTACTATGTTCTTCTACTCCGGATAAAAACAACTTCAGATCTCACTTCATATCTTTGTGCTATCGATCATCTCCTAGAAACAATCATTTATCTCTTATTTATATCATCTACAAGATTTCAAATCATCACTAGGTCGGGCTAGTTGCAATGACTAGATTATGTAACGTGTACACAAAATAGGTCAGGCCTAAAAATAAGGCACTGCTCCACAAATGCATAGAACTTCATGCGGATCACCATTGAAGGTTGGCCAGGTCCTAAACTTCATTGAACAATGTTCCTTTTTGCTCCATAAATCATGAATTTGCTCCACAAGCTGATTAGACTCCACTAAACACTGGCGGCTCTGTTCTGCAAAAATAGTCAATCTTCCAGTAGCAATATCTTTTCGGAATCAAAGCCAAATGATCTGAATTCTTGATATGTTATAACTAACTATGTCTAGATGTTAATTCTAGATCCATAGCCTCTAATATTCAAATGTCAAAATTCTCCAAGGTCGCTCTCTCTACAATCTGCAACTTCACTGTCAATTGTCTCCATTGTTCGGAATGCTTCCGGATGATCCTGCCAGACTCTTGGGGTTATTTGAAAAGTGAGCCTCTTCACTTTGGTATGTATTATGTCAGATTCAATGTTGTTACTTTGAATAGGTTTGGTGATCTATTCATAGGTACTTGCAATTGCCTCAAGGTCGGCGGTCTATTCAAGTCCACCCTGCACAACTGCCTCAAATTCTTCTAAGGTCAGTGTTCTACTTGCAAGCCTTGCACTGCCTCTATGATCAATGATCTGAGCAAGTCTTCTCCACAAGCTGCCTCTAGTTCTTCCTCCTGTCATAGTATAGGTTCAACGATCTACTTGCAAGCCTTGCACTGCCTCAATGATCAGCGGTTTGAGCAAGTCTTCTCCACAAGCTACCTCAAGATCAATGTATGTTTCAATCAATTAAGATTCAATACATACATACTTACATCCTCCAGAACAGTCAGGTTACTTTCTAATTCAGTCAATACACTTTCTTAATTTCTTTGTAACACTGTCTACTCTCTGATTCTTAACACAATTTCCTCCACACTCATCAAAATCTTATAGCTTCCACTCTGCTTACACTGCTTCTATACTTCACTTTGTTTCCTTTACCATAATCACTTCAATCCGGTACACAATCCTTCTCCTTTGATACAATATTTTCTTGTTCCCCCTTTCTTTGTCACATGAACTTCCTTTCTCTGCTATGTTTCACACTTGTTCACACAACTTTCTCTTGCACTGTTTCTCTGTTGATTATTCTATAACATGATTCTTCTTAAGATTAATGCTTCTCCTTCTTCTGGTTTCTCTATTATACTCAATGATTCAAAAGGTTCTTCTTCCTCTGCATAAACTATCTCTGCATCATTCTCTTCTGGCTCTTCTGTCAAACTTAGTGATTCCAAGGGTTCTTCTTCTTCTTCTGCACAAATCATCTCTGAATTAGTTACTACTTCTCTTTCGTTAGCTTCTTTGACAACAAGTTCTTGATGACATTCACTTCTTGACTCTTTTCTTCTCCAAACTCTTCTAAAAAAACTTCTCTCATTCTTATGGTATCTTTCACTATGATGACTCCTATCACTTCTCCCTTTGTAGTTTGAATTGTTGTCCTTGTTCTGCTCTACATAAGGTCTTCCAACACATGAATACTTCACTCTATATCTTCCTTTGAACATACCATTAACATGTTTCCATTCTTGTCCATCAATCCATCCATAATTCTTCTATATACAACCTACTATAGACCTTCTCCTCCTCATTTTATCCCAACACATCCTTTCAGAATGATTCTTTAATCCACAAAACTTACAAGGGTAAAGATCCCAACACAACTCCTTCTCATGTCTATGTCTACTACAATGTGAACAATACATACCTCTTCTTCCCTGATTTGATTTGTTTGAATTTGCCATAACATCCTTACCTCTATCATATCCAAGGCCTTCACTTCTTGATCTGATTACTGGTTCAATAGGTTCTGTAGATCCTTGTTGTTGCTTTCCCAATCCTTGTCCTTCATATCCCATTCTTTGCATGAGTTTGAAACCAATACTATCACCAACAACTCTAGGTTCTGCCACACTGTCATCTTTAATTTCACTGTCTAAAGAAACTTCTGCATCATCCCACAAATCATTAGTATCACAAGAAACATCACACAACTCATACTTTCATTCTCTCTTCTACAAGCTACAAGTGATTGTTCTAACTGATCTTTCTGCTCTTTTAATTATGATATTTCACTTTTCTACAAATTATTCTCCTTCTTCAATTCTTCCAAACTATCTTTCAGATCTTTGTTCCTCTGTTCAACCTTATAAAGCAACTTAAATCCTTCTTCTAGTTCTGCAAATTTCTTTTCAACATCCTCAAACAATTTCAGCTTTGCCTCTAGGTCTTCATTTCTACTCTTTACATCTTCCAGTTCTTCTTCAAGGCCATCAAACTTGTCCACTCCTAGATCTTTCATCTTCTCCAACAATTCTGCATTATACTTCCTAGTTTCACATAGTTCTTCCAGAATATCATTTTCGCAGCTTAGAGTTTCATTATATTTCTTCATCTCTTTCCAATCTTCCCCATGTGAAAAAAATTAAATAAGCAACTAAAATTGAAAAGCTTACCAAATATTCCTTGCATTGATCTTCTTTAGCGATGACACTCATTACTTCTAGGGTTTCACACAACACTTTATTGGATTCACCATTTCTAACAGATTCGCAACCAGCCCAGCAAATTCAAAACCAACTCTGATACCACTTGATGCAGTCAAGGTAGGAGGGTCCGGTAAGGGACTGTCCAACCTTGCAGCCTTATCCAAACAACACCATGATCATAATAGATATTCAATGGAAGCTAACAGCTAAACAACAAAAAGATAAAAGATATTCATGAACACATAACACAAGATGTATCCTGTGAAAACCCTAATAGGAAAAAAACCTAGCCTTCAAAGCTCATTCTTCATATATTATACTTCAAATTGAGTTACACATGCCTCAAGGGCTTTACAGATGCTAGGCCATAGCTTAGGGATTACAAAAGATTCATACAACAATATTATTTCATGATTTATTTCTTCTACAACTCAATTCTCTATTCTACAACTCATTTTTCTCCCTACTCTGCCTTCTACTCTATTCTGCTACTCCTCCAAATCAAAACAACTTCAAATCTCACTTCATATCTTTGTGCTATCAATCACCTCCTAGAAACAATCATTTATCTCTTATTTATATCATCTACAAGATTTCAAATCATCATTAGGTTGGCCTAATTGCAACAACTAGCTTATGTAACATATACACAAAATAGGTCGAGCCTAAACATAAGGTACTGCTCCACAAATGCATAGAGCTTCACGCGGATCACCATTGAAGGTTGGCCAGGTCCTAAACCTCATTGAACAATGTTCCTTTTTTCTTTGCAAGTCACGGATTTGCTCCGCAAGCCGATTAGACTCCACTAAACACTATCGGCTCTATGCTACAAAAATAGTCAATCTTCCAGTAGCGATATCTTTCTGGAATCAAAGCCAAATGATCTAAATTATTGATATGTTATAATTGACTATGTCTAGATGTTAATTCCAGATCCACAACCTCTAATATTCAAATCCCAAAATTCTCCAAGGTCGCTCTCTCTGCAATCTGCAACTTCATTGTCAACTGTCTCCATTGTTCTAAATGCTTCTGGATGCTTCTGTATCATTGGGTCTAATGTGCCCCATCTCGAGAATCTCTTTGATCATCTTCTCTATCTCATCCTTCAACCTCTTTGGATGTCTATAGGGGTGATGATAACCAACTTGGCCCCCTCCTCCAGCTCAATCATGTGTTCTATGCCTCTATTAGGAGGCCTTCATGGTGGTATACTACTAATTACCTTAGTGTTCTTGGTTATCAACTTCTAAATGTCAGGGTTATAGCTTTGTTTCAGCTGCTTAGTAGTTGTAGGCATAATAACACACTCGGCTACCCACTCCACCTAATCATGTCTGAGTAACCTCTCCATCCTCCTAAGAGATACCACTCTAAGTCCACCATCTAACATCCCCCTGAGCACATGTTTCTTCCTATCTACCTCAAATTTCATCTCCATGGTTCATAAATTGAGGTAGAACTCTCCAATTGCATGAAGCCAATTCATGCCAAGAACTACGTCCATATCTCCCATGCTCACCACATAATACTCATCTTGGAACTCATAGTCACTTAACATAATAGTTAAATTCGGGACTTGCCTTTTGCAAGTAATAATAAAACCATCCGCTACTCTGACCATGAATCCCTCGAACTCCTTCATCTTGAGTCTTCTTCTTTCTACAAGACCCTCATCAATGAAATTGTGAGTAACTCCTATGTCAAGAAGTGTGGTCACTCTCTATCCCTCCAAGATTCCCTGAATCTTGAAAGAACCCTCTTTTTGAATAGCAGAAAGGTGGGATGTGGGTCTATCATCATCTTGCTCACCCTATAACTCCTCGTCTGCACTATCCGCTTCACTACCCTCTTAGTTAGAGTAATGATCTAATTTTTCTAAAACAGTCTCCTCAAATGAATAATATTCAATTTGTTTCACCTACCCCTTCATAGGGCACTTATGGTTGGGGTCCCATGGACCCTTATATTTGAAGCATAGTTTCTTCCTCCTATACTCATTTAGTGCATTGTCATCAAGTCTAATGGTTGGCTTCTTCTACTGGTTTGTGTCTCGTTGATGGTAATTTTTATCCTTCTTGGGAGGGAATGATTTAGAGATGAATTTATTTTTTGGAACAACAAACTCCATACTCTATGCTTTCTTAATAGTCTCCTGAAGTGTAGGTGGATTGAAGGCCTTAACCCACCCTCTAAGTGGCTACATTAGTCCTTCACTGAATAGGACTACAAGTCTCCTCTCCGAGATACTAGGAACCATGACCAAGAATCTCTAAAACTCTATGATGTAGGACTTGTTGGTTCCCAAATCTGAACACATTAAACTCTAAAGATTTGCCACTTCTTATGCTCAAGTTCAACATCAGACTTGGCCAATAGAGTGGGAGATTATCTCTTATCTCCCCTTCACTTTAGGTTTTTCCACACCTAGGGGTTATCCCTCATTCACAACCAAAAGATTTATCTTCAAGACTAACTCAGGCAGAATGCTCTCATGTATGCACCAAGATTTGTAAGCTAAACCCTAGATTGGCAATATCCTTGGATTCTCTACATTAGTTAAATCTGAGAGCATGCAGTACCTAAACCTAAATAAAATAAAAAATAAAATGGTTTATTATTAAATTTAGTTTTCTTCTAAACCTTTTGGGCAAATAAATCCTAGACCAGTGCTTTATCAGAGCAACAGAGTCATACCCATCAATGCAAGTGTTTCCCTTTTGACATCAAAACTTCAAATCTAGAGGGTATACTTGTATCACTATCTTGCAATGACACACCCAAGAAAGAGTATTTCCTGCAACTCTACTTACAAATCCTTAAATGAATGCACAGTCCTTCATATTTCACCTAAAGTGATTTAATTCATTCCTTGAATGAAAGCAAGAAATAAAATATGTAACTTAGGAAACCTGAATAGATAAACACACATACCCTTGATCTTCTGTTTAAAGGAAAATGCATACATACAAGGAGACAGTTGCAAAAAATACACACATGAAGTGTTACTCATTTAATGCAATCTAGAGTGAAATAATGTCAATAAAAAATTTATACATTTACAGAACAGAAAATACCTCTGCACCTAGAGACAAGAACCAAATATGCAAAACTACTCCCCAAAGAGTGGATATCTTGTATCCAAAGCCCAGAATAATTCCTTACAAAGTGGAACAACATACTCTCTTATAGAAACAAGAGCATGTTGCCCTAAAAATTAATTACATCCTGGCAGTTAGGTGAGTTTCCACATTGCAAGCCACTACCAATGAGCCTAGGAAAAATACAAAATACATAAAAAAGAGAAGACAAATAATAATATAACATGGAACTAAATATTTTTAATTTATCTTTCCCCTTTGATTTTTCCACTTTTAAATTGGTGTTGCCAGGCACCTCCATTTCACACCGTCACATAGCACGTCTGACGGCCCTCTAACCCCTATGCGCAACTGCAAAATGAGGCTGGGTTACTCCTTTTCAAGCTCTTTCTAGATTACTTCTAGCCTTTGAGATGACTAAGGACAACATTCATTAGCTTCCATGTCAAATTTTTATCACCACTGGGTCGTTTTTGCAGATGCAGGGGCATTTTTTGTCACTCTGCCATTCAAAAACCATCACAAACATGGCTAAAACCTCTACCCAAGCAATAGGATAGGATAGGGGCCAAATTTAAAACCTATGACAGCAATTTTGGGCCCAACAAAGCCTCCAAAAATTGGCTGGAAGCTCAAAAACGGGATCAACAATCCACTCTGCAACGCCACCTACCTAAAGCTGCCCAAAAGACCTCCATAAGCACCTCCATAGACAAGAAAACACCCTAACCCAGCAGCAAAGAAGAGAGTAGGCCAAAAACTACTCAAAAAAGCCCATATTGCACCATCGCATGGCTAAGGAGATGCAAACAAAGCACATATTAATGTTTATATCAAACCTTTCTCACCTCATTTTGCCAATTTAAAAATGAAAATACTTTTCCTATTTAAAAAATGCATTTTAGCAACTTAGGAAAATGACAACCGACCAATTTCTTCTCCCAGGCAAACGACGCCTATTCACTGCGGACAGGCAGGTTATCAGAAGGCTGCAAAAATTTGTATAGGGCCATTATTAATTATTTAGAGCAAACCCATTTCATCAAAATTTGCATCATCGAATGATTTTAGGGACTTCCTTTGTAAACTGGCCTGCTAGATGAGTTCACCGCAACCAAAATACATTAAAATGCCACATCATATAGTCTTCAATTTTGATGAAATAGGAAATAGAGATGTTTGAGGCCAAAACGAGAAATGGATCGCCCTTAGAATTATGAGATCTGCAACTTTTTGGAACACCAAATCTAACCCGGTTGCAGTCAGAGAAGAATTAATCAACCCATCAAAATTTATCCTGGAGGCACAAAATTGAGCAGGCATGTTACCATATGTGCCAAAAAACTTCCTACCATACGGATTTGCAAGATGACCTCTGAGTTGCGATATTTTAATCAATGAAGGTGGTCTCTGGGGTAGATTGAGTAGCATGCCAACCTAGCCTTTGTCGACACATCGAAAGAAAATACACACTTCAAATTTGCAAAATTTGAAGGTACCAATAGTGGCTCTTCCTTAGGAATGCATGCCTCTTGCAGGCATGGCGAGATTCCAATTATCTACAGGATGTAGACCAGGTGCCTACCCCATTGGGCTACTGAGTAAATGCTCCATCTTGCATTAAAAATCATACCTTCAATTTTATTTGGTGGCCTCGAACGCCCAAAAATGAAGAACCAAAACCCTCCTCTGTCAAATACCCTGTTTTCATCTAATTGCATTGAGTCAAATTTGAAAGCATTGACATGATCTACCCACAAACTAACCCTGTCATTGACATGCTTTACCATATCACTGAGCCTGCCACTATCAACATTACCTCTGTCATTCTGCACTTTAAAATTAGGCATATAACCACACATATTGTCATATCCTTTAGCATCAGGTAATGTATGTATGTCATATTCATCAAACAATGCATTCTTATATGGCATATAGCACTTCTCATCATTTATGTCACTATTATGCATTATAAAATGATCTCCTAGCTGAACTAAAAACTAAAATCACTTATAGTCCACCATATAGCTAAGATCATTAGGTCTTATTTCATCATAAGTTTGCATATCAAAGAGGAAGATGTCATATTCATTTTTGTGCACGTCAATCAAACACTCACGTGTATGAAAAAGAAAGTTTTCATACATAGGTTTCTCTAGCTGTACACATCTAATCTTACAAGGGCACATATCTGAATCATCAACACCCATATCATGCATAAAAAAACATTCATTTCTTGTTCAGGAAAGTATTCTGGTTCAACTTTGAAATTATGACCCATATTCATGTTAACAATTTCAGAAACTGGTTCACAAATCTGGAGACATCCCCCAATGCACATTTTCATGAAAACCTCTCTCATCATAATCATTATATAAAGTTATATGATCTTCCTTATATCCACTCACTTCAAAATGAGGTTCTGATTTTTTATCATTTTTACCTTTAATTTTACCATGGTTTTCATTTTGACCCTCAAATGGTCTCATGTCCTCAGAAGTATTGTTGAATAATGGGATAACTGAGCTATATGTCAATGATTCATTTACATCTTCTACTTGTTCACCATGTGAATCCTCAACAAACATAAATGCCTCTATGTCAGGAAGATGATTAATACCCACAAAGAAATGATCATAATCAACATTATTACTTATTTCATCCTCTAACTCTATCACACATAGGTTTGAGATTTCTGCCATATGACTCTGGCATTGCTTGATATGAGGATTCTTCAACCCTTTTGATATCTTCAAGCAACAACAATGATGCCCCACCATTCATGCATTCATTATTCCTCATCACCTGATCTTTTGAGAGTGAGCTTATGCTATCCACACCATTCATTCCAATGTAAACAACATAATAACAATCATTGTACATATCATCTAAATCACTCTCACCACAAGGGTGCCATTGGAGCTCTGTTGTACCTCTGTCAGGAGAGCAACAATCAATTGTATAATTTAATGGAATGTCCTCACTACCTGAAAATGCTCTTGCCTCATCATTGACCGAGCCATAATTGGGCAAAGTCTGATGCATAACCATAGTAGTTTCCATTCCTTGATCATGTGATGCATTTAGAGCACCATTTTCATACATGTGCATTGTGTCTATTAGTTGATCATGAACATTTTCTAAACTAGACACAGGTGTAACCATATTTTCAAACCTATTTTTTCATTCATTTTCATACTATCACCATATTGTTCACTTCTAATAGTAGGATCAATGTGATCAACATTTGGATATATGACGTTCCTTGCATCATGTTTTGGCTCGAATTTAACATTAAGAGGAACATAACCCATATCATGGAATGAATCATAAACTGGGACAACAAACTAATAATTGCTTTGGTAATCATTCATAACCTCTGACTTGCATTGCTCAGCTGCATAGAACTCTTTATGACAACCCACAGTTTTAGGCTTGAGACTTCTACTCATTCCATACTTTGAAACCTTTTCAATGTCCATTGCAATTTCAAAAGCCTGATGTAAATTTGTTGGATCCTCACTTCTCAATCTGTAGCTCATTGTCTTGTTAAATGCACCCAAATAAATAAGTAAAGCTAAAGCATCATTAGGTCTAATTTTTTCAAGAATTCTTTTCAATGCCTTTATGAATCTAAGGTTAAAGGCTGGAACTAATTCATCTTTTTCAATGTGGATATCCATGAAATCACTGATAATTGAAAACTCATATATTCTTTTACCAACTACTCTATGAATGCTGCCATAAATTCACTCCAAGAATAGACAGAGCATGCTGGTAAATAAGAGAACCAGTCTCTGGCATCTCCCTTTAGGGACTGAACAAATAGCCTCATGACAACATCCTCATGATCTACCTCATAGTCATCCATTAAATTATTGAATTCTTGCAGATGCTTATTGGATGACTCAGACTTACTGCCACTAAACTTTGGTATTTTACCTCTTATTTCAGATGGTATGACATTTGGAAAACCAAAAATGCCATCAAAATTTATGGCTTTGTACCTCTCAGTGCTGAAATTTCTTTGATGACATGACAAGGGCTGCACACTATACATTGTTACATTTGGGTCCATATAGGGATGCACACACTAGTGATACATTTTCTTACAGCCTTACAAGCCTTTTCATATTAACTTTGCAGTTACACAAGGCAACTCAAACTCCTTTTACAACAAGATCTTAAGCCTTTACGATGCAAATTTCTATTTCAACTTGCTTAAGATTTTCTAAATGAGTTTCTTCAAAAATATTGCATACTTCTTTTCAAAATACATATTACAATATCAGTAATGCAAAAGTATGCAAGTCTATCACTACTATTTCCCTTCCTTAGTGCTTAGTTTCACTCAATAGGGAACCAAAATATTTTAAGGCTTTCAAATATGGTTTTCCTACACAAGCTTATCCTTCTTGAAAACCAAAATATGAAAAATACCTAAATATGTTGCAGCTGCTGCAAATTTTCCTTCCTAACTGGAAATCTTAATAGATCTGAAGCATTTTTCACATCTTCATCAGATTCTTTTGAAAGAGTCACCACCTCTCTTCATAGAGGACTATGCTTCAAACAACACAAATTTCTTTAAAGCATTTTTTCATTCTAGGTTTTCTCCAACAACAAAGCCACACATAAATTCTTTTAAATTTGTTGCAACAAAGCTTGTTCAGGTCTAAAACCTCAATATCTGAACCTGATGTTCAGAACCATCAAATTCTTTAACTCTTTGCTCATAGATCTATCACTATCCCCAGCAGAGTCACCAGTTCTGTTGGTTCCCAAATCTGAACACATTAAACTCTAAATATTTGCCACTTCTTATGCTCAAGTTCAATAGCAGACTTGGCCAACAGAGTGGGAGATTATCTCTTATCTCCTGTTCACTTCAGGTTCTGCCGCACCTAGGGGTTATCCCTCATTCATAACCAAAATATTTATCTTTGACTAACTCAGGCAGAATGCTCTCCTGTATGCACCAAGATTTGTAAGCTAAACCCTAGATTGGCAATATCCTTGGATTCTCTACATTGGTTAAATTTGAGAGCATGCAACACCTAAACCTAAATAAAATAAAACATAAAATGGTTTGCTTCAAATGGTTTATCATTAAATTTGGTTTTCTTCTAGACCTTTTGGGCAAATAAATCCTAGACTGGTGCTTTATCAGGGCAACAGAGTCATACCCATCAATGCAAATGTTTCCCTTTTGACATCAAAACTTTAAATCTAGAGGGAATACTTGTATCACTATCTTGTAATGACACACCCAAAAAAGATTATTTCCTGCAACTCTACTTACAAATCCTTAAATGAATGCACAGTCCTCCATATTTCCCTAAAGCAATTTAATTCATTCCTTGAATGGAAAGAAATAAAATATGCAACTCAAGAAACTTGAATAGATAAACACAGAGACCATTGATCTTCTATTTAAAAGGAAAATGCATACATCCAAGGAGACAGCTGCAAAAAATACACACACGAAGTGTTACTCATTTAATGCAATCTGGAGTGAAATAATGTCAATCAAAAATTTATACATTTACAGAATAGAAAAT
The DNA here is from genome assembly GCA_027924645.1 of Cunninghamia lanceolata. NCBI lineage: Eukaryota > Viridiplantae > Streptophyta > Pinopsida > Cupressales > Cupressaceae > Cunninghamia > Cunninghamia lanceolata. Next base: position 14,353,095 of record BSBN01000040.1, read on the forward strand.
ACCTCTGCATGCAGACACAAGAACCAAATCTACAAAAATACTCCCCAAAGAGTGGATACCTTGTATCTAAAGCCCAGAATAATCCCTTACAAAGTGGAACAACATGCTCTCTTATAGAAACAAGCACATGTTGCCCTAAAAATTAATTACATCATGGCAGTTAGGTGAGTTTCGACATTGCAAGCCACTACCAATGAGCAAGGGGAAAATACAAAATACATAAAAAAGAGGGGAAGACAAATAATAATATAAAATGGAACTAAATGTTTTTAATTTATCTTTCCCCTTTGATTTTTCCACTTTTAAATTGTTGTTGCTAGGCACCTCCATTTCGCACTGTCGCACAACACGTCCGACGACCCTCTGACCCCTGTGCATAGCTGGGAAATGAGGCTAGGTGACTCCTTTTCATTCTCTTTCTGGAATACTTCCAACCTTTGAGATGACTGAGGACAACATTCAGTAGCTTCCATGACAAATTTTTATCACCACTGGGTCATTTTTCCAGATGTTGTTGCTCAAAATCGTGACTCCGGTTGCCTGGGGCTGTCGGGTCAGATTTCGGCACGCACATAGACCCTTTCCCTCTTTTCCACGGGGCAATCCGCTGAGTCACTCTCGCTCACATGGAATTAGCCAGTCGAGAGGAGGCAGCGACACGGTGGGGGTTTGGCTCGTCGAAGAGGTGGACTTCGCAGAGAGGGGTCAGCAAGTACTAAGGCCTTTGTTGTTGTGTGCTTTGTTGTATGTTTCATTCGATTGTTGTTGTAGATAAGATAACCCTATGACCCAAAGGGTCACTAGTTTCTCTTCTTCTGTTTGGATTTCGAATATTCCACCTCTATGTGGGTAAATGATTGTTCTCGTTGATGTCCTCTTGTCTTTGTATGTGTTGTAAGAGGTCTTGTTGTATATGTCATTGTCTAGTTTCTTCTAACACCAAGAGAACGAATGTGTCTCCTTGTGGTAAGACAAATATTTGTTGTTGAGGTCCTAGATGGATCTCTTGGATCTCGTCACGGATAGCCCTCACCCACTCTCCTCTCACTCCTAAGCACATTCATGAATCAAAAGAGAGGAAGTCGTGTGATTACTAACCTTAACCAAATCTAATGTTTTGACCTAGGGTTTGACTTGTGTTTTGACTTTGTTTGTACTTTGTGATGAAATCAAGGGTTTGTTTAGAATCGTTTGAACCATGTTTACCTCGTGATGGAATCGAGGGTTTGCAATGTTGTCTATTCTATCATTTCTATATGCATGCAAACTAAATGATATGCAAAACGTTCTTTTTGGTATTTTTTGGAGTATTTTGGAAATAAAAGTGCTTCTAATCTATGAAAGGGAAATATGCATGCAATCCTATATGACTTTTCAAATGCAATGTTAACCTATTTTTTTGTGTTTTTGATATTTTGAATGCAATTTAATCTAAGAAAAGGGAAAATGCTTCTTCTAATAATGTAGATCTAGAAATATGAAAGCAATTAATCTAACATGCAAGATCTAACTATCAAGGAAAAAGCAATGTTTTAATGTTCCCAAGAGCAAATTTGATTATCTAATTCCTATAAACTTGAAATAAAACAATGAAGGACCTTGAGAGAAATGAAGATTTGTTGACTCCACTACCCTCAGCAATCCTTGTAATAGGCAACCTTGAATCCTTATGTGGCAGCAGGTGATCCTCTTGACAACAAAATGACCCAAAGAAGCAAAAAGAAGCTTTGATGAAGCTTGTATGAGCTCGATGAAAGCTTGGATTGAACACAATGGCATAGAATGAAGCAGCATGATGCTACTTGGTTGAACAAATAAAGCAAAAGGTACCTTCGTCCTGTAAGAGCATTTGAATGCTAAGTTGGAGAGCAAAATTTGGCTAGAGTTATGTGCACAATGAATTTGCCTCCCTTTGTGCTTGAGGGATAGGGGTATTTATAGGTTTAGAAGAAGGAACTGATTAAAGAGTTAACTCATTTGATTGATGAGTTAACAAGAATAGATTGGGGAGTTAACAAGGTTGATTTCCCAGTGAATTCAGTTGATTAGAGGGTGATGAAGCAATGATAGCTTATCATTGAAGAGGAAATGGAGGAGAGGGAATGCATGAGATTGATTAGAGAGTTAATTTGAGATAAAATAGGGCTAATTATTTATGTGTGGGTGCATGAAATAGTTAACTCTATATCAAGGATAAAAAATCATGCAAACAGAAAGAAAAATGGGCGAAAACGAAGCAAAAACAAGAGAGAAACTCAAGTTTTTCTGTGGGTCAAAAAATGGTAGGGTCACCCCTTTTACCAGTAGGGTTGCCCCTGGGCAACCATGGGTCGCCTGGGGGAGATCTGGGCTGGACAGGGTCAAATGCAGAAAAATAGGCTGGGAGATGGTAGAAGAGAAGAAAAGGACAGGTTCTGCATCAAGAATCAGGTCAGTCATGTGGAAGAATCCAAATCTCTACTTGCACCTACAGGATCTCCAGGGGAGAACTGAAAATACTAGGGGAGATTTGGATTGGTTGCTCAAAAATGAAAACTGTCAATGGGAGATGGATCGGGGGACCTCTAGAAGACTTCTATGAGGTGCACTAGAGGAAAAATGAAGGGGAGAGGTGAAAACTCACCTACAAGACTCTCACAAGGCTTAGGATCAAGGTCCAAAGACAAAAAATGCAAGTTGACAAGTGTCACAACAAGTGTCGAAAAGCGTCACCAATGGAGAGAGGGAAATCGACAAGGAAGAAACAGCACAAGACAAGAAAAGAGGACACGTCATCAAGAGGCATGTTGCCCAAAGGATTTATTTTCACACTTACATGTACGTGACAAGGATTTAAATCATCATAGGGGTCCTCGTGGAGGCAGTGCGTGATTTTTGTTCTTACATATTTGCCCCCTCAAGGATGGTAGTCTACATGAAAGGTAGGTATCGTTCCTGAACTAGGCCTTACATGTCAAATTTTCTCACAATTTGTACCTGCAATAACTAGTATTAGTCTGACATTTAAATGTATCAAAATGAATAATGAAAACTAAAATGATGAACTTACCATGGATCATTTGAGTTCGACTAGTTGCTTGCTTTTGTCGGTTCGGCCCTACAGGGATGAGAGCACGAAAAACAATGCACGAAACAAATGCATAAAAGTAAAGAACTAATCTAAAATGCATAAATGAAACTAAGCTAAGGGCAAACAAAGAGAGCTAGATCGTGAGATTGGTGTGAAACAGTGACAGAATTGTTCATGCTAGCAGTCGATAGAGAGGTATGTTAGATTTAGGATAGACAACTGAGAGGGGGGGTGAATCAGTTGTCCAAAACTTTCTACCAATTAATCACTTAAGTCCTTCTTTTAATTCAGTAGCATAATAATAAATCAATCATGGAAACATAATGCAATAATTCAAGAGCAGAAACACATTAACACATATGACACCAAGATTTTAACGTTGAAAACCCGATTAAGAGAAAAACCACAGGGTGACTAACCCAAGATTGTATTCTTTGTTAAAAGAATAAGAAGAATGAAATGGCACATGCCAATTAGGGCTCACTGCCAGAGCACACTGCTCACAAGAGGCCCATTGCCTATAGGAGACACACTGTCTATAGAATAATAAATATTACATACTTGAACTGAAGAATAGCATCTTTACCATGCTTGAGTCAATTCTATTTAAGCCCAATACTTCTACTCTACCTTTCACTCTGCTCCTCTCTACCACACACTCATCTCACACACCCCTTGAAATGACTTCACAACCTCTTATTTATACAAGACATCGACTTAGGGATAATCATCCAAGTCAGCATACATTACAGAGAAAATACATAAACACAACATGACTAATTACAAAAAGACTTCATGCGGATCAACACGCTATCAGCCACACAGATCTGAGACTTAAATCTTCCTTTAGGAACACGCCATTCTTCACAAAACATCTTCAAGATCATCTGTAGGATGTGTAACTCATCTGGTCGGCCAAACTCAGGAAGAACATCATCATCCAGAAGTAATTCTTCAATTATGAGCTCAATCTTCAATGCGGACCACCAACACGAACTGGACACAATCCAAAGACCTCCACAAGCTTGCCTAAATCACCAAGAACATCCACACTACTTTTGCTTACTGAAATCATCCTCTCCTTCATCCAGAAGCTCAAGAACATGGTCTGGCATCACTGTCATATTGGAATAGATGCTTGCGGACCTCCAGACCATGGACCAATTGAGTTGTCAATTCACATTGACTCCCTAAACATTCCACCAAATCTGCAGAGCAAGATATTGCATTTCTAGATCTCACCGAACCTATTTGTGTCACTTTGTCACCTCTGAACATCTGCAAGAACCAGTTTTACTCAAGAGGTCATAACTTCTTCAAATCTTCATGCGGACCTCTCAAATCTTTACTGGATCAACTTAAGACACATATCTCTAAACCCTTTGATCCACATCCTCTAAACTTCATCTTAGCTGGGATTTTTATCTTATTGTCTTCACTATTCTTCTTTGTTCCTGATAGGACTAATTTTCTCAATATCCTCAGCATACAACTCATCCAATCCTTATCATCAATGCAACAGGAGTATGTTGACATCAATGACAACACCGTTAGGCCCATAATTCCAACAATCTCCCCCTTTGTCATTGATGGCAATATACGATGTGAAAAACTATTTTAACCATCAAGACAAGAACATTTCCTTGCTAACATAACTCCCCATATCAACAACAACCATTCACATGCCTTCTCTTCCTTTATTGCTCCCCCTTTGATCAGAAACTACTTGTTTTTCACATATCTTCTCTCCCCCTTTGACATCAATGGCAAATGGCACATACTTGCATCATTTCAAAATCATACCAATTGCTCCCCCTAAGTAGCAGCTTCCCATCATCAATCCAAACCACAAGATATGACTGTGAGATCCACCGGACTGATGCACATCAGTGCACCTTAATTCAGAACCGGAGGCGTAATAACCCCTAACTTCTCCCTGAGATACTCAAAAGAGTCCTTGGGTAGAGGTTTAGTAAAAATATCTACAATCTGATCCCTGGAGGACACAAACTCCAATCTGACTTCATTCTTGTTTACCTGCTCTCTTAAAAAGTGAAACTTGATGGATATATGTTTAGTCTTTGAATGCAACACCAGATTTTTTGATATGTTTATTGCACTTGAATTATCACAGAAGATTGTGATAGGCTCCTCATACTCCACTCTGATGTCTCTTAACATTTGCTTCATCCATAATACTTGAGTGTAACTACCTGTTGCTGCAATATATTATGCTTCTGCAGTGGACAAAGATATTGCCTGTTGTTTCTTGCTTAGCCAAGAAACCAATATCTTTTCCAAAAAGAATGCTCCACCATTGGTACTCTTCCAGTCATCCACATCTCCTTTCCAATCCGCATTTGTATATGCATCAAGAGAGAAATCATTATCTCTAGGATACCACAATCCATACTCAACTGTCCCTTTTAGATATCTAAAAATCCTCTTAATTGCCATGACATGAGATTCTCTAGGATTAGCTTGGAATCTAGCAACAAGACCAATAGCATTCATAATGTCAGGTCTAGTTTGAGTGAGATACAATAATCCTCCAATCATTGATCTGTACTCTTTCTGATCAGTCTTAGGAGAGTCATCATCTATGCTCAATTTACATCTGGTTTCCATGGGAGTACTCATTAGTTTTGAGTCTTCCATCCCAAATTTCTTCAACAATTCTTTCACATATTTGGTCTAAGAAATGAAGATTCCTTTCTTTGTTTGAATGATTTGCAGACCCAAGAAGAAATTCATTTCCCCAAACATGGACATCTCAAATTCACTTTTCATTTGATTTGCAAAAGTTTTGCACATATTATCTCTTCCCTCAAAAATGATATCATCAACAAACACTTCGACAATTAAGATATTTTCATGATCAATTTTGAAGTACAAATTACTATCAGCAGTACCTTTATTGAAACCAATCTTCAAAAGATGCTTATCCAGTCTTTCATACTAGGCTCTTGGAGCTTGTTTGAGTCCATACAATGTTTTCTTCAACTTGTAGACCATATCACCATGATCAGACAATTGAAATCCATCTGGTTGCTCAATGTAAACTTCTTCTTCCAAGTCACCATTCAGGAAAGTAGACTTTACATCCATCTGATATACTTTGAAGTCCTTGAAGGCAGTAAAGGCAAGAAATAATCTGACTTCTTCAATTCTTGCCACTGGAGCAACAGTTTCTTTGAAATCAACTCCTTCTACTAACCCTTGCAAACCAATCTGACTTTGTTTCTGACTACTTCACCATCTTCATTCAGTTTATTCCGGAAGACCCATTTGGTTCCAATCACATTCTTGTTTCTAGATCTGGGAACAAGATCCCAAGTGTGATTTTTCTCAATTTGCATTAGCTCTTCCTCTATTGCTTTAGTCCATCTTTCATCATTGCATGCTTCATTCACTGACTTTGGTTCAATCTTTGAAATCAGACAATACTCTTCTGAGTCTTGAGCAATCTTTCTTCTTGTTTGAACACCTTTGCTTTTATCACCTATGATCTGATCTTCAGGGTGATTCATTCTTACATACCTAGGAATTTTGGGACTTCCTTGCACTTCTATTTCTTAAACAGGTTCATTCAAACTCATCTCTTCTTCCTAATTCTCTGGATCAGTTTGGATCTAAATTTCAGAAGGGGCTTGGACCTTTTGGACCAAAACATTATTTTGATCATCTTCATCATATTCATAAAACCTTTAGGGTTTTTCAATACCTTCATCAACCTTCACATTTGCACTTTCTATAATCTTTCTCAATCTCTTGTTATAACATTGGTATGCTTTACTTTGAGTAGAATAACCCAAGAATATTCCTTCATCACTTCTAGCATCAAATTTGCCAAGATCTTCATCTCTTTTGATGTAACATTTGCTACTAAAGACTCTAAAATACTTCACCATGGGAGTGATGCCAAACCAGAGTTCATAAGGAGTCTTACCAGTATTTCTTCTAATTTGTACTCGATTAAGAGTATAGACTGTAGTACTTATAGCTTCTCTCCAATAGATCTAAGGAACATTAGTTTCCATCATCATGGTTCTAGATGCTTCCTGGATGGTCTGGTTCTTTCTCTCCACTACTCCATTCTACTGTGGATTCCTTGGAGTAGACAACTGCCTTTTTATCCCATGTTTCTCACAGAATTCTATGAACTCACCGGATGTGAATTCTCCACCTCTATCAGACCTCAAACATTTTATGTTCAATCCGGTTTCATTCTCTACCATAGCCTTGAATATTTTGAATTTCTCAAGAGCCTCAGATTTCTCTTTCAGAAAAGTCACCCACATCATCTGGGAGTGGTCATCAATTAATAACATGAAGTATCTATCACCTTGCACACTCCTAATTCTTGTCCGACCACATAGATCAGTATGAACTAAGTCCAATAATCTAGTAGAAGACTATTCCTTACTTTTGAATGTGACTCTGCTCTACTTACCCAACTAACATTCTTTGCACAAACTATTAGTAGGTTTCACCAGTCTTGGAAGATCTCTTACAGTCTAAGTGTTGCTTATCTTGATGATATTATCAAAATTCACATGACACATTCTCATATGCCACAACCAACTCTGATCAATTTGAACAAATAAACAACTTTTACCAGTACCAACCAAGTGGAAGATATTACCTTTTGTTTGAGTACCGGATGCAATCTATGTTCTGAAACTTTCAAAGATCTTGCATTTTCCTTTTTTGAATCAGAGATCATAGTCTTTGTCCACTAATTGTCCAACACTGAGAAGATTGTGCTTTAGACCTTCAACATATAGTACATTACTGGTTTTGTTCTTTCCATCAAAAGAAATGGTTCCTCTACCTTTGATTTTGCCAGTAGAATTATCACCAAATTTTACCACTCCTCCTTCATATCTTTCCAAATCTATGAACTTATTTTTGTCCCCTGTCAGATGGTGGGAGCATCCACTGTCAATGACCCAATCATCATTTTCTTCAACTTGGGCAGCCAGAGTTCTTTCTACCATTTTATGATTGACAGATTTAGAAGGCATTGCATCTTCTTCCTTGATGGCAATAAACACCCAGTCACTTATGGATTTGTTTCCTGTCTCTGATTCATCATCTGTTACTCCTTCATCATCATCATCATCTTCATGAACATAGTAACATTTATTTTGGAATCTTGATCTGTTAGGATTTGGCCTTGAAAATATTTTCGAACATCTTGAGGCAAAATGACCAATCTTATTGCAGTTAAAACATTTAAAAGGCAATTTCCCTTCATACTTACCGGATCCTCTTAGCAGTCTTTTTGCAATAAGAGCTTCAAGTTGAGCAGCTTCTACTTCATCTTCTTCCAGATTTTTTCTTACTTTTTCATACCATGATAGTTTCTTTAAAGAGTTCTCTCCTGGATCAAACTTTTGTTTCCCTTTTACAGAGGCACTAGCTTTGAATGCAGATTCAGTCTTGGGGGGCATCTCCAAACTTGGACAATTCAAATGCAGCTAATTTACCAACCAATTGATCTCTTGTGATATTTGAAAAGGATCTAAATTCTTTAATAGCAACAACCTTATACTTGTAAGAATCAGGAAGGGATCTGAGAACTTTGGAAACAATCTCATCTTCATCCAAGATTCCACCAGCACATCCAATGCCACAAACAAGCTCATTTACTCTTGGCATAAATGTAGTGATATTTTTATCTTCTCTCATCTTTAGGTTTTCAAATTTTCCTTTCAGACTCTATAGCTTGGCACATTTGACATACTTGTCTCCTTCATGCAGAAGTTTCAGTTTTTCCCAAATCTCATAAGCAGTTTTTAGGTCAATAACATTTGTCAGCTCTAAATCAGATAAGGCACTTAGAAGAGTTTCTTTAGTCTGAAGATTGTTTTCAGCATCTCTGATTTCATCTATCGTTCTCGAACCATTTTGTGGAGGAACATACTTCTTTGAAGCCATGATCCAATACTGCAGTCCCATACATTGCAAGTGACATTCCATGCCACTTTTCCAAAGAGTAAAATTGGTTCCATCAAACCTTAGACTATCCTTCTTGTAGGACGACATTCTGGATCTCCTCAAGTGGTTAAGCTCCTTTTAGAGGAACTTAGCTTTGATACTAATTGTTAGATTCAAGATAGACAACTGAGAGGGGGGGTGAATCAGTTTTCCAAAACTTTCTTCCAATTAATCACTTAAATCCTTCTTTTAATTCAGCAGCATAATAATAAATCAATCATGGAAACATAATGCAACAATTCAAGAGCAGAAACACATTAACACATATGACTCCAAGATTTTAACGTGGAAAACCCAGTTAAGGGAAAAACCATAGGGTGACTAACCCAAGATTGTATTCTCTGTTAAAAGAATAAGAAGAACAAAATGGTGCATGCCAATTAGGGCTCACTGCCTAAGCACATTGCTCACAAGAGGCCCACTGCCTACAGGAGACACACTGTCTACAGAATAATAAATATTACATACTTGAGCTGAAGAATATCATCTTTACCATGCTTGGGTCAGTTTTATTTAAGCCCAATACTTCTGCTCTGCTCCTCTCTACCACACACTCATCTCACACACCCCTTGAAATGACTTCACAACCTCTTATTTATACAAGACATCGACTTAGGGATAATCATCCAAGTCGGCATACATTATAGAGCAAATACATAAACACAACATGACTAATTACAAAAAGACTTCATGCGGATCAACACGCTGTTGGCCACACAGATCTAAGACTTAAATCTTCCTTTAGGAACATGCCATTCTTCACAGAACATCTTCAAGATCATCCGCAAGATGTGTAACTCATCCGGTCAACCAAACTCAGGAAGAACATCATCATCTGGAAGTAATTCTTCAATTACAAGCTCAATCTTCAATGCAGACCACCAACACAAACCAGGACAATCCAAAGACGTCCACAAGCTTGCCTGAATCACCAAGAACATCCACACTACTTCTGCTTATTGAAATCATCCTCTCCTTCATCCAAAACCCCAAGAACACAGTCTGGCATCAATGTCATATTGGAATAGATGCTTGCGGACATCCAGACCACGAACTAATTGAGTTGTTAATTCACATTGACTCCCTAAACATTTCACCAAATCCATAGAGAAAGATATTGCATTTTCGGATCTCACCGGACCTATCTATGTCACTCTATCACCTCTGAACATCTGCCAAAACTAGTTTTACTCAAGAGGTCATAATTTCTTCAAATCTTCATGCGGACCTCTCAAATCTTTACTGGATCAACTTAAGACACATATCTCTAAACCCTTTGATCCACATCCTCTGAACTTCATCTTAGCTGGGATTTTTATCTTACTGTCTTCATTGTTCTTCTCTGTCCCGGATAGGACTAATTTTCTCAATATCCTCAACATACAACTCACCTAATCCTTTTCATCAATGCAATAGGAGTTTGTTGACATCAATGACAACACTGGTTAGGCCCATACTTGCAACAAGGTATTGTCGAGGAGATCATAGAGATGGTTGCCTCTTCCTCAGCCGTGGAGAATCAGGTATGCAATCAGTGAAAAACTCTTCTCTAAAGCCTAGGTTGTATTTTGTGAAAAATATTTTAAATTTGTCTATTTTTGGTGATTTTTCTTGTTGCTTTGTGTTCGTCTCATCATTTAGAGAAAGATTGACCTTTCGTTTTCCAAAATTGGCTGAGAAACAAGGTTTTTAGAGTGATTTTTGCTCAAGGGGCTTGCTCCTAGGGTCGCCCCTTTTGTCAGGTAGGGTTGCCCAAGGAGATCCTATTTGACAAGAGGGTCACCCAAGGAGATTCTGAAAAACACCTGGGTCACCCGGGGGGCGACCCTATTTGACTGATTTCTGACTTCATTCGAAGTTGTTTAACACTTGTTTTACTCCGATCTAACATGATTTGGTCACTAAATCTGCCTGTTTATTGTAATTTTGAAGGTTTATATGATTTTTTTTGTGTAAGGTTTTCTGCAGTTTTACAATTTTTAGGGATTTTTATGAGTTTACGAGATCTATTCTAAAGTTCTCTTTTGATTTTGTAGGAGATGCGTATTTCGATGGAATGCTTGCCGAGAGCAAGGGTGGCTCTTAAGGATGTTTGCTTCACTAAGTATAGAGGATTGTGCCGTATTGAAGAGGGCAGGTCTTTCCAGAGTTTGCCATGTTCCCGTGATCCATCCTGTATCCTGTATATGTTGTGATATCTTGACTTACTGGGATGTAGACAGGAACACATTCTGGTTCCCACAGATTTCTGGAGAGTGGACTATCACTCTTTATGATGTATACCACATACTTGGGGTTCTTGTGAGGGGACAACCTCTATTTCTTCCTATTAGCGAGTCTTTTGAGGACAACACTTCTTGGGTTGCATTCATGGGGGTTAATCACCCTGGGGACCAAACAGGAGTTCAGCTTACTTCTGTGTCATGACTCCGCATCCCACTCCTGAGGAGGTTTTTTATTGGCTTGTATGCTTCGAGGTTGTCAGGAGACAAAGCCTCAGCTCATCTGAGATGGTGTTGGGCACCCATTATTCGAGGATTAAAGGAGGGCACAATTTATGCATGGGGACCTGACATCCTGGGGATGGTCTACAGAGATTTTTATCGGATCTCTCGGCAAGGGGCTCTAGCTTTTAGCCACTCTTCTCTGATTATTGGATGGATTTTTTAGCATATGAGGCCCTATCAAAAGCTCATTCCTCTTCCAGACAGGCGACTACCGAGAGCAATGAGGTGGGCACATATTGGTCATTTTGATTCTACTCTTCCCACTATTGCTACCCTTATTGACGATGACATGATTTCTGACCCTTACCACGACATGGAGGGGGCTTGGGCCCGAGATGGTGAGATGAAAGTGTACTACCGTGAGGCTTCAGAGATCACAGACCGTAATGGCCAGGTTGAGGCTCATCAGGTTGACCATGTTTTGTAGTAGTTTGGTGAGGATGTCCCTGAGGATTTGCCCCTGTGTCTACGTGTTACAAGACCGTTCAGGAGATGAGGGAGATTGGACAGAGGAACATTGTTTGGACACCTTTGAATCCAGGTGTCTTTATCACTAGGGTTTCTAGAGGAGGACGGAGGGAAGGGAGAGGGACTCCTTCCCAATCTTTGGTTGTGACAGTTGACTCAGAGTCCACTGACGAGGACTATGTTCCTGATAGTGAAGATTCGTCAGATGAGGTCCCTCTCGAGGATGAGGATTTTGATGACATTGGTGTTCCAGATGAGGTTCCTGACATCCTTGAGGGTCTTTCTGTTGTTCCTCAACCTCCTCATTCAAATGAGGTGATGCGTCAGCTTGACCCTGACTGGCAGCTTGGAGATCCATGTAAGTTTTGTCTATTTGTTTTCGCTTAACTTTGTCCTTTCTCTTTTCATGTAGAACTGACTTGGTCTTGTCTTTATTTGGCATTTTAGGCATGTCAAAGAGTAGAGGGACTTGGTTCGTGAGGTTAATGTTGAAATGACCTTTCCCTTTACTAGGATGACTTGTGATCATCTTTTGGATGATCCTGGTGTGCCCCCTGCCGTTGGATGACACACTAACATTTTTGCTCCTATCTACCATGGGTGTCAGATGATTACAGAGTTGAAGACTCAGGTCGACACGCTTTAGGGTGAGAACAAAGTGCTTTGGGAGATGACTCACCTTAATTTTGGGCATTTTGATACTAGTATGGTGGGGCCTTCATAGTCGCATGCTCGTAGCAGAACACATCATTCTCATAGATCTCATGGAGTGACGAGTGCTACTTGTAGAAGGAGGAGCCGAAGCCCCGAGGGTTTTGTTGGAGGGAACTGTCCTTGACTTGTTTTTCTTGAAATTGGTGCCCCCTTGCATGGGGAGATTCTACTTCTCTCGAGAGTGTTTTGTCTTAGCTCTTTGATACCTTTGTACATGTAAACTTCAGATGTATCCATGAAAGTTTATCTTTTTCTATGGTTTTTCTCGTGCATGTTTGAAATTTTTAGGAACTTTCTAATTATGTTTGACCTTTTCAACCCTTTTAACAAATGCAAGTATGAAAACAATGATATGTTTTTGTAGTTTTGTGGGATATATATGATATGCAGCTTACGATATGATAATGTAAGAACACAAGAATGTTGTAAATGAAACTATTATTTCTACTAAATGCCATGAGATATGACATTTGACTTTATTGCTTTGAGACTCTTTTTCTAATTTTTGGCATGAATACAAAGTGGAACAAACAATGTGATTGCTCTTAAGTACAATTTTCAATTTAGAGGATTGTGGGTTGTCTTGACATAAGAGACCTATTCAAGGCTATGAGATAGGATTCAAGGAAACTCAAGTGGGGAGTGGAAATGAATATGGAGTGTTTCTGATTTCTAGACTTCGCTAAAGGCTAAACACTGATCCTTATCTAGATAAGACAAATTGGTAAGCTTTGAACTTTAGACAAGTAGCAAATTTTATAGGTGTTCGCTAGACTTAGATCATAGATGGAAAACAGAATAGACCCAGGGTAAAGGATATCTGGGAAAGAACAAGGGTCCCTAAATAGCAGATGATCCTAGAGACTACTAGACTCTTTGGTTTTACTGAGCTAGTGTGTGTGTGTGCTTAGTACCTTTCTTTCTCTGTTAGAATGTCACCCTTGAGGCTTCGAACTTAGATTGATCTCCACCCAAGATTACGGACATTAAGCAATCTTCTCTCTTTCACTCTTTTTTTTGGTATCTCTCTTTTTTTTACTTTTTACTACTTTTTTTTTGTATTTTCCTCACTTGACTTTTCTCTTTTTTTTTGGGATTTTTGACTTTTCAAGAAATGAATGCTTTTGGAACTTTTGCTATGCAATAATTTGATCTCTCAATTCTCACTTTTTGACACTCTTATTTTGGCCACTCATTTTTTTATTCACTCATATTTTAGATTGCCTCTATCAGAGTTTTGATCTTCCTAATGTTTTTGGCCAAGAAAGATAAGGGGTTGAGCACCACCTAAAGTTTTTGTAATCTGGTTGGACTTCTCTACTACTAGGGAAGAATTGGGAAGGTCTACTTGCAAGATTCCTTTGAACACTGTAGGTTTGAATACTGACTTTGTTTAGACCTAGCATCTTGACTCATTAAGATTGGGATTAGTGTAAAGATAAGAGCTAGGTTTCGATTAGAATCACTAGGAATGTAGGGGGATAATGGCAGTTGTGAAAAATGGGGATCTCTAGGTCCTGAAAGGATAACGTATATCTGGACAACATTAGACTCCTTACTAAAAGGAAAATAGTACAAGAGCAAGTCACAAACTGTAATGCAAGATGAATAGAATGATGCATAAATGCAAGAAACAAACTATTTTTTATATTTTTGATATTTTTAATTTTTTTGTATTTTTATGTTTTATGATTTTTTTGGTCTTTTAGACATAATATTTCTTAAGGTGAAAGGCATTGACTGTTTCACCAAATTCCTCTCCCTCTATTGTGCACAAGAGATAGGCACCATTTCCAATGTCTTCCTTGACCATATAAGGACCTTTCCAATCTTCTAAAAAATCTCTTTCATCTCCGTTTCTTTTTTTTCGTGCTTCCCCTTCTTAGGACAAGTTCTCCTACTTGGTAAGGTTTGTCATTTGAATCAATTGCTACCAACTCGATGGTTTCTCTTGGCATCATGAGATGCAATAAGTCTCGAAAAGCATGTTGATGAGAAGGAGTCCAATATAGAACCCCATCACAATTTAATAGCTCTGTTAATAGGTCAAACTATTCTTGCATGTAAACTTTTACATCAGGTCTCTCTTGGATTCTTTGCAAGAATTGGAATGATTCAAAAGGAGTTTGTGGCTCCCTCTGCTCATCGGGGGGAACAAAATTTATGCTTATCCTTCCATTGGGTTCTGGTCTCAGATCCATGGCATACCCAATATAACTTTTTGGCAGTTCAAAAATGACAGGGTCATCGATACCGACTATCGCTCTCATCTTCCATTCTCTATGGAAGATATATTCACTCTCTTCATCTTCATTGGGAAGTCTTTCAACCATTTTTATTTGTGCCTGATGTGCTTCCCATTCACCAATCTCATTTGACTGAACCAAGGAGGAGGTGGTTGGTTTTTCTTGTGGTTGTGATACCACAAACATCTTAGGCAGCATTCCTATAACATTGGTTGATTCATTATCGATAGAATGTGCTTACTCCATGGGCATTATTGGTTGATGTGAATCCTCTATTGGTGTGAGAGGTTCATATGATTCTATTTCTTCTGGTGTCTCAAGGACACGTGATACGATTAGTGGTGATAACGGTGTGTAACCTTCTGTCATGTCTTCGTCTACATCTAAGAAAGCATGTGGGTCTACATTTCTTAGATCTAATGTGGCGGTCTGAAAGATTAGTCCTTCTGTTCTATGAGGCTTCTACCCTATGCAAGGAAAGAATTTGTAGGCCTCTTGGAAATCTATCATGAGTATTTCTAGGGGGAATTGGAGTGGTCCATCCCATTCGATCAACTCCATGATTTCAATCATTTTTATTTGGAAACCATTTCCCTTTGCTTTGGTAGTGGCCCATTCTCTAAAGGTTTGATTTATGCGGTGTTTATGGTCTTTTATGGAGTTTCCATCCATTTGACGCATATTGACTAAGGTGTAGGATTCAGGATGGTTAACTTGTTGGTAAGGAGCTCATAGTCTATGGGAATACCTATGCGTTTGTTTGATGTATTTGATTTTAACATGCTAAAAGGTTCCGGATCTCCCTATGTGACATACACTTTCCCTAAGTGTAAAAAGTGGACTTCTTGAAATAGTGTAGATAGAACAACCTTCATCCTGTGTATCCATGGCCTCCCAAGGATCAATTTATATCTCGTATCCTTATCTATAACATAGAAAGTGGTTGGAATGGTTTTGGGTCCCAAAGTCACTAGAAGGGTAATCTTTCCTATGGTGGCTACTTTCATATTATCATATCCGCTTAGAGTGTCTCTTGAAGCGGTAATGTTGGTATGTCCATAGCCCATTCTCTCTAATATGGAGAAAGGAACTATTTTCACTGCAAATCCATCGTCAATTAATGTTCGTTTAATGCATGTATCATAGATCCATACTTTAAGATATAGTGCAGGGTCTCCTTTCTTTGTTAACTCTGCCCCATAGGGCATCTATTGTAAGTCGAAGAAGAACACAGGATCTTTAAGTTCTGAGTTTGGTGGGCTGAGATCGTAGTCCACATGGTTGATTTGTTCACTAGGCGGTGGCGTGATTTGGTCAAGATATTTTAGGCCTATTGCTTGTAGCAATGCAGAACGATGTGAGGGGGAGTTCCTAAGCAAGTCAATGAATGAAATGTGTGAATACGTTTTCTTTAAGTCTTCTATCAGCTCATAAGGTCCAATCAGAGTTGGCATCGACTCTACTACCGAAATGGTGCCTTCGTGTGCTTCTACTTGCTCATTTTCTTCCTCATGATCTTCCTCTTGTTCTTCATTATGCATAATCTCAACCAATCCCATCAACCTAGTTTCTCATTTTTCTCCTAGCTGTGGGGGGATTTCGGGGTTACTACTCTGAGCTGCTTTGTTTTGATTTGTCATTTCTGTATCCTTGTTTGCGGGGAACGGGTCCTAATAAATTCTCATGTTTGCATTTTTTGGCACTATCAGAGATTGATTTTGCCTTGTATCTTGGTTATCCAAGGTGACCTCCTATGGGTTAAAGAACATTTCTATAAACAGACGTTGTTGGACTTTCGGTAGTCTTGCTATGAACCTGTTATACTCTCTACAAGACTCTATGCTATGCCCCCTTGTTCTATGAAAAGAAAAAAATTGGTTGAACTCATAAGGGGGTCTTTCATATCTTCTATCATTTCCATTCTTGTTTCCATTCCGGTTCCAACCTTGATAGTTGTCTCAAGGGTAGTACCCGTTGTTTCTTGGTCAATCTATGGAATTTACATTAGGAGGATAGTAATCTCTCCCATTGTAGTCATCTTTCATCTTCTTGACTAGGGTTTCATCTATCACCCTGTCTGTGGTTGCACTCCTATTGTTTTTGAGGATTTTAACGACAGAGGCATTGTTTCTTATGTCTTCCTTTGTTAGCTTTCCGTTTGAACCATAAGCTTTTCTACTGCTATCAATGGTGGCTTGATCGATTCTTAAGGCGCTTTCTAATGCCTCTTCGTAGGACTTATATGGCAGTTTTTGAACATCTTCTCTCATGTCTTTGTTAAGGGCATGCAAGAAGAGGTTGCACAGTTCTCGATGATCCATGTTTGGAGCACTAGTTGAAGAATAGAGGACTTGCCTCCATTGAGTGACAAAATGTGCTACAAATTCGTTTGGCTCTTGTTTCATTGTGAGGAATTCTCTGATCCCTATCTTGACGAGTTTGCTCATGTCAAATGCCATGATAAACTCTCCGATGAGTTGTCTAAATGAATGGATTGAAGCTTATGGGAGATGATAGTACCAATCTAGAGTGATGCCTTCAAGCATTTTCAGGACGATCTTTGCTACATCCCCATCCCAAGGGAGGAGTTCTCTTATGGCCGTGGTGTAGGCTTTAATGTGTGAATTCAGATCTCCTTCTCCTTTGAACTTCAGGAGATCTGGTAATGGCCGAGGTAGTTGCACATTTCTTATATTTTGGTCTAGAGGCTCTTTCAGATTTTTGAGATATGTCCCTAAGAAGGCACTCTGAGATTGCGGGGTTGTTAAAAATAACCCTGTAGGTGGGTTTTGATAACCCACTGTTGGATTCGTTGGATTGTTCTGAATAGGAGGGTTCCCATTCAAACAAGTGTCATTACTAGCATGTCGTGAGTAGTAATTAAGGTAGGGGTGATTTTAAGATGCCCCCTGGTCCTGTTCATGAGACTTGAGTCTTCTTTCTGGAGCAACTTGCTCTACTTCCAGGATTCTAATTCTTTGCACTAGAGTTGCGATGAAATCTGCAAAAGTTGCAGCTCTAGGGGTTTCTTCATTTCTAGGATGTTCTCTACGAATTTTCTCGTGGTGAAAGGCTTCCTCACGTGCAGTGTTTTCTTTTTGTTCTTCTTGTAAGGCAATCCTCAGTACCTCTTGAGCATCTTTGGTTTCTTGTAGACGCCTTTCCAACCTTCTAACCTCTTCATCAAGGTGAGTATTCGATGTACTTGTGGAAGGTTGCTCAGGTCAATGTATTTCTAACCTCACCTTTCTTGCTTTATGCAGTGCATTTGGTATGGCCAGATTATTCTCCCAACTTGGGTTGTTGAACGATAGAGAGTGCCTAGATTCTCTTTGATCTTGCTCATAGTCAGAATCCTCGTAGTCATAACAGTTGGTGATTGGTACATCAAGTTGCGGTGGCACATACCTATCAAATGAGGGAGTTTCTGGTTCTCTTAAGGGAATGTTCCCTTGGTTTAAGTCAGGTTTCGTCATATTCGGGGGTGCCATAGACACCACAGAATAAATGGAACGGATGATGGCGTAAGCGATAGAAGCCAAAGCAGTGAAAGAGGCTATGAAGAATGGTGTGAAAATGTTGTGAAGTTTTTGTTAAATGTGTTTTGGGATTTTTGATATCGGAATGCAAACAACATAACCAAAAGGCTCTGCTCTTCAAGTTAGGTTCACTAAAATATGTACGCTCAAAATCATGACTCCGATTGCTTGGGGCTATTGGGTTGAATTTCGGCACACACACGGACCCTTTCGCTCCTTTCCACAGGGCGATCCGTCATGTCACTCTCTCTCACGTGGAATTATCCAGTCGAGAGGAGGAAAGACACGGCAGGGGTCTAGCTCGTTGGAGGGCTGGACTGCGCGGAGAGGGGTCGGCAAGTACTACAGCCTTTGTTGTTGTGTGCTTTGTTGTATGTTTCATTCGATTGTTGTTGTAGCTGAGATAACCCTATGACCCGAAGGGTCACTAGTTTCTCTTCTTCTATTTGGATTTCTAAGATTCCACCTCTGTGTAGGTAAATGAGTGTTCTCGTTGATGTCCTCTTGTCTTTATATGCATTGTAAGAGGTCTTGTATCTGTCATTGTCTAGTTTCTTCTAACACCAAGAGGACGAATGGGTCTCCTTGTGGTAAGACAAATGTTTGTTGTTGAGGTCCTAGATGGATCTCTTAGATCTTATCATGGATAGCCCTCACCCACTCTCCTCTCACTCCTAAGCACATTCATGAATCAGAAGAGAGGAAGTCGTGTGATTACTAACCTTAACCAGATCTAATTTTTGACCTAGCATTTTATTGAACTAGGGTTTGACTTGTGTTTTGACTTTGTTTGTACCTTGTACTGAAATCAAGGGTTTGTTTGGAATCATTTGAACCGTGTTTACCTCGTGATGGAATTGAGGGTTTGCAATGTTGTTTATTCTATCATTTCTATATGCATGCAAACTAAATGATATGCAAAATGTTCTTTTTGGTATTTTTTAGAGTATTTTGGAAATAAAAGTGCTTCTAATCTATGAAAGGGAAATATGCGTGCAATCCTATATGACTTTTCAAATGCAATGTTAACCTATGTTTTTTTGTGTTTTTGATATTTTGAATGCAATTTAATCTAAGAAAAGGGAAAATGCTTCTTCTAATAATGCAGATCTAGAAATATAAAAGCGATTAATCTAACATGCAAGATCTAACTATCAAGGAAAAAGCAATGTTTTACTGTTCCAAAGAGTAAATTTGATTATCTAATTACTATAAACTTGAAAGAAAACAATGAAGGAACCTGAGAGAAAAGAATATTCGTTGACTCCACCATCCTCAGCAATCCTTGTAATAGGCAACCTCGAATCCTTTTGTGGCAGCAGGTGATCCTCTTGACAACAAAATGACCCAAAGAAGCAAAAAGAAGCTTTGATGAAGCTTGTATGAGCTCGATGAAAGCTTGGATTGAGCACAATGGCATAGAATGAAGCAACGTGATGCTACTTGGTTGAACAAATAAAGCAAAAGGCACCTTCGTCATGTAAGAGCATTTGAATGCTAAGTTGGAGAGCAAAATTTGGCAAGAGTTGTGTGCACAATGAATTTGCCTCCCTTTGTGCTTGAGGGAGGGGGTATTTATAGGTTTAGAGGAAGGAATTGATTGAAGAGTTAACTCATTTGATTGATGAGTTAACAAGAATAGATTGGGGAGTTAACAAGGTTGATTTCCCAATGAACTCAGCTGATTAGAGAGTGATGAAGCAATGATAGCTTATCACTGAAGAGGAAATGGAGGAGAGGGAATGCATGAGATTGATTAGAGAGTTAATTTGAGATCAAATAGAGCTAATTATTCATGTGTGGGTGCATGAAATAGTTAACTCTATATCAAGGATCAAAAATCATGCAAACAGAAAGAAAAACGGGCTAAAATGGAGCAAAAACGAGAGGGAAACTCAAGTTTTTCCGTGGGTCCAAAAATGACAGGGTCACCCCTTTTACCAATAGGGTCGCCCCTGGGTGACCATGGGTTGCTCGGGGTGACCCTATTTCGCCCGAGGGAGATCCGGGCTGGACAGGGTCAGATGTAGAAAAACAGGCTGGAAGATGGTAGAAGAGAAGAAAAGGACAGGTTCTGCATCAAGAAATAGGCCAGTCATGTGGAAGAATTCAAATCTCCACTTGCGTTTGCAGGATCTCTAGGGGAGATCTAGAAATAATAGGGGGAGATTTGGATTGGTTGGTCAAAAATAAAAATTGTCGATGGGAGATGGATCGAGGGATCTCTAGAAGGCTTCTATGAGGTGCACTAGAGGAAAAATGAAGGAGAGAGGTGAAAACTCACCTACAAGACTCTCACAAGGCTTAGGATCAAGGTCGAAAGCCAAAAAATGCAAGTCAACAAGTGTCGCAACAAGTGTCAAAAAACATCACCAATGGGGAGAGAGGGAAATTGACAAGGAAGAAACAACACAAGACAAGAAAAGAGGACATGTCATCAAGAGGCCTATTGCCCAAAGGATTTATTTTCACACTTACATGTACGTGACAAGGATTTGAATCATCACAAGGGTCCTCGTGGGGGCAGTGCGTGATTTTTGTGCTTACAGATGCAGGGGCATTTTTTGTCACTCAGATCAAACCATCACAAACATGGCTAAAACCTCTGCCCAAGAAATAGGATAGGATAGGGGACGAATTTAAAACCTGGGACAACAATTTTGGGCCCAACAGAGCCTCCAAAAATTGGTTGGAAGCTCAAAAACGGGATTAGCAATAGACTCTACAACACCACCTACCTAAAGCTGCCCAAAGACCTCCATAAGCACCTCCACAGACAAGAAAACACACTAACTCAGCAACAGAGAAGAAAGCATGCCAAAAATTGTTGAGAAAAGCCTATATCGCACCATCGCGTGGCTGAGGAGGTGCAGACAAAGCACATATTAATGTTTATATCAAACCTTTCTCACCTCATTTTGCCAAATTAAAAATGAAAATACTTTTCTTATTTAAAAAATGCATTTTAGCAACTTTGGAAAATGACAACTGACCGATTTCTTCTCCCAGGGAAACGACGCCTATTCACTACGGGCAGATGGGATATCGGAAGGCCATAGAAATTTGCATGGGACCATTATTAATTATTTAGAGCAAACCCATTTCATCAAAATTCGCATCGCCGAATGATTTGAGGGACTTCCTTTGTAAACTGGCCTGCCGGATGAGTTCGCTGCAACTAAAATACATTAAAATGCCACATCATATAGTCTTTGATTTTGATGAAATTGGAATTGGAGATGTTTGAGGCCAAAAGGAGAAATGGGTCACCTTCAGAATTGCAAGATCTACAACTTTCTAGAACACCAAATCTAGCCCGATCGCAGTCAGAGAAGAATTAATTAACCCATCAAAACTCATCCTGGAGGCACGAAATTGAGCAGGCATGTTACCATATGTGCCAAAAAACTTCCTACCATACGGATTTGCAAGATGATTCCTAAGTTGCGAGATTTTAATCAGCAAAGGTGGGCTCCGAGGTAGATTGAGCAGCATGTTGACCTAGCCTCTGTCAATACATCGAAAGAAAATAGACACTTCAAATTTACAAAATTTGAAGGTACCAATAGGACTTAAGTGACTCATACTATTTCAGTTGTGCAAGTTCCCTGAATTGCAGCTCTGGATCCTTATTGTCAAACCTCTCTATAACCCTGTTTGTAAACTCATCGTATGTGGTGATCAAATTATGGCCCAAAGTGACCAACCCGTGGTACCACCACTCATGTGTTGCTTCATCTAGATGTATGGTAGCAAAGTTTAGTGCATCATCCTCTGGTATTGACTTAAGAGTCAAATAGTTGTCTAACTTATGAACCCATGCTTTAGCTGTCATTTTGCCACTACCATCAAAATGCTCCAAAGAGACCTTACTCAAGGCATATTGATAATCCCTGTTAGTACTTTGTGCCCTGCGATCTGTCCTACCACCATACATGCTCTCTGCCTCTTCTAATTCATATACTATTCCAAAGACAACATCTCCCTAATCTCAGGTGGAAAAGTCATATACTCTGCACGGTGCAACCTAACCTCCTCTACCATAGACATCGGTGCCTCATGCTCCTGAATAACTGTTGACTCCTCTTTGCATTGAAAGGTAGGCTATAGTGGCCTAAGAACTAATCCTAGGGTTGTCCTAGTGCTGCAACCACTACCCTAACCAACATGCCAGTGATTGTTAGCATTAGAACTGCTTGTCTCACCCTCATCTGCTACATGTGGTTGTGATGTTCAATTATCCTGATTCATTTTTGCTAACAACTGGGACATCATGTCTAATATAATATCAAATTTCCTCTCTGTTTTGGAGTTTGGGCTCTCCGCTTGTTCTATTCTTTTGTTTCTATCCGCCATATGTCTTGTAATGCTATCACTGTCACTGGATGAATTTATGTGCATACCCAAAATACTAGATATAGTTTCTCCTTTTGGAACATGTGGTGGCTACCACTAATGGGTATCTTTCATGTAGACTTATTTCCAAACACTCATGAACAATGTTCAACACAGGCTGGCAAGATACACCAGCTCTGCTACCACTATAATAATGCACCCCCTTATGGTTTTATGTGGTTTAGTTGAAACCTGGTGTGTTTTGGTGTTTTTGCATATAAGATAGAACTTGCATGCATATGTATTTTAGAAAATAACAAGAAATGGCAATACCCAGTTGCTTATATTAATTGGAAATGCAATATATCTCATTAATAAATAATACCCATGTAAAAGTTAATCAAATGGATTAAACAAATGACATACCCATTCGCTGTCATGAAAGTACAAGTATGGAAATGGATTGTAACAATAGATTGGAGTGTACAAACCCTTCCAAAACTTAAACAACTCGAAGTATTACATCACATAACAAATCAAAATGGGCATAGAGGTTTTGACACCTCCCTTGGTAGCCTGGACAGCTCCAAAACACAATGATGGCCCTTCAAAACTAATCTGCGTCCCTCTATGGCAATGTTGTACGGCCTGTAGATGAGGAACAACAACAAATGGTATCATAAATGCTTCCAAACACTATTGTAAACTTTGTATTGAGTGTGCAGAAGACCCACGCCCAGCTGAGTAAGAAACTCCAACACAAGCTCCTCCTCAAAACACTATATCATCTTCTATATGGTACAACCCTGCTTGGGGAAGGTACAACCTGTTTAAGTAGCATAACCATAGCAAATAATCTCCAAATCTCTGTCTAAATCTTGCAATCCATCCTCGGATATTATCCAACAATTACCATGTCAATAAACTCAAGATATCTCAATGAAAATCGCTCTGCAACAAGTATGCAATCAACCCTTGAAGAACAAATGTAACCTCTAAAGTAAGATCACCACAAACACCCTAGATATGTCTTTCAACCCCGCAGGTGCTCAAACTAGTGAAGGATTTTGTCTCCACGGGTTGCTGGTTCAAACCCTTGGCACAGCTAGAGAACAAAACTCATTTCAAGAAAATATGCAATGGTGAATGAAGAATGACTTCACTTTTTTCTTTTATTCCTCCTTTACCTCCAAACACCGCTTTTGGGGGTATTTTAATATTTTAATGTTACTTTTCCTTATTCCTTGGGTGCCCACAACATAAAAGACATGACTTTATTCATATTAATATTCATTAAGTCCCCATATAAATAAAGTCACTTTATTAAAAGATACATAAAGTTATATATTTAATTTAACTTAGATATATCGATTAATAAATAATAATCCAAACGGTCTCTACAGGTGAGTTCCGTAGTGCCGTTGAGTTAGCCAATAGAATAAAGACTAATTTCAAGATCGTTGCACCAACTCACACTGAGTCCCATGAGCCCCTGCTAAAAATAGTAAGTTTGGCCAAATGGCCCAAACTCACTCCAGAAAGTGCCAGATAGAACATTCCACCAAAAGAAGTCCAAGTCATCCCTCTAGAAAGTTGACTAAGCCTCAAAGAACCAAGTCACCGTGGGTCCCCTAACCACCCCTTGTTAGCCTACGGGAACCTTGAGTAGTAGATTAACCTTACGTGTTGTGCTGGCCTAGGAAGGGGACATTACATTTTCAATGGATTTTTTCTTGCCATAGGAGCATTTTTTGTGTCAATTTTGTTGATGATAATTGATTTACATTTTCAACTTGATAGAAAGTTAGGTCATTCAGTATGTGCCTCAACTTAGTTTTGGGTTATTCATGGGCACAATCAACTTGGGTTATCTAGTTTAGGTCACATGGTGTAGCTACCAAACTTTTGGACTACTCATAGGTGCCATCAACTTGGCTTCTCCAATTTTCACTTACAGAAGTGACAAAGATAGAAGTTGAACAACCTTCTTTTGCAAAATTCATCACTTAGAATAGAAAATGGTGTTGAAAAAATCACAACAAATGGATGCGGTATTCTCTCAAAATGGGATATAGCATCATGGATAGTTGACTCAACTTGAGAAACACAAACTCATGTATTTTCCAAGTTAATATATTGGCTCTTGAAAATTCTAAAATTGTAGAAGGGAATCACTTAGGCAAAACCTTTTGTAGAACATTGTAGCTTCATATCAATAAAAAGAGGCGCCATAAACAAATTGCCCAATTGGCAACACAAATAATGGTTTTACCACTATCCCTATGGATTAAGGTGGGGATGCAACAATAATTATGTAATCCTAGGAGTAGTAGGATAATATTTTATATTTTTATATTTCCTAGCTACACTAGAAGTTGAATAGGCATCTAGAAGATAAACTGAACAATCTTTTTCATATTGTTAAATATGTACATTTTGACTAAATGATTGCACTAATGGATGAATGTTATGAACTTCATTGAATATTGTCCCATACATTATATTTGTCAATCTTTTTGCATTTCATTCCTCGGATTGAATTTTTGTTTGCTTTGTTTTTGCATGAACGCTTCTTCCATTTTATGTCTACAAGCTCTATAATATTCATATAGCCTTTCTTAGCTCCTTCTTATAGTCTAGAATCCTCTATTACTTCCTCTATCCCTTTGGCATATTTTAGTGACTTTATTTCCCCAAATCTTCCATACAAAACATATAACACACTTTAGAAATTCCCATAGATTTTACAATTTTTAGAGCATATTGCTTATTTTCCTAACATAGAGCACCCTGGCTAAGCTCACACACATCCAAGCTTCTTTTGACTACAATAGGATTGAAATAAACCAAACAAGCGCTTGGCTAAGGCACGTTCTCAAACAGTCCCAACAATTTCTCATGTCCTAGATATGCAAATTCGAGTTTGTTCTCCAAATAGATACATCAAATTCTAGATCAACAAGCACAACAAGAACCTACAAATTGTTAATTCATTTGGTTAGCTACCATGATCATATAGTTTCTAGTACAATCTAGATTCCACTAGAATTATTCCAACACTAATCTATTATATTTTTCTCTACATTCTAAACACTTTCTATTTTAGTACATGGATGCTACCACAACTTTGACACAACATATGCATGTCCTATTTACACAACTCTAGTGAACTTTTGGACTAAACTTCAAATCACAGATGCCCTTCTCACTTTTCTTTTTCATTTCTATAGCATATCTAGTTCGTTTGTATAAAACCCTACTCTTTGTATTAAATTGATTGAAGTAAATATGTTAGTTTAATTAATGCACTATAGGGTAGGTTTAAAACATCCCCTACACACTATACGCATCAATTTCAAAAGTATTTACCACTAAAATTGAATTCAAACCTCCCAAGAATCTTTAAATCTATATTGATACAATCTTTGACACAATGTCTGATGAAACATGTGACATTGATTTCCCACTAGTCCAAAATTCAAACTTTTTGCCAAAAATGTTAATGGTGTGCTAACACAATCCATGTTATTAATAGTTATGCAAAGCTTGATGCAAAATTTATTGACACAAACTAAGATATCTACTAAAATTTTGACACAAGGTTTGGCACAAATTAACAAACAAATATGTTGTGACATGTTGCGATTTTTTTGCCCAATTCTAGTGCCATTCTAGTGCAATCCCTAATGCTAAATGCAAGAAATAAAATGCACATTTTTTTGTATTCCTTTAAAAGACCCTTCAGAACTAACCAACTAATTTTATAGCTTAACATTCATCATTCAATGTTGAATTTTCAAGTCTTAATCCTCCTCATTGAGTACATATATCTTCAAGATTGCATGAGGATTCAATTATGTTTCTTGAATATTCTCCTTTTAATTTTCAAATTATTTGGGTTGTTAATTTCTCTCCAACAATTCTTGTGCCATGAACTCTTTCTTGTTCAATATCTTACTCAAAACTTTTAATATATTATGTTACTATTTCAATGACAAATATTGAGATTCAACTTACATGTGCTAGTTTTGTTGTATACTACAAATAGATGCAATCCCATCTACATCTCTCTTGTTTATTTTAAACTATTAATAACTCAAATACATGTCCACCCTACCAAAAATTAGATTTAAATACATATGTTATTACACAAGATAACATATACAAGACACCTTGCCCCAAGCCGTTGCGATGAACGCTGAGCGGGTTTTGAATTGCGATGGGTGGGAGACTGTGCAGGTGCCGCTCAAGGAGCCCATGCCATAGGAGGGTTAGCCTGGTGCTCGTGTGAATGCTTAGACTTCCTCTGAGGACACACAGGGTGTGGCCGCCCCGGGTGTGCCTGCGAGTGGGAACGTGCTTGCTGTGAATAGGAAGGGGAATGTTCCAGTGAACACTAGTTTAAGGGATCCCTCTCATGTGGATCCAGAAATTGGCTCTAGTTTGTGTGACTGCAGTCCTTTAGTTAGGGATGATGCTAATGGGAGGTCTATTGCAGGGCTTCGATCTCCTGGGGGCCCTCGGAAGTCCTTCTCTTCCGCTGTGACTAGTACTAGTGCTTGGACCTGCTCACCCCAGCATGGTTCTTGGCCTATCCCTTGTGCCCAGGAGTCTCTTGTTGTGGTGTGTGGCTCGGAGGTCATAGAAAATGAGGAATTCTATCGCAATAGAGGTGTGATTTACATATTCAATGGTTTTTGGCCCTTTCTGCCCAATCTCCACAATTAGGTCATGGAGTCTTGGAAGCCACTTGTTGAAGGTAAGATTGAGTTGTTTCCCTGTACAAGAGGATTCTTTATTGTGACTTTTGCTTCTTTGGAGCAGCGGAACTTAGTGCTCAATGGCAGGGTTTGTTTGTGGGGTGAGCATTCCCTTTCCATCAAGCCCTGAACTCTATCCTTCAATCCCTTCACTGAGCTGCTCAACATCAGACCTATTTGGGTCTATCTCCCAAATCTCCCTCTCCAGTTTTGGGAGGATTCTTGTTACGAGGGCATCGGCAATGTTATTGGTCATTTCCTTAAGGTTGATTCTACTACCTCTTTCATGGGACATTCCACGGTAGCTCGCATCCTTGTGGATATTGACATATCCAAACCTCTTCATGGAGATGTGGTTTTGTTGGTAGGGGAAAGGCCTTGGAAACAACTAGTAGATTATGAGGGTATCCAATTTAGATGCAGAAGATGTTTTGCTACCGGTCATTTGGCCTTTGGTTGTCCTCTCTTGTGCTGCAAGGGAGCTGCAACTTGGTGGAAGGATGCTCTCCAGGATCACTTGACTATCAGTGCTTCCCAAGAGGATTGCTCTTCTCAGGAGGATGAGTCCATTGAGGAGGGTGAGATTGGGGCTATCCCTGAGGGGGTGGTGATGGAGGCTACTATGATTCCCTCGCATTCTTTGGACTCTTCTTATCAATTATCTGCACACTTGTTGATTCCTCCAACTCCTGGCATGACTACTTCTTCTGTTCCGGCTTCTTCTTCTTCAGTTTTGCCTTCATCAGGCTCGGATTCTTCGCTTACAGATTCTTTGGCTTTGGTGTCTGATGTGGTTCACCATGAGTCCTCTTAGTTTGGGGTTTTGGGGGAGGTTCCCCTCTCTATCCACACTCTGTTGGTTCTGACGCTGAGCCCTCCTGGACGGTGGTTCAGCGTAAGAAGAAAGGTCTCCCTCGTTTTGTGGTTGAATTACACCCTAGAGTCAAGGGAGTTAGATTTTCTAGGTCAGAATCTAGTGTTGTGTAGTTCCTTGTTGTTGGTTGTTCCCATTAGGCTGCTGGGCTTGTGTTGTCGTTTCTTGCAGCTTGGCTACGGTTGTGTTGTTTTGTCTTCCCTATTTTTCTGCCCTAGGGGCCTTGTTTGTAAAAGGTTCAACCCCTTGTAAGCTGCTTACCATAATCAAAAACATATACAAGATATTTACAACTACAATTAAAATCCAAGTATATATCAATAAAATATATGTAACTTTGCAAAAACAATGTCTCTTATCATAATGCATAAGATATATTTATCTAGATGTACAATCAATCGAATGTCACTACACAACATTGAAAATATAGAGTGTAATGAACAATACAACAAACACATTCACATGAAATAACTTAGATTTAAAATGAACAAAGAAAGGTAGAGATAAAGAAAATTCCCTCTAATCATAAAACTACAATGATTTACAATTTGATCGCTAGACTTTTTAAGGCCATTTTAAAATTTTATTTAAAAAGTCAATATTTTGATGGCAACAAACTAAGAGTAAGAATTAAGATTGACTTGAAAAATCAACATTTTACATTCGATCATACTCATGCATAAGACTATCACCAAGTAATATTATAATAATAAAGATCATTGGTTACTTATTTTCAAGAAACCTTTTAACATCATTCAAACTATATGGTAGAAATAACAATTATTTCTATAATCTTAGAATGGCAATTTATGTAACAGAGGAATTTGTATATTCTAAACTCAAAACTAACCCAAGTAGGTAATAGGAAATTTATAACAAATTCAAGCAAGGTTTCCTTGTATACCTAACAATTGAACCACTATATTACTAGTGAGAATAATCATCATACATTCTACCTCTTGTAAACTTAGAAAAGTAATTAAGAATTCATTTTTTTTCAATGAATCTACTATGCTACTAAATGCTGATAAACCTAAGATCATAATAATAAAATATTGAAACCCAATGTTTCACAGCGTGAGGAGAGAAGAAAAGGCACATAGATACCTGGCACCATGGATTTTCCTGGCGAATCAACGAAATTTCAGAAGGAAATGATGGGATCAGAACCATGCAAAATTTGGAGGAGAGCGCAACTTTTTCGAAGGAGGGAATCGATGGAAAAGGGAGACATAGGAAATCTTCAAGGGTGTGGACAACAAAGGAATGGATTTTTCCAGCATATCATAGGGATCAGGATCCTCACGAACCTAGAAATGGTGGGAGAAGAGCAACAAAGGAGAGGTGAAGGAGAAAGAGGACATCGAACCAAATTTTCCCAAACATGCGACATGGGCGAATCGAATAGTACCAATCAACCCTAAGGTTGAAGGAAAAATCGTAAATATCAAGAACAAGATTCTAGAGGAGTCATTAAGGGATCTAATGGAGAGGACCTTTTTCTTGAAATGGACAGACCTTTGGCTGGCCTGGGACAAGATTAAAGCTTGGTGCTTAACTAACTAGGGAGAATCTGTAATTTTGAGGAACCTACCGAAAGGGTCTTTCCTTGTCACCTGCAAGAACAAGGAGATTAGAAAAAGCATTTTGAGCAAAACCCTTGGATGATGGATGGAGTGGGTTTCTAAATTAAAGAGTGGGAACCAAATTTTGATCCCACCATTCACACGGTGACTAAAACTCCAAGGTGGATTAGACTATATAATTTGCCCTCGGAACATTGGACATTGCAAATACTGAAAAAATCAAAGATTGCCTAGGGTCTTTTTTGGAGTTAGATGAACTAACGAAGAAAGGAGATACATGCACTTATGTGTGAATCTATGTGAATATAAACATATCATAACAACTATTGGAATCCCTTAACATCATTTCAGAAAATGGGATATGGATTCATAAGATAGAACTAGAGGGCCCATCGGTAGAAAGGAATGAATCACAACCCAAGGAAGTAACCAATGAAGAGGAGAATACTGGATAGAAGGAAGTTGATCTCCCTAAGGAAGGAGGATAGGGAGAACAGAAGATGAACAAAAATGCTCTGATAAAAGATATAAGGAGTCAGAGGAAATAAGGAAGATAAAGGAGAGGTTGGAAACATAGGAAATTAGGAAGGTAGAGGAGGCAGAGAATTGGTTAGAAGAAGAGGATAGTTCCCAATCCAAGCAAGGTAGAGTGGAAAGTGTGGATATTGACAAATACAACAATTATGAATTGGCCCTAGAGCTCTTTGGATTGGCCGATAAGAAGAAGGGTGAAGCAGTGGAGATAATAGAAGAGAATAATGTTGTATTAGGGGAAGAACATCAGGTGGCTCTCCAAGGGTTTGGAGCATTAAATTTGGGAGAAGAAAGAAGTAAAGAAACTTTACCAAGCATGGTGGAAGTAGAAGAATTAGCCCCTAAAAACATAGCAGATGAAGGTTTGCAGGAGGACCAAACCTTGGAGAAAGGGGAAATTCACTGTTTGGAGAAAAGAGGAATCTCACAAATGGAAACCACAATGGATGCCCCCCAATGTGGAGAACTAAAGAAGAAAGGGAGGAAGCCGAATAGTGTTAAACTGGCAAAAGGAGATGCAAAGAGGCAAATGAAGATAACCCAAATGATGCTAAGTTATGGGAAGGGAATAACCCTTCCCAAGGAGCAGTGAAGATCTCTTCATGGAATGTTAGGGGTGTAAATGCCCTTAACAAAAGGCGTCTAGTCAAGCGCCAATGGGAGATTTCAAATTCGAGCATCTTTTTATTACAGGAAACGAAGTTAAGTGACAAGGATATAGTTTTTTTCAAGAATGGATTGAAAGGATGGGATGGTTTGTTTGGTGAGGCCGAAGGTGCTTTAGGAGGTATTACAATTTTGTGGAGGAAAAATTCGGTCTTTGTGGAGTTGTTGAGAGAAAGAAAGCATTAGATGGTCTGTAAGGTGAATCTTTTTGGTTCAAATGTGCAATTTGATCTGGTTAATGTAATGGACCTAACTCAATTCCTCTCAAAAAAAGAATCTAGAGTGAATTGGATCAAATACTTCTTGGTCTTTTAGGATAATTCTATTTCTTATGTGGAGATTTCAATGCAATCATGAAGGCAATAGACAAATTGGGAGGTGTGTAAAAAGAAAGCTAGTCACAAGGGATTTCACTAACTTTGTGATTAGAACCCATCTAATGGATATCCCATTGGAGAACGGTCATTTTACTTGGACAAATCAAAGACTGGGGTTCAGTAACATAGCAGAAAGATTAGATAGATTCTTGTGGCATGGAGATTAGGGGAGGTTTGGAAAGGTTTGTAAATATTTCATCACTACAGTGTCGAGATCGGATCACTATCCAATTCAACTTTAGATTTTGGAAGATAGGCTGCTAGAGAGATGTTTGTTCAAATTTGAAAACATGTGGATGCAAGATCCTGGTTTTTTGACAAATATTGAATCATGGTGGAAGGAAGAGGGACAAAAGGGAACAAAAATGTTCACCTTCTTCATGAAACTAAAAAGGATAAAGGAGAAACGGAATATCTGGAATAAAGAACACTTTGGAGATATTTTTAAAGAAAAAGCAAACATAGAACTACAATTAAGTGCACTCAATGAGGTAGTGTTCGAGAAAGGGATGAATCAAAAAATGTTTTGTGTAGAAAAATATTTGCTGCATAGACACGCAGAGGTTTTGGTGGAGGAGACTTTTTGGTGACAAAAATCAAGAGAGTTATGGCTGAAGGAGGGTGATCGGAACACAAAATTCTTTCACAATTCAACCAGAGCCTGAAGACAATGGAACCGAATCACAAAACTCAATTTAGAGAATGGAAGCATTTGCAAAGATTAGAAGGTAATCAAAGAAGGGGTTAAATTCTTTGAAAATTTGTTAAATAACAGAGGAGGATCAGACGCGGTAAACCAAAAGAAAATATTGAATTGCATCCCAAAGATGGTCAAAGAAGAACATAACATATCATCAAATAAGCCTTTCACAGAGGAGGAGGTGAAGGTGGTTGTAATGCATTTGCACCTGGATAAGGCACTAGGCCCAGATGGATTTCCAGCAAGCTTTTACCACAAGTGTTGGCACCTAATAGGGAAAGAAGTTTGGGAGGCAATAGAGGAATCTAGGAGGAAAAGGAGATTGCTTAGAGATTTAAATAATACATATACAATGCTAATCCCCAAGAAGGAGCAAGTGATGTCCTTTGAAGATTATAGACCCATGTCTCTTTGTAATATGATCTACAAAATTTTTGCCAAAGCAATACCAAATAGATTAAAGTTGTTTGTGACAGAAATCATTGCAGAAGAATAGAGCAAATTCATCCCAGCAAGATCAATTCTAAATGGTATAATAATAGCGCAGGAAACTATCCACTCACTACTAACCTCTCGAAATAGTGGAATGATGGTTAAGTTGGATATCAAGAGAGCCTATGATCGAGTGAACTAGAGATTCCTCTTCAAGGTAATGGAGGCTTATGGTTTCAATAAAGACTGGTTGGATTGGATTTTTAGTTTTGTTGCTAGCCCTAGATTTTCAATTTTAATTAATGGTAGTCTACAAGGATTTTTTGAAGCCTCGAGAATTGCGCCAAGGGGATCCTATATTGCCTTATCTTTTCATTATAATGGTGGATGCAATGAGAAGGTATATTAATTGGGCTGCTAATACTAGAGAGTGGGAAGGTTTGAAAATAACAAGGAATGTAGATCCGTTGACACATCAAGAATTTGCTAACGACACCATATTGTATGGAGTAGCAAAAAGAAAAGAAGCAAGAAGTATAAAGAACATATTGGATACTTACTCGCGGGCATCGAGACAATGGGTCAATACGCTAAAGTTTGAAATTTTCTTGTTCCCAACCAACCCAAATAAACAAAGGGAGATATTAAGGATTATGAATTTCAAAAAAGGTTCCTTCCCAAGTAAGTATTTGGGTTTTTCTTTGTTTGATGGGAGTAATCAGTCAAAATTGTGGACACCTCTCTTGGAACAGATCTCCAAAAAAATGTCATCCTGGAAAGGGAGATGGTTGTCTTGGCCAGGACGAACTATAATGTCGAAGGTTGTCATTTCAGGGATCCCCATCTTCCTTCTCTCCTGCCTAAAATTGCTAGGAACAATAAGCAACAAAATTGATCAGAAAATGAGAACATTCTTTTGGAAGGGATCGTCAAAAGATAGAAAAATTCCACTCATAGCATGGGACAATA
Organism: Cunninghamia lanceolata; assembly: GCA_027924645.1. NCBI lineage: Eukaryota > Viridiplantae > Streptophyta > Pinopsida > Cupressales > Cupressaceae > Cunninghamia > Cunninghamia lanceolata. Next base: position 14,386,875 of record BSBN01000040.1, read on the forward strand.
TTTGCAAACCAAAGGTGGCAGGAGGTGTAGGCTTGAGGAATCAGTTAGTGCAAAATAAGGCGCTTGGGGTGAAGTTGTTATGGGCTATGTATGCAAAGCTAGAGTTCAAGTGGGTGAAGATTTTAAAAAACAAATACATGGATAGGCTTGAGGATGACAAAATTTTCACTATGGCAAATCCAATGAAGAGTTCTAAACTATGGAATTTTTTTATGACCTGCAGATGGATCATAACAGATCACTTGACCTAAGAGATTGGAGATGGCAAAATGACTTCCTTTTGGGAAGACTCGTGGTCGGGTCATCTGATTATTGGCGATGAATGCCCAGTAGCAAGACAAATTCTAACAAAATTTTGGGGATCTAAGGTGGCTGATTACGCAAAAGAAAGAAATTCTAATGGGATGGTGTAAGAGACCTTCTTATATATGATTGAAAATATAATCAATTTTAGATAAGATTTCTTGCACAAAACAATACCAAACATCAACACAAATCACAAAATATGGAAGCCATCAATCCTCTTGCATTCATATTGATTCGACATGGAATTGCATCACAAAATACACTGCTGATATAAGATTTCAGTCACTATATCAGTCATATCGGACCTAATATAATTATGAAAATGTGGACAATTAATGGACCAAATGCCTTATACAACATATAGGATCATCAACAAACAATAGCAAATTGTCCTCAAGTCTGAAAGTGATCAAAACAGCCCCGTAAGTACAAATATAGTTGACTGATATAAAAATTCAGTTGGCTGCCATGACTGTTGTAGGTGTATATTTCAATCAGCTCATGCAAAATGTTTTTGAATGTCACTATAATCCACTCCTAAACCAAGCGATGGATTCCTGATGCAACTTGTAACTCTTAGAATCTTTGTAGACTTGTCCAATATGCTCAAAAAGCCCTAAAACAATATCAATACCTCGCTGTCATAAAAATCAGAACCTTGCAAATCATATAAACTTCACTCCAATGACATCATAGGCCCTAAAACTACCTTGATAGTGCTTCCAATGGATCAAGGGCTTCAATATGATATCCAGTATGCTTCAGTAACTCCTCTAAACCTGCAAATTCAAGCTCAATGGTGAACATTCACACAATATCACCTCACATATAGTATGGGGTCATCTCCATACAAACACAAGGGGTCATCTCCTTGCAAAAAGACATGAAAGTTAGAATCTTTAGTCAAAACAAATAGAATAAGAAACTTAACAATGCATCAATAGTTGCAAATTGAAGTTCAAGTCCTCTATTTAACCTCTCCAAGCATGGATGTCCCTCTTCTTTGACATTTTAGAATGTAGCTTGAGTTCCACCAATGATGAGCAATGAACTTGAACAAAATTAAATGAATTACATCTAGAGCATACTCATTTAAAATCAATCTTTAATTGTTTTAAATGAAAGATATTTATTCTATAAGGATCAATCCTCTAGCTTGGGCGATTGAATGCTTGCATTGAATTTTGTTTTGACAAACATTTAAAATCTTCTCTTCTCTTGGACGACTAAAGCAAATCATTTATTCCTTCTTCTAAACCCATCGCTCCATAACTACCTCAAGACGAATGCATTGAATGATGACGTTGGGCAATTAATATTATGATCTTACATTTAAAATGATTCTTCTTTACCTTGGCCGCCGATCCTTTGCATAGGCGATTGCATTGAATTTCCTTACAATTGTTTTTAAATGCCTTTGACTTGGCAAATGCTCCAACCATTGGCTCCATCCTTGGGCGAATGACTCTCCACATAGCGTCAATCCTATTCCTTGGCACATGATCCAATGGAATCACCACTTCATAATGCCAATTGAATCTTCTTGTAATTCCATCTACAATGCCAATCGATCCATATGATGACCGTTGGGTTTAGCTTGGACCTATTTCCTCATGGGGCGAACCTCCTTATTCCACACAAACTCTATAAAAATAGCTTAAAGAAAATGCAATTAAAGATTTCATTTTCTCTTTATTCCATCTAACACATCAAATCAAAATGATTGAAAATACAATTTCAATATTGCATTTTCCAAATAACATACTAGTTGAGCCAACTTTCTGGTTCTCCATGTATAGAAACAAACTCAAACTAGCAAATATATCTTAGCTCAAAATGGGGACATTACAAGTCCTCCCTCCCCAAGATTGCTTGTCCCAAGCAATCAGGAGTGTCAAATGAACATCAATGAATACCAGGATCCCAAATCCATCTAACTTGTCCATACAAACTCAGACATACCATCTCAATGATGTTGATGAAAGAGATCCTGGGACCGCTTCCACTTCCACATAATACATCCATACTCAATCTCCAATGACAAATCCATTCCATGAAGTAGTCAATCAACTCAAAATTGAAGATGCCAATGTCAAACAATTAGCCAGCATAGCTGAAAACCTTTATACCGCTGGATAGTATCATGAACAGATGGAGGATGCTAAACACAAATGTATCCATTCTTGTTGTGCTAAAACTGAAATCACATACTTCACTACTCAATAATGAAGAATAACTATCCACATGTGCCAATGAGAGAGCTTCATCAAAATGATGTTGTGTCTCTTCAAGAGTAGGTCGATCCTCTCCAATGGAAAACAAAGTACCTTGCAATTCTTCATTTTCATTGTCACACATATGCATGTTATAAATGGCTGGCCCATGATGATCAAATAAAGTTGATTGCCTCATTGCTTTTATCATTACAAGATGTTTAGCTTGACCAACAAGAAGCTTAGCTTTTCTTGCTCTCTTTAACCACATGTCAAACATTTCTTGCGTCTTTTCCACATCTTCATAGGTCTGATATACAAAATCAGATTGTATAGTTCCCTTTTGTTCAACAAAACTACCATTTTCAACACTCCAATTTTGTATGCCATCATTAGTAGATCATGAATAACTATCCTCCAAAGGTGTTAGCATGTCAAACTCATGAAAATGCAAAGCCATAGGATTGTTGTCCTCAAACAAATTAGATATGATGTCATGCCAATCCATATCAAAAATCAAATGCTTACCAACAAATACCGGTTCCATACACTTCTCTTCACATGCATCATATATGTCCTTATGAACTAAATCATGACCTATAGCAATCATGGATTTGGCTGTCATTTGATGAGGTAAAGTGTACTTGAGGGCGCCCATAACAATTTGCTTCCCATCAAATAGGAAACTCAACTCCATAGCTTGTAAGTCTTGAGTGATCCTTTGTAGTGAGTGTAGCCATTGCATACCAAGTACAATCTCATTGTCCTTCAAATCAAGTACATAGAAGTCATCAGAAAGAGTATACTCACCAAATATAACACTAAGCTTGCTCACCTTTTTCTTACAAGAAATAGTGAGTCCTCCCGCTATAAACACATCAAAGCCCTCAAAGCCATCACAAAGCAATCCTCTTTTGTTGACCAAACTCTCGTCAATGAAATTATGTGAAGCTCCACTATCAAGAACTGCCAAAACTTTGCAACCGAACAAATTACCTTCAAAGATGAATGGGTTGTACCTTGAAGCACCTAAAAGATATGCAATCCTAGAACTTTTGTTATCATCACTTGTAAGTTCTAGTGTTGGTTGTCCATCATCATCATCCTCATCAAGTACCTCTATGTAGTGTACCTTGCCTTTGCCAAGGCACCTATGACGAATCTCCCAAGGTTGCTTGCAATCAAAGCATAGCTTCTCCTTCTCAACTCATCTCTTTCTTCATAACTCATCTTTGATGTAGTACCTTTGTCATTTCTTTTGGGAGTGGGCTGCTCTTGGAATTTCTGGTTTGCAACTTCATCTTTGAAGCTCTTCTTTTGAGGTGTATATGTGATAACCAAATCAAGTTCAAGATCAATAGCCTCATCAAGTGTGCTTGGTCTATGAACCTTCACCAAACCTCTAATCCTATCATTCAATCCTTCAACAAACAACATTGTGATTCTTCTATCGAACATGTCAGGTACCATGACTGCAATCTTTTGAAATTCATTCACATAGGCATCCACTCTTCCACTTTGCTTCAACTGTGCAAGTTCACGATAGTAGACCTCTATATCTTTTCTATCAAACCTATTAATGAGTTTTTGAACAAACTCATCATATGAAGTAATTTTGTTGTGATGTTGAGACACAAGACCATAATGCCACCATTCATAAGCCAAACCCTCCAAATGCATAGTAGCAAAGTGTATAGTCTTTTCTTCACTCATGGGCTTGAGTGAGAAAAGTATCCAATTTATTTACCCATGCTCTAGCACTCATCTTGCCACTGCCATCAAAACTAGGAAGAGGAATCTTTTCTATTGCATCCTTGTACTCTCTTGGTTGTGTTGGTCTTGCTCTTCTTTGTCTTTGTTGATACCCACGTCCTCTTTGTTTTTGTTGCTTATGGTTTATGAAATTGTTGAGGCTTATTCTATCACGAACACGATCAGGAAGTGCACCATATTCATCAATCCAAGCTTCCCAATCATCACCTACTTCCTCTTCATACTCCAATTCTTCTTCAATTACCTCTTCATCTCTAGGAAGAAAGGTAGGCTGCATAGGTCTCTCCATTGTTCGTGCACGTGTTCTCGTTGTTCTTTGTGATCCTGCAATACTACCATCATCATCCTGATTAGCCCTGTTGTTGTTATTCCTATTACCTGTCAAAATATGGCATAGCCTATCAATGCTTCTTTGAATGTGTACATTTGTTTCATGTGTTTGTTGTATAGTTGCATTTGTTTGTTGCTGACCATCTGCCATTCTCCTTTGATTATCAATTAACTCTCTAAGAACTGGATCCATTTCATCATGTGGATTAGGTCTCCTTCTATCACCCATTGTTTTAGTTCTTCTTCTATAATGATGTGGTAAAAGATCAATGAAACTCATCACCCATAGGTTGGCAGGAATATGGCTCTGATACCACTGTAAGAGACCTTATATATGACTCAAAATATAATCAATTTTAGATAAGATTTCTTGCACAAAACAATACCAAACATCAACGCAAATCACAAAATATGGAAGCCATCAATCCTCTTGCATTCATATTGATTCAACATGGAATTGCATTACAAAATACACTGCTGATATAAGATTTCAGTCATTGTATCAGTGATATCAAACCTGATATGATTATGAAAATGTGGACAATTAATGGACCAAATGCCTTATACAACATATATGATCATCAACAAACAATCGCAAATTGTCCTCAAGTCTAAAAATGATCAAAACAGCCCTGGAAGTACGAATATAGTTGACTGATATAAAAATTCAGTTGGCTGCCATGACTGTTGTAGGTGTATATTTCAATCAGCTCATGCAAAATGTCTTTAAATGTCACTATAATCCACTCCTAAACCAAGCGATGGATTCCTTATGCAACTTGTAACTCATAGAATCTTTGTAGACTTGTCCAATATGCTCAAAAAGCCCTGAAACAATATCAATACCTCGCTGTCATAAAAATCAGAACCCTGCAAATCATATAAACTTCACTCCAATGATATCATAGGCCCTAAAACTACCTTGATAGTGCTTCCAATGGATCAAGGGCTTCAATATGATATCAAGTATGCTTCAATAACTCCTCTAAACCTGCAAATTTAAGCTCAACGGTGAACATTCACACAGTATCACCTCACATATAGTATGGGGTCATCTCCATACAAACACAAGGGGTCATCTTCTTGCAAAAAGACATAAAAATCAAAATTTTTAGTCAAAACAAATAGAATAAGAAACATACCAATGCATCAATAGTTGCAAATTGAAGTTCAAGTCCTTTATTTAACCTCTCCAAGCATGGACGTCCCTCTTCTTTGGCATTTTGGAATGTAGCTTGAGTTCCACCAATGATGAGCAATGAACTTGAACAAAATTAAATGAAATACATCTAGAGCATACTCATTTAAAATCAATTTTTAATTGTTTTAAATGAAAGATATCTATTCTATATGGATCAATCCTCTAGCTTGGGCGATTGAATGTTTGCATTGAATTTTGTTTTGACAAACATTTAAAATCTTCTCTTCTCTTGGACAGCTGAAGCAAATCATTTATTTTCCTTCTTCTAAACCCATCGCTCCATAACTACCTCAAGGCGAATGCATTGAATGATGACGTTGGGCAATTAATATTATGATCTTGCATTTAAAATGATTCTTCTTTACCTTGGCCGCCGATCCTTTGCATAGGTGATTGCATTGAATTTCCTTACAATTGTTTTTAAATGCCTTTGACTTGGAGAATGCTCCAACCGTTGGCTCCATCCTTGGGCGAATGACTCTCCACATGGCGTCGATCCAATTCCTTGGCACATGATCCAATGGAATCGCCACCTCATAATGCCAATTGATTCTTCTTGTAATTCCATCTACAATGCCAATCGATCCATATGATGACTGTTGGGTTTAGCTTGGACCTATTTCCTCATGGGGTGAACCTCCTTATTCCACATAAACTCCATAAAAATAGCTTAGAGAAAATGCAATTAAAGATTTCATTTTCTCTTTATTCCATCTAACACATCAAATCAAAATGATTGAAAATACAATTTCAATATTGCATTTTTCAAATAACATACTAGTTGAGCCAACTTTCTGATTCTCCATGTATAGACACATACCAACTTTCCGGTTCTCCATGTATAGAAACAAACTCAAACTAGCAAATATATCTTAGCTCAAAATGGGGACATTACAGATGGTTGGGTGGAAGTGGAAGAATTTGGACAACCTAGAAATACCAAAAAAATGAGGCCAGAAAGTTGCAGGAGATTTTGCACAAACAAAAAATTATTCTGGGTGCAAGGAGGGATAAATTACGTTGGAATTGCTCAATGAATGGGGAATATAGTGCTAAAATAGGCTACGCAGTGGCAGATGGGGAATAGGAAATCTCAGACCGGCCTGTTCATTTGTGTTGGAACAAGGTTTGTCTTCCCAAAGCAGGAATTTTCGCCTGGGCTGCACTACAGAAAAGAATACTAATAGGAGATGTTTTAGGAAGCTGGATTTTGAAAGTCCATAGAGATGTGTGCTGTGTTTAAGGGAGAGTGAAAGTGCAGATCATTTGCTACTACGATGCCAATTTGCTCAGAAGTGTTGGCGATGGTTGTGTGCTAAATTAGGATGGTTTGGCACTCTCCCAAATGACAATGTAAGTCTATTCAAATCCTGGCCAATTGCTAAACAGTTTGTTGTGTATGCAAACATTTGGATCAGTAGTCCATCTTTGTTGGTTTGGGAATTGTGGAAGGAAAGGAATAAAAGGATATTTCAAGAGAAAGGTATGGAGCTGGAAACTTTCGAGAACAAGGTTGAAGCAGCAATCATTGAAATAGTCAACAGTAGGGTAATGGAAGGGGTGAAGAAGGAATTCCTCACAGAAGATGATAGGATGAAAAGAAGATGGAATGGACTTAAAATACCCCCCGTTAATAGGAGTAAGGGTGTTGAGGCTCGAAGGAGAAGATTGGAGGGTAGATGGAACCCACCGTCTGAAGGATGAGTAAAGATGAATTTTGACAAAGCTTCCTGGGGCAACCCTGGAGCTTTAGGGACAAGGTGTATAGTGAGAAATTGGAAGGGAGAGATGATATAGAAAGCGGCAAAAAAACTTGCCTTCGGTTCTAATAATGAAGCGGAACTCCAAGTCTTATTATTAGGTCTACAAATGTGTTAAAACCTCAATTTGCAAAAGGTGATGGTAGAAGGGGACTCACAGATAATTGTTAATGCAATTAGGAATAAAAGAATATTAAATTGTAAACTCCAAGGATTATTATTCGAGGCGTTGGGGATCATTGACAAATTTGAAGGGGTAGTGATTAACCACATCTACCGCGAGGCTAACAGGGAAGCCGATAAATTAACAAACCAAACTATAGACTCTAGTGAAAATCTAATTTGGGAGGTGCCGAACTATGATGAACATTTATGATTGAGAGGACATCGAAGTAGCAGGGCAGGGCTGGCGAAGCATGCGGGGAGGAGATGGAATTGAGGAGAATCAATCATTTCTCAAAACAGAAGGGAATTATAAATATTGTGTTAGGCATTGCATCTCATCTGCAAAGAAGCTTGACGGTGAGAATGGACACCCCAATTAGGTTGTTGAGCAAGACGAGGCAAATGTCTTTCTTAGGGGAGATCACAGAGAATGAGCTGAGCAAGGTTTTCAAACCAAAATGTGGGGTCATACTGTATGCAATAGAATGGGTCTTAGGGGAGGAATTCAGGCTCATTGCAAATCGATATAGGGTGAATAGCGACCTGGCCTCAATGTTTTTGGCAGTGTTATTAGACCTGGGGGAGAAGAAGAATGCAATTAAGGTGTTAATGGAGACATTCGTGGAGGTGGATTTTTGTCAGGGCTTCGGTGAATTGCTGGGAATTGCAAGGATTGGGGTTGGCATTTCTCTGCCAGAGGACTTTCACACAACCAATTGAGAAGGAGAACTGGTGAACTGGTTGCCGTTTGTAACTGATACCAAAGTGGATAAGATTGCAACAAGGAGAAAGAAGGCGGCTCAGGAAATGCAATTCCTGAAAAAGCTGGCAGGATTGGACGCTGAGGACAATGGGCTTCAAGAGCTCCTTAATAGCTTTTATGTAGGGGACTACAACGCATAGCATATAAGAATGGTATTTCATGACACAGGGATTTTGTTTTAACCCTAGTAGTAGTATGTATAGATGAAGTAGTATAGTTAGAAGTTTAGTATATAGAAGGATAGATTTCACAGGGATTTTGGCTCTAACCAGTTTTGATGAAGCTCATGCATATAGGCTGAGAAAAAATGTTAAAACTCTGTTTAATTTTGTTAAATTTTATATAAAGGAGTCCCATGACTGCAGTTTGCATATAAAAAAATAATAAAATGTTGAAAAATGTTTTACCTTGTAATTACTTTCAACAACCACCCATTAGAACTAGTGCATTCATACAAAAACCTATAATGTGATGTTAATCACTGACTAAATTAGAAAGTTAATTAAAAAACTGATTTTACGCAAGTTGAAAGACTAAAAATATTGATTTATAAAATTGAGCTTAAAAATCATTATCCTCTGGCCCAATACCATGGACCACCTTTACACCTGAAAATGAATGGGATAGAAATATATCATAGAACATCAAACAAGAGTAAACAAATCTTAAAAGATTTATCAGTAAGTTTTAAAGTAAATGCACATCACCATATTATATTCTCTTTGTGGTGGTGGGTATGTAATCCATAGAAAGAAAATCTTTAATATATGTTTGTACTCACCTAACTAGCTCAAGAGACTTCCAGTCATTGCTTAACATATTAATTTGACGGAAGCTTTAATATTTATATATTGAAGGAATACAATACAACTTCCTTGAACTATCATAGAATACTGTAATCTACATTATTATCAATTACATTCTGATTTCAATTGAGCTACATTTGTATAGAGTTTTGGAATCATTATATATATATATATATATATACACGAAGTGTGGCAGATAATGAACAACAAAAATTCAGGTTCTCAAATTCTTTTCTGTATTGTGCTTTGCGATGATGAATTCTTAGATAAAATTTACTCCACTTATGTACGTAGAGTCCCATTATTCTGAAAAGTTTTGAAAAAAGAAGTTAGTTTAGCCAAAGCAAACAATAGCTAACATGATGTTTATTAGCAACTAAAGGTCAATAGAAAAGAGAGGATGCAAGCATTGTTCAAGAAACATTCATTTTTTCTATCAAGAATAAATATTTAACATAATCAATCTATAACAAAATAGAGAATGAAAAACAAAGTAGAGAATGAAAATAAAAGACTATGAGGTGCAATGAAAAATAGATGTCTCACTTTGGCTGGCCTCAGAAGGTCAATCTTTGAATGATCTAGCACACGTTGACCCTTAAGATTTATATAGATGAAATCAACATAGTCGCTATCCCATGCCACATCACCATCGCACACGAAATAATCCTGCCAACAACATTGGAAACATAAACTAAGATCAAATGCAATTGGTGAAATCTAAGATGTTTCCAAGAAGTACAAGGCCAAAGTCTAAACAAATAACAACTTTGAATAATCTGAAGATGCAGTCCACATTAAACCAAATATAGCTTTACTTTTGGAACCTGGACTAAAGGGTCAAAGACCTTAAGACTCAAATTTGTGGTTGAAAACGTATAGCAACTCATAATTGAATGTTTGCAAGAAGTCCAAGGCCAAAGTCTAGACAAATAACAAATTTGAATAATCTAATGATACAATCCACATTAAAACAGATATAACTTTAATTTTTGAACCTAGACTAGAGGATCAAAGATCTTAAGACTTAAATTTGTGGTTGAAAATGAATGACATCTCATAATTGAGTCCAGTTAAAGGCTTTGTATTAGGTTAAAATTATAACTACTAAAGAGCACAATAAAAATTGTAAATATGTGATCCCATAATAGTGCATTCCACTTGTGGGACGGGAAAAAAATGAAGGTCAACCTTCAATCAAAGGTAAAATGCCTACCACAAGTCAATAACCTTCAAATGAAGGGAAACCTTCGAATGAAGGCCTCTTTTTTAATTTTTAAATGTTTCACATTGAAAATCCTTTATGGAAGGGACCTTTGAATGAATGTGATGCCATCCTCCCTCTATTCACCTTATTTTTGAAGGAAATTTATGTTTCAAAGTAAGAATTGGACCATCAAATGGAGTCACCATGACATGAGATTTTGTAGGATCGTAGTCCTCAAAGTAAGCTTTAGGAAAAGTATAATTTATAATATATTTTATTTAATTACTATATTTATTTTCTTTTTTCTTTTTTTTTGTAGTAAAACCTGGTTTAGGTCAAGGAACCGAAAAAAAGGGCTTAAACCCAGTATCCAGCAGACCATAAAGTGCCAATTGTCAATGAGATATCAACAAAAACCACACCATACAGATATATCTTTCTACCCAAACCCTTCCTGCCATATACCCCATCACCATACAAAATCCCTCTTACCCATCTTATACAATCTCCTACTAATTCTGACCTTCTAAAGTTGTAACCTCAACAAACTAGTCTTAATTTACTTATCTAAGCCTCCTGAAAAATGTCTATGTTTATCTCCCATAAATTCTGATTTCTCATTCTTTGAAGACCTTAGTGTCGTTTGGTTCTTGAGCTTTGTTGGGGTCATTTTCTTCCTTTTAACCTCTGTCCATTCTTGATCATTATTCGGAGGGGGCACCATATTTGAAGTTTTTTCCTTTCGGCTAAAAATAGCAGATCCTCATCACAATTCTCGATTTCTGAAACTGAGTTTTCCACACATAACTTCCCTGGTTTATCTTCTTCCAAAGAGGCCCCAGAAGATGATGAATTTTGCACATCAAGAGTTGTAGTGGTATGTTGCACCTCAGTAACTGGATTAGCATCATGAGAAACTGTCTCTTCTTGAGTCCTTAGAGAAATGTTGTAATGGTAAGGCTCAGCACCCACCCACCATGTGGGCTTTCATCCTTATGGCTTCGCACCTATGCTTGAAATTTAGGGCACTGAGAGGAGGAATGATCTGTAGAAAAATATTTCCTGCATCAGAACGCTAGTTTTTTGTAATCTACTGGTTGCCTCAAGCATCTTTTACCCACCTTCAAAGAGATCTCAGCCAGAAGACCCTTGGTTAGTGTAATATCCCTAATGGATATTGGATTGAAATTTGAATGCTCTGATACCACTGTAAGATCCCTGTCTTATTCTGCTTTGAATTTCTAAGTTCCTTTGATCTAAATGCTTGTTTGTATGATTCTTTTAATATGGCTTTCAATTTGTTTCATGCATTCAACTCAATGGACAATTAAACACACACTTTTGCATAGATTAAATAACCATACTATGACTGATATAAAGTTTGCAATAGCAATACAGCAGATATATAACAATATACCAAATGGTATTGCATTCAATAAATATACTGAAATGAATGAGCTGATTCCACTATCTATGACAATGAGACCAAGACATTCGTACACATAATATGGAATATCACTGCTGCTAACAATAGAAGAATTTATACCAGTTGATAGTAAGGTAATACAATCATTGTACTGACCTAAATATGGAGATGTGATTCAACAGTACTTGTTTAAGCTGATAACACAGGTCTGCAACCTGAATTTCCTATTTCCTCTGGATGGATGTATGTTCTAGATGTTTTTGACTTGGTTTTTGCATATTGAGTTTATCTCTTGGCTGAAGACATATTTCAGTCCAATCAAGGTGATGATCCCTTGATAACTAGGGTTTGGTGATGGCCCCATTCCCATTTTGAGAGGTGGGTGCAATAGATAGTAGAACCAGCTCATTCATTACGGACAATGCAAATAATTGTAGGGCAGCAGGTGCTTTGGTTGAGGAAAGGTATACGCACATATTTTGGACACCTAGTACCGTACACTCCCTTAACTTGGTGATGCAAGCAATTGGCATTCAAATAAAATGGGTGAAAACTATATACACTGAGGGTGAGGAGATTCAAATGTTTGTGGAAAACCATCATATGTCACAAGGCATCTTTAGGACTTTCTCGAATTTGGAGTTGTTGAAGGTAAATTTAATTCATTTTAATTTTAATTTATGTCATTTTAATTTACTTACATTTTAATGTGTTATTAACTTTTTTTTACACAACATTAGGTTGTTGAGACCCAATTTGCATTACACAATCATTTTGAGATGACTTGTGAAGGTGCGAGAGGCGTTGGGCGTCATGGTCATTAGCCACCAATGGAGTATGTAGAAGCAGTCAAATTCAGAGAGGGTTGCAAAGTCATTGATCCTAGATGATGATTGGTGGGCTCGTGTGGAATATGTCGAGTTTCACTGAGCCTATCATAAGTATGATTAGGTTTGTTAATATAGATCAGCCGTGTTTGGGGAAAACCTATGATGGCATTGACTCCATGGTAGAAAAAATAAAGATCATAATTGCACGAAAGGAGACTGACCCCAATGAAACATTTTTCCAAAGTGTGAAAAAATCATTCATGATCGTTGGAACAAGATTAACGCAACCTTGCACCTCCTTGCATATGCATTATCCCCCAAATATTATTGCACTGAGATACTTTCTTTGTTGGGAGAACCACACCATATAGAGATAATGAAGTTGCTAATGGGTACAAGATAGCATTCCAAAGAATCCTCTCAGATCCAGAAGTGGTGGATAGTGTTAGGAAAGAGTTTGACAAATTCATCTCAGGATGAGAGCATAGTACAAAGAAGATGCTCATACATGGTGGTAACTCCATGGGCAAGATTATTTGTTCCTCCAACCTCTTGCAATCAAAGTTCTAACACAAGTAAGCATGTTTTATTATTTAACATTCTTAGTACTTATCATTCTTTTGCATTTTTTATTTTTAACTTGTATTGACTTTCTAATTCTCTCCAATTTGGCAATTTCAATAGGTTGCAAGTTCTTTGGCTGAACAAAATTGGAGTACATACTCCTTTATCCACTCAATAAAGCGTAATCAGTTGGCTCCTAAAAAAGCAGAAGACTTGGTATATATCCATTCCAACTTGCATCTTCTATCACATAAGGAAGTTGACTACAAGTAAGGGGCAGCGAAGAATTGGAATATAACCCCTGAAAGGACCAACTTGGAAGCATTTATTGCAGAGCTTGCTAGAATCAGTGTGGATGATGATGAGGCTCCTACACATGATGCACCTAGTGGAAGTGGCACTCCATTTGCTTGTGGTTCAAATGATGTTGAATCAAACAATGACTTTGATCTAGATCCGTTTGAAGAAGATTGAAGACCAAAATATAGATTTTTGATTGTAGTATTTTCAAATTTTGTAGTTGTTATGATTTTCATCTAAATTATCAATTGACAATTAAATATTAATATTATCTTTAAAGTTTATCACTATCATTAATCAATAATGAAGTATCATATTATCAAAGATTCAAATGTCATTATTATTATATGACATATCAAATGTATTTTCAATTTTGTCTATTTTTAATTATATATAATACAGCCGTTACAAACCCCAAAAACAAAATCGTTGTACCAACATACCAGAACCCTGCACCCGCACCCAACCCCATACTAGAACTGGCAACTTAGTTTCTTTCTCCACCTTCAATTCCTTCATCATCCAAAGTATATTCCTACAGAGCGCTTGTACTATTCGTGATTTAGTGTCGTTACTCCCTTCTGAACTATCATCTTCATCAATTTTTTTTTTTGCTCGAGATGACATTTTATCTTCGTTTTCTATATCCATTGCCCTCTTCTACACTTCTACATACGATGAGGGTGGTACTACTTTTTTTTTTTCTTTAATGAAAGAATCAAGCCTTCAATAAACCATCTTTTCTTTAGCCCATTAGCAGGTTCTTTTTCTAACTTTACAAGTAATTCTTTAAGTCTATGATTATAATCTCATACGTTTGCATGCTTACCTTGTCTTGTATTGTAAATTTCTGCTACTATTTCATTATCATCTCGAAGCAATTTAAACTCTTCTTCAAAGGCCTTCTTTAATCTCTCCCATGTGTTTCGGGAGGCTTGGTCAAGTGTGGTATACCAGTCAATTGCTACACCTTGTAAGGTGGCTAGAAAAGACTGTAACCAAATTGCTTTATCATCTTGCCATTTACTGTCCAAATTGTCTCAAAAGCCTTATAGTGTCTGACAAGATCCTTCGATCCATTGCCTGTAAATTGAGCAACTTCTGCTTTTCTCCATTGGGGCTTACCATGGTTTTGTTCTGATGCAAACCTAATGCCTGGAACCTGCTTGCTAGGGAGTTGTGATTCGGATGTTCTTGTGCTACTCTCGTACTCTCGGCCACATGAGAATCCTCCACTCTTCCCATAGCTTCAGTGTTCCACGCACGTGTTTCACCTTCAGATTTTCTTTTATACACCCTTGACTCGTCTTCCTCTCCTTTGATTGACAACCCTTCGATGCCTCAAAGGTTGCTCTCGTACACTTCTATGAAGGAATTTGACTCCAACTCCCAACTTCCCTCATCTAGAGAAGGTTGTCTTGACTTTTCAACTTGATCTGAAAGATCAATCCATGCTTCGTCTGGTAGTGGAAGGTGCCTTGCAATCTCCTCCCACTCTGCCCTCGTGTGATTATTTGTAGTGGAAATGTGTTCCCTCTCCTGACTACGACTCCTAGTCACGCTCTGACTCCGACTTCTACTTCGGGATGGACTTTGGCTTCGGACTTCGGCGATCTCTCTTAGTCTTCTACATTCTCTTTGCTCTACCAGCCTAAGAGATCATCTGATCTCTTGATCCTGACCACGTGGTCTCTTCTCGCCTTTATTCGAGTTTAAGGGCATGAATCTCTTATATCGGACCCAGTTTCTTTTAAGGCAACGATGCCAATGTTTACCCTTCTATCTAATAAACAAATGCTTGCAATAATGAATAGAATCGACAACACATATCAAACAGAGGAGTAAAAGTGTATCTTTATTTGCACATGAAAGTATTACAGAAGTAGACCAGAGATAGTCAACCAAAGATCAAAGTCAATCAGACTAGATCCTCCTGCTCTCCTTGATGATACAAAGACTATTTAAAAGACCCGATGGTTGCCAAGAGGAACACAACCGTCAATTGATTGACTGACTCTAACTAACCCATATGAGTACCCAAGAGCCGACAAACAACTAAAACAAAGTTGGATAACCCATATTATCAAATATAATAATCAGCATTATACACTAACTACATCTAGCCTATCATAATCTTCAAGAGGCAACCATACAAGTCTTGGGTAAGTTGCATTACTATTGTTCAGGTTAAAATATCAAATCTTGCATAATATTTTAGTATGTGGAAGTTATTTTAGAGATATTTCTGCAGTAAATATTTAGTACATCTGATCATTAAAATAATATTTTCATTGTATGTTTTGTGTGCGGGTATTACCAGAAACATTCTAAAGTAAAGTGGATTATAGTTTGTAATAATCCAAAAAGTCTTTCGTCGGATTCATTTCTTCTTGCTTTTGTGATGTCCCCATTTTTACAAGTAACTTAAAAGTGTCCTAATTGTAAATTAATTTTATAAAGTATTTTAGTTGCTTTATAAAATTAATATTTTATTAAGTTACTTGAGTATTTAAAAACACTTTATAAAATAAAGTGTTAGTGTACACAAAAACAAACACTTAAAAAGGTCGTGTGTAAGCATTTAAAATTGTATAAGTGTGAACGTGTACACAAAAACCTTTGTGAAGGTTTTAAAAGGAGAGCTGAGATTCATTCGGGATCATGCTTGTGTTGATATTTATGTCTTTTGTCAAATTTTTCAGCTGATGTCAAGGTGATGTTCCCTTGCATTTGTAGAAGTTGGTTTAGTTATGCTCCCTTACCGACATTGAGGTGAAATCATCTCAGATTTCACAATTGAGCTTCAAAGATTTGTGCCATCAGGGTTTTTGGTGTTTTGGTATTTTGTTGGAGTTGTTGATAATTGGTCGGAGACCATTTTTATCGATTTATTGAAGATCATTGTATGCATATTTTCAGAATAATTGAAACTTCATTGTTGAATTTGGAGAGATATATGTACGGTTGATCTATATTAGCTTTAATATTTGTCTAAGATTAAAGTTCATATTTTGGGTTTATTTGTGGTATTAGAAATTGTATGTTGCTGGTAAATAAGAGACAAACTCTGACAGTCCTGCCTAATCAGCAATCTCCTGGTTTGAATATTGATTTCAGAGGAATAATGCATCGTGGGTCCCATATTGTATGAGCTAAAAGGCTGTGAATGTTTTAAGGAAGGCAGATATGATAGAGTTTGGGGGTTTTTAAACAAGAATTTCTGGTTTTTTTGAAGTTTATATTGTTTGCTGGTATAAAGGGGACAAAGTCTGACAAAAAGGATCAGTCAGCAGTTTTATTAATAAATCATATTTCCTAAGACAATTCATAGGCATAAGAGGAGTTTCGGTGGGTCCCAAATCCCACTAAGAGCTGAGAATTACTTAAGATTGTATTTTAAATCTGAAGATAAACAAGTTCGTGAATTTTAAATAAGTGTTTGTAATCTTTGGAGAAGCCTTGAAAATGATTGATATATTATATTGTGATGGTGTAGTGTGGGACCCGTCGCTCAATTTAAAGATTTGTTTTCATATAGCTGCTGATTAATAGAAATCGTGGGTCTATTTTCCTTATATTCTGAGAGCAGATCGCAGTCCTTATAGAGTCTTTGGAAAGGTTTTAATATTGGCAAAGGAACAAATAAATTGTGAAGGGGACACTAGCGGCAGTTCAGAGTTCATTCCAATATAATATCTGATCGCTCCATTTCATTCATTGAGGACTACATTGGAAGCTGCTCGAAGATTTGGACAGAGTTTAGAAAAGGAAATCGTAGACTTTATTGGCTACACAAGGAAGGGATCGTGAACATTCAAAAGGAGCGATTTCAAGCCCCTTTTTTTTGGTTAAAGACACTTCAGATATACACTTATAACAGCAGCAGTATCATTGAGATTTCATTACATTCCCAGTGTCAGCGTTAGGCATTTGTGAGCTATTTATTGCATATCATCAGTAACATAGGAAGGCAAATAGCTACAGCAGATTTGACGGTTCTGTGCATTGTAATTGGTCAGTGAATTGGTACGTATATTCATTGTTTTATCCCTAGACTGTAACAGCAGATTGCCATTATAAATGTTGACTGTCATATGTCATGATTATTGATGTATTGAAGGTATTGGAAGTCTAATTTGAAACAGCAAGTTCTGAATGGATTCCTCATACATTATTGTCATTATAAATTGCATTCTATGATGGTCACTCACATTGCAAGCTTTATCTAATCTATTCCATTATAGATTTACATTTTGCCAGTTTATAGTTTTGATTGTCAAAGACAATTTATAAGGGTGCAGTACTGAAATTGATTTTCAGTCCTAGGGTTTTATTGTAAACATTGCAAATTCAGATCATAGTTCATTTAAAAATCAAAATTTTAGCATTTATCTTAGAGAGGGATTTTATAGTCGTATCAGAGCCATGATCCTGCCAGCCTGAGGGTCATCAATGAGATTTTGCTTCAACAGGTTATATCAATGGGTGCCTCACCTACAAAAGAAAAGATGATGGAAAGAATATCTACAAGTAAGAAGATTGATAAGTATGGTAAACCAGCAGTCTTTGAAGATTCCAAATCAGCGAATATGTTGAGAGAGAGTTGGAAGAAAAGATTTGCAGGGCAGGAAAAAAATTAGAACATCTATCTCAGCCAAAGGAGGTTCTTCTAAGTACTTTGGAGGAGGTAGAGGTAGTATGTTCTTTGGCTAAGCCACGATTTATGAGACATCATGATGAGGTGATAAAACTTGCAACTATCTCATGCATCAATGAAATTATGAGGATAACAGCTCCTAATGAGCCTTACGACAGCCATATTATGAAAGAAGTACTTCAGATCATGGTGGCAAGCTTTAAAGGTTTGGATGACATCAAGAACCCTTAGTTTGCTAAGAGGGTAAAACTACTTGAAACATTTGCAAGATGCAAATTTAAGAACATCATGTTATCCATTGATTGTGAAGAGATCATTCGTGAAATGTTTCATATATTTTGAAGCGTTA
Organism: Cunninghamia lanceolata; assembly: GCA_027924645.1. Lineage (NCBI taxonomy): Eukaryota > Viridiplantae > Streptophyta > Pinopsida > Cupressales > Cupressaceae > Cunninghamia > Cunninghamia lanceolata. The sequence continues at coordinate 14,405,525 of BSBN01000040.1, forward strand.
TTAACGAGGTTCACCCTTGTAGTGTGATTACTTCTATGCAATCCATCATGTCTTCGGTTTTATATGAAGATGATGCTCCAAAGTATTGGGCTGTTTGGAAATGTGAGCAAGATGTGTCACCCATGGCACATGAGTTGTTAAGGAGATTGGTTGAACAACATAAGGATAGAGAAATTTCACATATGATATGCAAAAATCTACATGAAGAATTTGTTAGGCATGCCGATTTGACTCAAGAAGGCATGAGGACAACTTTGGGTAATGATTTGTCTACACCATCTTTGCATGAAGTTTCACTTGAGGCTTCTACATTAGCATGTTAATGATATGGGTAGTAATGGTATGGATTCTTTGGGTGATCATATTGCTTCTTCACCTACACATGATGAAAAATCAAGCTATGGCAGCCAAGGACAATTGGAACAAAAGCCCTTGGTTTGGGAAGACTTGCAAGATCAAATGGTGGTGAAGGAAGATAAAATAATTCAAGCATTGTCAAGAATGGATAGCACTCACAAACACCTAGAAGACCTCATTTGGACAGTCCAAAGAGAAGAAAGACAAAAAGGAATGGGACATGGTATTTCTCATACACATTTGCACCCTTTTAAAGAGGCTTTGGAGTTGATAAAAGAAGACTATTTACAAATGGTTAGAGATAGAGCTATGGCTATCAAATTGGTGAAAGATCAAGATAGAAAGATTGTTGAAGTTTGTCTACTTTTGAGTAGGCATAATCACTCCTTGCATAATTCAGAAAATCAGTTCTTTATAACAGCTATTCCTAGCGTACAAGATGGCAAGGCAAATGGTGTGAGAGTTGAACAAGTTGAGGAAAGGATTAAAGAATCATACAATAAGGAACCTTGCAGCCTTGTGACATTTAGTAATGAAAATTTCAAAGAAGATGCACTTGTGAAGATTGAAGACATGGGTGATGTACAAGAAGAGACATACATTGAATCAGCATTTGATGAAGAAAATACTATGGTATGGCACAATATAATCCCTCATTTGTTTGAGGATAGCAGTCCTATTCCTTTGCAATCAGCTCTACTTGATTTTGAGGCAGCCAATTATGATATGCATGAATATGACAATGGCAATGAAGACTTCTTTAAGCCACTTCCATCCTTAATCACTTGAGAAGAAGAGAAGACAAATCAAGACTTGATAGTGTTTGATGACATCCATAGTGGACCAGCCACTCAAGAGTTGCCTTTGATGGGCATTGAAAGCATCCATAGCCCATCTTTGGTTATGTCACCAATTGATTATAATATGGCAGTTTTTTATTTGTTGATTGGTGACTTCATCTTCATTGATTCGTCATGGGTTAGTAGCTGTCCTACTTGGAATTCCATTGCACTTTCTGATTTTTCATGGTCTACACCAGCTATTTAGTTGCTTGGGAGTGTGTGGAGGCATATTTATTTGTTGGACATTGAAGCATATGATTTCAGTTGTGATTTGCATGATACGTTGATTTTCATTGGAGAGGATCAGCCTACTCTTGAAGAGACAACATTATTTTGATGATGCTCTCTCATTGACACATGTGGATGGTTATTCTTCATTGTTGAGTAGTGAAGTATGTGATTTCATTTTTAGCACAACAGGAATGGATAAATTTGTGTTTAGCATCCTTCATCTATTCATGTCACTATTCAATGGCAGAAGGATTTTCAGCTTCATTGGTTCATTGCTTGGCATCTACACCTTCATGATTGGCATTTATTTTGGTTTGGATGTGTTTGAGTCATTATGCGACAACGGAAGTGGTCCCAGGATCTTCTACATCAGCAGCCTTGAGAAGATGCGTTTGAACATGATTGAGGAGCCTCGATGGATTTGGGATCCAGGGATTGATTGAGTTCAATTTTTCTTCCCATTGCTTGGGGACAAGCAATGTCGGGAAGGGAGGGCTGTGATGTCCCCATTTTTACAAGTAATTTAAAAGTGTCCTAATTGTAAATTAATTTTATAAAGTATTTTAATTGCTTTATAAAATTAATATTTTATTAAGTTACTTGAGTATTTAAAAACATTTTATAAAATAAAGTGTTATTGTGTACACAAAAACAAACATTTAAAAAGGTTATGTGTAAGCATTTAAAATTGTATAAGTGTGACCGTGTACACAAAAACCTTTGTGAAGGTTTTAAAAGGAGAGTTGAGATCCATTTGGGATCATGCTTGTGTTGATGTTTATGTCTCTTGTCAAGTTTTTCAGCTGATGTCAAGGTGATGTTCCCTTGCATTTGCAGAAGTTGATTTGGTGATGCTCCCTTACCGACATTGAAGTGAAATCATCTCAGATTTCATAGTTGAGCTTCAAAGATTTGTGCCATCAGGATTTTTGGTGTTTTGGTATTTTGTTGGAGTTGTCAATATTTGGTCGGAGACCATTTTATCGATTTATTGAAGATCATTGTATACACATTTTCAGAATAACTGAAACTTCATTGTTGAAATTTGGAGAGATATATGTACGGTTGATCCATATTAGCTTTAATATTTGTCTAAGATTAAAGTTCATATTTTGGGTTTATTTGTGGTATTAGAAATTGTATGTTGCCGGTAAATAAGAGACAAACTCTAACAGTCCTGCCTAATCAGCAATCTCCAGGTTTGAATATTGATTTCAGAGGAATAGTGCATCGTGGGTCCCATATTGTATGAGCTAAAAGGCTGTGAATGTTTTAAGGAAGGCAGATATGATAGAGTTCGGGGGTTTTTAAACAAGAATTTGTGGTTTTTTTGAAGTTTATATTGTTTGCTGGTATAAAGGGGACAAAGTCTGACAAAAAGGATCAGTCAACAGTTTTATTAATAAATCATATTTCCTAAGGCAATTCATAGGCATAAGAGGGGTTTCGGTGGGTCCCAAATCCCACTAAGAGCTGAGAATTACTTAAGACTGTGTTTTAAATCTGAAGATAAACAAGTTCGTGAAATTTAAATAAGCGTTTGTAATCTTTGGACAAGCCTTGAAAATGATTGATATATTATATTGTGATGGTGGAGTGTGGGACCCGTTGCTCAATTTAAAGATTTGTTTTCATATAGCTGCTGATTAATAGAAATCGTGGGTCTATTTTCCTTATATTCTGAGAGCAGATCGCAGTCCTTATAGAGTCTTTGGAAAGGTTTTAATATTGGCAAAGGAGCGAATAAATTGTGAAGGGGACACTAGCGGCAATTCAGAGTTCATTCCAATATAATATCTGATCACTCCATTTCATTCCTTGAGGACTACATTGGAAGCTGCTCGAAGATTTGGACAGAGTTTAGAAAAGGAAATCGTAGACTTTATTGGCTACACAAGGAAGGGATCGTGAACATTCAAAAGGAGTGATTTCAAGCCCGTTTTTTTGGTTAAAGACACTTCAGATACACACTTATAACAGCAGCAGCAGCATTGAGATTTCATTACAGTCCCAGTGTCAGCGTTAGGCATTTGTGACCTATTTATTGCATATCATCAGTAACATAGGAAGGCAAATAGCTACAGCAGATTTGATGGTTCTGTGCATTGTAATTGGTCAGTGAATTGGTATGTATATTCATTGTTTTATCCCTGAACTGTAACAGCAGATTGCCATTATAAATGTTGGCTGTCATATGTCATGATTATTGATGTATTGAAGGTACTGGAAGTCTAATTTGAAACAGCAAGTTCTGAATATATTCCTCAGACATTATTATCATTATAAATTGCATTCTATGATGGTCACTCACATTGCAAGCTTTATCTAATCTATTCCATTATAGATTTACATTTTGCCAGTTTATAGTTTTGATTGTCAAAGACAATTTATAAGGGTGCAGTACTGAAATTGATTTTCAGTCCTTGGGTTTTATTGTAAACATTGCAAGATTCAGATCAGAGTTCATTTAAAAATCAGAATTTTAGCATTTATCCTAGACAGGGATTTTACAGCTTTGCATTATAAACAACAATTGGAAGGTGTAGCTGCCAGGCATTTGCATCCATTATCCGCCATTTTGGCATTAATCCAGATCAGCTTGTAGTCTGCCATTGTGGCATTGACCCGATCTGTAGTTATAATCAGCCAGTTTAGCTTGAACATCTTTATTCTGTCCACCTATTTGGGGATTGATTATAAATTGGTCATTGCCACCAATAAGCTACATATGGTCCACATCCCAATCTCCATATGCTCTCACCTTGCCCACATCCGGATCTTGGTGATTAGAAAGAGCTCAGAATTGTGCTAACACTCTAGTTAGGAACATTACAATGTTATCAGAGTTGATGATCTTGCCAACTTGTGCAAAAACTAACCATTTGATGCAGAGCCTTATTTCATATGCATCCCAGTGACAGAGCAAATATATATTATCAGAGGGAAATCAAAAAGCAATTTCAATTTCCTAAGAATTTGGTAGCAAAGTATTCATCTTCAGAAACATGGGTGAAAGAGGCTCATATGGCAGAAAGAGACAAGACTATGGGGGAAGAAGATGATAGAGCAGATTGGGCAGAAACGAAGTTTGATCTGATGATTGAAATGATGACACAAGTGCTTCAGAAAATGAATAACAATGTGCCCACTCCCAATAATCAAAATGGTGAAGGGAGCACGTCTGGGGTTAATAATCACAACAACACCCACAATCATCCACAGAGAACTATTATTGGTTCTGCTACTAGACTCTTCCAGCCTACTTTCCTTCGTAGGGAGGAAAAAGTCCTTGAAGTTGAAGCTCAAATCCCAATGGTGGATGACATCACAGCTTGCTATGCTAAATATAGATCTCTTCTAGATGAGATTCGGAACACCATGTCTCACAAATTTGATGAACATGAAGAAGGCAAGGGAGGGTCCTAAATTGGAGCCTAGACCTCAAGAAAATCAGAGAGTTCTACATGCATTGGGGAAGTTAACACTTTCTGCTTTCAATGGATCTAGCAAGTGTACAGCTTGGATTCAAAAGCTGGACACATACTTGTCACTCAAGCCTATGTTGGAAGATGAGGGCATCAAATTTACCACTCTCCACCTTGAGGGAATAGCACATGAATGGTGGTATCATGGGTTGACTACTTAAAGGTACAGTCTCATTAGTTCTCCTATGATGAATTCAGGAGATTGATTGAAATATTTGATAGGAAAGACCCCTAAGTTCATTTCCGGGAGTTGGTGCAGCTGAAACAATATGGAACTGTGGAGAATTATGTGGCTGATTTTCATAAGTTTGTAATGGTTACAAATATCACAGAAAGAAGGCTGATTATGTTGTTCGTGGAAGGTTTATCCAAGCCTCTCAAAGGCTTAGTCAAGGCCTTCAAACCTCAATCATTGTAGGAGGCCATCAAGAGATCTTTGGCGCTTGAGACTTCCATTCCAATAAGAAAATTTCAGCAGAAATATTTTCCTCAAAAGAAACCTTTCCACAAGGGTTTCAACCAGCCAAAGAATTTTCCTTCAAGTAAGGATGAGGAAGCCAAAAATGAACTTAGGAAGAAGCTTTGCTTCACCTACAAAGAACCATGGGCACCTGGCCATAGATGCCTCAAAAAGGGGCAATTTCATTACATTGAAGTTGTTTCAAATGAAGAATCTGGAGCAGAAGAAATTGAGCCTAAAAGCAAAGGAGAAGAACTAGAGCATGAGGTTCGGGAAGAGGAAGAAGATACTTCGGGAGGTACCCTTTCCAAACTTTCTGGCATTCCCAAGTACAATCCTTTCAGAGTCCGTAGCATCTTGTGCAGACAAAGAGTCACTGTGCCTATTGACACTGGAGCTACTCAGAACTTCATTGATGAGGGGCTCATGGCTAGAAGAGGTCTCAAACCGAAGACTTCGAAGAATTCAACGTGATGGTTGCAGATGGTTTCACCATCCAGTGCACAAGGAAGATTTCCCAATTGAGTCTCATATTGGGAAGCCATGAAATGAAAGATGACTTCTATGTTGTCAACATAGGAGATACAAATGTGTTGGGAGTGCAATGGTTGCATTCTTTGGGAGATAACACAGAATTTTCAAACTATGGAACTCAAGTTCCAATCCAACGAGAAGGAAGTGGTGCTTTGTGGAATGACGAATGGAGCACCAAGAGTAGTTTCAGCTAAGAGGATGGAGAGAACATTCTATCATGGGCAAGTAGCATGGGCTGTCCAATGTTTGGTAACCATTGGAGATTCTCCAAGTGGTAAGATGTTATATCATGTGGATGTCCAATCTCTTCTGGACAAACACAATAAGGTTTTCAATGACATTCCTCTAAGGAAACTACCTAATAGAGATTTTACGCATGTTATTGAGTTGGAGGGTGCCAAGCCCATCATTGCAACCCCTTATCGCCATCCCAGGAGGCATAAGGAGGAGATTGAAAAAGCAATTAACTATTGGACATGGGACACATCAGGCCTAGCTCAAATCCTTTTGCTTCTTCTATAGTCCTTGTGAAGAAGAAAGATGGCACAATGAGGATGTGCATTGACTACAGAGCTCTAAACAAGAAGACTATAAAAAATTGACACCCAATCCCCAAGATCGATGAATTGATAGATGAGCTTCATGGAGCAGTCTATTTCTCCAAGATAAACCTTAGATTGAGGTATCATAAGATTCACGTTCAAGAAGAAGATGTTCATAAGACAACCTTCAAGTGTCATTATGGACACTATGAATTTCAAGTCATGCCATTCGGTTTGACTAATGCTCCTGCTACTTTTCAATCATGTATAAATCAAGTGTTTAACAAGTAGTTAAGGAAGTTTGTTTTGGTCTTTTTCAATGGGATACTCATCTATAGCAAAATGTGGGAACAACACTTGAAGCATTTGGATGAAGTTTTGGGTATTCTGGAAGCACAATCTCCATTTGCCAAAGAGTCCAAATGTGAGTTTGGTATGACTAAAATTTTATATTTGGGGCATGTGATCAACATTCAAGGAGTGCAAGTTGATAAAGAAAAGATTCGGACCGTCTTGGATTGGCCTCCCTCAAAAACATTGACACAACTTAAAGGGTTCTTTGGCCTTTGTAGCTACTCTCAAAGATTTTTCAAGGGATTTTCTCAATTGGTAGCTCCTTTGACCAATTTGATAATGTAATGTCCCCATTTCTGGGTCCTCTTGCAGCGCAATTGAAGCTGACTTTCTAGGTTTGTGACAACCTGATCATAGGAGTATTTCGATGTCACCAGTGTGCTCAGGTGTTATAGTGGAGCCGTATGACACTTTCCGGAGGTATTTCAGACAACTTAGCCGTACTTACTATTTATAGTAAGTGCTTGTATGGCGACAATATTTATGGGTTTTTTCTGGGTTTGTTCTCTTTGGCCCTTGGAGAACACTGCTATTTATAGTAAGTGTCAGTCTGAACACTATTTTGGTGACATGGCCTTTCTAGGGGTTGCATTAAGCTTAGTAATGTTAGGAGTCCATGATAACGCTTTTCAAAGCATTTTTGGACCCTTTGCCCATACTTACTATTTTTAGTAAGTCACATGTTGGACACCGACTTGGTTAATTGGCAGTATTTCTATGTCGGGAATGTCAGTTGAATGCATTCATGGCAATGACTTGGCAATTAATATAGTTTGAAACGTTTATTTTAAATAATGTTAAATATTAAAGTTAAATTGAATATTTAACTTTAGCATTATTTAAATATTCTAAGTGACTTATTTCTATTGTGGGACTATATGAAATATTTAAAATAATAAAGTCACTTTATGTATAGGCACCCAAGCATGGGAAAATAAAAGAAATGTCAAAATATTATATTTCTCAAAAAGGGCGTTGAGGCATGAGGAATAAAAGAAACTTCATTTGTATTCATTCATGTTTTGAAAAAATATTGTCCAAGTCTGAGCTTGCTTGATCAAGGGTTTCAAACCAGCGTTATTGGAGACGAAATCCTCCATTGATAGGAGCATCTGCAAGGTTGCAAGACACTCTAAGGATGTTGTTTTGGTGTGGCTTCATCTAGGGGTCACCATTGAGCTTATTGGAACAAACCAACATTGTCGCGGAGAGATTTTCTTGAAAATATTCATAGTTTATTGACTTGGTAATTGCAGAGGGACATCAAATAACAGATTGCAATTGTTGGAGAGCATTTTGGGTGGAGTTTGTGAAGGGTTCCAGCTCATACAAGGCGTACCAATCTCATTCTGGCTATACCCTCAATAGAGGGATTTGGGGTTCAATTTGGAGCATTTACCTTAGGTTTTTGCATTCCATCTCTTTGGAATATTACTGCAGTACACTCAGACATATTTGGAAGCAAAACAGTGATAAAATCTGTGGTTGAAAGTATTTGAATGTTGTTGTACCAGGCCGTACATGTGAGGAGGTGATTGTGGGGTTTTGAGGACTTTGGCTTGGGTTTTGAACTGAAGTTCTTCTCCTACCTTTGGCATCTCAGTTGCAGACCTTTTTGGATTGGTTTGTGGGCAATCTTGTGAGATATCAGCATTTTTCAGTTGTTGTCCTTGTTTACCAGGTCATACCAGCCAGCCATAGTGAAGTGGGTCTTCAATATCTTCTCATTTCTGAGTTTCATTGCATTGTATAATCACTTGTACTAGACCAGATTTTTGTTTTGAGCAGTTGTATGCATATTTCCATGGTATAAGACCAAGTTGATCATTTTCAGACTGTTGTACCCTCATTCCCAGCTTGTATTTTCATGCACAGCAAATGGGTATGTTGAAACCCTAGCATTCTTGAGTATTTCTGATATGGGTATTGCTTTATTGTGTTTTGCAATGTATTTGCATTAAAATAAAGCAACTGGGTATTTCCATTTCATTGTGTTTTCAAAAATATATGCATGCATGTGTGTTATGTCAAATCCAAAAAACCCTAAACGCACCAGGTGACAACTAAACATCAGCAAACACAAGGGGGTGGGTTATTACAGTGGTATCAGAGCTGGTGCATCTTGCCAGCCTGTGTGATTCAATTTTATGAGAGTGGAAGATAGTTTATATCAGAGTACAGTTGTTTCTTGCCACCATGTGCGGTTAAATATCAGATTCAGAGTCATGGACAAATTCAGTAAAGAAGAATTACAAAAGAAAGTTTACAATGTCGGTAAGAATCTTGAAGAAGGGGTTCTTTGTAGCATTTTGGAAGAAGTGGAATCGTGTCTTTACAAGGTTGAACAGTCACCTCTTGAGTTGATGCAACTCACTATGACTCCTGTGGTGTATTCTTTGGTTAAGCCAATGCTTATTAGACATCATAGTAAAAGGGTTAAGCTTTTAGTCCCCAGTTGTCTAAGTGAGATCATAAGGATTACAGCTCCTAAGGTTCCCTATAAAAATGACATAATGAGGGAGTTTCTACAGTTGATTGTTGAGAGCTTTCATGGATTACCAGATGACCAAGGCCCTTCCTTTGGTAGGAAGGTTAGGATGTTAGAAGTCAGGAAAGGACCAGATCTTGTATTGTCTTGATTGTTTTAGAATGTGATGATCTTATTCTTTAGATGTTTCATTATTTCATAGCATCTATCAGGAAAGATCATGGAGAAGTTTTTTCTTACATGCAAGCCATTATGGTCCTAATCATTGATGAATATGATACTAATTCTCAGCCCCTTATGTCTATGTTGTTGGCTATTTTGAGGCAAGAACAGGATGTCTCTACAGTTGCTTATGAGTTGGTAAACAAAGTGTTCAAACAATGTGAAGGAAAGCTGAAACCATTCTTGGATATTGAGGAGACTGATGCAACAAAAATTGATGGAGAGATTGTCTTAGAGCATGAGGAATATGTTACAGAGCTTCAAGATGATTCTATGATTACACATGCAGCTATTAAGGATGAGGATGAAGTTAGTTTTTCAAGTGTTGCTATTAACAAAGATGACCACATTGAACTTCACAGTAATAATGAGAGCAAACAATCTACTGATTTGGAGGTTACTAAATCAGCAAATGAGGATGTAGGAACAAACAATCAAAGATATGATTTCCACAATGTTACCTTTCAACAAAGCAATATCGTGGACATCGAGGAAAAAGAACCATTTATTGCATCTACAAGGGAAATATGCACAAGTCTTTATGTGTGATTTAAAGATTGTATTTGATAAGCCTTGTGAAGAGACGGATTCCTTTAAGGGCAATGTGTTTGATCATAACGCTGTCCCATCATTTTTACAAGAGGATTGCAAGGCATCAACTAGTGAAGAAACTGATTTGGATAATGATATGGTTCCTACACATGATAGTAAAATAGAAAATTTAGTGTATGGCAGCCCAAGTCATTTTGATGAGTTTCATCAAAGACCTTCAACACTGCAAGATTTGAAGGACCAGTTTGTGGTTACAGATGAGAAAGTTGTACAAGTGTTAACGAGGGCAGACAATACTCACAAATACATTGAAGATCTCATTTGGGAAGCTCAAATTGAAGAGAGGAAGAAGGGAGTTGCAAGTGGAGTCGCCCTTACTCAATTGTACACCATCAAAGAAGCTTTGGAAATGATGAAATCGGATTACTTGCAATTGCTTATGGACAGGGATCTTGCTTTTAAGTATGCTCAAGACCAAGAAAAAGAGGTTGATGATCTTTGCTTACAGTTGAGTATGGCTCACTTTTCTTCATACAATAGGGAAAAAAAATTTCCTAGTGCAGCCACATCCAAAGTTCAAGAAAGTGACACAAGGATTATGGAGATCAAACAAATTGTTGAAGGGATTGTTTAACTCCATAAGGATGGAATGTTATATAATGATTTCAGCACTTCCTATATTCAAGAGGTTCAGTATGTTGATAAAGATTAGAAGCTGCTTGATGATAAATTTTCGCATGAAGGGTTAGCTTGCAGCCATGGGATAGCAGATATAACAGGTTATGTAACATAGCCCAATCATGTCTCCACAAATCAACTTCTTCATAGTCACCTCCTCCATCAAAGTAGGTAAAGTCTTCTACCTCATGATCTTCCATAATATGTGAAACATTTATGACCTCCTTATCCTCCAAGGGATCATTCAATTATTGTCAATCTAAGTCCACATTATCTCTTTGTTCCATATATGACAACATTTCTGAACTATCCTCAAATGTATGAACAATATTCATCTCACAAATATCCAACTCTTGATGTGAAGGTGATGAAGCAATGCTAGGAACATCAAATGAACTCATACCTTCTTGTAGCTGATCCAATATGGTTGGCTTGGTCAGCTTCATGATAGCATGTTCTTTCTTCATGTAAACATTGTGAAGCCTTAGGTATTTGTCCTTTGCAAGGTGTGATGCTTCCTCGCCCATAGCCTCATAATGCAAGTTATCAACAAGTAGTCCTCCTTTTTCCATGGCGGCCTCTTCTTCAACCTTGTAATCTTTGTGGCCACTTAGGTGTTCTTCATTAGGTAATTCTCCTTTGTCCTCATTGGGCTGCAAATCTTCTTTCTTCTCTACCTTGGCTTTCATGGAAACTACTGATTTTTCTTCCTCTTTTCTCAATTTTCTGATGTAGTCATATAGATCCTTCTTTCCCGGATTTCCATCTTCAAGAACCTTCAAATGAAATTCAAAAGGAGTAGCTAACTTGCAACCAAGTGGTAAGGCATTGTATTCTTCAATGATTCGTGTAGCCTCTTGTCCATACAACCATTGTTCAAGCTTCTTCTTCAATTCAACTTGACCTTGTCTAATAGATTCAAGCAAAGCTTTTTCTTCTTCCATGATGTATGATCAAACCCTCCAGGCTGGCAGGATCATGGCTTTGATACCACTTGTCATGTCCCCAATGGGATATTCTGCTATAAATCTGATTTTCTGCCCTAACCCTAGGTCTGAGTTCTGATTTTGTCCTTCAGCAGATTAAGACTTCATAAATTAATGCAATCATCACATCAAATGCATGAAAGAAGTGTCTTACACATGATAATATTAACACCGCATGATTTGCACCATAGAAACCATCATCAATAAATATGATGTCTGATGTATGAATCTGATTATATTATGCTGATACAAAATATAGCTAGGGCACAAGGCCTTACGCTGAGTACATATGAAGTTGTGCTAAAAACTACTACATACCACAATATGCAAATATATGAAGTATGAGGATTTTCAAGGAAGGAGCCTAAATCTGTATCCTGCTGCTCTGAAAGTCTGCTGCCACAAATCAGACTGAATCTGCCCAAAAACAACCTTGAGTGAGGTTCGCCCTTATGCCCATATGGTGCGCATTATCCTTTTAAGCCTCCTATCATAGATGCTGATAAAAGCTGATATTATTCTGCTCAAACAGTCATGAAGTGCATATGAACTTCCATTATGGAATTCTCCCTTAAGAAGCTAGGGTTTCATCCAACTTCTCTAATAAGACTAGAGGTTTTCGTCTCTAAGCCTTCTCCAAAGATGCTCGAATAATGAATGATGAATGGATGCTTTTGAAGTGCCAAGGGATCCTCTATACACAATTTACTTCTCTCTCCCTACTAGTCGACCTGGGTTGTTTCTCCTCCTATTTTATTAATGTCTCCTCAAAAGAGGCCGACCTAGGCATCACACCTTAGGGCCGACCACCCTCCAAACAAGAAAGCGCCTAGACATATAATCAAATTATAGATTTGATTAATTGCTTCTTATTTGCAAGTCGTCCAAGGAATAATAATTAATTATCTTATTCTATCAACATAATAATCTATGATGGAGCGCATGAATAGAATGTTGTCCTTTGCCCAAGGTAGATATGAATATCTATGATGGATTGCCCGAGATGACTGCTAATCTCCATGATGATACAAACAATGATCTCCATGACCACATGACAAGGTATCCAAATGAAGCATCCCGAAGTGTGATGATAGCATCCATGCAACCCATGATGAAGCCCAACCTCTCCAAATATCTCGAAGTCTATTGAAGAATACAAGCTAACCCTAATTGGTGACCATTCCGAAGATGAGAACATGGCAACATTACAAGTCCTCCCCACTCAAGATTGCTTGTCCTCAAGCAATACATACTATCCAATAGAGATACCTGCATGATTAGCGATAATATACTTGGATCCCAAATCAATCTCAAGAACTCTCCACACCACTTCTGTTGCGCCACTCTGATGTATCTATGAACTGCACAGCTGACACTCTACATACAATTCTGAAACATTCTACTAATCACACATCTCTTTGGATCCCAAACATCTGTAACATCACTAACCCTGAGAGTGCAAGAGTTATGTAATGTCCCCTTCTAGCAAGCCAAAATTTTCGCAACCTTGCAAACAATTTCAACTTGTAAAAGAGTACATTAGAATTCAATTCTTCTTACTCAACTATATTAACCACAAAGATATCTTAAATCAAGCCTTATAATTAGAATCTATATGCATTATACTTTTCACTATGTCCACTATACATTTTTCATGATTTTCCTTGGGAGAGACATACTTGGGTCTACATGTTCATCAAACCACTTACCCAACGAGAGAGGGCTTATAAGGGAGCAATATTGTCATGAATCCTAATGTTCCATTCCTTTGACCCGGAGGGGTACTCTTGACCAACAGGAATCAAAGGCCTAACCACTTGTCCCGGAGGGGTCTTCTTGACCAACACGAGACAAGGGCCTATCCATTTGTCCCGGAGGGGTCCTTTTGACCAACACGAGACAATGGGCTATCCACTTATCTCAGAGGGGTACTCTAGACCAACTTGAGATAAGGGTCTATTTGCTTTAGCCCGGAAGGTGCTCTTGACCAACTCGAGCGTTAACCATGATTAAGCCAATTTGCTCACCTTTACCCTTGGTCTCGCTCTTATGGGTGTTGGTAGATTAACCATGAGCCCTAATTCTCATCCCCTATCTTTCATGATTATCTTTTAAGAACTTGTTCTTAGTCATTAATGATACAATTGTCTAACTTGCTACCTTGTAAGAATAACATTCGTTATATAAGCAATGTTTATGACTTAGTGTTTCTTAGGCTATTCCTTCTTTTACTTACCATGAACATTTTGATTCTATGTCCTGGTCTTTCCATACATTTATATACTTATGCATCCTATGCTAATACACACTTATTCTATATGTTGCTTATCCAATCTATGATAGCAATTACAATATATTCTATGCATTCATTTACAATAGTATCTAACTCTATATTTCATTCGACTCCTATTCTTATTCTATGTTATATGCATCTGTATGCTAATTTATCATTAGGAGATATGTAATTTAAATTAGAAGGCATATCTTGATACTGCTGCGATTTGCTATCTAATTTCTATAATTTATTTCTCAAGTTCATATTCTAGTTGATTCACTTTTATATACCCTATATCTGATTTAATCCTTCATCATGATACTATTAGATTCTTATTCTGTATTCTACTAATTTAAATCTGATAGAACAGCAGATGGTATTATAACATGGGATATATGGTGATAGGGTCGAATGTCATACCTGCGTTGACTTTTGATTGTTGGTAATACTGAAACAATGTTCACTGATTTCCTCTTAAAGTTTGTCCACGGTGATTGCTGTATATGTATGTATTGTTTGCTGATGTTAAGGAGGGGCGAAGAGGATTTCTCTCCCTCTAAATGATGATGATTGCAATTGTTCCAGATTGCTCCCCCTAATTGATTGTCTTTCTTTTTTGTGTTGCCTGAATTTTTTTGGTGCCTTGATCGATCTTTGGGCTATCCTTATATAGCCCAATTTGTGAAACGTCACGCCTTCTTGGACAGGGATCGGCACTTGTCAACAAAACATCAAATTAATATCATTTGTCTTGATGCTTAATTAACCTTTGTCTTATTCACCGTCGCTCGTCTTATGCATTTTTGCTCCATATGACTAACTCTTCATTGATCGGCGCTTATATGACTATGTAATCATATTTATTTAGTTCTCTTAGGAATTTGTTATTTTGAACTTGATTATGATATCATGAAGGTATTACTACATTATTCCAATCTTTAATTGGAATCGGCCATCGAGGAACATGACAAGTTAGCATCCTTCAACAAATCATCAATACAATTTATCAAACCTGAAATTTCAACTAGGAACCAAAATCTAAAGTGTTCCTCCAAGGAAAAACATAAATCAGCTTGAACATAGGCTGAAAGTAACTCCGAACAGCCATGAATTACCTAGTTTTCACCAACCAAAACAGCAATATTAACTAAAACACCTGTCCTTTTCAGCTGAACTCTTCTGTCAAGCTCCCACAAAGGGCCAAAGATAACAAAAAGAACAATCACATGGCTGCAAAAATCTGAAGTTAATCTCTGAAAACCAGATTTCAATAATCCGAGAATGGGACAGCAACAACAAATCTGAAATCTTCCAAGAATAACCAATGATTTGGGCCTTCTACAACCAAAATATTCCAAAGTTATGACCAAAGTTTCTCTCCAATCCATAAAAATGTATGCAATTGAACACTTATGATGGCTGATAGGAATAAGGACAGCAACTTTATGACAGAAATTAGGCTCCAAAATCATCCATGAAACAATTTTTCCATCATCACTATCCTCTACAAAACCCTGAGGATAAACTACTATGAAAATAAGCCACCATTGAACTTAACTCATTGCATACCATGTCCTCATGCCAAACTTCAACAATTGGTGATAACCTCAAGTTGGTGAAGTCTTTGTGCAAATTAACATCCCATGAGTGCACTTCACCCAAATCCCATATCCTATTACTATCCTCCTCCGTGTTACTAACATCAAATAGGTCCTCATCATTCAACATGAGTGGATTATCCAGAGTTAACTCAACTTCCATCATAAAAAAAGAATTATCAAATGATTGGAAGTAGTTTTCACCTCAATGTTCAGATAAATCATCATATTGCTCCAACTCTGCATCATCATACTTAGGAGGTTATCCTAAGTCAAAATCTTGTTGGATTAATCCAAGCTCTTCAGTCACCAGCTTGATTTCATCTGCTCTTGCAACTTCATCTTGCTCCCTTAATTGATGTACAACATCAAGCTGATTTTCAACTTCTAAGAGAGCCGTTTGGGTACTCTCTAAAGAATTCATACTTGATTTAAGCTTAGATGTAAACTTATCAACTTCAGCCTCTCTTCCCTTCAATGCATCATAGGTTTGACCAGCAAACTCATGGACATGATCTCTATCAGAAAGTAAGTTCAAATAATCCGATTTCAAAGTTTCTAAAGCCTCTTTGACTACACACCAATCTTCAAGTGAAGATCCTTTTTCCATGCCCATTTGTCTTCTTTCAAGTTGTGCCCTCCAAATGTGATCTTCAACAAACTTATGTATGATGTTCAAGTGTGTTAAAGACTATACAACCTTGTCTTCAGTGACTAACAATTTTTTCTTAAAATCCAATGTTGCATCAACAAGTGAGGCTGATCCAAAGCTTTCAACAAGCTCCCCTTCATCATTCTCATCAACTGACTCTTCTGAAAAGACAATTGGTTGTTCAATTCGTATGGGAAATGAATCTTCTTCTTCGTCACTTTGATCAAATGATATGGCAGCATCAAATTCAAACATTGAATCATCACCAATGGCTGATTTAAAGTCTTCATCAATATATTCTTCATCTAGAATCTTTGAGGAGTCAGATTGTCCTTCACTTTGCATGGGAAATTCCCACTCATAATTAAAACTACATTCACAAGAATGATGAAGATGCTCCCCTATAGGTGTTGTTCTGAAAATTTCAGCAGCATCAACTTTTGCAACCTTTGTAAATTCACCTTTTCCCATATCCTCATCAGGACACTCAGCTTCAATGCTCTCAGGCTCGCTTACAAAGTCTCCTTCTAACAATCTATCAATTATTCTCAATTCATTCTTTAATGTAGTGACATCTTCAGGGTCTTCATCAAATGAAGGACTTGCAAAGTCCAACACTTCTGGCTCATTAACTTCATCAAAGCAAAGCTCAACTTCACTAATGTCTTCCCCAAATCAGCTAGCTCCTCTATGCATGCCTCTTGATTTGTGACCTTGTATTCATACAGAGGCTCAGACTCATTTTTTTCAGCTACCAAGACTTCATTATCTCCTTTATTCGATTCCACATCATCCTGAAAGAAAGAACATGTGGTGAAGGTTACAGGTTCATCTTCTTTGTTCTTACATTAGTGGTTAGACTCCCAAGAATCTTTGCATAGAAAACGAAGATTTCTTCTCCTAAGTTCATTCTTGCTGTCCTTTTTTTTTCTCGAAATGAGAGAGTTCTTGTTCTGTTGGTTAGAAGGTGATGTCTTGGAATAGTTCTTGGTCCTCGCCATTGGAGTAGGTAACTCGAGCTTCCATAAAGACATTTTTTTCTTCTCTTCCTTTCTCGTCTTTCGAATGTATTCTATAAGGCCCTTTTTGTCAAGATCCCCCTCCTTGATTATTTCCAAAAAAGCATCCCAGGAAATTTGATGCTTAAAGTCATCTGATAGACCTTGGTACTCATCAATAATTTTTGTGGCCTCTCAATCATACTTCCTTTGATCCAACTTCTCTTGAATTGTTTTTTCTAATTCATCCTGACTTTGTCTAAGAGAATCAATCAAGACATCTGTCTCAATTCTTCCCCTCATGAGAAATGCCATGATCTCACATTCACTGATCAAACTCTTTCAACTGCCAAACTCTGAACACACATGCAAGTGCTGATCACCCACATGCAAGGCTGAAAACTTGACTCACACTTGAAGATCTGCAAGGAATGAGTAGCAACTCAAACAGGCTGGCAAGATCACCATCTCTGATACCACTGTAATATGCTACCCCAAAAAATTTTGCAATGTAAACAATCATCACAACAGAGTTAGACAAGAAGTATGCAACCAAATAGAATACTTCCACACTTCTGATCACCAAGATCCCATGATGGGCAAGGTGAGAGCATACAGTGCTTTGGCTTACAAATCAAGCTTTGCAAATAAACAATACAATCATCCGCTATGTACCAGGCATCTTCTTTTCAGCAGGCATCCATTTGTTCAGTGAGAATACTTCACTTATTTAGTGGGTGGATTAAGAAAGATAAACAGTGTTCATTCCTCCACACTAGCGGTAAACCATCCAGGGGTTACAATATGAGTTTGCAACAAAATAAAGATTACAATGCTATGAATAACTTGCAAACTAAATTGAATTCCCCTGTCTTACACAATGATTCACAGCTGCACCCAGTTAGAGTACAAAGCAAAGGATGTCATGAATAAAATATCATAAGAGTTTACAATCCACCATGAATGTATCAATATGAAAGGATATGAAAGAGTAACCTCTGATTCAAGACTCCAAGGCACTGCTGTATGCAGTTTTCAAACACTGCAGTCCTTATATCAGAAAATAAACTTCATCATATCAGACTAATACCCCAGTTTTTCCTACTCAACCCCATGCAATAACAACCTCAACAACACTAGAACTATCCTCAAAAATCAGTGATTAATAATCATTTATCAAGGACTCCTCAAACCACAAGGGTTCCCTATTCAAAACAATAGCATCAATATAACTTCACTTTTTGTGAAAGTTGTGATCAAACCAGCCCATACATGCTGCTGTACAAACACCCTAAGATGAGTCAAATCTCAATAAAATGCATGGTAGTCAGCAACATTTCCCTCTTAACTCCCAACACAACAACTAGTAGCCAAGGCGACTTCCCTCAAGGCTATATTCAATATGAAAGAGTGTCAATTCCTTTTTAAAGAACCCAAGTCCTCCACAGGGCCGTACGGCCAGCTATGGTGGTACGGCAGCTAGAGAACTTCAATCTGCAACACTACACATATGAAATTGTATGGGAAATAGGCACCCAACTGTAATAAGCAATGTCCAATCAGCTTTCAGCCCAAGCAAACACTAATTTCAACAAAATTACAAATCGTGCCCTTGCATAGGTACGGCCAGATTTGTACGGCTCCCTTTCAGCATTAAAATCTGCATTATTTAAAACACTTTAAACTGATTCATTTGCAATCTTAATCATGAGCAGACCACCATCCAGAGGTTTCAAAACATGCTAGGCATCAATCATTGTTAAAACTCCAATTATCTTATACTCCTGGTACGGCCCCTAAGGTGTACGACTGCCAGTAAAACACTGAATCACAATAGATAACATTCAAAACAAGGATGAAATGATGGTGCCTAGGGTAAAAGAATATTATCCATCCAATTATGAAACCAAACAATCAATAAATCTATCATATGCAAAGACATTCAAAGCCACAAGTACAATCAGCAATGAATGAACAACAAAAAAATTATATAATCTTCACAATCTCCAACAAATATAATGAGAATAATCAATACATTCCATCCAAAATACCATCAAAAACTCAAATGATGAACACCAAACCTACAAACTCCATGAAAGCTCAATGGCAAACTCTGTATGAGCTTGCTCCAAAATCCACCTTCGACACAATGGTGATTCCTATATGAAACCACACCCAATCTACAAGAGGGTTTTCGTCCTCAAGAGAATTCTACAAGAGGGTTTTCGTCCTCAAGAATATGGAAGAACTCTCAGGTTCAATCCGTCTGCAACATTATCAAATCCAAAAGCCCCTTAGAATGAGCGCTCATTCTCTTTATAAAGGCACTTTAGGAGTTACAAAGGAAATAAATTATTTCTTAAAAATAATAACCTTTTCCAATGACCTATAACACTTAATCACTTTTTTTATTATTTTCACCCTTAGGAACTTAAGTGAAAATAATAATTAAAATAGCTCATTAAATATTACTTTTTGCAAAAAATCCCATACTTCATTCAACTGCCAAATAAATTGAACCAATATGCTCTGTAGGGTTTGGGATGTGAAACAATGCCTTCCGGGAGACTTTCCAAAAATAGACGGCTCCTCCAAGAATCTTGGAGAGCAAACCCGGAGCCCGATCAAACTTCTGAAAACATCACTGTAACCCTGGACATCCATTGAGCTCAATGCCATAAAAAATTAGTCCATCTCTAGAAGGAAACCCATTTTTATAATTAATAATACACTGAGTTGCTAATATTAAAAACAACCTTAGGCAACCTTAGTGAAATATTAATTAATTATCTGAATAATAGTCCCAAGTCATATAATGCAATAGAAATGCACTGATTAAACAGCTTCAACCATCCCTTGGTGAAATTGAAAACTTGAGACACACAACTATTCTGCAAACTGAACCACGACCACTCCAAGAACATTGGAGTTCTCCCAAACATGCCGGATAGCCTCCGAGAGACTAGGAACAAGCATAATGCGCACAAAAATCTATACGCCAAAAAAGGGACATTACATATATTTCTTCACAGGGATCTTGGTGAGTTACTTCACAACCTTTGGTTGCGTGATGTTTACATCAAAGTGGAGCAGCGAAAGGTTTGGTGCAAGTGGTCATGCTTCAGAGATCATATCATATATCACTTGATGGATATGACACTCTTCAAGGCTCTGGATATGTATGATGCTTTGTCTTTGATCGACTTAACATTTGTGGACAGTAGAGCATTCGAAGGGAGAGAGATGATGTCACTTGTGGTTGATGATTTGGAGTTTTTGTTCCTATAGCTACACAGGCAGATTCCATCGAGCAGAATTTCAGAATGAGGAATGGAGCCAATTTGGGCTTGAGTGTGTATGGCCAGTTTTGTCTCATTGTTGGCGACCAGAGCTCATGTTGCATATCATTCTTCATATTCACTATAGGAGATATAGCCACATGTTGAGGAGTAGGATGATCACAGAGTACCTGATTGGATGGAGAGGCTTACTACTTGAGGATGTTTTGCAGTATCCAAGTTTGCAATTGCTTGTGTGCAAGCAATTTCGGGAAGGGAGGACTGTAATGTCCCCATTTTCCAAGTGATCACCTAGCAGAGTTGGCTAGCCTATTCCATTCCTGTAAGCTAAGTCGGAGGGCTAATGAAATAACCTAGTTGGCGAGATTTCATACAGCCAATTTTGTAGGGCAAAATGATCATAAGGGATGACTTTGTACATTTTTGTGGATTTATTGGAGAAGTCAAAGTAATTTAAATAATTTACCCTAGAGATGAGCAACCAAGGGAGAGAAAAGAAAAAATGAAAGGAAGAAAATGTTGGAAATACGTTGGGAGACTTTGAGGAAAAATAAGGTAAATCCAAATGAAATAGCATGTAAGGTGGACGACCAAGGAAGAGCCCAAGGATGTAATAGCAAGTGCCAAAAGAGGTTTGCTCCTCTTGGAGAAGAGGATGAAGAAATAAAAATAAATTATTCCATTCGACATAAGGTCGGCCAAGATATGAGGGAAAGAAAATTAAAAAAAAGATTATAAAACAAAGTGTGTGCCTAGGAGGAAGTCGGCCAAGGAGAAAGGAGGAAAAACAAATCTTTCATTTGTATTTTGGGCGCCTATCTTGTCTTGAAGAGGTCGGCCAGCTTTGGGAAGGAAAAGATTGATATTTAGGAAAGTAAAATGCAAGTCATTTGGGCATCCATTCACATTACATCTTTCATTTGAAGTTTTACTCTTGGCTGCACTTTAGGTCAGCATATTCCAAGGATGCAAACCCTTAAGAATATTAGGTGGATTGGACGAAAACCCAATTCCATCTTGGAGGTGAATACACACGGATTGCATGCATGCACTTCATTGGAGTTTTGGAGAATCTTGAGCATTCAAGCCACATCTTTTGGAGCAGATTTGAGCGTCACCTTTTGGAGGAGTTTTGGACGAATATTGACTAGGGTTCATGCCCTAAGTTGAGCGCCACTTCCATAGGAGGCCGACTTCATTATTTTGAGTCATTTTTACTATTCCATGGTATGTATAAACCTAATTTAGGTTGCGCTTATATGAGCAGAAATCTGGGGGATGTTTGTGATGTTTGAGTTCATGAATTTGGTGAAATTCCCAAATCAGCATATTCAGATTTGGAGCAGTGGACTTGTTTAATCAGAAATCAGATTTGTTTGGCACATGTTTGGCTTTTGGATGGTTGGTTTTCATGGTTGATATCATTGTTGATGCTTTTACATGTTTGGCATATATTTTATGGATGTTTGGAGCACGTTTATTGGCTGCCTATAAGTATTTATGCTACTGAAAATAAAAATCAGAATTCAGTCCTAGGGTTTGAGCAGAAAACAAAAATCAGAATTTAGGGTTTTAGAGCAGAAATCTAAAGTGCAGAAATTTAGGGCAGAATTCAGAAATTTAATTCCAGAATTTTAGGGCAGATCCCATCGGAGACATTACAGCATTTGCATCCATTATCCATCATTTTGGCTTTGATCTAAATCATCTTGTAGTTTGCCATTGTGGCATTGACCCGATCTGTAGTTATAATCAGCCCTACGTTGCACGGAGACCCGTCTCCAACCCCCTGGTACTCGTCTCGGAGACTGGTACACGTCTCCGGTCTCGGAGACTTGACTGGGTATGTCTCCCTTTGCAGGAGACTTCTGGTCGAGTCTCCCACTCGTCTCTAAGTACCCTACGTAAATAAAAAGGCGTCTCCATTCCTTTTTCTTTTTCTAGCTTTCATTTTTTCTGTTGTTTTCTCACAAGCTCAGTGGATTCTTACTCCTACGGACTTCAAACCTCAATACTAGTGTCTACAATAATATATATACATTAAGCTATATTAAATTGTTACAAGTAAGCTATAAACTTAAACTTTACCAGTTCTCTTGTTTTAAAAGTTCAATGTCATGATATTTTCAGTTTTAATGTTAGCATATTAATAAATTAATAAATTTATTAAATTATATTTTAAAAAATGGTGTCTCCAAGTACCCCAGTCTCCTATTTTTCAAAAACAGACGTACCAGTACCGGTACAGTCTCCCGTACCAGTACCAGTACCAGTCTCCATGCAACCTTGAATCAGCCAATTCGGCTTTAACATCTTTATTCTGTCTGCCTGTTTGAACATTGATTGTAAATTGGTCACTGCTACCAATAAGCTGCATATGGTCCATACCCTAGTCTTTGTATGCTCTCACCTTACCAACATCGGGATGTTGGTGATTAGAAAGAGCTCAGAATTGTGTTAATTTTGAAATTTTGGTTAAGTTGTGCTAACAGTCCAATTACGAACATTACAAAAGGACTATATTTGTCAAAAAACGGCTAGGTCATGTCATGATTCACTATTACATTTGTAAGATGCTTAATGATCTCATAGTCTTTGTTGCATTAGCCATTGATGACACATAAAATATCTACTTTACAAGTACTTATCCATGCATTCCAAAAGAGTTTCTAGTTTCTCCTCTTCTCACTACTACTTTCTCTTTATCCTATTTATCTTTTCCTTTTTGGTGCAGTGCTTTCCTCTAGAGTAGTCAAGTGACTCAAGTCCATTACGACAATGCTCTTCATGGAAACAGGATGCTTCTTTGTGACTGTATGGGCATTGTCATTCATTTTCCTTTCTCTTTTGTAAATAATTTTCGGATCTAAGGCTTCACCATGGCTGCTACAACTTCTTTCTCAAACTCAAAATTTCAATGATTGGCAAGTATAAGGCTTGGAGTTTAACCTCTCAATTAATCTCTCCTAGTAGTTGCTCGATGCCATGTGTATTTTAGCTCAATTACAACTCTCCAAATGCTATCTCTGAATTTTCTAGTATCTTCACCCTCATCATTTGTGTCTCACCTTGTAAGATCCCATACAAGATCTGCCTAAAATTCTGATTTAAATTTCTGAATTCTGCCCTAGAATTCTGATTGATTTTTCTGATTACAAACAAGTGTGGACAGCGAACATATATGCATCCAAAATGCTCAAATAATATGCCAATAATGAACCCTTATGATAATAGTATCAATCATGAACACATCCACAATATATGAACATCCAAATGCAAACAAATGGGCAAACAAATCTGCTTTTTGAATATATCAATCTGCTGCTACAAATCAGAACAATCTGAGTTTGCAATTACATCAAATACATAGGTCAAACATGCCCAAACATAGGTCATAAATCTGCCTTTACAAATCAGGTTTTTACATACCACAAATGATGTAGAATGAAGTCAAACAACAAACCCTAGCTGGGCAAACTCCTTCAGCTAGGCGGCGCTCCCTTGGAAGTGGCAAAAAGCATGAAATATGAGGGTGGCAGTTGCTAGGGTTTGGCTCCAAACACCAACAATGAAGTCGCCCTTCTTGGCACTCAACCTAGGATGAAAACCCTAGCACAATCAATGCAAAAACTCTCCAAAGTGATAGCACTCTAAGTCTGATCTGAATATCTGATTCTATCTTCACTTCTCCAATTTGTATTTGGCACAAATCTCACAATTTGGCCTTAGGGTTTCTGTAGAAACAAATATGGCTTTGTCCTTCCTTTTCTTGCAGATCTCCAATGAAGAACAAATATGAACTCCGTATGAGTCCACCTCCAAGATGTCAGTGGGTTTTCATCCAATCCTCCCATATACCTAGGAGTTTTCGTCCTTGAAATATGCTGAACCAAAAGTTGCAGCCAAAGAGATAAATCTCCAAAGAAATGATATGAATGAAATGATGATGGAAATGCCACAAAACATCTTATATTTATACATGATTCTTTCTCTTTCCTCAAGCTGGCCAACCACCCTTTGCAATCATATTTTATTTCACTTTTCTCCCTTTCCTAGGGCCGACCTCATGCTAAGTGCCATAAATACAAAGGAAAACATTTTATTTTATTTTTTTATTATTTTCGTCTTTCCACTCTCCAAGTGGGCAAACCACTTAGGCATAAAATACATCATGATTTTGATCTCAAATCAAGTCGTCCTCCTCAAGGTGAAATATCATAAATTATTCTTATTTTTCCAAAGGCATTTTTCCATCTATTTTCCTCTTTTTTCCTTCTCCTTCTTGGTTGCTACACATGAGGGCAAATTATTTTATTTGTGTTGACTTCGCCAAAAGACTCAAAAAAATATGCCAAGTCATCTCCCATAATCATTTTGCCCTACAAAATTGGCTAAGTGTGAAATCTTGCCAATTAGGTCATTCCTTGAGCCCTCTAGCTTAGCCTATAGAAATGGAAATAGGCTAGCCAACTCCACTAGGTGATCACTCCGAAAATGGGGACATTACAGTCCTCCCTTCCCGGAATTGCTTGCCCACAAGCAATTGCAAACCTGGATACTACGAAACATCCTGTAGCGTCTTCAAGAATCTTAAGCACCTTTCCTTCCATGGTTGAATGCTCATTAACAAGTGCTGGTCCAAGCGATGTATCCAACTGAAACCCAAGTGTATCACTTGTCAGAACTTCTATCCCATGGCTGCAAGTTATATCTTCATGGGGACATTTCTCTTCCATCCTCGAGACTTCACAATGGGGTCTATCAAAATCTTCATCCATTTGCCTATTCTTCACAATCTTTGTATTGGATTGTTGTTCTTTGGGTGTGGCTGCCATAGACGACTGAATTTCTGATTTAGATGATGAAGAATGTGTAAAGCTCAACTCCAGACAAAGCTCATCAACTTGATTTTCTAAGTCTTGAAGGGCCATTTGAGTACTCTTCAAGGAATCCATAGTAACCTTAAGCTCAAAGGTAATCTTATCAACTTCATCTTCTTTTCCTCTCAATGCATCAAAATATATTTAATCAAGCTTAAAGAGATGATCTCTATCTGAAAGTAGATGTAAGTAATTTGATTTCATTACTACCAAAGCTTCTTTGAGTACCTGTAAGTCTGCAAGAGATAGTTCTCCTTTAATGTCCTTGTGTCTTCTTTGAGCCTTCCAACAATAATCTGCCATCATTTTATGAGTATTATCAAAATGTGTTAGGGCTGCAACAATCATATCTTCATTGACCTTCAATTGACTTTCCAAATGATGTAACTCATGGGGCCTATCATCTTCATACAAATTTTCTGATTGGTCTTCACAATCATGCCTCTCAAAATCAACTACCTCCATGACATCATTTTCACACAACTCATGTTTTGAAGCTAGGTCAACATCAAGCTCAATCAAGGAATCATAATAGTGAGTAGAATCTTCTTCAACATGCTCTTCTTCAATTGTTGGTCTAGAGAGTGTATGCACAGCTATTACTTCCTTAATCATAAAGTGATCCTTCAACTCTTGCAATGCTAAATCAATTTTGTCAAAGTCCCTTTGTTCACTATATAACAAAATTTCTGAATTGCCTTCGTATGTATGAACAACATCACCTTCAAAGTCACCCAATTCACAATTTGATTCCTTGCCACTATGATGTAGAGATGATGAGACAATGCTATGCTCAAGTAATGGATCATTAGGAAAATTCATACCTTCATATAGCTGATCAATCGCTGCTGGTTTGGCAAACTCTGTGACAGCATACCCTTCAACCTTGTAGTCATCCTGAAGACACGTGCTCTTTACTTGTGGATGCAAGAGGCAATTCTTCTTTGTCCATATCCTCATATCGCTTAAGTGAACTTGTGAACATGGCTTCATCTTCTTTAGGGCTTCCACATGTATGGCTAGATGTCCAAACTTCTAGGCATGTGAAGCAAAGTTGTTCTATCCTTAACTGATTTTTGCTTTTCTTATGATCATCTGTAGGCTGCCAATCACAAGGAAGTAATTCTTCTTCTATCTTTTCTTTTTTCACAATGATAACTTCTGATTTTTCTTCTTCTCTTCAAAAGTTTCTGATGTAATCATATAGATATCTCTTTCCTAGATTTCCATCTTCATGTATTCTCAAGAAAACGTCAAAAGGAGTTGCATTCTTGAAGTCAACTGATAAACCCAGGTATTCCATAATGATTTTTGTGGCCTCTTGTTCATACCTCCATCAATCAAACTTTCTTTTCAAATCAGCCTGACTTTGTCTAAAAGATTCAAGCAAAGATTTTGTTGTTTCTCTATCTTCCATGATTCGTAAATAAATTTACACCTTCTCAAAGCAATGGCGCTCACCTTAGGGCAAAACCTTCGGCAAACTCCACAAAATATGGCGCTGAAAATATCTTCTTCCTTGGGAATGATTAAACCCTTCAGGCTGGCAAGACTGTCATGTCCGATGTTAATACATTGTTTAAATTAAAGATTTAAACAAACAAGTTTAGGTGATGAAACTTACCATGTGAGTAAAAGCAATGGTAAATAAATATATTATTATATTAGAATACATATATTTACCTAGATAACATCAATTACAAATAGAAATTCATAAATTAGTATATATTCTAAGTAATATTATAAATATTCATACTTTATGGGTATTAAAACAAGTGTCCATATTATAAATTAAAAAAAAAAGAAGTATTTGGGAATTAGAGTCACAAGACTCTTAAGACATGCATGGTGCGATATGACTAAAGACTCATATTAAACATTAATTAAACATCCTTAAGACACCGCCCGACCAAGAAAGGCGTCGGTTGAAGTCACACCCCCGTTGAAACTATAAAAGGATCGGGGCAAGGTAAAATAAAGGCATTCGAAGAAGTTAGAACATCAGATCTACGCATGACAGAATATATTCCGAGATAGCATTAATTTCATCATATCATCGAAACATCAAAAGGAGCTAAGATCCACATCGTCGCCATCAGGAGTTGCATCGGCAGTGGAAACAAAGAAGTAAGAACTTAAGCATTAAAGCTACAGCGAATATCAGATTAAAGGCATCAATCGGGCAAAGGAACAAGACATTGAGGATGTTCAGCAGACCCCGATAAGCTAAAAGTAAATTCAGATCGAAGTAAAGGCATTCTGCAGCAATCAACCACCAACAGGTACGTATGTATGTATGTATTTAAAATTACTCAATTTATATGAACATGTTAATAAGAAATGTATATGTTAACTAAGTAGGAATTAGAATATATGTACTTATGAACCAGTAAATCTGAGCATAGAATTAAAGGAATACACACATCATAGAATAGGTAATAATTATAGACTGTTATCATAAAGATGCATGCATTACAAGAATGTCTAATAGGAAACAAAGAATATGATGTTAACAATGAATGAATGAGAATAGAATAATAGACTGTTTCCAGATATGCTCATGAATATAAGGATAGACTAACATAAAGACTGGATTTAGTTATGTTAAGAATCAATAATGATAATAATGAAACATGTTTATATGGAACATGAGTGGTCAATTATGCTACAAGGCCATAATGTCTAAAGTAAAGCAATATGTATTAAACAGAATTGTGATATTTATATGAGAAGATAAGTTCGCGATATGCTTGGAGCTGACTCGGACTCTCCCTTTAACCCCTCTATCACCTCTAAGGTATGACGTAGTTGGAATAGTTTATTTTAGCCTAGGTACCTCTCGACTGGATGCAAGTCCCTCGACCAAGTGATGAGGAACCCCGTGTGTGGGTGAAGTCCTTGGGCCTAGGAGAACTCATAAGAGTTGCTCTACGGATGGTGACTCTCGTCTGGATGAGGTACTCCGTGTGTGAGTGAAATCCCACGAGCCAAATGGTGAGGGACTCCGTGTGTGAGTGAAACCTTTGGGCCTCCGTAAGAGATGGAACTATTTCCGTAATGAAATCATGCTTGGTGATCTAGAGCTGGTTAACGCAAGAGTCTACCGTAAGTCCCTCACAAGTCATATCACGAACCAATGATGAATAATGAATAACATATATGAATGTGCTTATAAATTGCTTATAAATTGAATGCATGATGACAAGACAAATATATGAACTTAATGTGAATATAATCTAATATGTTTTAGTCTTACTGATTATATATTGAAAGAAATGATTAAAAGATTACTAATGTTTCCTTTTACTAAGTTGAAGTTGTGTTAAATAGTGAAAAATTTCAGCTTATTAGAAGGGGACATTACAAAGACCAAAGCTCTGGTACCACTCTAAGATCCCTTACAAGATCTGGCCTAAAATTCTGATTTAAATTTCTGAATTCTGCCCTAGAATTCTGCACTTTAGAATTCTGCTTAAAACCCTAGAATTCTAATTTATTTGTTTGATTACAAACAAGTGTGGACAACAAACATATATGCATCCAAAATGCTCAAATAATATGCCAATAATGACCCCTTATGAAAATAGCATCAATCATGAACACATCCACAATATATTAACATCCCAATGCAAACAAATGGGCAAACAAATCTGATTTCTGAATATATCAATCTGCTGCTACAAATCAGAATAATCTGAGTTTGCAATTACATCAAATACATAGGTCAGAAATCTGCTTTTACAAATCAGGTTTCTACATACCACAAATGATGTAGAATGAAGTCACAAAACAAACCCTAGCTGGGCGAACTCCTTCAGCTAGGTGGCACTCCCTTGGAAGTGGCAAAAAGCATGCAATATGAGGGTGGCGGCTGCTAGGGTTTGGCTCCAAACAACAACAATGAAGTAGCCCTTCTTGGCGCTCAACCTAGGGTGAAAACCCTAGCACAATCAATGCACAAACTCTCCAAAGTAATGGCACTCCAAGTCTGATCTGAATATCCAATTTTATTTTCACTTCTCCAAATTGTATTTGGCACAAATCGCACAATTTGGCCTTAGGGTTTCTATAGAAACAAATATGACTTTGTCGCTCCTTCTTTCCTTGCAAATCTCCAATGAAGCACAAATATGAACTCCGTATCAGTCCACCTCCAAGATGTGATTGGGTTTTCGTCCAATCCACCTATATTCTTAAGAGTTTTCGTCATTGGAATATGTTGAACCAAAAGTTGCAGCCAAAGAGATAAATCTCCAAAGAAATGATATGGATGAAATGATGATGGAAATGCCTCAAAACATCTTATATTTTTTTATTTCACTTCTCTCTCTCTCCTAGGGTCGACCTCATACTAGGTGCCCAAAATACAAAGGAAAACATTTTTTTTTTTTTTTTATTATTTTCCCCTTTCCACTCTCCAAGTGGGCGAACCACTTAGGCATAAAATACATCATGATTTTGATCTCAAATCAAGTCATCCTTCTCAAGGTGAAATATCATAAATTATTCTAACTTTTCCAAAGGTATTTTTCCATCTATTTTCCTCTTTTTTCCTTCTCCTCCTTGGTCACTCCACATTAAGCCAAATTATTGTGTTGACTTCACCAAAAGACTCACAAAAATATGCCAAGTCATCTCCCATAATCATTTTGCCCTACAAAATTGGCTAAGTGTGAAATCTCGCCAATTAGATCATTCCCTGAGCCCTCCAGCTTAGCCTATGGAAATGGAAATTGGCTAGCCAACTCCACTAGGTGATCACTCTGAAAATGGGGACATTACAGTCCTCCCTTCATGGAATTGCTTGCCCACAAGCAATTGCAAACCTGGATACTGCAAAACATCCTCAAGTGGCAAGTATCTCCATCCAATCAAAGTACTTCATGATCACCCTGCACCTCAACTTGTGGTTGTACCTCACAAAGAGAATATGAAGAATGATATGCAAAGTGAGCTCCGGTGACCAGCAATGAGACAAAACTACCCATACACACTCGAACTCAATTCGGCTCCATTCCCCAAACTCTGAAATTTTGTTCCTCATCCAAGCACTCTGCCTGTGTAGCTATAGGAACAAGAACGCCGAATCATCAACCACAAGTGCCAACAACTCCCTTCCTCCGAAGGCTCTACTGTCCATGAGTGCTAAGTCTATAAAAGTCAAAGCACTATACAAATCCAAGGCCCTGAAGAGTGCCTTGCCCATCGACAAGTGATAAATGATATATCTGAAGCACAACCACTTGTACCCAACCTTCTACTGCTCCACTCTGATACAAACATCCCTCAACCAAAGGTTGTGAAGCAACTCATCCAAATCCCTGTGAAGAAATGTACCCATCATACCAATACCTAGATGCCAAATCATCACAACATCGCACCAACTGATAGTGAAGAGATAGAGGTCTCTTATCATGTCATCATCACCAACTATCCATCTAAATTTGAATGCCCTTATATGGATGTGAAAATTGTCCATCACAAGTGCATAAACAAACATGCCAATCCATACTAGGCTGCTGATATAAATCAGAACAGCACCAAGAAAACTAAAAATCATACCTATGAGGGTGTCAAAAGTACCTTTGCTGTCATAGGATGATAGGATCTCAACACCATGCGAGTCCTCAACAATGTAGTAGCAATCCCAAACTCTCCACTCCATCCGAACAGCTGCCATCATCAATGTATGCCCTGAAGACTCCATGATCATCAAAGTAGAACAACCATCACCCAACCATGTGTGAGCTAGAAACCAATGGATTAGGGCTGGAAAATTTCTGCCCTCATGCTCATCTCCATATCTTGGAAAATTGAAGAGATGATCTCTATCTGAAAGTAGATGTAAGTAATTTCTGCCCTTCGCTCTCTAGTTGTATGCTGAGATGGGCCATGAGAATTCCTAGGGTCTTTCCTGGGCTCTTGTTTAGGCAGCAGTATGTGTATGTGGGCAAGCAGGTGCAGGGCCATGCTGATGTTGGCAGTTTCTTGGGTTCAGGGGCTGGGAGGATTGGATAAGGTGATGTCATGATGCCCTTGGGAACAGGGGGTTGGTAAACACATCTGTTATGTGCAAGGCTGATAAAGCTCCATTTTTTTTATTAGACTTGTGCTGATGTCTGGTTTGCTAGTTTTTGATATGTCAGGGTTTTGTTTATTTGGATGGTGGGCTTGATGGCAGCCTTTTGGCATGTAGGGGTTTAGCTTTAGAGCTGCTTTCTTTCATTGTTAATGACTCAATGTATGTATTTTTGTGTTTATATTTCATGTGTGAGGGCCCAAATAGATCCCACATTACTTTTATAAAAAAAAAAGATGCATCAGTAAAGGTCAACAAGGAATTATGCCCCTGTTTGTATTAACAGGCCTAGGATAAATCTATGAAGATCCCTGTTTAACTAGTAATTTTTCACAGGTCAAGGTGATTGCATATGTTGCAGACAATCAACCAAAGTAAGTTACTTTGTTTGTGACAGGCTTGCAAATATCTATTATTCATGTCATGTTGCACAAAACTTGGAAAGGAGTATGCTTTTCACAATGTAAACACCTTCAAAAATGAAATCCCCCAAACACAAATAGTGGGTAAATGGTAAAAAACTAATTAAACAAGAGTAGAAAATAAAAAATTTATAAGATTATAGACAAAAATAAGTGAAGATGACATTCATAAAAAATGCATATTTTGTTTTAGTCCTTTATAGATGAGGCTACATATGTCATACCAAAAGGAACTACGTGGAATACATCATAAACATAGCTTGTGATCTTTTAAATTGTCAAAATCAACAACATAACCAGAAAAAGACCTAACAGCACATCAAACAGAAGGTGAATGAGGGCAGCATTTATCATCCTTGAGATCAAGTGCAGACAAGAAAATGTCCATCATCCTTGTGATGAAGCACAGCAAAGAAATGTCCAAGCCAAGGTGTTCAAGATTCAAATCCCAGTCTTCTTTTTGCCTTGTTGTATACTCTTATTTCTTGCAAGAAACAAGATAAGGATTAGAATGCATTAAGACTACATCATATGCCTTCTTAGATCTGAGCCTGCTTTATTTTGAAGTTTATCATTCTTTTCTAGTCTTACAGCTATTTTCTATAAATAAATTTAAAGAAAAACCTAACTCCCAACACCTGAAACACCACATCTGGATGTCTTAAGTCTAGATGACGACGTTCTAGGTATTTCCAATGAGTTCACGAAGAATTTTGGTTACTGAGACTTTTCATAAACGGGAAACAAGGTAACTCCCTTACAGCAGTACATCAGTGGTTTATGAATTAAAAACTGATTATAGGTTCACAACATGATAAGAATATCAGGAAAGAATATAGATTGAAATTTGCAGCAAAGTAAAACTCCATGTTCATTTGAGAGAATGTTTGAACAATATAAATGGATAGAAAATTGGGGAAAGCTTAACTTTTGAAAAGAAAGAACCAGAAGCAATAAAGAACTCTTAGCCTAGTTGATTGAGTTGGTTGCAAAATGAAAGCTGCCATGACAATAACCTTGGATAGAATAAATGAGGTGTGAAAGGAGATTCACAATAATCTACCTCAAGGTGAAATATAGGTTGCATGGATGACCTTTCCAGCCCCATGATTGTTAGTGAAAATGAAGCATCTCCCTCATCTAAGCTTTGCAAGGTATGGCCATATACAGGGCTCTTCTTGTCAATAACATGCCGAACCATCAGCCCATATCTAAGGTATGAAACCTGCAATGATAATATAATTAGAAACTCAGGATTCTTCTTTCTTATAAAGCATTGACCTGGAGTTCAATTGTGGATACGAACTCCTCCCAAACTCATTTAACTTCCTCGAAACCATGAAATTGCATTTCTACCTACCTTACTATACATAAAAATGACCCAAAAAAAAACAAAGCATCTACATTTTTTTTTTTTTTTTGATAAACAAAAGTATTGTATTAAAATATGGTAAAAGTACAAAAATTCCATTTCAGAGTATTGAGTTGAGAAATGGATGATACAAACAATGCTTGAGAGTTTATAGCAAGATATAACCCATGATAAACTAGTTGTGGCAGCTAGATAGAGCTAAATGATGATAATCTGTAACAATCTACCCCCAAAATTTTTTCGGAAATGTAAACAGTGAATAACACAATGTTAGCACAATATTGCATGAACAACTAAAGACCTCCCCACTTCTGATCACCAAGATCCCAATTCGGGCGAGGTGAGAGCATATCGTGTTTCGGCTTACAAAAAATAACATTGTGCCATAAATAAACATTCATCTGCTTGAGCAGGCATCCACAATGTTGTGGGAATTCACCACTTTTCAGTGGGTATGAGTGCAAAATGTGAGTTACAAATCATCCACTTATTCAGTGGGTAAAAACAAAAGAAAGAAAGGTTCAATTGCTCCACACTAGCGGTTGAACCATCCATGCGTACTTATGTGTTATGCAACGAAATGGATGATACAAACAATGCTTGAGAGTTTATAGCAAGATATAACCCATGATAAACTAGTTGTGGCAGCTAGATAGAGCTAAATGATGATAATCTGTAACAATCTACCCCCAAAATTTTTTCGGAAATGTAAACAGTGAATAACACAATGTTAGCACAATATTGCATGAACAACTAAAGACCTCCCCACTTCTGATCACCAAGATCCCAATTCGGGCGAGTTGAGAGCATATCGTGTTTCGGCTTACAAAAAATAACATTGTGCAATAAATAAACATTCATCTGCTTGAGCAGGCATCCACAATGTTGTGGGAATTCACCACTTTTCAGTGGGTATGAGTGCAAAATGTGAGTTACAAATCATCCACTTATTCAGTGGGTAAAAACAAAAGAAAGAAAGGTTCAATTGCTCCACACTGGCGGTTGAACCATCCATGCGTACTTATGTGTTATGCAACATAAAATGATAAAGACAAAGAGCATCAGCTGAGAGATATATCATATGTAATACAATATACATCGAAGTATCAATGCAAAGGACTAGCACCACATTATACCCTGCACCATAAAGTTGATCAAGTTGCATAAAAACATGGATAACCAAGCTGGGATTCACTGCACATGGTCACTGATGGATAAATCTGAAACATATCTCTGTTATCTTCTTACAGTATGGCTGCCGTGTATACATATCAATTTGCCAATATGAAGTTTCCAAGACCAAACTGCCCACATTCAGTTTTCACAGCAGTCATAATCATTATAAAACCTCCAAACAGTCTATAACTGCCCATATCAAGACCCAAATCTGCAAATAAAGTGCAACTGTCCCAGACTTAGCTGTACGACCCTTATGACAACATGATCCTTGCATATTATTTAAACTTGACCCAACACAATAGGTTTATATCTGCGGTGAAGAGCCTAGTCATAACAAGGAAGATGCTTTAATTAAACTGCCTAAACAATCACAGACTAGTCAGAACCACATTCTATATAGACCATTATATCTGCTGTATGGCACCATGAGACCCAACCATGGAGTCAAATAGAGCACAATGCAGAAAGCTCTGAGCAAACTCTTCAACAACATCACTGACACACCAAAACACTCCCAATGAATACTAAAGAAGACCCATTGCAATTAAAGATTTCATTTGAAATGCATCAGATTCATCTACAGGTCCGTACGGTCATGAAATGACATATCTCTTCAAAGGTTTCAAAAGGCTGCCCAGAATTTCAAATGAATTGATCAGGAATTATTGTTAACACTAAACAAAGACATTCCGCATATTATATGCTTCAAACAACAAAGCACAATCTCAGAATTCCCAATCGAACCCAGCAGCTGTACGGCGCTGGTCATGTACGGCAAAGGCTATTCTCATAAAATCTGACTTCAATCACCACTAAACATTGCTCAGATTTTGATGCCAACACACAACAAACAAACTACAACCTTTATTATCTCCAAACAAGATGATATTTTATCACAATCAAAATCGTACTTCACAGGTACAGACTTCCTGTATGGACAGCTTACACACAGCAAATGCATGATATAACATTCATCTTCTCATACCAATAATTCATACAATCCCAACACCTAAAATGATAGACTGGAAAGTATAACAAAACTTCATGAAATTTTCAAGTCTTCTCAGCCCAATGGTGATTCATGTATTGAAATCACACCCAACCTCAAAAGCGTTTTCGTCCTCAAGAGCATTCTATAAGAGGGTTTTCGTCCTCAAGAGAATATGGAAGAACTCACAGGTTCAATCCATCTACAAACAAAATCAAATCCAAAGCATAACCCTTCAAATGAGTTCTCATTCCCCTTTTATAACTTTTTTTGAGAGAAAAATATTATTATTTTCTTTTAACTCTTCATATTTCTCCTCTCCAAGAGACCTTTTTGAAATAATAAAAATATATCATATGAGAGGTCCCCTTTTTAAGTTAGAACACTTAAAAACCTTTCCAATGAGCTATAACACTTAGGTATTAATTAATTATTTTCACCCCTTGGAGCTTAAGTGAAAATAATAATTAAATAGCTCATTAAATCACCTAACTTTGCGAAAAATTCCAAACTTAGGCGAACTGCAAAATAAATCATACCACTACCTTCTATGATGTTTGGAATGAAGAGCGATGTCATCTAGGTGACTTACTATAATTAGACGGCTCCTCCAAGAATCTTGGAGAGCAATCCAGGAGCCCGATCAAACTTTTGAAAACATCACTATAACCCTGGACATCCACTAAGCTCAATGCCAAAGAAAATAATCCATTAACACAAGGGAAACCCATATAACTGATTTGCAGACTGAGCCATGACCACTCGAAGAACATTGGAGTTCTCCCAAACACGTCAGATGCGCACAAAAATCTATGCGCCAAAAAAAGGTACATTACATAATCCTCAAGTAAAACTTCACAATTACATTAAGGCGTATAGCAAAACATCAAAAAGACATAGAATCAATATCATGCAAGATGGTTTGTCCCTTACAATGAAGCTGCAGTCATCCTTGATTTTAGTTGATGCGGCAGTGACGTTTTCCAGAATTGGATTAGGGAGTTGTAGTCCCCTACGCATTTCAAGGCTAGCCTATAGCTCCATCACTCATTCCTCCTATTTAGGCCAAATATGGATCCCTTTAAGTGACACCTTCATTGACAGTAGTTTTTGCTTGCATGAGTTTTGTCATTGCTGAAGCTCTGCTGAGCTATTGGAGGCCTAGCAATATTTTCCTTATGAAGCCTTTCAACATTGAGTATCTTCTCTATGGCCTCCATGTGGTGTAGTACAGTCTGATAACAAAACCTAAGTATATAGAGGAATTATTCCTGCTTGGAGTGACAACTAGAGATAGTCTTCTGATTTTCATTAAGAGCTTGCAGGTTTCCAATCAGCAGATTCAAATGATGGTTAGTGTTGCCGTTTTGGAAGAGTTGTGCCTCTATGGATTTTAACAAACCACTTACAGTATTATTGATATTAGCAAGTGCAATATGAATAGAGAAATCCTGAGAATTGGAGTGCTAGTGGTGCTGGGCAGCATGATTGGCATCAGGATGACAATCACTGCTTTCCTTCAATTGGATGAACTACATGAGGAGGGGCTTCATGATTATCAGATTTTTCAAACGGCACAAAATGAGTTCCCAATCTGAGAAGGATTGGGTGAAAAATGTTGGCCATGGGGTCAACATTTGGATAAGTGGTGAATGGTGATGGCTTACTGGGAGAGGGGCTATTAAAGGGAATGCATGGTTTGGAGAAAAGATCAGCAGTGGAAGACACCCTGATTGGATTGGCAATAAGACAAGATTACTGCATTGGGTAGAAAATTGAAGTAGGATTATATATGTGACCACTTTAATTGACATTAGCACTTGCCTGAGCATTTGATTCAGCAACTTTACACAGGAAATTTAGCATCTGGAGATTCGTCATCTAATATTATAGTGACCACTCCTTGTTCAAGTTGGCTACCATCCTTATGCTATGCAGCATGGATTGGACTCTTCTCTATAATGTCCCTTCCTTAGACCGCCCAGACTTCAGCAAAGGTTGACCTACTATTGGGTTCCCGTAGGTCAATAGGTTGGTTAGGGAACTCGACCGAGGGTGTTGGCGCTTTGCAGGTAACCTTCCGAGACCTTCAGTTTGATGTTAGATGATGATTTCAAGAGTTGAATTGAAAACACTAAAGGTTTGCCTTGATGTGAACAGTGAAAGTGAACAGTAACAGAGAATTAAAAGGAGAATAATAAAAAAGTTCCCCATCCTAGTAGCCTTAATGTTGTTTTGAAAGATGGTGTTTCTTTTTCATGAGGAAGTAACCCTCAAGATGGGCGTACCCTTTTAGTGGGATTATTTTATTGTTTTTAGTGGAAAATGGAGATAGAATCTATAAAGCAATGAATGGGGCTCTCTTTTGATCATTCAATCATCATTTTCTTAAAACACAAGTGCAGGTTTGGAGCTCTGGATAGAGTTTCAGCAGGTTGCAGCTCTTCTGAGGACGAAAACCCTTAGAGGACAGTGGATTGGATGACAACCCAGTTCACATTACAGGGAAATCTACACTGGGTTTCCGTTTGGACTTCATTGGACTTATTTGCAGGTTGTAATTACAGCTGGAGTGATTGCAGCAGTGGATTATCAGGGTATAAGTGCAGATTGGGTCTACTTATCAATATATATCCTCATTCCAGTACCTATACTAGCTAGCCGTACAAAACAGGAAGCATATTCAATCAAATCTTCGCTGGAAATTGGGGTTTCAGCAACTATATGTTCCATAAATTATGCGTTGGTTTCCGAGTATGTGATTGTCATTGGGATAGTTTAATATTGCATTCATAGAAGTCTTTTGGTTGCTGTTATAGTCTGATTTAGTGGAAATCAAACCTCTGAATTTGTAATCAGATCTGATATAATCAGTTTAAAGGGGTCCTTTTGATGTGCAAGTGTTGTCTTTTACTTATGCAATAGTTCTCTTCCATGTTTCTATGGTTTCCTTATGATTTGATCTTCAAACAAACAATCATTTAAACTCAAACATCAAACAAATCAGCACTCAAGCAAACACACCAACTTACACTTCGCTGGTCAACAAAAATTGAAACAAACAAATCAGCAGATTCCAAAAAAATCAGAAAATTTCATATTAGAATTGGTTAGGGATCTTTCAGTGGTATCAGAGCCATGATCTTGCCAGCCTGAGGGTGTTTTGTTCAGTTCTATGCATCCTAGAGAGGTGGGTCCACACAGGTATTATACTCGTAGAAGAACACATATACAATTTGGGGTTGACACTGGTATTCAGGGTACAGCTATGGGGGACAGCCATGAGGGTAGTAGAAGTCCTCGTCAAAGGGAAAGACAGAATCCGCAGGAGGATATTGACCGTGACCGTGAGATATTCAGAACTCTTGTTAATACACAACCAAGGATTGTACAGGCATTAGACAGACTTCAGAATACCCTTGACAGAATGGATATGGGTCGGCGTAGGGATAGACATGGCAGACACGACCGACGTGATCGGGTTGACAGGTCTATTTCAGTTGCAGACAGCCGTGGGAGTAGTCGGGCTCCCTCATCGATGGATAGTGTTCTTGGTTCTCCTAGGCGTGACAGGACTCATTCACGCACAGCTGATAGGCCCATGCAGCCGCATTTTCCTCCTAGAGATGAGCCACCCCCAGTTGATCCGCTTGAGGGTGTGGAGTTCCAGGATACTGTTATGGCAGCAAATGATGAGTGGACACGTCTTCCAGCGCATGTTAGAGAGGCCTTCCCTTTACATTAGTATTGTTCCCAGCGAAGAGATAGCATGAGACACCGTGGTGGTAGGGGGCAACAGCAAAATAGTGACCTCCATCGAGCTACTAGCAAGCTCACTATATCTTCCTTCGATGGTAGTGAGAAGATCACCGCCCGAGCTTGGGTGCACAAGCTTGACATCTACCTTTCACTTAAGCCGATGCCAAAGGACGAGGCCATTCAGTTTGCAGTACTACATTTGGAGGGTATAGCTTATGAGTGGTGGCACCATGGTTTGGTTACCCAAAACCATAGACTTATTCATTCTTACAGGGAGTTCATTGAGCGGCTGATTGCCAGATTTGACTGTAAGGATGTTGAGTTGTACTACAGGGATTTAGCATTATTGCGACAGACTGGACATGCTGAAACTTACATTAATGAGTTTTAACGCATTGCTGTTATGGTTCCTGAGATGCCAGAAAGACGTGTAGTGATGCTCTTCATAGAAGGATTACATGACAGAGTACAGGGTTTGGTCAAGGCTCTTAAGCCTAAGACTTTACATGAGGCTATTCAAATTGCACTAGACCTTGATACTTCACCACCTCCTACTTCTTATCCATAGAATAAGAAGTCTTCCAAAGGTTCCAAGCCTTTTCAGAGATCTTCGACACAGCATAGGAGTGCACCACCTCCCCCCAGGATGGACCAGGAGACACGTATTGAGTTAAGGAGGAAGAAGTTATGCTTCACATGCAAGGAACCTTGGGAGCCTGGACACCGATGCCTTGGGAAGGGCAAAGTGCATCTCATTGAGATTGTGTCTGATGTGGAGGATGAGCATATACAGGATACTAATTTAGAGGGCAGCGATGGTGAGGGCGAACAGGAGGCCCCACAAGTGGAGCTTGGAGTGGGTGACACATCAGATA
Source organism: Cunninghamia lanceolata (assembly GCA_027924645.1). NCBI lineage: Eukaryota > Viridiplantae > Streptophyta > Pinopsida > Cupressales > Cupressaceae > Cunninghamia > Cunninghamia lanceolata. The sequence goes on from BSBN01000040.1 coordinate 14,445,632, forward strand.
CACCCAATCCTGTCATTGCCACCCTTTCAGGAGTCCCCAGATACCATCCCTTTCGTTTAAAGGGAGTGATTAAGGGTCAACATGTGACTTGCCTTGTTGACAGTGGTGCCACGCACAACTTTATTGATGAGGGATTGGTTGCTAAGTGAGAATTGCAGGCAAAGGATTTTCCTAGTTTCAATGTGACAATAGCAGATGGATTTTCTATGCAGTGCACCAGGGTAGTTCCACAGCTTAGTATACAGTTGGGAGATTACACCTTGACCGATGATTTTTATGTTGTGGGTTTGGGTGACATTGATGCAATGCTAGGTGTCCAATGGTTGCAATCACTTGGTAGATATATACAGGATTTCCAGAGGAGGCAGCTGGAGTTTATAGTTGGGGGTAAGAAGATTGTGCTAAAGGCTCTTTCTGAGGGTGGACCCATGGTGGTTTCAGCACGGAGGATGGAATCCATTTTCAGGCATGGAGATGTGGCGTGGGCAGCACAGTATTTAGTTTCATCCAAGACACCTTCTTCACAGAATGACCAGCCATTCCACCTTGATGTCCAGACAATATTGGACAAACATGGAGTAGTATTTGGTGATATTCCTTCTGGTAGACCTCCTGACCGTGGATTTGAGCATGTGATAGAGTTAGAGGGTGCCAAGCCTGTGATTACCACTCCTTATTGTCATCCTAAGAGATTTAAGGATGAAATAGAGAAGACCATCCATGAGCTGCTGGATATGGGGCACATCACACCTAGTTCTAGCCCCTTTGCTTCTTCTGTGGTGTTAGTGAAAAAGAAGGATGGCACTATGCGTATGTGCATTGATTACCATGCATTAAACAAGAAAACAATCAAGAACAGGTATCCGATTCCACGCATAGATGAGTTATTGGATGAGCTTCATGGTGCGGTGTATTTCTCAAAGATTGACCTTCGATCAGGGTACCATCAGATTCGAGTACGTGAGGACATACATAAGACAGCATTCAGATGTTATTATGGGCACTATGAGTTCTTGGTGATGCCTTTTGGCCTTACTAACGCACCTGCTACTTTCCAATCATGCATGAACCATATATTTAATAAGCAGCTAGGTAAGTATGTACTTGTGTTCTTCGATGATATATTGATTTACAGCAGGAATTGGGAGGAGCACATGAAGCATTTGGATGAGGTTCTTGGCATTATGGAACCCCAGTCTCTATTTGCCAAGATGTCCAAATGTGAATTTGGACTTACAGAGATCTTGTACTTGGGGCATGTGATTGGTAGTGATGGGGTCAAGGTACATCAGGAAAAGATTCAGTCCATCCTTGATTGGCCACCACCACGGAACATTTCAGAGTTGAGGGGTTTCTTAGGCCTATGTGGTTATTACAGGAGATTTGTGAAGGGGTACTCACAACTTGCGGTCCCTTTGACAAATCTCACACGAAAGGGTGCATTCATATGGACAGAGGTGGTATAGGTTGTATTTCATAAGCTCAAACAAGTCATGAGTACTTGTCCAGTTTTGGCACTTCCAGATTTCTCTCAGCCTTTGTGTTAGAGTATGATGCATCCGGAGAGGGTATTGGAGCGGTCCTTATGCAGAACCGTCATCCCATTGCCTACGAGAGTAGGAAGTTGAGGGATAATGAGAGATTGTATTCCACCTATGATAAGGAAATGCTCGCCATTATGCATGCTTTGGCAAAATTTCGGCAATATTTGGTGGGTGGGAAGTTTGTGGTGAGGACTGACCACAACAGTTTGAAATATTTCTTGGAGCAGAAAGAACTTAATGAGCGCCAACAGAAATGGGTCAGCAAGATACAGGCATATGATTTTGACATTGAGTATGTCAAGGGGAAAAAGAATATTGTTGCTGATGCACTTTCTAGGAAGCCTGCAGTGGCTGCACTTTGTTCTTTGAGTGAGATTTCAGCAGATTGGAAGTCTCAACTAATTGTTGAGTATTCCAAGAATCAGTTTGCATGTGAGATTATGGATGGCAGGATTCAGGATGATAGATACACGGTGATTGATGATGTTATCTATTATAAGAATAGGATTTATTTGGTACCTGGATCAAAACTGAAGAACAAGATTTTACGAGCCACCCATGACACACCAATGGCAGGACATCCTGGATATTTGAAGACATATCAGCAGGTGAGAGAGATTTTCATGGAAGGGGCTCAAGGATGATGTCTTGCGCTATGTACGTGAGTGTATGACTTGTCAGCAGAACAAGTCAGAGCATACTTTTCCGGCAGGTCTTCTGCAACCATTGCCTATTCCAGAGCTGAAGTGGGAAAGTATATCGATGGACTTCATTACGGGTCTTCCGAGAGTTCAAGGAAAGGATTGCATTTATGTGGTTGTGGATAGGTTGACGAAGTTTGCACACTCCTTTCCTATTGCAACTGACTTTACAGCATCTCAGGTGGCAAAATTATTCTTCCGTGAGGTGTTTAGACTCCATGGACTCCCCAGGACCATTGTCAGTGATCGGGATAGCAGGTTTATGAGCATCTTTTGGCAGGAGCTATTCCGATTAGCAGGTACAGAGTTGACACCCAGTACTAGTTACCACCCTCAGACAGATGGACAGACGGAGATAGTTAATAAGTGGGTTGAGGGTTACTTACGTAACTACATTTCAGGACAGCAGAAGGCTTGGGTGCGATGGTTGTATTTGGGTGAGCATTGTTATAATACCACATATCACATGTTGATCGGTATGACTCCCTTCCAAGCGTTATATGGTTATGATACCTTATCATTTGTGGACTTGGCGTTAGGTGATAGCAGAGCACCTAGAGCTCGGGATTGGTTACAAGACAATCAGGATATCCTTAAGGTACTTAAGGATAATATTCAGCATGCACAGAATCAACAGAAGATATATGCTAACCGACATCGAGTTGAGAGGACCTTTGAGGTGGGAGATTTGGTTTTCTTGCGCCTACAGCCCTACAGACAGAGTACCCTCAAGAGGAGTGGGGTAGAAAAGCTCAAGCCTCAGTTTTATGGTCCATACAGAGTATTGAGGAGGATTGGTGAGGTTGCATATGAGCTTGAGCTACCTCCCGAAAGTAAAATACATAATGTATTTCATGTATCTTGCTTGAAGAAGGCTTTGCGACAACACGTTCTCTTCACCTGTTTTGCCCCCATTAGATGAGGAGGGCCGATTAGTGTTAACACCTACCGAGATTCTTGACATGAGGGATAAGAGGTTGTGTAGCCGAGTGATCAAAGAGTATTCGGTGCGATGGAGGGATTTGCCGTTGGAGGATGCCACGTGGGAAGGAGAGATGATACTTCAGCATCCAGCTTTACAGTTGCTTGAGGGCAAGCAATCCCGAGAAGGGAGGGCTGTAATGTCCCTTCCTTAGACCACCCAGACTTCAACAAAGGTTGACCTACTATTGGGTTCCCGTAGGTCAATAGGTTGGTTAGGGAACCCGACCGAGGGTGTTGGCGCTTTGCAGGGAACCTTCCGAGACCTTCAGTTTGATGTTAGATGATGATTTCAAGAATTGAATTGAAAACACTAAAGGTTTGCCTTGATGTGAATAGTGAAAGTGAACAGTAACAGAGAATTAGAAGGAGAATAGTGAAAAAGTTCCCCATACTAGTAGCCTTAATGTTGTTTTGAAAGATGGTGTTTCTTTTTCATGAGGAAGTAACCCTCAAGGAGGGCGTACCCTTTTAGTGGGATTATTGTATTGTTTTTAGTGGAAAATGGAGATGGAATCTATAAAGCAATGAATGGGGCTCTCTTTTGGTCATTCAATCATCATTTTCTTAAAACACAAGTGCAGGTTTGGAGCTCTGGATAGAGTTTCAGCAAGTTGCAGCTCTTCTGAGGACGAAAACCCTTAGAGGACAGTGGATTGGACGACAACCCAGTTCACATTACAGGGAAATCTACACTGGGTTTTCGTTTGGACTTCATTGGACTTATTTACAGGTTGTAATTACAGCTGGAGTGATTGCAGCAGTGGATTATCAGGGTATAAGTGCAGATTGGGTCTACTTATCAGTATATATCCTCATTCCAGTACCTATACTAGCTGGCCGTACAAAACAGGAAGCATATTCAATCAAATCTTCGCTAGAAATTGGGGTTTCAGCAACTATATGTTCCATAAATTATACGTTGGTTTCCGGGTATGTGATTGTCATTGGGATAGTTTAATATTGCATTCATAGAAGTCTTTTGGTTGCTGTTATAGTCTGATTTAGTGGAAATCAGACCTCTGAATTTGTAATCAGATCTGATATAATCAGTTTAAAGGGGTCCTTTTGATGTGCAAGTGTTGTCTTTTACTTATGCAATAGTTCTCTTCCATGTTTCTATGGTTTCCTTATGATTTGGTCTTCAAACAAACAATCATTTAAACTCAAACATCAAACAAATCAGCACTCAAGCAAAGACACCAACTTACACTTCGCTGGTCAACAAAAATTGAAACAAACAAATCAGCAGATTCCAAAAAAATCAAAAAATTTCATATCAGAATTGGTTAGGGATCTTTCATTCTCCTCTTTATTGTATATGTCCTCAAGGGCTTGTGACTGAATTTTAGGCACTAGCAATTGCAATCGTGAAGCCAAACATTTATATTTTTTTTAATCAGCATCAGGCTCCTCCCCAAATTCATGTTTGCCTTGATTTGAACACTTCAAAGCAATGCATCCACCCTGAGGATCTTTTTGAAGTAAAGTAATTGTAGTTAGGGCACCATACATGTTTCAGCTGTACATCAAAGGAATTTAAGATTTTAGCCTTACCAAAGTCCAATTTAAGATTTGACCGAGTGTTGGCTTGCATCGTCACTGTAGCATCATTAATATTTCCAATCCCGTGAGAACGGGGATTTTGAAGATCCAAATCTCATTGTGGCTGCCCCTAATCAGAACCCATCTTTCTGTGACCAAAGCCACCATGGAGATTTGAGAGGAATGACAACTAGAAAAAAGGCATCTACCATCTGATGCTTCAATTCTCCTAATCTTTGTCCTAAAACTCCACCTTACATAGAAGATAAATGAATTCCCCCACCATATTTGTATGGGAGATTTGGTGATGCTTGCAGCAAACAAAAAGTGCACTTAATACGGCAAGGTAAAACACTTAGGACATCCGCCTAATATCGTACAGCTGTCCGTGGGGTAAGAAGGGACTTTTTATGGTGTTGGTGTTTCTTTCTAGGTTGCTAATGTTGAATCCCTGTGATGCTGTTTAAGGTGTCCTTTCCTAGGCAAGGCAAACAAGGTCAAATGAAGTTTTAATAATAAAACAAGGCCCATGTCACAATGGGCTTGACTTTAATTAGATTTTTGTCGTTTTGTTCTTATGTTGGTAATGGTGAGAAGCATAGTTTGAAAACCCGGACTCAGCAGCCCAAAATTTTGACTTAGACTGAGGACTCGGCACAAACTCAGCGAAACGCAGCCAAAAAATAATGCCCATAATTACACACAAAAAAGAAATTAATGCATTTAGAGAACACAAAAGTCTAATTTGACTATCAATTTGTCATAATTCAAACACTACATATGTCATATGATCCTCAAATTCTCAAATTTTAAAATTTCATAGTTTCAAAGTCGAATAATACACTATAATACAACAAAATTATAAATAATAAACGTATAACAGCACTATAACTATTTACATATAATGATATGCCAAAAAACAACCAAATACAATCTACATCTGTAATATCCCAAATGGGGATATTTTCGCCTATTTTAGATTTACGGGCTTTCCAAATGAAACTTGCTTGGAATGACTGATTTTTGTTACTTCGAAATCTGCCCTAACTTCTGTACTTTATATTTCTGCCCAAAACCCTAATCTCTAATTTTATATTCTGCTCTTAAACATGTAATCATAACACCCAAGTATGCATTCAAACATAGCATATAACAATGGCAAATGATACTAAACATTATAATTCACATCTCCCATGAATTGCACCATGAAATACACATTCCAGGGCATTAAGCATTGATCAACCAAGTCTGATTTTCTGAGTTAGACACTGCTGCTACAAAAATGGAAGTTCTGATCTGAATTTTCAACGGATCCTAGGGCATAAACAAACCAAGCATTGCCCAAAATTTCTGCTCCAATGATGACAATATTCTGCACTGAGTTTGTGCACTTTAGTTTTCTGCTCTAACCTTAACTTCTGCCCTAGTTTTCTGCTCTAACCCTAACTTCTGCCCTGGTCTTCTGCTCTAACCCTAACTTCTGCTCTAAAAATTGGACTTAAATAATTGCATACAACTTCCATAAGAACATGACAAATCAACATAATATCATGGCCAACAATATTGCTAACATTATATTTGAATTCCACCACCACAAATTATGCAATTAAACCACTTCAAATGACAATCATAAATGACTGAAATATAATCCAGAAGTCTGCTGCTATAAAAATCAGAACTTAATGGGTCTTCAATTACATCCAATGCTAGGTTTTCGTCTAACTCCTCCAAGGTGCTTGAGGTTTTCGTCCCAAGACCACCTCCAAGAGATAAACTCCCAAATGTGAATGATTGAATGATGATGAAAATGCCTCGAAATGATTTCATATTTATACATAACTTCTGCCCTCTCAATTAGGGTCGACCTAGGCACTTTTTGTACTTTTTATTTATTATTTTCCTTCACTAAGAGGGCCGAGCAGCATCAAGTGACATGCGCGCCAAGGAAAACTCAGATTAAAGATATGAGTTTTCTTTCCTTTCTTTTCTTCAAGTCTCCTTCATGAATGCACCAAAGATATGCATTAGTTTATTGCTTATTCTAGGTCGTCCCAAATCAATTTAGATCTCCACCATGATGGGCGTATTCACAAGACCAAGGCATTATAACTTATCCTCTCACCCAAGTGGCATATGCTTAGCAAATCTTTATACTCGAACTCCTCAAGAAGGCTCACTCCAATGGGAAGGAAAATATATTAATTACAAGGAACACATCAACCCCCTAGAAAATATGCCGAAGTATGTCCAATCCTCGATTCTTCTCCCAAAAATCCCGGAGTAAGAAAACCAACCCTTCCACTCTCCCATGGCAACCATTCCAAAAATGGGGACATTACAACATCTTCTTTCCCCTCCTAGTGTAAGTTAATTTTTCAGGGCTCAAACTAGAAGGTAAGTTAGTATCAAAATGATGATAGATTGTTTTCTCAAAAGTGTCTTTATTCTCCTCCATTGCATCCAATTTTGCTGCTTTTGCTGTGAAATGGACGAATGAAGACCAAAAATCCCAAAAAAACTAAAAATCACAATCCTTTTCTTTTAACACATTGCCTAGAGAGTTTGTAGGAGAGACTTGCAAGTTCGAGACTAATACTCGGCGAGTTTTTGAGGAAACTCGGCCAAGTACTTGGTGAGACTTGGCCAAGACTCGGCACAAAGAGCAAATGGATTGGTGAGCCTTCGTGAGTTAGCCAAGTACTTGGCAAGTCTTCAAACTATGGTGAGAAGGACCTAGTGTTTTAGATGAATAGACGGCCACATAATGAACACCACCATCAATGAGAGCTTAAAAAGGGATCCAATATAAGAGCAATACTAGTGTGTGTCATGTCCCGATATTAAGGCATTGTTTAAATTAAAGATTTAAACATCATGACAAGACGGAGAAGTCGCTTTTGATGATAATCATGAATAAACATATATAATATTATTAATAATATTTATTATTTTATGAATATTTTATGTAATTAAAATACAATATATTTATTGTATTTATAAATAATAAATGTAAATACAAATATAAAAATTATCAATTTAAGTATTATTATAATTATAATAGTTATAATATAATAATACTACTACAGTTTACATATTATTATAATTATTAAAATATTATAAATTAATTATTATTAAATATTATAAATTATATCTTATGAACTAAATGTTCTAAATAAGGAGACCGACTCCCTAATAAGACAAAATGTCTTATTTGCAATGCATATTATAATCTGCCGATAATATAAAAGGGCAGTCAAATAACTCTTGAATGAGGGATCAAGATAATAATACATAGAAAAGACAAAAGCCAAGTCAGCGAATAAGACAAATTAAAGTGAAGACAAAAATTAGTTGAGACAAAGTTGTTTATGTTAACTACCCAGCGATGCTCTAAGGGAGACATCCTTACCAAAGGCTGCATCCTCTCACATAGAATGGCGAATATATAAGGGAATCGATGGGTTCCAAAGGGGATAGATCATTCTGAGTCTGAAAGACATATTTCTGGACAGCAAGAAAGTAATAAATAAAATATGATATAAAAGGCAAGCAAATAATAATACATTTCTGAGATACGCTCAGATCTGCATATGAGAGTTTCAAAAGTAGACGTAAAAGATAGCTCAAACAGTTGTATACAAATGAGAATATATGGTAACAAGACTTAGATCTACATATGTATATATGCGAAATCTTAAGGAATTAGTACTGAGTTTATAGCAGAAAGGAAAGCACTAAAAATCTTTATACAAACAAGATAATATCATGGTAATATGGAGCAGATATATGGCAAATAAAAGGCAGATTTATAGGCAGAGGTAAAGCAGATAAAGTGAACACTAAAGGAAGGAGTTAGATCCTAAGAGTCCTAAAGGTTACCAAGGCAAGAATTACCCTCCTGGTATGATGTATCTAACCCTATGTCTATTATGATGAATGTCATGTGGTAAGTATTGATAAATGCATAAAATTGAAAGATCATCATTAGTCATGCATATTATTAGGCATTATAAATCTTTCTATGAAATATAGATCATATTCATAACACATTTGACATGATTGTTTGCAACTACGAGTTTGATTAATTCATTATGCATTAATGTGGATTCTTGTATGAATGTCACGATGAGGGAATTAAGGGCCTATAAGGAGGGAAACGGCATTGGGATCATCTTCTAAGTACCCCACCCCATGGTGGATGGCTAAGGCCTGCCACATGTGGGTTGAGGGAGCATAAGAGGTCGCTCTTGGGCTTAGAAGTTGTGATTTCCGAGACACCCTGCTGTAGTTGCACCCTAACCTCCCATCATGGTGATTAACTGAGTCATAAGAAGAAGCAAAATGGTTTTGATAAGGGGAAGGGTGATAGGACGCCTCACTAGGCACCCCACCCCATATGGATGGCAAGAGGCCACATGGGGCCAAGAGAGGTGAAGCACCTGCTCTTGGGCCTAGGGTAGAGGGTTTCTTGGGCACCCTATCAAACCATTTTATTTAGGAATTAGAAACCCTAACCCTAAACTTGTGGGATTTGAATTTTTAGGGTAAAATTAGTATTGTTCCAATCGGGGACATTACAAGTGGTATCAGAGCATCTTTCCTGCCATCCTGTGTATGCTTTATGTGTATTCAAATGTATTCAAGTGTATACCTTGTGATTTATGTGTATTCAAATGTATACTTCGTGGCTTATGTCTATTCAAGTGTATTCAAAGGTATACTTTGTGACTTATGTTCATATGAATACTTTGTGTATTGCGTGTATTCGCATGTATACTTCATACTCATATGTATACTTGATGACCTTGGGATGGTGGACAGGTCCACAATGTAGTATGGGATGCACCGAATCCCCTTCCCAATTGTCCAATGGTAAACTTCATGACTATGTATTCGAGTGTACTTGTATTCAAGTGTATACTCTATGACTTTGTATTTGAGTGCATACTCTATGAGTTGTATTTGGATGACTTTGTATTTAAATTTGAGTGTATACTCTATGCCTTGTAATTGTATTTGAGTGTATACTCTATGACTGTATTTATATTTGAGTGTATACTCTATGCCTTGTAATTGTATTTGAGTGTATACTCTATGACTGTATTTATATTTGAGTGTAACTCTATGCCTTGTAATTGTATTTGAGTGTATACTCTATGATTGTATTTGTATTTGAGTGTTTACTCTATGCCTTGTACTTGTATTTGAGTGTATACTCTATGACTTGTATTTGTATTCGAGTGTATACTCTGACTTGTATTTATTTGAGTGTATACTCTATCACTTGTAGTTGTATTCCAGTGTATACTCTTTGATTTGTATTTGTATTTAAGTGTATACTTTGTGATTTGTATTCGAGTGTATACTCTATGACTTGTATTTGTATTCGAGTGTATACTTTGTAATGTGTATTTTTATTCGAGTGTATACTCTATAACTTGCATTTGTATTTGAGTACATTTGTATTCAAGTGTATATTCTCTGACTTTGTACTCAAGAATATGTATTCGAGTGTATACTCTATGACCTTGTATACTTCATGACAATGTATTCGTACTCTATGACTTTGTATTTGTATTCAAGTGTATACCCCATGACTTATATGTATTCAAGTGTATTTAGGTGTATACCTTGTGAATTATGTATTCAAGTGTATTCATGTATATGACTTGTATTCTAGTGTATTAAAATGTATACGTTGTGGCTTATGTGTATGCAAGTGTATACATTGTGGCTTATATATATTCAAGTGTATTTAGGTGTATACCTTGTGGCTTATGTGTATATGTGTATTCATGCAACTTATGTATTTAAGTGTATACTTTACGACTTACATATATGTTTTGTGACTTAAGATACTCATGTATCATTCATGCTTCTTGTATATATTTTATGTATCACATATATCGAGGTGATTACTTCATGTATCTTCAAACAAGATGTGTTCTTATAATTACTTTGTGCTTAAAGGTATGAGAATGTTAAAGATGTCTTTCCAGTGGCTCAGGCTATTTAGTTACTTGCTTGAGCTACTTGCTTGTCTACTTGAGCTACTTGCTTGTCTACTTGAGCTACTTGCCTCCTTGCTTGAGCTACTTGCCTACTTGTTTGAGCTACTTGCTTGTCTACTTGAGCTACTTGCTTGTCTACTTGAGCTACTTGCCTACTTGCTTGAGCTACTTGCCTACTTGTTTGAGCTACTTGCTTGTCTACTTGAGCTACTTGACTACTTGCTTGAGCTACTTGCCTACTTGTTTGAGCTACTTGCTTGTCTACTTAAGCTACTTGCTTGTCTACTTGAGCTACTTTCCTACTTACTTGAGCTACTTGCCTACTTGCTTGAGTTGGTTGCTTGCATTCTTGAGCTACTTGGTTGTCTACTTCAATTTTATTATGTAGTTAAATGGCAATGCATGTAACCTACAAATTGGTGTAATCACTTCGATATTTAACAACCTGAGGAGATCGCTCAACACCATTCAACCTTCAGGTGAAAAAAGGGAAGAGCATTTCATCTAAGAAAGATATCCAAAACATCATTAAACAATTCAATTGAGATTTAGGACCACTGAGGTATCGACCTAGGAGGGTCAATCTCTTAAAAGTTAAAAGCCAAAACAACAATTTTAAGAGGACATAATAAAGACAACTCAACTCTTTAGAAATCCACAAACGGGGAGAAAGATCTTAAAAGGAAATGTGGAAATTTATAATAAAATATATTCATCAAACTTAATTGCTCTATCCACTTCGAACAAGACCATGACTTCATCTCAACACATGGGAAGATAAATATAGGAAAATGCAAGGTAGTAAAAGAACTCGTTGTGATTCCTTGAGGACAAGCAATCTTGAGTAGGGAGGGCTGTCATGTCCCGATATTAAGGCATTGTTTAAATTAAAGATTTAAACATCATGACAAGACGGAGAAGTCGCTTTTGATGATAATCATGAATAAACATATATAATATTATTAATAATATTTATTATTTTATGAATATTTTATGTAATTAAAATACAATATATTTATTGTATTTATAAATAATAAATGTAAATACAAATATAAAAATTATCAATTTAAGTATTATTATAATTATAATAGTTATAATATAATAATACTACTACAGTTTACATATTATTATAATTATTAAAATATTATAAATTAATTATTATTAAATATTATAAATTATATCTTATGAACTAAATGTTCTAAATAAGGAGACCGACTCCCTAATAAGACAAAATGTCTTATTTGCAATGCATATTATAATCTGCCGATAATATAAAAGGGCAATCAAATAACTCTTGAATGAGGGATCAAGATAATAATACATAGAAAAGACAAAAGCCAAGTCAGCGAATAAGACAAATTAAAGTGAAGACAAAAATTAGTTGAGACAAAGTTGTTTATGTTCGTAACCAGCGTTGCTCTAAGGGAGACATCCTTACCAAAGGCTGCATCCTCTCACATAGAATGGCGAATATATAAGGGAATCGATGGGTTCCAAAGGGGATAGATCATTCTGAGTCTGAAAGACATATTTCTGGACAGCAAGAAAGTAATAAATAAAATATGATATAAAAGGCAAGCAAATAATAATACATTTCTGAGATACGCTCAGATCTACATATGAGAGTTTCAAAAAGCAGACGTAAAAGATAGCTCAAACAGTTGTATACAAATGAGAATATATGGTAACAAGACTTAGATCTACATATGTATATATGGGAAATCTTAAGGAATTATTACTGAGTTTATAGCAGAAAGGAAAGCACTAAAAATTTTTATACAAACAAGATAATATCATGGTAATATGGAGCAGATATATGGCAAATAAAAGGCAGATTTATAGGCAGAGGTAAAGCAGATAAAGTCAACACTAGAGGAAGGAGTTAGATCCTAAGAGTCCTAAAGGTTACCAAGGCAAGAATTACCCTCCTGGTATGATGTATCTAACCCTATGTCTATTATGATGAATGTCATGTGGTAAGTATTGATAAATGCATAAAATTGAAAGATCGTCATTAGTCATGCATATTATTAGGCATTATAAATCTTTCTATAAAATATAGATCATATTCATAACACATTTGACATGATTGTTTGCAACTACGAGTTTGATTAATTCATTATGCATTAATGTGGATTCTTGTATGAATGTCACAATGAGGGAATTAAGGGCCTATGAGGAGGGGAAACGGCGTTGGGATCATCTTCTAAGTACCCCACCCCATGGTGGATCGCTGAGCCCTGCCACATGTGGGCCGAGGGGGCATAAGAGGCCACTCTTGGGCTTAGAAGTTGTGATTTCCAGGACACCCTGTTGTAGTTGCACCCTAACCTCCCATCATGGTGATTAACTAAGTCATAAGAAGAAGCAAAATGGTTTTGATAAGGGGAACGGTGATAGGACGCCTCACTAGGCACCCCACCCCATATGGATGGCAAGAGGCCACATGGGGCCAAGAGAGGTGAAGCACCTGCTCTTGGGCCTAGGGTAGAGGGTTTCTTGGGCACCCTATCAAACCATTTTATTTAGGAATTAGAAACCCTAACCCTAAACTTGTGGGATTTGAATTTTTAGGGTAAAATTAGTATTGTTCCAATCGGGGACATTACAGTGTGTTTGGAAGAAATGCATACTCCTTGGCTTGTTGAAAGTCAACTTTGAAAGAACTAGGAGGGGTCAAAAGCATCTTAATTTGAAGGCAATCAAAATTTAGCTAATCATATCTAACTCATATGATAAAGCCTCAACACTAACAGCTGTGTAGCTTTTGATCAAAATGTCTATATAATAGCCTGAAACATCAAAACATTGTATTTTGTAATGTCCCCAATTATATATTCCTAGGAAACAAACAATTTTATTTGTATTTTCTGATTTTTCTTGAAAATAAATAACACCAAACAGCAAGTACACAATCTAATCACAAATTTCAAACCCTTATTTGCTGATGTCAACAAACCATAAACCCTAGAATGATAAAATTACTTCGTTTTAGCAACATGAAATCCTCCAGAAGATATTCAATTTATTTGCAACTACTGAAAATTACAATGCTAATGAAAATCGGGATGGAAACTAATTTTCAAAACAATTTATTGTCACTCACAAGGTCGTACAGATTGCTGATGCAAAGTGTAGGGTGGTTGGAGAAGTGTTTGAAGTAACCACAAGGCTGAAACCATAGTTGGCACACTCGGTGAGTATTTGCTGAGTTGGCAAGTACTTGCTAGATTTTTCCTCTAGCCAGTTACTCGCCATTTAACTCGCAAGCTTTTTCCAGTGAGTTTTTGCCGAAAACTCGCTAAAAACTTGGCGAGTCCGTGGGAAAAACAGGGGGCACGCCTAGGAAGCGGAAAAAACACTGAAAAACATGAATTTTTTACCTTTAAAAGCTAACTCACTTGTCACCCTTCCTCACATAACATTCTTGCATATATATGAGTTTATTGCAAGGATTTTTAGGCGAATTTGAAGGGCAAATTCAAAGAAATTCAAGGGCACGTTAGTACTTTTTTGTTTTGTCTTTTGCAAGCATTTAAATTCATTTTAGCTACTAAAATCCAGCATGTAGTGTAATGTCCCCATTTTCCAAGTGATCACGTAGTGTAGTGGGCTAGCCTATCCTATTCTCGTAGGCTAAGTCGGAGGGCAAAGGGGATAACCTAATTGGCTAGATTTCATACTTAGTCAATTTTACTTGGGCAAATTGATGTTGTGATATGACTGTGTATTTTTGTGGATTTATTGGAGAAGTCAGAGTAATTAAAATAATTTGCCCTAGAGATGAGTGGCAAAGGGAGAGAAAAGAAAAAATGAAAAGACGAAAGAAAAAGGATGGAAATGACTTTGAGATTTTGAGGAAAAATAAGAATCAATTAAGATAATTTCCCTTGGAGAGGAACGACCTAATTGAAGGTCAAAATCATGATGTATGAGAGGCCTAAGTGGTTTGCCCCACTTGGAGAATGGAAAAATAAATAAGAATAAAATGCCTTGCCTAGGTCGGCCAAGAAGGAGAGAAGAAAATAAAATAAAATAACTTGAGTTGGGCGCCTAGCATGAGGTCAGCCTCATGAGAAAAGGAAAAAAGAAAATAAAAGGGATTATCTAGAGGAGGTCGGCCAGCTTGAGGAGGAAAGGAAATTGTGTATAAATATAAGGTCATTTGCAAGTCATTTCATCATCATTCACATTCATATTTACTCTTGAGTTTCATGCTCTTTGGCTGCAATATTGTTAGCCTTCATTCCAAGGACGAAAACCCTTAGGAATGTGGTGAATTGGATGAAACCCTAGCTCATCCTTGTGGAGGATTCATCATGGAGTCCTAATTGTGCTTCATTGATGTCATTTGGAGGAGAACTACATTGCATAATCAAATTTGAAGATCATTTTTGGAGCAGCACATTTGTGGCATTTTTGTGAGCACATTGCATTAGGGCCTTGCCCTAACTTGGAGCACCACACTTAAGAACGGCGACTTGGCTTTTGGAGGCGATTTCATCATTGTTGAGTGTTTCCAAACCCTAACCCTAGCAGCCACCATCATTCACCCAAGCACCGCCATTTTTGGATGGTTTGTGGAGCATCATTTCATCATCTTTTGGTATGTACAAACCTATGTATTAGGTCTGATTTGGACAGCAGCATTCTAGGCTATGTTTGTCATGTTTGAGCCTTTGTTTTGGATGTAATTTTCAGACTTCATATTCTGATTTATAGCAGCAGACTTCTATTCTGAAAATCAGACTTGTTGTGTGGCATTTGATGGGTATACCTTGTGTATTTCGTGGTGAAAGTCATGTTTGATAAGAATATCATTTGATAGCATCATTTGCCATGATTATTTGTCATGTTTGGATGTGTGTGTGTGTGTGCGTTCGCTGTGATCACATGTTTGTAATCAGAAATTAGGGTTTTGAGCAGAAATCTAAAGTGCAGAAATTTAGGGCAGAATTCAGAAACTTAATTTCAGAATTTTAGGGTAGATCCCATTGGGGATATTACAGTGGTATCAGAGCTTTGATCTTGCCAGCCTGGAGGGTTTTATATGTGTGTTTTGCATTGGTGATCATCTAATGTTGATGTATGACTCCCGAAGATAGAGAATTTATCACATACAGGAGAAGACAAGGACTTGTTGATACAGGTTTTGAAGAAGAAGAAGCCAACATGTGTAATGTCCCCTATCTAAAATGCCCTAGAGAAATTCAAATACCAAAAACTAGGGTTAGGGTTTTGAAATTACCATTCAGATTATCTTCAACTTTTACTGCTCTTGTACTCTAAATCTGCATTCATAACATAGAAATATAGATGCAAAATACATGGATATATGACATACCTCTTGGAATACAAATGTTAGATAATATCAACCTGCATATAAACAATAGTTACATAGATTTATTTACTACTCATTGTTATGAAGTTACATTCATGGATTCTACTCCACCATAGTGGTGATGACCTGACATTCCTTAGTACATGATGCCTCCATGCAGACCCGTACGAGGGGCATGGTAGTTCTCATGTTCAGTTCCTCCATACTAGCCCTAACGGGGGTTTGGTAGTATCAAGTTGTCATACATGGCCTCCATACTGGCCCTTATGGGGGGTATGGACGGGGTGCAGATCAAATTGCCTCCAAACTGGCCTTAGGGGGGTATGGCAGGGCTGCTAGCCTCGGTCTGTCTGTCATTCACTCCTATGATGGATGATTATTAGAAATAGCAATGAATTACTTATATAGACTCAAAGCTGACCTGTTCACAATATTTCTGTGATGCACAATAAGTATAGTGACCTTGAATATATGTCCAATTTGCAGATCTGAATCTGTATTATATAAATATCACAATTTGCTTTTAATTTATGAGTCGAATGCTCTAGTATTTCTGATGCTTGTTGCTTGCCTTTTTCTCCTTCCCAATCTTAATGACTTTATATCATCATATCCCAACAAAAGGTCAAATTTCTTCCAAACGATGCAACTCTCCCAAAAATCGTGTCTCTTTCTTAATGATTCGTTTGTTAATCAAGGAGCGCATGTCTTCATATGGATCGGACCTGCTTTTATTTTTGTTAATTCTGATTATCTAAACAAGTCGCCGCTTGACCAACGAGAAACTTAATAATTTGTCTTTTAAACATAGCGAATAATTAATCTACGATGGGTTTATGACAACATTGGTGATAGAAGTGATGAGGAACCGAGCATGAAAGACATCCTTCGAGACCTTGCTAGAGGACAACAAAATCTAGTGCAAATGATGTCTCTACTTATGCGGATTAACATGGGCAATAATGGAGGCAATGGGCATAATGGCAATAATGATGCTAGCACTTCGGGAAATAATGGTGGCACTCCTATTCATGCATCTGTCGTTAGACCTCTCATGCCCACCTTCTTGGATTAGCATAGAGCTCCGGAGAATGATCTGCAAGTTACAGGTGAGACATTTGATGACTATAGAAGAGAATGGTTAGCCTTAAGTGAAGAATGTCAAGACACCTTGCCATGGAATGATTTTTGCAATATCAAGTACAGAAAAAGAGATAGACCTAGAGGACAAAGAGGCAACAATAATAATCATGACTTGCAAAGGAAATTGGGTAAGGTGAACATCACTCCTTTTGATGGTTCGGGGAAAATAACAGCTCGAACGTGGATCCAAAAATTGGATAACTACTTCACATTGAGCCCTATGTTCGAGAGAGATGCCATACAGTTTGCTACTCTTCACTTGGAGGGAGATGCTCTAGATTGGTGGCACAATGGTACGGTGACTCAAGGTCATAGCCTTGTCACTACCTATGTTGATTTGTCACAGAGATTGATTGACAAATTTGATGAGTCAAATCCCGAGTAGTTTTTCAAAGAGTTGGCACAACTCAAGCAGAATGAGTCAGTGGACACATACATCTCTGAGTTTCAGAAGCTTGCCATGTTGGTCCCTAATGTTTAGGAGATTAGATTGACTTATTTTTCATTAAGGGACTTGAGGAGCCACTTCGTGGATGGGTGAAGGCCCTAGATCCACCATCTTTGCGAGAGGCCATCAACAGGGCTCGAGGTATGAAATTCTCAACGCCATGTCATGTCCCCATTTTCGGAGTGATCACCTAGTGGAGTTGGCTAGTCTATCCTTTTCCTGTAGGCTAAGCCGGAGGCCTCAGGGAATGACCTAATTGGTGAGTTTTCACACTTAGCCAATTTTGTAGGGCAAAATGATTGTGGAAGATGTTGTGCCATTATTTTGTGGTATTTTTGATGAAGTCAAAACTAATAAAATAATTTTCCCTAAGGTGGAGCAACCCAGTTGGAGAATGGAAAAATAGAGAAAATATCGAAAATGCCTTTGGAAAAATAAGAATAATTTATGATGATTTTTCCTTGAGGAGGACAGCTTCATTTGAGGTCAAAAATATGTTATATCATGTGCCTAAGTGGTTCACCCTTGGAGGATGGAAAGATGAAAAATAATATTAAATTAAATAAGGTTATTTCCTTATGTTTTGGGCGCCAAAGGGAGGTCGGCCTAGGAGAGAAGAAATAAAAAGAAATATTCCTATGTGGTCAGCTAGCTTGAGGAAGAGGTAAAAACATGTATAAATATAAGAGGTTTGGAGGCATTTCCATCATCATTCATTCACATTCCTTTTCATTGGAGATTTATCTCTTGGCAGCCATTTTTGGTTCAGCACTTTCCTAGGACGAAAACCCTAAAGAAGATAAGTGGATTGGACGAAAACCCAATCACACCTTGGAGGTGGACTGATATGGAGTTCATAATTGCACTTCATTGGCGAATTGTGGAGGAGAAGAGCTTGATTGCATATTCAGATTTTGGATCAGCGTTTGGAGGAAGTCTTCTTGTGGCATTTGTGTTCATTTGGCACTAGGGTTTACTCTAGACTTGTGTGCCACCTTTGGAGGGTCATTCTTGGGCATTTTGTATGCTAATTGCATTAGGGCTTGCCCTAGTTTGGAGCACCACACCTAGAGGAGAGCGACTTGGCCTTTGGAGGCGAATTCATCATTGTTGACGGTTTCTAAACCCTAACCCTAGCAGCAGTCCAAGCACCATAATTTTGCTGGATTTGTGGAGCATCGTTGTTCACCATTTTGGTATGTACAAACCTATTATTAGGTCTGATTTGTAATGGCATAATTCTGAGATGTATTTGGGCATGTTTGAGCCTATATGATTGATGTAATTGAATATTCAGAAATTCTGATTTGTAGCAGCAGTCTGGTATACTCAGAAATCAGATTTGTTTCCATTTTTGTTTGCAATTAGACGTTCATATCTTGTGGATAATTCTAAGGTTGATACTATTGTCATAAGGGTTCATCAATGGCATGTTTATTTGAGCAAATCTTGCATATATATGTTCTCTGTTCATACTTGTTTGAAATCAGAAAAATAAATCAGAATTCTAGGGTTTGGAGTAGAATTTTGAAGTGCAGAAATCTAGGGCAGAAATCAGAAAATAAAACTCAGAATTTTAGGGCAGATCCCATTGGGGATATTACAGTGGTATCAGAGCTTTGATCTTGCCAGCCTTAAGGGTTTTATATGTGAGCTTACATTGGTAATCATCTAATGTTGACTGTATGAATCCCATAGAGAGAATTCATCACATACAGGAGAAGGCAGCGCCTTTCTGATACAGGTTTTGAAGAAGAAGTCAACATGGATGATAAAAGTGATGAAGAACCTAACATTAAGGATATCCCTCGTGATCTTGCTAGAGGACAACAAAATTTGGTACAAATGATGGCTCAACTCATGCAGAATAACGGAGGCAATAACAGAGGCAATGGAGGTGATAGACACAATGGACATAACAAGGCTAGCACTTCCGGAAATAATGGTGGCACTCCTACTCATGCATCCGTGGTGAGACCTCTCATGCCTACCTTTTTGGATCAGCAAAGAGCTACGGAAAATGAGCCACGTGTTGAAGGTAAGACATTTGATGATTATAGAAGAGAGTGGTTAGCATTGAGTGAAGAATGCCGAGACGCCTTGCCATGGCCGGACTTTTACAATGTTAAGTACAAGAATAGAGACCTAGAGGAGAAAGAGGCAACAACAACAACACTAATCATGACTTGCAAAGAAAATTGAGTAAGGTCAACATCACTCCTTTTGATGGTTCGGGGAAGATCACGGCACGAGCATGGATCCAAAAGTTGGATAACTACTTCACTTTGAGCCCTATGTTTGAGAGAGATGCTATATAGTTTGTTACATTTCACTTGGAGGGAGATGCTCTAGAGTGGTGGTATAATGGTATGGTGACTCAAGGTCATAACCTTGTCACTACTTATGTGGATTTCTCATAGAGATTGATTGATAGATTCGATGAGTCAAATCTGGAGCAGTTCTTCAGGGAGTTGGCACAACTCAAGAAAAAGAATCTGTGGACACATATCTCCGAGTTTCAGAAGCTTGCCATGTTGGTGCCTAATGTTTTGGAGACTAGGTTGACATATCTCTTCATTGAGGAACTTCAGAGCCACTTCGTGGATGGGTGAAGGCCCTAGATCCACCATCATTGAGGTGGAGCCATCAAAAGAGCTAAAGGTATGAAGTTTTCAGCGCCATCTAAGCCTAAGTTTCAAAGTAAGCCTTTCACTTCATCTAGAAAGGACCCAAAGAAGAATTTTCAAAAGGATTGGCCAAAGAAGACAACAGTAGAGTTAGAGGCGAAGAATGAGCTAAGGAAAAGAAGCTTCGCTTCTCATGCAAAGAGCCTTGGGAGCCTGGTCATAGATGCCTTGGAAAAGGCAAGGCATACTACATTGAGGTCACTTCCAATGTTGATGAGGATATTCTAGACACTAGTTCAGAAGGAGATAAGGAGGAGCAACAATTGGAGCAAGATGACATGGCACAAGGTACAATTGCTTTCCTTTTAGGAGTTCCTAAGCATTATCCTTTTAGGTAAGAGGTATTGTGAAGGGACAAAGAGTATCTTGCTTGGTTGATAGTGGTGCGACACATAATTTCATTGATGAGGGTTTTGTGGTCAAGAGAGGACAAGTAGAGGAGATTCCCGGATTCAGCGTCTTGTTGGCGGATGGATTCAAGATGAGTTGCACAAGGAAGATCTCACAGTTGAGTATCCAATTGGATAGCTACACATTTGTTGATGAGTTCTATGTAGTTGGTATTGGAGAGACAGAGATTGTATTGGGGATCCAATGGCTAAAATCTCTTGGTAGATACATTCAGGATTTCAACAAGATGGAGCTTGAGTTCACATCCGAGGGTAAGCAAATAATATTGAAGGCAATAAACAATGGTACACCTATGGACGTGACAGCCAAAAGGATGGAGGTTCGGATCAGCCTTGAGGCATGTGATTTTTAGTTGGGTGCATCTATTAGATCAGCACTTGATGTAGAACATGTAGCAATGAAGGAAGAAGTGCTTCAGGACCTTGAAACACTACACAAAGACATGAGGTAAGGTCTAATTTTCTAATTTGCAGAAGCAGTCCTTTACCTTCACATAATCATGAAATGGCAGCCATTACACATGACGATGATAGTGGTAAGGAGTCTTCTATTGTTGACAGTCAAGATTTGAGGGTTGAACATGAGGCACTTGTTGTGGATCCAACCCAAAAGAGGTCTGATTTTTGTATACCATGGCATAGAAGAGGTAAAGAAGACTCAAAGCATGTGTGATGAGTGGCCACGGAGAGCTAGAGAAGCTAAGTTGTTGGTTGCCCAAGCAAGACAGCACTTACAGGAAGTCAAGGAACATTGCAATCACATAGATCATGCAAGGGAGCAGAGAGAGGCCTATCTTCGATCCCTATTTCTTCCAAGGGAAGAAGCTATGGAGGGTGAGCATGTGAGGGATGAGCCTCTTATGATGGTCAAGCACGAGGAGCACTCAAATTTCTTTGGATGGACTTGATGAGAGGTATGATTCAGAAATTTCAGTTTGTGCAAATAGTTTTCATCATAAGGATCATGAGTCACACCTTTTGGAGAGCCCATTGAAGGCTCAAGTCATGACTATGGATGAGGTAGTTGAGCACACACTTTGTGGACCAACCAATAATAATGTGCATGCATGTGTAGATGAAGATATTTGTGTTTCAGATTTGGTTGGGCATCTAGCTACGTTTGGAGAGCTTGAGGAGTCTACTTGTGTTGGGACACAACACTATCATGATGGTGAATCCTTGGTAGAGCATGAGGCTGTCCTAATTTCAGGACTTGAGACATGTGAAGGGAGAGTCATGGAAACATTTGATTTGGATTGGTATATGCTTGGAGGTGTTGAGTTTCAGCTGGACTATAGTCCAAGGTATAGAGATGAGCATGAGGGTAGAAGTGTTCCAACCCTAGTCCATTGGTTTCCAGCTCATACATTGTTGATAGATGGTTGTTCTACTTCGTTGGTCATGGAGTTTCCAGGATGTACACTAAGGATCACTACTTCAGTGTTGGAGATTGGCATGATGATGAGATCCTATCATCATATGACATTGGAGGTACATTTTGCACCATCATAGGTATGATTTTCAGTTTGCTTGGTGCTGTTCTAATAGCAGCAGCCTAGTATGGATTGGCATATTTTTCTATACACATGTGATAGGCATCTTTCACATCCATATGAGATCATTCATACTTAAATGGACATTTGGTGATGATCGCACGGTGAGAGGCATCTATATCTTCACTTTCAGTGGATATGATAGTGTGATGATTTGGGATCCAGGTATTGGTGTGATTGATACATTATTTCACCAGGATCATGATGAGTTGCTTCACAACTTTTGGCTTGGCGATGTTTGTATTAGAGTGGAGCAGCGGAAGACTTGGCACATGTGGTCGTGCTTTAGAGGTCATATCCTTTATCACTTGTTGATGGGCATGGCACTCTTTAGGGCTTTGGTTTTGTATGGTGTTTTGTTTTTGATAGACTTAGCACTCATGGACAATGGGGCCTTTGGAGGAAGGGAGTTGTCGGCACTTGTCGTTGATGGTTTTGCATTATTGTTCCTACAGCTACACAGGTAGAGCACATGGAGGAGCAGGATTTCTAAATTTGGGGAATGGAGCCGATCTGAGTTCGAGTGTGTATGGCTAGTTGTGTTTCATTGCTGGCCACCGGAGCTCACTTTGCATATCATTCTTCATATTCACTATGGGAGATGCAGCCATAGGTTGAGGTGCAAGGTGATCACATGGAGATACTTGCCACTTGATGATATTTCACAAGATACAGGTTTGCAATTGCTTGTGGGCAAGCGATTCCAGGAAGGAGGACTATCATGTCCCCATTTTCGGAGTGATTGCCTAGTTGAGTTGGCTAGCCTATCCTTTTCCTGTAGGCTAAGCCAGAGGGCTCAAGGAATTACCTAATTGGCGAGTTTTCACACTTAGCCAATTTCGTAGGGCAAAATGATTGTGGAAGATGTCTTGGCATTATTTTGTGGTATTTTTTATGAAGTCAAAATTAATAAAATAATTTGCCCTGACGTGGAGCAACCCAGTTGGAGAATGAAAAAATAGAGAAAATATGGAAAATGCCTTTGGAAAAATAAGAATAATTTATGATGATTTTTCCTTGAGGACGACTTGATTTGAGGTCAAAAATATGTTATATCATGTGCCTAAGTGGTTCGCCCTTGGAGGATGAAAGGATGAAAAATAATATAAAATAAAATAAGGTTATTTCCTTATGTTTTGGGTGCCAAAGGGAGGTCGGCCTAGGAGAGAAGAAATAAAAAGAAAATAAAAAGAAATATTCCTATGTGGTCGGCCAGCTTGAGGAAGAGGTAAAAACATGTATAAATATAAAAAATTTGGAGGCATTTCCATCATCATTCATTCACATTCCTTTTCATTGGAGATCTATCTCTTGGTTGCCATTTTTGGTTCAGCACCTTCCTAGGACAAAAACCCTAAGGAAGATAAGTGGATTGGACGAAAACCCAATCACACTTTGGAGGTTGACTCATACGGAGTTCATAATTACACTTCATTGGCGAATTGTGGAGGAGAAGAGTTTAATTGCATATTCATATTTTGGATCAGCATTTGGAGGAGATTTTCTTGTGGCATTTGTGTTCATTTGGCACTAGGGTTTACCCTAGACTTGTGCGCCACCTTTGGAGGGTCATTCTTGTGGCATTTTGTGTGCTAATTGCATTAGGGCTTGCCCTAGTTTGGAGCGCCACACCTAGAGGAGAGTGACTTGGCCTTTGGAGGCGAATTCATCATTGTTGAGGGTTTCTAAACCCTAACCCTAGCAGCAGTCCAAGCGCCATCATTTTGGTGGGTTTGTGGAGCATCATTGTTCCCCAGTTTGGTATGTACAAACCTATTATTAGGTCTGATTTGTAATGGCAGAATTCTGAGATGTATTTGGGCATGTTTGAGATGTATTTGGGCATGTTTGAGCATATATGATTGATGTAACTGAATATTTGGGAGTTCTAATTTGTAGCAGCAGTCTGCTATAACTCAGAGATCAGATTTGTTTCCATTTTTGTTTGCAATTGGATGTTCATATCTTGTGGATAATTCTATGGTTGATACTGTTGTCATAAGGGTTCATCATTGGCATGTTTATTTGAGCAAATCATTATGTTACAATTGAATGAAAATTATGAACACAACTTTTATAATATTTTTAACATGCGTCTTTTGACACGTGACAACATTTTGAGTTTAGAAACTATTTAAGTTGGTTTCATTTTCTATAAGTTCTATGTAGCCTCACTACACAACTAAAAATTCTCTCTTAGATGTTTACTATGTTTGTTGCTCAAGAGATCATTTTATGCTTCCACCAAGTGTGCATTATAGATATGTCTCTGTTTTTGAGAAACAATATCATCATTTCTTTGAAACATCAACGCAAACCATCTTCACAACATTAAGTTCAGGTACCTTCTATTTTCATGATTATTTAAAAGAGAAGTCACCTCTGAGCGAACAAGGTCCAAATCTTGAGTGGAGCAAAACGTGGAGCCATTTGGAAGCTGGACAAAAATCCTAAATGTCAAGCATATCTTTACATCAACAAGCTCACAAGGTGCTGGCCCTCCAAGAACCAATCTTACAGCAAATACCCTGGCAACAAAGACAGAATAACACGTTTTAACAGCTAGTGTGACAAATAATAAAAATGTGTTAGTTTTACTACTGCAACAAATCTTTCATAAAACTATATGATCATTTCAAGGTCCAGCTATAGCATTAAGTGGCAGAAAAAAATAACAATATCTCTGTATTACCATAACGCAACCAAAAATAGGATTTGGCACTGAATCTCAATAGATTAACTACATTAATACTTCCGACAGACTGTTTTTACATATTATGTGCTCTCTCATTACAAGGCTTTTACTAAGGAAGTTTCCCTCTTTTAGAAAGTGAATGGCTGAAACATCACAACTCTTGTTGGTTGCTTAATGCCAGGGAAACTTGAGAGGAAGGGCAGTCATGCTAAAGAAAAATAATATTATACAAACTAGAGGACTACAGAAGTAAGAAAAGAAATACATCCCAACAAGAAGAGAGCAACGAATAGGAAAATAACAAAAAAAACGTGCTATGAAACACAAGCAAGAATCCACAAACAAGAAAAGTGAAATCAGACCAACAAAAGGAAAGCAATGAGAGGGAATAAGCAGAGAAATGCATATTACAAAGAGCTAGTAGTTTTATTATATCATTATCAACGGGTCAATGTATGAGACAAAAGGTATTGGGGATCAAAGAGGGAAAAGAAATCAAAACAAACTGGATTCTAACAATCCAATCCCATGATCCAAAGTTTAAGCTATAAAAGGCAATAAAATTGCAGCATTTGTAATTTCACCTCTTCACTTTTACATTTGTTTTAACTTTGAATAACAGAAGCCTGTAGAAAGGACCTTGCTAAAAGCAGTTCTGCAATTTGTTTGTGCTCTCCTTATACATAGTGAACCCTTCAAAAAGATTGCCTAATGATTTTGCCTATACTTAGAAGACAAGCCATTTAGCCTGCCCCTGTGCTAATTCTAAGCAAAAGCAAAACAGTGCCCACAAAATCTTGTATCAACGCCTGAGTTCATAGTCTATCATCTCAATCGTTTCATAATTTCTGTATGTAATGTCCCCTTTTTCAAATTAAATCAAGTTAGAGGACCCAAAGCCTGTTTTTATTCCCCGTAGGCTAAAGGGGGGGATTTAATAGGGGAATAATATAATAATAATTTATTAAGTTGTCCAAAAAGGTACTTTAAGTTATAACTTTGGAAAAATGACACTTAATTTATTATTATTAAATGGGTCAAAAGTAAATATTGGAGACATGGCTAAAAAGGTAATTAATTATTATAAGTTGGAAAAAAGGATGAATATTCAATTAAAAGAAATATTAATTACCTAAAAGGTAATTAATAATTATAAGTTGGAAAAAGGTGAATATTTAATTAAAAGTAATATTAATTACTTTTAGGGTTGGTTGGAAAAAGGGATTAAAAAAGCAATTGATGGGAAAGAGAAGATTCATTCTATTCATTATCAAATTTTGAAACCCTATTTGCAAAGCTTGAGCATATTGTTCAACTTTTACCCTGAAGACGAAAACCCTCTTGGTTTATCCAGGAATCGGAAGACAAAACCCTTCTGGTTCTAAACGGGATGAATATTCAATTAAAAGAAATATTAATTACCTAAAAGGTAATTAATAAGTATAAGTTGGAAAAAGGTCATTATTCAATTAAAAGTAATATTAATTACTTTTAGGGTTGGATGGAAAAAGGGATTAAAAAAGCAATTGATGGGAAAAAGAATATTCATTCTATTCATTATCAGATTTTGAAACCCTATTTGCAAAGCTTGAGCATATTGTTCAACTTTTACCCTGAGGACAAAAACCCTCTTGGTTTATCCAGAATCAGAAGACAAAACCCTTCTGGTTCTCATTGTTGGCTTCATATAGACATCAAATTGCAAGAAGTTTGTGTGTTTTCCAGAAGATTTGGGAATTTATAGTGGAATACAAGTTTATTTCAAATTCCAGCTGTAGGATACATATAATTACTGAGTAAATTATTCCAAATTTGAGTCTGGAATTTACTCTTATTTAATTGTGGGCCAAATAAATTTATACCAGCTGTACCTTTAATTCCATATACTATCGTACTAGATTCTTGGAGAGGGCGTGGGAAATAATATGTTGGTCGACACTTTCAAATAAACCAAATTTCATAATAAAGGTGGAGTTGAAATTTTAGAAGGCTTTAACAATTATCAAATGTGAATTCTTGATGTCGTACACAATAAAAGGGAGTTGATCCATAGTTTGAATTCAAAGTACTAACTTTGAAAGAATCGTGGAGAACAAGGAAATGGGGGACCCTCTATGATAGGCACTCATCACAAAGGAGGAGAATCTAAGTTTATAAAGGCAGCAATCCCACTTTGAAAGGAGACGTGGAGATACCCAAGACCCGGCTGCTTCATATTTGATGAGAAAAGTGTGGTGGGTCCCTCAAAACTTAATCGCCCCTTTTATTTCATGAATTTGATGGGAGTAAAGGAGACGTTAAGAGCTTTAAGGAGATCGCAACATTCCTTGGAGAATATGTTGGTTGTTGTACAACTCAGCTAGATTCGGGTTTTTTTTTAATATTGGTAATTTTAATATTTTTTGTTGAATAGTTAATGAATTTTGTACAAAAGGTACCTGCTATACCTTGAAGTGAATTTCCCGTATTTGTATGGTTGTATGAACAATTTAAAATTTTGTATTTATTTTAATAAATACTATTGATAAAAAAAAATCAAAATTTCATAAAATTGTTAAAAAGGGATACTTCAGTGGTATCAAAGCCGTTTTCTTGCCAGTTGTGGGTAGAAATTTTTTTCTTACAGAATCAACTTAATGCACATAGGTGAAAGAGAACATAGATATTATCAAAGGGAAAGAAAAAAAGATCCAGATCAGCTAGAAAATATTATAGGGCAGCAAGGTACAGAAATTCCTAGGAAAGACAGAAGCAATGGGTAACAATAACAGGGATGTAGATGATGCTTGATTTGAGAGACTTGTTCAAGGCCAAGAACAATTAGTTGACATGATGGCACAACTTGTTTCTAACCATGCAGAATAATAATATACAGAGATCTCTCAATGGGTAAGGCGATTCATCATGGGCAAATATTCACCAAAACACTCCGAGAACAATCATTGGTTCCGCTGCAAGACCTTTCTAGCCCAGTTTCATCCATAGGGAAGAAGCAATTGTTGAGCCTGAGATTCAAACATCCATAGTAGATGACATAGCAGCCAATTATGAGGAGTATAGGCTCCTCCTAGCTGAGATTAGGGAGGCAATATCACTCACTAATTTTATGGGTTTCAATAAAAATAGGGGTGGTCAGAGAGCTGAAATAAGGCCACAAACGAATCCAAGGGATCTCCAACATCATTGGAGAAATTGGCACTTCCTACATATGATGGATCTAGCAAGTGTACAACACATTCCTAGATACAAAAATTGGACACATTTTTATCTTTGAGACCTATGACGGAGGATTAAGCTATCAAATTCGCCACTTTTCATCTTGAAGGTGTAGCACGAGTGGTGGCATCACGAATTGATCCCTCAAGGACACAATCATATACACACTTATGCTAAGTTTAGTAATAGGTTGATTGAGAGATTTAATAGAGTTGATCTAGAAATTCATTTTCGAGAATTAGCTCAACTCAGAGAAACACATACAGTTGATGCTTATGTTGCTAATTTTCAAAAGCTTTCAATTATGGTGCCTGATGTGTCAGAAAGGAGACTTGTGGTATTGTTCAATGAAGGCTTAGTTGAACCTCTTAAAGGATTAGTAAAGGCTTCCAACCCTACCTCTCTATAGGAAGCTATTAAAAAGACTTTGGATCTTGAAACTTCAGCCCCTAGAGGAAGATTTCAGCCCACAGGGCAGCAGAGATCAACACCCTATGCGCAGTCGAAATCAGTTCCATATGGGCAGCCAGATTAGAGCTTTGTATGGATATGATGCTCTTTCTTTTGTGGATTTAGTCATTACAGATATTAGGGTGCTTGGGGTAAGAGATTTGATAAAACAAAGTCGAGAGATTTTGGAATCACTCAAAGAAAATCTTCAACAAGCACAAAATCACTAGATGTATGCAAATTGCCACCGTTTGGAGAGGACGTTTGAGGTTGGGGATTTGGTGTTTTTGAGGTTGCAGCCTTACAAACAATCTTCTCTCAAAAGGAGTGGAGTTGAAAAACTCAAGCCATGTTCCTAAGGGCCTTACAGAGTTTCAAGGAGGATTGGAGAGGTTGCTTATGAGATTGAGTTGTCGAAACATAGCAAGATCCAAATGTGTTTCATGTTTCATGCATCAAAAGGGCACTTGGACATCATGTCACTCCCTTTGTAGAGTTGCCACCTCTAGATGATGAGGGTAAGTTGATTTTGGTCTCTAAAGCCATCACTGATGTGCAAGAGAAGAAATTGAGGAACAAGAGCATAACAGAGTATTTGGTGTGTTGGAAGAGCCTTCCACTTAAGGATGCCACTTGGGAGGGTTTAGAGATTCTTGATCATCCAAACCTACAATTGTTTGAGGACAAGAGATTCTGAGAAGGGCAGACTGTCATGTCTTATTTCCAAATTAACACCATGAAGAAGACCTCTAGCCTATCCTCAGAAATGAATAATAATATTATTTTAAGTTGGGCACAGTAATTTTATATTTAAGGGGCAACTTAATAGTATTATTTTAAAAATTATAAAAAGTATTTGATAGTTGACACTCATTAAGTATGCTCATTTCTTTGTTATATCTTTAGTGTTCAAGGCACCACAAGTGGCCGATTTGCTTTTTAGATAGGTGTTTAGACTTCATGGCTTGCCTAGGAACATAGTGAGTGATAGGGGCAGCATGTTCCTTAGCTTATTTTGGCAAGATCTCTTTCAATTGGTAGCTACAGAGTTCACTCTTAACACTAGCTATCTAAGTCACAAGGTTCGGTGAATTTTTCGCATGGTGTTCAAAATTCGCCGAACTTATGAACAGCGGATGAAATTCGCTAAAAATTCGCCAAAAATTCATCACTGTATAAGCGGTCTTTTTTTTTAATAAAATATTATATTGTCAACGTCTTTTTACTGGTCAAAAGGCACTTTTTAGGTTTTATTTCCCGATATAAAAATTTCGGACTCGTTTCCCCCTACCGGCGACCTTCTGACTGTGAGCGGCGATTTAATGTTTGAGCTGCGAGTTTGAGCTACGATTTTGGGCGTGAATGTGAGCTGCGATCATCCCGTGCCCACTGTCTGGATTTTGAGCATGACTTTGATCATCCCATGCCCACTGCGAGCGGCAATCATCACATAGCAAGCGATCATCACTAAGCTGGGAAGATTGTAGGCAGGCGGCGGTGTCTTCTGAGCGTGTTCGACTCCACAGCTTGCAGCCTGCGAGAAAGGTAGGCATTGTATTCCATTTAGGTTTTTTTTTAAATATAAAACCTAGAGTTAATCTATTAGAAGTTGGAGTATTAATAATTTAAAACACTATAAATTAATAATTTGTATTTTCAAATTTCAATTACGGTTTACCATAGCCTATAGGTATATTATAATATAATATATATTATTAATATTATATAATAATTTATTAATTTTATTAACATAAATTAAATTTAATATTTATAATATTTTTTTATTAGTTTGTAAATAAAAAATAAAAATAGAATATATAATTTTTGAGTGTTCAAAATGAATTTATTATTTTTTTCATTTTATCATTTATTTAAAGTTAAAATATGAATTTAATAAAAAAATTATTTTGTTTGTAAATAAAAAATTAAAATATAATAGATAAATTTTATGTGTTTTAAAATAGAGTTAATAATTTTTTATTTTATTATTTAAAGTTCAAATATATTTTTTATGTTTTTAATATAAATATAGTTTTGTTTTTTATTTTGTTTTTTTAAGTTCAAATATAAAACTAATATATATATATATTTTATGTTTTTTTAATTTAATTACTATTTTTTTATTTTGTTTTTTTAAATTAAAATATAAATTTAATATATTTCTATTTTTATGTGTTTTAAATAAAATTAGTATTTTTTGTTTTTAAAGTTAAAATATAAATTTAGTATATTTTGTTTTAATGATTTTTTAAATAAAAAAATTTAGTTAATGCTTTAATTTTAAATTTTTAAATATTAAATATTGTGTCTTTTGAACTTGCAGATTGCAATTTAATGGCTCCCAAAAAATCAACTGCTGAGGCATGGAAACATGTGACCCGCCACGGTGCTGATCAAAAATGCAACTTGTGTCAGAAACCTTTTACCGGCAGTTTAACAAGGGTAATGGATCACTTGGTATTTCAAGGGGGCAAGGAGGAGGTGTTACTGCATGTAAGGGTGTGACTCCAGCTATTAGAGCTGCTCTAGAGAAAGAGCAATCCTATTCAATTGTAGGAAAGATGAAGATGACACAAAAGAAGCAGAGAATCGAAGAGGATGTGTCTAGATTCACGACATCTATTATGTCCTCTTCTAGTGCACACAAAGTCACAGGTGGATCGAAAGAGAGTGCAACATTGAACAGCTTATGGAAACCAACAGAAAAACAACAGGTGGATGATGCATTTGCTGATTTGTTTTATTCAAGTGCCATTCCATTCAATGTAGCCAGGAATCCACATTTCCGAAATGCAATTCAAAAAGCAACAGAGTTTGGCAAAGGGTACACACCTCCCTCTTCAGACGCTTTGAGAACAACTCTTTTGCAGAGGTCAAAAGATAGTCATTGAGAAATTAGCTGAGGTCAAAGCCTCTTGGAAGGAAACAGGTTGCACTATATTGAGTGATGGATGGTCTGATAGATGTCAGAGGCCATTGATTAATGTTTTGGTGGCTTGTTCTGAAGGTGTTGTGTTCTTGAAGGTGATTGACACGATGAACCATAAGAGAACTTCAGAGTATCTTTTTGAAATATTAGAGAAAGCCATTCTTGAAGTAGGGGTAGAAAATATGGTTCAAGTGGTAACTGATAGTGCAGCAAATTGTGTGGGAGCTGGGAAGCTGATAGAAGAGAAGTACCCACAAATTTATTGGAGCCCATGTGCAGCCCATTGTCTGGATTTGTTGCTTCATGACTTGGCAAAATTCCCATGGATACATGAAGCAATTCATAGAGGGAGAGCAATTGCAAATTTTATAAGAAATCACCGTCTCACATTGAATCTTTACAGGCAGCAAGCATTTAGGGAGTTGTTGAGGCCTTGTGACACAAGATTTGCTTCATTTTATATCACTTTGAAAAGAGTGGTTGAAGAGAAAACAGCTCTAAGGGCTGTTATTTGCAACAAGGAGTGGGAAAGTTCAATTCTTTCTAAAAGTCCTAAGGGGAAGATGATAGAGCAAATCATTTTAAACAACAGTTTTTGGGAAAGTGCAACAAAGGTTTTAAATGTATGTGAACCAACTGTTGATGTGCTTCATATGGTTGATGGTGACACCCCTTGCCTTGGCATGCTTTATGAAAGCATGGACCGTTGTAAGGAAGCTATTCAAAAAGCACTAAATAATGTGGAAGTAGACTACATAGAGATATGGAATACTGTGGATTCTAGATGGAAAATGACGCACACACCTTTACATGTAGCAGCATGTTATTTGGAGCCTAAGTTATTTCACATTGATAGAAAAAGTGATCAGGAAGTTATGGCGGGGCTTTTCGAAGCCATTGGCAGGTTTGAACCAGATCCAACAATTGCAGCTCTAATCAGACAACAATGTTGGAAATACAAGAAAGGAGAAGGGTTGTTTGGAATGGAAGCAGCCAAATATGACATGGCACATGAAGACATACTTGGATATAGATGGTGGATAAACTATGGAGCAGACACTCCTGAACTACAACACTTTGCCATTCGAATATTGAGTCAGGGGGCAAGTTCATCAGCTTGTGAGAGGAACTAGAGCTGCTTTGATCACATTCATTCAAAAAAAAGGAACAAGTTGTTGTCCAGAAAGTTGGGAGATTTTGTCTACGTTCGTAGCAATTTAAAACTGTTTATGAACAAATCAGCAAAGGACTCCACATCTTCTTCTTCAAAACAAATTCTAGAAGACATAGCAATGCTAGTTGTAGATGAGCCTGACTTTATTGATGATGATTTGAGTAGTTCTTCTAGTGATGATGATGCTACATCATCTCATCCAAGTGCTCTTGATGACTTGGAGCTTTTTTGAAGTTTTAGAGTCTTGACTTTTGATTGTCCCTTTTTGACAAAAAGAACATCTTCATAATCGTGATTTCATATGTTTCTAAGTTTTTTACATCCAAGTGCTCTTGATGACTTGGAGTTTTTTTTAAGTTTTAGAGTCTTAACTCTCAATTGTCCCTTTTTGACAAAAAAACATTTACACAATCATGATTTCATATGTTACTAAGTTTCTTATGGTTTAACTTTGATAAGTTTATCATGGTTTATGAATGTGCCATCTTAAATTTATATTGGTGCTATGATGCTATCTGCTGTTTCATATTGGTGCTATCTACTATTTCATATATGATAATGATATGTCTATTGCTGATAAGTTTATCATGGTGCTATGATGCTATAGCCTATTTCTATCTATAAAGTTCAAACTAATTAAATTTTTTTAAAAAAATCGAATTTATATAGGCGAATTTAATGGCGAATTTTGTTTCCCCTTGCCGAACTTCATCCGAATTTTATAGTTGCCGAACTCGAACTCGAACTCTAACCTTCTAACTTAGCTAGCTATCACCCTAAAACGGATGGGCAAATAGAAATTGTGAACAAGTGGATTGAGGGGTATTTGTGGAATTATGTAGTAAGGCAGCAAAAGGCATGGATCAAATGGCTCTATCTTGGAGAGCATTGCTACAACATTTTACATCACATGTCCATAGGTATGACTCCATTCAAAGCTTTGTATGAATATGATGCTCTTTCTTTGGTGGTTTTGGTCATTACAGATAGCAGGGTTCCTAGGGCAAGAGATTGGTCAAACATAGTTAAGAGATTTTGGAATCACTCAAATAAAATCTCCAGCAAGCACAAAATCAACAGAAGATGTATGCAGATCACTACTGTTTGGAGAGGACTTTTGAAGTTGGGGACTTGGTATTTGTAAGGTTGCAGCCTTATAAGCAATTTTCTCTCAAAAGGAGTGGGGATGAAAAGCTCAAGCCACGTTTCTATTGGCCTTACAAGGTTTTGAGGATGATTGGAGAGGTTGCTTATGAGATTGAATTGTCGAAACACAGCAAGATCCATAATGTGTTTCATGTTTCAAGCCTTAAGAGGGCACTTGGACAGCATGTCAGTCCTACAGAGTTGTCACCACTTGATGATGAGGGTAAGCACTTGATAATGAGGGTAAGTTGATTTTGGTGCCTAAAGCTATCATTGATGTACGAGAGAAGAAATTGAAGAAGAGGACCACAACAGAGTATTTGGCGTGTTAGAAGAGCCTTCCACTTGAGGATGCCACTTGGGAGGGTGCAGAGATTCTTGATCATCAAAATCTACAATTGCTTGACGACAAGCAATTTCGGGAGGTGTGAACTGTCATGTCCCCTTTTCCAAATTAGCACCATGGAGAAGACCTCTAGCCTAGCCTCTTTTCTTGTAGGCTGATGAAAGATCCCTAACCAATTCTGATCTGAATTTTCTGATTTTTTTAAAACTGCTGATTTGTTTGTTTCAATTTTTTGTCTTTGACCAGCGAAGTGTATGTTGGTGTTTTTGCTTGAGTGTTGATTTGCTTGATGTTTGAGTTTAAATGTTTGTTTATTTTAGGACCAAATCATAAGGAAACCATAGAAACATGGAAGAGAACTATTGCATAAATAAAAGATAACACTTGCACATCAAAAGAACACCTTTAAACTGATTATATCAGATCTGATTACAAATTCAAAGGTCTGATTTCCACTAAATCAGACTATAACAGCAACCAAAAGACTTCTATGAAATGCAATATTAAACTATCCCAATGATAATCACCTACCCGGGAACCAACGCATACTTTATGGAATATGTAGTTGCTGAAACCCCAATTTCCAGCGAAGATTTGAGTGAATATGATTCCTATTTTGTACGGCCAGCTAGTATAGGTACTGGAATAAAGATATATGCTGATAAATAGACCCAATCTGCACTTATACCCTATTAATCCACTGCTGCAATCACTCCAGCTGTAATTACAACCTGTAAATAAGTCCAATGACGTCCAAACAGAAACCCAGTGTAGATTTCCCTGTAATGTGAACTGGGTTGTCGTCCAATCCACTGTCCTCTAAAGGTTTTCGTCCTCAGAAGAGCTGCAACCTGCTGAAACTCTATCCAAAGCTCCAAACCTGCACTTGTATTTTTAGAAAATGATGAATGAATGACCAAAAGATAGCCCCATTCATTGCTTTATAGATTCCATCTCCATTTTCCATAAAATAACAATAAAATAATCCCACTAAAGGGTACACCCACCTTGAGGGTCACCTTCTCATGAAAAAGAAACACCATCTTTTAAAAACAACATTATTACTACTAGGGATGGGACCTTTTCACTATTCTCCTTCTAATTTGTTGTTACTGTTCACTTTCACTATTCACATCAAGGCAAACCTTTAGTGTTTTCACTACAACTCTTGAAAGCATCATCTAACATCAAACTGAAGGTCTCGGAAGGTTCCCTGCAAAGCTCCAACACCCTCGGTCGGGTTCCCTAACCAACCTATTGACCTACGGAAACCCAATAGTAGGTCAACCTCTGCTGAAGTCTGGGCGATCTAAGGAAGGGACATTACAGCTGAAGGATTAAGCAAGGAAATGAATAATAATATTATTTTAAGTTGGGCCTAGTAATTATATATTTTAGAGGCAACTAAATAATATTTTTTTAATAATTTAAAAAGTGTTCTTAAACACTTAATTATAAAAAAGTATTTTTAAATACTTTGGAGGGAAATTTAAATCCAAGGGCCTCTTTTGGAGAGGAATAAAAGGTGGTGCTTGACTTCATTTGGCATCAAGATTCCATTTGGCATTCTTCACTTTGGAAATTCATAACTGAGGACGAACACCCTTGGTTGTTCAAAGGTCTTGGAGGAAAAAAACTCTCTTTGATTTCTATTTCCGAATTTGAGAACAAAAACCCTCAGCTCCATCTAGCACATCTCCACATAG
Source organism: Cunninghamia lanceolata (assembly GCA_027924645.1). Classification (NCBI taxonomy): domain Eukaryota; kingdom Viridiplantae; phylum Streptophyta; class Pinopsida; order Cupressales; family Cupressaceae; genus Cunninghamia; species Cunninghamia lanceolata. Next base: position 14,481,658 of record BSBN01000040.1, read on the forward strand.
GGGTTGCATTGGAACTGATTTTCCTGATTTCATGCACATTTCCAGAGTATTGGCAATTCGATTTACAAGCAAATATTTTATTGTCATCAAGGGATTTCATTTCTATATTTCAGACTTATCTACAATTTTACATTGATTTTCCACCCACTTTTGGAGCACCTACACTTGTAAAAAATTTGATACCATTCTAAGGGATATTTGGAGCAATCGTACAGCATTGAAGTCATCATTAGTGCAACGACCAACATCATTCTAAAGAACTTTCATTGGCGCCAGCAATTGAGAAGTTTTTTGACTTGAATTTTGATCACTGCCAACAGTTCATACCAGCTCTGTTGCTATCATACCCTTTTCTCCTACATCATCCATCTGCCCTCATCATCCATTTGGAGGGTACAAGTTGGTGGCCATCCGTATAGGCATATGTGAGCTGATTTCAGAAATCATACGGTCTAAAATTTGATGTATGTTAGCGTTTTATTTAGCACCTTTCAATGTGAAAGCAAAACGGACAGATATGCAGTAAAACCTCTCTTCGAATTTGAAGGGGAAGCTCCATGTAAAGTAAAACTAAACTTAAACTATACAAAAAGTACAATGTTTTTTTGGGGGGTATTTCATACTTATGCTGAATAAAACATGAAACTTGCAATCTTTTGGATTTGCTGCAAGAGAAAGGCAAAAACGCACTCTCAACCGCAGCAATAATTTTGTGCTTTTTGAGTGGAATGAAAAACCTATTGCTAAACGCTTACGCTATTCAGCTAAATACAGAGTCTGAATAAGGCAGGTACACAATTGGGTTCATTGAACAAATTAACACCACACAATTACGAATGCCAAGACGATACGAAGTTGCGACTTCACCCTTAGCACAAAAGACAACACACTTCAACGGATACTTAGAAGCAAAACAAGCGTACTAGAATCCATTAAATGTACAACAAGATCACAAGAACGTGAATATACGAGAATAACAATCTAAACAAATTGCAGGCATGAAAATTGTCATTGCTTTTTATTCACTGATTGAATAAATCACTGGCATCTGAATACCGAAAAAGACTAACTCTCTAAAGCTCTGAAAAAAGGAAAAAGCTAACTAATAACGAATTTGAATTATGAAATCTAGATCCCGTACAATGTGCAAAAAGCACTTATTTATACAATTTGCAAAGCAATTGCATGAGAACAAACTAAGCTCCTAACCAAACTCTAATTGATTGCATGAAATGCAATTTTATTACAAATTAATCTGCTCCAATTAAAACGGAATTGCAAACTTACAACTGAAGATCCACTGAGGATTCAACATGTGACCTCCAGTTGTCTTGCCTTGTAAATATCTTGATTTGAGAAAAAATACTCCTTGCATGAACAAGGCGTCACTTCGAATTGGAATTAGTTGATCGAGATATTGAATTGAAATTGGAGTTTTAAACCTTTAAATTTTTTTAATATTATAAAGGACGCCTTTGTGTAGGCACGCTAGATGCTCCATAGGCACTTCCCCTTTGACTGAAGTTGTTTTCCCACTTGGCTTTGGCGTGGGAATCACTAGCTAGCGCTTTGCATTTGATCCTTCAACCAAGCGCGTTTGATTTTCTTTTGAATTTTAATGGAATTTCCCTTTGTAAAGCGCATGGGAATAGTGCTTCAGGCAAGATTTCCATTGTAGGTTGTCTATTTGAGCCAACTTATTGTTTGAACGTGAGAAATCTTCCTATCTGCTTCCTTCCTTTCACTGGTATGGTGCACAAATTTCCTGATTTGATGCATTTGAATTTGTTGTGAAGCACCTTTGTCTTGGTTTCCCTTTTTCTTGAGCAAGAGAATTCCTTTCCATGTTGGGCGTTTGGATTTTGTTTGTGCAACTCCATATGAATGACGCTTCTCTTTGAATAGGCACGGTTTGAGCTCTATAGGCGCATCTAATCTCATGGAGACGCTTCAGACTTACTTTGACTACCTTTTTTTTGATAACATGCTTTAATTTCTCCTTGATTTTTTTACTAGTGCCATTGCCTTTTATGTTGAGTTGGGTGTCTAGAATGTTGTTTTGGTATGAGTGAGTTCAATGTTGATCTTCACTAACTTGGACCGGTTCCTTTTTTATTGTTTTGGCTTCTTCTTGGCGCATTTATTCTCTTGAACCTAGTCGTTGCCTGGAGACGCCTTTACTTGTGTCTAAAAGTGCCTTCATCCCGGAAAATGGCATTTGGATGCGTTTGATGACAAGTTGCACTTTTTGAGAGGTGTGTGAAAGACTAGAAGGAGGCTTTGTATCCATCTACAAGTGTGATTTTCCTTCACACAAGCGCTCTTGCCTTCATTTTTGCTGTCGCAAGTTTGATGAAACAAGCATGATTTTCTTCTCCTAAAGCACATGATTCCTTTTTGAGGTACGTTTTGCAAACTTTGGCAGGTATTTTTGCCTTCTTCAAACCTGGTGCGAGTTTGATGAAACATGCGCATGTGTTTTTGAATAGGAGCTTCTTGATCTTCAGCAAGGCAAGTTTTTTCTGCCTTAGGTGCATTGGTCTTCTTCTAAGCACGTTTTATCTATGAGCTAAGTGCTTTTACAAGCCTTTACATTTTATTTTATTTCCTTTTCATGCCTTCTGCTTTAAAAGAAGCGTGTAAATTTTTGTTTGAAGCGTTTTGTTTTTTTGACGTGAAGCGTGTTTACCCTACTGGAGGAGCCCTTTTTATCTTTTGATTAATTTTGCTACCCTGTCTAAGGCGCATATAAGGATACGTGAAGCACTTTTTTATTAACTTCGAGCGCTCTTTAATTTTTGGAAGCGCTTCAACATAAAGGCTTTAATTTATATGCATTCCTTAGTATAGGAGCTCTTTTATGATTTTTCAATTTTTGGTTTTTTTATATTTATTATTTTTAATAATCATTAAAATAATAATTTTTACTTATCTTTTATTTTTTAGTTTTTACTTATTATCTCAATAATAATTTTTATTAATAAACTAATAATAACTATAAGAAAAATAACAATTTCTTATATTTTTTTAAAAATTTTAGATTTTTTGACACTAACCTTAACAATTAATTTTAATAATAATAACAAACAATAAATAATTAATTATTAATTAAATATTAAATCATCAAAATTTTATGGACAAAGACGAACAAAAACTTGACAATCTATGCTTAGATGAACATTTCACCTTGACAAAAACACTAGACCACAAACTTGATCATTTTTTTTTCCTTTGAACGAACTTTTAATTATGTTATTTATTATGATGATTCAATTGAAAATGGCTACAACACGACATTCGACATTTTGAGTTTGGGCAAGACAACCTTGAAAAATGGCATTTCCATGTTTGATGATGAAAACAAACATTAATGACGCAACATTTAACGACTTGAAGACACAAAAATGACATCATACGAAAAATTTTTGGATTGGGTACAACAATTGGCTCTGTATGGGGACCACGGAGTATACTTGCGGCATAGGAGAACCTCAGAATCTCTGGGATTTACAAGTAACCGGTGCCTTATCAATTGGGCAATGGAATCAAAACAAGCCTAAATCACCTAAAAACAACATTCCTAAATCACCTAACAAAACACGACATCCCTAAATCACCTAAACATAAATTTTAACAAAAACGACTAGGGAAACACAACATAAACAATGTGGAACACACAAAAATGGTCTTTTTTCGAGCAAGGACAAAGAAAATGAAAAATATTACACAAAACCATTAACGGGTTCAGAAAAATAAGAACCTCTCCTCCTGAGCTGGGAATTCAACTATGGCAGCACATAGTCTTCCGTCTTCTGCAACACCCCCTCAAAGAGCCATGATTCCAGTGGATAAACTCGATCATGCCATGAGAAGTTCATGATGAATTGATTAATATGCATGAGCCCTGGTTGATCATCTTCTTCCATAGCGAAAAACCTCTGCAACAGGTGAAGGTACAAAACCTCCTTTTGAAGATATGAAGCAAGGTCTTGTGGCCATAGTACATTTGTGGGAATGGTAACCACCACATATCAAACTTGATGTTCTTCGTCCATATCTTCAACATATGCAACCTTGAACTCAATTGATGAGTCATTCTCTGGTAGAGGTCGAAGCTGCTCATATAGAATTTCCATCACTTGTTCTTGACTTACCGGATCCACAACTGTCAATAGCAATGCATCTTGTGATTCAGGTACCTCTTCATTGTCCTATTCAATTATTTCTTCATCCATCCAATCCTCAAAAACAGAATGTGATAGATCACCAAGATCTGAATCATGAAGCATCTGATCATCATCAAAGCATACTCGCTGAAAAATGTCTTCTCTTGGTAGCTCACCTTGCCATCCACCATCTTGAATCTCATCAACTTCCATAGAGCAATCACCTTTCAATAAATGTATCCTTGAGAACATGAATGCAAAAATCTAGCAACATCTCATTTTCGGCAACTATACACCTCTCTTCTAATAGGTAGGCAGGATCAGGCACAGATTCTTCTAAGCTTTGTGTTTCTTCTTCATGTACTTGATTGATTTTACATATGGCATATCTTACCACACACTTGTCGAGAATTTCAGATTTCTCCATATGATTCTCTTCAGTGACCAAGATTGAATATTCCATGAGCTTTTCTTCTCCACGAGCTTCTTCATCTGTTGCATCTTGTGTTGATTTTATCATCATTGAAACATCTGTAATGTCTTTTTCTTGTGCAAGTTCATGGATAACTTGAGAAGGTCTAACACTATTTTCTTCACCAATGTGCATTGGATCTACTGAAGATGATGATAAAGATAAGTCCAACTACAAGAGAAAATTCATTGTATCTCCAATTGAGGATTTACTCTCTAAGTGATGTAGAAAACTGTCAAGATCAGGTAGAGAGTCTTCCATATGATCTTCTGATTTGACTAGCACCTCTAATGATGAATCATTTTCAATAAGAAGAATTTTTTTCTCTTGCTCCAACTGTGATGTTTCTTTGATGTCTTGAGTGAAAACACCAACTCCTGATGACCAGATCTTGGTCACTCCTCTTAATATCAACTGAGATTCTTGAACTTTTATACTTGTGGAATTTTCCAAGTTTAAAACTGAAAAATCCTTACAAAGAATAAAATCTTTGTCATCCTACTCATATTTGAGTGTATCTGATGCAGATTCTTCAAACCATCCTTCGAATGATGAAAGGAACAAATTGGATTCACCATTGCTCTCTTCAGAACACTTGATTTCTTATTCACAATTTTGCTCCTGAGAAGATTATGCCACTTCTCCGTCCTCAGAGAAAAAATGCAATACTTGCATTCCTTCAAGTTCCTCTTCCAGCAATGGTCCTTCTTCAACCTCGAAGAATTGATGCAAAGCAGGCAAGATTTCAACTTGAGAGGAATAGGATTGCTCCATTGATAGATCCTGGCTATGCAAACACATGAAGTCACTTGAAACATAATTATGAAAATCATTCCTTTGTAGATTTGATTTACACTGGGTAAATCCCATCACAGAGTCGCAATCGGATTCGTCTAAAAGACGTTCAAGACCATTCGATAATCCTTGATTTTCACTTGAAGACATTAAAACTTGCATGAGTCTTCTCATTTCAGGACAATTTTCCCCATTGTGTCTATTTGTAGCGTGGAACAAGCAGTATGTGTATGCCACAGAAGATGGTTCTGCCACTTGTCTTGTCGGTGAAACAGGCTGATCACTGGCATAGTGGATGAAAGAATCTTGACTATGTGGAGGAGATGGAACTTGTCGAAGAGGTGTGACGTTCAAAGGCACCAACGGTTTGATTGAATCTCTCTGGATCTTTCCCGAAGTGATCATATTGTCTTCTAACTCAACAACAAACTCCTGAGCTTCTTGCAATTCTGTCAAATTTCTTTGCTTGAGATAGAAAGAAACTTCAGAAGATTGTGCATTTGTTAAACAACTGAGAAGGATTTCTGACGAAGGATTCAGGGTGTTCGCAACTTTGCCAACCAGACGGTTGAACCTAGCCACAAACTCTCGCATCGGCTCACTTCCGTCTTTTTGAATGTTCGAGAGTTGAGCAAACAAAACATGACTATCTTCTACAGGCTTGAAACGAGCAAGAAATTTCACGCTTATGGACTCCCAACTCGTGATTGAACTAGCAGCAAGGTGATTAAACCATTCAGCTGTTGTGCCTCGCAAGCTCTCCACAAATAAGAGAACTGCACCATCTTCATGTGCAACACTAAGAATCCCACAGGCAGTGGTGAAGGCTAAAATGTGTACATCAGGGTGTTGCTTTCCATCACCATAGAACTCTAGAAAAATTTTCCTTGAGCCTTCAAGAAGTTCATGGCTTTCCGCCAATGCCAATGGACCGATTTGATCTCCCCACGGTTGAGGTAGGCGATTGTTGTTGATGTGATTACCCTCTTCATCAGCCATAGAAAGTCTTTTTCAAAAACTGAAAAATATGTGAACTATGGACCTTTTCTGAATTTGCAATGGATCAGACAGAGGTCTTATGTCATTCCTTAGTAGAGTTGCCAAAAATTGTTAGCGTTTTATTTCGCACCTTTCAGTGTGAAATCAAAACGGACAGATGTGTGGTAAAACCGCTCTTTGAATTTGAAGGGGAAGCTCCCTGTAAAGTAAAATTGTATAGAATGTACAATGTTTTTTTGGGGGGGGTATTTCACACTTATGATGAATAAAACATAAAATTTGCAATCTTTTGGATTTGTCGCAAGAGAAAGTCAAAAACGCACTCTCAACATCAAAGCAAGAATTTTGTGCTTTTTGACTGGAATGAAAAACCTATTGCTAAACGCTTACGCTATTCAGCTAAATACAGAGGCTGAATAAGGCAAGTACACAATTCGATTCATTGAACAAATTAACACCACACAATTACGAATAAGAAGACGATACGAAGCTGCGACTTCACCTTTAGCACAGAAGACAACACACTTCAACGAATACTTAGAAGCAAAACAGACATACTAGAATCCATTAAATGAACAACAAGATCACAAGAACGTGAATATACGAGAATAACAATCTAAGCAAAATGCATGCATGAGAATTGTCATTGCTTTTTATTCACTGATTGAATAAATCACTGGCATCTAAATACTGAAAAAGACTAACTCTCTAAAGCTCTGAAAAAAAAGATAACTAATAATGAATTTGAATTATGAAATCTAGATCCCCTACAATGTGCAAAAAGCACTTATTTATACAATTTGCAAAGCAATTGCATGAGAACAAACTAAACTCCTAACTGAACTCTAACTGATTGCATGAAATGCAATTTTATTACAAATTAATCTGCTCCAATTAAAATGGAATTGCAAACATGCAACTGAAGATCCACCGAGGATTCAACATGCGACCTCCAGTTGTCTTGCCTTGTAAATATCTTGATTTGAAAAAAATACTCCTTGCATGAAGGAGGCATCACTTCGAACTGGAATTAGTTGACCAAGATATTGAATTGAAACTAAAGTTTTAAACCTTTAAATTTTTTTAATATTATAAAGGACGCCTTTGTGTAGGCGCGCTAGATGTTCCAAAGGCGCTTTCCCTTTGACTGAAGGTGTTTTCCCACTTGGCCTTGGCGTGGGAATCACTAGCTAGCGCTTTGCATTTGATCCTTCAATCAAGCGTGTTTGATTTTCTTTTGAATTTTAATGGAATTTCCCTTTGTAAAGCACATGGGAATAGTGCTTCAGGGGAGATTTCCATTGTATGTTGTCTATTTGAGCCAACTTCTTGTTTGAACGTAAGAAATCTTCCTATCTGCTTCCTTCCTTTCACTAGTATGGTGCACAAATTTCCTGATTTGATGCATTTGAATTTGTTGTGAAGCACCTTTGTCGTGGTATCCCTTTTTCTTGAGCAAGAGAATTCCTTTCCATGTTGGGCGTTTGGGTTTTGTTTGTGCAACTCCATATGAATGACGCTTCTCTTTGAATAGGCACGGTTTGAGCTCTATAGGCACATCTAATCTCATGGAGACGCTTCAAACTTACTTTGACTGCTTTTTCTTGATGACATGCTTTAATTTCTCCTTGATTTTTTTACTAGTGCCATTGCCTTTTGTGATGAGCTGGCTGTCTAGAATGTTGTTTTGGTATGAGTAAGTTGAATGCTAATCTTCACTAACTTGGGCCGCTTCCTTTTTTATTGTTTTGGCTTCTTCTTGGCGCATTTATTCTCTTTGACCTGGTCACTGCCTGGAGACGCCTTTACTTGTGTCTGAAAGTGCCTTCATCCTAGGAAATGGTGTTTGGATGTATTTGATGACAAGTTGCACTTGCTGAGAGGCATGTGAAGGACTAGGAGGAGGCGCTACATCCATCTACAAGTGTGATTTTCCTTCACATAGGTGCTCCTGCCTTCATTTTTACTCGCGCAAGTTTGATGAACCAAGCACGATTTTCTTCTCCTGGAGCGCATGATTCCATTTTGAGGTGTGTTTTGCAAACTCTGGCAAGCATTTTTGCCTTCTTCTTCAGACCTGGCACGTGTTTGATGAAACAAGCGTGCGTGTTTTAGAACAGGCGCTTCTTGATCTTCAGGAAGGCAAGTTTTTTCTGCCTTAGGCGTGCTGGTCTTCTTCTGAGTGTGTTTTATCTGTGAGCTGAGTGCTTTTACAAGCCTTTACATTTTATTTTATTTCCTTTTTATGCCTTCTACTTTAAAAGAAGCATGTAGATTTTTGTTTAAAGCGTTTTTTTTTACGGGAAGTGCGTTTACCCTACTGGAGGAGCACTTTTTATCTTTTGATTAAGTTTTTTGCCTTCTCTAAGGTGCGTATAAGGATATATGCATCACTTTTTTATTGACTTTAGGCGCTCTTTAATTTTTAGAAGCGCTTCAACATAAAGGCTTTAATTTTTATGCATTCCTTAGTATAGGCGCTCTTTTATGATTTTTCAATTTTTGGTTTTTTTATATTTATTATTTTTAATAATCATTAAAAATAATAATTTTTACATATCTTTTATTTTTTAATTTTTACTTATTATCTCAATAATAATTATTATTAATAAATTAATAATAACTATAAGAAAAATAACAATCTTTTCTATATTTTTTTTAGTTTTTAGATTTTTTGACACTAACAATAACAATTAATTTTAATAATAATAACAAATAATTAATAATAAATTATTAATTAAATATCATCAAAATTTTATGGACAAAGACGAATAAAAACTTGACAATCTATGCTTAGATGAACATGTCACCTTGACAAAAACACTAGACCACGAACTTGATCCTTTTTTTTTTTGCCTTTGAACGAACTTTTAATTATTTGATCTTTTTATGATGATTAGACTGACAATGGCTACAGCACGACATTCGACATTTTGAGTTTGGGCAAGACAACCTTGAAAAATGACATTTCCATGTTTGATGTAAAATCCCCTAACGAGATTTTGCTCAAAGCACCGAAAGATTTCTGATATTAACTATTCTCTGATATTAACTATGCAAAGGCATGAAATTGATTTGCAAATTTAAAGCCAATATCAAATGTACATAACCTGGGAATGATTTGTTCATAACTATTATTGCTTTACATTGAGAATGTAAATGAGAACGTACCCAATCAAGGAGATTGCTGATTAACATATGAAAATCTGGGTTATTAACAGCAACTAATGGACTGATCAGAGGCTCGATCTGCTGCAAGTTCTATGTTCTCCACATTCAAACCCTTCACATTGCCTTCATACACTTCTATGGCCAGATTTATGAAGACATAAGCCCAAAGAAGGAAGCGCTTTGGCCAAGAAGAATCACGCCTAGGCTGGATGACCGTCACATGGCCTCTTAGCTGTAGGTACGGCCTGAATAATGATTGCTAGTAATAAATGAATGGCAGCCACACGCAATTTTCTGCAATAACTTTAAATGTCTTAAAACCCTTTCAATAATTCCTCTAATCTGCTCAAATATGCTTGAAACCTGATTAACAATGGCTGCAATAATGAAGCTACAGGTCTGCAACTCATCAATCTTCAGTAATCTTCAAACCCTAGATGAAATTCTTCCACTTTAAGCACAAATATAACTTCTGGATGAAGTCCTCCACAAGCAATAATTCGGCTGATCTCTCACAACCTCAAAATTGCATAAACACTGAAGATATTTCGTTCTCCAATGTTGAAAATGAAGAAATCTGAAGAAACCCTAGGTTTCCTTCACAATTCCCAAAGCTCTCATAAAAAGCAAAGGCAAATGTTCCTCAATAATTGAGTTTGATTTGCTTTTTGAAACCTTTTATATCCTCTCAACTCTTAAATGCCTTTAATTCCCTTTTGAAATCCACTTTTAGGGTTGCACAATGATATAATAATAATTTCTCCAAAAGAGGGTTCAAACCAAAGTCATAATAAATGCCCATTAATATCATTTTAAATGATATATTATGTTCTCCCATTGACTTTATAAATTACTTTAATATTTGGCCCCATAAATCATAATCATTTAATTCACTTTTAAGTCACTTAAATTGAGGGTCATGGCCCCATTGTGTATAAAGTGACTTTATAACTTTCTAATTGCACTTAATATTTAATTATTAATAAAGTATTACTTTATTAGTAATTAAAATAACATAACTCCATAGATATTCATTATTTTTTGATTTCGTCTGACCCTGGAAGTTAACCATTATGTCCACTGTGCATCCAATTGCCTTACTAAAAATAGTAAGGGTTCCTCTCTATCAACCATTGATTTACTATAAATAGTAAATCCCTCATTATCTGATCAAACCAATGGTGTAAGGGATTGACACTGCAAATGAAGCCTGTTCAGGTTCCCTACTATAGATAGTAACCCTGACTGTCCTGAAATAGTCACTTACTATAAATAGTGTGTGAATCTGAATCAATCAAAGGCTAAACCTGAACTCTAGATGGGAATAAGCCTCCTGCTCTGCCAACTGGGACCCTCTAACCATCTGCCTTAGCCTACGAGGGCCAATAATAGGCTAATCCCGTCACAAACCATGGTGAGCTAAAATGGGGACATTACATTTGATGATGAAAATGAACGTTAATGACATGACATTTAATGACTTGAAGACACAAAACGACATCATACGTAAAAATTTCGGATTGGGTACAACAATGTATAAATTGTCATTTTGTCATATCAGCAAATGTAATTCACCAAGTAGCAAAGATTTGTAATAAAATTTAGTTTGGGGTTATATTTTGATGTTTCCAATTGATAATGTCATAGATATTTCCATTTTCACATCTAAACATAATTATTCGTCTAGGGTTTATATTGTTCTACATCCATAAATTTGCAAGTACACTTGATGAAATTGAGCATCTACATGATTGATTTATTGTTATGCAAATGAGGGTTTATATCCACATATGAGGGTTTATTTCATACGTTTCCAGCTACTTGTTTGATTTTCCAATTTGTTGTTTTCAGTTTTCATTTTTGTTCAAAATTCAAAAAATTACAAGAAAAATTTAGAAAATACAAAAATTATATATTGATGACATTACAACATACGTGCAACAGAGGCAACAAAGGAATCAATGTGGTTGAAGAGATTATTGCATAAGCTTCATATGGGTGAGAATAGCACTATATTGTGTTATAGCCAAAGTCGTATTTCTATTGCCAAGAATCTCGTTCTGCATCAAAGAACAAAGCACACTAAAGTCCACACACACTTCATTCAAAAAGAATTCTCAATGGTGAAATTACACTCTAGTTCTACCAAATTGATAATCAGATGGCAAATACGTTTACAAAGCTTCTATCAAGTGCCATAAATTTACAACAATGTTGGGCCTCAAGGAGTTAGCATTGAGAGGAAATGTGCATAACAATAACACTTCCAAGTAGCCAACTATGTATGTAAGTCCTAGACCTACAAGCAAGACACTTGTAAGACCTAAAAGGCATTGAATAAGGCCTAGACCTACAGGCAAGGTATGTGCAAAAGTCTAGGGAGGCATTACATAAGATCTAGATAGACAAGCTAGCAACTTTTAAGACCTATTGACTATGTATTGTTGTAACTCCTTTGTATTTACTATTACTCTTTCATTGAAAAAGCATTGTAGAAGGGTTCCAAGTCCTATGAACATCATATGGACATACCTTTAAAAGAAAGACTCCCCATGTTGAGAGGAGCATTTGTAAAAGAGAACCTGGTAGCGGAATTAGGCTTTGAGGAGGCCTCCAATAAGAAACTTTGTCAGCCTCCTATATTGCATCATTTTGAGAAAAGTGATATAAATTATGACAAGGGGGTTGGCTATGTAGTCCCAAAATGTATAATCTTCATCTTGAAATATATTTTATCCCTATGGCATGCTAGTCAAAGAACTTATGTGTCATTGAGGGTTTTCATCTTTTTCTAATAAGAAATTGAGAACATATAGCCCTATAAACATTACGGGGACGTGTTAGAGCACAATGTTTATTAGGTGGGATACACTTAATTATTAGTGGTCCAAATAGCATTAATAAGGCTCTATTCAATATAAGGTTTAGCCTTATATTTATATTTGTGGCATAATGGCCATCCAGTGTTGATTATTAATAAATAGTTTAATATAACATTATTTTATTAATTAAAAGACCAAACATCTTAAAGGCAAATATGAGCATTGGGGATTGATTATTAATTAATAGTTTAATATAATATTATTTTATTAACTAATATATTTATATTTAAAAATATATATCTACAGTATGCCGAGAGATATCCATAGTTTTTGTGATTTTTTCCAAATTTCTTTTTTGGTTTTTATTTTTTATTTTTTCCAATTTCTTTTTTGGTTCCATAGTTTTTGTGATTTTCTCCACCTTTATTTCCTTCAAACATTTACAATTTCTTTTTTGGTTTTTATTTTTATTTTTATTTTCTATATATTTACGCAGAAAAAATGAGTGCTCTCATCTCCAACCCAATGTGATTGTAGAATGCCTCTCGGCATTAATGAAAAAAGTATAACCACCTAAATAGTATCGGATGGTTTCCTCCTATATTTAGGATTCCCATCTAAGGAAAAATATCAATGGAATATATGTGAATTTGACAATTGAAGTCTGCATGAGTTATTGAGATAGTGCATTTGGAACGAGGAGAGGAGAGATTGGAAAAGCCACATTCTAGAATGTAACTCTTCTTAATAAAATTGAATGATGATTTTTGTGGGGTTTTTGACAACAAGGTCTTTCCCACATAAAATATGTGTGTTGTGCAATATTGTCTCCATTTCGTTTCTGTATATTTTATTTCATTGTATTTCATTGTATTGTAGTCAATGACTAACATAGCTAAACCTAATAATATTGGAATCCTAACTAGTAACCATAACAGAGTTAGAGCTATAGGAAATGCATCGAAATATGGGTGCTTTGAACTATTACCCTGATAAAATGAAGCAAAATGGAAGTATTGAGATTTGTAGCTCAAACTTACCATGATTCCTAAAAGATTACAACCTCTCTAGTTTTCAGCCCTAGGCAACAAGTCATTTGCCACTAGCATATCCTTGTTTCCACCTATAGCACCTATTGGTTCCCAAAATTACTACAACCCGAAACACTATAACATTTCACAATCGCCTAGGCCAAGGGTGTCATCAAGGTGATTGAAGGAGGTTTATCAATTGGTTAAGGGTGATTTTGGCCAACTTACAGGAGTGGGTAAACTTCTCTTCACTTCAAGCTCAGCTAGGCTTAGAAGGGTAATCCTGAGGTATCCCTTAATAGGATTTTAAAACTACACTCTATTTATCTTTAGATTGTAATTTTGCAGCAATACCTAGACAGTTGTTTTAATCCCAAGAATTGTCATTGAATTAAAACATGCTTACTGCACATTTGAACCTCATTCTAAGTTGATGGAAACATTCTTGCATGACTGCAAGTTGCTGATATGCACAGGGGATTTGTTTAAGATGGTTTGAAAATAGTTAACTCTTTATATTCCCTAGTTATAATGCAAATCACACAAAACATACAGATCTGATTACCTCTACGTCACACTAGGTTGATTTGTTTGATTTATAAAATGTTTAGGTGATCAAAACACCATTCAGACTGATGCCTTCAATGGGTTATAGAGTCTACATATCAAAAGAGAGAACAACAATGAAATAATAGTGAGTTGCCTATCCGGAATACCCAGATGCATGAAATTTGAAAATAGAACCAAACATGCTTATTGATCCCTTCTCACACAACATTCATTTATATGCAATCTTAAAATGATTATTACATGTAATATTTATGGACCTATCAAATCCTTCAAATGAGATTACAATCACACCACAAATAGTGGCAAGAGGAATCCTGTAACAAATCAGAAATTCCCTCAATGATCATCTCCAACAATGGAGACAAATGATTCTACTCACAAATTTTGCATTGATTCGTCCATATGATTTACAAAAAGTTGCCCTTGAAGATCTAAAACTTTCACAATGATAGAAACCCTAGTTGCACTACACCAGTTGTCTGAAAAATGCCAAAATGACCAACACTTAAAAAGAGTTTCCATCTTCAATTTATAGCATTGCAACTCGTATTTGATGGAAAAATGGGATGGAAAACCCCAACAACTCCACCTACTGAATTAAAAACATCAAATTCAACCACCCACTTTGCATTAATGGTGATCTGAAGAGTTGGTGGCGCGTTTTTCCGCATTTTTGGGCATTTCTGGGCCTTCAGCAAGTGTCAAGTCGGCGGGAGAACCTAGAACTTAGGAACATTTGGAAAAAGTTCCGACAGATCCTGAAGTCCCGCCGGAACCAAATGTGGCGAAGGTCCAAAATGAAAGTTTGATCCAAAACCTTGCAAAATACTGTCATTTTCTCAAAAAAAATCTTGAAAATTGAAATTTTTCGCACCTTCAAATTCGACATGAGAATTCAGGGGGTCTAGAAAGATTTTGGACTTCGAAGGTCTTTTGTTGACAAGTCACGAGGTCACGGAGGGATCTGGAACTTTTGGAAAAAGATCAAAAAGTTCCAACAGGTCCCGAAGTCCCACAAGAACCTAGTGCAAAAGTTCCTGTAGGTCCCGAAATCCCACAGGAACAAAAGGGCAGAAAATGAAAAAGGAACCAATAGTATATACATAAAATAAACATTTAAATATAAGTTTGTATTTACCTTTCATCATTTACCTTTCTTATACTTTAAGATATATTTTATGCATATACTGTTAGGATGTTTGAGAGTGGTTTCAGATCCATAGGAGTTATAATGTAGATTCTAGAATTTGGAGGATCCATTAGATTTCAGACTTAGCGAAATTTTCAGCATTTCAAGGTTTCAGACTATGCCAAATTCAGGGGTTCAACAACATGCATCAAGGTAAAGGCACAGGGACCCCTAAGGAAAATTTGATAAATTTGGCAAGATTTTGCAAATATGAGGCTTGAAATTTGGGTGTCAACACTGGCTCTGGTTGGGGACGTGTGCCAAGCAATGGCACAACGAGAATCACAGATCTCTAGAGCAAATCAAAAACACCAAAAACAACACATCGAGAACGGAAACACAAACACCATCAAGACCAACAATTGGTCAAGACTGCTTGAGGTCAAAATATAACAGATATATCAAGATTTCATCACAAAATTTTGAAAGGCTACATTACTTAAGAGATGTGAAGTTTCAAATGTTGTCCATGAACAGGTAGCTCTAGAAGTTCTCCTTCCACATTTCTGATATAAAAGGTGTCTTGGTTAAACTTTTCATCAAACTAATATGGGCCTATCCATAGTGGTTCAAACTTACCATGCTTGCCCTTATCCTCTGATTTTGCATTGCAAAAGAGAACCAAATCACCAATCTAAATACACCTTTTAACAGTTCTCTTGTTGAACAAATGCTCAACCTTCTGCTGCTATAGCAAATTTTTATCATGTGCCACCCTTCTGCCTTCATCTAAATCTATCAACTCATGCATCTATAATGCCAAACCATCATCTCCATCTTCTCCTATTTGTTGCAACAATTGATAGACAGGCAATTCTAATGACATTGGCATCTTAGCCTCTAACCCATACACAAGCTCAAAAGGACTTTTGCCTGTAGCACGTTTGTAGGTGATCCTATCAGCCCAAACTGCATATTTCAGCTTGTCATCCAACCTTTTCTTGTTCACATCTAGAGTCCTCTTAAGAATCTTCATAATGCTCTTATTGTTGGACTCAGCTTGTCCATTGCTCTATGGATGGTATGGTGATGAATTAATCAACTTTATCCCATACTTGGAACGCATACCTACAATGTCTTGAGATCTAAAGCACATGGCATTGTCTGTAACAATTCTAGATGGCACACCAAATCTGGTTTTCACATTGTTCAAAAGGAACTCAATCACTACCTTGGACGTGGTGTTGAGAGTTGGAACAACCTCAACCCACTTTGTAAAATAATCAATTGCCACCAATATCCATCTATATCCGTTGCTTGATCTTTCTTGAATTTCCCTTATAAAATCAATGCCCCATTGCTGAAATGGTGCTTCAGTGGTAACATTCATAAGGGGAAGAGCACCTTGAAACTTTAACTTACCAGCAAACCTTTGACAAGCATCACATTTTCTAATTTGTTTTGCAACATCTTTGAAGAGGCTTGGCCACCAAAAACCTGCCCTAATAATCTTATGTCCTATGGTTTTAGCATGGAAGTGCCCGCCACATATCCCTTGGTGATATTCTTCAATGACTTTCTCAGATTGTTGCTTGTAATGTCCCTCTTTTAGCCCAGTTGGACAGATGATGGAGATTAGCCTATCATCAGACTCCCGTAGGCCAATGACAATGGTTAGGGGTCTAACTGGACCAATTCACAAGGACTTACTGTTTATAGTAAGTCGAGTCGGAGTAACTTGCTATTTATGGCAGGACAAATTCAGGGGGCCTAGCAGGTGGTTTACAGTTTTGAAAGGCCCCAGAACATTATAAATCGATATATAAGTTAAATTTAATATTTAACTTATAATAGTTGCAAAAGTAAAGTGACTTATGTATTAAAATGACTTTATATTATAAAGTTAAGTCATAATTTAAAGTCATGTCTCTAAGGGATGGGTCCCCATAGTGTTAGAGGGGACATAAAGCACTGAAATAAACTAATAAAATATTACCTCTCTTGGGCGTTGGAAGAGTGAGGAAGATAAAAGAAAGAAATGAAGTTTCATTTTTATTATTCACTCTCTTGTTTTGATATTCTCGTGCATTCTTGGAGCTTGAAGAACTTTGAGGGTTTGGACTGGACTTGCTAAGACGAAAACCTCTGCAAGATCACCTTCTTTGTGTGTGAAAGACCACATCAGGGAGGAATATTGGAGGCTTCATACAGGAGCTTCATTTGGGCTTTCAGTTGATTCATTTTGATGGAGTTTCGAATTAGTAATGGATGCATTTTGTGAAGTTATTATGTGCAGCTGAGACATAAAGGTGTAGTGGCAGATTTGAGATAGTTTTGAAGTGGTTTAAGTGTGGTTGTTGTATTCCTTTCCTGGCCGTACCATTGCTGGAACAAGCCGTACCATATGTTGGAGGGTTTGTGCAGATTTTATGTGGTTTTTGATGCCTATTCTCATCTTATTTAGGTCGCTTGGAATCTGCAATGATAAACAGTCTCAGACAGAGCATTTAGAGAAGGTTATGGTACCAATTATTGCTGCTCACAGCCTACAGAAGGGCCGTGCAGGCTAAACAAGGACGTGGGTACTCTGTGTGTGGGTTGTACTCCAGATTGCAGCCTTAATCTTCCTTATCCTTGGCATCTAGGATCATACTTTCATCTGCAGCATTGATACTTGAGGATTCATTGCATTGTATGTGGATTTTGGTGGTTTTCCATAGCTTGTATTGCTGGTCCCAGTCCGGCTGAAAAACGAAGTTGAAGATTCTCATCTGGGTATGTCACTGTAATTTATATTTTGGCGTAATACAATCTCAGTCTTCGTTCTTTAATTGATATATGCTTTAGAATTTCCGGGTTTTGGTTATATGCTCTTTATTTTATGTTTCCAATACAAAAACAAACATGAAACTCTAAACCCATCAACAAGTAGAAAACATAAAAACTTGGCACAAAAAATCCTATCCGACAATGTATGTTACAGTGGTATCAAAGCAGTAGTATCTTGCCATCCTGTGTGGTTGGATTGAACATGCAGAGAGGGTTTTGAGGCAGGCAGCCAGGTACAAGCAGATATTATCTTAGAAGAAATAGATCACAGCCAGACCTAGAAGTACCAGAGCATATAGATCCCTTTTCAGGTACTGATATAGTTCTAGTCCCAGCAAACGTAATGGGAGACAGAGACAGAGATCATGAGCTTGCGAGATATTCTAAACTCACTGGCAGGGGACAGAGGGGCATAAAAACTAGCCTTATTCGGATGACAAAGATGATGGTAAACCATGTATTTGGTAACCCTAGAGATAATAACAATAATAACAACAATGACAGGAACAGGAACAAGCAGGGTAACAGGGGCAATGGTGAACGAAATAGCAATGGTGGTGACAGACACAGGCACAGGGATGATGAGAACAAGAGACCTGAGGGTGAAGCATCAATGAATAACAGGGAGGTTCCTCATCACACAGCTTAAGATAGGCCAAGGATACCCACCTTCACACCCAAAAACAATGCAGCTGAACCTGAGCCTACCCAATTGGAGTTTCAGGATGTGAGTTCGGGATTGGCATGCATCTAGTGATGAATTCAAAGCCGAGATGTCCTTCCATGAGTACTCAGACTTGCGGATGAAGCACAAACCCAAGGGGGGTAGACATCATAACATAAAGTTGCAGAAGAAGGTCAATAAACTAAACATCCCTTACTTCGGAGAAGACCACAGCCAGAGCTTGGGTACAGGAGCTCGACAGTTTCCTACAACTTAGCCCTATGCCAAAGGAGGAGGCCATCACATATGCAGCTCTACATTTGGATGGTATTGCCCATGAGTGGTGGCACCATGGGAAGATCACATTGGGACACGACCGCATTACCTCATGTGCAGAGTTTACAGGTCGTCTCATTGACAAATTCGACAAGAAAGACCCTGAGTTACAGTTCAAGGAGTTGACACAACTCAGGTAGTGGGGGTCAGTGGAGAGTTATATCTCTGAGCTCCAGAAGTTATCAGTGTTGGTTAAAAATATCTCAAAGAGGAGATTGCTGGTTTTGTTTATTGATGGGCTTACTGATCCATTGCGAGGCTGGATTAAGGGACTCAACCCGCCTTCTCTCCATAAGGCCATGAAGAAGCCTAGAGACATGGAGTCTTCAGCATCTAGGAGCAAATTTCAATCGAAAGGTTTTCAATACAAGGACATGGAAAAAGACAGAAAACCTTTTGAAAAGGATTCAAACCAGCCCAAGGAGAAAACAAACCGGTTAAATGATGACCAGTTGAACAAGTACAGAAGGAAAAAACTTTGCTTTCATTGCAAGGAGCCATGGGACCCTTCACACAGATGCATTAATAAGGCAAAGGCAAAGTTAATAAAGTACTATTCAGCTGAGGAGTCACATTCAAAGGCATCGGACCAGCCATCAAATAGAGAGGATAGTGGAGATGAGAATGCCTCACAACATAGCAGTGACAGTGATGGGACATTGGCACAACTTTCTAGCTTCCGGAAAGTTGGTTCCTTCAGAGTGAGAGTTCTTGGAGGTTAGCGCATCATCACCCTGATTGACACAGGTGCAGCACATAATTTTATTGATGAAGGGTTGGTGGCTAAGCGAGGACTTAAGGTAGAAGAGTTTGAGGTGTTCAAAGTAATGGTAGCTGACGGATTCAAACTCACTTGTACCAAAAAGATTTCTGGGTTGACCATACAGATGGGAGAGTAAGAGTTAAAGGATGATTTCTATGTTGTTGGGATAGGAGACACAAATGTGGTGCTGGGCATGCATTGGATGATGACACTCAGGGAGTTCACTATGAACTTGAAGAAAATGGAAATGAAGTTTGAAGCTAATGGGAAGAAAATAGTTCTTAGGGCATTATCAGATGGAGGACCACAAGTAGTCTCTCTCAAGAGGATGGAGAGGATGTTATGCCATGAGCAGGTAGAATGGGCAGCAGAGTGTCTAATTATGCCAGAGACTCCACGGCAACCAAAAAACAGTTATCACCCTGATATACAGAAACTGTTGACCAAGCACAGCAAAGTGTTTGGTAGCATACCTCCAGGAGTGCCACCTGACCGAGGTATCGCGCACATCATCAAGCTCGAGGACGGGACTAAGCCCGTAATGATTACACCCTATCGTCATCCTAAGAGACTCAAGGATGAGATAGAAAAGACAATCAAGGAACTGTTAGAGATGGGACACATCCGACCCAGCAAAAGTCCCTTTGCTTCAGCAGTTGTGTTGGTCAAGAAAAAAGATGGGACCATCAGGATGTGCATTGACCACAGAGCCTTGAACAAGAAGACCATAAAGAACAGGAATCCGATACCCCGTATAGATGAGTTGATAGATGAGCTACACAGGGCTTGTTATTTTTCCAAGATAGATCTGAGGTTAGGATGCCATCAGATAAGGATGAGGGAAGAGGACATAGAAAAGACAACTTTCAGATGTCACTACGGCCACTTCGAGTTCTTAGTGATACGGTTTGGGTTGACCAATGCCCCTACTACCTTCCAGAGTTGTATGAATCAGATTTTCCAACAACAGCTGAGAAAGTTTGTACTGATTTTCTTTGATGACATCTTGATCTTCAGCAGGACTTGGGAGGAGCACATGAGACATTTGGAGGAGGTTCTGAGTATCCTCAAGAGTGAGTCCCTCTATGCCAAAGAGTCCAAGTGTGACTTTGGCATGACTAAGCTTTTATATCTGGGTCACATTATTAGTGCAAATGGTGTTAGAGTTGATCCAGAAAAAATCAAGGCAATAATTGAATGGCCTCCACCGACAAACCTCACTCAGTTTAAGGGATTTTTCAGGGTGTGTGGTTTTTACAGGAGGTTTGTTAAAGGCTTCTCACAGACAGCGGAACCATTGACAGATCTCACTAAGAAAGGAGCCTTTGTGTGGACAGATACAACTCAGCAATGCTTTGACCACTTCAAGCACTTGATGTCTACTTGCCCTGTGTTGGCAATCCCCGATTTCTCTAAACCTTTTGAGTTAGAGTGTGATGCCTCAAGAGAGAGGATAGGGGCAATTTTTATGTAGGAGAAGCACCCTATTGCGTTTGAGAGTAGAAAGCTTAGGGGTGTGGAGAAGAGTTGTTGGCCATTATGCATGCATTGGCCAAATTCAAACCTTGCTTGGTTGGAGGGAAGTTTATAATAAAAACAGATCACAAAAGCATAAAATACTTCATGAACTAGAAGGATCTGAATGACAGACAACAGAAGTGGGTAAGTAGGCTCCAAGCCTATGATTTTGACATTGAATATGTCAAGGGCAAGAAAAATGTGGTTGCAGATGCTCTATCCAGGCAACGCCACTTGTGTTTGTTTGGGGAGATATTTGCTGATTGGAGGGAGACAATTTCAGCAAAGTATGCTAAGGACTCTTGAGCAGCAGGAGTCATTGAGGGCACTATTCAGGATGACAGGTATATTGTGGTGAATGATTTGATAATATATAAGGATAGAATATTTTTAGTGCCTAACTCCCAATATAAGAATAAGATTCTGAGGACTTTCCATGATGTTCCAATGGCTGGCCATCCCAGGTTTTTCAAAACATACAAGCAGATTCGGGAGAGATTTACATGGAAAGGACTTAAGAATAAAGTCCTTAATTATGTTCGTGAATGTCCCATATGTCAACAAAACAAAAATGAACATACTTACCCAGCAGGTTTATTGCAGCCAATGCCTATTCCCAACCAAAATGGGAATACATCTCCATGGATTTTATTACAGGGTTACCTAAGGTTCAAGGGAAGGATTGCATCTTTGTGGTGGTCGACAGGCTAACCAAGTTTGCACATTTCTTCGCCATTTCAGCGACATATACAGCTGTACATGTGGCTGATCTATTCTTCAGGGAGATATTTAGACTTCACGAGATACCCAAGGGGATAGTGAGTGACAGGGACAGCAAGTTCCTGAGTTTGTTTTGGCAAGAGTTGTTCAGGTTGTGTGGCACTGAGCTAACTCCCAGCACTAGTTACCACCCACGGACTGACAGCCAAACAGAGATAGTGAATAAATGTGTGGAAGGGTATCTGTGGAACTATGTTTTAGGGCAACAGAAGGCTTGGATCAGATGGTTGCACCTGGGGGAGTACTGCTAAAACATGACTTATCATATGTCGATCAGAATGACTCCATTCAAGACTCTATATGGTTATGATGCCCCATGCTTCACAGACTTACTACTTGGTGATAGCAGAGTGCCAAGGGCAAAGGATCTCCTACAGGAGAGTTAGGATATAATGAAAGAGCTCAAGGAGGACATGCAGCAGGCACAAAATTAGCAGAAGCTCTATGCTGACCAGCACCGAGTAGAAAGGAGCTTTGAAGTTAGAGAAATGGTATACTTGAGGCTCCAACCCTACAGGCAGTCCACTCTAAAAAGGAGTGGAGCATAGAAACTAAAACCCAGGTTCTATGTTCCGTTCAAAGTAGCCAGGAGAGTGGGAAAAGTGGCCTATGAGCTTGAGCTACTAGCAAACAATCAAGTGCACAATGTATTCCATCTCTCCAGGTTAAAGAAAGCACTTGGCCACAATGTGATTCCTTTAGCTGCGCTGATACCATTGGATGAGGAGGGGAAGCTAATATTGGTTTCAGAGGCTATCATAGACACACGGGAGAGGAATCTGAGGAGGCGGATCATCAGGGAGTACTTGGTGAAATGGAATAACTTGCCAATTGAGGATGCGACATGGGAGAGTGAGCAGATACTTCAGCATCCTGAGTTGAGATTGCTTGAGGACAAGCAATCTTGGGGAGGGTGGACTATAATGTCCCCCTTTTAGCCCAGTTGGACAGATGATGGAGATTAGCCTATCACTAGACTTCCGTAGGCTAATGACAGTGGTTAGGGGGTCTAACTAGACCAATTCACAAGGACTTACTATTTATAGTAAGTCGAGTCGAAGTGACTTGCTATTCATGGCAGGGCAAATTCAGGGGGCCTAGCAAGTGGTTTACGGTTTGAGAGGCCCCGAAACATTATAAATCAATATATATTTAACTTATAATAGTTGCAAAAGTAAAGTGACTTATGTATTAAAATGACTTTATATTATAAAGTTAAGTCACAACTTAAAGTCATGTCTCTAGGGGATGGGTGACCATGGTGTTAGAGGGGATATAAAGCAATGAAATAAAATAATAAAATATTACCTGTCTTGGGCATTGGAAGAGTGAGGAAGATAAAAGAAAGAAATGAAGTTTCATTTTCATTATTCACTCTCTTGTTTTGATATTCTCGTGCATTCTTGGAGCTTGAAGAGCTTTGAGGGTTTGGACTAGACTTGCTGAGACGACAACCTCTGCAAGATCGCTTCTTTGTGTGTGAAAGACCACATCAAGGAGGAATATTGGATGCTTCATACAGGAGCTTCATTTGGGCTTTCAGTTGATTCATTTTGATGGAGTTTCGAATTAGTAATGGATGCATTTTGTGATGTTATTATGTGCAGCTGAGACATAAAGGTGTAGTGGAAGATTTGAGATAGTTTTGAAGTGGTTTAAGTGTGGCTGTTGTACTCCTTTCCTGGCCATACCATTGCTGGAACAAGCCGTACCATATGTTGGAGGGTTTGTGCAAATTTTATGTGGTTTTTGGTGCCTATTCTCGTCTTATTTAGGTCACTTGGAATCTGCAATGATAAACAGTCTCAGACAGAGCATTTAGAGAAGGTTTTGGTACCAATTATTGCTGCTCACAGCCTACAGCAAGGCCGTACAGGCTGAACAAGGACGTGGGTACTCTGTGTGTGGGTTCTACTCCAGTTTGCAACCTTAAATCTTCCTTATTCTTGGCGTCTAGGATCATACTTTCATCTGCAGCATTGATACTTGAGGATTCATTGCATTGTATGTGGATTTTGGTGGTTTTCCATAGCTTGTATTGCTGGTCCCAGTCCGGCTGAAAAACGAAGTTGAAGATTCTCATCTTGGTATGTCAATGTAATTTATATTTTGGCTTAATACAATCTGGGTCTTCATTCTTTTATTGATATATGCTTTAGATTTTCTGGGTTTTGGTTATATGCTCTTTATTTTATGTTTCCAATACAAAAAAAAACATGCAAAAACAAACATGAAACCCTAAACCCATCAGCAAGCAGAAAACATAAAAACTTGGCACAAAAAACCCTATCCGACAGTGTATGTTACATTGCTGGTCCAAACACTTCAACAATAGTCTCTCGTGATTTCTCCACATTAAAACACCTTGAATTAAAACATATTTCTAAGACTGAAGCTTAAGTTTTCTTTAGTGAGTTACCTGGGGGATAGTGCATGTTGACAAGATAAAAAATGATATCCTTGTACCATGGATCATTTGTCAACATATACACATTAACATATACACATTAACAGATGAAACAACATCTACCTCATTTATTTCAGCTACCTCTAAATTGGAACTAGCCATCAACTTTGCTAAACCTTGGCCTCTAGCCAATTTGGTGACTTGCACCTCAATGTCATATTCTTGGATTATGTTGATCCATTTGCATCTCCTTCCAAAGACTTCCTACTGCATGAGAATGTCTTTCACAGCTGAATAGGGCACATATGCAACTGTCTTTGCACCCATAAGATATGACCTAAAAAAAATTTACTGCCTTGACCAAAGCATATACATGCTTGTCCATATTTGAATAATTCAGTTCAGTGGCCTGCAGGGATTTGCTAAAAAATACTATGGGCTGCTCAAATCCATCCCCGTTCTTTTGCAATAATACAGCAACAATAGTGTAGTATGAAACAAAAGAGAAGAGTTGAAAAGGCTTGGAGTAGTCCGGACTTACCAACACTGGTGCATCTTTCAGAGCCTCCTTTATGTCAATAAAGGCTGCAGTGTGGGTCTGTGATTTACCTGATTTCAATTCGTTATGTGGTGCAATTTATTCTAGAAGATACAAAAAAATCAATGTGTTATTTCTAGATTATTGTGTGTGTGTGTGATTTTGTGGCTTTAGTGTAAGTGCAAATTTTAGTATCTATATTTTATGGTAATGGAAAGTAAATCATACCTTTATCTTTTGTGAAGGAGTTTCCTCCAAAATACTGATCGTACCATATTATAGAAGAGTATTGACATATATTAGAGACGTTATTAAAGGTTGTTTTGAAGTAAACGCTGCCACAACCTTTTTTAGAGCTGTTTTTCATGAATATGAACTACCATACCTCTTTAAAATCTCTAGCAGCTTATGATATTTTTGTGCCATACCTTTTCTAACTGTTGGCTGCTCATAATATAGCTGTTGTACAAATTAGGAAGGAGGGCAAGTGATAATAAGTGGGAGTTGCTTCATTTTCAATGAGTAATAAGATCCATACTATTATGGGAGTGGGCTGCACCAATATTTGGTAGTGGTTTTGCTGTTTCAGCTGTGGGAAATCAGATTTAATGCATTTATGACAGTATTTTAAGGTTGTGCAGTAGTAAATAAGGTTAGCAAAATATTAATTCAATTGAGGATTTATAGTTCAAAAATAGAGCTGAGAATACCTTTTAAATCTGCTTATTGGATTCATATTTCAAGTGGTTTACAAGTAACAAATTTATAGATAAACTTAGAAAGAGTTTCAACCGTTTGGTTATAAATTCTACGAAGTTTCTACAATATTACAACAACTTAATCCGAGTAATTATTTTATGTGTTTTTAGTTTACATTCCAACTATTTGATGAAATGTCTACTTTCAGATTGTTGGTCAGATGTTAATTTTTATTTCCTGAATTTGGTCTCATAAGAGTAATCATTGCTTAATCTTTCATTGTAAGCACTCGACGGTTTACCACCAATTATATTGAGCTCATCATAAGATCCTAGTCAGTTCAACAATTGGATCCATTTTAATATTTTGTATTTTCCACCTTGCGTGGCATGTATCGAAATCGAGTGAACTAGTCCACCATTTTGGCGTTGGTGCAATTCCGTTTGCATTCAGCTAGTTTAGCTTGATCGGAATTTGCATTCACTATTAGCCAATTTGGCGTGAGCCAATTCTATGGTTTTCTTATATCGTAAGTTGGTCGACTTGCCGCCAACATCTTTTAGTTAATTCCACCATCCTCGTTCTAATCTCTGTATGCTCTCACCTTGCCCACATTGGAAACTTGGTGATCAAAAAGAGTTAGAATTTGAGTGATTGCATGATCACAAAATTTGTATGGATTTGAGCTAACGACTCTTCAAGGGACATTACAGTGGTATCAAATCTAGTTGTCTTGCCATCCTATTGGGAAGCTAACACCTTGTTGTAGATCTTCAGTTGAATGACAAAATTTCAGTAGTTGCATGGTTTTAGTTTACCACTTGTTCATCAGTGATAGAAAAATTCAAAGATTTCCAAAGCCTTGGCATCCACCTTCTTGTGAATCATGGCATTAGAATTGGGAATCAGGCTTTACAAAGCAGGGAAAAAACTTGAGCCTCTGGATCAGTCAAAAGTTATTTTACTCAACAATTTGAAGGAAATAGAAATTTGTTTATCTATGGTTGACCAATTAGATTCTAAGATTTTGAAATGGGCTCTGAAACCATCAATGACTGTTTTGGTCCAGTGCAAGTGTATGAGACACCCTGATAAAGATGTGAAACTTGCAATTACCTCTTGCCTTAATGATGTCACGTCTCAAACATTGATACTATTTGGGATTACTATATGTGGAAAATAATCTATGGACAATTATGTGTGTTAGATAAATAATTTATTATTTTGAAAGATGAATGATTATTTTAATATGGAAAGATGTAATGAAATGAATGTAATATTCAAGTTATTAATACTTCGGCTATGCTTCGGCTATTTGTGTAATGTTCCATTTTTGGCGCATTGATTATTGTGAGCATTTTGGCTTGTTCCTAGTCTCTTAGTGGCTATCCGGCTTTGTTGGGAGAACTCCAAAGTTCTTGGAGTGGTTGTGGTTCTATCTACAGAACAGTTGTGGGTGTCTCAAGTCTTCATTTCATCAAGAATTGGTCGAAGTTATTTATCAATGCATTTCTAGTGTTTATTTTGGCTTGGGACTATTATTCTGATAATTAATTAATATTTCACTAAGGTTGCCTAAGGTTATATTTAATTATTGCAACTTAGTGTAATATTAATTATAAAAGTCGGTTTCCTTCTGGAAAATGGATTAATTCTCTTTGGCAGTGAACTCAATGGATGTCCAAGGTGACAGTGAAGCTTTCAGATTTTGGATCGAGCTTCCGGTTTGTTCTCCAAAATTCTTGGAGGAGCCGTCTATTTTTAAAAAGTCACCCAGAAGGCATCATTCATCTTCCCAAACATCATGGAGTATGTTGGTATGCTTAATTTTGCAGTTTGGTGATATTTAGGATTTTTCGTAAAATCAGTTGATTTAATGAGCTAAACAATTAATTATTGCACTTAAGTGAAAAAGGTTGGGAAATGTGCATTTAACACTTAAGTGTTATAGCTCGTTGGAAAGGGGATGGAAAGCTTTAAATCATGGATGCATCATTTTGGGACATTGCGAATCAAATATTTCATTTATTTTGATAAAAGGGGTCTTTGGAGCTAAAAGGAGCTTTCAATTAAAAAGGTGACTTTAAGTTGTGCACACATAATGAATTATTTTTTATATTTTTGAGGAGAAATATAAAGGGATAAAGGAAATAATATTTTATTTCCCTCAAAAAGTTATAAAAGGAGGTGATGGTCTCATTGTTTGGACATGCTTGGTTTTGTATTGTTACTCTGCTGGATTGAACCTGCGTGTTCTTCCATATTCTCTTGAGGACAAAAACCCTCTTGTAGAATGCTCTTGAGGACGAAAACCCTCTTGAGGTTGGGTGTGATTTCAATACAGAAGTCAACATTGTGCTGAAGAAGAGATTGGAGTAAGCTTATCCAGAGTTTGCCATTGAACTTTCATGGAGCTGATTAGAGTTTTGAAAGATTTTGTTGTGTTTGCAATTGAAATCTAGTTGAAATGGTTGGAAATCAATTTTGATATCCTTGAGAGTAGACTTGGCTTATCATTTTGTAATTTATGTTTGTTCCTTGTGTGTTCGTACATCCTCATGGCCGTACTGGCAGTTTTGATGAAGTCTGAAAATAAAAATAATGAAGAGGAGTTGTTGTTTCAATCATTTTGCATTGTTTTGGTATAACATAGGCGTCCCATTTCATGTTAGTTTGCAATGTTAAAAAGCATTATCTGAGTTACGGTGAGCAGCTGTACCAGTGCAGGGCCGTACGGCTCTTGTAAAGGAAATTTCATTGTGTATATGCATCACTTGTTCTATATTCATTTAATCAGGTTTTGCTGTCATCTTTGGGAGGGTAATATCATGTGTTATCACTGTTTTATGAGTGGACAGAATATTGTGGGTTGTAGCAGTCCGTACCATCCTTATGGGTGATGTACCAGTCTGATTTTGGGTATGTCTCATTGCTTTTTGATCTTGTTAGTGTCTTGTGCATCAATCCTTCAAGAGATACTTGTTAGATAGGCAATTGGTATATGTCATATCATGTGGGTTTCTTCATTACAGGCAGCCTTATTTCTAATACCAGTCTGAATGCTACAGCAGAGAATGATCAGCAATAAAATTCAGTAATGGCTTCTGATTTTAAGAGTCTTCTATGCAGGGTGTTATAATCTCTTCTTTAGGGAATACTTATAAAGCTTGAAATCAAGTTCTATTGAGCCTCATTGTAATTGATTTTTAATTGTAATCTTTCTCATTTGAAATCACATTAAGTCCCCTGGATGGTTTAACGCCGTGTGTAAGGACAGAACATATTCAAACATTTTGTAACCCTTGGATGGTTCTACTGCTAGTGAGGATAAATAACTCTCTTTTCTTTTCATTTCTACCCACTGGACAAGTGGCAAATTCCCACTGAATAAGTGGATGGCTTTGTAATCTTTCATGCTTATTTCATACCCACTAATAAAGTGGTGAATCCCCACGATATGTGGATGCCTGCCGCAGTGGAAGAAGTGTATTTCTTTCTTGCATACTTGTTAATGTAAGACAAAATCACTGTATGCTCTCACCTTGCCCATCCTGGGATCTGGGTGATCAAAAAGTGTGAGGCATTTAGATGGAAGAAGTGTATTTCTTTCTTGCATACTTGTTAATGTAAGACAAAATCACTGTATGCTCTCACCTTGCCCATCCTGGGATCTGGGTGATCAAAAAGTGTGAGGCATTTAGATGGTTTATGCAATTGATGCTAACACCAATATCCTTGTATTGTCATTTTGAAAAAAAATGGGGTAACATCTTACAATTTGGTTACTAACCTATTAATGGGAACTTGGAGTTTATTATGAATTGCAGGTTGTCGAAGACAAGGGTGTGGTTGAGGTAAAGGAGATTAGTATCCTGGCAGGGTTGAGATGGAGGGATAACTCACACACACTTCACGCAGAGACATATAGTTGCATTTGTTTGCATATTAAATGATTCTATAGTTTAGTTATTTGTGATTTAATTAGATTATTTAATTCCTTGTTATTTAAATATTGTGTGTGCATAGAAAAATAAAATAAATGTTTTAGTTAATTATTTGATTTTATTTGAGAAAAGATTTTATTAATTATTATTTTAGAAATAATTATGTGGCAAATTTATTTAGTAAATTACTTTTAGTTTTTTTAAATTTAACTTTAAATTATTAAAATTATGCCATTTTGAAATTAGACTTATTATTTATAATTCTGTTGTAAAATTTAGTAATAAAAAGTTTAGCCATTAAATATGTGTTTTCGAAAATTAGAAATATGTGTTTTATTGATAAATTAGAAATAAATCTTAGAAAAAGAAAACAAGAAAAACAATAGAAAGAAAATAGAAAAAGACTCAAAATTAGAAAAAGACAAAAACAAAACAAGATTAGAAACTGGAAAAAGATAGAAAGAAAGAAGATTGGGAAGAAAAGATTGCAATTTAAAAAGAGACAACTCTCTCATTCTCAACTTGCATTCTCAAAAAGTTGTTTGCTCATCTCTGAAATTGGATACCAAACAAAAGAATTGTAGAAGAATTTTGAGCAAAAAGGGAAGACGATCTAGATCGGGGAGTTTCTGGAAGACTAAGAGACTCAAGCACTTGAGCGAATTCCAGGTTCTTATTTAAATCTTTGTTTTTATATCATGATTGTCTGTGGATATATCATGTGAGCAAATCTATGGTCTCTCTGCCTAAATGATATGAATTTTCTGTATTCTTAATGGAGAATACTTCACTGTATGTGCATTGTTACTGTAAGTTGTGTATGATTGATTTTCATATCTGCATGATTAATTTCCTCTCATATAAAAATTGTTTGATTCTATAATACCATTGTATTTGTTTGATACATTTTCTTTTGATTTATATTTCATATATATTTTCTCTGGCGTTAACTGCTTGCTACAGCAATATCGAAACTGCAAATTAAATGACATATATTTATATATAAATACATATACACAGAATCGTGTATATATATATATATATATAAAATATCCGTAATGAAATTTGATATAAATCGCATATTTTATGCAAACTAGATTGTGAATTCAGATATAAATCGCTAGTTAAATCGCTGTTTACAAAGTATGATTTGAAAATCTTTAAATTAGAAGAAAGTTGAGTTTGTTTTAGAGGGCTGCTGCCCTACCATTCTATGCGCTCCATAAAAGGCCTCTATGGAGGCCGCAGCCTCCATGGAGACTGCGGACTCCATAGAGGGTCGTCGCTTATATTATAATAAACTTTGGTTAAAATAAAACTTTCATTCGAAGATTTATCTGTTAACTCGCATACAAAAGAGTATTCGTAGATATGAAATTTACTCTACGATTTGGTTTCTGCATTACATTTTATAACCACTATGATATATATATATATTTTTCGCCTTATGGAATTCTCTATATAGTATTCATTTTTGTGTAATACTAGCAGTCACTTATTTCATTTTATGAAATTCTCTGTATACTATTCATTTCTATATTATACTGGCAGTCACTTGTTTAATGAAATATATATATATATATATACAATAACATCTGAGACATTAATTGATGAATATAATTTTATTTCTGAATTTATATATAGCATTTCTGATTTAAATAAAAAGGATGTAACCTTTTCAATTAAGTTTTGATCGATAGTTAAGTGAATTTCTTGAATTATTGGTTCTATTTATTAAACACTTGGAATGAGAGAGAGATGGCATTTAAATAACTAGTAATTTCAATTTATGAAATCGGAAATCTTAGACAACCTAGAAACCAAAATAGAGAATGAATTTAAGTAAACTCTAATTGATTTCCGATAAGAACATTTTGATCAAAATAGATGAATGGAAATCGCACTTGTGTGAAAACTTATTCTTGCAAACTGAAATGGAATTATGGAAAGTGTATATTGGAAAACTTAGATAGACTATGTTATTTTATTGGTACAGTATTGTACTTTCGGGACAGGATGCCGAATGTGGGCTCCCAGAGATGATAGTTTTACTTTTTCTAAAACTATCATTTTATTTATTTGTTTGGCCAAGCTACTGTACCATTGAAACAGATGGATTGTTTAAAAAGCCTAGATTATGTATTTATGTCTCTGCCACATCCTACTTGTAAGAGTTATGTCATTCTAGGTTAGGATGTATACAAGCAAGAAGCACGCATCAAGTGATTCCCTCCTGCTTACACCGTTCCAGGTTGCTAGGCTCCTTGTGCAGGGTCGATGTTTTTTTCGAGTAGGAAGAAACCTGGGGAAGTCCAGTACTTCGTGGGTGGGTGGAAAAAGCGCCTCAACCACTCTCTTGGTCTTGGCTTGCGGATGATCAAAGGATCAAGGTAGTCAAGTTCAGATATTATAATTAACATGGATATTTGCTTTATATTATTCTTTTGTATGGCTAGTTTAGCCAAGTTGTATATGTAACTTGATTCATTGATATGTTGATGTATTACTGCCTTTGTAACATTGAAACAGATGTTTTGTAACACCAAGTTGGGTGTATGTAACTGGATTTGTAACTCATTCTAGTATATGGATAATTATTCTTATTCATGGATTCTTGCCATTCTATGTTATTATGGATATTTGGAAACTGTTATTGAATTATTGCCTATCTTTGGAATCTTCTTTGCTTTTGAGTTCTATGTTTAGATAGTCAATTTCGTCACCTTACAAATGAAGTTACAAGAATAACAACTCCAAAAAACTCTTATAGCAGCAACAACATGAAGGAGATATTTTAGTTGATTGTGGAAAGTTTCCAAGGTTTGGATGATATCAAAAGTCCTTTTGCTAAGAGGGTTAAGATTTTAGAAATTGTTGCAACGGATAGATCTTGTGTGATGATACTTGACCTTGTATGTGATGATCTAATTCTCAAAATATTTCACTATTTCTTTGCTATTGTTAGAAAGTATAATGCAAAAAATGTTGTAACAGCAATGCAAACCATTATGTCTTTGATTCTAAATAAGAGTGATGCTATCTCCCAGCCACTCTTATCAATTTTGTTGACTTGTCTGAGAAAAGATGAGCAGAAATTTTCACCGGTTGCACATGCTCTAGCTAAAAATGTTGTCAAATAGTGTGAGAAGAAGTTGAATCCATACTTAAGCTATAATGGCAGTTCAAGAATTTACTCCATGTAATCAAAAGATTAAGAGTTATGTTGCAAGAAGGGAGAAAGATGACAACAAAAATGAACTTAGAAGACAAAAACTTGGCTTCTTATGCAAAGAATCTTGGGATCCAAGTCACAAATGTTGGAGCAAAGAAGAGGTGAAATCCGATGAAGATTCAATAAAGAATGTTATAGACACTCCTAAGCCACAAGCTAAAAAAGAAGAATTTTACTTCTAGCAACTGTCTATTTCAGCAGAATGGTGATGAGAACAAGGAAGAAATTGTGACAGTGGAGCATGAGGAAGAAGAGAAGATAGCATCAAAAAAAGTTGAAGTTGTTAAAGAACCTAAATTTGAAAAGAACACTTAGAACACTCCTGTGAAAAAGAAAATGTCTTAACTCAAGAAGCATGTGTGATGGAGCTCCAAAATTACTTTGTTGAAATATATCATATGGGACAAATGATTTAGGAGTTTCTAATGATGGGATTAAGCTTGCTGAAAATTTCAGATGAGCAGCTAATAATGAATACTTAGATCAATTCTGTGAAGCTCATTTAGAAAATGAGTGGAAGTTGTAAGAAACCTTTCAAAGTGACTTTCAGAATGACTCTATTGGAAGGTATGTCTTAGAAGAGAATGTTGATTTTTACATTGATTCTAACAGAAGTCGAATATCATTGCATGGCTTTGGATTTCATGAGGATGATTGGAAGGATCAATTGCTAGTAATAGAAGAGAATGAAGTGCAAGTCCTAATAGAGTTGGATAGCACGAAGAGACTTATTGAAGGATTAATGCTAAATTTGAAGAGAGAACAGCTTGAGAAAATTGTTACTATTGCAGAATTACAAATAGTTAAGAGCACAATGGAGAAAAATAAAATTAAAATATATGTACATGATTAAAGATAGAAATGTGGCCATCAAATTTGCAAATGAGGCCTTAATTGCATCTAAGGCAATGAAGGTTAAGGTTGACGGGCTCACTTTTGAGCTTAAATCAACCAAGAACTCATTAGAAAGTACCCAAATGGCACTACTAGAGGCAAAAGATCAACTAGATGTTGCAGAACACTTCAGAGAGCAAGAGAATGAAGCAAGGGCCAAGAAAATCAAGCAAGTAATTGATGAGATTGATAGCCTTCAAGAAGATTTTGACTTGGAGCATTTCCCAGAAAAATCAGAAGTTGCAAATACAAAGTTGGGTCAGCAAAAAGATTGGTTTAAACATGAGAATAGAAATAACTTTCAATCTTTTGTTAAACCCACTTTTTGAAATGGATGTAGAATCAGCTTTTGATAATCTATTTTTTTGAGATGGATGCTTAGACATTTTCTGGTTCAAGTTTTACAACTTGTGATAATAACATAATGGTGCAACAACAGAAGCCATCTTCATCACAAGAAGGATCGAGGATTGGGAATTACAAATTCCCAATATTGATATGGGATCTAGGTGAAGTTTTCAGACATGAGGAAAGTGCTTCACCAAATACTGAACTTGGTTTTCAGCTTACTAGAATTTTCATATCAGCAAATAATGATAAGTATTTGGATCATTCTGATGATGTTAATTCAGAATATGAGCAAGGTGTTCCAATTCAAGGAACATATAAGATTGATTTACAAAAAAAAATTGTTAAGCATGCATTTGAGCAAAATGTTGGTTTCGAGCCTGCTGAAATTTCCAGATCAGCAACTATTGGTGAGCAATTTAATTATTTTCATGATTATAGCTTATGGTATGAAAACATTGATGTTAACAGAGGTTTATGGCAAGGCTTTTGACATAATGATAAGTACCATGAGATTGAAGAGAAGGAGAAGAATACAACTTGTAGCAAAGTACACTTATACAAATGATCCATCCACCTCACAACAAAATAATATTCCTGACAACAGCCTATTCAATCTGATGATAGAATATGAAAAGAGATTGGATTGATGTGTGGACTGCCCTGACTGTTTGTGGAGCACAACTGGCAGATGTCACCAGCATAAATATTTTGATAAATAAAGTAGTCCTTTGTACTTAGTAAAATTACTAGTATAAAAGTGCCACATAAACACTGCATGTAACCCACCCGGTACACATGCAGGATTGTGATCACTTTATTTGATTCCTCTAGATTGTAAATCATTAGGGTTTGTGTTTGCTTCTCTAGTACCACCTCAATCAGATGGTATATATGAACCTCTTTGTATTCTTTATAAGGCATGGATTTGAGAACTCTGTAAGCGGCCACTTCCCGTTGTAATTTCTATTTGAGTAATAGAAGCCTATACAAAGGCCCCTGCTCACATAGTTCCACAATTTGTTTACACTCTCTTTTATCGATACTGAACCTGTAGACAAATTGCCTATTGCACAGAAAAAGCATTCACAATAGCCACCTGACTCATAGTGCTTTGACAGCTAAACCTAGCCATCCTAGCAACTTGTGATGGAAGGAGGTTCTTTTCCAAATAACTTGACAATGTCATTGCCTTCTCACCATAAGGTGCTTGACTTTCACCACAAGGTGCTTGACTTTCCACCACTTGATCAATAGTGGGCAATAGCAATAGACTGCCTCACTTGTAGTTGAATAAGGATTTTTAGTGTTCCATTTCAAATCCCTCCAATACAGTCCTGCACTCTGTGATTGCAATTGAAATTCAGGAATCATCTTACACAATCTTGAGACAAGATCTGACCTAGTTGTACAAGCTAAGCTTGAAAAGTTTCAGAAGGATGCAAATTACTTGCCTGTTGGGGCACAGGTCCATGTGTTTTCTTCCCTTGTCAATACAGGGAGCAGTTCTCCTTGCAATCATAATGCTCAACTTAAGTAAATAATTTTTTTTGGAGTAATATAGGATGTATTTCTTTAAAATGAAATCCCAAAACTAATCATGAAAATTTTGACAATATGGAGAGGATGAGTCTCTATAAGAAAATGATAAAAGAATCCAAAATGGCATGATCAATAAATTCAAAAGATGCCTTTACTGTTATGCATGTACTAGTTCTTGAAAGTGCTATGTGCTACCCTTGAACTGCCTCCCTTCTTTTCTTCATATTTTTAATGGCCTTGATAGTTGTTTTCTTCCCTTCTACTATATAACATTAAATTTCTCTTTTATTCTAATCATGCATGAGTACTTGACGCATACTTGAATTTTTCTTCAGAGTACTCTCCTTGATTGACAGTAACATCATCTGTTTTGATTATCGCTTTCTTAGAACACCGAATAGGCTGTGACGGTTGAGACATGCGAGCAAAAACTGCAACAACCAAACCAAAAGCATTACTATGATTGCACGTGCCCTATAATCAAATAAGCATGGCAAAGTAATTTGAATGAACAATTTGTAACAAAGTGATAGCTGCAGATGATATTACAGAAAGATGTGCATGCAAACATTACATGTGACATTCAAAAATTAAATCCAAATTCATAGAGCTTCTCTCCAGACTGTCTCCAGTTATACAGGTAAGTCTTCTCTTTAAATGTTATTTTTCACTCTCCAGAACAAAATAAAACAAAAAAACTCCAAAGAAGAATTTTCAATTTAAGTGACAGCTTCCTATGGAAGAAATCATAATTTGAAACCAACATGGCATGTGGACTGTATTAAGGTCTAGTAATTGCATAAGATTCACAAGTACAGATGAAGAGACTAGTGTTGTTAGGGAATAGGAAGGCAAAGACTATTATAGAAACAGTCAGAAAGAAATCATGACCATCATGATAGCTTGGGCAATACCCCTTTTGGGAAGCATTTGCTAATAGCTTTCCATCAATATATGACAACCCTAAATTCAAGTAGATTGGCTATGTAGTTTGACCAAATGCACCAACTTGCAAAACAAAAACATGATCTGGTAAAAGCATTTGGAAAACTCAAAGATATAAACAAAGTAAGCATCAGAGTGAAGATTACACTATCATAACATGTATCAAGATCTAATCATATGCAATAAGCCTAAGTTAATGATAAAGATCTAGTGTACGATTAACAGCCCAACCTGCACAATCACCTGCATTGCAACTAAGCTAGGTTAATCTGAACCAAGAATATCAGTATAAGAACTAGGGAAAGATGCCAACTCACATGATGAAGGAAAATGGATGGCATCAGTGTCATTTGGGGCTGTTTAGGCCAACTTGAACCACTCTTCATGATAACTATCTGACACATGTAAATAGCTAATTTGAGTAAATTTCTTCACAATCATCACTTTCTTCCACTTCAAGGTCCATTATTTTCCACAGTAACAATCATCATATTCTTTCATAAAGCAGATCAAGCACTCATTGGTTTCAACACGTCATCTTGTCACAAACACATCTTAATTTTATTGTACTAGATCAAAGACATTAGTATGTTGATCCAATAGATGCTTCAAATTTCTAGAGGAAAACTTGATATAGTTCTCATTCCAATAGCATCATATTTTCCCAAGTATAAGATGTCAAAGTGATCCTGGAACCTACGGGTTATGTCATGTCCCCATTTCTGGAGTGATCACCTATGGAGGAGATTGTTGGCCTATTCACCATTCCCGTAGGCTAACTCTATTGGTAAGGGAATGATTTGTGCTTGAGATAGGACCTTGAAGGCTTGGAAACTAGAAAATTGGTTCAACACTCTATTTTATTTGTATTTATGGCTAGCAATATTCTATAATATTTTTATGAAGCCAAAAATAATATGCCAAGGCAAAATTGAAGGATGGAAAAAATAAAAGTTGGATAACTTAAAGATTGGAATTGGGAATATTGGAGGAGTTTATAAAATATTATATTATATTATATTTTATTATTTTATCTCAAGAAAATCGATGCCAAGGGAAAAAGGAAAAATAAAATATTATTTTATTGGGCAAAATCGGCGCTCAAGGAGAGAGAAGAAAAAATAATTAAAAAATATTATTTTTGCCAAGGAAAATCAGCACCTAGGGAGAAAAGGCAAAAAATAATAAAATAATATTATTTTATTATTTCATGGATTGGCGTCCATGGTGGATAAGGAGAAAATATTTAATAAAATATCAAATTAAAGATTTGATTTTGGCGGTAGACTTGAAAATTGTTTATATTTTGTCTAATCGGGTCGCCCAAGGAGAAAAGTATAAAAAGAGGTCATTGGCATCATTTTGACATCTTGATCATATGGTAAACTTGCATTTTGAGTATTTGCTCTTGGCTGAAAGTGATTTTCAGTTTGTTCAAGGTGGTATTCCCTTAAATTATTGTGGTTTGGAGATGATCCCAATCCACCATGAGAGGTGAATTCATATGGAGTTTATCATTATGATTAACAGGTGAATTTTGATGGTGTTATTGCTTCAATCAGCTAGGATTTGACAGGGATATTTGTTTTCAGCTAACATTGAAGGTTGATATTCAGATTTGGTATTCATTTTGGCTTGTTTTCATCAATAAATTGCTTGGAGAGAGTTTATGCTTCGATCGCTTGGCAAATGAAGGTGTTTTTGGTGATTCCCATCATTCATACATGGTCTGAAATTTATAACAGCAATCTGCAATTTGATATCAGCTATAGATCTAAGGAGTTCTTGGCATCTACATTGAGGTTTCATCATCTACTTTGCTTCCTAACCCTAATCGCTCCATCATAGGATCCATCGCTACCCTATTTGACGAGTTTGGAGGCATGGAGAAGTACATTTCAGTCACCTAGGGTTTATGACAGCAGTTACAGACAATTTCAGATTGGTGATATGTTCATTGGCTTCAAATATTGACATCAAAAATCATCCCAGAATAGGCGATTTGCATTAGAGTTCATCATTGCACATTTGGAGGTGGTTTTTGGCACATTTCTTCATTGTCTTCATTCTGAAATTTCTTATCAGCCACTCAGAATTTCATATCAGCAAGGTACAATCAAATCTGGGGGAAAATCAGACCTCAACACTTCATGATTTTGTCATCTAAAGTTGTTCCAAAGTGAAGAGGGATCAATCGGGTATGTTTGTACAACATTTGGATGATGTAAACATTTCAAATCTTTAATTTGAAATCATATATCCTGTTGTTCTGAGTGAAATCAGATCTCTGATTTATAATTTTCAGTCAGTAGTTTGTTATTTCATTTCCAATTGGTTCTATATTGTTATTGTTATATGGCAAATGCATCATTACATTGAAAAGTTGTGAAATCACTCAAAACAAACAAGAAACCCTAATCAGAAATTCAGGACAGCAAAAGGAAAAAATTAAGTTAGATAAGACAAGGTTCTTACAGGCACCCAATGTAACCTAGATTAGACTTAGATAACAAATCTGAGTGTTGACTTTCGCTAACAATAAGCATGGTATCTCCTAACATACCTGTTCAATCAAGAGAGGGAGAGGGAGTTTGACATTTTAATAATTTTCATTTTGTAGGCGTGCTATATAACACTAATTATGTGATTTAAATTTTGAATTACATCTACATTTGCCCGCAATTTCATTTCATTTTATAAT
This sequence comes from Cunninghamia lanceolata, assembly GCA_027924645.1. Classification (NCBI taxonomy): domain Eukaryota; kingdom Viridiplantae; phylum Streptophyta; class Pinopsida; order Cupressales; family Cupressaceae; genus Cunninghamia; species Cunninghamia lanceolata. Next base: position 14,520,953 of record BSBN01000040.1, read on the forward strand.
ATAACAAAAAGATGATATTATTTTCGGGATTAAATAATTCATCTACATTTACTAATATAACATAACACCTATTTTATCCCTGATCCTATATGAAGCATAAACCTTAGTATTATATGTAATTATTATTAAATAAGTTGAACCCCAAAATATTAATAAGGATTAGGAAAAGTTGATCAAATTTAATATATAAATTAATATTATCCATTTATTATAAATATATGTATATAATTGTATATAATAAAAGAATACCAAATATATTAAAAGAACATATGCACTTCATGGTTTTGAACCTTTATATTAAAATTAAAGATTTCACCAACTATACTATACTCAAACACAACTAGAAGATAATATTAATAGTCAATATCTAAATCAATCAACCTATGCAAAACTTTATATTTATATTAATATTAATATATATAAATATAAAATAATTACTCAACATAATAGTGGTATCATAATTAATCATTATCTATATACACATAAACTTATAACCACATGGTATAATACTTTTAATGGTAAATTTGCATACTCACATCATTTCCTCTTCTTTTTTTCATTTAACTATAGTAAATAAAATAATTCATAAGTAGTGTTAAAATAATAAGTAAAATTATTGAAAATTTGAAATAGTCATATATTTAAGATATGTAATCAATAATTCTTCAAATAAAAGAGAAAGTAAATAATGTTAAAAATAAAACTCTTAACTAATAGTGAAATTACTTTAAGTAATTAAAGTAAATAAAATAACTCATTAATAACATAAAATAGCTTTAAGTAATTAAAATAGCTCTATACCTTTTCTTATGTATTGAGGTATCTCTCAACATCCCATCTTTTAGATAAATATATATTAAGATACTTCTACTATCTATTTAAGTTCTCCTAAATTAATATATTATTAATTATACTTAATTACAACTCAATATCAATTTTATATTTATGAGATCATTATGCATATATATTAGCCATCCCATTTAATATTTATATTATCAAGACAATATAATAAAGAGTTAAAAGCATATAGCAAAATAAAATTGACTCATATTACAAACAAGTTTTAAAATCATATAGCTCTTATCATAATACATGAATAACTGAAACTCTAATTTAATTTTATATAAAAAGATCTAAATATATAAAACTTATTACATTAGAACTTAGCTAATAAATCATATTCATTATACGTTGAAGCCTTAAAAAAAAAAAAATTTTAAACTAAGCCAACCAATATAATTAAGCCGAGAAGCATTCTACAATGGCAGCAAGGCACAGAGTGCCATGTCATGACTGTGTACATAAAAACTAGAACACGGCCAACGTATATTTTTAAAAGAACTAAAACACAGCCAACATATATTTTTAAAAAAACTAAAACTATAAAATAACTCTTAAGTAAATAAAAATAGCTCTTCAAATAAAAATAAAGTAAACAATCTAAATAAAATAAACTAATTCTTAAATAATTCTAAAGTAAAATAAATAACATTTAAGTAAATAAAATAACTCTTAAATAAATAAAAATAGCTCTTCAAATAAAAATAAAATAAACAATGTAAATAAAATATAAAAAAATTTAAATAGATTTGAAGTAAAATTAAATAACTCAAGACTAATATACTCAATTCCTAAAATTTATCCAAGTTAAATTGAAAACACAATGTTAACCCTAATATGTCATTTTCGCTCTACTTTTTTGTTTCCCCTTTTGATAATTTTGATTTTCTAAGTTAGTTCCACTACAAATGTTCATAAAAGGATAAACTCTTAATATAGATTGAGAATGAAAATTTTACTGAGGCAACCTTTCTAAACCTATACATTTGACTAACATAGAAAATTTACAAACATGTACAAAGGGTAGACAAGGTTTTGATCTCACTATTATTCTTACTCTTTTTAGGGTGATAAGAATTGTAAATTTACATCTCAAAGTAAATCATGTTTGATTGGTGTGCTATGTGTAATTATGAAATTATTTTTTATTGTTGATATACACAACCAATTTCCATGGCCTCTATGTTTTAAAATAATTATTATTATGTTATATATTTCTTTTAGGATTTGGCTATGGAGATAGCCACCCAAGATCAAGGAGCTTCAATGAAAGCACAATAGAGACCCAAGGATGCATATGTACAATGATATGAGACTAGATTAGATTGAATGCTCATATGAGAGAAAGAGATGGGTATATACAGGGTAGACCACCAAAAGATGTGAATGTACAACCATTGTGGGAGAATAGGAGATATAGTCACATGTGTCCACAACATCTCCACCCACCAAACTAGGAAAGTACAAGTCACATAATGCATGTACAACCTACCGAAGTACATACCTACCTAAGCAAGCTTATCCTATCCTAGGTCCATAAAATGTAATAAAGCAATTAACTAAATGTAAAAATAAAATAATGCACCAACAACCCCCCCATAAGCCTAAGTGTAGCTTAGGTGGGTAGGAAAGATGGATAAATGGGTTCCAACAAACATGTAACTATGTTAGGTATCCATGTACAAAATGTGTCCCTCAAGGAATTAGGAAGGATAAAACCTCATGTGAGGGAAAAATTACCTCCCAAAAAGAATCCCCTCCAAGAAAAGAGAGATAGACCCCCCACAAATAAAGAGATGAGAAGAGAGACCATGAAACCCCCCCTCACAATGTAGTCTCTTGCTCCAATGCTAGATGCTCGACTATGAATGCTGAAAATGATCCATGCATGCCCAACAACATTCCTCCCCTTAGGAAGAAACAAACACAAAGGTGTATGCAAGATATCTTTCCATTTTGAATAGGAATATGAAGAAGGAAATATCACAATGTACATCTTTGGAAACTACTCAGGTGTTGCCATGTCAGTGCTGAGAGGTACCATGATCAAATCAGGAGTCAACGCCTAACTGAAGAAAGTGACAATCTAGAATACTTGTGACAACATCTATGATGGAACTATTATCGAAGATGTGAATGTCCTCAACAATGTCCTCTAAATCTATAAGAAAGGAACACAAAAAAACTTGCAAGATCTATCAACTACTCATGCCAAGAAGCTATCTCTAGAAGACGATAAATATGATCTTGCTACAGAGAATCGCTAGAAACCATGATTGTAGCAACACTAGATTTAGCAAAAGCAACAAGAGATCGAGGAGATGCAATGTCAACACTTGTCTCTAGAACCTCAATCAACGAAAGGACTTGAGATTCAAATGACCATATTGTATCCCCTCAAAAGTGTCCACACTAGATGCCTGAGTGTGAACATTAGCTAAAGAAACATCAGGAGCAAAACATGAGAAGGTGTACAATCTAGACCGATCATCTACCTCCCCAACTACAACAATATCTCTACTCTACAAATCCCAAATGACCATAGAACCTAGTGTAAACTCAACACTCTTCCCTATCCCACTATGTGTGATTTGATAGATAGAAAGGAGATTAGTTGACAATGAAGGTACGAAAAGGACATCATTGAATGATCATTCACCCATGTCAACAAACCCTCTTTCACAACACGCATATATGTGTTGTTATCGATCAAGATATGTGGTGTTGAACAAGACTCAAATGAAGAGAACATACTCTATGACAAAGCCATATGATGTGAGGCTCCAAAATCAAGGAGCCATCTCCCTGACTCAAAATCTACAACAATGACAAGTGCTTTGCCCTTTTGTCTCTCTGATTATGAAGAAGAAAACAATGAACCCACTAACATAGTTGAAGCAATTTGATATTGTTCTTTTGAAGAAGATGCTTCAACTCATCAGTTTGTTTTGCATAACACTAATGTTCATCATGCTCTGGTTTCTTGCACTATGCACATCTAGGCTTCTCCTTCCTAGATGATTCTCCTTTTAAAGGAGAGGATTCAGAATCTGATTGAACTCTGTCTCTCCATGGCTTTTTCTTTTTCTCCTTTTGTTCCTTTTTAAGATTCAATGATTATTTATGTTCCATAGGCTCGCTAACCATTAGTGTCTATCACTTAGAAGACTTGATGAAGCCTGTTCCATAGGCTCGCTAGCCATTAGTGTCTATCACTTAGAAGACTTGATGAAGCCCATTTCAATTAGCTTTGTTTTTTGAATTAGAAATTCATAAAATGCATCAAAAGTAGGCACAACATATGTACCTCCAATGGAAATTAGATGGGTATGAAAACCAAAAACAAATACAAAATACTTAGGACCAAGCTTAGATAGCACATTCAAGATCAATTGTAAATCTTCTTTATCAATGCTACAATCCTTCAAATGACCAGAAGAAATCAAAGGATTCATTATCCTCTCTAGTACAACTTCTTGTGCCAAATCAATTTTTTTGCTTCTTAAGGCATTTTGTGAGAATCTAGAAAATTTGTCATCAAAAAGTCAAAATTTCTAAAAATAGAAAGTTTCTATTTTTAGAAAGTTTCTATTTTTAGAAAGTTTCTAAAAATAGACATCAATTTTAGGTTTTATGGGTTTCTTGAGATACGGTTGCTAACAAAATTTTCTAAAAATAGTAAATTTCTAAAAATAGAATCTCTGATTCACGGGTCCAACATGATTCTGATTAGCTAATATTGCTTCACGATCAAGGTGGTCCAGACGGAATCTGCAAAAGGTCAAATTTTCTCTATTGGGTCAATTCTGCTTTTTCAGAAGGCGAAGCACGAACTCTAAGGCCATTAATGGAGGAAGTTCATCTGTCGGGGGTCAGATTCAAGATTTCAGTGTTGTTCAAAGGACGAAGAACTGTTGAACGATCAACAACTGACAAAAAACAAAAAACGAAGCATGATGAATCCGGAAAACAAAGAAAAGTTGAAAATCATCAAATTTTTCTAAGGCATTAAAACCCAAGCGCCCCAGGAGGCTAGGGGCACCCAGTTTGTCCAGAGATAATTTTTTTTTGCATTTTCTCATAAAACATTAAAAAAGGCCTCGTCAGCCCACTTCCGAGTGGTTTAAAATCATCAGATTCAGTCAACAGGCCCGGAAAAGCTGGGGATTCATCTCAGATATACTCAAGCTATCAAATCCATCCTTCATTTAGCATCAGTAGTCAATCGGACGGCCAGAAATGAAGATCGAACGGGACCTGCGGCACGCAAAACAAAGAAATGAAAAAAAAGTTGAATATCATCAAAAATAAACTAAGGCATAGTTTGCCAAGCGCCCCTGGAGACCAGGGTCGCCCAGCATTAGCAGAGTTAGTTTATTTTTCATGTTTTCTACAAAATTGCAAATCTTCCTCCGTCAACCCGATCGGATTCACAGAAAATCAATCTGATCCAGTTTCTGAGGCAGGTAGAAGGTACAATCAATTTAGTTTTCATCAGGGTTGCCCAATTCCCTGACCATTAGTCTTAGTTTTGCTCCAGCAGGCGAGATTCAACATCCAAACAGGGGCCCAAAGTCACAAAACGTGCACAAAAAACAAAACGTGAGCAAAATTGAAAATCTCATAAAAGAAACTAAGGCATGAGATCCTAGGCACCCCTGTCCAGTTAGAGCGCTTGGGTTTTCAGTGTTAGAAAAAATTCTTATCCTGACGATGCCTCCTTCAGCCGTTTCCCGATCTTCATCTGGCAACGGTTTCTAGAAATCAAAATTGCAATTGAACATCATCAGATCGTTAGTTCAAGGCTGGGGATCAAATCAGAATTGATAAAGCTTCAAGATGCCATGATCAATCAGCTTTTTCAATCAACGGTAATAGTTTGTCATCTTGTTGAAATCGGAGGCAGGCCATGCCGGAGTTGGAACGAGTGCAAAAGTTTCAAAATGAAGGAAAATTGGCTAACACTTTTGCAACCTCGCGTGTTTGATAATATCATCCTCACACGTGAGCCTTAGGCAGCTATAAAATAGGAATTCATCCTATGCAAGCATATCGTGGATTTTTGCTCAACGGGTTGCTATCTTCACGGATAAGATTCAAGATTTATGCTTTCATGAAAAAAGTAGCTTTTTTCACCCTAAGCTTTATAAAAACAAGCCTTTGGTCTCCATCATTCATTATTTTTTTCAAGTTGCATCCAAAGGAAGAAAACATAGTTTTCTAGTTTTCTTCTCATGAAGATTTGAGAACCCAAACGGAGTGTTTTTTCAGTGTTCTTTATGGTTTCGGGATAGGGAAGCACAGAGGCACGCTTTTTCAAGATCCATTTTTCTAGAGCATTATTTTTCAGAAACAGAGCCGAAGCTTTTTCAGTTTTCATCGAAATGGGTTTATCTGGAATCAAGTCCTCTTGAAGATTGGAAAATTTTAGTTTTCCCAAATCTGTTTTTTTAATGCTTTTTCGAGAAACCCTCTGCTTTTTCGGAATCTGATGATCTAGGTTTCTTCAGAACGAGATTGTCTACAAAACCCACATGCCAGCTTTTTATCTCAAAATCTGCTTTTTAAAAATTAGAATATCATCTTGGAAAGTATTAGTATTCCTGGCAAGAAAGCGGTTACTAGCTTTTTGGAGGAGATATTGTTTCCCAAAATATCAGTGGGTGATGTCACCAATGGAGCAGCAAAGTAGATAAGGATGGAACTCAAAAAGCGGTAGTTAACTCAATGCTTTTTCGAATTGAAGTTGTCATTTTCATTCAAGCTTATCCATCCTTTAAATAGAAAATCCACTTTGTAATAGTTGGAGCTTTCTCTGCTTTAAATCAAATTGTTTGAAAGCAGGTGTTAGTTAGAATCTTTTGTCTAGAGTAGAAATAAAGCTTGCAAGTTGGCAAGTTAGTTAGCTAGGATCAAGGAGATTTTAGGGTTCCCTACTCCTTTGATTTGTGTATAAATAAGCGCAGCCTTGCCCATTGTTTAGTAACTGTAATTGTGATAGCAAAATTTGTTGAGCCTATTCTTGCCTGCAAATTGTTATTCAAGTGCTTGTTCACCTTGTGTCATTTGTAATCTAGTGTTTGATCACATATTGCATGCCTGTCTTTGCTGCAATAATATTGCATGCCTGTTTTTGCTGCAATACTGTGTGCGCGCCAAGGCGAAAAGGCTCCAAATGTCAAAATGCAAATTTCAAGTTTGAAGACTCCTCTTCATCATTCGGAGTGATTTCGGCGAAAAAAGGGCGTCAAAAAGTTTAAGTCAAAAAAAGCACTTTGTCCACGAAGAACACTCCAAGGTGAAGCGCGCTCCAAATCAAAATTGGAGTCTCAAAGCGTGAAGATGCCCCATGCAAGATATAGAACACTCTCAAAGGCGTTGGAGCACTTTTACTCCAAAGCGCGCTTCAAGTTCAAAGTTTTTCAAAGGCAAAAAAGTCAAAAATTGAAAAAAAATTCTAAGGCAAACTTTGCCTTGGGATAAGTGCGCCTTCCCTAGGCGCGCCTTTCTCACCCCAAAACCCACACCCTTTTGTCTCAAACGCCCTTCCAAAAAAGCAAGTGAATACTTCTATTTTTGGCGCCAAATAACACATGGAAAAGAGCAACTTTGCAAGGGAGAATAAGAGGTTATAAATAAAGATATTTTCACTTCAACTTCACTTGTTAGTTTTGCATGGAGGGGAATAAAAAAGCACTCTATTTTTAGAGGAAAAACACATTGAAACCCTAGGAGGTAAACGCAAGCTATAAAGAAGGTATTTCTTCATTGTTATTGTCATTTCCAAAAGAAAGAGGAAGGATATAAAGACAGCGCTCAGCTAGGAGGAGGTATTTTCCATCAAATAAAGGCATTCTTTCATGATTTTCATGCTTCCATGGTAGATTGAAAGCTTCTACAGCCAGCATTCCACTTGAAGGAGGCAGTTTCAACATCAAAGCTTCATTTTTCATCCATTCCAAAGCAGGTTTAAAGGTTTCAAGGGCAGCGCTTCACATTGGCAGCCATTTTTGAAGATTTGAAGCCTTTTATTTTGCTGGTTATGACTGTCCCAGGCCAAAATCACCACCTACAACCATAGGAAAACGAGTTCTCGAGGTTTCTCTATCCATTTTTTCTCATTTCTATCACATACCCACCTAGGGAAAAGGCATTTTCAATCAATCTTGACCATCTAGAGCTCAGATCCGGCACATTTTTGAAGCGAGCATAAAAAGGTCTAATTTTGCTTTTTTCAACGTAGGATAGCGAAGAGGAGAGCTTTTCCAAGCCACGAAGCAACCATGCAATACTCTTCAATCACCATCGAGGCCAAATCGGCACTCATCCATGAATATTCAAAGGACAAGGAGTATATGGATTTGTCGAAGACTATGGAAGATGCCAGTGTCATCCTGCAGATGAAGATTGTTCACCTCGATTACATCATGATACCAAATGAGGCTAAAGATTGATGAATTGGAGAGAAATCTCAATTCCCAGACTTAGCCATTTTTCAGTATTTGCAGGAGATTCTATTTTGGGCAATTAGAGAGATTTCCAAAGCAGTTTCTATTTTGAGAACTGACTTTGCTTTTCAAAGATAAATCTATTTTTGGATTTGTTTTGGAAATCATGAAAAATATCTTTAAGTGGAACGTAAATTGTAATAACATGCAAGTTCAGTTAACTGAATTGCATGAGAGATATTTTATTATTTTAAATAATAATAAGCTTGCATGCTTGTCATGCAGCATTAGGGTTAGGGTGGAGAGTGTTAGTTAACTCTTCCTTTTATTTCCTTGCACCTTTGGATTTTAAGGTATAAATAAGTGTATTCTACACACTTAAACGGAAGAATGGTAAATGCTAAAACTTTTATTTTGCTCACATATTATTGTTCAAACAGTGTTGTGTGTTTTGATTACTTTGAGAATAGAAATATAAATCATTTTCATGGAAGCTTTTTGTGTTGTTGAGATTGAGAAAATTGTTAAGTACTTTGTGCTTAGGCATTTGTTTCACATCTTCTTTGTTCTTAAGTGTTTTCATGTATAATCAGCTCGCCTGTGTTCATTTGTTTCCTTCGATCTCTGGATTTAATCAAAAGAATCAAAAGTATTCAATGTTCAGTATCCAGTCTTGTGTTCAATCAAAAAATAAAAGCAATAGCAATTCTCATGCCTCTACTTGCTTAAATTGTTATTTGTCTAATATTCCCCTGATAGTGTTCTTGTTTTGTTCATTAATGGATTCCAGTATGCCTATTTTGCTTCCAGATATCCATTAAAATGTATTATTTGTGCTAAAGGTTAGGTTGATTCAACAAATCTGCAAACTTTGCGTTGCAGGTGAAATTGAAAGAATAAGTCGTATTTGTGCATCGCCTTATAGTTGATCTGGTCTTGGCATTCATAATTGTGTGATGTTAATTTGTCCAATCAATCCAAAATTGTGTACTTGCTTTATTCAGTCTCTGTATTTAGTTGAATAGTGTAAGCGTTTAGCCTAGGATTTGTTTTCAGTCAAAAAGCATAAAAATCTTTTCTTCGCTGTTGAATGTGCGTCTCTGCCTTTCCGCACGTTGCAAAAACCCAAAAAGATTGTAAAGTTTTTAGTTAAGTTTTATTTTACAAGGAGCTTCCCCTTCCAATTCGAAGAGCGGTTCTACTGCACATCTGTCCGTTTTTCTTTCTCACCGAAAGGTGCGAAATTAAACGCTAACAAGGTTAATCATCTTGGTGGCAATTTCTCTCCTTTGACACCATAGCAGGGCTGTTATGATATAATCAGCAGTTGCTTCATTGAACTGCACAAGTTGAGTAGATGTTTATTGTTGGTGGGCAGATCGTGAGCGGTTATATGGATGGGCATTGTCTTTCAAGGCAACCATCCATACTCCTAAGACAGAGCAATTGGAAGAGGCAGTCGTTGCCATTTCCAAGATAACCATCAATCTTCCTTGGTAAGGAAGACATAGGGGCACAAAAAAAGACCATCAAATCAAATGCAGAGTTAGTAAGTTAAAAAAAGGCACTTTCAGATTGTTGTGATGAAGAAGAGTGAACTGGATTTCCTATAAATTGCAGAGAATAGAGTTGACTATAGGGACAGATTACAGCCCAAATAAGACCATTAAATTGGCAATCTCCTTGTATTGGCTCTATCATAGTGAATGCGATGCTAATGTGCATACCCTTACTGGAGTTTTTTCACCTATTGCATTTTCCCCAAATGAAATCCATGTCATGCATAATTTTGTTCATTCCATGTCTTGTTGTTTTGTTTTCATATCTCTTACTGATTTTACATAATTAATACTGCTGCAAGTTAATTAAATGCACAAGGGCAGGTTACTAAAAGTAGTGTCAAACAAGTTAACTTAGGAGAATCCATTGTTGATGCAATTCCAGGGTTATCAACACAGAGGTTTATGGATCATTTTGGGAGGGTATCATTCATATTATGTGTTAAGCATATAAGGTGGGTAGGTTTTTAAATATGCAACTATTGATTTTGGTAATCGACGTGCATAGGATGGTGGTACTTATGACCATTTTTGTATCAATTGTATGTTGACTATGTCGAAGGCAAACTTTAGGGAGTTTGACTTTGTATGGTATGTATTTATGTAAAAGGTCAGTGTTAATAACTTCTTGAATGACCCCATTTCAGCTGAATTATGTTTCAATCTTTTGACTTGTAGCTTAGTTAGCTATGGCCATTTTTAATAGGTGAGGGACCCAAGTCCCATAAATATAACCCTCATATTACCAATAAAAAAGACTCAATTGGAGCTGAAAGAAACCTGTTCCCTGGGTAGTACGGACCAAAACTCCTCAATTAAGCCCAGAACCTTGATCATGTTCTTTGTTGCATGATCAAACAATTTCCAAATATGGCATTCTAATTGATAATGTAAAGTATTATGTTTGGCTAGTGTTCCTCTCTCAGTGACACCAAACTTTATTGAGCTCCACATGTTGCCCCCCTCCCTAAATCCCGTCTCCACCCTAAATGTCCAAACTTTGGCTTGTATACCTCAGGGTAGGCAACAACTCTTCAAACAAGACAAGATGACAAAGCTTCCTTTAGGGTTAGGCAATGTTTGAGTAATGTGTCTTTGTTTTTCCCTATATTAGTAGGAATTGTTTGCATCAAAAGAGCCTTCATATAAAAATTCAATTTCTAATATGATAGAATATCAATTACTTGGTAGAAGAATGGATATAGTAGTTGGCATTTTTTTGGCAAAAAATGCAAATTTTCTTTTCTTTTATGTGGAATCACTATTTTTAGCAAATCCATTTCATGACTCACAATTCCTTAGAAAAGAATGAGATTAACTAAACATTCAATATCTAAAACAAGCTTGGTTTCAAGGCATGCAACATGAGCAGAAATGCAATGTAAAAGCATTCATTGCCTAAATTCTTTTTTTGTGATCTTTCATCTTAAAAGAAAGCTCAGTCAATTGCATGACCTACCAGCTCCACTTAAAAAGACGAACAAAAATTGGGCCACCAATGTGTTCATATTAGCCACAAGAAGACAAAAGGGAGACACTGCAGCAACTGGGGATCCACCAAATGTAGTCGAAAGTGACAACCTGCATCCAAAATTGAACGAAGGAATGTCATTTCCACAAGTAAAAGAAAATTATTAAAGCAAAAAAACAAGTCACAAGAACAAAGTAACTTAAAAGCTTTTAATTATAACACCTTCCCATATTAAAATTATTTATGTTTACATGTCTACACAAGAAGAAAGGAAAAAACTGGCAGGAACATAAAGAACTTCTTGAAGATAGCCAAAGATTGATTGTTCTAAAAATTTTAAGTTTTTATGGAAAAGCTCTATTTCTCTTTAAATTTTAAATTAAAGTAATATTATATTTATCTTTATACCAGATGTTTCTTGGATGGAAACACCTGCTAAAAGAGCCACACAGTTAAAATTTTAGGATTTTGAATGTTCCCTAGTGAATCCACATGTACAACCATTAAAAGTGGGGTTGATTGGTATGACCTTAGCCCAAAAATTAGAATGTTTTATTGTGTTTCATCATACAAACTCTGGGTTTCATGTCACTTATAAATTGTTATATATTCTAATGTATATGTATTATGGTGTGATATATGTCTTTGGCATAGTCACTTTGTCTCTTCTTTACCCTTTCTAGGGTCATTGTCCACCTTTTATTACATTAGTGGTCCTATGCAGGTGTTCACCATAGCCTAGGAGTGTTTCATGGGTTGAGCAGGTCCCCTTGTTTATATTTCCATGTGCCCTAGGTATAAACTTAAGAAAATGGAATAGCCATGCACTAATGTGGGTACTGTCAGCTGAATGCAAATATAAATTGATAGTGGATTAAGTGGCAGTCACCTATGCAGGTGTTCACCATAGCCTAGGAGTGTTTCATGGGTTGAGCAGGTCCCCTTGTTTATATTTCCATGTCCCCTAGGTATAAACTTAAGAAAATGGAATAGCCATGCACTAATGTGGTTACTGTCAGCTGAATGCAAATATAAATTGATAGTGGATTAAGTGGCAGTCATACATGTGGTGGATTTAGCACATAAGGAATAGTAGAACTTTGGTGGGAATGGTCAAAGGATGCTGATTGTTGTCCCCATTCAAAAAAACATTCATGTCAAAAAACTGGTCATTTCTCGTCCAATTAGTCATTATGGAGTCCTAGTCTCCCATGTTCATTGATGTCGTGTTTTTAAGCTCTAATCACTGTCATTGTATAACCAACAATGGGCATCTTCCAACACATCAAACAAGATGACGAACGGAGCTTGGATGCAAGAGGGAAGCCAAAATTGTCTAAGTCATGAAAAGTGGTGCTCCAGTAGTGAGGCACACACCAATACTGTAATGTCCCCTTCCAAGACGGCACATAGATGAGCAGTGGTTGGCCTATTACCAGGGTTCCCGTAGGTTAGCAGAGTGGTTAGGGGACCTATCCAGGGGCAGTGGAGTTTCGCTGAGAGTCTTACGAGCCCTTTAGTTTGGTGTCAGTTGATGAATCCAGGGGTTGAATTGAAAATACTAAGAGTTGCTTTAATGGAATTGTGAAAAGTGAATAGTAACAGAAAATTAGAAGAGGAATAGTGAAAAGTGAATAGTAACAGAGAATTAGATGGTGAATAGTGAAAAGGTCCCCATCCTAGTAGCCCCAATGTTGTTTTTAAAAGGTGGCCCTTCTTTTTCATGAGAAAGAGACCCTCAAGGTGGGTGTCCCCTTTTGGAGGGAATATTTTAATGTTTTTTGTGGAAAAAGGAGGATGGAGGCTATAAAGCAATGTATTGGGCTCACTTTTGAGCATTCTATTCTCATTTTCTAAAAAGCTAAGTGCAGGTTTGGAGCTCTGGATAGAGTTTTCAGCAGATTGCAGCTCTTCTGAGGACGAAACCCCTTGGAGGACAGTGGATTGGACGACAACCCAATTCACATAACAGGGAAATCTATTATGGGTTTCCGTTTGGGCTTCATTGGACGTCATTAGAGATTGATATTGCAGTTGGAGTGATTGCAGCAGTGGATTGTCAGGGTATAATTGCAGATCGGGTCTTCATAGTAGCATATTTCCTCATTTCAGCACCTTTACCAACTGGCCGTTCAAAATGGGAGTCATTTTCAGTCAAACCCTAGCTGGGAATTAGGGTTTCAGCAACTAAATGTTCCAAAAATTGAGCGTTGGCTTCCGAGTATGCGTTTATTGTTTTGGGTAGTTTAATATTGCATCATAGAAGGGCTTGGGGTTGCTATTATAGTCTGATATAGTGGAAATCAGACCTCTAAAATTGTAAGCAGACTTGATTTAATCAGTTTAAAAGGGGTCCTATTGATGTGCAAGTGTTGTCTTTTTATTTATTCAATTGGTGTGAAATTAGTTGGGCACAAGTCAGTTTGGATTTGGTTTTTAGTTTGGGCAGCAAAACAAAAGGTCATCATGGCAAAGTTGTTCAGCAATAAACAGGCATGGAAGGAATTTGAACAAACACAACACAAGATCATACGTAAATTGCAGTGTTTAGATGAATCACTTTCAAAGTTTGGACTCTCTAAAGGATCATCTTCACTTTCTACTAGCAAAGGTCCAACACCACAAGACAAAGAAGCGGTAGTGGTTAGCATATTTGAGGAGTATAGCAAACAGGTTAAGGAGAATTTTCCTTTCAAGGACTATATGGATATGCATCCCAAACTTTGTCACAAAACTGAGCAAGCAAGGAAGAAATATCACACTATAGTTGATGAACTGTTTATACATGGAATGGATAGAGAATCTTCACATAGAGGTGATACAACTCTTCATGAGAATGATTTAGTGTCTTCAAGTTCCAATAAGGTATGCAAAAACTTATATTGTGAATTTGATAGACATGCTGATTTGACTCAAGAAGACATTAGGACAGCCTTGGGTAATGATTTGTCTATGTCATCCTTGCAAGAGGTTTCACAAGAGGCTTCTACATTAGAGGCTAGCATAGATCTTGTTAGCAATTTGGATAGCAATGGTATGGATTTTTTGGGTGATCATAAGGCATCTTCTAGTGTGATAGTTGATTCCCATAATGTCACATCACCTACACATGATGAAAAATCAGACTTTGGCAACCAAGGATATTTGGAACAAAAGCCTTTGGTTTGGGAAGATTTGCAAGACTATTCAATGGTGAAGGAAGATGACTACTTGCAATTGCTTAGAGATAGAGACATGGCTTTCAAGTTGGTGAAAGAAAAAGATAGAGAGATTGTTGATCATTGTCTTCTTTTGAGTATGTCCAATAATTCCTTGCATAATTCAGAAAATCAGTCCTTTATAGCAGCTACTCCTTGGGTACAAGATGACAAGGCAAATGGTGTAGGAGTTGAACAAATTGAGAAAAGGATTGAAGAGCCATACAATGAGGTACCTTGCAGCCTTGTGACATTTAGTGATGAAGAAGCTTCATTGGAGAATCACATTCACCATGATCATATGGACGAAGGACATGCCACCACGGAGGTTATCGTTCATCAAGGTATGAGTTCATTAGATAATATTGTTTCATTCCCTCTACATCATATTGGCATGGAATCAAATAATGGGGTAGGTATCCTTGAGATGGACTTGGTTCATAAGAAAGGAAGTGATCAAGATATGTTGGACATTCCATCCATCAAAGCTACTCCTATGGAAGGAGAAGAAGCAACACTTATTGAAGTTCAGTCACACATGGGAGTAGTAAACTCCACTCACTACTTTGATGGAGACCCCTTGTCCAAGCCTAATGTTGACATCACTCAATGGAATGGGATTCCTGAGATGGCAGCTAACATTCATGGTGAGAAGAAGGTGGAAGAACCCTCTACTGTTGGCACTCATAATTTGGGCACTAAAGGTGGTAAGTTTGGGAAGAATTCAAGCTATAACAGTTCTGATTTTGTGCATCAGACCTGGGTAGATGTGAAGAAGACACAAGTCTTGTGTAACTACTGGGTACAAAGAGCAAGAGAAGCAAAATCAGTGGTGGCCCAAGCAAGACAGCACCTTCAAGAGGTCAAGGCAAAACGTGAACAGCTGGAGCAAGCAAGAAGACAAAGGGAAGCACACCTGAGATCTTTGTTCCTTCCAAAGGAAGAGTGCATGGAAGCAAGCAAGCAAGACAGAGATGCAGATTTAGATAAGCAAGAACAGAGGTACAAGTCTGAAAATTTTGGTACACCTGATTTGTATCATAAGGATCATGGTTTGTCTTTGTTCGAAAATGCTTCAAGGATTCAAGTAATGAAGATGGAAGGAAAATTTGAGCGAACACTTTGTCAATCAACCACAATCATCAGGAATTCACTTGAAGAGGAAGACATAGGGAATTCAGAATATGATGACTCCTTGATCATTCATAATAAAGACACCTATGATGAAGACTTCTGGATAATAGGGACACATGTGCATGATAATTCAATTGGCAGCCCTAGGACAGCATTCATGACACATGGTACACATGATTCAACTTGTGGATCAGCCCTTGTTGATAACCATCCTTTCATAGGAGAAGATATGATTAAATTCGTGGAGGGTAACTCACTTGAGTATGAGGACGTATCTGACTTTCTAAGGCATAATGACAGCCCTATGCCACACCACGATATGGTAGCGAAGAGGATCAGCATTAAGACATTTCATGGAGAGACTCACGTAGGACCAACATTTGATGAAGAGCATGCATTATGGAACATGAAGGTCTTTAAGAGAGATAAAAGGACTACAAAATGGTATGATAACAACTCCAATTTTCTGGTTGGTTATAGCATCGTGATACTCTCTCATTTACATGAACTTGCAACCCCTATTCATGGAGTAATTGGTGACAATGAGTTTTCAAATGATAGTTTACATGATGCATTGGTTAAGCATGGCTATTTTGATGTTGCTTCTTCCAAGAGGATCAAATTTGTTTATTTTAGAACAACAGCCATAAATCAGTCCAAAGAAACTTGTAACATACACCACTCTCTACATGATGAGAAGCAGGACTTCTCTAATTCTGAAATTGTAGATGATGTTTTCAACATTAAGGTGAATGAAGTGGTGTTAGGTATTCAATGGTTGAAATCTCATGGGAAATTTGTCCAAGACTTTAGCAAGATGATATTAGAGTTTACTCACAGGGATAATCATATTGTGCTTAAGACACTAAAGAATGAGACAAAGGATGGGACAATTAAGAGCATGTTTGTTTGCTCTAACATTGATGACTTCAAAGGCATGGATAAGAATGAAGAATTCAGTCCTAATTTTCTGACTTTGAACAGCAAGGATATATCCTCACTTTCTAATTATATTGCAGCTTCTAACCATTGGGAAATGAGTGATATTGATTCTACGTCAATTGGTACACAAGTTACATGCATTGGTCATGATAATTCAATTGATGTAACTCTCTATAGGACTGATTTTAGACACTTTGGGGCAGCTGATATAAAACAGTTCCAAAAGATGATTGATGGTTGGTTAGAGAGAGCAAAACAAGCCAAGATGAGGACTCAAAAGGCCAAGCTTCATCTACAACACATTCGTGACATTCACCATTCTTTAGATGATGGTGAGCAAATGTTGCCTAATTCAGAAAGCTCAGTTGTTGTTGGTCATTTTCCTAATGGTGATGATAATGTTGTTGATGACACTCTTAGTGAACCAGCCACTCAAGAGTTATCTTGGGTGAGTAATGACGACATCTACACTACACATTTGGGTTTATCACAAACTCCTTATGATGTGGCAGCAGTTTATTTATTGATTGGTGACTTCATATTCTTGGATTCATCATGGGTTAGGGATTGCCCCAGTTGGATTCATATGACACTTCTGGTTTCCTCTTGGCCTACTTCAGCTATTCAGTTGCTTGGAAGTGTGTGGAGTCATATTCATGGGTTGGACATGGAATGTGAGATGGATTCCTTAGGTTTGTATTGGTTTGATGATATCTTTGATATCACCTACATTGCTGGACTGAGTTATGACAGCAAGATTTGGCGACCATTCGTGTGGGTTGTTTGGCACGTGAGAGTCCATGACTACATAGTCTTGCTGATTTGCTTAAATGGATGGATTCTTCATGGTGATAGGATGAGATATCTCTTCTTCATCTTTTACAACAGGCTCTATATTTTTGTATGGAATCCAGGTATTGATTTGATTGGTGCATTATTTCACATGGATTTTATTGAGGTTGTTTCATGGCTTGTGGTACGATATTGGTTTCATCAGAGTGGAGCAGCGGGTATGCTGGTAGGATGGACACATTTTCGAGATGATATCTTTTGTCATTTGTTCATCTATACTGTGTTGTTGACATGTGGAACCACTTGGGTCATGATTGGATGGAGACTCTTGTCATTGGGCAATAATTTTTAGTATGCAGATTTGTTATTGCTTGAGGGCAAGCAATCCCGGGAAGGGAGGATTGTAATGTCCCCTTCCAAGACGGCACATAGATGAGCAGTGGTTGGCCTATTACCAGGGTTCCCGTAGGTCAGCAGAGTGGTTAGGGGACCTATCCAGGGGCAATGGAGTTTCGCTGAGGGTCTTACGAGCCCTTTAGTTTGGTGTCAGTTGATGAATCCAGGGGTTGAATTGAAAATACTAAGAGTTCCTTTAATGGAATTGTGAAAAGTGAATAGTAACAGAAAATTAGAAGAGGAATAGTGAAAAGTGAATAGTAACAGAGAATTAGATGGTGAATAGTGAAAAGGTCCCCATCCTAGTAGCCCCAATGTTGTTTTTAAAAGGTGGCCCTTCTTTTTCATGAGAAAGAGACCCTCAAGGTGGGTGTCCCCTTTTGGAGGGAATATTTTAATATTTTTTGTGGAAAAAGGAGGATGGAGGCTATAAAGCAATATATTGGGCTCACTTTTGAGCATTCTATTCTCATTTTCTAAAAAACTAAGTGCAGGTTTGGAGCTCTGGATAGAGTTTTCAGCATATTGCAGCTCTTCTGAGGACGAAACCCCTTAGAGGACGGTGGATTGGACGACAACCCAGTTCACATAATAGGGAAATCTATTTTGGATTTCCGTTTGGGCTTCATTGGACGTCATTAGAGGTTGATATTGCAGTTGGAGTGATTGCAGCAGTGGATTGTCAGGGTATAATTGCAGATCGGGTCTTCATAGTAGCATATTTCCTCATTTCAACACCTTTACCAGCTGGCCGTTCAAAATGGGAGTCATTTTCAGTCAAACCCTAGCTGGGAATTAGGGTTTCAGCAACTAAAAGTTCCAAAAATTGAGCGTTGGCTTTCGGGTATGCGTTTATTGTTTTGGGTAGTTTAATATTGCATCATAGAAGGGCTTGGGGTTGCTGTTATAGTCTGATATAGTGGAAATCAGACCTCTAAAATTGTAAGCAGACTTGATTTAATCAGTTTAAAAGGGTCCTATTGATGTGCAAGTGTTGTATTTTTATTTATTCAATAGTTCTCTTCCATTTTCTATGGTTTCCTTATGATTTGGTCCTAAAACAAAACAATCATTTAAACTCAAACAACAAACAAATCAGCACTCAAGCAAAGACACCAACTTACACTTCGCTGGTCGAAGACAAAAAAAATTGAAACAACAAATCAGTAGATCCAAAAATCAGAAAATTTAAGATCAAAATCGGTAGGGGATCTTTCAGTGGTATCAAAGCTTTAAAATTTCAATCCAATATCCATTAGGGATCTTTCAAATACACTAGACCGCCAAAAAAGGTGTTTTGTGTGAAAAATTTGCACTCCAGTGTATGGAGTGTGCCAAAACATGTGTGTTAACTTTAAGTGAAAAAATGGTGCTCCAATGGTGAAGCATGTGCAAATACACTAGACCGCCAATAAATGTTTTTTAAGTGAAAAAAGTGGCACTCTAATGGTGAGGCTCGTGCCAATACACTAGACCACCAAAAACTGTGTTTTGAGTGAAAAAGTGGCACTCCACTGGTGAGGAGCGTGTCAATACACTTGACCACCATATTTTAAGTCAAAAGTGACAAGACATCCAGAGTGTGCACTCTATGAAAGGGGCGCTCAAAAGTGAAAAGTGGAAAATGGTATAAAAGGTCAAAAAGTGCAGTTTTATTGAAGTGACATATGACCCCGAAAGTTCTGATTTTAATCTAAAATTCAATAAAAAAAATTAGAAAGAGGAAAAACACCATAAAAGCAGGGATGCCATTGCTGCAGGTAAAATGATGTTTCTTCATAAAATTAAAAATAACAGTTTAAGTTCTTAGATATGAAAAGGGTCATTTTGATAATTTGTGTAGAACATCCCTACAAGTTTTCAACCCAACCCAATTTATAGATTTTCTAAAAATAGTAATATGTCATATTTCAATCTTTCAAAATGAAGTGTCCAGGTAAAAGGAAAATAGCCAATTGCAGAGCCAAAATCATCAATGTGGTAAAACAATGTTTCAAAAAGCTATTTTTTAGATATTACTCTCTTTGGTGAGTCACTATTATCGGAAGAAATATATTTCCAAATTTCTTTTCAAACAATTTATTTTAAGCATTTTGGTATTTAGAGATTGCTTGGTTTTCAAGCAATCTATTTAATTAAAAAATAAGCAATAAACACATTCGAGGTATTTAGAGAATAATGCAATATATTATATTATGAAATAAAGGAGTGATGATTACAAAGAGATTCATCTCCTAGAGTTTGACAGATGTAAACGACAATAAATAAACATGACACTTGTCCACAACTCTAAATACTAATAATAGCTGACTTTATTACACACCACTAAGTCACTACAGTGACTTTATTACAAAAGGTAAGACTTATATTCTACCACCCCCTCTAAACACTTACTGTACTAAAAACAAAACATACTAACACAC
The DNA here is from genome assembly GCA_027924645.1 of Cunninghamia lanceolata. Taxonomy (NCBI): domain Eukaryota; kingdom Viridiplantae; phylum Streptophyta; class Pinopsida; order Cupressales; family Cupressaceae; genus Cunninghamia; species Cunninghamia lanceolata. The sequence continues at coordinate 14,541,155 of BSBN01000040.1, forward strand.
TGATTAAAAACTAAAAAATATTAGAACCATATATTCTTTAGAAGTTTCTAATGAAAACAGTTATTGGACTAGGTAGAACTCCATCAAGTTGCCTCGTAACCCTCGTAAAGGTTGTTAGTGTTTTAACTCGTACCTTTAAATGTGACACAAAACGAAACAGATGTACAGTAAAGGCACTCTTCAAATAAGAAGGGGAAGCACACTGTAAATTACAAACTAACCTAAAACTAGACAATATGTGCTTGCAATTTACAATCTTTACAATGATTTTTGGGGTGGTTCACATTCATGCTGAATGAAATGTAAATGCATATCTTTTTGTTTTCGCCCAGGGTAAAAGGCTAAGATGCTCTTTCAACACTAGGCAAAGGATTTTATGCTTTTGAATAAAAATAAATCCTGCAACTAGATGTTTATGCCATTCAGTTAAAAACAGAGAATGAAGAGGGCAACTACATACGGATTGGATAGGTTAACACATAAACACGAATGTTGTGGTAAATTAAATGCAAGACTCAATACAAAGCCACAATCTACACCTTCGAGCTCATCTGCAATACAAAACTTGGAAATTCATCAAAGCGATTCAACCCTCAACACACATAACAAGACATCTCAATAAACATTCATAAGCAAAATAGGAGTAATAAATGTTATTGAGTGAACAACCAATTCTGGATAACAATAAGAACAATAATAGATGAATAGAAACTCAAGCAATATGCAGGCATGAAAATTACCATTGATTCAAGTAAGTGCAAAAAGGCACTTATTTATATTGTTTACAAACAATTGCATGAAAATAAATGAAATAAATTAACTGCACTTCTACCCTAACTACGACTGCTTGCATGATCTACAAGTTTTATTACAAATTAATCCTATCCACTAATCCTAATATTACAACATGTAATTGTCGGTCAAACTATGTAATGTCCCCTTTTTGAGCTAGACTTGTGTTTGGGTTGAGCTTGGATTTTGAAGGATGGAAAACTATAATGTTGGCTCAACATGTGATTTTATTGGGATTTTGGCTAGTATTATTTATAATATTTTTCATATAGCCAAAATATTATCATTTTCAAGCCAAGGATGAAAAAAGTGAAGGATGGGAAAAATAAACGTTGGACAACTTGAAGATTGAAAAGATGAAAAGGTGGAAAAAAGGAAAATAAAATGCAATCTTTAATTGTATTTTATGTAAATAAATTTGAGCAGAGATAAAATGAAGCTGCAAATAATTCAACGCAAAATAATACCTGCTTCATTATTTTTCAATCAAATACATCACACTTATACAGGAGTTTAATCTCCTACATTATAGGAAACTCCCGAAACAACATACCCAAATATATTGAGTTGTTTAAACCATAGAAGCAAAAATCCCATAAAAATCGCGATTTATTGAAAAAATCGTGAATCGCAAGGTTTGGCGATTTTAACCCCAAAAACAGTGATTTTTTTGAATAAATCGGAGTCAACGCGTCAAACTAGGGTTTTAAGCACTGTTAACAGGGTTCACAAACTCCATTTTTTCAAATAAAGTCCTATGCCAGCAATCATGGAGTCGAGGCTTGCTTGGCGAGGGCAATGGCATCAATCAAAGGCCCGCCATTGGCAATATTTCCTTGTATTTCGTCATCCGAAACGTTTGCTCCTCTGCGGTATTTCCCTATATTTCGTTGTCCGGAAGGTTTTGCTTCAATATTTTTTTTAATTTAAAGTTTAATATAATCGTAAGTTTTAAAGGTTTTGCTCCTCTGCGACATAGTTTTAATTAATGTTAAGTTTTAAATATAATCCATAGTTTGATTTAGGTTTTAGGTTTTAAGTTTTAAATATTATTAATATTAACATTTTAAATAGTTTATAAATTATTATTAATATTAACATTGTTAATAGTTTATAAATTATTATTAATATTATTTTTTTTAATAGTTGATAATATATTATTAAGTTTTATGATAAATTTAATGTTTTTTAAAGATTTTATAATATATTTTATAATTAATTTAAAATTATTAATATTTAATTTTAATTAGTTTTTTGTTAAATTTTAATGAGTTATTGATTAAAAAAAAAATTAAGATTTTATAATAAAATTTATGTTTATTAAATTTTATAATTAATTTAAAATTATTAGTATTTAATTAAATAAGTGTTTAGGTTTTTATGAGATTTTAATATGAGTTAATGATAAATTTAATTTTTTAAAAGATTTTATAATAAATTTTATGTTTATTAAATTTTATAATTAATTTAACATTATTAATATTTAATTTTTATTTATTTTTTGGTGGAGGTCATGCACAAATTTGTTTTTCCTACCCAATTCTGCCAAATTTGCCAAGGGCACATATGGGCCTCATCAACTTAACCAATAGACCAAGGGCCCTTTGACTTAATATTTAATTTTTAATTAGCATTTACATTTTTAATAGATTTTAATATGAGGTATTGATAAATTTGATTTTTTTAAAGATTTTATAATAATTTTTATGTTTATTAAATTTTATAATTGATATAATAATTATATTATTAACAATAAAAAGATTATCAATCAAAAAATAATAATATAAAGATTTAATAATATAAAGTTTATATTATTAATATTTTGCATTTTTTACTTTTCTTGGAAATTTGATTTTTTCCCCATTTTTTTCCATTTTTTGAAAAAATCTTATACTTTTGATTTGCCGATTTTTTCCCCAAACGATTTTTGCTGCTATGGTTTTAACAACTCAACACATTCGTACCACTAATACCATAACCTGTATAACAAACTATAACAACACACTTCTATATTATCCTATACATAGGACTAACAAACCTAACAAATAATTTAATATTACTAACACCCATGTGAACAGTAATTCCTAACACCCCCCCTTAGTGTGAACATGGGGAGAAAGAACATCACACAAGTTGGAAACAGAATCGTATGCCTATGCATACTTTTAGGTCTACATAGTGCTATCTGGATATTGTTGCGCATGATCACCTACATACGAGAACTTATCGCGCTTTCACTTCCAGTGAACTTATCACCGGCCGACCACACTTCCAAGAAGTCCGACAGTCAAAGGATCTCTATAGTCAGTTGCTCTCCTATACAACTGTTTACAATATCGATGATGTCCATATTCTCCTCTTTTCAAACTTTAACACTTGGAACTGCAGTAAGCCCAACTCTTGTGGCTCATGATCTTGATTCGAAAAGAAAGGCACCTCTCATCAACCTTTCATGGTTTTCACACAGGTTTACCACAAACTTGGACACGAACAGGAACACACTCATCTGTTCACCTCATATGGTTTTCTGGATCACCACTAACCTTTTCAAGATCCACGAACTGCGTTACACTAGTGCTTTTATTTGTTACAATATTTTACACTAGGAGGTTACATAAGAAAATAACACTCACGAATAGAACCACACATCACAATAGAAAATAAAATGCCACCAAAGCTGATAAGCGGCCCCATCGTTGGTGATTGACGAGAGGACGTTGAGTGTCCTCCAACATCCTATGCCTCCATCCTCCAATAGGTTTGCTACTTAGCAAATTTGGTTTTGAAGTTCAATTTTAGAATGCGCCCCCCAACATGATGGACGTCGCGTACAAGCGATAATGTGTCCAGTTACAATAGAGACAATTTTAATTTTTATAATTTTTGGAACAGTTTTGCATTTTGACATGACAATGGATCCTATTCTAAACAAAATAATACAACTTGACTATGACAAAATATCTCCTTATGAATTAAGGAAAATTGGACAATAAATAACAACACACTATTATGAAACTATTAAAACTTTTCGATCTAGAAACAATCATCGGACACTATTCAACATTGACAACAGCCAATGTAGCCAATAATGGTGAAACTACCTTGTCAAGTTAATGCTGAAGGTTGAGTGCGACATGTTGTGGACCAGGAATTGAAATGGCAGTCACAGTGAGAGGAAGTAGAACATCTATGTTGATCTGCACATAATGACTATATAGCTGAAAAAGAAACATGACGATTAATGGGCACTCTGTAACAATTTCAAATGATCGAGTGATTGGATTCAACTGATTTTATAGTTGGCTTGAATGCACCAAAACGCCACTTTGAAGAGCATCTTGAGCATGGCTATCATAGCCAAAGCAATGTGAATCCATCGTAACAAGGATTGCAGCTGAGATAAAAGAAATCGTTGGGATTGCTGTCCACTAAAATAGAGAAGGCAGATTGAGGCAAAGAGAAATTGCAGTCAAAGAATGTAAACGGCAAGCAATAAAGATTAATGGTCGCAGCAACACGAATTCTCTATCTTGGTGGATGCCTTTCACTCATACACTATTTCCAATGGCGCTAAAGATGAAAATCACGTCAAAACTTACAGCCACTATTTTCTGCTTCAAACTACTCACTCAATACAAAATATATCTTCAAACTGTTTCTGGGTTTTATTGCCCCTTCATCAGCTTTCCAAAACACTTTGAATTTTTTAATTTCGTTATGAAATGACAAAGATATTGCAGTTTTACTGCGACTGCGTTAAACTGATATAAAGAAACGCCATTTTAAATTTAACACAATTTAGCCAACAAAAATGGTGCTGCACTACTCACAGGTATAGGAAAGATAAATGCTCTGATATCTCCAACAAAAACAAATGTTTCTTCATTCCATCTACACAGGCACAAGATGAGAATGCTCTGATACCATGTAAATAAATTTGAGCAGAGATAAAATGAAGCTGCAAATAATTCAACACAAAATAATACCTGCTTCATTATTTTTCAATCAAATACATCACACTTATATAGGAATTTAATCTCCTACATTATAGGAAACTCCCGAAACAACATACCCAAATATATTGACTTGTTTTAACAACTCAATACATTCATACCACTAATACTATAACCTATATAACAAACTATAACAACATACTTCTATATTATCCTATACATAGGACTAACAAACCTAACAAATTATTTAATATTACTAACACCCATGTGAACACTAATTCCTAACATTTTATTAGTCTATTATTTTATTATTTTTCCCAAAGATAAAATCGATGCCAAGGAATAATTAAAAATTAAAATATTATTTTATTGGCATATAAGGGTGACGCCCAAGGAGGGAAAGTAATTAAAAATTATTATTATTCTGCCAATTAAAATCGGCACTCATGGAGAAGGCAAAAATAATAATAATAAATATATATTATTTGCCCAAGAAATCAACGCCTAGGAGAGATAACGGAAAAATACTAAAATATTATTATTTTATTATTTTAAATGTTGGCGTCTCAAGGAGAAAATCATTTAAAAATATCAAATTGAAAATTTGATATTATTGGTGGACTTGAAATTTGTATATTTTTCGCCTAATTGGATCACCCCTGGAGAAATGGTTTAAAAGGAGGTCATTGGCATCAATTTTGACATCTTTTGTTTATGGTAAATTTTGCATTTTGCATATTGTTCTTGGCTGAAAGTGATTTTCAGTTAAATCAAGGTGGTGTTCCCTTGATAATTCATGGTTTGGAGATGATCCCAATCCACCAAGTGAGGTGAATTCGCTTGGAGTTCATCATGGAGCTTAATTGGCATGTTTCAATGGAGATAGGGCCTTGAAAGCTAGGGTTTGAAGACTTATTTTTGCAGGTTCAAGGAAGAATAAGGCAGATTGGATTGCATTTTGATGATATTTGGCTTCTAGACATAAATCGCTTCATTTTGGCATATTGGTGCTTCAATTTTGAGGAGTTTGGCATTGTGGGTTGGCTGGAATGTCATGATATGTTATCACAGGTTGCTGGTGATTGAGTTTCACCAGTCATATTTTATCATATTTTAAGCATTGGAGGCAAGCTGGGTTAAATCGCCACCTTTCTAAGCTAGCCAATTTGATTATTTGGCTCTTTTTGCAATATTTGGTGAGTTTCAGCATTTCTGGGCAATTTTCAGTCAAGTACAGGTGCATATCAGACTAGATCAGACCAAACCTATATCAGTCATACATTCAAGGTTGGATCACCTCACATCATTCCAGGGCATAATCGGCTCAATATCCATCCATATTGATCCAAATTAAAGAGGATTTTGCATTGTTTTGGACTAGGGTTTGTGGGCAGATTGCATTTCAGTTATATCAGAGTTATTATCAGTCATATCAGACCTGAAACAGTGCTGCTACAGTGTTATTTCAGTCAAGGATTGAAGGGTATTTCATCAAAGCTTCATAGGGTTTCATTCTTCATCCATTTGGCTAGGGTTTGGTACATATTTTGGCAAATCTACATGTTGTATGTGATCTGATTTTTAAATCAGACTATATGATTGTAAGCTACAGCCAACTTTCATTTTGTAATCAGCTTGTTCATTCAATAAGAAGCCATCAGCATTTTCCGGGTATGTCATTCTCATGTTTTGATTGATGTAATTTGATCGTAACTTCATCATTTAGTATTTGTTTCATGTTATATTTGAACCTTTCCATCTACATGGCATAATAAACACCTAGAACGAATACCCACATCAAAACAATAAGTCAAACAAAAGAAAACAAAATCAGAAAATTCTGGACAGCGAAGGAAAAAATTCAGTTGAGATTAGCTAGGCTTCTTACAAACTAAAGATTAAAATCATTACAATCAACCCCTAAAAGCACACATCTCTCACATGAAGAGATAGACGATCTAAAAATAGTTGGCTCTAAGCTGTAAAGAGAGGATGCTAAAAATAGCGAAAAGCTATAAATAGCGAGATTCAGCTAAAAAATAGTTTATCTTAGAATATGCTCTTATGTTCAAAAAATGATGACAACTAAAAATAGCAAAACGCTATTTTTAGCACGAGTTGAAAACAAGCTTTTCTCGAAGACGATTCTAGATGATTTTGATGGAGATTTCCTCTGTTCCAACAAAGTTCAATAAATCTTCTGAAGATCTCTAAAACTTAACCATTCACCACAACGCCTAAATCTGCAAACCCCCTTGATGATTTTTTTTATTCTTTATAACAATCCTTCATTGAAACTCACATCTTTGAATACGTTGCCTTGATGATCCCTCTGTTGTACCTTTAACTATAAATAAATGTTTGAAACCAAAAATAGGACTTATTCAATAGGATGCCTCCTTTCACTAATTTTGGTTGGCCAAAAATAGTAATATTTTATTCTTTTATTTTTCACAATGATTTTGATGCCTTTTTCAAAGCACACCAATGATCTTATACCTGCACCTATATCCTTCCAAATGCACCATTTATCTCTAGTACGCGCTTTTCTTCCTCCTATGCACTTTGAATTCATCAAAAGAATGATCCTTTGTATTGGCACGCACCTTGATAGTGGTGCTCGCCTATGCATTGAGGACGAAATCTTAGTTTTAAAAAAAAACTTGCGCTCCTTTTATTGGTGCGCACCCAAACATTGTGTCTCGTTTCAACTTCCATATGCATCTAGACACATGCTTGCACGTCATTTCAAACTCCCTCGTGCACCTGTAAAGTGGCAACATTGGATCTTTTGTAGAGACACGCACCTATACATTGCCTACCAAATTTGCAAAAAAAGTAACTCTTTATTGTGATGCGCGCTCAAGTCTTCTCATGTGCCTATAAACTAGCCCTGCACCTAGCATGTTTATTCTGTTCAACACACATCTAAGTATTAACTGTTTTTGGTTTTGGATGTTTGAAAACATCACTCCTTTAATCAAATGCTCGCTTCTCCATTCCTTCACTTGCACCTTTGAACTTGTTGAAAAAATTTCTTAGTATTGGTGTGCATCTTTCTTTGTAGATGCATCTGAACTTTTTCTATGCACTTGTTCCTTGCTTGACACTTTCCTATGACTTTCACTTAAACATGGGCTTTCTATAGGCACGCAGCTTCAACCACACATACACCTATCCACTAGACAAAAATTTTAATCTTTGATGAGATCCTTTGTATTGGTGCATGTCAACTTCTTAGCGCATGCCTATACATGAGATGAAAAAATTTAATCTTCAAGAGATTGTATTGACGCACCCCTGATGTCTCACACGTGCCTAAAGTCTAAATTGTCTGTTTTCGGATGTTTTGTATAGGCGCATTGACGCTCTTGGTCACACACTTAAACACTATTACAAAGTTTTGAAAGTTTTCCTTCCTTTATTGTGGAATGCATCTCAAGCTCCAAGCACACCTGCCCATCAATTATTCATTGAGGTGCATTAGTTCCTCCAAGTGTGCAATTCCACAATTCTACAAGAGTCAAAAAAGGACAATGGACAACATGACACAATACAATACAAATCCTAAAGCATTTGCATTTAGGACAATATTAAAATTTGGCATAATAGAAAATTTTGGTATGGGCACAACAACTGGCTCTATCTGCAGACTATGGCATATACTTGCAATGTAGGGGAACTACAAAATCTTTGGGTTTACAAGTAGGCTGATGCTTTATCAGTTGGGCAATAGAGTCAAACTATTCCTAAATCACCTAAAGACAAACATTCCTAAATCACCTAACAGAATTTGATGTTTACATTATTGAAAGGGGAAATACAATACGGCATAACAAAATATCATGAATTGGGAAACACAATACAACATAACATAGAAAGCAAACTTTTACAAGTAGGAACCTAGGGAAACAAAATGGGTTACACAAAACCATTTAGCTGCTAGGAAAAGTAAGAACTTCTTTTGAGTTGGGAATCCAGTCGTGATAGCACATAGCCTTTCAACCTCTGCAAAAGTTTCTCAAAAATCCAAGATCCAGGTGGGTAGCAACGCTCATGTAGTGAGAAATTCAGCATGACCTAATTGATATGCACTAGTTCTAGATGATTGTCTTCTATAATGAGAATCTTCTCTAGGTGGTGAAGATACTAAGCCTCCTTCTAAAGGTATCTAGCAAGGTCTTGTGGCCATAATACATCTGTAGGCATAGTAATCATCATATGTTAGAATTGATCCTCTCCACCCATCTCTTCAACATACACAATCCTGAAGTCAATCCAACTATCAACCTCTGGGAAAGGTTGGAGTTGTCAAAAGAAAATCTCGCTCACCAACTCTTAACTTAATAAATCCACAATTAATATCAACGGGGCACCTTGTGATGCGAACACTTCTTGACCATCTTCATCAATTGAGCCTTCATCTAACAAATCTTTAGAGTCTAAATCTAAGAGACCAACAAGGTTTGAATCTTTGAGCACTAGATCATTATCAAAGTATACCTATTGAAAAATATCATCTTCTAGTAGCTCACTTTGCCATCCATCATTCCATGATATGGGTTCTTCGATAAAATGAGTTTCTTTAGATTCATCAAAGCAATCAGCTTCAATGAATATCTTTAAGTTCTTCATTATCAATCATGTCATCTCTTATCACCTAGGTGGGTGTATGAATACGAACCTCTAGCAATATTTCTTTTTCTTTGGTCAACCATTCTTCTTTGATATCTTGAAGAAAAAGATCCACTTCTTCACTGACATGTGTGGGATCTATGGAGAATGAGGAAGCGTCAAAAAAGGAAGCATCAAAAATCAAAAGAGAGTTCGCTATGTCCTCCACTAAAAGCTTGCTCTCAAGGACTTGTAGAAAACTATCAAGATCTGGTATAAAATCCTTCTCATGATCTAGGAAGTTGACAGGTGACTTCAAATCTAAATTATGTTTGGGAAATTGTTCTTCATCTAACTGTGATCTTTCATTGACATCACAAACAATATCAACCTCTTGGAACTAAAGCTTCTGATCAAAACCAGTTTTTGAATCCACAAAACAATATCTAGGTCTTCTGACAATGGAGATTAATGTCAAAGAAAAACATCAACTTCTAGCATAAGATGCCTTGTTTTTGGATCAAATATCTTCTAAAATTCCTTATCATTAGTGCTTACAATAACTGAAAACTCTACAAAGAGCAAACTATCTTGATCTTCTTCTTCGATTATATCTATTGCAAGTTCTTCGAAGAGTCCTTCAAATGAAGAGAAAAATCAAAGGATTCATTATCCTCTCTAGTACACTTGACAGATTTGACTTCTTTTTGTTCACAAGTTTGCTCTTCAGATTTTGATCCTTCTCATAGAAAATATGACAAACTTGTATAACAATAGGGTCTTCCATTAGCAACCCTTCCTCAACTTCAAAGAACTTGAGCAAAGAAGGCAAAATGTTTGCTTCTAATAGATTCTCTTGTTCTAATTACAATTCTTGGTTGTCTGAACATATAACATCATTCATGATATGCTTATGAAAATTATTTCTTACCTTATCGAGTTCATATTGGGTACATCCCATAACAAAGTCAACATCGGATTTGTCTAAAAGACGTTCTAGATCACCCGAAAATTCTTGATTTTTATTTGAAGCTATCAATATCTGTGTGAATTTGTGCATGTCAAGACAACTTTACTCAATCGTGTTCACTTGTTGCATTGAACAAAAAATGTGTATGTAGGAGAAAACACTTGTGCCACTTGCCTTGTTGGTGAAGTAGGCACATGAGAACTATCACTAACATAATTGATGAAAGCAATACTTTTGCTTGAAGGCAGTGGATCCTGTTGAAGTGGTTGAACATTCAAAGGAACCAATGATTTGATTGAATCTTTTTGTATCTTTCCTGAGGTGATCATATGATCCTTCATCTCGATGGCATATTCATGAGCATCCCTCAATTCTACAGTGTTTCTTTTCTTGAGAAAAAAAGCAACATTTGAAGATAGAGCATTTATGATGCAGCTTAGAAGGATCTCAAAAAAGGATTTAGTGTGTCCCCAACTTTGGTAACCAAACGATTGAATCTTACAACTCCTGCATCAATTCACTTTCATCTTCCTTGGCATTTGAGAGTTGTGCAAACAAGATATGATTGTCCTCAACTGACTGGAAACATGCAAGAAACTTCTTACTCATTGACTCCCAACTCATGATAGAACCGGCAGCAAGGTGATGAAACCAATCAGTTGTTGCGCCTTGCAATGTTTCCACAAACAAGCGAACTACAACATCTTCATATGCTACATTCAAAATTCCACATGTGGTGGTGAAGGGTGAAATATGCTACTTAGGAAGCTACATGGCATCATCATAGAGCTTGGGAAAATTCTTTCTTGATCCTTGAGGAAGCTCATGGTTTTTTGTCAATGCCAAGAGACCAATTTGATTACCCCATGGCATTAACGAAGGCGGTCGATTGTTGTTAATGTGGTTCCCCTCCTAATCAACCATTGATTGTAATCAAGCTGAAAAATATTTGTGAACTCTAGACCCTTTGTGCCAAACTTTGAATTGCAATGGATAAAACGATAGTCTTATATCGTTCCCCAGCAAAGTCGCCATAGCAATTTAAATTGCACCTTTCAATGCAATACAAAATGGAACAGATGTGCGATAAAACTACTCTTTGAATTAGAAGGGGAAGCTCCCTGTAAATTAAAAACTAACCTAAAACTAGACAATATGTACTTGCAATTTACAATGATTTTTAGGGTGGTTCACGTTCATGCTGAATAAAATGTAAATGTGTATCTTTTTGGTTTTGCCTAGGGTAAATGGCTAAGACACTCTTTCAACACTAGGCAAAAGATTTTATGCTTTTGACTAAAAATAAATCTTACAACTAGACGCTTATGTCATTCAGTTAAAAACAAAGATTGGGCAAGGCAAGTACACACTAATTGGTAGGCTAACACAAACACGAATGTTGTGGCAAATTAAATGCAAGACTCGGTACAAATCCATGAACTACACCTTCGAGTTCATTTGTAATACAAAACTTGCAAATTTATTAAAACAATTTAACCCTCAACACACATAACGAGACGTCTCAATAGAAATTCAAAAGCAAGATAGGTGTAATAAATGTTATTGAGTGAACAACCAATTCTAGATAACAATAATAACAATAACACTAGATACTTGATGAATAGCAACTCAAGCAATATGCAAGCCTAAGAATTACCATTGATTCAACTAAGTGCAAAAAGACATTTATAATATTTACAAACAATTGCATAAAAATAAATGAAATAAATTAACCATACTTCTACCCTAACTACAATCACTTGTATGATGCAAGCCTAAGAATTACCATTGATTCAACTAAGTGCAAAAAGACATTTATAATATTTACAAACAATTGCATAAAAATAAATGAAATAAATTAACCATACTTCTACCCTAACTACAATCACTTGCATGATCTGCAAGCTTTATTACAAATTAATTTTATCCATTAATCCTAATATTACAACATGTGACTACCGATCAAACTAACAATTAAAATCATTACAATTATCCCTTAAAAGTTCACATCTCTTGCATGAAGAGATAGACAATCTAAAAAAAATAGCTTACTCTGTGCTATAAATACACACTAAAATAGTACAAAGCTATAAATAGCGTGATGCGGCTAAAAATAGCTTATCCTAGAATATGCTCTTATGTTTAAAAAATGATGATGACTAGCACAAGTTGAAAACAAGCTTTTCTAGAAGGTTGTTTTGGATGATTCTAATGAAGCTTTCCTCTATTCTAACAGAGTTCAATAAATCTTTTGAAGACCTCTGAAACTTAACCATTTGCCACAATGCCCGAATCTACAAACCCCCTAATAAAAACACTCTAAAATTCTAAAAACGCAATTTTGGTGTCCTAAATCGGAACATCCCTCGTTGATTTTGTTTGATTCTTTATACCAATCCTTCATTGAAACTCACATATTTGACTACTTTGCCTTGATGATCCCTTTCTAGTAACTTCAACTATAAATAAGTGTTCGAAACCAAAAATAGGATTTCTTCAACACCTCCTTTCACTAATTTTGGTTGGCCAAAAATAGTACTGTTTTATTCTTTTATTTTTCACGATGATTTTGATGCCTTTGTAAAAGCACACCAATGACCTTATATGCACATCTACATCCTTCCAAATGTGCCATTTATCTCTAGCGCACACTTTCTTCCTCCTATGCACTTTGAACTCACACAAAAAAATGATCCTTTGTATTGGCGCACGCCTTGACAATGGCATGCGCCTATGCATTGGGGGCAAAATTTTAGTTTTAAAAACAAAATTGCGCTCCTTTATATTGGTGCACACCTGATTCCTGGCATGTGCCCAAACATTGTGTCTAGTTTCAACTTCCACATGCACCTAAACATATTCCTGCACACATTTTCAAACTCCCTCACACACCTGTAAACTGGCAACAATGGATCTTTTGTAGACGCGTGTGCCTGATCCCTTAGCACACACCTATACATTGCTTGCCAAATTTTCAATAAAAAATGACTCTTTATTGTGGTACTTGCTCAAGTTTTGTCATGTGCCTATAAACTGGCCCTACACTTAGCAAATTTATGTTGTCCAATGCGCATCTAGGTATTAACTTTTTGGTTTTGGATGTTCGAAAACTTCACCGTTTCAATCAAGCATGTGCTGCTTCTACATTCCTCCACACGCACCTTTGATCTTGTCAAAAAATCTTCTTAGTATAGGCATGTGTCTTTGTTTGTAGACGCATCTGAAATTTTTCCATGCACTTGTTCCTTGCTTGACGCTTTCTTGTGACTTTCACCCGAAGATGGGCTTTGTATAGGCACGCAACTTCAGCCACACATGCACCTATCCACCAGACAAAATTTTTAATCTTTGATGAGATCCTTTGTATTGGTGCTCATCAACTTCTTGGCACACACCAATACATGAGATGAAAAAAAATATAATCTTGACGAGATTGTATGTATTGACGTGTGCTTGAAGTGTCAGCCATCTACTTTTAGATGCTTTGTATAGGCGTGTTGATACTCTCAGTCGTGCACTTAAACACTGTTACATAAATTTGAAATTTTTCCTTCATTTACTATGGCACGCATCTCAAGCTCCAAGGATGTCTGTCCATTAATTCTTCCTTGAGGTGTGTTCATTCCTCCAAATGTGCAATTCCACAATCCTACAAGAATTAGAAAAGGACAATGGACAACATGACACAATACAATACAAATCCTAAAGGCTTTGTGTATAAGACAACATTAAAATTCAACACAATACAAAATTTTGGTATGGGTACATCAAAGGTGTAGCTCCCGAACAAAATTCCTTTGTTCCTAGATTCCACCTTCCCAAACTCCCAAATTAGTGGATAACCATTCATGTTGAGCTACATCCACACTGCATCGTATCAACTTGTCTCATGACCCTCATAAGGGTATAATTATGAGATCCACAAACCCCCGAACTATCTAGGCAGCCATCTATTCTAAGTTTCATCTACACTATATCCCTTCTTGTCTTCAAAGTGCGGGCTTCTTAAAATACATATTCTTCATCAATGAATTCTTCATCATTGTCAAGATCTGGTGGATCTTCAACAATGGCTATATTAGCTTCATTTGGTCTATCTTTGACCTTTCCCTTGAGAACTTCATTGGCTCAAATTCTACAGTTCCAAACCGTGTGACCTATTTTCTTGCAGTGGTAACGTTCAATCTCCCCTTTGCCTTTTTTCCGATCTACGATTTTGTCTTGGAGTATAATGCACTCTCATGTTGAGGATCACCTTTTGTATCTCCTACAGTTGTTCTCTTTACTTCAGCTAAGAGAGCTGAAATCATATTCTTCCAAAGTTTGAGAAGGCGTCTAACTTAAAGTAAAAATGACTGTGGAATTTAGAAGGCAAACTATTTTTTAAAATGGCTTTGGCATCCTCATCATCTACCATAGCATTGACTTCTACTAGTTATCTAATGAGAGATCTCAAATTGCTTATGTGGCTAGACATAGTGACTTCATCAGTCATCTTGAATCTAAATAATTGAAGCTTTAAAGAAAATTTTGCATTAACCGCTTTTGTTCCAAACAATTTATTCAAATTATCTTAGATTTCCTTGGATGATTTTTCTAGATCTACATGAAGTAACTCAGAATCGAAGAGAGCAAGACCAATAATGGCTTTGGTTTTATCATCTTTGCTCTGCCAATCCAGTAACCTATTTGCATCTATAGCTAGTTTCTCATTCCCATTTACTATGCCCCACAATTCCGTATTCGTCAGTTGCATTTAGATTTTTACTTTCCAGTTGTGGAAGTTGAGACCAAATTATTTTTCTAATGGAATTTCCATTCTCGAGAAAAAAAATACCCCAGAAAGTTATTTTTAAAAAATTCCTTTTTAGCTTCTAAAAAACAAATAGAAAGTAGACTTGACACTAGGGTTTGACAAAATACTAAAATAATACCCAAAAATAATTATGCCCTAGTTGCAAATAACTGGTAAATGCCCCGTGACTTTTTGCAAATTCCTCCCATGCAATTGCCTTTATTTCGTAGTTGACAGGATTTTATTGCCCGCAATTTCGTGATTTTCTACAACTATGACCAAACTTCACATGATTGTCTGTCACACCATTTTCTAGTTTGGCTATGACTGTGACCTTTTGTGTGACCCTCGACCTCTACAAACTTGTGACAAAAATGACTTCTTCACAATTTGGGATGTGTCTCGAGCCCTTATGCCATGCCTGGGACTTGATGCTCACGAAATCATGCCTTGCTCAAGATTATCAATTCTGACGCTATTTCTCCCGTGACTAAGTGATTTCTATTGCTCGCGTTTTTCAATGACCTTTGTGATCTTGCCCTACACCTTCCTTGAGCTTTGAACTTGGCTCTGATACCATATTATGTCATGTCTCCTTTCCAAGAATAGACCATCGGAAGACCCTTAGCCTATTATTTTATTTCCCATAGGCTAATGGGGAGAAGGGAAATAATTTAATAATTTAACTTTGGTTGTCCTCAAAGTAACTTTGAGTTATATTTATAAAAAGACAACTTATGTTTTATTATTAATAAGTTGTTTTTAAAAGAGGAACAATAAAGTATCGCTAGGTATGAGGCCCAAAAGATATCTCATCAACAATTTGCCATAATAAATTGATTAAATATAATATTTAATCAATTAGGTCATTCCCTTAGCCCTCCGGCTTAGCCTACGGGAATAGGATAGGCTAACCGACTCCATTTGGTGATCACTCGGAAAATGGGACATTACATCTGTTTAAAGAAAAAAGCCTCTAAGAAAAGGCAAGAAAGGATAACCCACTAACAAGATGATTAAGGAGAAAGAAACTCTTTAGAGAAGAAATTCACCGTAGGTCATTCCACTATAATTCTAACTAGGAAATATTATACAATATCCTCTCCAGTGCCTGGAAATAGGTTTATCAAAATTGCTGCTATGTGAGTTTTGAAGTTCAGCTAAACCCCATTACTTGATTGTGTATTAATAAAGAACATAATTGAACAGTTATATCTCTGTTAGGCATGAAACCATATTGGAAAGCATTAATTCTGGCATGAAGACGGCTTTAACAGAATGACACAGGTCAACTTTAGCTATTAGGTAAATTTTATACATTTCACTTGAATATTTGATAAATCAAGCAAATGAAATCCAAAAGCAGAGATGTGATTTTCACACAAGTATTGACCCATTGAACCTTCCCAATATGATTACAATTCCATATAGGCATTCTCTGCTATTTGCTTCTAATTTATCTTTTGTAGAGTTCTTTACTATCTTGAATGTGGGCATTTAGTGGAAGGTGTTAGAATAGGTGTTTTCATTTTTGTGCTTTTTAATAAGTTTAAAGCTGTGAATAGCATATAATATATTTCACAAAACCATTAACATGGTATAAAAGTTATATTCATCAACAAATCATTGCAAATGTAACACTTACGCATAAAGAAATACGTTCAGTAAAGTAAAACACTGATGTCTGGTTGATGCTATAGAGCTGTCCTCTAGATCTCCATTCACTACTCCATCAAAACTCAGTCCATTAATGTCCAACAAGTATAATGGGGAGAAAAGTAGTCCAAGAGCAACTGGAACAAGGAAGACGCCTATTAAGAAGTGAATAACAGGCAGCTGTAGCACAAAGATATGGGAAATTAGAATATATTCAAGGTGGAAAGAAAATGAAGAAACTTCATATTTTACAAGGGGCAAACGAGAACAAGAACTGACTCGTCAGCATGAAGTATAAAATAAAGAGAAAAGAATTAAGGAACAAAAAGGCAAAAGGGACTGAATTTGAATGGAAGATGAACATTTTAAACATATAGAAGATGTGATGGCAGAATAAAGAGTACAGATTCTGACCTTCAAGCAGGCTACATAAAGGTCTTGGATAAAGCTAATGAATCCTTTTTCCTGTCTCACAAGCAATGCTTCCATCCCTTTTCTACCTTTCTGTCTGCTTCTTGATGTAGTCCTAACACCTTCAAATGCTGCTGCCCCCATACTTCCTGCATCTCCCTGATTAACAATGGTCATTTTATTCTTCAGATGCCTCCACCGTGTTCGTGCACCTGGTAGAGAATTCCTGCCAGGTGTAACATTGGCATCCAGTCTATTTAGAAGTTGCTCTGTTTCTTCCTTTGCAACCAGGTTTTCTCTATCACTTGGTAGACATAAACCTGCAACTATCTCATTCGGGCTACCAGCTGCAGATGGTTCCAATGAAAGAGCATCTAGATTTTGCTCCAATGAATTATCTATGCAATCATCTGATGGAGACTCAGATGATAACGTATGTGCATCAAATTTAAGAACAGATTTCTCGTATTCAATCATCGAGTGTGCGGGCAAGGTGTCATTTACTATCAGATCCCTAGATCCATGCACTTCTTTGTCACACTCATAAGCATTCTTATATTTCAGAGAGATTGATGAAATCCCATCATTGTCTGTTTTATTAGTGATCAAACTGCATTTCCATCTTGCATCCTGTTCCTCAGCCACAGACTCCTGTTTGGTGCTTCTGTCATCATCAAGCAATTCAGTCAAAGGGTTATCTAAATTTTCTTCTATATTTTTATCTCGCAAATTTGAGTTTGTCTGAAGACGTTTTGCCTTGAATTTCCTTTTGTTTGATAAAAGGAAACTGTTTTTCTTGATATCTTTCTTGTGGACAGGCAAAATTGTGCTGCAAACTTTTTCAGCCTTCCGTGCAGAAATTGCACAATGATTTACCTGTTCTTCAGTTTTCTCTGAGGAAGTATCTGATCTTCCATTTGCACTATGGTTTCTTCCAGCTATTCTTTTATCAGTCCTTAATTGATCATTCTCAAAAGCATCATCCTTGTCCCAACTATATCGCACTCGAGAGTTGTCACTGATGAAGTTTTGCTTATCCTCGCGATCTGGAATTAGATTCTGTTGGTGTGAGAAACGGATATCTCGGTAGGCACCTTGTCTAGCAACGTGAGCATCCCTACTTGTAATCGTATTCTTAGTGATTCTTGAGGTGGTGCTGCAGCCCTCCTGAGAGGTTGGAATTGTTGAATGGGAAGGATAATACGAGAAACCATCCCCATAAAAACAAGAGTCTAGTCCTGTCTCTTCAATCGACCTTGCTGAAATCAGCCGGCAACGCAGATTTTCTCGCCTCCAAGCCATTTTGGCAATATTGCATGATGACCCTGCATTTAGTGGCAACAGACCTGTAAAATATAGCTAGAGAAAGAAATTGAAAACATTAAGGGCAAAACAAGTTCAGATTCTATAGTGAAAATTATTGGTAGATTCTACAGTGATTGATGGAATATATAATACATATGGCTTTGAAATCATTGAAGTAAACAAGACGAGAAGAAAACAAAAACACATTTCTCAGTATTCAAAAGAAGCTCCACACACTCTAATAGTTTTCCTAAAGTTGTTCAAGATAATTGTACTATGATACTATCCACACACTCTAAATCAAGTATCACATTTTGGCAGATTGAAATCAATGACAGAAAAAATAAATGATGGGAGATTTTAATTGAATTAATGTATATGACAAAAATAATACAAGTAACCAAACTGCTGCAGATAATGGAAATCAAAATGGTAAACAAAATTGATATAATGGATCCTCTCATGATTCCTAGTCTTGGCATTATCTACTGCATTGTCATCCATATATGTGTACATCCGGATTATTATGAAACAGATCTATGATTGTGTATTGTTCCAGGTAGCATGCCAATGGCATGCATAATTACAGGAGTAAAGTGCAAAATCTCGATAAGAACATTATAGCATCTTAAACCATATCATTGTTTGGGTGTAAGAGGCTATGCATACTCTTAATACTTATAATATAATCATATTCGTTTTGGACAATAAAGCCTTCTTTAAGGACTTGCCCCCACACAGAAACTTGTTTTGACATTTAACATTCATATAATTAACCCATCCTTATATCATTTGATCAGACAATAGCTTTCATGGTGTGTACTATCTAAACCAAGGCCATTAAACATAAAGCATATGTAATAAATGAATGTTTACACAAAATAAAATGTACTTGTGAGCATTTTCTATACAATAAGATAAGGTCTCTAATATATCAACTTCTAAATAGGGAAAAGGTAGAAGGCCTCTCTTAATGGACCCACTTGAAGAATAATACATAAGGGATATCAAGCTGAATAATATATAAGGCAATAAGGTCAGTTAAACCAGGGGCTATAAGTAGGGCAATATGAATGGTAATAAAGTAGAGAAAAGATGCAAGATAACAAGTAACAAAGTATGCAGCAAAATCGGACCTGCATAAATGAAGGAGATAGGGCAAAGAGCATTACGCCCTTAGCCTATTGGATGTATCGGGTTATGGAGTGGTCAATTTGTGGAGCACATAACTTTTGAATTGGTCATTTGATAGTTCTTAGATATCATAATTATAGTTGTAGTCTGCCTAATTGGGATAATGGGATCATAAAAGCTTAAGTATGCTATATATAAGAGGTATTGGTTTAGTGCTTTGTATCATATTACGAAACACATTCTTATTGTAAGACTTGTGGAGGTTGCCCCATCGAAGTGGCTCAATTTATTATCTACTATTCTACTTTCATTCGCACATATTGGGTGGATATGCTCTAAATTGCTATTAATTGCACGTTCATTCTGTTATTCTGCTCTTGCTATCTTATGGATCTGCAATATATTGCTGTTATTCTACTCTAGCAATGAAGTAATTTTATTTCTCAAGTGGTATCAGAGTTTCAACTGGGGCAGAGATTCCATGGTACAAACGGGCTTCATTGTAAACAAAAGTCAATATTCCAAGTAAATCTATTATTTCTCTGCAAAAGTTAAATTACTTTTTGCTTTAGTCCTATAGCTGTTTGGCTAGGAATTCACTCCAAACTTCTATTCATTGTTTGTTTGCAGATCCAAATATGAAACCATCCAAGAAGAATTCAGGAATTTTGTCTTTAAAAAAATTAAGAAGTTTGGATTCAATTTTTTACACCCTATTGCAATATAGCAGTTGTTGGTCCATAATTGTAGGGCAATCACTAAAATTTAGGTTGTTGACATCCTCATTTTTGGGCAAAGTCTCAAGTCACGTTTATTGGCACCCTTGTGCAACATAGCAATCATCAGGTCTATCTCAGCATGAAGATTACATGAGTATAAGCTGCTGCTAACACTAATTTCGATGCCCAGTCATCATGGAGGCTCCTACCAATGGCAAGGACAAGTCTACTACAACACTGGGGAAGACTCCTTCCAAAGAAGATTTGCATTTAGGTACACAAGTGCAGTCAAAGCGAATGCAAGATTGAGGGAAGTGATTGTATTGTAATTTCATCTGAAGATAATACAGACTTGTCCTCTTTTCTAATGGAGTTTTTTCCCAAAAGGGTTTCTCCACGTAAATCACTGTCATATGTAAATCTCTTGAATTTGTTGATTTCTTTTATTGCTGATTTACATGTTTTACCTCTATTTTGGCATTCTACAGATTAAATCTCAAATTTGCAACATTATTTCAGATTTCTATATTGTAGTGGTTTGCCTTCATTCTAACATTTGGTATCAGAGCCTGGCCAACTTTGCTTCTTGGGTGGAAGAGTGAAAGTTTTATGTGTTGCAGTGGAAGTTCTAGTTAAATTTGTTTTGCAGATTTGTGTGAGTGGAAGCCATGGTTGCGTCTACATCTTGGTTAAATATTGAGAAGTTCAATGGACCTAACTACGAGTTGTGGAAGTTGAAAATGGAGGATCTCCTTGAAGGGAGGGATCAATGGTTGGCTGCAACAAAGGAAAAGAAATCTAATAAAATAGATCAAAATGAATGGGATAAGATGGACAATAAAGCACAGGGGACAATCCGACTTTGTCTTGCAGATTCAGTTCTGTTGAATGTAGCTGAAGAATCCATTGCATATCCTTTATAGAAATGTTTGGGTGAAATCTACCAAGCCAAGAGTCTAGTAAATAAATTATATCTGAAAAGAAAATTGTTTTCTCTAAAAATGAAGGAAGGTGATTCAACTGTTGAGCATTTAAATACCTTTAATTTGATTTTGAGTCAATTAACCTCTGTTGATGTTAAGATTGAGGAAGAAGATAAATGCATTATGTTACTTTGTTCTTTGCCTGAGTCATGGGAGAATTTTATTCTTGCTTGTAGTACTAATCTCGAAGATCCCAAGCTGGATGCTCTTGTTGCAACATTGTTGTCATAGGAAATGAAAAAGAAAGCTATGGATAGTTCATCAGATGCTCTTCATGTCAAAGGAATGTCCAAGGAAAGAGGTGGGTCAAAAGGAGAACAGAAGAGGCCTAAAGACAAGTCTAGGGACAGATCTAAAACTCCTAGTAAAAAGACTAGAGCAAAGTGTTGGAATTGTGGAAACAAGGGACATGTAAAGAAGGAATACAAAAATAAAAAGAAAGTGGGATTCCTCTATAGAAAAGTCTAGGGAAACAAGCGATGAAGTCTTACTTTCTGCATGTAATATTGTTTCTAATGAACACTGGTTGGTTGACTCGGGATGCTCATATCACAGGACTCCTCATAAGGAGTGGTTTTCCACATATTAAGAATATGATGGAGGTGAAGTCTACCTTGAAGATAACAGTTCATATCTAATAGTTGGATAGGCTAAAATACAGTTGTGTTTCAGTGATGGGAGGATAAAAACCCTCCCTGGGGTTTTACATATTCCTAGACTAGCTAGAAATTTAATTTTAGTATCTAAGTTAAATGATTTGGAAATGCATGTAACGTTTGATAAGCATGGTTGCAAATTGGTGAGAGGAAGCTTGATGGTAGCAAGAGGGACAAGATTGAGAATTTGTTTAAGTTGAATGCCACTATGTTATGTAAATCCACTTATGTGACTAAAAAATCTGAAACTATATGTATGTTGCGGAACCGTAGATTGGACCACATAAGTGAAAAAGTTTTAAAAACCATTATGAATAAAAAGTTGCTTGACAATCTCTCCCATTCTGATGAGTATTTTAATTTTTGTGAGCATTGTGTGCTTGGGAAACAAAATAGAGCATCATTTCCTTTAGGAAGTAATAAAGCAAAGTGTAAATTAGAAATTATTCATATAGATGTTTTTGGACCTATGGATAATGATTATTTTGGAAAATCTTGATATTTTGTGACCTTCATTGATGATGTTTCAAGATATACTTGGATTTATTTTTATGAGATATAAATCTGAGATTTTCACTAAGTTTAAGGAATTTAAAGTCTTAGTAATATTACGAAGGTAATTGGTAAAAACTTAATGATATTAACAATGAGCAAAGCTCAGATAAATAGTTTACAAAATGTACAAGAAAGGCAGGTTTCTAAAATAGAAACTGCAGAAGATCGTAAACACGATCTTACTAAAATAATTACAAGCAGTTACAAAATTGACCATTAACTAAAAATACCATGAAATAATATTCTAATACCCTCCCTTAATGGTCAATCTATCAACGACACCAAGAGACCCCTTGAATTTTACAAACTTACCTGGACTAAGGGACTTGGTGAGGATATCGGCTGTCTAATCCTCTGTCAGAACATACAGCAACTGAACTGATCCGTCTTCAACAAGCTTTCTGATGAAATGACAATGAGTTTCCACATGCTTGGTTCTTTCATGGAACACTAGATTTTTGGCAAGTTTGAGAACTCCCTGATTATCACAGAATAAGGGAGTCGGACCTGCTTGAGATATTTGCATATCAGCAAGCATCCGACGAAGCCAAACTGCCTCACAAGCTACCTTAATTGCTCCCCGATACTCTGCTTTTGTCGAGGAGAGAGCCACCGCCTGCTGCTTCTTACTAGTCCATGTGGCTGCACCGGATCCCAAACTGAACACATACCCAAATGTTGATTTCCTGTCATCAACTGAACTGCCCAATCTAAGTCTGTGAAACCACTAAGTCTAGGATCGTGACTCCTTGAGTAAAGAAGTCCATAATCAGAAATGCCCTTCACATAACGCAACACACGCTTCGTTGCTACTCAATGATCAGCCTTGGGGGCTGTCATGAAGCGTGAAATGTAGCTCACTGCAAAATTGAGGTCAGGTCTAGTGGCAATGAGATAGATGAGGCTGCCCACTAGTTGCCTAAACAATGATTTATCCACTACAGGTGAGTCTGACTTGGCTGACAACTTAAGCCCTTTTTCCATGGGTGTGGATGCAGGTTTGCAATCCTACATGCGGAACTTATCTAGAAGACTTCGAGCATACTTAGATTGGGAGATGAAGATACTGCTCTCAATTTGCCAAACCTCAACACTTAAACAATAATGCAAGAATCCCAGATCTGTCATGTCAAATGTGCTGCACAAATCCTGTTTGATCTTAGCAATCAAATGTGCCGAGCTACCAGTAATGATCAAGTCATCGACATAGACAACAAGAATCAGAATATCACTACCAGTGCGTTTGACATACAAATTAGAGTCAGATGGACTCCTCTAAAAGCCATGATCTGTGAGGTACTTATCAATCTTGATGTACCAAGCTCGAGGAGCCTGTTTCAGGCCATAGAGTGCTTTGACCAATCTACACACCTTGTGTTCTTGACCGGCAATCTTGAACCCTGGAGGCTGCGTCATGTAGACTTCTTCCTGCAACTCACCGTTGAGAAAGGCACTCTTAATGTCCATCTGATGGACTTTCCAACCAAACTGGGCTGCTAAGGCAAGGACAAGCCGAATTGTACTCATCTTGGCTGTAGGAGCAAAAGTCTCCTCGTAGTCAATGCCTTCCTTCTGTGAGAACCCCCTAACAACGAGACGAGCTTTGTACTTGTCAAGGGTTCCGTCAGCTTTGTATTTAACCTTGTACACCCATTTGCAACTAATGGGCTTCTTCCCTAGAGGAAGATCAGAAAGAACCCAAGTGTGATTTTTCTGAAGACTCTGGTATTCAGACTCCATAGCCTTTTCCCACTCAGGAATTCCATTAGCCTCTGAATGTGTCTGAGGCTCATAGACACTATGAATGTTGGCCATGAGAGCAAAATTAACTGTATGCTGTTATTTGCTCTTATTTCTGGATGGTCTACCCTCAATGAGCTCATCGTCATGAAGATCTCCAATAGTCTTAGCCCACCATTTAGGCCGGAGAGTAGAAGTGCCAACATCGGATGCAACTGGAGCTAGAACAAGTGCAACAGGTGGAAGATCAACATCATCTAGAGGAAATTCGGGTTGAGCATAATCAAAATCAGAATCTGCATCATCATCCCTCCCATCAGGTGGACCTAACGGAAGATGAACACCCAAATCAACAGCCTTCAAAGGCTGATCCTCAGAGTGCTAAACAGACGAGGAAAGAGAAAAAGGTCCTCGTTCTTCATCAAAGACAACATCTCGACTAAAGATAAGTCAATCAGTATCTATATCAATCAGCCGGTAAGCCTTATGGTTGTCACTGTACCCTATGAACATAAGCTTTTGACTCTTGGAATCCAACTTGGAGTGCTTGGCATCTGGAATCCATACATAAGCTAAAGAGCCAAATATTTTCAAATGACCGATCCTAGGTTTGCGACCAGTCCAAGCTTCCTCAGGAATCCTCCCCTTAACCGCATATGTAGGAGACCGATTAAGAAGATAGACTGCAATGTAGACTGCTTCTG
Organism: Cunninghamia lanceolata; assembly: GCA_027924645.1. Classification (NCBI taxonomy): domain Eukaryota; kingdom Viridiplantae; phylum Streptophyta; class Pinopsida; order Cupressales; family Cupressaceae; genus Cunninghamia; species Cunninghamia lanceolata. The sequence continues at coordinate 14,566,142 of BSBN01000040.1, forward strand.
CCCATTATTTCTTGGGAACACTCCTATGTTCGAGCATGGAACGGGCCATTTCAGTGATTGTGCGGTTGTGCCACTCTACAACACCGTTTTGCTAAGGGGTGTAAGGTGTGGTTAACTGACGTTTGATGCCGTGTAAATCACAGAAGTTGGAGAAATCAGTAGAACAAAATTCCCCCCCATTATCTGACCTAAGAGTGACTATGGAACAGCCACTCTTTTTCTACAAAGGCCTTAAATTTCTAAAATACAGTAAACACATCTGATTTCTGTCTAAGAAAGTACACCCACATTTTACGACTGAAATCATCAACAAGAAGCAAGAAATACCTGCAACCAGTAACAAAAGGTGTATTCATTGGCCCACATATATCAGCGTGAACCAACTGTAGTACCTTGGAGGCTCGCCATGAGTCACCATTCGGGAACAGTGTCCTATGCTGCTTCCCAGCCTGACAAGCTCCACAAACACCATGATGTTGAGTCTGGATCTCAGGTAAACCGGCTACAAGGCCCTCTCGAGATAGCTGAGAAAGATAGTGCACCTTTAAGTGCCCATAACGTTAATGCCAAAGACTAGTGAGGGAAGAATTTCAAGCTGCCATGGCTAACTCTGGAGAATCCCCTATATCCACAAGTCTATATAGACCATGATCCTCAATACCAACAGCCACAGTGCTATGAGTCTCCTGATCAACAATGGAACATTTGTGTGTACTAAACACTACATCCAACTGAAAAGAGTGGCGCATGATCTGACTGACAGAGAGAAGATTAAGTTCCATGCCAAGAACATAGTAGACATTGAGGAACATTAGATTCCTCCTAGACTGAATCTGAACAGTGCCCTTACCGACAACTATATATTCTTCTCCTCCACCAAAATTAACTAAGTCACTGAAAGGAGTAAAGTCTGTAAACCAATCACGTCGATGAGTGAAGTGTCGCGAAGCACCTGAATTAATGTACCAGGTAGAGGACTTTACATGATCTGCAGGTCTTTTAGCCATAAAAGCGTAAAAGGCATATTCCTTCTGCTCAGTGTGCTCGGCAACATTTGCTTTCTGTTGAGACCCTCCCTGCTTCTTCTATTCAGAAGCCAAACATTGACGACAATCCTTTTTTATGTGACCATCTTTGTGATAGTAATTACACTGAATATTCTTTTTCTTGGTGCTGTCCTAAGTTTGACCTGAGCCTTTCTGCTGTCGAGGCTGACCTTTGCCTTTATTCTGAGCGTGAAACTTGGCTGCAAAAGCCTGCTCTGAAGAGGACGAAGAAGCAATACTACCAAACTGTTGTTTCTAGCGATCCTGCTGCAAGAGGATAGTACAAAGCTCTGGAAACTTCAGATCAACATTAGCTGACATAATGTTGAGAGTCTCAATGAAATGTTCATAGGACTTAGGTAGCCTTTTCAAAGTGATCACGACCATGTCTTCTTCCTTCATTTTTCAACCAAGAGCCTCCAGCTGATCTCGGATCTCCTAGATCTTGTTCAGGTGCGCTTGCAATGTTGTTTTCTCATCCATCATGATAGAAAACAACATATTTTTCAAGAAGAACGCATGGCTCTTGTCAGGTTTCATGCAAACCCTTTAGATGGTCCCAAATCTCCTTTGTTGTTTTCCCAGTTGGAATATGAGGTAGCTGATCCTCTGTGACTAAAAGCTTAATGAGCATGACTGCTTCACGATTCTGCTCCTCAAACTTGTCCTGGTCTTTGCCTGCCGTTGCAGGACGAGTAGTGGTGCCTAAAATCATTTGATCGAGGCAGCGATATTCAAATATGGTCATTATTCGCTGCTTCCAGGTATTATAATTTTTGTCGTTGAAACACTGACTGCCTTCCAACATAATGTTGGTCAAACTCACCATCTTGCTCGCTTTTTGAGGCACAAAAAACGAGGTATTGAAAAGACCCTGAATGCACAAAACCCAAGGCACGGATTCCAATGCACTGAATGCTGAGGCAGTTACAAGTACAGATTTTGAACCCTCGCTGCCAAAAAAATAGATGAAAACTACACAAAAACCGAGGCACGAAAAACGATGCACCCAAAAAAATCCGAAGGCAACCCAAAAAAGGTCTCGAAAAACCCACCAAGAATCTGTGATCGGAAAAAATTTCAACTAGAAATGAAGGGTTAAAACCCTAGCCGAAAATCGCAGAAGCCCTAGGTAGCCATGAAAACACAGAAAAAACTACCAGAAATTAGGAAATCGCGCGAGTGCAGACACAGAGAGATCGCGCCAAACAAGAGTTCATAAAATCGCGACCCTGAAAAGCACAGAACGTGTCTGGGAACAGGTAAAAACGTGGTCCGTGAGGAAGAAAAATCGCAGCCGGAGAGAACAGAAAATCACGCCTAGATTCTACCAGAAAAAGAAGATAAAACGCACCAGAAACCGATTGAAAATCGTGTCTAACAAAGTGGAAAGTCACGGCCAAAAAACTCGTCACAAATCTGCATGATTTTTGACTGAAAATGCCCACGAAAAATCCACGATTTTGCAAAAGACGGTTCGCGATTTTCAAAGAGGAAGTACTCACAAACTTTTCAAACAAGAACCCTTGATTTTTAGCAGAAAAGAGAATCGCAATTTTGGGGAAAACAAATCCCACGAAAACTCCTAGATTTTTTTATTTTTCAGAAAAAATCAATTCACCCACTTTGATACCATATTACGAAGGTAATTGGTACAAACTTAATGATATTAACAATGAGCAAAGCTCAGATAAATAGTTTACAAAATGTACAAGAAAGGCAGGTTTCTAAAATAGAAACTACAGAAGATCGTAAACACGATCTTACTAAAATAATTACAAGCAGTTACAAAATTGACCATTAACTAAAAATAGAATGAAATAATATTCTAATAAGTAGAGAATCAATCAGAACATAAGATAAAAGTATTGAGATCTGACAATGGAAGGGAATATTGTTCTAAGAAATTTGATGAATTTTGCAAGCATGCAGGTATCATAAGGCAAAATACTACTCCTTGCACACTTCAATAAAATGGGGTTGTAGAAAGAATGAACTGAACTGTAATAGAAAGAGCCAGAAGTATGTTAAGTGATACACAGTTGGATAAATGTTTTTGGGCAAAAGTTGTGTGTACCGCTTGTCACTTGATCCACAGATTTTGTTTCACATTTAAGAGTTTTTGGCTGTGAGACTTTTGTTCATGTGCCTAAAGAAAAGCACTCTAAATTGGATCCAAAAGTACAGAAATGCATCTTCATTGGATATGGTGAGAATGTTAAAAGGTTATAAACTTTGGAATCCTCTAACCAAGAAAATTGTCTACTCAAGAGATGTAATTTCCAAGAAACTTAGAGCTATTTCTGATCCTGAACAACCAAAAGATGAAAAAAGGGAAAAAATAGTGCATTTTGATTTGAATTAAGAAGATGCACATAAGGAAGAACAAAATGATGGATTTGAGAATGTAGAGGAAGAAGACGGTTCAAGTGGGAGTTCTGAGCAAGATGACTCTGAGATTATAAAAGAGGTTGAACATGTAGAAGAACAAGAGGAAGTATCCCTTACTCCACCCTTGAGAAGCAAGATGACTCTGAGATTATAGAAGAGGTTGAACATATAGAAGAACAAGAGGAAGTATCCCTTACTCCACCCTTGAGAAGATCCACAAGACAACGGAATCCAATTGACAGGTATAGCCCACCAGATTTCCATTGTGTATTTGTTTAAGTATTGAAGATGAACCTGGATCCTACAAGGAAGTTATTCTTGCAGATGATAGTGAGTCTTAGCAACTAGCCATACAGGAGGAGATAATGGCTTTAAACTCTTGTGATATCTAGGATCTTGTTCGTTTGCCCAAAAGAAGGCCTTTGGATGTAAGTGGGTCTACAAGAAATTTGGAGCAAATGGTTCATTTAAAAAATACAAGGTTAGACTGGTAGCCAAAAGCTACTCCCAGAGAGAGGGAGTTGATTTCGGTGAAGTATTTTCTCCTTTTGTTAAATTATCTTCTATTAAATTTCTTTTATCCATAGCTACTACTTATGATTATTAAATTGAGCAAATGGATGTTAAGATTGCATTTTTGCACGGAAATTTGAAAGAGGAAATTTATATGCAATAGCCTAAAGGTTTTGAGGTAAAAGGGAAAGAACACTTAGTTTGCAGATTAAAACAATCTCTTTATGATTTGACACAATCACCCCGGATGTGGCATCAAAAATTTGATCTTTTATGTTGAAATTGGATTTTGTGAGAAGTGAAAAGGATCACTGTGTTTATATTAGATGTATTGATGATCATATACTAATTGTTGCCTTGTATGTGGATGACATGTTTTTTAGTAACACCAAAGGTATGATTAGTGTGCTAAAAGCTCAACTTTCAGGTGCATTTGGGATAAAGGATTTGGGGACAACAAGGTACATATTGGAAATGGGAATCAAGAGAGATCGTGAGAACAAAAAGTTTTGGTTGTCACAAAGTAAGTATGTGAATACTATTTTGCACAAATTTAATATGCAAGATTGTAAGCCAATCAGAATTCCTTTACCAGTTGGCACTAAACTTACTTTAGAAAAGTGTCCTAAGTGTGAAAATGATTTTGAGGATATGTCTAACATGCTATATGCAATTATTTGCACTAGGCCACATATTGCCCAAGCAATAGGAATATTGAGCAGGTTTATGTCTAACCCCAGTAGAGAGCATTGAAATTATGTGAAGAGGGTGTTAAAATATTTACGTGGTACTTCTGATTATCGTTTGGTTTATTCCGGTATTAACAGTGAGGATAAGACATTGAACATACAGGGTTTCGTTGATGCAGATTAGGCAGGTGAGTTGAATAGTTGAAGGTCCACTAGTGGGTATGTATTTACTCTATTTGGAAGAGTTGTGAATTGGATGAGTAAGAGGCAGCCCACAGTTGCTTTATCCACCACCGGAGCAAAGTATATGGCTGCTACCCATGTTTCTAAAGAGATAGTTTGGTTACAAAGGTTGTGTACAAGGATTTATTTTGATTGCAAAACAATTCCAATTGGTTGTGATCATAGTTCCAAGACTCGCCTGGACTCGCTCAGAGTCTCCCAAACTCAGCAGTCGGGTGCTCGCCTGACTCGCCGAGTCTGGGAGACTCGCCCAGTCCGGCGAGTCTCGATAGGGAAACCCGATCAACAACAGACATTTGTCTCTTTTGGATCTCAGTGAACGACCACTTGCCTATCCTTGCCGAACATCATATCCCTCCCAATCAGTTTCTTCTCCGGTTTTATTGAGAGCTCCTCATTTGTTCCATAGAAATCTGCTAGATATGAGATCTCTAAGAATTTTGAAGGCAATCAATCAGGTGATCCACGATATAATCACAACACAATAAAGACTGAACGATGATGACAATGGGTTGCAATGCAAGAACAAACGGTATGAAATTACACATGATTTAAAATTAAGATTATGGTTAATAGCTCTGTCGTATATATACAACTAAATATATATAATGTCTCAGGGGAATAGATCGATTGGTCACAGTTAAGTGTTTGCTAGTAGATAAATTCGTTTTTTTTTTAACGATGATAGAGTAAGTTACTAATTCACCTTTGTATAACAATAAATATATGTAATGTGAAATGTTTTTCAGCTTGAAGAATGTTGACAGGAAATCAAGCCAGATGGATGCAAATTTCATGTTTTTTTTCAATTTGCCGAGTCTGGGGCGAGTTTAGGTGGCGAGTCCGGGTACTCACCAAAAATCTCCTAGGCGAGTCCAGGTCTTGTAACACTGGTTGTGATAGCCATAGTGCAATCTGTTTAGCTAAGAATCCTATATATCATGCTCGGACTAAGCATGTAGATGTTCAATATCACTTTGTTTAAGAAATGGTTGCAAATGGACGGATTGAGTTGAAGAAGGTTGACACTCAAGAGAATGTTGCGGATAATCTTACCAAACCTGTGAGCACAAAAAAGTTCACTTGGTGCAAAGAGGCCATGAGCCTTGTTTCTTATACTTAATTGATTTATGTTTTCTGATGGATGTATTTACAATGTATGATGTCAAGTGGGAGAATGTTAAGATTAAGGTGCCATCAACCTTGTAAATCCTATGTATTTAATTACTCCTAAGATTATTTTGTTAATGCATTCCATAAGGGATGTGAGATCTATTGACTATGATAAATATTTATTTACGATAATAGTAATTTATGACAGTTTTACCTTGGGATAGTAAACAAGTAAATGTGGGGCGCCCAAGTCTATTATTGGATTATAACATGTTACAAGGAATTTGGTATTATTAGACTCTTACATGTTGTAAGGAATCAACCAATTTTGGGTGGCCTATTATGACAACCTATAAGAAGGTGTAAGAGGCTATTTTTAACCCGTTGTTGACTATTCCCAAGGTGGGCGTAGGATTTTGCCATAATGGAGCGCTACATGTGTGGAGGTGGTTATGACAGGTGTAAGAGTGTCATTAATTCCTGATTTTGTAACCTTCCAATGTGGACGTTGGATTTTCCCAAGTTCGGGCACCATATTCTAGTAGCTTCTTTTGTAAGCTTGCATTTTCCTATTTAACAGAGGCTTGAGAAGTGTAGAGGATGTATTGTATGTTTACAGGTACACAAGTGTAGTCAAAATGGATGCAGGATTGAAGGAAATGATTGTATTATAATCTCATTTGAAGGTAATATAGACTTGTCTTCTTTTCTAGTGGAATTTTTCTTGAAAGAGTTTCTCCACATAAATCACTATGTCATGTGTAAATCTCTTGAGTTTGTTGATTTCTTTTATTGTTGATTTACATGTTTTATCTCCATTTTGACATTCTACGAATTAAATTTCCAATTTGCAACATTATTTCATATTTCTATATTGTAGTGGTTTACCTTCATTTCTAACAACTTGATCACCTCTTTGACAAATAATTTGGCCACTTAAGAAATAACAAAGAAATGTGCATGATTCACAACAACATGAATGCAAACCTTTGGGAGCCCCGTAATGAGATACATGATTGTACCTTCCCACCTTTGACTTGGATTAGGCAAAGAATGCAACCAACTCACAATATGCTCTTCTTTGATGTGATGACAAATGATGCCTTCTCCCCAATGCTTGAGGACATCCTCAAACTCCCACAAGGCCAAAGGCTACCTTATGAACTTACCACCATGTTTTTGTTGTGCAACTTTGTTATAACAATGAACTAAAAAAATTGAAGCCTTCAAATGAGCCTAATAATAACTTCCTTGAGTTCAATAGATCGTACAAATGTACTATAGGCTGAAACCCTCATAAATTTGTGCAAATCAAATTGTATACATGCTGAAAGGAAGTTGCAAGAGTCATAAATCACTTGGAACCTCATCCAAATCAGCAATATGATGACTGAAATAATTGTTTTCAGCAGGTCCCATGGCTAAAACCCCTCACAAACAGCATAATACGAGAAAAATATCTTAAAATTTGCAAGCCAGTGGTTGTATATGACTGATAATAGCAGTCTAAAATCAAAAACCCTGAAAATTAGCAATGTAAAAATGGTACAACATTTGCAATACTGAAAATTCTTTGCAAAAACCAGCAATGTCAACAATATAGAGGCTCGAAACAACCATACAGTGACTGAATATACTTCAGTAGCAATAACGAACTAGAAACCACTCAATCCTATGACTGAGAACACTTGTATGGATACAAATGATGTAATGTAGCAGATGCAAATGGTGATGACAGCAGCCTAAAGTTGGAAATTATGATGACAGCAATCCCTGATACATTTCCTTTGCAATATATTGTCACTACTCTTCCCCATTATGCCTTGTTTGTAATCCTTTGCAAGCACATATGAATTTGAAACCATTCCACCCATGCTTATGCTACACTACTCTAATATTATTATGAAAACCCTCTTGAAACCTTATTATAGTGCAAATTACTTCTTCAATATGAAAGATATCTCCAACATGTCTCTTCTCTATCTCTTGAGGAAACCCTCTACTTGGTGGCCATCCTAGCGGTATAACATCAAACACCAAACTATGCTGACCCAAAATAGACCAAACACCATCATGATCAAGTGTCTCACCTTTGGATGAAGTCATGGTTGTCTCCAATTGATGTTCTTGCCACTTAGCCATGACAACTCTTGGAACTCCATCTTCGATGCCTCAAAGCACTACGTCTTTTTCCCTGGATTTTCACTTCATAGTGAACTCTCCAATAGAATGTAACCATTGCATACCCAAAACTATGCCGATCTCTCCTAGGCCCATGACATAGGAGTCATTACACACCTTGTGTCTACTTGGTGTGATGGCAAGTTGTTGTGCCTTCATGATGCAAGGAATGTTAAAGCCATCTTGTAGTATTTCATCCTTTGTGAATTCTCTTTCATACATCTGAGGGTGGCAAACCTGTATGTAGCTTGATTCCAAAAACACACCATGCATAATCAAAAAATCTCGAATATCAAAATGACATCTATTTTGCTTACCGCCTTCCAACATCAAGCATCTCGCTATCTTGGCAATTGTGACTATCTCCATAACCTTGTCTTCAAGTGTAGAACTTGGCTCCAAGGAGTGACCTATAAATTGTGAGCATTGATCATTCACAAATTTATTAGAATTCACAACATATATTAGATGATTCTTCATGAGCTTTCTTTCTATCCAATTGCTTAGAATGAAGAATTCACTAGAAAAAGTAATATTGATCTCATCAAAGCCTTTATCCTTCTTGTACCTCAAAAGATCACCCGGATCCCATATGCAAAAACAATTTTGAACTCAAATCAAAGAATCTATATGCCCTATGCTGCAAGTTGTATCCTTCACTCTATCACCCTCTTTAGAATGCTTTCCATGATGACAAGAATCTTGTAGTGACATGGTATGAAGCAACAAATCTAAAATATGGCCATCATTTTCAGACCTTGGGTTGTAATCAAAGTGCTCACCTTCCTTTGCCGAATTAGAAATTGTTGAGATATCCTCAACACCACCATCCTGGTGACTTGAGATTTCCGAGTTAGGATCAACCAAAACATTCTCCTCAACTGTCTGTTCTTCCACATAGCTACTCTAAAAATCAATCACACACAACAATGGCTCACATTTTGGAAGATCGATGGGTAGTACATGGACTGGCGCAACTTTTTCCATCTTGTGCTCTTCACATTGAACAAGTGAGGCCTTTCCCTCCTTGACTTCATCCATGATTTGTTGGCATACACATTCATTAGAAGTCAATTAAATATCCTTCTTTGATAAAAGATCCTTACATTCATCTTGCATGGCGGATTCCTATGTAGCCTATTGGACCTCTTCTTTTTCCAAGAACACTTTCTTTGGCTTTTGTTTCCTCTCCTTGAACTGTTTCATTCTTAAATCACAGAATTCAGGATAAGTCAAATCATTGTGAACTGTTTAGCTATCATAGTCTTCACGATATATCTCCATATCACCTCTTATGTAATGATGATGTGGCTCTTCCCTTTTGAATGTTCCTCGCTTCTATTCTTCTATATTTTCATCAACACTTCTTGAATAGGATCTATGTCCTCTTCTTTCCGTAAGAATTTTGCTTGGAAGGTGTAGAAAAGAGGGTTGACTAAGATCCTGCTATTGGATGAAGAACTTCCTTCTCCATTATTTGCTTTGTTTAGATTTATATCCCTTGTGGCTTGTGCTATTTCTGCCATCGACTCTCTCATTATCCATGTTAAATCCTTCTGGCTTTGACTGAAAGCTTCTTGCACAAATCTTATCTTATCTGTCATCCTGACTTATTATTTCTTTATCACTAAATTGTAATCTACATCAAATCGTTAGCTTTCCCTGCAAGTTGGAAAGATCATAGCTCCAATACCACTGTAATGTTCCCAATCGGACAACTTTAGGAAATAGACAATTTTTATGGAATTTTCTGCTTATTCAAATTGAAAATCAACTATGAAATACAAGGTATGGCTACCAAACTCCAATGACTGAATGTTGACAGCAATAATGAGTATGTCAATCAATACAAACTATTGTTGTAAGCAATTGAATGTATTATTCAAGTTCTAAAAGCCAATGACTAACAGAATATTTCAGCTAATTACGAATGTGAATGGGGTTAGCACTACTGTTACAAAATACAAAGACAATGTTCTTTGAAACCCTTCTTCCCACTTCATGATTATTTGAAGATAATATTTCTAAGATCCACCGATCAGCAAGTGATCAAACTGTTGCTACTAAATATTGGAAATATTGAAATATGTGTATGCAACTAATTATGACAGTGATGGAAATCTAAAACAAACACGTTACAAATATGTCATGTCCCACATCAAATCAATTGTCTCATTCCAATTAAAGATTGGAATGATAAAACTAACTTCATCAATCAAAGAAGACCATCGAGGCAGCACTATTGATTGACTTGTATTGTCATGATCAATCATTGAAGACTTAATGAGCAATTCTTATAATAGAGTTGGCAAACTCATCAACTCGTCGCAGATATTGAAGCATGGAAATATACATTGCAGATCCTGTCCATTGTGCATCGATTATATATCTGATGACATCTAACAAAGATCATCGATGGAGGATGGGTCGGTTGTATTACAACTACATGCACATTCGAGCATCATCATACATTGCCAAGGTGATTACTGGCGCCAATCAAAGGGAATGAGGATCTAACGTGGGAAGCATACATGACACTTAGTAACCATTACTAATCCCACATGGCATAATCCAAGTCAGCCAATAAAGACAAAAAGAATAAAAGACAAACTAAATCGACTAAGTCTAGCGCCGATTATGTTAAGGCAGATAAGACAAAGATGGAGCGCCGATTAAGATCAAGACAAGTTTAACATCAATTACCAAAGGAAATGACTCCCTTAAGGATCGCGACGCTTCAAGGAGAGAATCCATACATAAGGAGAATCGATTGGTCATCCAAGCATCATCGAACAATCTCAATTCATTTTATATTTGCAATCTCCAGCCTAGCAGATATACAGATCAGCGATCAACGTCTACAAATTCCAATTTACTTCAATACATACACTCATCGAATCTCAAGCAAGTTAATTGATCATCATATAGCAGATCGCAGGCCTTTATCAGCAATAAGGTCAGCAAAAGCATTTATATCAGCAAGTATTAATAAAGAACAGATATATATACATACAGCAGATCCAACGAATCAATCATACAAAGGTATTTTACTTTGTCATAAGTTAATATGTCTCATAGCAATGAGTTTATGAATGATCTCTCTATGTTAAACATAATAAATGAGAATGTTTATAAGGAAGAAGGACAAGGTCCGATTCCTCTAAGAAAGAATGATGTATGATGCCATAGTAATAAATATGATATAGATATATGGCAATCAATGTATTATACTTAACCATCATATGAGATGGTACACTGACAAGTTCCCGTAGAGGAACAATGTGATCAAGGTACTATCTCGTGATCTATGGGATCACAAGATCGTAAGGACAAGTTTCCTATGAGGTATGATTCCTAACTCTAATCATGATATACTCGGGACGAGAGTAAATAGCCTCACCGTTAATCTATCGATCACCCATACGAGTACGTGTAGTGAGTTAGGGAAGGGCAGCTTAGCAATCTAGCACCTAAGTGACTCTCAAGTGGGTGAATTATCACCGAGTGTAACGTGAAGCCCTTGGGCCTAAGGTTGCGTAGATTTAATTATTATTAAAATGGCTTACACGGTAGGTGACTCTCAAGTGGGTGAAGTATCGTTGGGTGTAGCGTGAAGCCCCTTGAGCCAAGTGGTGAAGTATTGCCGGGTGTAGCATGAAGCCCTTGGGCCTACGGCAGTGGGGTCTTGTATATCAGCACCCTAACGAAATGATGACCGTCTCCATGGGGTTAGTGATTAGAGTAGATTAACGATCAGGCACAAGAATGACTCTCCCGAGGTATATCATGGAATCTCCATACGATAAAAATGAGAAAATGTGAATCGTATATATGTTAATATGCTTTAATATTGATCATGATTATGTGGTTACTAACCCTAATTACAAGGTTTATAATATTATAATTGAATCATTGGTTACTAATGTTCTCTTAAAGAAGTTATATTGTGTGCAAGGTAAAGAGATTTTGAGCTTCCTAATAGGGAACATTACAAAATATGCAGAACCACACTTAACCCTTTCATCCTTGACTGCGAGGTACAGCAATATTATGCAAGCTCTGGATGTTAATGATTAGTAGATTATTACAATCAATGACAATCACAACAAACTGTTGTTACCAAACCCTAGACCCACAATGAAGATTCAAATATATGATGATAAAAGCAATGTAACGTGCAACTATACGGACAGATATAATGAAGACCAAGCAAATAAATCGGAACAGCAGTACATAATCAACAAATTCAGCATTTATCACATCAACTTGGCAAATCTGAAACTGGTCGCCAATGTATTTATTTATCCTTGCAAATTATGATCAATTCTTTCATGACTTCTATACAAACAAAACTGAAATAAAAGAACTAATATTTCTGTACACCTGAATCTGATTTGGCACAAGCTAAAGGGATGCAGCAGCAGTAACATTTTTTTGAAATTGTATGGCGGCTAGGTTGTATTCTGTATGACAACCTTGAAACCCTAGGCACAGCCCCTGAAATGCTACACAACAGTTGTACAGCGGCTAGAAGTAGTAGTGTGGCAGTTGGAAACAGCGATAAATATCTTAAAGCCCTTCATCAGTCACCGAGAATGTTGTTGACAACAGCAATGATGTCTGAAAATCCTTTACAACAGCAACAATATCTGAAACAGCACTTTGAATCCCTTGACACTCCCAAAATCAACAAATCTAACCCTTTAACACTGTAGTGGCACTATAGCAACTGAAAATGACTTCAAATTCTTAATCAATCTTAAACAAATCAGGACAATTGTGATTCTCGGATGGAATCACCTCTAATGGATGAGAGGGTTTTCGTCTTCAAATCCATATATGGAAAACAAGAGCGTTTATGTCCTCCAGATCTCCAACACCAAGGATTTTCATCCTTGAATGCTTCAAAACTCCAAATTGGAAGGAATAGTGAAATGACATAATCGGATGATTTGCTTTAAGCCTTGACCTCTCTTTTATAGGTGCCTACTTCAGGCCCTCTATTTTATTTTATTTTTATTTTTATTTACTTTTCCCTCCAAGTAACCAAGAGCCCCTTTTTGAATTACATTTTGAATAAAGTGTTAAAAACACTTATTGAACATGAATAGGACCTATAATAATATTTAAGTTGCCCCTTTTAAAAATAAAGTGATTGGGCCCACTTAAAATATTATTAAATTCTTTTAGTTTTGAAAAGGGGACATGACATTCCCAACCCCTCCATGCCCTAAGGCTTACTATATTTTCAATGGCCATTTGCCCAAAAACCTAGTATTGACTTGTTAAATTAAACCTCTTTTTCCTTCTAATCACTCATTCATTCACTCCTTCGAAAAACTTAGTACCTATCTCCTCCAACACACAAGAAATTGAAGAAATACCATTAAAGAGAGGAGGGGCAGCAAATTACAAGTCTGAAGTCTGCAAGTTTGGGGCCACTTTCACCATATTTCCACCATGATTCATGTGTAGTCTCTTTCCTCTTTCATCTCTACATAACTTCACATTCTCCCTTCACCATTTGCTAGCCATGGATCCCTATTTCCCTTTCCTTCAATAACCAAAACCTTGCCATAGTTTCTCCCCTCAAATATGCAACTCTTTATCCCCTAAGTTTCCCTTGTTTGCATTCCTTTTGTCATCTCCATTACCTTTCTTAAGTTCCTTCAAATCACACACACCACTTGTGATAGTTTTCCCACTAAGGTTTGACATTGTAACCACTATTCTTTGCACACACCACCATCACTTTATCATTAGGTCTGTACACACTGTACATTTCCGATAGTGCTTTGTGAAGGTTGGAATATACCTAACAGGGGACTAACTAAGACAATCTCCTAAACAACACACCCTTTTCCCCTTATCTCCCAAACTTTGTTAGAATCTGTAAACAGATGAAAACCAAGATACAAGTGCAATAGATAGAATCATAAACTGTAAATGCAGATGTGTTGAAATATCAAACTAGCGAAATAGAGTTAGTCTCCACGAGAGTAATGCAAATGCTCCTGAAGCAAAATAGCATTATGAGAGTGCAAAAGCAAATAGCTGCATAATACAATGCAAATGCAAGCCAGGTAGTGGGTTTATATAGACTAAAGAGAGGGGTGGAGGTGGCAAAACCAACCAATAGGGAGAGGCCACCAAAGGAAAGAGCATCTTCCCAAGATAGCAAATGCACCTTGTAGAATGGCGACACCTCACACAACCCACTCACTTAATTAAACCCACTTTATTAACCTAAGCAAGCTTACTAAAAGTGTAGGAAAAACCTAGGAAAAGGAAAATAAATATCCAACTATGGAAGAAAAAAAACCTACACTAACACCCCCCCTTAAGCACCGCTTAGGTGGGTGAAAAAATGGGTCCCAGAAAATGAAGCTTGATGAGGCACCTACAATGAATTCACCCCCAAAAGAGAAGAAGCCCCTCCAAAATAAAGGAACAGAAGCCCCCCCCCCCACAAGTAGAGAGATAACACACCCTGAAGAGAGAGAGAGAGAGGACTAAGAAGCCCCCCTGACATAGACACCTGTCGCACCCCCAGCAAAGCTTGCAAATGAAGGAACTTGCTCTCAGTGAAGAATTTGGTGAAGATGTCTGTGATATGCTCTGATGTCAGACAGTACCTGAGATCAATTATTTGCTAATGAATCAACTCCCAAATATAGTGCATATGGATCTCAATCTGTTTGGTCTGCTGATGATGGACCGGATTGCAAGAGATCTGAATCGCACTCTGGTTGTCACAAAAGATGATTGTAGGCTTCCGAAAGGGAGTACAAAACTTAGTGAGAATGTTCTGAAGCCAAATGGCCTCAATAGTAGCATTAACTACTTCTCGATACTCAACCTCTATAGATGAAAGAGCAATTGCAAACTGCTTCTTGCTCGACCAAGAAACTAGACCGGAACCAAGTGAGAAGCAATACCCTGAAGTGGACTTGCGATCCTGAGAACCACCTGCCCAATTTGAATCTATATGGCCCACAAAGTCAATATCCATGCCCGCTACATAGTTATTCCCATAACTGTGAGTGCCATGTACATAGTGAAGAATCCACTTAGCTGCTTTCCAGTGCAGCTCATGCGGCTCCTGCATGAACCTGGAGACTAGGCCTAAAACATATGAAAGATCAGGCCTCGTGTGAGTCAAGTACATGAGACTCCCAACTAGTCGGCGATACAAAGTAGCATTGAACAATGGTGAAGAACAATGAGCCTCAAGTTTGACCCCTGACAAAAATGGAGTCGATGCAGGCTTACAGTCAGCCAGGCGAAATCTGGAGAGCATATCAAGTGCATACTTAGGCTATGCAATAAAGATACCAGAAGAAGACTGAGTGATCTCAATCCCCAAGTAGTGCAAAAGGCCCAAGTCTAACATTAGGAAACAATCATGAAGGGCAATTTTCACTACCTTAATGATGGATGAGGAACTCCCTGTGAGCAACAAGTCATCAACATAGAGAACAAGGTAAGAGTATCATCCTCCTGACGAATATAAACAATCAGATCATAATGGCACTGAGTGAACCCAACTAACAGAAGGAAGGAGTCCATCTTGGCATAACAAGCCCGAGGGGCCTATTTGAAGCCATAGAAAGACTTCCGAAGATGGAAAACAAGTGAAGAATCACGAATAAACCCCTATGGCTGCTCCATATAGATCTCCTCCTGAAGGTCGTCGTGAAGAAAAACACTCCACATCCATCTGATGAACTTCCCAACGATGGGCTACAGCAATGGCAAGGACAAGTTGGATGGAATTCATTTTGGCAACTGGCACAAAAGTCTCAGAGCAGTCAATCCCAGGAACTTGGGAGAATCCTTTGACGACCAGGCAATCACAGGAACCTAGGAGAATCCTTTGGCGACCAGGCGAACCTTATGCTTATCAACTAACCCATTTGCAACAAATTTTGTCCAATAGATCCACTTGGTCAAACAAGTTTCCTTTTCTTAGGAAGGGGAACTAAATCCCAAGTATGGTTCCTCTTCAAGGAACTGAACTCTTCCTGTATAGCAGCATCCCACTCGGGGATACCAGAAGCTTCCCAAAAAGACTGTGGATTGGAAACTAAAACAATGAAGAGATGGGGAGCCTATTGAAACCATGACCTTGTTCTTCTTGCATTTGAAGGATCACCAACGCAATCACCTACTGACTCCAATGTCCGACGAGCACAAAGAGGCCAAGTAGGAGTCTAGAGAAGAATCATCACCCTCTGAATGATGACTAGGAGACGAGAAAGATGAATCCTCGTCGTCGTCGTCGCGATCTAAAGTGGAGGAAGAAGACTCCTCACGAAGAGCAGGAGGATTAAGATCCTTGAAAGAACTATCATCATGCTACAATGTCTCCAAAGTGATGGTAGATGGAGAAGTGGTAGGAGAAGAACTGGAAACATCCTCCTCGAAATGAACAGTCCTCTCAATAAACAGCTCATGTGTGGTAGGGTGAAGAAGCCCGTAGCCTTTGACACCATTTGGGTACCCAACAAATATGCAAGGCTTGCTCTGCAGATCCATAGCCTTACGTTTCTTTGCTGGAATGTGGGCCCATGCAGGAGAATCAAACACCTAAAAGTGTTTTACTGTGGGCTTCCGACCAGTCCAAGCTTGAAGAGGAGTGACCCCTTCACAACTTAGTGAGGAACCTAGTTCTGGATGTAACACTCACAATTGATGGCCTCCACCCAATACTAAGGTGCCATTCACCTGGAGTGAGTCATACAATTGGCCATCTCTTTCAAGGACCTATTCTTTCACTCTGCGACACCATTCTGTTGTGGACTATAAGGAACTGCGTGCTAAAGATCAATGCCCTCTGAGGCACAAAACTGCTCAAACCTCTAGTTGACGTATTCCCCCCATTATCTATACGCAAAATCTTGATGGCCTTCTCAAATTGTTTCTCTATAAAAGCTTTGAAGTCCTGAAAAGACTCATAGATCTCAGACTTTTGTTTGAGAAAATATACCGAGGTGTATCTAGAAAGATCATCAATAAAAGTCAGAACATATTGAGCCCTGCTAAAAGGATGTGGAAATGGGCCTCCCAAGTCACTATGTACCAACTCCAGAAGCTTCATCAGAAAATCAGATAGAAGGCAACCTTGTAACCATGTCCTGTTGACTGAGCTGTTGCAAGTAGCAGTAGTTCAAGTGGCCAAACCGTTGATGCCGCAAAGAACTCACCTCATCTAAGTGAAGGAGAATCAAGAACAAAATGTGAAAAGTGATACAGTCTGGACTAATGATCAGCTTTTCCAACAACAACTATGAACCCATTGTGCAACTTACTGATTGCCACTGTGTCTAGAGTGAACTCAACCCATTTGCCAAAGCCAGTGTGAGTAATCTAGTAGACAGATAGGAGATTAGTTGACAAAGATGGAACGCAAAGAACATCTTGAAATGTTCCTTCGCCCACGTTAACAAACCCTCTCCCATGCACCTCAACAAGAGTATCATCTCCCATTAGAATGGTTGGCATAGAACATGGCTCCAAAGAGGCAAAACCATCTTGGGATGAAGCCATATGATGTGAAGCACCCGAGTTAATGATCCAGGAATTGGTTGTGAAGCAACAACAACTAGGGCCTTGCCCTTTCATCTTGCCCTTTCCTTTCCCCTTACTTTTATCTGTGTCCTTTGAAGATTCGTAAGATGAACTTTGTTTGACATAATCAAGTACCTTAATATTGTTTTTTTCAAAAAGATGTGTAAGGTGATCAATTTGTTTCTTTAAACACTTGTGTTCGTCATGACCAGGTTTCTTACAATAGGCACACTTTGTTCTCTCCTTCTTTGGCTTGTCGCCTTTGGAAGAAGAGGCTTGAGTGGCTGCATTAGAGACAACCAGTTTCTAATCTTGCTTCTTTTCTCCTTGGTTTTGTTGTTGTTTGTTCTACTTATCAGACCCTTTTTATCTTTAGTGCCCCGATTTGCAGCCAAGGCATGAAATTTAGAGGGCTTAATTGTGCCCCTTTGAACCAATTTATCTCGCCCCTTTTAAGAGTTCATTTGCAAAATCATCAAGAGAAGGAATAAGTGATTCCTAAGGCAATTTTAGTGGCATAAAATTTAGAAACAAACACGGAATAGTTTGGACCAAGCTTTGAAAGAATACTTGAGATCTATTCTCAATTCCACATTGTTTTAGCTATAATCTTATATCCTTTAGCTTAGTGAAGAAGTCCTAAATAGTATCAAAACTGGTAGGACTTGACCCTATTAGCTCAATCTCGAATAGATGTCCTCTTAATCTTGTGTACCAAAGAGATTTTCCAAAGTGGTCCATACTTCATTTGGTGTAGAAACAGATTCAATATGAAAAAACAAATCTAGAGATACAAACATACACAACGTTCCGAAAGCTTCATCGCACTTATTAAACCATTTTGGCTTTTCTGCAATTAGAGTTGGTTCAGTTTCTAGCCTCATTGTTACCCTATACAACCCTTGCTTCTTTAGATAGATTGTCATTTTTTATTTCCAATCAAAATAGTTATATGGAGTTAGAATAGGGACTGTTGTTTGATCCATCTTAATCAAAAAAGAAGATTGTAGTTGTTGTGTGGAAAAATGAATGCAGAATACTTAAAGAGAGCACACAAGAGACCCCCCCTTTTTCACTAGTTTCAAAAATGACCCCATCCAAAAATTACAATGTTGGCACCTTATAGTTAGTGTGATTTACAATGCAAATATCAGATTTTCAAACTCTTACAAGGCTAAAATGGCCAAAACGCTAAAACTACAACAAAACGCTAAAACTACAACTCAAGTACAATATGAGATCAATTTGAGAGCACCAATGCAGAGTACACAGAAAAATATTAACTTTGAAAAAAATGGCACCCAAAAAGGAGTCTATTTGCACAAGTTATTGGCTCCCAAAAGGTCTCAAAACGAGAACTATGAAGCAAGTTCTGGAAGAATCTTCAATTTCTAAAAAATTGAAGCATCAAATCAGAAAACCAATTTCACTACAGTGTAGAGCGCGAAATTCTACCCCGAATCAAAAAAATAAGTGCTAAAAAAGGCCTCCGTATGGCTAAGAACAGGCCTCCCGAAATTGGCCTAACCAAACTGAAATCGCCAACGGAGAGGGGTCTAAGCTGCAAAAATCAACCTCCGCCAAATTTGGCAAAACTACCGCCATAATAGAGGTGCCACCAAGTTTAGAGCTCACTAGTCAAATTAGACCTTTGTTTGTTTAGCAAACCTCCAGTCTGGTTTAGCTATCCATCAGTTTAGAGAGCCACCAAGTTTGGGAAAATATGCCAAAATCTCCACCAAATGTGGAGATTGCACAGAGTTCGAGGCCAAAACAACAATTAAAAAACAGACCTAAAAGGGTCGAACCAATGGTGCAAGTATAGGCCTAAAAGGCTAAATTAATTTATGGGTTAAGGGCTAAAGGCCACGCCCCAAACCCTATGTAGCTTAGAAAGACCGCAGAGGTGTAGTGTATGGGGATCAATCCCCGAGGGGAGGCCAACGCCCTTATGGAAGGTCGAAGCAGCCTATACAATGTGAAGCGCTTTTAGCGCTTTAGCGCTAGCACTATCAAGTGCTATAATATTTTTATTTTTTTATTTTAAAAAAATCAAAAAATCTACCTTGAGAAGCGTGTTGGGGAGCTGAAACGACCCTCTATGTAATAAACTACCCTTAAATTTTTTTCAAATTTGCAAAGCTATGAACAGTGTTAGCATAAATGCATAAACAACTAAAGACCTCACACTTTCTGATCACCAAGATCCCAGGATGGGCAAGGTGAGAGCATACAGTGATTTTGGCTTACAGTAAATAGTATGCAAGAAATAAATACACTTCTTCCGCTGCGGCGGGCATCCACATAACGTGGGAATTCACCACTTCAGCAGTGGGTATGAAATAAGCATGAAAGATCACAAAACCATCCACTTATTCAGTGGGGATTCGCCACTTGTTCAGTGGGTAGAAAGAAGGAAAAGTGTTTTTTATCCACACTGGCGGTAGAACCATCCAGGGGTTACAATATGTTTAATTGTTTTCTTTTTTTCCCTCCACACTGGCGGTAAACCATCCAAGGGTTAATGTGTGTATTGCATAAGAAGAATACAATGGATTCAATACAAGAAAGAGGTTACTACAATGCTTAGCAAAGCCACTCCAAATCGGAATGATAGGTTGGTCTGAACCATTTGCCAAATAGAAGATAAGAATCTTTAAGGTCCCTGCAACAAACAATGTTAATCAATCCCTTGTATAGTCTGATTTTGAGCTCCGATGGTGAGACAGCATAAAATTCCCTCAATAACTTCGGATTTTTGACATCATATGAACAGCCCTGCCATTGTTTGAAGCATCACAAACACAGTGAAGTAAGAGCCATCATAACTGTTATTACAGTCCACCATAGCACTGAATTAAAGCCCATTCACTGGATATATACAAATCTGATCCATTCAACATTGCATATTTCACAGACCCAAACCACTGCTGTACAGTTTCATGAAGTTCAGAGTTGAATCACATAAATCAACATGACTGAAATTTCAGAATATCCACCATTTAGTTGACAAATGACACCCCAATCATAACAAATGAACACCCAGAAGATAGAAGAATTAATGGCAAATCATCATCAAAATATCATATGTCTGAGCAAGTCCGTACGGCCCTAGGAAGGTCGATCACAACATAGCAGTCTCTAAACTTTGTCAAACTTCATAAACTCTATCTTGAAAGGAGCGCCAAGGGATGACAATGGAATCCCAATCATACTTTGCCAATATAACAAACATATTAATTTTTGCAAGCAAATCGTCCATACAGACATGTACGGCTCAGGGAGGTATAGTGCAATACAGAAAACTTCATTTGCAGCCCCAAAACAAATGAAAAACAGTCTTAAAGAAGTGTCTTTACATAACAAATGAAACCCCAAACAGATTTTGGCACATGGCATTCATATTAATTTCTTCAACAAAATCGCCCAGTCTTGCACATGTACGGCCCAGCATGTACGGCCTGACATGGAACCAACACCAAACACAGAAATAAGATCCAAAAACCACTCCAAAAATCAACTACAACTGATCACAAATGATATAAAACTGAATCACAATAAAAACTCATCAAAAATCTTTTCCATTCCAATCAGCTCCATGTGATTTCCTGAATGAAAACCACTAATATCAGCTAGGGTGGTTATTCCACCACCGAAACTGATCCTCCTCAAGTGGGTTTCCGTCCACAAGAAGGTACAATGATCTTCTGGTTCAATCCCAGCAGCCTAACAATATCATAAACCAAGCATCCCTCCAAATGAGCTCATATCTTCTTTTTATAAGCACCTGGGAGTTACAAAACCAATCTTTCTTGAAATTAGAGCTTTTTTGCATTTCCCTTAGAAATGAATTCTAATATCAAGTTAGGTGCACACTTAAGTGACTAAGAAATTAAAAATCATAACATTTCCCTTTTTCCCCATCAAGTCATAACATTAAGTCACTTTTTTTAAAATAACCCGCCTTAGACTTTAGTGCACCAATAATAATAAAACTTAGTTTAATTATCAAATTAAACAAACCTTATAACTCCAATTGATAATTAAACCAAAAATGATCCCAAACCATTCCCTAGCCCATCGGGATCATGAGATAGGCTAATGGTCCCATTCTGACTAGGCTTGGAAAGGGGACATTACACTCTAGCAAAAAAAAAATTGCCCTGAATGCTCTCGGCACCGAAATTGAGCAAATTTTATGTCAAAATTCGTCTATTCAACCTTCTGGACTCAATGGCAGGGTTCTTTTGGATTGAAAACGTCTCGAATGAAAGCTGACCTCTAGATCTAAGCTTCAAACCCCCATTTTGCAAACTAAGCTTCTAATCTCCGATTTTGATGAAACAAAAGTCAAATCTAACTTTCTCAAACTTTTTGAACAGCTTCAAAAACTACCAGGATTACTAGAATGCTGCAAACACCCAGATTTCAGAAAATACATATACAAAACTCCAAAAGTTAAAATATTTCCTTCAAACTTTTTTGGTTCTCCAAATCATTCGAAGATGCAAGAGAACATACTGAATTTTTGGGAAATCTACATGCAAGCTTAATAGCCCCCCCGAATCTCTCAAATATGGAAACTAAAAAACTATTATTGCACTACTTGCTCTGATACCATGTTAGAATCTGTAAATAGATGAAAACCCAGATACAAGTCCAATAAATAGAATCATAAACTGTAAATGCAAATGATATTGAAATATCAAACTAGCAAAACAAAGTTAGTCTCCACAAGAGTAATGTAAATGCTCCAAAAGCAAAATAGCATTATGAGAGCGCAAAAGCAAATAGTTACATAATACAATGCAAATACAACCCAGGTAATGGTTTATATAGACTAGAGAGAGTGGTGGAGGTGGCAAAACCAACCAATAGGGAGAGGCCACCAAAGGGAAGAGCATCTTCCCAAGACAGCAAATGTGCCTGCCTTGTAGAATGGCGACACTTCACACAACCCACTCACTTAATTAAACCCACTTTATTAACCTAAGCAAGCCTAATAAAAGTGTAGGGAAAACTTAGGAAAAGGAAAATAAATATCCAACTGGGGAAAAAAACCTATACTAACAAACTTCAGCTCAGGTATTTGCATTCTTTGGATCAGATGTTGTCAATTTGCAAGTGGGAAAAAGACTAGGAGCTAGAGGCAAACAACTTGTGAAAGTTTCCAAGCTGCCGGAGATAAAGACACCTGCACCCAGGAGGGGTTGTGGTGCCTAGCTACACAGCAGCAGCACCCAGACAATGTCCAATTTTTCACCAGAGGCAGTTCTAGGTTCTCCCAGTCCATTTCCAGTTCCAGATTTGCCAAAATCAAGGTGCATATGTTCCATTTGCAGCATTCTTTCCTGTAATCTTTCAAGTTGCAATAATCATTTCCCAGCACTTGTATTTGATAGCACAGATCAGATCAGGCAGTATATCTTATTTGCTGTATTCTGGTTTTGTGTCTATTAAGTGCTTAGAAAGTGAAAAGGTGTTTTCTTGTATACTAAACTAGGAACACTTAATTTTCATTCTTTCAAGAACAAGGGCACAGCCATTGAGGAGCTATAGTTGAAAGGGAAAAAATTAAAACATTTGTATAGATTTGTAATTTTCTATAATGATGACAGTTGATCAATCATCACATCATATATGAGACTCTAATGTACAGTGTACTCCTCTTTTGGTCTAAAACCAATAGAAAAATTTAAAACTGCCTACAAGTTTTTTAAATTCAGCATCTTGCATGTTTTTTTAGTTTCTTTTGCAAATTTATATTTTTTTTAATATGTTGAGATTTTGCCAAGTCCGGAATGCAAGTCAAAATTTAAGTTTGCTGAGTTTTTGCCTAGTCCGACTTTTTGAAATATGATTTGCACATCTCTTTGCCATCTTTTTGAGCATTTCCAATATTTTTGTTTGTCCTACATGCACATTTTGTACAGCCTGGCCAGTTTTTTTTTTAATACTGACTTCACTAGTTCATTTGAAAAATAGCATTTGTTTCCAGGATTGAAAGAAATGGCAATTGTAATTATTTGGCCTCCTTTATGTCCTCTTCCATTTCTATTTTTTCCCCTTATCTTCTTTTCTTTTCTTTTAACTCATTGGTTCTTTTTTGCCCATTGCTTCTTCCTTTTCTGCATATGCATTTCTAGAAATGCATTGCCTACAGCTTGGGCTGAGGTGAAGACCTTTTCTTTTTGTTTCTCCTTATGAGTGCAAGCCAGATTTCTGTCTCCCTCAATCAGATGCCCAACGGTTTTAACCATTTTATTATCCTCCGAGTTCTCCAACCCCTTTTTCTCTCTGCCATGACCTTCATTTCTTCAGTAATTTTGATTGGCACATATTTCATAAAAAAAATTGTTGAAAACTTTGAGGGGAAACCTTTGTGCTCGTGACCTTCCCTGTTTCTGTAAAACAAAAACGGGTTTTCTATTTGGCCCCTTTATGCTGAGATTTGCCCTCCTAACAAACACAAGTTCTTTCCTTCCTTCTCCTCACTCCTTTTGACACATTGTCAGTCATATCTCTAGGCAAGAATCGTCAACGGGAAAATATATAACGAACTTCCCTTTAATAATACAGCTTCTGGAACAGTTCTGTACAAATGTTTTCAGTATCAACATTTTGTACCACACATTGTAGTTAATCATCAGGATGAATGATTGATTAGAATGCAGATTAGGGCTTATTATAAATAACCCCAGTTAAAATGCATGGTAAAGACAGAGAAAGGGGTGCCCGGGCGGCGAGAGAGAAAGCTGGAATGAGTGGTAAAAGGAGAGCTGCTCAGTTGTTGATGGCTGGATCCTACCACAGGCCCTTATGCAAACCATTGTTTATTAAAGCATGTAGAGAGTAATGCTCTCTGTTGATCAAAGCATAAGCCTGTTAGTCATTATTTTGCAATCGCTCATCTAAAACAAGTACATGCATATGCCATGCCTTGTCGTGTTCGGAGACTCTGAAAGTTTGAGATCTACTAAAACCTAGTAATACTAATACATGATTGTTTGTTTCCTTTACTTAACCAGGTATACAGCGATGTTTCCCAATTCTCTGAAAATCATTTTATGCAAAGCAATGTTTCTCAGGTGGGTGCAATATCAATTTATTAATTTAGGAAATCCCTCTTTGTTGAAACCATATGCATTAACTGTGACTTAGCTTATTCCAAATGAATAAAACATGAGCATCGCAGGATAGACGTACCAAGTAGTGCAAAATGCCGCAATATAAGATGAACTATGATTTCGAGTGCATTCCTCCACTCTTCTCTTCTCTTCTTTTAAATAAATATGTTATCTCTGCCTCAGAATCTGCCTCTGCACTTGAGCATCCCTATTATAGTTCAGTAGAGTGGAACGTGCAACCATGTTTAATGAATACACACGTATACCTCATTTTAATTAAGGGGAAAGATGAGGGGAAAGCGAAAGGAAGGAATAAAGGTGGTGACTTGTGTAACAAGTCTCCTAACAGCATTTGAACTCAGTTAGCAGCTCCACCAAGCTTGGCTTTTGGTTTAATTTCAGACGATGGTAATAGAACTAGAATAATTTTTACTGTCCAGATGCTAAAAATAGCATATCAGAAAACTCAATACAATCAGATTTGCTTCTCCTTTTATTTTATTTTTTAAAAATATAACATAATAATTAAAAAATAAAGTGTTTAATGTGTTTTCAGACTGACATAATCATTTGAAGTCTCTTATGAATTAATCTATATTTATAAGTGTGGCTTTCTTTTAATTAATTTAGATTAATATATAAAAAAAAAAATTTATAATTATTTTTATTTATGAGTATTATTTTTTAATATTTATCTAAACTACTAAATAGATGCACACATAAATAGGTAAGTAAATAAATAAGAAAAGACAAATAAGGATTATTTATTTTAATCTTCATTTAAAAACTATTTTATTTAGATATTATTTATTTTGAAGAGCTACATTCGTTCCACTTACCAAAATTTATTTTTATTATTATTATAATAAAACATCCTTAATAGTATATTTATTATTAAATATTAATAATTTGGCATGTAAATGGGTGTCAAATCTAAGTTAAGGGGTTTTGTTTAATGCACTTGTACCATTATAATCCACCCATTGTTGTCACTATAGT
Organism: Cunninghamia lanceolata; assembly: GCA_027924645.1. Classification (NCBI taxonomy): domain Eukaryota; kingdom Viridiplantae; phylum Streptophyta; class Pinopsida; order Cupressales; family Cupressaceae; genus Cunninghamia; species Cunninghamia lanceolata. The sequence goes on from BSBN01000040.1 coordinate 14,592,014, forward strand.
TAATAAATAATTAAATAGTGATAAATTTTAGGATTTAAAGTTCGTATTGATAAATGAATTAAATGTGGAATTGAAATAAATTTAAATATGATATTTAGTTGGATTTTAAAGGTGGGAATATGTTGTGAGTTGGAAATTGATTGGTTAAAGTGTTAGAATTTTAGTGTTCACTTAGATGAAGATCTTATATGAACTAAAATCAATCTTTTCGTTCAAGATCGCTTCCACGAGTGTAGACCTAGACCTACGCAAAAACTTGAACTATGATTCATAGATCTAATCTAATAGAATGTGGATTGCTAGAATTTGCTAGCCTTAATTTCCAATGTCTGAATATGCATAAGGACAAGCAATGTTTACAAACACCTTTATGAATCTACTAGATTGTGAGGGTCAAGTAATAAAAAATGGATCTAGGAATTAGGGTTGAATCTTTAGGAATGAGTGATAAGGATGTGTAATGTCATGAGCCAAATTTAGGCAAGAATGTGTCACTTGTAAGCTAATCATCTCATTTAGAACACTCTAATCAAAGTAGGCCCAAAACATAAGGGAAAAGAGCATGGGTATTCAATTTTCACCATTACATTATGTCCCCCACTTTAACATGCATGTGAACTACTAGATGGATATATGTCAAAGTAAAACAAGCAGTCAAGATGAAAATTAAATATTTTTCAGGCACTCAAAGGATATAGATCTATGTAAAGTAATGGATCATTCTTCAACTCTTTTTGCAATGAGCGCTCCATAGAAACTTGTTACAAAAGTGATAAAGGTTTTGACTGTGAAAGATGGACTCTGACCAAGAAAATAAAATACTAAAGGACTCTGATCACATGGAAGAAAGATTTGACTCTACAAATAGTTTGATAAGTGCTTCCTTCAAGGTGGAAATGATTATGAACTTATCACTACACAACATAATTCACAAAGGATTGTTAGTGACATGTATACTCCCTCTAATTGGTTGCATACAAAGGATGCAAGGAATTGGAGGAGAGGATAAAATGATATAAGCACGATAAAGCATGTAATCTAGTAAAAGATATCACCATTCGATAAGCATGTAAGAAGATAAGAAGGAGATAATTGTAAAAGTATGTGCAATAAAGGAAAATCAAGATGCATCAAATATGGGCAATTGATAAGGCAAGGATAAAAGGCTAGATAACGATCATGTAGGCATACATAGGATGTAAAAGATATGGGTGCAATAGAGATCATAAACATGGAATCATAACACATAGAAGCATAAGCATGATAAGGATCATAAACATAGAATCATAACCATGATAAGGCATGTCAACATGATAAGCATAGAAAAAGATAAACATGATGATCAAGGTATATCATAATAAGTAAGCACTATAATCATAGGGAATCATGGTAACATGTGGAAATTACGAGGTATAGGAAGCTAACAAGCAACATAGCAAAGCCTAGGAGTTAAGCATCATAAACATAGAACATAGATAAGCATATAACATAAGAACTAAAGGAAGCATGTAAAAATCATACAGAGTATTGCCCCTAGCGGGTCAATATTTAGTGTAAAGCATAATATAGAAGTTGAAATGAGCACGTGCTAATCACAACAATCATGGCTTAAACATTATAGAAGGTGAAATGAGAATTAGAGAAACACAACAAATAAGGCATAAACAAAAGCCACAAGTATAAGGAAATAAAATGATACTATAAATACATATATAAATAAAGCATAAAAATGCTAGAAGGTCTCAAACAACATAAATAAAATGATCCTCATCTCAACATGTGTCATTGTGTTCCTCATCTTCAATTACATGGCTTTCTTTTTCAATTATATGAGTTTCCTCATAAGAATTGATAATCTTGGTAAAAACACTATCAATGGGTGTAATTGTAGGAATCTATTTCTTTACCCAATTTTCTTGTTTATTTGGAGGTGGCTCTATAGAGAGATTTTGCATTTGTTGTACTACAACATGAAATATAGACTTTTGAAATATATTATTCTTATTTATTTCTTACTTCTTTGTCACATGAGTAATTTGTTCTTCACAAGGATCAATGGAAGGCATGCATATACCAAAACCTTTACTCTTCAATACCCTATGATGTGGAATTTTAGACTCTTTCAATCTTTTATCTTCATAATTATTGCATAGATTCTTAATTTGTTGTTCTTTTAAGTGAAACTTATATAAATCATGTACATCATTTTTTCATTCATATGGAACTTCTTTAGATGTCAGCACCAAGACCAAGCTAAGATAGCATTTGTCATTATAGAATTAGGATTCACATTAAGCAATGTAGTATGCAAAAATGTTTAATATTTGTGGAAAAAACATTTAGCAATTAGGATAGATAGATATGCAAAAGTAATTAATGTAAATACGAAGGTCTTGCAATTATATAAGCATGCCTCTTATGCAATCAATAGTAAGTTATTCCAATAAGTTTCCCAAAATTCTTTCTAGGGTTTGAGGAGAGCATTAGGTGATTGGTATCTATGAGCAGATTTAGTTGCCCCTTGCCCTTCCATGTCTATGTAATCAGCACACTATGATGTGAATATGAAGTTTCAAGTGTTGTGTTCATTCATGGCATTATTGTTTAGTGTTTTCTATATTCTATATATTATGTGATCTTGTTCATCTATGGTAGGATATATGATTGGATTTGAAATTCATCATGCAGTTTGAACTTGAGATGGCCCTTTAGGGTTGTCACTTTTCATGGATCAACAAGTTGGTGCACAAGATTATAATTGTGTTCAATGTTATCCTCTTGGTTTGAGTGCATGTAAGGAAGAGAGGTCAACATTTTGGTTTTACTTATGCAAGTGCTTCTACAATTTTGTCATGGAAGAGTTTCAAAGTTTACAAGTTTTGGCTTGTAAATATGGGTGTTTTTGTGTTTATGGATAAGTCAATTGATGTAGATCTAGATGTGAAGAATGCAATAGTTCAATAGATGGTGGTATTGTTTATACAAGATGATATGTATATTACACATGGTGCACCTTAGATTGAGATTTTCTTTTTCTATCACTCTTCATCTTGGATTGATATTTTGTTGATAGTATTTGTGTGAGGAAATATGCCCACAAACCCCTTAGAAATTAAACTTGAAAAAAATCTCAACTACTAAATATGTAGGTATCTCCACATTAATCCTATGAGGAGAATATCACAATGATTAATCTAAAAAAATTCAATAGCATTTTGGCATGTAAAACAACACTTAGAAAAGAATAGGAATAAGAGAATAAGAATAAAAGCAACCACAAGAACAAAAGTGACACATATATACTCTGAGAAAACCCTTTCGAGAAAAACCTAGCCTCCAAAGCACACCCAATGTATTATTCACCAACAATCAATGGTTATAATGTATTCTCAAAGTATGGTGCTATATTAGGAGAAATGGGAGATCAACACTCTTCAATTATGGAGGAAAATCAACAACATAAGCCTATAGAAAATAATGCATAATGCCTCCATCTCAAGCCCTCAACATATAGACTTAAGGAGGCCTAGAAAACCACCAAAACCCAATAGCATGGGCCAAAACAAGGTCTCAAAATCCATGGTAGAAATCTCATAACCCACAATAAGATAGTGGCTTCCAAAATAAAATGTAACTACCCACACAAGCATCTTTGACTTTCACAACTCAAATTGGTGTATGTAAACCCACTAGTAATGGAAGATGCTCTTACAAACTTCCACTATGTAACTCTCCATTAATGCCTCATTACAATAATATTTCTAAGTCCTCAAGAGTAATAAAATAGTTAAATATGTCACTACCCTCACATGGGCATCACATTTACCTACTCTAAGAATTTTAGGGATACATAAATAATTAATCGTCTATGAACAACTAGACCTTAGGATATGCAAGGTGAATAGCACACCTAATCTTAATAATATGTATGTTTTTGGTTTTTTTGTTTTCAATATGGATTTCCCTTATAATATTTGCATTAAGTATCCATTTGTTTGGCACATGGCATATCCACACACATTGAAAGTTAATAATGTTAAGTGCCACCTTGGATGTTATGAGAATGCATGGAATATCTCTATGAGCACATAAAGGATAGGGATTATGTGCATATTTATTACAAAAATAAATATGGATTTCAATGTTAATGAGAGGCACATCTAAAAGCATATAGAAATGTATAGGACAAGGTATTATGTGTGCAATATTTGGTCAAAGATTTATGCCATGTTCACCATTTGAATGGAGTTCACATATATTTTCTTTGAAGGGTTGTTGCCACATCATTAAGACCTATTGTGTGGTTACACAACACGCCCCATTTTGCCCCAATAAAATAGGGACCCAACTTTTTCTTCCTTTTGTTAGGCTTGTTTTGGTTTCCCTTTGCTTCGGCGGTATGGTAAAGCAATATCAGATGTATGTCTAGGTCATGCCTTAGGCATATCAGGGTCCTGAAATATAGATCAAATTTTTAAAGTTTGAATTTCCTTTTATGAAGCCTGCCAAATGAAAGGGGATAAAATTCTAAGTAGGTTTGCCTTTTGCATCACATGGAAATTCCTTAAAACCAGGAAGTTATGCCTGGTCAAAGTTTGGTCAACTGGTCATAGGGATGTTCACATTATCTCAATATTCAGACACTATCTTAATGTCCTGGCCAAAGAAATTGCTAAGTAAAGAACAATATCCTGACATTCACAAATGTGTGCACATCAAATTTAACTCATGGTGCAACGAGACTGTCATGCTCATAATCGCATAATACGGATATTCACAGGTATGCATATTCAATCATAATACCTGAACATTCGTCAATGTCTAGGCATTTCTTAATATCCATACTTGTTCTAATATCCTGACTTTCTTTGACTATGGACCTTTCGTTTAAACATTTAACATCTGAACTTCCCTCAACATCCAGATGACATCATATGATATGTCTTAAAAGGAATATCATAAAGTGATGACATCATCTGGATATTGAGGGCACAGGATATTTCGCAAATCTTAATGTCTGGACATTCGCTAATGTCTAGACCTCCTAGACATCCCGATGATGTCACTTGACTCCCGACCAAGAATTACCTTAAGAAAGGTGACATCATCAGCACATTTATACTTAGGGATATTTTGTAAAGTTTAATGTCTGGATATTTCTTAATATCCATATCCCTGTTTCCTATGAACAAAATTTACAGCTTCTCATGAACCAATCAGATGGTGCCACATGGCACACATTTGACTTATTCAAACTTGACATTTCTAATGTCCTAACATTCGAAGATCAAATGCCTTTCGGTCTTAACATTCCAACATCCACCCTCAGTCAACATTGACCAGTATGATGACGTCATATGGATATGCATATGCACATTTCAAAAAGTAAGCACATTTCTTGAATATCCAGGCATATGTTTATACCTAGACCTCGCAATAAATGCCGCGAAAGGGGAGTCATTGGCCTTTTGAAAATTCAAATTAGAAACTACCACTTGTAATAATCTCCCAAATGATAGGTGGACATCCATGGACGAAGGTAAATTAGCATTTATTATGCCCTAATCTTCTGATTTTAACACATAAAAGGTGAATTTTGATCATTTTAACCTCACAAAGCATTCAAAGAGGGAAAATTATAGAGCTCCGACTATTATTACGATGATTGTTGCAGAGATCCCAACCTTGAACGGAACAGAGCGAGCAAAAAATAGATAATAGCGAATGGTGGTTATACAGTGAAAGTACACATCCAGACATCTTTTAAATCATGTGTAAGCTCCAGAAACAGGTATGTCATGGTAAAACCCTATTTTGTCGTTTATGGCATCACAGTAAAAGGTAAATATGTACTTAGGGTAAAATCTTGTTTGCATATGCACATGTTATACTTTGTAGAGCTAAAAATGTCAAGATATTGAGAAAATTAACTGTTAAACCTGATATGTAAAATGTATTTTGAGATATGCATGTCCTTTAATTTGCAAGACAGGATGTAAGATAGAAAGAACCAAAGCGAGGTAGAGTTCAAGATTCCTATGTTCCCAAATTTCAGAGCATCTGGTTTTAGATTCGGCAAGATTGAGGATACTCACTCTAGCAACACAAACCTAGATGAGTGGACCGCCAAATTAATAAAGGGGAGTGGGCATCTGATGCTACAAAAGATATATAATTCCAGGATGTGGCATGTTGGTGGTTTTCCTTATGCAGCAGAGGCAATGGAGTTGATTGTTTCATGTGCAAAGAATTTTAATAAGGAGAATAGAAAGGTGGAGAAAGATGGCTAAGTACATGCATACTTTTATATTCAAGGTATTACAGAGGCATTCGACTTACCTATGGGTCCCAATCTATTCAAGATAGATCTTGAGGCCTTTGAGAACCAATACAAGAGTAAAACCACTAACTGTAAAAAGATCATGTTTACATCCTAGAGAGCACAAGACAGGAAGGTCAAGGCAATGGAAAAGATGCCACAGAATCTCTATAAGTTTGACTTCACTCCAAAAGTCCAATATATGATGGTGATGCTAAGTCGAATGATAGGGAAACCTGATGCTAGTAATTTTGAGCCCTAGATATATGGGTTGATCAAGTTGGTTGAGACATCTAACACGCAAGTACAATGGGCATCACTTATCAGTCATAGCCTGGATGAAGGTATGCAGATGTTTGGAGGTAAATTGTGCATTTTCTACATGTCGTCATATGTTTATGCATATGCTGCACAATCCACATTCTCTGGTCTACAAACAGTGGGCAGAGTGGGCAGGAATCTGGTAGATAAAACCATATGGGATCATTATCCTCATATGGAAATGAAGGCCTCCATTTAGGATTACAAGCAGGTAAATGATTGTTTTTATTATACATTTGGTCAGATTAATGGACAATGCTAGAGCTAAAAGATTGAGCACTAAGGCTCAAGAAGCAATTGATAGAAATGGAACTTGGTTTATCCAGTTCCCAACCTTCACCTACCTCAAGATGGAGGGATTCAGTGGGCAACCTCTCATGTTGCCAAGATATCCAATAGATAAGATAATTCTGCTAGAGCTAACCAGGCAGATAATACCTTCGTATGAAGCATATGTGAAGAGGAAAAAGAAAGGTAATGTTAGGTTTCCCTTCATCATTGGCTAGTATGCATGTCAAACTATTGATGCAGCCAAAAGTTTAGAGGCAAAGTTGTACATGATGAATTTGTAGCCATTTCCCTTGGCTAGGCAGTATGACCCTTATCGTAGAATGGAAAGATTTGTAAGCAAGAAGTTAGTGCATCAAGTGCACTTGGAAGACTACTGGGCAGATTATCGAGATGATGTGGAAGTCAGGAGGAATTATCAAAGGTTAACTTTGAATCAGATCTAGACATTAGACTGATTTGATGTTCCTCCACAATTGTATACTGATGATGGTATGAGAATATCCAAAGAATATGAGGATAAGTAGATTTATAAGGAAACCGTCTCTCCTCCTGATTGGAGCCAACCAGATGTTACATCTATTGACCTCATTACAACTAGAGTGATGGAGCTAACAAGGAACTGGGTGGATCAGAAGTTGGCTACTCTGAAAGCCAAAGGAGTAGCTCTGACTATAGACAAGAAGAGGAAAAGGCAAGAGTTGCGTGATAATGAATTTGATGACTTTTGGATACACAAAAGGCAAATCATGGAGGCCAAGCGGGCCAAGCCAGATTCCTCTAGGGAAGCTAGAGAATTTACTAATAGCGGCATCACAATAGTCACAAGACCATCCCCTTAAAAGGAAAATCATGTTCCAGCAATCACAATAACCACAAGACATGCAAAAGAGCCTAGGGTTACTTATGAGGATATAGAAGAGGAGGAGAATGATGTGTCTTCAATAAGAAGAGGTCGAGATATATAGAAAGGGGCTAATATCCCTAAATAGAAGAGAGGATAAGTACCTATTATGAGGGGATCCACAAGTAAACAATCTGATGTCCTACTCAAGGAAGGTGAAGAGTTCACCAAAATGGAGATGTTTGCTACTTGGCAACCTACAATAGACAGAGCTGCAAAAACAATGGTGTTAAAAAATAAGGAGGATGTGGAGACAATATCAAAAAGGTTTTCAACTTGATGTCCCCATCCCTACTATAGTTAAGTTTAAATCTAAGTTATCTCAAGAAATAAGAGAAGAAGAAAGAAAGAAGGTGAATGATCCATCCTTGCCACTAGACAAAACTATTGATCTCACAGATGATGCTATGACAAGGGAGGTGACATCCAATCCCCTTGAGAACTTAATAGAGAATACAACACTAACACCTCAAGGCACCCCACAAGCACTCAAGAGCACTAGAGATGAAGATGGATATGAAGATCCTGAGACAGTGGTGCATAATATAGGTCTAGATGTGTTAGTGGGTATTGTCACCAGCCCAGTAGTCATTGATCTATCATATGATGGGGGTGATGACAAAGATAAAGGTGAAGTAATGGATAATATATAGATTGTGGATGATACAATTGAGGGCATGGATACCCATACAGAGCTGCCAGAGCATAATTTCCAGGAGACTGAAGAAGGACATACTGGGACAGATGATAAGGAACAACCAATGTCAACATCTGGACCAATAGGTCCAAAAGTCACATTCAGATCAAAAGATCCAAATGATAAAGAATTGCCAACATTCAGACATGAAGGTCCACAAAATAAAAGTGGTGAGGAAGTGATGAGGAGCGCACAGTGGAACGTTGACAAAAATCAAATTTAGGAGTTTTGTCGGCAAGACCCCATTTACTGGCCACCGATACACCTCGATCAGCCAAATAACTGTCGGTCGGAATGACTTTCTTAAGTCTTATCGTCGATCTACCCTACACCGATGGCTCAATTGAATTTGTCTTCGGTGAGACTTGGTCATCGTCTGGCCGATGCACCAATCACTCTAGCATCAACTTTGACTTTCGCTTATCGGCAAGACAATTACTATCAGCCACGGTAGGATTTGCTTCACCGATGGCTATTGTCTTCGCTGTGACCCTTGTCATCAGTGGACACTTACAAACTTAGGCCGATGCACCGATGGACCAACCACTCTTCGGCGTGACTTCCTTTTTGTCTTCGATATGCCGATGTGTTCTGACTTCAAGTTCAGTGAGACTCAATTTTATCGGTGAGCTCTGGTTTCGCTAGGCCGATACATCGATGGATTTCCCGTCGGTATCACTTGTCTCTTATCACCCCGATATGCCTCGATCAGTAAGACCAATGATGTCAGCCCAACACCAAGTTATCTACCCAATGACCTTGTCATCCCGATATGGATCTTTAGACCGCAACTTTCATTCAACAACTTGAACCTCTCTTCAGCCAGACTATTCTTAACGCTCCGAGAGAGAAATATTTTGCCAATGGCCTCGGTCTCACTGATAACAACTTCAACTCCTCTTCTATTTCTACGACTCATTTACTCTTTAGCCAAACCCTAGCACATGGAGATGCTAGGCCATCTACTGTGTAGAATGCTCCAATTTGGTCCTCTACACCGCTGAACAAAGAAAAAAATAGAAAACAAAAATGAATACTTGTACAACAAAGCCATTCCACCGATCTCAACAAGAATCGTACCAGTGGAATGCTATAATGAACCATTCTACAACAAACTACTGAAATGAGAATCTACTAAGCACAATTACAAAATCCTTGGATCTAAGAACAGGAAAACACAAAAGGGGATGGAATAGAGCTTTATTGTTCTTTAGTACAATTCATACATACTTCCAAAAATGAACACCCCCCAAAAACACAAAACATAACCACTACTTAATGTTCGTTTTGTTATGCTTTGAACCCACTACTGTGGGAGGCCAACCGATTCGAAGCAGTTGAGGAAAACCAACCGATGCAAACAGTTGGGATACCAACCGATCCCAAAAATTGCCTCAAATTGTCCTACTACCCTGTTTGGGCACTATGTGATTACAATTTGACAAATGTGTCCTAAGTCACTTGGGACTTACAAAATTGGTTTGAGTCTTGAAGAACCTAGATACAAACTGAAATGACATGCATTGGTCAAATAGACCTTATTATAACACAAAACATGATTTTCTAGGTGCTCCTGCACCATACTCCCCGGGTGAAAGTTGTCTCAAGTCCTCTTAGAGACTAACTGCTGCAAATCACCACCTTGCTTTCTCATGTCTTCTTCCAGCATCCATGTGGCTTCTGTGTCTGGAAGTCCTTGCCATTTGACTAAGTGCTCAAAGTAGGTATGATTTATTGTCTTCTTGGCTATCCTGCTATCCAAGATGCACTCCAGTTTAGGTGGTTCCTTTGGTGGTAAGTGTTGCACCCACTCTGCATTGTCTTAGACAAAATCTGATGTACCTTCTCCTGTATCAGGACTCTTATATAATGTTAGATCAGCAACATTGAATATAGGGGAAATAGCAATATCATCAGGGAGTTTAATTTTGTAAGCATTAAGACCATATTTCTCCAGAATCATACAAGGTCCATTTTTTCTCATCATCAACTTGCTGTGGTTTCCCTTGGATAGTTTGTTCTTGTTGAGATGAACCATGACCAGATCTCTGATTTGGTACTGCACATCTCTCCTCCTTTGATCCATTCTAGCCTTGATCTTCTGACTAGTCTGATGTAGAGTATCCCTGACTTGTTGATGAATCTCCTTCATAGCCTCTGCAAATGTATCAACATGCCCACTCCTCTTGTCCAAACCCTGAACATCTCTCAATTCAAAAATACCCCTGGGGTGACTGCCATACACAATTTCAAAAGGACTTAAACCTGTGCTTCTGTTTGTAGAATCATTATAGGCATATTCTGCTTGTGGGAGTATCACGTCCCAACTGCTGCCATATTCTTTTGTTAAGCATCTAAGAAGATTGCCCAAAGATCTATTGACCACCTCAGTTTGCCCATCAGTCTGAGGATGATAGGCTGAACTGAAAGACAAATTTGTTCCCAATCTTTTCCGCAAGGTTCTCCAAAAATGTCCCACAAATTTGCTATCCCTATCAGACATAATGCTCAAGGGTAGCCCATGAATCTTGACAATTTCTTTAAAGAACAAACCTGCAATGTAGCTAGCATCATTAGTGGTCCTGCAAGGAATGAAATGAGCCATTTTGCTAAATCGGCCTACCACTACAAACACACTGTCACAACCTTCCCTATTTTGGGTAACCCCATCACAAAATCCATAATCAGACATTCCTAAGGCCTGTTGGGTATTGGCAAAGGTTGATGCAATCCTGCATTGGTCAAGACTCCTTTTGCTCTTTGGCATACTATGCTACTTTCAACAAATTTTTTGATGTCAAACTGCATTCTTGGCCAGAAATAAAATATATTTACCAGATCTAAAGTCTTATTCAACCCAAAATGTCCACCCAATCCTCCACTATGTTTTTCCTTCACTATATTATCCCTCATTGAGCATTTAGGGATACACAACTGGCATCCTTTGAACAATAGTCCATTCTGCAATGTAAAATCTAAAAACTCACTATGAAAGCTATTAGTAAATTCATTGCATACCTTGTAGATTTCTCTGAAATCCTGATCTTCTTCATACAATTCCTTGAGTGACTCAACACCCATGCTTTGCAACTGCACTTCTTGGACTGTCAACACCCTCCTGCTGAGAGCATCTGTAACCTTGTTGGTTATCCCTTTCTTATGCTTGATGGTGAAGGTGTATGCTTGAAGACTTTCCACCCACTTCATGTGTCTATCGTTGAGCTTTTCCTATCCATTCAAAAAACCGAGAGCATGATTGTCAATGTATACAATAAATTCTTTAGGAAGCAAGTAGTGCCTCCATTTTTTCAGAGCTTGTACCATGGCATACAACTCTAAATCATAAGAGGAGTACTTCCTCTTAGCTTTATTCAATTTTTCACTGAAAAAGGCTACTAGTCTGCCTTCTTGGCTCAACACTGCTCCAATGGCCAGGCCACTTGCATCACATTCAATGGTGAAGACTTTATTGAAATCAGGAAGTCCTAAGATAGGATACTTGGCAACTTTCTGCTTTAGACTTTCAAAACTCTGGTCTGCCTCTTTTGTCCACACAAACTTCACCTTATTGCCACCCTTGATGGTCTCCAACATAGGTGCACAAATATCACTGTAGTTCTTAATAAATTTTCTGTAAAATGTGGCCAAGCCATGAAAACTTCTTACCTCTCCTGCTGTCCTAGGTGTAGGCCAATTCAAAATAGCCTCTATCTTGGAAGAATCCATTTTCAAATTACCCTTAGAGATGACAAAGCCCAGATAAACCAATTCTTGTTTCATGAAGTCACACTTTTCCAAGTTTATCATTAACTTGTGATCTTGCAGCCTCTTCAAGACTATCTCTGAATGTTTCAAGTGTTCTTCCTTGCTCTTACAAAACACCAAGATATCATCAAGGTAGACTACCACAAATTTCCCTATGAACTACTGCAACACCTCATTCATTAGCCTCATAAAGGTGCTTAGGGCATTTGAAAGACCAAAAGGCATCACAAGCCACTCATACAACCCTTCATTAGTTTTAAATGATGTCTTCCATTCATCCCCCTCTCTTATTCTAATTTGGTGATACCCACTCTTTAAGTCTATCTTGGAGAAATAAGTAGCCCCTCCCAAATAATCCATTAGATCTTCTATTCTAAGAATAGGAAACCTATACCTGATGGTTATCCTATTTATGGCCCTAGAATTGATGCAAAGCCTCCATTTCCCATCCTTCTTTGGGGCTAAAACAATAGGTACTACACATGGGCTAAGGCTCTTCCTTATCAGCCCTTTGTTTAGGAGTTCTTGAACCTGATTTGCTATCTCTTCATTCTGCTAAGGGGTCATTTTATATGCTACCTTATTAGGGAGTACTGCTCCTAGTATGAGGTCTATATGATGGCTAATGTCTCTGACAGGTGGTATGGAATCAGGTATATCTTTTACGATCACTCCTTTGTAACTCTCAAGTAGATCTCTGACCTCTTTAGGCCCTACTTCCCTCACATTTTCCTTCTTTTCCCCCTTAGGCTTCACAATCAAAGCAAAACCTACTCCACCACCTTCCTTTAGTGTATCCACGAATTCTTTTTCTCCTACCATCATTACACTAGACCCTACATGTTGTGGATCCTCTTCTACCAATGACCGTATCTTATAAGTCACACCATTCTTTTGGAATGAGTAAGCATTCTTTTCCCCATCATGATGAGCCTTTTTGTCAAACTGCCATGGTCTACCCAGCAGAAGATGGTGTTGGTTTTTTTTTTTGTTGACTGGATGTTCATTCCCAGATTTCCCTACAAGGTAGCCATCAGTGATTAACAGGATCTCTGGGCCAGGGGCCAACAGTGTAGGAGATAGACTCTATTTTTATCTCCTCTTCTTCTTCAAGCTTTGCAAAACCTAGGGGGGTATTCCCTATTCAACACCCATAAGAATATGCTTGTGGGTTGGCTTGGGATGTTGATACAAAGCAGATAAATCCTCCTGTAAGTAGACCAAAACTGCAGGATAAGTGCAAAGGGGCTAGCTTTGGGCCTATGCTCAGTTGTGAATCAGAGGATCTTGGTCCTAAACAACTTCTAAGGTCCTAATGGTTTGACTTGGAAGTATGAGTTTGATTTATGTGTTTGGATGCATAACTAGGACTTGGTGTGTAATCTCAACATAGAGCTAGATTGGTGCCTATCCAGGGCTTGGAGTCAGTAGACATACACCTGTGAATGATTAGCATGAACACTAAAACTAGATTTTAAGGGGATGTTGTGGTATCTGCCTTACAGATGCCTCCCAGAATAGAGTGTTAAGTTATCTCTACTTATGGTATCCCTATTGCAGTATATCTTTCCCAACACTTAATCAGAAAACAATTTAATCTACCCCTTGAGCAGAAGTTGAAAGATCAAGCATTCAATACAGGAATTCTATATTCTAGAATACCAGACATCCCTTAGATATCTAGATTCAGAAGAAGGATACATGCAATACTGGAGACAGAATAACAAAACACATGCAAATACAACATTACTCATATAAAACCAATCATGAAATTAGTAAATTCATGTATGAGACATACAACAAGAGATACATAAACTCACAAGGTCACCTGTACAGAGCAACTAGAACCAGTTGTATCTTATTACAGAGCCAGATATGTCCAATTTTTAACCACCTCAAATGAAAGACAGGTTCTGCCTATAAAGTAGGAACCTGCACTTGACGATTAATTACATATGTGGTTCCAAAAATAACCAGATACATTGCACCAAAAATGGCGCCCAAAAACATCCATCAACAGGCAGAGGCAGAGACAGGGTGGTTGGCCTCGAGCCATGCACCGCCGTTTTGGGGATTCACATCCTTAATCACATAGTAGATCCGTCTACGCTCCTATTACATCTGCCATTAATGTCCACCTACTCGCAGTCCTGGGAACACCGTGGTCGCATGATCCCTTGAAAGCCTTTCCCGCCAATAATCATGATCCTGATATTTTAAAATTGGTGGGAACTAATTATCCCACATGCACCCCTTGGTGACCTCTTTATCACTTTTTATACTAGGCCATGAGTACATATAATGTCGGTGATTTTTCTCCCGACGGCACTAGCATACACCTCATCATGATCCTCCTCCAGCATGATATCCTACTGCTCGAAATATCACCCCGATGGAGTAATATCACCCTGCGAGAAAGTATCATGCCAACCTCATCACCTGATAAAATATATTCACCCTGATGTATGAATATCAGCCTGATGACCAACCTTGTCGCCATATCCGCAAATGTCCTAATGACATCATCATCACATTACAATGTCGGGCCAGATTGAAAACTTGAAGTATGACCCTGTCGGATCTGGATGACGTCAGCAGCATACCACCTGAAGGATATCACCCTGGTAATTGAACATCCTGATGATGTCATCGTCATATCTGCATATTGCACATCTCCTCATATCTGGATGACGTCACCATCATATTAGCATTAGGATGATATTTGAAAGATGACCAGATATTTGGAAATATCACCCTGATAGAAATATCGGGGTGCACTGTAGCTCCATGGAACATTGGGGTGATGTATGAATGTCACCCGATATTTGGAAATATCACCCCTTCCTTAGAAAATGATGAAGCCACGAGACTTAGCCAATATCACCCTGATGCATGAATGATGTCAGCAGCATCCTGGTGTAAAACAAACATAAGGTGATAAAATAACATCAGGGTGATCTTAACAAAGATCACCCGATATTCAAATGTGATGACCCTCCAGAACATCGGGTCATACTTAGAAATTTCTCAGTGCCAACATCAGGATGATCTTGACCAAGATCACCCGATGTTAAAATATCACCTCGCACACAGAAATATCAAGGTGACAATTAAGAACATGATGATGATGACAACCCCCTACTTCAGAATATTATGATGATGCTGAAAAACACTAAGAAGGTCCAACACCTAGGAAATTTTTTGGATTTCTAGGGAGGTGCACATCCTGTAACCCTAAACATAAATTATTACCAACATAGGCTCCGATTGGGGACGTGCAGGTGCAAGACTGCAGCAAGAACCAGACTTCTCCGGGGAAGACCAGACAAAACCCAAAATCAAAACAAGACTGACCACACAAGGTATGTACAAAATATTTACAACTATTCTACATTGTGCACACAAGTTACTCATTTATGTGAAAAAGGTTTTAAGGAATTTGTTGTGTACCAACAATCCCATTAGTTCACCATTTAGGGCTTGAAGAAAGTAGGAGTCTCCTCCATAGATATTGCTAATTTGATATGGGCCTGTCCACAAGGGTTCAAATTTGCCATGTTTACCCTTATCCTGGTTCCTTGCATTCCACATAAGGACCATATCACCTATCTGAAAACCTCTCTCTGTAACCCTTTTATCAAACAGATACTTCATCTTTTGTTGTTTCTTGATGTTTATTTTTTATGCCTCTGCCCTGATTTCATCTAGCTCAACCAGATGATTGATCCTTTCAGTCATTGAATCATTAGCCTCCCCATCATTCTCTTGTATGAACTTGTAAACTGGCAGGAGGTTATTCATAGGCAATCTAGCTGTTGCACCATACACTAATTCATAAGGTGACCTTCTAGTGGCTCTTTTCACTGTCACCCTATCAACCCATAATGCCAACTTCAGTTTTGAATCCCAGGATTTCTTATTTTTATCCATTATCCTCCTGATGATTTTCATTAGGCTTTTGTTGCTTGATTCTGCTTGACCATTTCCTTGTGGATGGTATGGTGATGTGTGAGACAAGTCAATTCCATATTTATTGCAAAAATCAACAAATTCACCTGATCTAAAGCACATTGCATTATCTGTGATTAGCTTGACTGGTACCCCAAACCTGATAATAATATTCTTCAGGATAAAATCCATCACCACCTTACTTGTAGCCTTTTTAGTAGGGATAGCCTCAATCCATTTAGTGAAGTAGTTAGTGGCAACTAGAATCCAACTATGTCCTCCACTAGATTTCTCTAAAATTTCCCCTATAAAGTCAATTCCCCATTGTTGAAATGGAGCTTCCACAGTTATAGTCCTGAGGGGCAATGACCATCATATCTTAGCTTTCCTGAGAACCTTTGGCAAGGGTCACACTTTCTTATCATTCTGTGTGTATCTGAGAAAAGAGTTGGCCACCAATAACCAGCTCTGAGGACTTTGTGGGATGTTGTATAAGCAGGATAATGTCCACCACACACTCCATGGTGCATGTCATTTAGAATGTCCTTAGCCGGGTTTTCATCCACACATTTGAGTAATACACCATCATGATTTCTCCAATACAGTTCTCCTTGAACAATGATGTATTTAATAGCATGCAACTTCAAAGTTCTCTTCTGAATATCACTGAGGTGGGAAGGACAGTTCAAGTTTTACAAATAATATACTATGTCCTTGTACCACTCAGATTCTAGCATATTTATAACTTCATTGTGCACTTCATTCACTTGGCATGCCTCTAAGTTTGACTCTGCCATCAATTTTGCTAAGCCTTGTCCTCTTACCAACTTGGTAATTTGTATCTTTATGTTGAATTCCTGTAGCTTGTTTATCCATCTGCACCTTCTTCCAGTCACCTCCTGCTGAGTGAAGATATCCTTGACTACTGCATGAGGCACATATGCAACTATTTGGGATCCTACCAGATATGGCCTGAAACTCTTGACCGCTCTGACTAGTGCATATGCTTGTTTCTCCATGATATCATACTTTAACTCAGAGGCCTGCAAGGACATACTGAAGAAAGCTATGGGCTGCTCAAATCCACCTTCATTTTTCTGTAGTAAACATGCAGCAACAGTATGGAAAGAAGCAAATGAAAACAATTGAAATGGCTTGGAAAAATCAGGAGATTTCAGCACAAGAGCCATCTTGATTGCTTCCTT
Organism: Cunninghamia lanceolata; assembly: GCA_027924645.1. Lineage (NCBI taxonomy): Eukaryota > Viridiplantae > Streptophyta > Pinopsida > Cupressales > Cupressaceae > Cunninghamia > Cunninghamia lanceolata. Next base: position 14,609,461 of record BSBN01000040.1, read on the forward strand.
GATATCCTGGAAAGATCTGCTTACTTCACCTTCCCAACTGACAGTCTCACCCTTCTTCAGCATTTTAGAAATGTTCCTTGTGGTTTCTGCAAAGTTGGGAACAAATCTTCTAACAAAATTTATTTGTCCAAAGAAGGACTGGATTCCTTTTACTATTTTTGGCATCTGGATCCTGTCAATTGCAGCAACCCTCTCAGGATCAATCCTGACTCCATCTTTGGAAAAATTGTGCCCCAGGAGCTTTCCTTCCACTACCCCAAAAGCACACTTCCTTGGATTTAAAGAAATGCCATACTCCAGTGCTCTAATGAAAATCTGCTCCAAGTGCATACAATGTTGCTCTTCCTTCTTAGAATAGGTAGTCAGATCATCCTGATATACAACTAGGATTGAGTCAGTCAACCCTGCAAAAGCAACATCCATTGCTCTTTGAAATGTAGCACCTACATTTGTTAGTCCAAATGGCATTCCAACATATACATATGTTCCCCATGGAGTGGTGAAGGTAGTCTTGTATTGTTCTGACCCCTTTACCTTCACCTGATTGTAACCTGAGAATCCATCCATCATGGATAGGAGTTCACAACCAGTTACCCTCTGCAGCATAGCTTCCATATTAGGCAATGGGTAATTATCCTTTAAGGAGGATACATTCAAATTCCTAAAGTCAATACAAAGCCTAATATCACCATTTTTTTTTTTCTGACTGGGACAAGGTTAGACACCCAAGTTGAATGTCTAATTGGCACAATTATTCCAGCCTCCCTAAGCTTCTTGAGTTCTTCTTGCATTTTTGGAGCCAAGGTGGGATTGATAGGCCTCTGTTTTTGTCTAAATGGCTTAGCTCCACGCTTCAAAGGGATCTCATGCTGGAATAGGTCCTCTCTATAGGCCTTTAGGTCCTCATATGATCAAGCAAAAACATGTTGTTACTTTTTCAGTAGTGCAATCAGCATACTCCTAATGTGTGGTTTGAGCTATTTGCCAATGTATACCTTCTTGGGGGCCTGAGATGTCCCCAAATTTATCTCCTCTAGTCATCTTTGTTTGTGGGAGATGTCTTTGTGGCCAATTGGTTTTTATTGTCAAAAGCTCTTTCTAAAGCTACCAACCCTTTAGGGATTTTGTTAGTCTTCAGCTGAATTACTTCTTTCCCCATAAGAGTTTCTTTTTCATCTACAATTTCTACAAAGTTTTGAAAATCAATTTCTTGGTTCTCATATTCATCTATGCAGTGCAAAAATCTTAACAAGTCCTTATCATCATCAAACACTTGCCAACTGCATATGTTCTCCGGTACTGCAGGTCTGATTTTCACCTCAACATTTGTGACATCTGATAGAGTGATGTCATCTGGCCTTATGGTCACATTAGCTAAGAAATCAGCCATGACATTTTTTGATCTCTCTATCCAGCCTATTGAAAATGCATCAAATAATTCAATGGTATCCCAGACAGCATGCTTGTACTGTTTTAATCTTTTGTTCTTTGAGGCATACCTATCTCTAACTTGGGACACAATCAATTCAGAATCCCCAAATACCCTTAACATCTTAATTCCATGTTTGAGAGCCATATTTAAGCCTAAGAGTAAGGCTTCATATTCTGCAATGTTGTTTGTGCAAGCAAATCTTAGCAAGAAGGAGAACTTTAGGAGCTTACCAGATGGTGATAGGAATACAACTCCAGCTCCAAAGCCTTCCTTTGCACAAGCTCCATCAAAATACATGGTCCATAGACCTTGTCGGTCTAGCTCTTGAATGCAAAGGTTTTCCTTTTGGTTTTCTTGATCACCTGAGACAACTCTGAAATTCTCACAGTCAGTGTATACAAAACAGATGTGTTCTTTTGAATCTTGATCTTCAACTGACTCCTGTGATCTTTCTTCTCTGATCAGCTTGACATCTTTGCCATTCATTGGGATCATGGCATATGACAGGTCCAGTTGCATACTTCCACCAATCAGTGTTGCCCATCTCCTTGATAACAACATACCATACTGTGGCTTGATATCAACCACTGTTATATTCATCTTGTATGTTTTCTCTGGATATGCTGCCAATCTGAAATCCACATCCTTCATGATTCCAATGACAGGTACCTCTCTAGCATTCATAGCATAACATTTTCCACATGCCTTGTCTATTTTTAATCCAGCATGTTGCATGATAGCCAACGACATGATGTTTGTGGATGCTCCAGAATCAAGCATACAATTTCTGATTACTTTTCCATTTATAACCAGGGATACATAAAATGGCTCCACTTGTGAAGGGCATTTTGTCATGGTCATCCCTAAATACACCTCAGGGACTTCATCCTCTTCATTGCACAAGACCTGCTTCTTACCTTGGGCCTCATCATTTTGCTTAGCTTGACAAGGCACCCCAGAAATTAGGGATACTGTCCTATTTTTGATTTCCTCAACCTTCATCAATTCCATTAATGGGACAGAAACCTTTACCTGAGAGAGAACCTGAGCTATATCAAAAGGAGCACAATTTTGTACCACAGTTGTAACTTGTGATGTAGCTTTCTTTCTATCTTGAGACGAGTCGGCTTTAACCTTCATAGCCCCCTGACCATTATCCCTGTTTTGATTTTCAACATGGGGAATCCTATTTTCTGGTCCTTGAGAATCATGACCTATTTTCTGCTTGAAATTATGCTTGTTATTACCCCACTGTTTCCTTTGTGGTTCAATCCCCTTATGACCATGCACTGGCTGATTTGCAAAAGTACTCTCTGGTTGATGTGAATTACTTACCTGAGCTTTGCCCCTGAGGTTGTAGTTGCTCTTGACCTGGGCAACTGCTGTAGCAGTGAGAGCCCTAATCTCTTCATCAGAAGGTCTTTGTAGGTTACTCAAAAAATTGTGTGAGCCCTGAGCAAATACATAATTATCTTCATCATAGAAAACCTGTTGACAGGCCTGAATCTCATTATCTGTACTCTCATCTGCATCATGAGAAAGGTGCTCCCTGCTTATGGACAGCATATTAACATCATCATCCTGTACATAATGTGGCTCATTGCATTCATTACAGGACACATCATTATCATACAAAGATTGAGCAATCATACATTGTGACTGTCAATGTGGCATCTGACAGATTATGCACCAAGGAGTATCATCAGCAATATTTACAGCTTTCTTCAAAGGATCAGGAGTCTCTTTGACATGTCGAGTTCTCTAATTTGTGTTGTTATGTGGAAATACAGGCTTACCATTATGCCAATTGGTATTGTATGGCATATCATGCAATGACGGCCTTTTTTCCTGTCTTTGGTAAACTTGCCTGTCAGGACCTATCCCTTTTTCACTTCTAGCCAGTCTATAGCTTAGGTCCTTAACAACATTTGCCAGTTTATCAATTTTGTCTTCAGGAGCAAATGTATTACCTTGAATATTTTGAGGTTTATTTGGATTCTGCAGAATTTTCACATCATCCCTTCTGTTTGTCTTGCCTGATGCTTTCCTATTATTCTCAATATTTATTGCTATCTTGAAAGCATCCCTGAGAGTAGCAGGACCTTTATCTCTTAACCCATATGCTGTTTTGGCATCACAAGCATTAATATATAATATTATGCACATTGGTTCATTTGGCCTCATGTGATGTGGCAATTTGTTCAACACTTTAGTAAATCTTGCATTAAAATCTGCAACCTACTCATTTGACCCTTTAGTGATACTAGTGAACTCATTTACAAAAAAGCTAGGGTCAGTTTTGTCACCATATTGCTCCTTAAACATCCTCCTGAAATCATCCCATGATGAAATGCTCCGATCAGGCAGATTTTTGTACCATTCTCTAGCCTCATCGACCAAAGATTGCATGAATGACTTTATAAAAACATCCTCATGCTCAATCTCAAAGTTGTCCATGACACTTTGAAAAGCTTTTAAATGATCCTCCCCTGACATAGTGTTATTTCCTGGAAATTTTGGCACTTGAAGCCTTAGATGCTTGTCAATAGGGTTAGGATAACTAGGGATACCATCAAACACCAGCTATCTAAATCTATCCAACTGCATAGGTTGTCTGCCAAACTGATTAGCATTAACATTTCTATTTGCATTCTAATTTCTTACATTATTTAATGGAGCTCTTGCATCATTTACATTCTATCTTTGATCATTATGCTGATGTTATACCTCACCTCTGCATTGGTTTCTCTGCATATTTGCATTTTCAAGGGTAGGGACAGAATCATTCTGAGCAATCCTTAAAGCTTGCACTTTTTGTCTCATGTCATCTCTGACTTTCATTGCTTGTAAATATTCTATTTCTACTCTTAGGCTTTTGATTTCTTCAGCTAACCGCTCTTCTTTAGGCATGGAGGTAGATGGTCTCATACCATTCTGGTCATCATCTTCATCATCCCTCAGAGATTCTGCCTCTTCAAATCTTTCACCAGGGTCTAAGAAAGGGCATTCTTGGAACACCTCTAACCTCATCCTTATGCCACCACCCTGTTGCCTCTCATATGCATCTTGGATATCAACTTCTGCATTTGAAAAATAAGGCACATGCTGTCTTGATGGCCTAAGGTTGTCCTGAGTATCATCATTATTCCTGGGCGAACCCTCATGACTGACTGAAACGGTTCCTTTTCTTCTATACATCATCCTTCTTTCTACTGGTAACTCTTCAAATAAAGGATTACGTTGGGATCTTCTCCCCTGCATATAAATTTCACTTTGACCGGTTGGGAGATTATTTCGGAGTCACCACCTATAACTAGGAACTGTTTTCTTCTAAATCTGGGTTATTTCACTTCATGGTCCCTAGTAGAGTCACCAATTTCTATTGGTGACTTAGATGGGCCACAAATCTATTCTTTTTTCATCAATCCTTCCCTAGCAGAGTCACCAATTTTTGTTGGTTTTTTTTTACTGGATGTTCATTCCCAGATTTCCCTACAAGGTAGCCATCAGTGATCAACAGGATCTCTGGGCCAGGGGCCAATAGTGTAGGAGATAGACTCCATTTTTATCTCCTCTTCTTCTTTAGGCTCTGCAAAACCTAGGGGGGTATTCCCTATTCAACACCCATGAGAATATGCTTATGGGTTGGCTTGGGATGTTGATACAAAGCAGATAAATCGTCTTGTAAGTAGACCAAAACTGCAGGATAAGTGCAAAGGGGCTAACTTTGGGCCTATGCTCAGTTGTGAATCAGAGGATCTTGGTCCTAAACTACTTCTAAGGTCCTAATGGTTTGACTTGGAAGTATGAGTTTGATTTATGTGTTTGGATGCAAAACTAGGACCTGGTGTGTAATCTCAACACAGAGCTAGATTGGTGCCTATCCAGGGCTTGAAGTCAGTAGACATACACCTGTGAATGATCAGCATGAACACTAAAACTGGATTTCAAGGGGATGTTGTGGTATATGCCTTACAGATGCCTCCCAGAACAGAGTGTTAAGTTATCTCTACTTATGGTATCCCTATTGCAGTATATCTTTCCCAACACTTAATCAAAAAATAATTTAATCTACCCCTTGAGCAGAAGTTGAAAGATCAAGCATTTAATACAGGAATTCTATATTCTAGAATACCAGACATCCCTTAGATATCTAGATTCAGAAGAAGGATACATGCAATACTGGAGACAGAATAACAAAACACATGCAAATACAACATTACTCATATAAAACCAATCATGAAATCAGTAAATTCATGCATGAGACATACAACAAGAGATACATAAACTCACAAGGTCACCTGCAAAGAGCAACCAGAACCAATTGTATCTTATTACATAGCCAGAAACGTCCATTTTTCAACCACCTCAAATGAAAGACGGGTTCTACCTATAAAGCAAGAACCTGCACTTGACCATTAATTACATGAGTGGTTCCAAAAATAACCAGATACATTGCACCAAAAATGGCACCCAAAAACATCCATCAACAGGTAGAGGCAGAGACAGGGTGGTTGGCCTTGAGCCATGCACTGCCGTTTTGGGGATTCACATCCTTAATCACACAGTAGATCCGTCCACGCTCCTGTTACATCTGCCATTAATGTCCACCTACTCGCAGTTTTGGGAACGTAGCGGTCGCATGATCCCTTGAAAGCCTTTCCCGCCAAGAATCATGATCCTGATATTTCAAAATTGGTGGGAACTAATTATCCCACATGCACCCCTCGGCGACCTCTTTATCACTTTTTATACTAGGTCGTGAGTACATATAATGTCGGTGATTTTGCTCCTGACGGAACTAGCATACACCTCATCATGATCCTCCTCCAGCATGATATCCTGCTGCTCGAAATATCACCCCGATGGAGTAATATCACCCTACGAGAAAGTATCATGCCAACCTCATCACCTGATAAAATATATTCACCCTAATGTATGAATATCAGCCTGATGATAAAATGCCCTAATGACGTCATCATCACATTACAATGTCGGGCCAGATTGAAAACTTGAAGTATGACCCCGTCGGATCTGGATGACGTCAGTAGCATACCACCTGAAGGATATCACCCTGATAATTGAACATCGTAATGACGTCATCGTCATATCTGCATACTGCACATCTCCTCATATCCGGATGATGTCACCATCATATTGGCATCAGGATGATATTCGGAAGATGATCGGATATTTGGAAATATCACCCTGATAGAAATATCAGGGTGCACTGTAGCTCCATGGAACATCGGGGTGATGTTTGAATGTCACCTGATATTTGGAAATATCACCCCTTCCTTAGAAAATGATGAAGCCACGAGACTTAGCCAATATCACCCTGATGCATGAATGACGTCAGCAGCATCCTGGTGTGAAACAAACATAAGGTGATAAAATAACATCAGGGTGATCTTAACAAAGATCACCCGATATTCAAATGTGATGACCCTCCAGAACATTGGGTCATACTTAAAAGTTTTGGGTTAGCAAAACATGATGACCCACAGGATAGCCAGTCAAGATGAGAAATGACCCTCACAGAAATATCAAGGTGACAATCGAGAACATGATGATGATGACAACCCCCTACTTTAGAATATCATGATGATGCTGAAAAACACTGAGAAGGTCCAACACTTAGGAAATTTTCTAGATTTCTAGGGAGGTGCACATCCTGTAACCCTAAACATATATTATTACCAACAGATGGCAAGCATCCATTGGAAGGATGTTATACAAAATTTTGTCTCTATACTCCCCAATACTGAATTCTACCCATGCTTGTTCATTGATGACTATATGCTGTCCCTTGTTTAACCAACTGACTTTATATGGACTTCTATGGGGTATCTTTTCTAGATTCAACTTATTCACTGCTTCTAAAGAAATAATATTATTAGTAGAACCAAAATCAATAATAACTTTACAAACCTTACCTTGGATCTCTCAATTGATTCTAAACAAAGCCCTTCTTTGAGACAGTTCAGTCTGCACTGGTTCCTTGAGTAGTGTCCTCTTGATCATCAGATTTTCTCCCATTTCTGATGCTAGATTCACTTCAGGAGATGTCACACTCCTTGCATCTTCTTAAATCAAAGTGGTTCTCTTCTCACCACCATGAAAAGTTGAGGCCTTCTCTGGACACTTGTATGCTGGGTGCCCTATCTGATTGCAGTTATAACATCTCATGTTGGAGAACTTGGATCCTCTACCTAATCCATTGTCCCACCTCTTCCATTAGGCCTTCTTCCTCGGTAGCCTCCTCTGCTACTTGAGTCCCCAACTTGTTCTTCTTGGCTAGACTCACCATTAGGCCTCTGGTTAGGAATTATTCCTCCAAAACTACCTCTGCCTCTAAAATTTCTACCACCTCTTCCCCTACCTTGTTGCTCACCTTTCCTCTTCAACTTCTCTTCAGCTCTTAATGCTACTTGAAAGCATTTTTCCATAGTTTCAAGGGTCAATAAACTTATCTCATCTTGAATATTGAACCTCAGACCATTTAGATACCTAGCCACCTTAGCTTTTTCATCCTCCATGTACCCACAATGAAGAGTGTATTTGTGAAACTCCTTAGTGTAAGTAGCTACATCCATATCTTTTTGCTTGAGGTTCTGCATTTTCCTATAAATCTGCACCTCGTAGTCAGATGGAAGGAACTGGGACTTGATCTTCTCCAGCATTCTGCTCCACGAAGAGATCATACTCTTCCCATTCTTTACCCTCTCTCCTTGGGTGTAATTCCACCATGTAAGGGCAGCACCTTTGAGTTTAGTTTTTGCAAACTTAACTCTCTTACTTTCAGGAACTTCTTTGTACTCGAAGTAGTTGTTTAGAGCCTCAATCCATTGGGGGAAAATGGAAGCACAACCACACATTTTGACCAAGATCCAGAGTTTGCAGGTAACAATAGTCAAGGAGCTTCAACGCTTTCTTGGTCTTGTAAATTATATTGCTGGATTCTATAGTAAATTAGCCAAAGATAGAAAAGATCTAAATGCACTGCTAGGAAAGAATCCACCACAATGGACTGCTAAGCATGATGCCTTGATCAAAAGGATTAAACAAAAATGTTCTGAACTACCCCCTCTCAGACTCCCAGGTTCAGGTTTCAAAACTATTGAAACAGATGCTAGTGAACATGCATGGGCGGGAGTACTTAAAGAAACAGTTTCCAATGGGAAAGAAGAGATTGTAAGATATATCTCTGGACGCTTTAAAAATAGTGAACTTAATTATCACAGCACACATATGGAAATATTGGCTGTAATCAATACTTTAAAAGCATTTCAAATGTTTGTTGCTGATAAAAAGTTTCTGATCAAAAGTGATCTGCAGAATCTTAAAGGATTCTTTAAGAAATAATCAAAGGATAAAGTGGTCTGAGGAAGACTCCTGCGTTGGGCACAATTTTTGAGTACATTTGATTTTGATATTGCTCATCTTCCTGGTTCTGCTAATATCTTTGCAGATTTTCTGTCTCGTGAGGGACATAAAGCACCCATCTTGGAACACGATGGTCCTGTTCAACCACCACCTGCAAAAGGACGAGTAAATGATGTGAAAGTTCATGAACATCGGTGGTATGAACCAAGTTGCATGGAATGGAGTACAAATCCCTTTGCTATGAGGGATCGTCATAAATTTTATATGGCTAATGATTTCCTGCATGACAGGTTTAGGTGTCTTGTTGTTGCTTAACAATTGACACAAAGCGGATTATGGACCAATCATCCATTCTTTGAAATGTCCGCCTTATCTAAAGACATTGATCCTGAGATCAAAGCGGTTCTTCAAAACTAGTGTGAAGATGATCACCAATTGCCTATCCGATTTTGTAATCCACTTATCATCCGTCTTGACAGATGGTTAGATCATGAAGGAGGCAAGAATTTGATTCGAGATTTATTTCAAGGACCAAATGCTGCAGTAACGGAAATGGATTTCCAAGGAACATCTTCTTATTCAGGATGTATCTTTAAATTAACATTTGCCTCTTTTACTGAAAATCTTATCATAAAGCATATGATGCAAACTTATGGCCCCACTGATTTCAGGTCATGTTTTCAATACTGGAACATCCCTAGTAAATTACAGCATTTGTATATGACCAAGATGCCTTTGTGGATTCACACCAAAACCTACCGAATTGAACAAGCCAATGCAACTTCCATCAGCTATGGCATGTATGGTGCTCATAAACTCAAAGTGTTGAGTGTCATTGGAAAGAAGATCCCAAAATTCCTATTCCACCTGTTGATCCTGCTCATCCATCCGGATCTCAATCACATTGGGGAATACTGCCTGGTTGTACTCCTCATCCTATATGGGAACAATGTGATCATTGTCGATATTTCGAGGAACAAGTTGGTGAACATTCAGAAGATGCTGGATCCTCTCAACCACCATCCAAAGGAAAAGAAAAAGATCATCGGGCTCCTGATTGTAAACATGACCCCAATCGCTACTGTGAAGGATGCCTTGATTATACTCCCATGAAATCAAGTGACACAAGTACAAGCTAGTGGACTAGGCTTGTTGGCCACTGAAGGAATCTATCCCTTCATGACAAAAGATAGACGTGGCCCACACCACGATAAAAGGGCAAAGTACATGAGCCTTAACATGTACACGGGTTATCCTTCCCGTGACCAAAAAGATGCTTTGTACATCTTTGGTGTCCTTGTCTATCTTCCTTTATCTTGTTCACAGATTATTTGGTCCCACCATGAGGAATCTTATCCTCGCTTGGGTAATCCTCCGGATAAGGGTCCACGTGTCCATCTTTCCTTGGTGAATTTGAAACTCAGACTTAATTGGAAATGTAAAAGATCCACCTCTCGTAAGATCTATAAATGCCCGAGAGGCCGCCTCATTCAAGTAGGTCTTGGTTAGAGAGTCATCAAGTCTAGGCGAGAAAAGTCTGCAAGTCTTAGTAGAGTCTGGAGTACCATTATCTCTGGTTTGCTCCGATAGCTATAGTCTACTCTAAAGATATTTTGTAAAGCAAGAGTACCATTATCTCTGGTTTGCTCTTGAGCTATAGTCTAGAGTACCATTATCTCTGGTTTGCTCCTTTAGAGCTATAGTCTTGTAATTCTGCAATAGTTTGAAAATGCTCTTACAGCGCGCAATGTATATGAGAATATATGAAGATGATAATATGATAATATATGTGATTCCATTTGTAGCTGTGTAAAAAGTTGGTATCAGAGCTAAGTTACAGTAAAAATTATGTTATAATTTCAGTCTGCTTTCACTAAACACAGTCTTTGTGTGACTATATTAGTTTCAGCTTAGAAGTAAATTCCATTGGTTGATGTATCGCTCTCTGTATTGCTCATACCGTCAGTCTGTGTCCTGTAGTAAGTCCAGTTTGAAGCCGTATTAGGCATTTTTGGCAGTCAAGGCTGTTATCCGGTATTTCGAGCGCAGATTGGAGCACATACACTATGGATCGAGCTTCTACATCTGGAGCTGAGATAGCATCTGAAGATCACACTAAGGATCGCAGTGCTAAGGTTAGTTTCACAGATTTCTTTCTAGACTTTGAATAAACGTTTTCTTTACCTGCTGATACTAGTAATGTCATAGACAAGTTATCTAGTAGTAATAAGTTTGGTAATGAAGAGTTTAAAGTACCTGTGATCAAACCCTCTGAAATCTATAAATACCTGACAGTCTCGTGTCTATGCTGAGTCAATCTAAGGGTTTAAAAAAATTCTTTGGTTATACCTCCTGGCAGAAATACCATATTGCTTCTTTACAACATACTGTCACAGGAGGATCAGAAGGATCTTTGAATCTGTTCAATGATAAAGAAATTCAGAAGTTTAGATCTCAAGCTCTAGCTAGTCCAAAGAACCCACAGTTCATGCATCTCTCCTATGTCTGAATAGGAGTAACAGGACATTATAGGAAGGGTCTTCCTATAATAATGATGATGATGCTTAAAGATGCTAGGTTCTTTAAAACATCTCATGCCTTACTAGGTTGTGCCTGCGATTCAATGTTTGAAGGTCCAATCTATTTAGATTGTCTGTTAGATTTCCCTATTAGTCTAAAAGGTGGTAACTTGGATAAAGTCCTCACTTATGAATTCAATACAATGAATCTTTTCATGAAAGATAATTCTGTAGATCATTCCCTTGTCTTTTTGGTTCATTATCGTCTGTACAATAAAGTTCTTCCTTTAATGATGAATCCCAGACGAGCCCAGGGAATAGAAGGCTTCTCTAAAAACTCCTTGCCAATAGCCTTAATGGCTTCCAAGAAATGCTTTTGATTAGCTGGTATCTCTGCCCCTTCTTGTTCCTCTTCTTCTTCCTCATTCTCTTCCTCTTCATCTAAACCTTCCTCTATCCTTTTTCCTATCTTCAATGCCTTCAATTCTTCTTAGAGTGCTTCCCTGACTCCAGTTTTGATCATCTCTTCCATCTCCTTAAATTTCTTGACCACTTCGGTGGTCATCGCCTTTGGAGGCATATTGCTAGCCTCTCCTTCGCTCTCCTCCGCTGACATATACTAGATCAACCATAGAACCTTTAATAAGGCTCAGATACCAATATGATGAGGAGCGCGCAGTGGAATGTCGATAAAAATTAAATTTACGAGTTCTGTCGGCAAGACCCCACTTACTGGCCACCGATACACCTCAATCAGCCAGATAACCATTGGTTGGAATGACTTTCTTAAGTCTTACCGTCGATCTACCCTACACTGATGGCTCAATTGAATTTGTCTTCAGTGAGACTTGGTCACCGTCCGGCTAATGCACCAATCACTCTAGTGTCAACTTTGACTTTCGCGTATCGGAAAGACAATTACTATCAGCCACAGTAGGATTTGCTTTGCCGATACGCCGATGGCTATTGTCTTCGCTGTGACCCTTGTCATTGGCAAACACTTACAAACTTAGGCCGATGCGTCGATGGACCAACCACTCTTCGGCGTGATTTCCTTTTTGTTTCTCCAATATGCCAATGTGTTCTGACTTCAAGTTCGGTGAGACTCAATTTTATCGGCGAACTCCAATTTCGCTAGGCCGATACACCGATGGATTTCCCGTCGGTATCACTTATCTTTTATCACCCCAATATGCCTCGATCGGTAAGACCAATGTTGTCGGCCCAACGCCAAGTTATCTACCCGATGACCTTATCATCTCGATATGGATCTTTAGACTGCGACTTTCATTCAATAGCTTGAACCTCTCTTTGGCTAGACTATTCTTATCGCTTCAGGAGAGAAATATTTTACCGATGGCCTCAGTCTCACCGATAACGACTTCAACTCTACTATTTCTACGACTCGTTTACTCTTCAGCCAAACCCTAGCAGATGGAGATGCTAGGCCATCTACTATGTAGAACACTCCAATTTGGTCCTCTGCGCCGTCGAACAAAGAAACAAAACAGAAAACAAAAATGAATACTTGTACAACGAAGCCATTCCACTGATCTCGACAAGAATCGTACCAGTGGAATGTTTCAATGAACCATTCTGCAACAAACTACTAAAATGAGAATCTACTAAGCATAATTACAAAATCCTTGGATCTAAGAATAGGAAAACACAAAAGGGGATGAAACAGAGCTTTATTGTTCTTCAGCACAATTCATACATACTTCCAGAAATGAACACCCCCCAAAAACACAGAACATAACCACTACTTAATGTTCGTTCTGTTATGCTTTGAACCCACTGCTGTGGGAGGCCAACTGATTCGAAGCAGTTGAGGAAAACCAACCGATGCAAACAGTTGGGAGACCAACTAATCCCAAAAACTGCTTCAAACTGTCCTACTGCCCTGTTTTGGCACTATGTGATTACAATTTGCCAAATGTGTCCTAAGTCACTTGGGACTTACAAAATTGGTTCGAGTCTTGAAGAACCTAGATACAAACTGAAATGACATGCATTGGTCAAATAGACCTTATTATAACACAAAACATGATTTTCTAGGTGCTCTTACACCAGGAAGAGATAGAAAATGTAGAAACAAGTGGTGATCAAAGTATAGAACATCGAGATATTCAAGATCCTGGCCAGCAAGTTCTTAATACAGGTAATCCTCAACTCTAGGATAAACAACATGCACAGGAACAGAGTATGGAAATGCATAAGGATGTCCATGCTAATACAGATAAACAAGATAAGGACATCTAGATCAATGTGCATGGAGAGATTAAAGAGCCAAACAAGGAAATACCACAAGATTAGGACATGATGTCTAGGGATGCTACACAAGATAAGAATCAACAACAAGTGCATGAGGAGGTTCCCACTGATGGGGAGAAACAATAGAATATGAATCCAGATATTCCAAAAGAGAAAGAGGTAGAAGTACATGATGCTCACATTGAGCAGACAAGCTAGCAAGGGCCCATATCTAGTGCACCACATTAGTTGGCACGTGAGGTAAGTCAGCCTCAAGTTCCCGATGCTTCTAATTTTGTTATTTCTTCATTATTTTCGCTTGAGGTTGCAAAACCTAAGTGCAGAGTGAGGGCAACCTCGATAATAAAGAGAGATCCAACCACAGGAAAGAGAACAAATCAATTAGTTGTGCCTATGGTTGAAAAGGCAAAAGGAGAAATAAGTGCCAGTGAGTTTCAAAGAACAACAATAGACCTAGGGAACACTACCAAGGAGCAAGAAATCCAGGGGCTAAGAGATCATATAGATGTTGTAGAGGCTAGGATAATGAAAGTTGAGGCCAAGAAGAAAAAGTATAAAGAATAAATTACTGAACTCCAGGCCTTTATAAAGGGATTGGTTGTACCAACCAACATCCAGATCACACCAACTACACCCCTAGCATTAGTATCTCAACAAGAGATCACTGGATTGGATGCATTGAAGCATCAAGCACATGTGATGAACAATTGGTTCACCAAGTTCCTGCAAGAAGGAGATGAAGTAATAAAGACCTCATTGTCCAATTGGGAAATGCTGAGCAATATGAAAAGCAAAGTAGATAAGTTGAAGAAGTAGGTCAACCAAAGATTGATTAAGAGTAGTCCAGATTTGACTAAATTGAAGGATATGAGGAGAGCAGATCTTAATACCCTCATGACTAAGAAGGTTTTGACACCTCAAACGCTACCACAGATGGATACCTGGTTTGAGGGCCTAAGATTTGAGGTCAACATTTTGAAAAGATGCAACTCAAAAGCAGTTGACATAACCATAAAGGCACATGAGCTGTTAGCTGAGGAGTTGGCCATTTTGGAGGTTTTGGAAGGTGAAGTTGAAGGTAAAATTGAAAATTAGGATAATGACTTTGCAATTAAGGCATTTAAAGATAACATCATCTTAGCCATAGAAGATCCTATCCAACATTTTTTAGAGGACACTATTAATGAAGCTATGCTTATGAAGTCCAAGATTGATGCATACAATGAAGAATTGGACAATAAGACTAATAGGTGGATATCCTTGAAGGAGCAATTGAAAGCTCAAGAGCATGTAGCTGAGAAGGCTAAGGTGCAAAATAGAGCAAAGATAGATACAACTCTCAAAGCATATGAGCTCATCCAAGGCATTGGATATAGGATACCAGAGGAAGCATTAATAGAAGAGGAGTCCAAAGAGAATACTAAATGAAGACCAAGTCAAAGATTCAAAGAACATTCCAGACTTGCCAGTTGTCCTCAACTAAAGATTGCCAACTGGCAATCACGTGCCACATTTTCCTGACTATCAGATCATCTTAAGTTGATCCTGATCATTGTATCATTTGTAATTGCATCCTATCCTTGGTCTATAAAAGGAGATGGATTGCCATTTGTAAACTATTTGAAGCTTAATTGAGACTAAATTGGTGATTAATGATCACTTAGTGTATATTTTGTGACTTAGTGAATCCTCATTATTCTCTCTCGAGATCATCTGTATATGTGTATTCTTTTTACATACGTGATGAAGATGGAGACTTAGGTTACTTCCAAATCGTATGTCTTGAGTAATCTGTGAATGATTTCTGTATGTGTAATTGTGATTGCTGCGCTCTATAGAGGTGCATTCATAAAGTGCATGTTGTCATCATTCCTTCTTTTACCTTTGAAGATTCACACTTGTCATGTGTAGTCGTGGACTATCCTGGAAAAGCATGGTTTGGTTTTCATCTCCTTTCATGAAATTTTCAAATATACGTATGGATTAGTGATCAAACTTCAATTAATTTCATTGAATTTACAATTTTAGTTTGTTTTATTTTAAATCTCATAAATCATCATCATAACTGCAAATATTGACTAATGATAAGAAAACAGATAAATATGTAGATTTCCTGTAGATAACTGAATATCTTACATATTTGAGCAAATTACATGTAATGTTAAAAATATCATGCAAATATTTAGAAATAATGGCAAAGAACATGGAAATATCAGCTTATAGGCACAATATCTAGAATAATTTAAAGTACAGAAGTAAAATTGAGTTAAGATTAGTTCAGATTTAAGAGAATTTCCATAAGAACAAATCAAAGTTAGAAGAATTATCATAAATAATCTTAGCTGGAGTAAATAACAGAAGAATTGATCAAACTTATGATAAATATCCATGAATACATACATATCCTAGCTAGGAATTTGATGCAGTTCACTGAGATGCATGCAGAGCGAATGGATTTCTTCAAATCAAGACATAAGGCCCTTGAATGATTAACATCATTGTCACATCAACCTTTAAGTAATTACATATCGTTAAGAACTAACACACATGGACTCGGGATTGTGAATTCTCTGAATTCACCATATCTTTCAGGATAAATAGACGTTTGTCATGTGAATCTTTGTTTCTTGTTGTTGTGATTAATAACCATATCAACAAGACCCATGTCTTTAAGGTAAGATTCTTATGTCTCCTGTGTACATGGATATGAGGAGTGTTACCCATTATAAAGTGCCTAGAGTTATCTACTCCCACATGGTTTATGTGCATAAGTGGTGCATATATCAAAAAAATATTAAGAAGTGCATGAGGGTATTAATGTTATTAGTTGGAGCTATGAAAGGTTCTTTATGTTATGTGGAGTACACCTTTCTCCTTGGTGCATATGGCTATGGATGTCATACTTAAAATATAATGTTTGAATATGGTACATGCAATGCACATAGATGGAATGCATGAGGGTATTTCCATGCCATGAGGGAGTGTATAAATGTCTATGGGTTGCACACATATATTTGTGTTTTAATGTTACATGTTGTCAATTTGTGAATAGAATAATACATTGCATGCAACCATAAGGTAACCACTATGGATAAATTGATCTAATATTGGAGGACAACTTTGCATTTAGGCAAAGTTATGGCTAGATAGAAATAATTTTCACTTTTTGACACCTATAGCAACTAAACCATTACGAATTTGAAGATGATATGAACTAGTGATTTTTGAGATTTTGTGTGTAGATTTTAAATGTATTTTTTTTAATTTTAAGAAATAATTTATGAATTTTTTTACATAACTTTAAATAACTTATTTTTTATAATTAACAACATTTTTTAAAAGTGACATTTATACCATACAACATAACTTTTATATAGAAAGGACCAAATTATAAAATTTTAAACATAGATTTGTAACACCAATATCTAGTGCGCAAATATTTTTTCATATTTTTTCTTACATATATTTTTTATTAATTTTTGAAGTGAGATTAATTATAATTTAGACATAGGTTTATACCATACAACACAATTTTTTTTGTATGTATCCAAATTAAATTGTTTTTTTTTGTTGAAACAAGGACATCAATACCTAGTGTGTAGATATTTTCCATAAAAAAAATTCTATAATTTTTTTAATTTTTCCCTATATGTGTGGAATATAGACCTTAATGTTCGGTGAAAAACCTATGCTCATTAGAAAATATAAAATAAATATAATAGTCAAATAAAATATATTCAAAATCATACTTTTTGGAAAGCTTATACTAAGGGATACATACAAAATATAATTTCTAAATGACTCCATTTGATCCCCCAAAAAGTGAAGCAAAATTGTTTTTTGTTAGCATTTTGATAGGTGCAAAGGAGACTCCATAGAGGTTTTGATTTAAGACTAGCGGGGTTCTTTCCAAGGGGGTTTGATCTAAGGCATTTTTATCTAACCTCCTTCAATTAAATCCATCTATATGGAACCCCTCAAGACTTAAATCATTAATTTTTCTAAAAACTATGTGATTTCTAACAAAAATCAGGATGTCCCAAGTTGGGGACTTAGTATTGTGGGATCACAATCTAAATAATGCTTTTCAAGAGATTTCATTTTTACTAACCTTGAGGGACTAGCAAAAAATTAAAGTTTTAGTCCTTAGATTTTAATTACCATTATAGTGGTGAGTATTCTCTCCTTTACATAGAATCTCACCAAGGTTGGTAAAGCCAACCTTACAAAAATTAAATTTAAAAAAATTCAAAATGATTACCAATCTTTTTTGAATAAGAACCTTAAGACATTGTAATGTTTCAAAAGAATGAAGTCAGGGTAAAGAATCTATACCATAAAGTTCCCCCATCCTAGAGTAACCCAAAACAACATATGAATGTCTTATGGAAACTAACAAGCTAAAACACACATGAAAAATAATGTCAATAAAAATTGACAACATCAAATTCAAGAACCAAAATTAATCGACAACATATAATAAATAAAATACACAGTGCTTATCTCAATCAATTGATAAACATGCTAGATCCAAATGGGGTTGTTGTGACAAACCTAGTCAAAATGCACCCCTACACTCTTAACAATGTTGAGGATGCAACCTTGCATAAAAACGAGAAAAAAACATCAAGAACATTTGATTTTATTAAATTATGATAAGGTCAACAATAATTATACAATCAAATAGCTCAAAGTAGAAATTGAATAATAAAAATAAACATACATTACAAATCCATTGTAATTGATGTTCTCATTTGAAAACCTATTAAGTTAAAAAAATGAGGTTGTGACATTTTGTAGTAGATCATTTTAGTAAGATATGTGTTTAGATGGCTTACAAACATATTATAATTGAGAGTGATGTAGTGAATTTGTTCTTGAACCATTTATGGATACACCTTGGGCTTCTTGAGAGAATCATCTCTAATAGGTATGCTCAATCCTTAAGCAGGTTACTTTTTGGATGTAATACTAAGGACTAAGAATGAGCATGATCACATATTTGTTGTAATGAACCATTTTAGTAATATGTGTGTTTTTATGGCTTCAAAAAGATTATAATTGAGAGTGATGCATTAGAGTTGTTCTTCAAGCATGTATGGATACACTTTGGGCTTTTTTAGAAAATAATCTCTAATAGGGATTCACAAATTTTCAACTAGATGTTGTGAAATTTATTAAGAGTTGTCAATTGTGTAGGATAAGCTAGCCCAACAATTGGAAGCTTTCACATTACCGATCATTTCCTACACATAAGAATCCATGTAAGAGAATATCCATAGACTTCATGGGTGGAATACTAAGGACTAAGAATGGTCATGTCTGCATCTTTCTTGTAGTAGACTATTTTAGTAAAATGTGTATTTTGATGACTTGTAAACAAAATCTAACCAAGACTTGTGCAATATACATGTTCTTCAATCATGTATGGATACACTTTGGGCTTATTAAGAGAAACATCTCTAATAGGGATGCTCAATTACTAAGCAAGTTTTGGTGCACTTTGGAATATTATGGATACAAAGTTGAAGAAATCTATATATTTCCATCCTCAAGTGAATAAACAAATAGAGATGGTGAATAGAATACAAGTTCAATTGCTTTGTGGGTATAATCAATGGTATCTCAAAGGGTTGAGATGATCATTTTAGATATATAAAAACACTCCATAATAGGGTCATTCACTCATATACAAATTTATCTCCTTTTGAAGCATGGCTTGGCTACTTGTTGCCTAGCCCTTTTGACATGTTGGGATAGTCAAGAGGAGGGATGGAATAATAAAATTTATAGGTAGATAAATACAATTTTATTAAAAAAAATTAGGCAAATAATTTTTGGGTACAATTAAAACTCAAGGAGTCTTAGTTTAAGCATAAGTGCTTAACATTGTGAGCATAGAGTGAAGCATAAGTTCCATGTTGGAGACAAGGTGTGGTGTGCTTGAGAAAGAAAATGATTCAAGGCCTTCAAGAAAGATTAAGACACTGAGATATGTCCCTTTTTAGATCATACAACAAGTGGGGTAGACATCTTTAGGATGGAAATTCCCACTATATGAAATATTCTTAGTTATTAATGTTGATGAGTTGCACTTGTTTGACCCTTCATTGTTGGATGAAGAGGAGGGCGTTGTATTACCATCCATAGATGATTTCTCACCTAAAGAGAAAGAGGAACTAGAAGATGATGTTGTGCTTTAAAAGAAGGTGAGGTAGACTAGGCATTGTGAGTATAACACATGGTTGATTAGACTAAAAATATAACCTAAGTGAAGCCAATTGGGCTTCAAAGGAAAAATAGGAAACATATTCCCACATTTGACCACACCATAATATTTTGGTGATGAAAAACCTTGTGGTGGGGGAGTTATGATCTAAAAATCATGTCACTTAAGTTGGACCATTGGGGTGAATTTGAGGGATCACTTCATGTGTCACAACTAGGAGACTCTTCTCATCACAAAATTTATGTGTCTTGATGCATGACAATTGGTGGATTTGATTTAAGGGTGGCATGAATAGTCTAAACCATCTCTAAAACTCTTCATTTAAGTTGATGATTTCATAATGAAGTGTAAAATGAAGAATGTTGAATTTATCTCTTTCTATAGGTAATAAAATACTATTTCCATGATGAATTCTCAAATACCTTGGTGAGCATATGAGATATAAAGGTTATTGGATGGATACTTATCTCATATTAAGAATGTTGTGGTGATCATGTAATTTTAATTATAGTAGAAGTAGTCATTTTCTTAAATTTATCACTCGGTATAGAGTTATATGTTATGGCTAGCATGTTTTCTAGCCTATATGAGTGCATACCTAGAACCAACCCCATGGATCATAATATTGTTGTAATAACTATAGATCTAGAAGAATACTCCAGAAATTGTAGATGGGATATATTATGCAAAGAGAACACCAAGAACTATACAATAGATGCCAAATACCCCATTGCCATGAAGAATCTGACATTTTTGTATTCAAGGCAGACAACACATAGGTTGGGATAAAAAGGAAGGCACTATAGTGTGTGTCTAGTTTGTGAGCTCACCAATATACTTATCTATTCATAAATAGTGGCATCCCAATATTTCAAAGCATTAACTACAAATGGTTAGGACCATACCCTAGCCCACTATTCCATCTCTAAGGTATGTGGTGAGTAACTTCCCAATGCTGACTACTTACTGGTGTATTGTAGAATACATATAATTGAATGTTACATAGTGTTAGGCTATAAAGAACCCTAGGGGCTCTTTTGATATATCTATAGGTATGTGGAAGCTCACAACCTATTGACAAAAAATGAACTAGAAATATGACATATCTAATTATAGTAACCAAAAGGCTATCGTGGAAACATCCGAGGCATTGTGGTACCATTTGAAGGATGACAAGGTACAAGGACATATAGAAGGACATGTCACTACACATATTGGAAGCAATATGAGCACCAAACCTTACTATAAGAAGATTGTGCAAGAGGAGCAACAAGAGGAAAAGAGAGTACACAATGAACTAGAGAATATATAATGAAATAATATGAATACAATTACTACCCAAGCATATGTGATGTTTATATCTATGAGTATAAGGAATATATAATATGAATATACGAGTAGATTGATTCTATGGTTATAATGGATAAATAAAATTTATTTTCTTTATATTGTACATGTGTTAACTACTGCATATTCTATTTTCCTTCTAATTACATCACCCTAGGGTTAATTTATTTGGCATAAATAATCTAGACCTTTAGCCTATATTTTATTGTCAACATTTGGTTCCATTGTCGAGACCTTATTTTGTTGGTGTATAAGAGGAAATTATAGAAATAAAGAAAGAAATTTGTAGTAAAGAACACTACCAAGGAAAGGGGTATTAATGGAAGTTATTGAATTGATTAAGATGTGTGGTAGCACACACTAGGTGCTAAGGCACCTAGGGGGGTACTATGGAATGGGGGAAGATCCAAAAGGACATGACCATAGAGACAAATCTAGACTACCACTTGAGATGGATAAGAAGAGATTAAGAATGGATAAAATCCAATTAGATTTTTTATGGAAAAAAGAGATAGCAAGAATGCAAGAGAGATTATTGTTGAGATTGAAATGGGATTGGAAGAAATCCAGAAGATGAATTTTTTTAGAAGAATAAAGAAGGACTAAACAAACCCAAGACAGAGAAGGGAGATATTGGAAAAGGATAGAGAAGATGTGAGAGGCATCTATGGAGTGCACTAGGAGGGTTGTAACTAAAGAAAGGTCTTGAACAAATAAAAGTGAATGCTCAATGGACATGACACTCACCAATATAAAAGAACTAGAGTGGTCCATAACCCTACTTTGAACTACAAAAAATATCTTAGTAAAATGATAAAATAATTAAATGAATATGAGACATCAATAAATATGAATGACTTACAATCTTGGATGGAAGACACTACACATGTAGTGGAATAGGAGAGGCTTAGAAGTAGTGTTCTTAGCCTATAGAATGGAGAACCCAAGAGCCATTTTCCAATGAGGATTCTAATTGGTCTTAACCTAGGGTTATAACAAACAAAGTTTTTGAGGATTTGGTAACCACAATATCTATAAGCAGCACACTTAACCTCTATAATAACCATTAGAATACCGAAGCAAGTCGGTATGATGGAATACAAAGAAAGGAAGAATTTTAGAAGTTAACATGTAGTAAAATGTATGAAAGAGATGAAGAAATGATAAGAAATATTAGCAATTTTTTGAATTTATCATTAAAACCTTGGAAATGTTGGAAGAAGACCAACCAAATAAGGATAGGCTAATAATGACAACAAGAACCTATCACCAGAGTAGCTAATAATGAGGACTGATGCAGAGGAAGTTTATGCAGAAGAAGAAGAACATATTGACTCACTAAGTTTGACAGAGAAACCAGAAGAAGTAGAAGTATTGATCTTAAGAAGAGTTATGTTATAGACTAATCATCTGAAACAGTGCAAGAGAAAGTTTGTGAAAAATAATCTGAGAAACAGTGCAAGGGACGGTTTGTGTGAACAAGTGTGAAACATAGCAGGAAAAGGAAATTCATATCACAGAGAAAGAAGGAATGACAAGATATTCTACTAGAGGAGAAAGTTTGTGTACTGGAGTAAAGAAAATAAGGATAAATAAATAGAGATAAGTATAGGAGAAGTATATGTAGAACAAAAATTGTAAGGTTTTGATGTGTGTGGAAGAAATTGTATCTAGCACCTGAGATCAGAAAGTGTTGCAGAGAAAATTTAGAAAGTACATTGAAAGAATCAAGGAAGTAATTGATTGTTCTGGAGGATGCAAGTATGTATTGATTAACTCTTAATTGATTGGAATAGACATTGATCTTGAGGCATCTTGCGGAGACGACTTTTTTAGACCACTGATCATTATGGTAGTGCAAGGCTTGCAAGTAGACCGTCAAACTTAGAAGAACTTGAGGTAGTTTTGCAAGGTGGACTTGAACAGACCACCGACCTTGAGGCAGTTGCAAGTACCTATGAACAAACCATCAAACTTATCCTAAGGGATCACATTGATGTTGACATAATATAGATCAAAGTGAAGAGGCTCACTTTTCAATTAACCCTGAGAGTTTGATGCAAGAGCATCCAGAAGCATTCAAAACAATTGGGACAATTAACAGTAAGTTACAGAGTACCGAGAGAGCGACATTGGAGAATACTGCATTTGCATATTAGAGGCTGCAGAGTTAGACTTAGCATCTAGACATCATCATATACAACATATCCAAAATTTAGATCATTTGGGTTTGATTCCAGAAAGATATCGCTATCAGAAGATTACCTATTTTTACTTATTTTCACAGAGCAGAGCCGACAGTGTTCAGTGAAGTCTAATCGGCTTGCAGAGTAATTCCATGACTTGCGAAGCTTAAAGGAACATTATTCAAGGAAGTATAGGACTTGGTCAACCTTCATGGAGATCCACACGAAGTTCTATGCATCAGCGGAGCAATACCTTATGTTTAGGTCTGACCTATCCATGTCTACACGTTTCATAACTAGCCGTTGCAATTAGGCCCACTTGATAATGATTTGAAGGCTTGCAGAGGATATAAATGGAGGATAATGATTTGTTACAATGTGGCAGTGATGAAATAATTTAGTATGCAAAGATATGAAGCAAAATAATAAGTGTTTTGATCCAAAGAAGAAGCAGAAGGAAACAAAGAGTAGAGCAGTGAGAAGAAAAAGTTACAGAGCAGAGAATTGATAAGTAGGAGGAAGAAATCATGAAAGAGTATTGTTATATGAATCTTTTGTAACCCTAGGCTATGGCCTAGCATCTATAAAAGCTTGAGTGGCATATGTAAAGTGTTTTGTGATCATAATATAAGAAAAATGAGCTTTGAAGGCTAGGTTTTTTCCCTGTTAGGGTTTTCCTAGGATATATCTTATGTCATGAGTAGATGAATTTCTCTTTCTTTCTGTTGTTAACTATTTACTTCCCTTGCATCTCTAATTAATCATGATGTTAATAGTTTAAGGCTGCAAGGTTGGACAGTCCTCACCGGACCCTCCTACCTTGACTGCATCATGTTGAGTCCTACTTCCTTCACTTTTATATGCTTCTTTGCATGTGTTTCTCTCTTTTGGGGAGGAGTTTTTCCCATAAGGTTTTCTCCTT
This sequence comes from Cunninghamia lanceolata, assembly GCA_027924645.1. NCBI lineage: Eukaryota > Viridiplantae > Streptophyta > Pinopsida > Cupressales > Cupressaceae > Cunninghamia > Cunninghamia lanceolata. Next base: position 14,633,756 of record BSBN01000040.1, read on the forward strand.
TTCTAGAATATATATATATATATATATATTCGTAGTCTTTTCTATAGTTTTGGAAAAGCTTTGTCTAATTTTTTTTTTAAATTAAGGTTTTTGAGGGTACCAACAGGTATTGCTTGCACAAGCCTATTGGGCCTCGTACGACACTGGGAATGGGCCCTGCATTGTGAGGTCACACATCCTTTCTTTAAAGGTTTGCACACCATTAAGAGCCTGCAAACCCTTTGGGGGATCCACATACCCCTCTGTGGGTGCAACACCTTGTTTTAAAGGCTTACATGGCCTTAAACAAAAACCCATCTCCTATATTTTGTAAATCAATCATTGTACCCATGCCAGAACATTTGAAATTAAACAATATATTTTAATATATTAATCTAGAAACCTAGATCTATCATATCTGAAAATGTTTTAGCACATCTACCAAACTTGGTGATGATTCTAGTGACCCTACCAGATTTAGAGAATTTCTCCAGATTTAACAATGTTTTTAGTAGCTTCATTAGATTCAATAGTGCCTCCAATATTGGTGAAGCTCTATTTTATTTGGTGGACCTTTACATTTGGAAATTCCTCCAAACTTGGCAATGATTCCACCATATTTAGTGATAGGTGGATTTTCAAGATTTTCCCCCTCACCATTATAGTTCTATTTTTTGCACTTGATCTTGAAATGGCGATATTTTGGCCATACCGAGTCTTTTTCAATGCATTTTTTTTGAAATGGGGTAGAATTTCATGCTCTTCATAGTGGTGGAGGCAATTTTTAGATTGGACTTTTGGTTTTTGTATAATTTCAATTTCCTCACTGATCTTGCTATGTAGTTCTTGTTTTGGGAACTTTCATGGGCCATAATTTATACGTATGACTCCTTTTTGGGTCAGTTTGTTTAAAGTGCATTTTTTTTGCATACTTTGTAGTGATTCCATCAGTTTCATCTTTATCTTCTAGTAGAATTATATTTTCAACATGTGATCATTTTTGGACATTATAAATATCTATTAAATGCATTTTTTTATTTGTAAATGCAACGAAATAAAGTGCCACATATTGTACTTGAATTTTGGGGATCTTGCACATTATGTTGTGTCATTTTTATATTTTTATATTCACACTATTTATAAAGTGTCATGAGGGGTTTGATGTGTGTGCCTTGTTATTTACAATCACAACCTTGTCTACCTTGATGCAAGTGTGCCTTTTCTTTGCACACCCTTTATACCAGTGTCCATGAGAGTGACTCTATTTCTAGTTGTAGGTACTTCTTTGTGCATATTTTGATGTTGCTTCTTCACCTTATAGCACTACATTGTGACACATAGATTTAGTGAAGCTGACATACCTATCCCTTGTCATGATTTGGGGGGTATCATACTATTGTGCTAATGCTTCCTTGGTTTCACTTTGAGTGAGCTATGTATCTAGTTTTTGTTCCTATATACTAGGTGGATGCAACGACTAGTTACGCATGCATTTCGGTGAGATGGACCACATACCATATAGACACTCTTTCATTCCTATTTATGGAGGAAACCTTCTACCTTATTCAAATGATTAGAGTTCTTTAGAAGTTATTGGCACCTGTATTTTTGACTGCCAGATTATTGCCTTACTATAGTATATTGGTATGATTTCACCATATGTGCATTGGTTGAGTAGTGTCATTGGGGTCACCCATATAGATTGATGTGCCATCTGCATCTTCAACTATCAGATTGGTACTTTGTGTAGCATTTGTACATTGTTCAAGTAGTGTTGTTGGGTCACTCATGCAGATTGGTGTCTCTTTGATCTGATCCTAATTTCGATGGAGGTCCTTTAGTAGTATAGCATTTGTTCTTTGGCAGTTATATACATCTTTTTTCTGCTTTAGTGGATAGGAAATACCCTTATTCACACCAACACCCCTCTAGTCAAGGAATACTAGAGTGAGTTTAAGAAATTGGACAACAAGACATGTGGCTTGGATGTATCATTTTTTTGTATTTGTTTCATTAGTGGTCTTAAGGAGAATCTTTGGGTAGAGGTTCTCATGTGTAAACCAAACTCCTATTATGATTATTTATCCTTGGAAAGGCTTGTGGAAGACAAAATGGAAGCCCAATGGAAGCTAGCTATCTCCTCCTCCTCATTCAAAACTAAAAAAAGACATCCGATAAAGGAACTAACCCCCCACAATTCATAAACTCTCTCAAGAAGAGATAGAAGAGAAAATGGCTAGGGGATTGTGTTAAAAAATGGGAAAAGGGTTACTATTGTAGTGAGCAATGCTTGTGTCTCATTGACTCTACCATGGTGCCTAGTGACTCTAAGGCATTTTTAGATGTAGAAGAAGAGTTGGTTTTCCTAGAACAACAATCCATTCCTATTGTCCATATTTCTATTCATGCTTTGGTTGGGTTATCTTCCCCCAAATGTTTAAGGTCATTGGCTATATCAAAAGAGAAAAGATAGTGGTCCTAATAGATGGTGGTAGAATGCATAAATTTATCAACAAAAAATTGGTAGACCAACTACATTGCTATGTCTATGCCTACAATAATTTTTAGATCGTGGTAGTAAATAACAATACTATATATTGTGGGGGCAAGTGTTGCAATGTCAAGCTTATAATGGGGGATTATCAATTGACCAAAAATATGTTTTCTCTTTCCTTAGATGGTGTTGATGTGATACTAGGTGTCTAGTGGTTGCAAACATTAGGACTAATCACCTGTGACTACTCCTAGCTTTGGCTTAGATTTCACCGTGATGGTTGAGTGTATACATTAGAAGGACTGAATGTAAGTGAATTTTAGATGGTCAAATTCCATTGTATGGAAAAAATGTTGAAGAAAGGATGATCTGGTGTTTTGGCCCAATTTCACTCTCTAGAGGCTCGGGCTCTTTCTCCTTCTCTGCTAGATTTGCAATGCCTCCTTGATAAGTATCAACTAGTCTTTGAGGAACCCAAAGGATTTTCCCCTCCAAGGTCCCATTACCATTCTATTTCCCTCATTCTAGGTAGCTACCCTCCTAATATTTAGTCCTATCAATACCCTTTTGAGCAAAAGAATGAAATTGAGAAAATGGTAAAGGAACTCCATGATGTAGGTATTATTCCCTCATAGTAATAGTCCTTACTCAAGTCACCAATAGTTATGGTTCCAAAGAAAGAGGGGGGTTTTCAAATGTGCCTTAATTTTTGTGAACTTGATAAATTAACAATCAAAGATAAATCTCCTATCCATATTATTGACGATCTACTAGATGAGCTCTCAGGGGTTCATTTTTTTACTAAGCTATATCTACATTCAGGCTATTACCAAATTTAATTCAAAGAAGTTGATATTCCTAAAATTACCTTCTAGACTCATGAATGCCATTATGGATTTTTGGTCATGACCTTTGGCTTATTTGATCCCCCTCTGCTTTTTAGAGCCTCATGAATAGAATGTTTTGTGGCTACTTATGAATTTATTCATTTTGATATTCTTTGATGACGTTCTCATCCATAGTAGGACACAAATTGATCATATTCATCATGTAGAGATATCCCTCAATATTTAAGATGAACATTCTCTTTTCCAAGCACTATAAGTGCATCTTTGGAGTTCAGTAAGTGGAGCATTTAGGCCATATAATTTAACAAGTCAGTGTCTAGGTTGACCCTAAGAAGATTGTAGTGTTGCAAGAATGGTGATGCCTGAAATCCATCAAAATACTTTAGGGTTTCTTGGGGTTGATAGGGTATTATCATAAATTTGTGTGTCATTATGGTAAAATTTCTAGATCCTTGATAATAGTGCTCAAAACAAACTCTTTCCATTTGTCTAAATCAGTAGAGGTAGCCTTTAATGCACTCAAAACTTCCATGTGCTCTACTCCAATGTTGGCACTACCTAATTTTCACAAACCCCTCATTTTGGAATGTGATGCTTCTGGCATGGACATAGGTGTAGTGTTGATGCAAGAAGGATGACCCCTAGCCTTTATCGAAAAGCAACTCATTGGGCATAATTTGGTTAAATCAACATATGAAAAAGAAATATTAGCTATCCTCCATGTTGTCCAATAATGATGTTCTTACCTATTAGGCTATAAGTTCCAAGTCAAAATAGATCATTGCCTAAAGTATTTTTGTAGCAAAGGTGTCCTCCCTCCAAAAAAGATGGGTGCAAAGATGTAGGGATATGACTATGAGATTATCTATAAGAAAGGTAAGAAAAATGTGGTAGTAGATGCCCTCTCATTCCAATATAAAGAAGGAGGCTCCATCTTTACTCTTTATATCTTGGTACCAAATTAGATAGATGAGACCCAGAGTGAATGGCTACTAACCTTGTAGTTCAAGACATCATTCAATAGTTGGAATAGAATCCACAGGTAGTGGTGAGTTTCTACTAGATAGGTCAAATCCTTACATATCATGAACAAATTTATTTATCCCCCAACTCTATGCTCAAACCTCAAATACTAAAGGAATTACACTCCTCTTGTACTGTAGGACACTCAGGTTGCTTGAAGACCTACAAGCAAGTGAAGTTAGATTTATTCTAGGATGACCTTAAGTAGGATATTAGTACATATGTAGTTAAATGTGATGTGGGTTTTTGATTATTTATTCTAGGATGGCCTTCAGTAGGATATTAAGACATTTGTAGTTAAATGTGATATGTGTCCTTAAGGATTTCTTTTGGGACTTCCTATCCCAATTAGGCTTGGATTGATAATTCTATGGATTTCATTGCGGGGCTTCCACTCTTAGGTGGTAAATAGGTTATCTTGGTAGTGATGGATTTCTTGACCAAATATGTGTATTTATATGCATAATAACCCTTATACTACTGCTATGGTTTCTCACCACTTTTTGGATTCGATCTTCAAACTCCATGAGATGCCTCACTCTATTGCTAATGATTGTGATCCTTCCTTCAACAATAAATTTTGGAAAGAGTTGTTTAATTTATAAGGCACTACCTTGAACATGAGTTTATCCTATCATCCTCAAATTGATGGTCAAATGGAGATTGTTAATAAATGCCTTGAGATTTATTTGTGTTACAAGTTGTTTTTGAAAATAGAGATAGTAGGCCAAGTGGCTACCTTTGACTGAGTGGTGGTACATTAACACTTATCATAGTGCTTCCAAAATGACCCCTTATGAGGCTCTCTATGGTACTCTCTCATCCTCCTTGTGCACTTATATTTTAGGTTCATCTAAGGTTTCAACAATTGATAAAATTTTGGCCAATCATGAAGACATCTCTTGACTTTTTAAGGCTAATCTAACACTAGCCCAAAATCATATGGAATAATAGTTGGATCAACATAGGATAGAGCACACTTTTGATATTGGTGATTGGGTTTTTTAAATCTCCATCCCTACAAGAAGCTTTCTTTATGAGACAAGAATGATCATAAGTTGACTCCCAAATTCTATGGTCCTTATTAGGTGATCCAATGAATAGGTTAGGTGGCATAAAAGTACTTCTACCATCTTCTCAAATCCACATAATTTTTCATGTCTCATGTCTTAAGAAAGTGATTCGACCGACTACTTGACTATTGATAAAACTACTTGAGTTGGATGAGGAGGGATCAATATTTTGGTAACATGAGGCTATTTTGGATAAACATACCAAGCACCTTCACAATCTCTCTATTAAGACGTTATTAGTCTAGTGGAAGGGCTTGCAATCTGAAGATGCCACATGGGAGCCTACGAACATTCTCTCTACATTTCCTCATCTCAAGCTTTGAGGACAAAGGTTTTTAAAAGGGGAGGAAATGTTATGTACCCAATTCTATTTTATGATAGCTATTATTTGGGCACATATGCTTTATAAGTCACCCTTATGTGGATTTAATAAAGGGATGTATATGCTTTGTAAGTCATTCCACTAGTTGTTAGAATAAAGTATTTATCCCACCTACATGGGATGGTAGTAATTTCCTTTGGCAAAAATCTATATATTATAATGAATTCTCAATTGAAAAGGCGCCTTGGAATATTTGTAATTAGAGTGTATGCTCTATTTGGAGGTTTCCCCATTGAAGTGGCACTATAAAGATAATAAAACCATTTTTGTTTCACTTGTTTCTATAATATTTCTGTGTTTAGCATAATTTTCTTTGCAGGTTCATTACAAAAAGCTAGAAGAGAAAGAGTTGTTCATTTTTCATGAGGTGTTTTGTTGGTCTGTATGTGTGGTTTGAAGCCGAGACTCTTGGCCTTCAGTTGGGAGTGTGGCCTAACTTTTGTCATAGCATTCTAAAACATGGGGGAGGCCTAGAAAAGAAGAAAAATAAAAGAGAGAAAGAAAAGGAATTTATAGGGAAAAGAAGGAAAGAAGAAAAGAAAAAAGTGATAGGACCAAGATAGAGAGGAGGATTGGAGCATTTTACTTGGTTGGAGAAACAAAAAATTCTAGGTTTCTCTAATGAGAAATCTCTCTTAGCAATTTGGAAAGAACTCCTCTACCTTTCCTTAGTCATGTTTTCTCTATTTATAGGTGCCATTATATTATTCTTATATGTTGATTAAGTGTGATATTTGTTTAAGATTATGTTTTTATTTGAAGGAGTTTAAGACTATTAGGTTTTTACTTTTTTTGGGGGCATGAATATAATGCATTCAACCTTCTTGTCTTGGTCTACTTAGACCTTCTTCTTTGAGAAATATTCAATATGGTGTCTTTTAATATATTATAAAAAAATCCATCAAGAGTTGGGAGATGTGGTGTTTTGTGTGGACATTTTGGATTGTTTTCATTTTAAAAGTGTTGTTCAATTTTTTTGTTTGTAAACTATGGTCAAGGTTTTGTTGTTTTTGTCCAATAGGATATCCTAGTCATCACCAAATCCTAAGTGGGTTTTGGTGATGCACAAACGTACCTTGTGGTTCATGGTAATAAACCCAAGAATATAGTGGTTCTCTCTCTATTATACATGAGGTCCTTATGGTGTTGGGATAAACATTCACGAGTCAGGGTTTATGGGATAGAAAGGAATCCTTGGTTGAGGTCAATTTGTACCCTTACACACCTAACAAGGTTGATAATTATTAGGTGACTCATGGAGGAAAATAACTCTTGGTTATATGAGTGTGATTGTAACATACTGGTGGGTTATTGATAGATTTAGGCTAGTTAGAACTATAAATAGTTTAATGTATTCATAATGTTATTTCATGATACAAATAATCAACTCTTATTAGTTTCTATGGAAAATTGTAAAAAATTCAGTTGGTGTATTCCTTATACACTAGGTTTTCTCTTTAATTATGTAGCATATTCTGTATAGGTGAGTTGTATTTTAGCAAAGCAAAAAGTGATTTACATTATATATATGACATGCCTAATATCCTCTATGACTCTATGGCCTTTACTTGGTCATAATTAATCTGAAAGTTCTATTTTATTGTAGATTTATTATTATTTGAAGTCCATGGTGGTGTTTAAATGAGTTATGGCATGATATTTATCATACATTTAAGTTTAATAAGGTATTTGTAGCTTGGATCTTAGATTTTATATGGTATTCGATATTATTTTTGTCTTGGTGATAGCATGATGTTACAATTAGGGTTTGTAAATGAGGTCATAGGGTGCATGAACCTTGGTAATCTTAAATAATGAGTTATTATATGGAAATATTAAGCAATAAAGGTTGTTAAATGTTACCAAGTGATACACTCAATAGCATAACTAAGAAATAATTGTTGCTTGAATATGTGCCTAAGTGGTGTTGTCATTGATGTCAACATATTCTTGTTGCCATTGGTGTGAACTGTATCCTATTTTGCTATCTGTATAGAAGACCGAATTGTTGAGGATATTGAGAAAATTAATGACAATCAATGCATGCGAACCACATGGCTGTGTAGAGGATTGTCAGAGGTTGCTTCAGTTAAGAATTGAGAAATCCGCATGAAGATTTGAAGAAGTTATGGCCATCTGAGTAGAACTAGTTTTTGCAGTATTTAGAAGAGACAGTGTGACAGTAAGTTGGTCCAGATTGCTCCGCAGTGAAATATCTTGGTTTGCGGATCTGAAGGCATGTTTGGGAAGTCAGTGTGTATCATCAACTTAGTGGTTTGTGGTTTAGAGGTCCGCAAGCTATCCTTCTAGTTTGACAATCATGGCAGAGAGTGTTCTTGAGGTTCCGGAGGAAGATTCAAATGTTTTTGGCAATATGGTTTAGAGTGAATGTTATTGGTGATTTCAATGTGCTTGTGGAGGTCTTTGGATTGTGTGGCTACTATGTTGGAGGTCCGCATTGAAGTTTGAGTTTGTTAATTGAATATTTCTTCTTTAAGGTTGATGTTCTTCCTAGTCTTGGCCGACCAGATGTTCCTAGCATGTTGCAGATGCCTTAAGAGCATTTTTGTGAAGTGTGGAGTGGTTGTAGAAGTAGATTCAAGTCTCAGTTGTGTTTGGCTGACAGTGTGATGATTTGCGTCAAGTTTAGCTGACCTTGTTGATCATTCCAAGGTTGATGAAGCATATAAATACTTGTTGAAGAGTCATTGAAAAACATCCTTATGCAGAACAGATAAAATTTGAATAAAGGATCAGGAGCAGAGCATAGAAGAAAAGGAGTGAGAGAAGTACAGAGTGTGAAGAAGAATTTGGGGCAAAGCAGAAGTACTTGAGCTTTCATTGAAACTGAATCAGACATGAAGTAGATGCTATTTCTCAGTTAATTCTTTATGTTCTAAATAAATTATGTAGGTAGTGAGCCTCTCTTTTGAGTAGTGAGCTCTGGGTAGTACACTCGAAGGCATGTGCCTTCTATTTTTCTAAAGTACTTTTAACATGGTACAAATCTTTGTGGGTTAACCCCCACCATGGTTTTTCCCTTAACTAGGTTTCCATCTCAAAATCTTGGTGTCAAGTGTGTTGATTATATTTCTGCTCTTATGTTGTTGATCTATGCTTTAATGTTTACATCATTCATCTAATGGTAAGATAATAAAGAAGGTTAAAGAGAAGAAAAAGTTTATATTGTGGACAACTGATTCACCCCCCTCTTAATTGTCCGGTCTAACTCCAACAATTGGTATAAGAGCCAGATCCTCTTCTAAAAGCCTGACTGCTTGAGGAGATCTAGGATGTCGACCTACAAGAAGGATAGTCTAAGATTTGATGGAACAAATTATTATGTTTGGAAGAATTGCATGAAGTGCCATTTGCAATGCATGGGTGATGCCTATTGGGCGATAACTAGTGTTGAGTATAAACCTCTAGAAAAAGGTCCGTCAAATCTAGATCAAATCAAAGTTACTGAAAATAATCTTCGAGATAAAGAAGCCTTGTTGAGTGCCTTGACTGATTCAGAAACGACAAATGTGTTTGGTCTAAAAACTGCTTATGAAATCTGGAAAAAGTTGGAGTTTCTGTATGAAGGTGATAAATATGTCAAATGCGCCAAGCTACAAAGTCTGAGAGGAAAATCTGAAACTATGAGGATGAGCGAAGATGAAAACATCACAATCTACATGCAAAAGATAAATGAACTTGTGTGTGGCATCAAGTGTGCTGGTGGAACCTTGGAAGAATCAGAGATTGTATCAAAAGTGTTCAGATCTTTACCTGATTCATACAAACATAAGGTTGCAGCCATAGAGGAGATCAGGATTGTCTCAGATGTTACAAGAGATCATCTGGTTGGCAAAATTTGAGCTTTTGAATTAAGTGAGTTTGGTGATTCTCTTCCCAAGTTTGAATCTGCATTTAAGGCCAGTGTATATGGAAAACAAAAATATGAGCTGAGTGAAAGCTCTTCTACAAGATCAAACAGATTCGTGAAGACTAGGAAGGATCTTGAAGATGTTGAAATTGAAACTGCAGATCTTGAAGCTCTTCTTGCCAAAAGATTGCCAAGAGGATCCGGTAAGTATGAAGGAAAATTACCACTCAAATGTTTTGATTGTAATAAGATTGGTCATTTTGCCTCAAGATGTCCAGAGAGGTTTTCAAAATCAAACCCTAACAGATACAAAAATCAGAACAAATGTTACTATGTCCAAGAAACTGGAGAAGAAGGAGTCATAGATGATGAATCTGATCATGGAGGTTCCCCTAAAAATGATTGGGTGTTCATTGCCATCAAAGAAGAAGATCCGGTGTCCACTGAATTTGTTAGCTTTGCAAATATGGAAAGTGCCTTGGCCGCTCAGGTTATTGAGAAAGATGAATGGGTGATTGATAGTGGATGTTCTCATCATATGACTAGAGATAAGAGTAAGTTTGTGAATTTTAAAGATTATGAAGGTGGGCTTGTAAAAATTGGAGATAACTCAGCTAGTAGAATCCGTGGCAGAGGATCCATCTCTTTTGATGGTAAGAATAGTGTTGTACCCAACCAAATTTTTTGCTTCATTAAGGCATTTTGAAACAAGTCTAGAAAATTTTTCGTCAAAAAGTCAAAAAAGCAAAATTTCTAAAAATAGAAATTTCTAAAAATAGACGTCGAGTTAGGTTTTCTGGGTTTCTTGAGATATGGATGTTGGCAAAATTTTTTAAAAATAGAAAGTTTCTAAAAATAGAATCTCCAAATTAGGTGTCGCGCTCGATTCTCATTGGTCGATTTTACTCCACGATCGGCACGGTTCAGACGAAATCTTCAAACAACCAAGTTTTCTCTACTGGGTCATTTTTGCTTTTTCAGAAGGTGAAGCATGAGCTCAAAAGTCATCAACATAGAAAAGTTCACCTACCAGAACTCATCAACAAGTTTCCAACATTGTTTTAACGACGCAAAACTGACAAACGGCCGTCGACTCGACGATGCACGCAAAACGATGCAAGATGGATCCAAGGTGAAGTGAAAAGTTGGAAAATAAAAAAATTGGCTAAGTCTAGTGAAACTGGGTGCCCCAAGAGGCTTGGGGTGCCCATCTTCTCCTGTGTTAGTTTTTTTCACGTTTTTGAAGAAACGTCGAAAATGCTTCTGTCATCTCTTTTCCGGTGGGTCAAACTTGGTCAAACTTGGTCAAAAGTTAGTCAAAGCCAGGATTTCATCATAGATATGTTCAGACTACTCAAATCACCCTCTGTCCAGCCTCGACAGTCATCAGAACGACCGAAATCAAAGATTGAACAGGAGCCGTGGGCACGGAAATCGAGAAAAGGTACAAAATTAAAAATTTTTGAAAAATTTTCTAAGTGTTGAGAAACCAGGTGCCCCAGGAGGCTTGGGACGCCCATCCTCACCAGTGTTAGATTATTTTTGAGGTTTTTCTTGAAAAACGTGAATCTCCTTCCGTCAGCCCGGTCCGGTTCAGTGTTGATCAGTTTGGCACATTTTTCGAGGCAAATAGAAGGTACAATCAGCTCAATTTTCATCAAGCTTGCATATTTTCCAAATAATTAGACTCATTTCATCTCATTTGATAGAAATCGACAGCCAAATAGGGGTCCTGTGCCTCCGGAACGTGCACGCAAACCAAGAAATTGAAAAAGTTGAAAAAACTAAAAAAATAGCTAAGTGTTGGGAAACTAGGCACCCCAGGAGGCTTGGGGTGCCCAACTTGAGTAGTGTTAGAATATTTTCATGTTTTTAGTGTTTTCTGACATGCTTTGTTACCAATCTTCACCCGTTGGTAGTTTCCGGGAGGTCAAACTTGGTCAAATGATGTCAGATCATCAAACAGAGGCAGGGGATGGAATCTCAGTTGATCAATCTCCAAAATGTCAGGATCAGTTAGCTTTTTTAGTCAATGATGACATTTTTCTGCCTTGTTGAAGTCAGAGACATGCCATATTTAAGTCAAAACAAGTGTTGAAGTGTCGAAAATGAAGAAAATTTTGTTAGCACTTCTTTCAACTCGCGTGTTTGATGACATCATCAAAGAAGATATTTTTTGTCATCTTGCACATGAAGCCATAGGCTCCTACAAAATAGGGATTCTTCCTATTCGAAGACATCCACTTGGATTTATGCTTTAAAAGATGCTTTCTTCATGGATGAGGGTGAAGTTTTCTTCTCACACAAATAAAGCTGCTTTTTCGACCAAAAGATTTATAAAGACAAGCTTTTGGCTTCTTTATTTCATTATCTTTTGCAGGTTGCATCCAGAGGAAAGATTTTATTTTTCTTTCAATGAAGATTCAAAGACCCAAACCAGGTGCTTTTTCAGCGTTCTTCATAGATTCGGGTTGAGGAAAAAGAGATGCTTGCTTTTTCAAGGTCCTTGTTTCAAGGGGATCGTTTTTCAGAAATCTGACCAGAGCTTTTTTAGTTTTCGTTGAGATGGGTCCATCCAGATTATCATCCTCTTGAAGATTGGAGTTTTTCTTTTTTTTTCGGGAATCTGCTTTTTTCCTACTTTTTCAGGAAAATCTCCGCTTTTTCAAAATCTGACAATTTGGGTTGCTTCGAAACAGAATTGCCTACAAAACCCATGTGCCAGCTTTTTTAGTCAGAATTTGCTTTTTAGAAGATATCAATGGATGACATCACCAAAAATCAAGAATGTGAATGTGGATACATTTCAAAAGAAAGAAGCTTTAAAACATATGCTTTTTGTTTTAAAGCATGTGCTTTCATCCTAAGCTCATCCATCCTGTATTTAGAAAGAAATCACCTTGTGATAGTTGGAATCTTCTTTGCTTTAAAGTAGATTACTTTAAAGCATTTGTTTATTGTATCTTTGTCTTAGAATAGTAATAAATCTTGCGAGTTGGCAAGTTAGGGTTAATCAAGGAGATTTTAGGGTTCCCTACTCCTTTGATTTTAGTATAAATAAGGGCATCCTTGCCCATTGTTTGTAATGACTTTTGTGATAGCAAATTTGCTGTGTCTATTCTAGCCTGCAAACATTGTTATTCCAAGTGTTTGTTCACTTTATGTTCATTGTTCTCCAGTGTTTGATCGCTTACTATATGCCTACCTTTTGCTGCAGTATTGCTGTCCTGGATTTGTGCAAACTTTATGATATTGAATAGAAGTCTCATGCCTATTTTGCTCTGATATTCTATCTCGATTCATCAAGTTATCATCGTCAAATGTGTAGCTTCTGCAGCTTTCATTTTCAGCTTTCATCATTAAAGTACTTTTAGTCTTGTGGTGTAAATCTGGAGGAAAACTGCTTAAGTTTTTGTGTTAACAATCATTCCTCATTCACTTTCAACTTCATTTGCTCTGAATTTACTCAGGAGGTTGAAAGCGTCTTTAGTCTATGCCAGTTGTAGTAGAAGTTTTATTTAAAAAGGAAAAAACCTCTTTTGCAGCGTTTAGAGTTTTATAACCTTGTGCTCTGCAGCTGAGAATCAAAAAGAAGATAGGCGAAGTTTCATTCAAGTTATCTTTCAGTGAACATCAGCAAGAAAGGGAACTCCCCTTTCCAATAGGAGAGCAGTTTATCTGTGCATAGCTGTCCGTTTCCAAATCGCATACCAGAGGTGCGAATTGAAATGCCAACAAATAGCACCAATGATGTTTTGTATGTGGAAGGACTGAAACATAATCTACTCAGTGTTGGACAATTGGTTGATAAAGGTTATGATCTTCGATTCAAGGATGGAAAGTGTAGAATCTTGGAGAGTTCTGGAACAGAAAATGCATCCAGTACTCAAACTAAAGGTAACATTTTTCACTTAAGCAACTCTGGAAAAAGTTGTTTGATTACTTCGATAGATCAAAGTTGGTTATGGCATAGGAGGATGTGTCATGTGAATTTTGATAACATTGTCAAAATAAGTACCACTCAGGCTATAAGAGATCTTCCAAAACTTGTGAAACCTAATAGCATGTCTAGAGAATGTCAATTGGGGAAACAAAGCAAAATTTCATTCAAAAGTAAGGAACAAATTTTAGATGGTCAATTGGAACTAGTACATACTGATCTCTGTGGTCCTGCTAGAATTAGGAGTGTGCAAGGAGATAGATATTTCATGTTGCTGATTGATGACTACTCTAGAATGATGTGGGTAACCTTCCCAAAAGAAAAATTAGAAGCTCTTGACAAATTTAAGGTGTTCAAAGTGATGGTGGAAAATGAAATTGGTGAAAAATTAAAATGTCTAAGATCCAACAGAGGTGGAGAATTTACTTCTCATGAGTTTGATGCTTTCTGTGAAAAGCATGGCATAAAAAGATAGTTATATGCTCTTAGGACTCCCCAACAAAATGGAGTTGTGGAAAGAAAGAACTGGACCATTCAAGAAGCTGCTAGAACCATGATGATGGAAACAAATGCTCCTCAAGTTTATTGGAGAGAAGCTGTAAGTACTATTGTCTACACTCTTAACCGAGTGCAGATCAAAGGCAACTCTGGTAAGACCCCTTATGAACTATGGTTTGGTCATCCTCCTACAATGAGATATTTCAGAGTTTTTGGTAGTAAATGCTATATCAAAAGAGATGAGGATTTAGGTAAGTTTGATACAAGAAATGATGGGGGAATATTTTTGGGACACTCTACTCAAAGTAAGGCTTATCGGTGCTTTAACAAGAGGTTGAAAAAGATTGTTGAAAGTACTAATGTCAGAGTTGATGAAAGCAAGGAAGGACATTCTAGGTTCTGCAGATATGATTCAGATGATCAAAATGAAAGTCAAAGTCAAGGAAGGTTAGTTCAAACTCTGACTCAGATGCAGATTAATCCAAAAACCCAGAGATTCAAGGAATTAGTACAAATGTTGAAGAACAAGCTCAAGAAACAGAAGCCCAAGCAATTCCCAAAACCCCCAGGTATGTAAGAATGAATCATCCTGAAGATCAAATCATAGGAGATAAAAATAGAGGTGTTTGAACTAGGAGAAGAGTTGCTGAAGATCAAGAAGAGATTTGTTTGATTTCAAAAATTGAACCTAAATCAGTAAGTGAAGCTTGCAATGATAAAAACTAGGTTAGGGCAATGGAAGAAGAATTGATGCAAATTGAAAAGAATCACACTTGGGATCTTGTTCCTAGAATTGAGGACAAAAATGTGATTGGAACCAAATGGGTCTTCCAGAATAAACTGAATGAAGATTATGAGGTTGTAAGAAATAAGGCAAGGTTGGTATGTAAAGGTTATTCTCAAGTGGAAGGAACTGATTTTGAAGAAACTTTTGCTCTGGTGGCAAGGATAGAGGTAGTCAGATTATTTCTTGCTTTTGCTGCTTTCAAAGATTTTAAAGTTTATCAGATGGATGTCAAATCAACATTTCTAAATGGAGATTTGGAGGAAGAAGTATACATTGAGCAACCGAAAGGATTTTAGTTGTCTGAACAAGGAGATATGGTTTGTAGACTAAGAAAAGCCTTGTATGGACTCAAGCAAGCTCCAAGAGCCTGGTATGCCATATTGGATAAGCATTTGCTTAAGCTAGGATTTAGCAAAGGTACTGCTGATAGTAATCTGTACTTCAAGATAAATCATGAGGATATTCTAATTATTGAGGTCTTTGTTGATGATATCATTTTTTGGTGGAAATGAATGCATGTGCAAAGTATTTGCTAATCAAATGAAAAATGAATTTGAGATGTCAATGTTTGGTGAGATGAATTTCTTCCTAGGTCTGAATATTGTTCAGTCAGATAAAGGTATCTTCATATCTCAGTCCAAGTATGTGAAAGAATTGTTGAAGAAGTTTGGAATGGAAGATTTAAATCCAGTAGGCACTCCTATGGTAACTGGATGCAAGCTAAGCAAAGATGATGACTCCCTAAAGGCAAATCAGAAAAGGTATAGATCAATGATTGGAGGATTGCTCTATTTGACTCAGACCAGACTTGACATCATGAATGCAGTTGGACTTGTTTCCAGATTTCAAGCTGATCCAAAAGAATCCCATGTTGTGGCAGTCAAAAGAATTTTTAGATATCTCAAGGGGACAATTGATTATGGACTATGGTATCCAAAGGACAATGATTTCACTCTTTATGAATATACAAATGTTGATTGGGTAGGAGACGTGGATGACAGAAAAAGTACTAATGGTGGTGCATTCTTCTTGGGAAGAAGATTGGTCTCTTGGATGAGCAAAAAGCAAGAAGCAATTTCTCTATCTACTGCAGAAGTAGAGTATATAACAGCAGTGAATAATTGTTCTCAAGTTTTGTGGATGAAGCAAATGTTAAAGGACATCAGTGTTGTGTTTGAGGAGATAGTTACAATCTTTTGTGATAATTCAAGTGCTATAAGCATTTCCAAGAATCTGGTATTGCATTCAAAGACAAAGCATACATCTATCAAGTTTCACTTCTTGAGAGAGAAAGTTAATGAGAATGAAGTCAAGTTGGAGTTTGTGTCTTCAAAAGATCAGATTGTAGACATTTTCACTAAGCCTCTTCCCAAATATACTTTTGAGTATCTTAGAGAAAAGTTATGGGTAATTACCCCTCCTGATCAGAACTAAGATGCACTAAGGTGCATCAGTCCGGTGGAATTTACATTCATATTTTGAGATCCGGATTGATGTTAAGAAGTTACTACTCAAAGGGGGAGTAGTCAATATGCAAATTTTGGGATTAGTCTAAAGAAAAAAGAGGAGAAAAGATAACAAATATGTGCCCTTTTCCATTGATGTCAAAGGGGAAGAGAAGTCATGTGAAAAACTAGTTGCTGATGTAAGGGGGAGTAGTAAAGGAAGTAATTGCAGAAGTGAGAAGAGAAAGGGGAGAAGTTCTTGTCTTGATGGTTAAATTCAGTTTTTCACATCATATGTTGCCATCAATGACAAAGGGGGAGATTGTTACAAATCTGTGCCTAAGTGGTGTTGTCATTGATGTCAACATATTCTTGTTGCCATTGGTGTCAATTGTATCCTATTTTGTTGTCTATATAGAAGACTGGATTGTTGAGGATATTGAGAAAATTAATGACAATCAATGCATATGGACCATATGGTTGTGTAGGGGATTGTTAGAGGTTTCTCCAGTTAAGAATTGAGAAACCCGCATGAAGATTTGAAGAAGTTATGACCATTTGAGTAGAACTAGTTTTTGCAGTATTCAGAAGAGACAGTGTGATAGTAAGTTAGTCCAAATTGCTCCGCAGTGAAATATGTTGGTTTGTGGATCTGAAGGTATGTTTGGGAAGTTAGTGTGCATCATCAACTCCATTGGTTTGTGGTTTGGAGGTCCGTAAGCTATCCTTCTAGTTTGATAGTCATGGCAGAGAGTGTTCTTGAGGTTCCGGAGGAAGATACAAATGTTTCTGGTAATATGGTTTAGAGTGAATGTTATTGGTAATTTCAATGTGCTTGTGGAGGTCTTTGGATCATGTGGCTACTATGTTGGAGGTCCGCATTGAAGTTTGATTTGTTAATTGAAGATTTCTTCTTTAAAGTTGATGTTCTTCCCAGTCTTGGCCGACTCGATGTTCCTAGCATGTTGCGGATGCCTTAAGAGAATTTTTGTGAAGTGTGGAGTGGTTGTAGAAGTAGATTCAAGTCTCAGTTGTGTTTGGCCAATAGCGTGATGATCCGTGTCAAGTTTAGCTGACCTTGTTGATCATTCCAAGGTTGATGAAGCATATAAATACTTGTTGAAGAGTCATTGAAAAACACCCTTGTGCAAAATAGATAAAATTTGAATAAAGGATCAGGAGCATAGCAGAGAAGAAAAGGAGTGAGAGCAGTACAAAGTGTGATAAAGAATTTGGGACAAAGCAGAAGTACTTGAGCATTCATTGAAACTGAATCAGACATGAAGTAGATGCTATTTCTTAGTTAATTCTTTCTGTTCTAAATAAATTCTGTAGGTGGTGAGCCTCTCTTTTAAGCAGTGAGCTCTGGGCAGTGTGCCTTCTATTTTTCTAAAGTACTTTTAACAGGGTACAAATCTTTGTGGGTTAATCCTCACCGTGGTTTTTCCCTTAATCGGGTTTCCACGTCAAAATCTTGGTGTCAAGTGTGTTGATTATATTTATGCTCTTATGTTGTTGATCTATGCTTTAATGTTTACATCATTCATATGATAGTAAGATAATAAACAAGGTTAAAGAGAAGAAAAATTTTCTATTGTGGACAACTGATTCAGCCCCCCCTCTTAGTTGTCCGGTCTAATTCCAACAATAATGACACTACATGTATACTATTATGGGACAATGGCATATATGTGTTAGTTTCTATTCTTGAAACTTGTGAAGATTAGATTAATTCTTATGGAAAATTTGTTACATCGTGTGATGAGTGTGCATTTAGCATGTGAATTTTGGATGGGGCAATTACACAATAGTTGAGTAAAATGAAGTACATAGTGTCTTAGTCTTCTTATATGATTATGGATATAGAATATAAGTACTAGTATGATCTTGTTTGATATTTAATGATTAAAATATTATAATTAAGTGAATGTTTTATTGTATAGGACATAAATTTGAATTGTGGTATAATTGCAACTATGCAATGATAGAGTGATGGCAATAAATTAATTCTTAGTACTTAAGGATGAAATCTAGGTTGGAGTTATGATTAACTTAAGTGTAATGTATAGATCATAATTTCACCTTGTATTTTCTTATGTATAAGAACTCTTGTATTTATGATGTAAATTGTATTTGTGGATCTCTATGTTTAATCTCTATTAAGAATTTGAGGAACATTGTAGATGGAAGTTCACTATGAATAAGTTCTTATTGTGTGTTTATTGACTTATTGATCTTGGAGGTTCATTGTGATTATAAACTCAATGTATCATAGATGCTTCTTTACTCAATGAAATCTTGTAAACTTAGTTGTTTTATGTGTTCAATTATTTCATTAATAATAATTGAAGGGCTATGAAAACTTCTTGTGATGACTATAACTTCTATCAAAATTGATAGTCTCTACTAGATACTGATAGTTGTATCACCTTAGATCTTTTTAGGATATCCTTGTAAACTAAAACCCAACCATGAACAAAAATCATGTGGGGTAGAATGATATTGGTGTCATGTTATGTTAGATGATGCAAGGTTATTATGTTGGCATTTCTTAGTGAATTATATTGGTGTTATGTTAAAATTGGGATGTGGAAAACTTAGGGGATTCTATGAAAACATTACTATGAACTTACATGCCTAGTGCATGCAACCAAAGGTAGTCATATTCATTGTATTGAACTAGTAGGGTGTTAAGTCCACCAATGAAAGATAATTCTTTGAATGATAAAATGCAAGCAATAATTGTGGCTGCAAGTGAAAACTTGTAACGTAAATGTCAAGATGAGGATACCGAATAATAATGTTATCTTATAATGCTTTGATCATGTAATAATATGAATTAAAAGAAAAGTTTTAGTCATGTCTTGATAATATTTGAGTAAGTACATTTGCTAAGAAAAGTGTACATTCATGTAACTGCCCAACTATAACATGTAATTTTAGATACTTGTCCACTATGTGACGTAAGGGACATATAGCTCTAATAAAACTAAAGTTCTATAATGTATCAAGTAACACTTGATACATTATCAAGGAACTCAACAAGGTATAGGAGGCATATCATGTCTTCATATCATAAGATGTATAAGCTAATCAAGTAACACTTGATGTAGTATAAAGGACAAGTAAGCATCAAGAAGGAATTAAGTCTTATTGATGCTTGAGATTCATGCTTATCAAGTAGCACTTGATGCAACGAAGGAATCATGATGATATCAAGTGATAATTTATTCTTGCATGATTGATTTACCCAGCCAAGTAATACTTAATTGTTGCAAGGTTTTGTGACTAGATAAGTAACATTGGTTGTGCATTAATAAAATAGGATCAGTCAAGTGACACTTGATGAATGTGTAACTTTGAATGCAATTTAAGCTAGTTAACTATACTTGGCTTAAGGAAGTATTGAGTTTCACAAACCAAGGTTAGTTCTAACTATAATTAGATATGTGTAGGGTAAGCACACCAATATTAGGGACAAAAAAGTAACTAAAAGAGGGATTTTAAGTGAAACACACATGTACTTTGCAAAATGTGTACGAGGTATAACATATACATTTTATAGTGTATATGTGTTATGGCTCATATGTCTATAATGTGTACATGTTACAGTTCATACACATTATACTTCACATTATTTTAAAGCTTAAAATAATGCAAAGTATAATGTGTTCATGTTACTAATGCCATAATTAAAATTTTTAAAAATCCCACTCATTAGGCTTGGATTTCCAATCCTAAGGGTTGGACCTCCCTTTTGGCTCCTAAATTCATGTTTTTAATAGAAAATTGCAAATTCAAAATTTATCCTTGTCAGCTTTATGCATTTTACAATAGAAGTTCATGAAACCACAAGAAAAATGTTGTGTTACTTCTTAGCTTTCTATCCATATAATTTTCTTACTATTTTGAATAAAATAATGTTTTTATTTTTATTTTATTTTAATGGCACATTCATATTCCTCAAATACATATTTGTTTATTTTTCTTCATAATTTTTAATTCGTTTAACTAAATTTGGAAAAAACTTATATAGGATTATTTTATGCTTCAATCCATACACATCATCTTCTTTTGTATTTTTTATCATTTTTGTTAAATTTATGTGATGCATATGCTCAATGATACATTTTTCAATATACATCCACTTCAAAAAATCACAAAATAAAAATATTCGATAAAATATATATAAAAATATATAACTTGTAGTACAAGGTCTTAGCTATCTTTCCACTAATTGGTTTTGAAAATTACTTAATGAAACAAAAAAAATTAGGGGCACACAATAGATGCTATGTTATATTTTAGTGATAAAAATAGGAACACTTTTGTGTGTGCTCAACATTTGACAATGTTAATCTTAACCAATTTTTAAAAGCCTTAGTAGTTTAGAAACTAGATTCAGAGTACTGCAGTGCTTATTGTTATCACATTTTCAAATTCTAAGTGTACACATCTTAAATTACTCATCAAAGTTCAAGTTTAGCTAATTTCAAGAAAAAAGTGGCCACTTTTGACCCCCTTTTATCCCCCATTTCCATGCACTTACCTATGCAACACTTCCAATGAAATAGGATCTTAATTAGATATGCTTTTTGTGGATGTGGATGCTTATTTTATGAAGTTCATAAAGGTGAACTTGATTTTTGTGGAATAGTATGTGCTTTAACTGCAAGTGTTTCCTTCAAGTAAAGACAATTGAAAGTCTAAATTTGGGGGTTATTGGATTTGGTATTAGAGCTAGGTTTCTATGTATAACACTAAGGCCTATGAGAAAAGAGTTGGGAAAAGTATTGATTATATTTATTTTTTATATTGCAAATTAATTATGTTCAAGACAAGGTCAGTCAAAGTGTTGGGTCCCAAAAATGCAGGCCCTCTCCTCTAACACCACCACCAAGAGTGACATAAAGGGGAAACAAATATCACAAGCAAGGAGAGTGATATATCAACAAAGAGAGGGTGGTTTTGGTCCAACGCATAGGATAGTACAAATCCTCTTCTTCTTCAGACTATGCCAAACATAGGGGGTATTCCCTTGAGGCCTAAATATATGAAAACCATTTGACATAAGGCTTTGACTACCACACCCTCAAGAAATTAGGAGCAAGATTATGAGACCTCACTAATAACAGATTAAAAATAGGCATATAAGTGCACCCAAAATATAATCAATTTTGATCACTAAAGATGAATCCCCTTAACATTGCATATACACTTATATCTTGTTTGGAGATCATTACAACCCTATAACTATTTATCTAACATGAGCTCACCTAATATATCCATTTATAAAATAATGGACTGCAATGATGGGTTGAACTCCTACAAGCACAAACCTCTAAACATTTATTTGACACCAGATCTCTTAAGATATAGAAAAGGTAACAATGTTGGTTTGTGAATGCAAGTAGAACCTAAACTAATCTACCAACCTACTCCCAAACTAATGATGAATGATGTTTTCATTTTAAGGCATATGTTTGACTGTGAACTTCTAAGACCGGTCCCTATCCATTGGGTCATAGAGTCCTAATTGCCAACAGGAAACAACGACTTGAAATCAAGGGGAATATGAGCTATGCATGAACATACATCTTAGATATGGCACCAAATAATAAAGTATACTTAATAATCCATTCCCATACTATAAAAATCCACTTGAAATGTAGAAATGACCATTACAAAGTTTGCAATGAATTAAAATGCTACAACATTTATCAAATTTCCATTACAATCATGCCAACAAATGTGGCAAGAGAAAACACATACTTGCAATTAGGGTTTCCCTAAAAATCAACAAATGGGCATGTAGACATTCTATTACAAACATCACTTACAATATTAAATCCCATGATTTGCAATGACATTGATCCAACTAGACTAGACTGGCATGATTTGAAATCATACAGGCTCCTCGACACATTCAAGCATCTGAAATTGGTTTAGCAACCAACCCTTGAAAATGAGGTGAGAACCTGTATTTATATCCCTTTTTGTGTACCCAAATTAGTAGGCAAGAACCTAAAGAGCCCTCAAAACCTCAAACTCACCAATTGACATGAATATGGGAAAGGAGAGAACTTGTGAAATCCATAGTTTTCACCAACCACAACATGATGATTGCATGTGGAATCATGTACAAGGATGAGACATCACACTTGAACGTGAAAATGACCTTTAAGGAGTTGTAAGGGTCAAATAGGGTCATTAATGATGTATCTGCAAGTTGTTGGCATGTTTGGTGCATTCTCTGTACGTTGCTGAGGTTTCAAGGAATCTTAGAACCTCGACACCAATGAGAAGGTTCCATAGGACCAGGATCAAGATTCAGGAACATGATGGGGATTGGGACCGGGAATAGGACGGGTATTGGGATCAGGATCGGGACTGAGAATAGGATGGGGACTGAGACTAGGATTAGAATCCTTATTTGGTCAAGGAACTGAGACCAAGATCAAGATCAGGAAATCGGGGTTTTAGAGTATCCTAGAACTCTAGAAACAAAACACCAAATGTGGGGTTGTAAGGAACCTTCAAATCCATAGATAGGTTCCATGGTTCCCAAGGATCCCCAAGAACCTGAAAACTCAGGGAACCTAGGAATACAAAGGAGCCCCCCCCAAAAAAAAAAATAGATCAAATTTATCAAAATTTTTGCAAGGGTGAAGGATTAGACAAGGCATGAGGGAAAAATTGAGAGATTTTACGAGATTTTTGGGCACAACAATTTTGGGTCCTAGCACAAAGGAAATGGGAGAGGGAGAATGCATCTAACTTAAACTCCTCTAGAAAATCCTGAGCCTAATGATGCTAGGATGTACGAATTTTTGGGTGTACTACATAATTCAAGACTTATTGGATGCACAAGAAGTATAAGTTTAGCAAATGAACGTAAAAGAAAATATACCACATGAAGTTGAACAAATACAACAACTAGATGATGAATTCATCATGGGTTTGAAATACAAAGGAGACTTGAAATAAATCCTTTCTTGATATATTTAAAGAAATAAACTCCTCCAAGATCCTTTGAAAAACACTTAGAGGATAATGTTGAGGCCTAGTTGGTTAACCTCAAAATTTACTTTGGGTTACAAGAATTCTCATCAAATGAGAAGCTCAGATGCAAGTTTTTCAACTTAATGTTATTGCTTCGTTGTGGTGGGATCAATTGAGTTCCCTCAAAAAGTAAAACTTGGGGGAACTAACATGGAAACTATTCATGAGAAATATATTTTAGCTATCCATCATGATAAGAAAATAAGAGAATTCCAATTGCTACAACAAGGCAATAGCTCAGTTACTGAAAATGAAAATGAGTTCATAATATTACTTACATATGTGGATTATATCAAGGATAAAGAATAAAAAAATAACAAAGTTAGGATTGAAAGAAATCATCATGCATGATGTAAATATGACAAATGCCAAGACCTTGGCTACTAGAGTTTAATCTACCCATGGGGTGGAGGAAAGGAGTCTTCTAGGTCAAAAGCTAGACAAGACATTAAGGACAAATTGAAATAAAAGAAACTTGAGTCTAAATTTGATGCCAAGGCACCTACTAAGAAGACCTTTTCTAATTTTGGTTAGTCTAATAAAAATATAAAAATAAAGGAAAATACAATAGAAATACGCTTGATCAAAAGTATAAATCTACAAATTGAACACCTTCTATAGGGGAAAATTTTGTACATATACAACCTAGATGTCATATAAAAAGTTGTTAGAACCATGGCAAAGATCACTAGGCTATAAATTATCCATAACATGACAAAGATGAATGAATTAGGAAAATATATGAAGCAATTAAAATCAACATACTAATTTTCAAATTTTTTTGATGGAACTTGAGGGTAAAGTAGTTGAAAACTCTATTTCTATCTTAATAGATTCATAGGTTATTTGATTATTTCAGTTCCCTAAACATAATTAGGTGATGTGGAATCATAACAAAGAAACTAAGAGAGGGAGGGGAGTGGGGTTAGGCACAGGTGAAAAAATCTAATGTTTGAAATGGTTAATGACTAGAAGTTGGTTTAGGAACTTTCTCCACTAAGGTGAACTTTTGGTGGTACCTTTGGGATCCTATAATATTATCTTGGGAATGAATTGGCTTCAAAAATAAGAGTACAAGTTAATTTATTGAATAAAAGGGTCACATGTTTGGATGACCAAGGGTTTAGGATCTCTCTAGAGGATCTTCTTGGACAAGGAAAACCAAAGGTGATAACAACAAATTAAACATTTATGAATATAAGGAAAGGTTGTTAGTTCTTTGCGGTAAAAGCTACATATTTAAGGCTACAAGATATGTCAATGAACCTTGATCACCAATTGTTACAAGAATATAGGGATGCATTTCTAGAATATTTTCTTGGAATGCCTCCAAAATGAGAATTTGACTTCTCTATAGTGCTTATTCCCAGGACAACATCTATTTCAAAGGCACCCTATAGGGTGAATGTAGAAAACCTACAAGAGTTAAAGGTTCAATTAAATGAATTAATTGAAAAGGGTTTAATAAGACCAAATGTGCCACCTTGGGGTGCATAATTCCTATTTGTGAAGAATATGGATGACACACTTAGAATGTGTATTGACTACCAAATGTTCAAAAATGTAAGAATACAAAAATAAGTATCAGTTGTGCCAGATAGAATATTTTTTTGACCAACTTAGAGAGGTAGCAATATTATCAAATTTTGACTTCAGATTAGGGAATCATCAACTTCACATAAAGGATGTGGATATTCATAAGAATACATTTAGGACAACTTATGGTCACTATAAATTCATATGACTACCATAAGTTTGTAAAAACCTATTTAAGGTTTGTGGGTCCAATTCTAGTTTCTAGTTTCCAGGGTTGGATATCATCTTTAGGCATGAGGTGGCTCATACCAAATCACCAAACTAAATTAGTTCCCAACTCTCATCATTAGCACGTCATTGTGGGCCTAGCTTGGCTCTCTTTTACATGTGGCTCCTTGATAGCTGTCATCACCATTGCTAATTTTCAATTGATCATTGCTAAGGTTTCCATATCTATTTTTTGATGTAGGTCATAAATACACTTCCATCCTAAAATTTTCTTAGGGATTGGATCTCCATGGATATATCCAACAAAAAATAAAGGTTAAGGTCAAGCTCAACTCCATGTGTAGTTATCAAATGTTCTTTTCTCGATTTATGCTTAGAGATTATGTGATTTTTATTATAAACACATGTTACAATCTAATGATGATGTCATTTCCTATTTTTCTATGTTTAGCCTAGTTTTCTTCATTAAGCATATAGTGACTACTCTTTTTGGGTACTTTGCACTAATAGGTATAAGAGCTAGAGCTAAAATAAAGATCAAAGATGAAGACTAGTATCTCTCCTTTTGGTATCTAATATTCTCTACATTTCATGATTTATGTTATTGTACTCTTCCTTTAATAGACTTCCTTATTGTGTTTTGTGTCCATTTTAGCCCCTAGCTTGTTTGTATATATTTTGTTTCATTTTGACACCTTTTGGCTAGCCTATGTCACCCCTATCCATTCATATCCCATTTCCTATGTTGATCCCATGGTCATTTTTAGAGTTTGTTGGCATTTCAATTCGCACCTCTGGTATGCGATTTGGAAACGGACAACTATGCACAGATAAACTGCTCTCCTATTGGAAGGGGGAGTTCCCTTTCTTACTGATGTTCACTGAAAAGATAACTTGAATGAAACTTCGCCTATCTTCTTTTTGATTCTCAGCTGCAGAGCACAAGGTTATAAAACTCTAAACGCTGCAGAAGAGGTTTTTTCCTTTTTAAATAAAACTTCTACTACAACTGGCATAGACTAAAGACGCTTTCAACCTTCTGAGTAAATTTAGAGCAAAGGAAGTTGAAAGTGAACGAGGAATGATTGTTAACACAAAAACTTAAGCAGTTTTCCTCCAGATTTACACCACAAGACTAAAAGTACTTTAATGATGAAAGCTAAAAATGAAAGTTGCAGAAGCTACACATCTGACGATGATAACTTGATGAATCGAGATAGAATATCAGAGCAAAATAGGCATGAGACTTCTATTCAATATCATAAAGTTTGCACAAATCCAGGACAACAATACTGCAGCAAAAGGTAGGCATACAGTAAGTGATCAAACACTGGAGAACAATGAACATAAAGTGAACAAACACCTGGAATAACAATGTTTGCAGGCTAGAATAGGCACAACAAATTTGCTATCACAAAAGTCATTACAAACAATGGGCAAGGATGCCCTTATTTATACTAAAATCAAAGGAGTAGGGAACCCTAAAATCTCCTTGATTAACCCTAACTTGCCAACTCGCAATCTTTATTACTATTCTAAGACAAAGATACAATAAACAAATGCTTTAAAGTAATCTACTTTAAAGCAAAGAAGATTCCAACTATCACAAGGTGATTTCTTTCTAAATATAAAATGGATGAGCTTAGGATGAAAGCACATGCTTTAAAACAAAAAGCATATGTTTTAAAGCTGCTTTCTTTTGAAATGTATCCACATTCACATTCTTGCTTTTTGGTGATGTCATCCATTGATATTCTTTTGTTGATTTCTTCTAAAAAAAATTGATTTTGAGGGAAAAAAGCTAGCACATGGGTTTTGTAGGCAATTCTGTTTCGAAGCAACCTAGATTGTCAGATTTTGAAAAAGCAGAGATTTTTCTCAAAAAAGCAGGAAAAAAGTAGTTTCCCGAAAAAAAGCACAACTCCCAATCTTCAAGAGGATGATAATCTGGATGGACCCATCTCGACAAAAACTGAAAAAGCTCTGGTCAGATTTCTGAAAAATGATCCCCTTGAAACAAGGACCCTGAAAAAGCAAGCCTCTCTTCTTCCTCAACCCGAATCTCTGAAGAACACTGAAAAAACACCTGGTTTGGGTCTTCGAATCTTCGTTGAAAGAAAAATAAAATCTTTCCTCTGGATGCAACTTGCAAAAGATAATGAAACAAAGAAGCCCAAAACTTGTCTTTATAAATCTTTTCGTTGAAAAAGCAGCTTTATTTGTATGAGAAGAAAACTTCATCCTCATCCATGAAGAAAGCATCTTTTAAAGCATAAATCCAAGCAGATGTCTTCAAATAGGAAGGATCCCTATTTTGTAGGCACCTATGGTTTCATGTGCAAGATGAAGAAAAATATCTTCTTTGATGATGTCATCGAACACGCAAGTTGAAAGAAGTGCTAACAAAATTTTCTTCATTTTCGACACTTCAACACTCGTTTTGACTTAAATATGGCCTGTCTCTGACTTCAACAAGGCGGAAAAATGTCTTCATTGACTGAAAAAGCTAACTACTCCTGACATTTTGGAGATTGATCAACTAAAATTCCATCCCTTGCCTCCGTTCGATGATCTGACATCGTTTGACCAAGTTTGACCTCCCGGAAACTGCCAACGGGCGAAGATTGGTAACAAAGCTCAACAGAAAACATTGAAAACATAAAAATTTTCTAACACTGCTCAAGTTGGGCACCCCAAGCCTCCTGGGGCACCCAGTTTCCCAACACTTAGCCATTTTTTAGTTTTTCCAACTTTTCCAATTTCTTGGTTTGCGTGCGCATTCCGGAGGCACATGACCCATGTTTGGCTGTCAATTTCTATCAACTAGGATGGAAATGAGTCTGATGATTTGGCAAATATGCAGGCCTGATGAAAAATGAGCTGATTGTACCTTTTGTTTGCCTCGAAAAATGTGCCAAACTGATCAACATTGAACCGGACCGGGCTGACGGAAGGAGATTCATGTTTTTCGAGAAAAACCTCAAAAATAATCTAACATTGGTGAGGATGGGAGCCCCAAGCCTCCTGGGGTGCCTGGTTTCTCAACACTTAGAAAAATTTTCACAAATTTTCAATTTTGTACCTTTTCTCGATTTTCGTGCCCATGACTCTTGTTCAATCTTCGATTTCAGTCGTTCTGACGACTGTCGAGGCGAGACGGAGGGTGATCTGAGTAGTCTGAACATATCTATGATGAAATCCTGGCTTTGACTAACTTTTGACCAAGTTTGACCAATCGGAAAAGAGCTGACGGAAGCATTTTCAACGTTTCTCGAAAAACGTGAAAAAAAAACTAACACAGGAGAAGATGGGCGCCCCAAGCCTCCTGGGGCACCCAATTTCACCAAACTTAGCCAATTTTTTGATTTTCCAACTTTTCAATTCACCTTGGATCCATCTTGCATCGTTTTGCGTGCATTGTCGAGTCGACAGCCGTTTGTCAGTTTTGCGTCATTGAAACAACGTTGGAAACTCGTCGAAGAATTCTGGCAGGTGAACTTTTCTGTGTTGATGACTTTCGAGCTCATGCTTCACCTTCTGAAAAAGCAAAAATGCCTCAGTAGAGAAAACTTGGTCGTTTGAAGATTCCGTCTGAACCGTGCCGATCGTGGAGCAAAATCGACCAATGAGAATCGAGCGTGACACCTGATTTGGAGATTCTATTTTTAGAAAGTTTTGCCAACATCCATATCTCAAGAAACCTAGAAAACTGAAATCGACGTCTATTTTTAGAAATTTCTAAAAATAGAAATTTTGTTTTTTTGACTTTTTGACGAAAAATTTTCTAGACTTGTTTCAAAATGCCTTAATGAAGCAAAAAATTTGGTTGGGTACAACAATTGGCTTTGTCTGGGGACCATGGCGGATACTTACGGCATAGGAGAACCAAGAATCTCTAGACTTTTGCAAGTTGGACTAGTGCCTTATCCATTGGGCAATAGATTCAGGTTACATTCCTAATCACCTAGAACAAGACTTTTCCCTACATCACCTAAGATTGGACTTCCTAAAATCACCTAAGAAGTTGGAACTTCACAATACACAAGGAACACAACTGTCAAATTACAGAAAGGGGAAAAACATTACGACATAATGGTCACATCACAGAAAGGGGAAACACATTACGAGAACAAAAGTGTTTCACACGCTCTTTCTCCTGAGCGAGGATGAGAAGAGATTAGGGCTGTCACATGAAACCGTCGATCGACTCAGAAAAGTAAGAACCATCTCTCTTTAGTTGTGAAGATTGTCTTGGTAGCACAAAACTTTTCTTTTTTTGCAACATCCTCTCAAAGAGCCATGATTCAGGAGGGTATTCACGTTCAGGCCATGAGAAGTTCCTGAGAAACTGATTGATATGCCAGGGATCAGGTGGAGCATCTTCCTCCAATGCAAGCAACCTCTGCAATATGTGGAGATACAGAACTTCTTTCTGAAGATATACAGGAAAGTCTTGTGGCCAAAATACATCTGTGGGAATGGTCATCACCACATATTGAATATGAGTTTCATTTATATCTTGTACACACGCAACTTTGTATTTAGTCAATGCATCATCTTGTGGAAAAGGTGCAAGCTGCTCATACACGACTCTCATCATTGATTCTTGGCTTATTGGATCCACAATTGTCGTTGCCCATTTTTCAAGTGCTTCAGGAGCTTCTTTATTGGTTGTGTTTTCGTCCATCCACTCTTCAAAATCTGGTGAATCGTCAAGATTTGAATGCTTAAACTCTTGAACATCTTCACCTGATAGCTCACTTTCCCATTCATTACCTGGAATCTCGTTATCCTCTGTAGAGTACTCTTCTCAATGTGGATATCCATCATCACTTCTTCTTTAGCATTCATGTATCTTTCTTCTTCTGTAAAAGGAGTGGAATCAAAGACAGCTTCATCTGAGTCATATGATTCCTCTTCTTCTTCTTGATCAATCTCACACACAGCGTATCTCACAAGACATTTGTCAAGTATCTTTGATTTTTCAATATCATCCTCTTTAGTGACCAAAATTGAATATTCCATGAACTCCTCTTCTCCATCAACCTCTTCATATGTTGCATTCCACACTGGTTGCATAGTATTAGTAAAGTCTTTTTCTTGTACAGGTTCATAGATGGATTCAACATCGTCCTCTTCACTAGTATGTATGAAAGATTCTCGAGATGCAGGTGAAGATGGGCTATATTGTAAAGAAAAGTCTGTAGTATCTTCCATTGAAGAATCACTTTCCCACTGATGTTGAAAACAATTTAGATCTGATAATGGAACTTCCATACGATCTCTAGTTCTGAAAAATTCTTCCAGGAAGAAATCATCTTCAAAAAGAAGATCATGCTCTTGCTCTGCTTGCAAAACTTTTTGGTCTCTCCCTTGGATATATCTGACACAGGTTCTTCAAACCAGTGTTTAAAAGATGAGAAAAACAAATCTGATTCATCATTGTTTCGTTCTTGAGAAGATTGTCACACTTCTTCTTCTTCAAAGAAGGTTTGTAAGTTGTACATTTTTTCATATTCTTCTTCTGATTTGTCAACCGCATAGACAACTTCCTGATTTTCTTCAGTTATTTTAGACATCATAACATATGTACCAGGACTTGTTTCTTGATATAGCACTTGTGCTTGGGTATCCTGAGATTTCACCACCGTGAACTGTGACTTGGTTTCTGGTTCCAATTTGAAATTACCTTTCTTTAAAGGAATGGTCGCAGATGACCAATCCAATTGTATTTCTCCTCCAAGATCTTTGCAGAAACTTCTACTTAGCAGCATCCCATAGCTGGCTGGAATGTCAGCTACCAAGATAGTCATCATTATTTTCTTCTCTAGGAAAGCCGCTAATCGTACTTGAGCATCCTTCAATTGTCCAACCAATGGCACTGATTTAGACTCAAGAGAATAACACTTGTCATGCGTTTTGGTGCACGAGAGTCCCAAAGCGTTCATTACCTGTAAAGGCATGACGTTGTCTGAGGCTCCTGAATCAATGATACAATTGCTCAATTTATAACCTCCTATATACAGAGAAATATAGAAGGGCTTTGGCTTCTCTCCTGCCGGAACAGAAGATTCTAGCAACGTGGGTTGTACAACAGTCTCTTTCTTGACATACTTGACTATTCTATCTAGCTGATTTGGATGGTCTTGAAGATGCTCCAGCTGAGAAATCTGCACCTTTGTCTTCATCATGGAATCGACTATATCAAAATTTGTTGAAGATGAATTTTGAGCAGTCTGAGCATTTTCATGTGATCGCTGAGCATTGGAAGTGGAAGCCACTTCCTTCTCCTTCTCTATTGGTCTTTGTCTATCCTCTCCTTCCTTCTATGCTTTAAAATGTTTAGTACGTGTAAACACAGGAGTCAAAAGATTTTCATGATTCACTGCAAGAGAATATTGACGAAAATCGTCTTGTTCTTCCTTCATTATAACGGGTTCGTTCTGAAAGTATCCCATGGTAGAGTCGGCATCGAAGTTGTCCGTCTGTGCTAAGACAACATTCACACTTGGGGAAGGAACAATGTTTGAAATAGGTGCAGCATTAGCATATCCCATGATTTGATTCATCCTTAAATTTTTGGGACACGTGGCTCCAGTATGTGCATCAGTCTCATGAAAGGAACAAAACACTGCATTTTGAGTAGCATCAACTACTTGTCTTGGTGGTGGTGCTGGCAACTTGGGCTTGTAGTTATTGAATGCTTGAAAATTGTTCCTCTTAGGATGATATGGTTGCTGAGGTTGATACTGTTGATGTGGTTGGTATTGTTGTTGTGATGACTGATACGGCTGTTGCGCAGGTTTCCCCTGAGTAGGCAACTGTCTCTTCATGATAGTCACTTCGTTTGCTACCTTATGTAGCAGTGGATCTACAGAACTTTGAACTAGAGGCCTGATTGAATCTGTTTTCATCTTGCCAGAGGTAATCATGTCTTCCTCTAACTTGATGGCATTTTGTTGTGCATTAGATAATTCTGTTTCATTAGCTGATCTAAAAAAGAAGGCTATCTCAGAAGGAAGAGCGTTAATGAAACTGCTCAACAGAATTTGTGGAGATGGATTAAGAGTATGAGAAAGACGTGTAACTAGGCGATTAAACCTTGCCACAAACTCCCTCATTGGTTCGTTGTTTTCCATCTTTGAATTTGAGAGTTGGGCGAACAATCTGTGACCATCTTCGGCAGGCTTGAACCTTGCCAAGAATTTCTCGCTCATAGTTGCCCAACTTGTAATGATTCCTAGTTCTAGATGATTGAACCAATCGGCAGCATTTCCCACGAGAGTCTCAACAAAGAGACGCATGGCAACATCTTCATGTGATACATGTAAAACAGCGCAAGCTGTTGTGAATGCAGAGATGTGTTCATCAGGATGTTGAGTTCCATCACCATGGAACCGAGGAAAGTGCTTCCTTGACCCCTTTGGTAAATCATGATGTGCTTGTAGGGCCAAAGGTCCAATATTATTACCCCAAGGCAATGTTGGCGGTCGCCTTTGATTTGGATCATTGTGATTGTTGTTATTTGCGTCACCCATTGCTCTAGGCTGGATTACTGGTTCTTCTTGTAATTCTTCCTGCTTGACTTCAGGAACTATCTGAATTTCTTGAACTATGTTGGATGCTTCTCGAACTCTTGCAGGATCAGGATCTTGAAAGAAAGGATCCGTAGCACCGCCTTTTCCCTTTCTTGAATAAACCTTGTGAGCCAGGATTATCTATTGCCATGCGGGAGGTGGTAGTACTGGTCTTCCTACTGCAAGATCTGCTTTGTGTTCTTCTTCGTCAAGGATAGCAGCAACGTTTCTCCACTAATCAGGACTTTCCTTTTGTGCAAATATGAAACTTCTAAGGCTGCTAATGATGTCCGTTTGCTCTCCTTCCACTCGTACAAGATTTGGTTGAATAATAGGTGGTGTAAGATTTGGTTGTTGAACTGGAGCAGAAGGACGCCAGAGAGTCATTACTGTGTCATAAGCCTAAGCTTGCTTGAAGTTTTATGCCCCGTGCCCCACGGTGGGCACCAGAAAACTGTTGGTGTTTCAATTCGCACCTCTGGTATGCAATTTGGAAATGGACAGCTATGCACAGATAAGCTGCTCTCCTATTGGAAGGGGGAGTTCCCTTTCTTGCTGATGTTTTCTAAAAAGATAACTTGAATGAAACTTCACCAATCTTCTTTTTGATTCTCAGTTGCAGAGCACAAGGTTATAAAACTCTAAACACTGCAGAAGAGGTTTTTTCCTTTTTAAATAAAACTTCTACTACAACTGGCATAGACTAAAGACGCTTTCAACCTCCTGAGTAAATTCAGAGCAAAGGAAGTTGAAAGTGAACGAGGAATGATTGTTAACACAAAAACTTAAGCAGTTTTCCTCCAGATTTACACCACAAGACTAAAAGTACTTTAATGATGAAAGATGAAAATGAAAGCTGCAGAAGCTACACATCTGACGATGATAACTTGATGAATTGAGATAGAATATCAAAGCAAAATAGGCATGAGACTTCTATTCAATATCATAAAGTTTGCACAAATTCAAGACAGCAATACTGCAGCAAAAGGTAGGCATACAGTAAGTGATCAAACACTGGAGAACAATGAACATAAAGTGAACAAACACTTGGAATAACAATGTTTGCAGGCTAGAATAGGCACAACAAATTTGCTATCACAAAAGTCATTACAAACAATGGGCAAGGATGCCCTTATTTATACTAAAATTAAAGGAGTAGGGAACCCTAAAATCTCCTTGATTAACCCTAACTTGCCAACTCGCAAGCTTTATTACTATTCTAAGACAAAGATACAATAAACAAATGCTTTAAAGCAATCTACTTTAAAGCAAAGAAGATTCCAACTATCACAAGGTGATTTCTTTCTAAATATAGAATGGATGAGCTTAGGATGAAAGCACATGCTTTAAAACAAAAAGCATATGTTTTAAAGCTGCTTTCTTTTGAAATGTATCCACATTCACATTCTTGCTTTTTGGTGATGTCATCCATTGATATTCTTTTGTTGATTTCTTCTAAAAAAAAATTGATTTTGAGGGAAAAAAGCTAGCACATGGGTTTTGTAGGCAATTCTGTTTCATAACAACCCAGATTGTCAGATTTTAAAAAAGCAGAGATTTTTCTCGAAAAAGCAGGAAAAAAGCAGTTTCCCGAAAAAAAGCACAACTCCCAATCTTCAAGAGGATGATAATCTGGATGGACCCATCTCGATGAAAACTGAAAAAGCTCTGGTCAGATTTCTGAAAAATGATCCCCTTGAAACAAGGAACCTAAAAAAGCAAGCCTCTCTTCTTCCTCAACCCGAATCTTTGAAGAACACTGAAAAAGCAGCTTTATTTATATGAGAAGAAAACTTCATCCTCATCCATGAAGAAAGCATCTTTTAAAGCATAAATCCAAGTGGATGTTTTCGAATAGGAAGGATCCCTATTTTGTAGGCGCCTATGGCTTCATGTGCAAGATGAAGAAAAATATCTTCTTTGATGATGTCATCGAACACGCGAGTTGAAAGAAGTGCTAACAAAATTTTCTTCATTTTCGACACTTCAACACTTGTTTTGACTTAAATATGGCCTGTCTCTAATTTCAAGAAGGCAGAAAAATGTCGTCATTGACTGAAAAAGATAACTAATCCTGATATTTTGGAGATTGATCAACTGAAATTCCATCCCTTGCCTCCGTTCGACGATCTGACATCGTTTGACCAAGTTTGACCTCCCAGAAACTGCCAACGAGCGAAGATTGGTAACAAAGCTCAACGGAAAACACTGAAAACATAAAAATTTTCTAACACTGCTCAAGTTGGGCGCCCCAAGCCTCCTGGGGCGCCCAGTTTCCCAACACTTAGCCATTTTTTCAAATTTTCCAACTTTTCTAATTTCTTGGTTTGCGTGCGCATTCTGGAGGCACAGGACCCATGTTTGGCTATCAATTTCTATCAAATGGGATGGAAATGAGTCTGATTATCTGGTAAATATGCAGGCCTGATGAAAAATGAGCTGATTGTACCTTCTATTTACCTCAAAAAATGTGCCAAACTGATCAACACTGAACTGGACTGGGCTGACGGAAGGAGATTCACGTTTTTCAAGAAAAAACCTCAAAAATAATCTAACACTGGTGAGGATGGGTGCCCCAAGCCTCCTAGGGTGCCTGGTTTCTCAACACTTAGAAAAATTTTCAATTTTGTACCTTTTCTCGATTTCCGTGCCCACGGCTCCTGTTCAATCTTTGATTTCGGTCGTTCTGACGACTGTCGAGGCGGGATGGAGGGTGATCTGAGTAGTCTAAACATATCTGTGATGAAATCCTGGCTTTGATTGACTTTTGACCAAGTTTGACCAAGTTTGACCAACCGGAAAGGAGCTGACGGAAGCATTTTTGACGTTTCTCAAAAAACGTGAAAAAAAAATAACACAGGAGAAGATGGGCACCCCAAGCCTCCTGGGGCACTCAATTTCACCAGACTTAGCCAATTTTTTGATTTTCCAACTTTTCAATTCACCTTGGATCCATCTTGCATCATTTTGCATGCATTGTCGAGTTGACAGCCGTGTGTCAGTTTTGCGTCGTTGAAACAGCATTGGAAACTCGTCGAAGAATTCTAGCAGGTGAACTTTTCTATGTTGATGACTTTCAAGCTCATGCTTCACCTTCTGAAAAAGCAAAAATGACCCAGTAGAGAAAACTTGGTCGTTTGAAGATTCCGTCTGAACCGTGCCGATCGTGGAGCAAAATCGACCAATGAGAATCGAGCATGACACCTGATTTGGAGATTCTATTTTTAGAAACTTTCTATTTTTAGAAACTTTCTATTTTTAGAAAGTTTTACCAACATCCATATCTCAAGAAACCCAGAAAACCAAACTCGACGTCTATTTTTAGAAATTTCTAAAAATAGAAATTTTGCTTTTTTGACTTTTTGACGAAAAATTTTCTAGACTTGTTTCAAAATGCCTTAATGAAGCAAAAAATTTGGTTGGGTACAACAGAGTTCTTATGTGTTCCCTTTCATTTATTTTTATCTCCATCCCATGTCCTAACCTCACATTTCATTTCCCTTTAATTTATCCCCCTTTACCCCCTTGTAAAACCATTAAATGTTGTGTCTAGCCCCATCCAATGTGTAAATCCCACCTTTCAATAATGCCTTAACAAACACAAAATAAATGAGGACACCCACCACTAGATGTACCCCTTCGAGCTTAAGGTCCCCTAGGAAATTGAGCTAAAAGTTTATTCACAAACAATACCCATAATTTTCCACCTAATAGGGCAGCCTTGACTTTTCATCCTCCTACCACAATCTTCAAATTCAAGATAATTAATTTCTAGAGATTCACGCTTACCAGGTTTTATCTTTGAAATCTCTTAAAAAGAACCAACCTTGCCTCATTTTACATAGAAAAAGAGAAAATTTGACTTGCTTGCATGGTTTTAGCTATTTATTCTCATGGACAACACCCCTACTTAAAATTTTTTTATGAGTGAGTTAGCTTTTTTTTTAGATTGCAAGAATTGGGTAGCCCCTTATAAATTGCAGTGTGCCTGGTAAACTTTTTTCACGTGACTGGTGCCGCTGGCGTGACATGCCCTCCAGTACCATGGGGACGGGGGGAGACTGGACCTCGTGACTTTCTTTCCTGCAACATGAATTTTTAGCCAATCGAGCCAGGGCCCCTGCCCCTAGTATGAGTGAGTTAGCTTCATCCCAAAATTCTTAGATAATTTTATTATACCATTGCACAATGTTGCAACATGATCTTTGACAGTGGTGGCTGATTTCTAAGGATTTCAATAGGGTGAGCCATTTCCATTTGAGGTGTTTGTTTGAAATGATTTTATCTATTTTATTTTTGTATAGGTTCCTCTTCAAAACTCTCCCCCATACTCTTCCAATCCATCACCATCCATTTCCATCATCTTTTTTTAATCTATTTTCCATCTCCCCATTTCCATTATTCATGCATTTGCCTTAGGTGTTTTTTCATTTCCAATGGAGTTTTCCCAATTCCACCATCAAATAACTTTTGTAGTTTGTATTTATATACCTTCACACCATCCTTTTTCATTTCCATTTAGCCATCATGGAGCTATTTTGTCATTTTAGTGTGTTTCCTATCAACCTTTTTTGAATGCAAGCGTTTGTAATGCACCTTTTGGATTTGAGAGCCATTACCATATCAAACACTTGTTAGAGTGCTTTAGATTTTCCATTTCCCATTTTCATATCATTCCTATTTAAATCCCTAAAACTTATTTTGTCTTTAACCAACACCTTGTTCCAAAAACCATTCTCCCACCCCACTAGCTTTGTTGAGTTTCCATGCACCTTTTTCCATCGTTCTACAAGTTTGAATGGTTATGCTTTGATTTAGATTAATTTATTTGCATAGATTAATTATATGGACCGTTATTTATTAGTATTTCAATGTGGATTCATACTTGAAATCCCACAAGGGGACTAACTGAGGCAAACCCCCCACTAACCTTTATTTTTGTAGGGTTCCCTCTCATGAAAGTGTGCATGTAGGTCAGTTTCAAAAGATTATGTGGATTCTAAAAAAATTTTAAATATCAAATTATGCCTTAAATTAGCTAGACAAGTCTTCATAGAAGTTGTAGAGGTCTATCTGACATAGTCAAGGTCGCCCTACAGGCTGCCATTTGTTATTTCCAAGCCCTATTTTGAAGAGTTTTTAGCCTAGTTTTCTATAAGATATTTGTATTAGTCCTAGGGACCCATCCTTGATTATAAATTAGGGTTTTATTAGGTGAAATAACTCCAATTTGTTCAATTTGTTTCTTTTTCCAATCAACCAGGACCATTAGGTTTTTAGATCATTTTTATACTTTATTTATAGATCAAGACTTGAAACCTCTTGGGATGCTTATTCATGGTGTTACAATTAATCCATATTAGTTTTAGACTATTTTCATTTTGTTTAAGAGGTGAAATATTTCTAATTATTCAACTTGCATTCACTTTACTACTCATTTTTACCAGGACCTCTTAAGTTTAACTACCAATTACATGCCTTTTATTAGTCACTACTAGATGAGAAATTTTGAGAAGATAAGACACTTTGTCAATAAGATCTCTAACAAATTTAGGTCTCTGCCTACTCTTTGGTTAGGTCGTGCCCTAGATAATGTAGTCATGGTGGCTATCAAGACTAGTCAATGCTATGAAGTAGGTTGTTTTACATAGCTTAGCCTTATCCTTTTGGTCTAGTGATTCTAAAATTTCATAGGTAGCATCAAGAGTTGGTTCTAAGAAAATTTCATTTGGATCACTTCCCTATGCAAGTGCATCAAAACCTGCTTATTCATTGTTCTTTGATTTAGATACTTGGTCAATTCACTATTTGTTGATTTCTAACTCTTGCATGTTTCTAGTTTGCATAGTTTGCCCAGTTTCTAGTCCAATTGATAGTCTCATCTCTCTTAGTTGTAAATTATGGTTAGGATAGTTGGATATAGCCTTAGGTAACTTTATTTTTCACATTGTTTACACACGCAACCACACTTTAAAAGAACCAAAAAACCCAATAAAATGGTTCATATTTAAGATTATTTCATCTACATGTGTGTCTTTCACATGTTTCTTTTGTATATGATGCATGTTATATTTCCCCACTTGAGGGCATCTTATCTATATTACTTCTCTTGTCTTCTTTAATGATAATCACTTGGGTATTACATCTTACATCCTACATTAAATTCACTTATACTTTCATGATTGCATAATACATTAGACATATCTATGCATACATGCTTTTATATGGCACTTTGGCTAAATTTATCACTTGATCATTGTCCTTGTCATTAGGGGAAACTTATTGCTTCTTATTACATGTGTTTTCATGATTATATCTTGATATCTTATCGTATGATTGTCACAATGATATCTATTAAATTTTTACATGCTTATTGAGATTACATGATCATATCTTCTTACATATCACTTATTCTCCTTGAATTCCTTGCACCATTTGTATACAACAATTAGAGGGGGCCATGTAATATTACTAATGTTCCTTTTTGTTTGTGATGGATCCTTTGCAACACCGCATTCATGATGGCTCCTTCATATCCTTATATTTTTCACTTTTGGTTATGTTGGCTCCTTTGCAACCTACTATTGATGATTTTAATTGCAACCCTTAACTCTAAGGGATGAGCCACAATACCTAGACTCAAGGATTAAGTTGATCTAGACAAAAGGACAAACCTATGATCAAACTAAGGATAATTAAAGACCAATTTGACAAGAGTGGGACGACTCTTCTCCACTTTAAGCCTTACCAAGCTTAGGAGGGTGTTCCTAGAGACCTTTGCAAAATGAATGCAAATTGATTGGCCACACTATTTAATCAAACACTATGCACAAAGACACCCCTAAGATAGGTTGTCACTCCATGCCTTCATACTGGTTTACTAGACTTTCAAACCATAGATCTCTCAACAAGGTAGATTGGCAATAGGTTATGATGCAACATCACATATAAAAAAAATGTATTCCCCCATAGACGAAAGCATTCATAATTTATTACTCCATCAGTAATCTGGTAACTAAAATATGCATAACCCTCTAAGAATTACTAATAAACTTGTAGGCTCACAAATGATGACACAAATTTGTAATGTTGAATGTATGTATATTGGCGAGACATAATTAACAAATAATTTACTAGAATAGTGTGGATGGTTTGCATTTTAATTCAAAATGTTGGATCAACTATAAATATCAGTGACTGGTGCCTAATGGGTAGATGCAAGAAGTTGGGTCCACATATAGGGGAAGTGTTGGGAAAAAAAAATCCTGATAGGAACAGGTGTCTGAGCCTAAACAAGTGCCTGAGCCTAAACAGGTGCCTAGGCCTAAATAGGTACCCTCTCCTAAATTTGTAGTCATTTCGTAAAAGTATTTCATTTTTAAAAAAGCTATGTAGGCTCATTTTTTCCCAGACAATGACGATGATAAGCATGACACATAACAGGTATCCATTTTCCAAACCCCTGCCACGCTAATTTTTAGCCACATTTTCGACTGGATTTCTGCACCAGCAGCCTCTTCCCACCAAACTCCCAATTCTTGAAGACCTCCAAGTAGGTTTATGTGATTATTGTATGTATTTTTTGTTGTTTGTAGGTTTATATTTATAAATTAGGGTTTAAGTTTTATGATTTATATTTTAACAATTAGGGTTTACAATTTACAAATTTAATATTTTTGGTTTATGGTTCTTAAAAATATAATGAACTCTAAATCATTAAATTTAACTATAAACCCTAAAAATGATGAATTATAAACCCTAAAATGCTAAACTTAACTATAAACCCTAAAATGCTAAATTTAACTATAAACCCTAAAACTATGAACTATAAACCCTAAAACTAAAATTTCACTATAAACTATGAACCTTAAACCCTAAAACTATAAACTAGCACACTTAGATGATGACAACCCTCAATGGATCCTCAATAATAGTGCCATTTTTTTGTCTCTCACAACTATTGGCTCCTCAAACCCTAAAGATAAGCCATACCTTTAGCCACTGTGAAATTTATCTTAAGCAATCAT
Organism: Cunninghamia lanceolata; assembly: GCA_027924645.1. Classification (NCBI taxonomy): domain Eukaryota; kingdom Viridiplantae; phylum Streptophyta; class Pinopsida; order Cupressales; family Cupressaceae; genus Cunninghamia; species Cunninghamia lanceolata. The sequence goes on from BSBN01000040.1 coordinate 14,674,526, forward strand.
ACTTGCAACTTTTGATCAGGCAAGGACAACTTTGGACCAATTAATGAGAAATAATAGATTCTCCTTCTTTTGGATTTGCTAGGCCAAGGGGAATATTTCCTAAGGTTTTAATATATAGGACAATAAAAAAGAAATGAATAAACATAACTTATCTCAATAAAAAATCATATCCTATGCCCAAGAGAACTTCAATTATTGTCACTAAGCTTTAATGTGTTGGTTTATCATATGCAAGACTAAAAACCTTTTCAAAGTAGGAAAAAACTAATGTATGTGACCAAAGATATATCAACTATTATCCCTAGTGATGTAGTTCAGTCAAAAACCATACTTCACACATGAATGCAAACTAGACAATACTCATACCTCAACCATCTAGCACACCTCAAGTTACCATACTTTATGTAATGGTGCAAATTACAAGTGTCAAATGCATAGTTTATCTAGGGATGACTGACTAGTTGTATACACATTTCTTTTAGGAGCAAAGATCTTTACCAAATTTTAGATTGCTTGTAGTATTTAGGATTTAGGCCAAATCTATATAGGTGTCCTCTAGTTAGTGTAATCTTTGGCATAAAGTGTTGTAAATCAAGTCTAAAGTCTCTATGTCATTCATTATTTTGTAAAATTTTGAGACGATTTTATCTAGCTGAAATATTCTTCATGATCTAGATGTCTTCATAGTTGTCTAAGAGTTTAAGGTGATACTATATATGTCTATGGGGTTACAATTGCTAATATATTGTCATTTTTGATAGTTGACTATTATAATAGATGTAAAATTTCTTTAAGGTCATCAAATAATTATTTTGGAATAACAAATGGGATTACATTGATTAGTTATGGATTGTTAAAGTAGATATAGTTGTGTGATGTTTTTTGTCTTTTTATTGCATATAAATGAAATTGTACCTAGAATGATTGGATTTTAGATGTACTACTAGTACTTTGTTTTAAATTAATAAGAGTGTTTAGATATTTCTTTAAACCTTGACTCTTCATCGAATGGACTAATGAATTGATTGTACTTTACTAAAACGATCAATTTGTTCATTAAAAGTATCCTTATTTTGTTCCTTTTTAGATTAGGGTAGGTTAGGTTCTACTAGTTTGCATAGCTCATTTATACTTACCTTTCCCAAATCTTAAGGGAACTTGCGTGTGTTATCCAAATTCAAAGAGTTATTCATATTTGGATTCCAAGTTATACATGAAGTAGAAAAAACATAAGGGGATCTTATCCTATGGGGATATGAATCATTTTTTCATCTTTAGTTGTATGTGTAACCCAACCTACTATAAAGTGATCTTTAGATCTGCAAGACTAGAAATCTAGTATAAAGGGTGTCTTGAGACAAATGTTTGCCCAGGATATCTTTATACAAAGGGTGTAGCTAAGATATGTGAACTATTCTATTTTTCATTTTCCTCTAATTATCTTATAAATATTTACATGAAGATACACTCATTGACCCTACAAAGCTAGAAGTGTAGAAGAGTTACATGCTCTTGTCACTTGGTTCACAATTGCATGCAGTTTGATCATGAGTCTTGCCCTTTCAGTATGAATTTACCCATGTTCCTTGGTATAGATTCTATGTCCATTCTCTAGAGTTGTGAGGTATAATTTGTAACACTAAAAGGCCCATCTCATAAATTTAAAGAAACTATACTTTTCTAGATAAATAATACATATATTTTTTAGATCATGTTTAATATTTATTTTTTCGACACATGATTTGGAAATCATTATGTTGAACACAAGATATACGATAGACCACATAGGGAAAAATTTAATTGAGTGATTATTAAGCTCTCCATTAAAACTAGTAAAGTGATAGTGAAGGTTAGTGATGTTTGAGCTATAATTATTAATAAAAAGGCTAACTAGAAGATCTCAATGATATCAAAGCAACTATACCAATTTTAAGCCCTTATGAAGTGATACAAATAAATTACCATAAAATAAGCCCTTATCAAGTTACCATAGTTTAAACACTCTCTAAAAAATGTAATTAGAGGAACAAGAATCCTTCCCAAAATCTCATCCAAAACACATGGAGACATTCATAGATTTAACAAACTATATATATGGATAGATACTCCTTCAAACTAAATACAAAATACATTTACAAGATGGAATCCGATTTAACATAGAACATTACATATCCCCTAAGGCTATTACAAGATAGATAACTCTTTTGCCTTACAAATATTTAGCTCACTGATCTGTAGCCAATTCACCAACCATTGACTTCTAAATTATATATATATATATATATATATATATATATATATATATATATATATATATATATATATATATATATATATTACACCTAATATCTTTTCTGTAGCAACAACGGTGTGGACATATCCCCTCAAAATGCCACATCAGTATGAGGCCTTAGGCATGGTAGGCACACACAAGTTGGAAGGACAAAACTTGTACAAAAGTACATCCACCTTGGATCAATCAGTGCCTTCACTTGACATTAATTGTTCTCGACCCCTACAAAACCATGGAGGTCCCTTTACATCATACAAAAGGTGACATGTGGCAAGAAATTATTCACCATCAAGTCCATGTTGGAAGAGGTCAAGCCCATCATTCACATAAATACACATGCATGCATATATAATTCTATATATTACAAAATAATGTAATAAAACATATTGAATTAAAGTACCTTCTTGTACAAGGTCTGAAACACAATCATAATCATCTGATGCAAACACTTGATTATCATCTTCAATTGTTGCTTCAAGTTGATCTTGTGTTTTTGTAGGTGTTAAGGATCTTTGTTTCCATTCTTAACCCATTCTGTATTTTCACATGCTTCCCAATCACCTGCAATACAAAATTGACAAAAAACAAGCAAGCTCCCTAGTCCATATAGTCCATGTGCTTTCATTTAAAATCTTAAATGAATTCCATTTGTTGATCCACTAATTATCTCACAATCATGTCGAGTAAGAACACTCTCTTCTTCAACTAACCAAAATAATCATTGAATTGTAGAGTTCTCACTTGATCCCATAGATAATTTTTAATTACACCAATCCACAATTGCACGTGCATCTCTAAATTTTGTTGCATCGTCAAATTTTAGTTGCTCTCTAGAAAGAGCTATTTTCACACATGCTCCAAATCCATCATGTTCTCCTTTACCATGTCTAGCTTAAAAAAACTCCACATATGTTCGATATTGTTTTCTTTGTGAGCCCTACATAGCCAATAAAACATTTGAGCATTTTTGAATTGTCGTGTATAGTTATTTGACCATATGAGATGTTGTGCCATCTAGATTTCTCTTTTTTTTAAACTTTCATAATTTTTTTTGAAACAATATTGCACAAACTTTGATGAGTGTTACCGATTATCACTCAAATAGAAATGGTATTCCCTAAAAAAATTTCTATTATCTTCTATACTATCATCTGCATGTTTGTATACAATATGAACAAAGATGGCCACCTGCACTGAATTATAATAATAAGATTGAATTTCCTTGTGGAGTAAGAGTATAGTTTTCTTCAAAGTCAACCACTGATAGTATAGTTCCAATTGAAAACATGTTTTTACATGTGTGAAATTATCCATCAAGCCACTGAGCATATTGGGATTGTTTCACATATTTGGTTACAATATTATCCTTAAATTATTTGATGGATGCATGCACACTAATTTTTTTGTGACTAACTCGCAACACTTTTGAAAATTTCCATCCTTTAAAGAATATTCAACATTCTTGAATCTTTTCACATCCACTAATTGTTGTCCAAACTCATGTGAAATAATTTCATGCATACATTCTCCTAACAATGAAAAGTTGCCACATCTATTGCATTGTCTAGAAATACATGCTTTTGAATAAAATAAGTATCTATTAGATGTTTCACAAAACAAACTTGCTATAAACTCCTTGATTCTTTTAGGTGGCATATTAATACCACATTCCTACATAATTTTGTTAGTATGCAAAGTACAATGTATATATCAAAAAACATCATAATAATAATAAAATTGCATATGAATTTTACAACAAAAGATTTGTTGTTTATTAATTTTCACATACCAATGTTTACATTTCTCGAATGATCTTTGACTTATGGTAATATTAAATGGTAACACTGAGTCATGTCTAATATATGTTTTAGATGATGATCATGAATTTTGGACACCACTCTTAATTTTAAAACATCTCTAACATTAGATGATACCCTTGTATTATCATGCTAATATTTTTTAATTAAAGATTTGATTTCATCATTTAATTTCATGTCAGACCTTGGAAGTCTACGACTAAAACTCCAAAAATAGTTAACTGGACCATTTTAAATAATTTCTCTTCTCTTTGCTGATCTTCTCAAAATTTTAGGATTTATATTTAGGAATTCACTAGTCTTACTTATCATTCTTTTATTCTAAATTGATTTATTAACTAAAGCGGTTGTTATAGCTCTTCGTACTGCATTGCTATCTTTAGATCAAATATTTTTTCCAATAGAATAAATAGCATTAGAAACACTAGATATGACTTGTTTCATTGATTCATCTTTCTTTTTAGGTTTTAAGAAAATGCCTAACTTTTTCATTACTTTTCACATTTTCCACATTTTCATCAATTGCGCATCATGAGTTGACATTGAAATCCAAGATTTTTCTATAAAAAAATAGTTTATATAATCTATTTGCACGGGTTCTCATTTGTCTCCAAGAAATCTTACTAGGAAGATTATCTAAGACATTTCTTTCAATTAAAAAAAAAAACATTTTCATTTTCACTCATATAAGGGATTTCATTCTCATTTCCTATTTCCATATTTTCAAAAGTACAATTGAGCTCATCATTGGTATATCCAACTTCATTTAAATAACTAATGTGATCAATATCATCAATAGGTGGATTTGAAGACATACTTGGATTTGTTTCTATAGTCACATTTCCATATCATTGAAAATTAGGTTTGAAGATATACCTGAATTTGTTTTTATAGTCACATTTTCTTCCATATTCACCATTTCCACATTTTGCATCATCTACATTCATCCCATCCTTCATAGTCTCTTGAATGTTCTTCTCTTCAATAGTCATGGAACTAGATGCTTCAATATTATTCATTTCTCGAATCTTTGTTCTTCTATCTCTTTGCCTTTTTGCCTCCTCTCTATTTGCTCCAATTTTTTTAGGTTTCACAAGCTTCCTATGTTTTTTTCTTTGACATTGATTTGATCCCATGATTACTAAACCCTCTTGATAAAAATAACAAATGATATTTAATTTATTTTTAGATTGATGTACCTCTTTGAGATTTTGAAGTACAACTAGATGTAGATCCTTTGTTCCATAAATTTTGAAAAAAAAGTAGATGTAAATTAAAAAACCCTCTTTCTTGATTCCTCATGAAAATAACCCTTGTACTAGATTCCACTTCAAAATTGTTCATATGATTGATTCCTTTTAAATTTTGAATAGAATATGGCATGCCAAGAGATTCCACAAGACACTTGTGAATTAAAAAACATAAAAAATGTCGTTGTTGGGCGGTACATAATAAAATGCAAGTTGCAAATATACAATGGTACTACGTTTTAACTAAAAATAAAAAATAACAAATATATTAGAAACAAGTACCCGTTAAAAATTTTGAATTTAGAACCTGCATTTTTGGTTTGGTTTTAGGCTCGGGAAAAGCATGGTAAGCCGACCCTTAGCCTTGGACCTGCAAGTACAAGTCCATGTTTAGAGCAAGAGAAAATACTAACTTTACCAATATGGTTGATGATGTTTTTTTTGAATTTTTTTACAGAATTAAAACCCATTATATATGAAGGTGTGTAGTTTTCAAATATGTAATTTTTTTATGACTCAACATGTTTTTCTATTTATTAATTAATTTATGAGCAAATTGGTCCATAAACTTGAAATGTTAGGTTTTTATATTTTTCAATAACTTTTAATTTTTAAAGTTAAAAAAGAATTATGTCATCAATCTACACATCATTCTTTACACAATGAAAAAAATCATTTTATGATTAGTTTAGCTCAAATTATGTTGGTCGTACACAAGGGGTTTCCAAAAACAACAATTAGGGCCAATAAAAAATTAATAAAAAATATTGGAAAAAAATTATAAAAAATATCCTCATCAAACTTCACTTTAATACACATCTTTCCCCAAAATGATTTAGAAAAATAATTTTATTTACGTCAAATTATGCTAGTTGTACACGTGCATGGTACGGTCCTAAAAAAGTCTTTTAAAAAGTGGTTTTTGTACAATCTGTTGTACCCAACCAAAATTTTTGCTTCATCAAGGCATTTTGAAACAAGTCTAAAAAAATTTTCGTCAAAAAGTCAAAAAAGCAAAATTTCTAAAAATAGAAATTCCTATTTTTAAAAATTTCTAAAAATAGACGTCAGATTAGGTTTTCTGGGTTTCTTGAGATATGCATGCTGGCAAAACTTTCTAAAAATAGAATCTCCAATTCAGGTGTCACGCTCGATTCTCATTGGTCAATTTTGCTTCATGATCGACGCGGTTTAGACAGAATCTTCAAACGACCAAGTTTTCTCTACTAGGTCATTTCTGCTTTTTCAGAAGGTGAAGCATGAGCTTGAAAGTCATCAACAAAGGAAATTTCACCTGCTAGAGCTTGTCGACAAGTTTTCAACGCTATTCCAATGATGCAGAACTGATGAACAATCATCGACTCGATGATGCACGCAAAACGATGCAAGATGGATTCAAGGTGGATTAAAAAGTTGGAAAATCATAAATTTGACTAAGTTTGGTGAAACTGGGTGCCCCAGGTGGCTTGGGGCGCCCAACCTCTCTTGTGTTAGTTTTTTTTTCACGTTTTTTGAGAAATGTCAAAAATGCTTCCGTCAGCGCTTTCCCAGTTGGTCAAACGTGGTCAAACTTAGTCAAAGCTAGGATTTCATCATAGATATGTTTAGACTTCTCAGATCACCCTCCGTCCCACCTCGACAGTCATCAGAATGACTGAAATCGAAGATCGAACAGGAGCTGTGGGCACAAAAATTGAGAAAAGGTACAAAATTGAAAATTTTCAAAAAAATTTCTGTGTTGGAAAACCAGGTGCCCTAGGTGGCTTGGGGCACCCAAGCTCTCCAGAGTTAGTTTATTTTTGAATATTTTCTTGAAAAACATGAATCTCCTTCCGTCAGCTCAGTTCGGTTCAGAACAGATCAGTTTAACATATTTTTTGAGGTGAACAGAAGGTACAATCAACTCAATTTTCATCAGGCTTGCCTATTTACTAGATCATCAGACTCATTTTCATCCCAGTTGATAGAAATCGATAACCAAACAGGAGTCCTGTGCCACCGGAATGCGCACGCAAACCAAGAAATTGAAGAAGTTGAAAAAATTGAAAAAATGACTAAGTGTTGGGAAACCAGGTGCCCCAGGTGACTTAGGGTGCCCAACTTGAGCAGTGTTAGAATATTTTTCATCTTCACAGTGTTTTCTGATAGTTTTGTGCCCAATCTTCGCCCGTTGGCATTTTTGGGAGGTCAAATTTGGTCAAACGATGCTAGATCATCAGTCAGAGGTAGGGGATGGAATCTCAGTTGATCAATCTCCAAAATGTCAGGATTAGTCAGCTTTTTCAGTCAACCGTGACATTTTTCTACCTTGTTGAAGTCAGAGACAGGCCATATTTAAGTCAAAATGAGTGTTGAAGTGTCGAAAACGAAGAAAAATTGGTTAGCACTTCTATCAACTCACGTGTTTGATGACATCATCAAAAGAAGATATTTTTCGTCATCTTGTACATGAAGCCATAGGCTGCGACAAAATAGGGATTCTTCCTATTTGAAGACATCCACTTGGATTTATGCTTTAAAAGTTGCTTTCTTCATGGATGAGAGTGAAGTTTTATTCTCACACAAATAAAGCTTCTTTTTCGCCCTAAAGATTTATAAAGACAAACTTTTGGCTTCTTTATTTCATTATCTTTTGCAGGTTGCATCCAGAGGAAGATTTTTATTTTTCTTTCAACGAAGATTTGAAGACCCAAACGAAGTGCTTTTTCAGCATTCTTCATAGATTCGGGTTGAGGAAGCACAGAGGCTCGCTTTTTCAAGGTCCTTGTTTCAAGGAGATCATTTTTCAGGAATCCAACCATAGCTTTTTCAGTTTTCGTCGAGATGGGTCCATCTAGATTATTATCCTCTTGAAGATTAGAGTTTTGCTTTTTTTCAAGAATTTGCTTTTTTCCTGCTTTTTCAAGAAAATCTCTGCTTTTTCAAAATCCGACAATCTAGGTTGCTTCGAAACATAATTGCCTACAAAACCCATGTGCCAGCTTTTTTCGCTCAGAATCAACTTTTTAGAAGAAATCAACAAAAGATATCAACGGATGACATCATCAAAAAGCATGAATGATGATGAGGATGTATTTCAAAATAAAGCAGCTTTAAAACATATGCTTTTTGTTTTAAAAGCATGTGCTTTCCTCCTAAGCTCATCCATCCTGTATTTAGAAAGAGATCACCTTGTGTGAGTTGGAATCTTCTTTGCTTTAAAGTAAATCGCTTTAAAGCGTTTGTTTATTGTATCTTTGTCTTAGAATAGTAATAAAACTTGCGAGTTGGCAAGTTAGGGTTAATCAAGGAGATTTTAGGGTTCCCTACTCCTTTGATTTTAGTATAAATAAGGGCATCCTTGCCCATTGTATGTAATAATAACTTTGGTGATAACAAATTTGTTGTGCCTATTCTAGCCTACAGATCTTGTTATTCCAAGTGTTTGTTCACTCTGTGTTCATTGTAAGGAAATGACTTTTGTGATAACAAATTTGTTGTGCCTATTCTAGCATGTAGATCTTGTTACTCCAAGTGTTTGTTCAATCTGTGTTCATTGTTCTCCAGTGTTTGATCGCTTGTTGTATGCCTGCCTTTTGCTGCAACATTGTTGTCCTGGAGTTGTGCAAAGTTTATGATATTGAATAGAAGTCTCATGCCTATTTTGCTCTGATATTCTATCTCGATTCATCAAGTTATCATCGTCAGATGTGTAGCTTCTGTAGCTTTCATTTTCAGCTTTCATCATTAAAGTACTTTTAGTCTTGTGGTGTAAATCTAGAGGAAAATTGCTTAATTTTTTGTGTTAACAATCATTCTTTGTTCACTTTCAATTTCCTTTGCTCTGAATTTACTCAGGAGATTAAAAGCGTCGTTAGTCTTTGCTTAGTTGTAGTGGAAGTTTTAAAAAAGGAAAAAACCTCTTCTGCAGCGTTTAGAGTTTTATAACCTTGTGCTCGTAGTTGAGAATCAAAAAGAAGATAGGCGAAGTTTCATTTAATTATCTTTTCAGCAAACATCAACAAAAAGGGAACTCCCCCTTCCAATAGGAGAGCAGTTTATCTGTGCATAGCTGTTCGTTTCCAAATCGCATTCCAGAGGTGCGAATTGAAACGCCAATAGTTTTTTGGCACCCACCGTGGGGCACGAGGCATAAAACTTCAAGCAAACTTAGGCTTATGTCACGGGATGACTCTCTGGCGTCCTTCTGCTCCAGTTCAACAACCAAGTCTTACACCACCTGTTATTCAACCAAATCTTGTACAAGTGGAAGGAGAGCAAATGAACATCATTAGCAACCTTAGAAGTTTCATATTTACACAAAAGGAAAGTCCTGATCAGTGGAGAAATGCAGCTGCTATCCTTGATGAAGAAGAACACAAAGCAGCTCTTTCAACAGGAAGACCAGTACTACCACCCCCCGCGTGGCAATAGATAATCCTGGCTCACAAGGTTTATTCAAGAAAGGGAAAAGGCGGTGCTACGGATCCTTTCTTTCAAGATCTTGATTCTGTAAAAGTTGGGGAAGCATCCAACATAGTTCAAGAAATTCAGATAGTTCCTGAAGTCAAGTAGGAAGATTTACAAGAAGAACCAGTAATCCAGCCTAGAGCAATGGGTGATGCAAATAACAACAATCACAATGATCCAAATCAAAGGCGACCACCACCATTGCCTTGGGGTAATAACATTGGACCTTTGGCCTTGCAAGCACATCATGATTTACCAAAGGGGTCAAGGAAGCACTTTCCCCAGTTCTGCGGCGATGGAACTCAACATCTCGATGAACACATCTCTGCATTCATGACAACTTGCGCTGTTTTGCATGTATCACATGAAGATGTTGCTGTGCGTCTCTTCATTGAGACTCTCGTGGGAAATGCTACCGACTGGTTCAATCATCTAGAACCAGGTATCATTACAAGTTGGGCAACTATGAGAAAGAAATTCTTGGCAAGGTTCAAGCCTGCTGAAGATGGTCACAGGTTGTTCGCCCAACTCTCAAATTCAAAGATGGAAAACAACAAACTAATGAGGGAGTTTGTGACAAGGTTTAATTGCCTAGTTATGTGTCTTTCTCATACACTTAATCCATCTCCACAAATTCTGTTAAGCAGTTTCATTAATGCTCTTCCTTCTGAGATAGCCTTCTTTTTGAGATCGGCTAATGAAACAGAATTATCCAATGCACAAGAAAATGCCATCAAGTTAGAGGATGACATGATTACCTCTAGCAAGATGAAGATGGATTCAATCAGGCCTCTTGTTCAGAGTTCTGCGGATCCACTGCTACATAAGGTAGCAAATGAAGTGACTATCATGAAGAGACAGTTGCCTACTCAGGGGCAACCTGCGCAACAACAATACCAACCACAACAACAATACCAACCTCAGCAACCATATCAGCCTAAGAGGAACAATTTTCAGCTTTTCAATAATTACAGGCCCAGGTTGCCAGCACCACCACCAAGACAAGCAATTGATGCTGCTCAAAATGTAGTGTTTTGTTCCTTTAATGAGACAGATGCGCATACTGGAGCCACATGTCCTGAAAATTTAAGAATGAATCAAATTATGGGATATGCTGATGCTGCACCTATTTCAAACATTGTTCTTTCCCCAAGTGTGAATGTTGTCTTACCACAGATGAAAAACTTCGATGGCGACTCTACTACGGGATACTTCCAGAATGAACCCGTTATAATGAAGGAAGAACAAGAGGATTTTCATCAATATTCTCTTGCAGTCAGTCATGAAAATCTTTCGACTGCTGTGTTTACACGCACTCAACATTTTAAAGCACAGAAAGAGGGAGAGGATAGACAAAGACCAAAAGAAAAGGAGAAGGAAGTGGCTTCCACTTCCAATGCTAAGCCATCACATGAAAATGTCCAGGCTGCTCAAAATTCATCTTCGACAAATTTTGATATAGTGGATTCCATGATGAAGACAAAGGTGCATATTTCTCAGCTGGAGTATCTTCAGGACCATCCAGATCAACTAGATAGAATTGTTAAGTATGTCAAGAAAGAGACTGTCATACAACCTACATTGCTTGAATCTTCCATTCTAGTAGGAGAGAAGCCAAAGCCCTTCTATATCTCTCTGTATATAGGAGGCTATAAGTTGAGCAATTGTATCATTGGTTCAGGAGCCTTGGACAACGTCATGCCTTTGCAGGTGATGAACGCTTTGGGACTCTCATGCACCAAAACACATGACAAGTGTTATTCACTTGAGTCTAAATCAGTGCCATTGGTTGGACAGTTGAAGGATGCTCAAGTACGATTGGCAGCTTGCCCTGAGAAGAAAATAATGATGACTATCTTGGTAGCCGACATTCCAGCCAGCTATGGGATGCTGCAAAGTAGAAGTTTCTGCAAAGATCTCAGAGGAGAAATACAGTTGGATTGGTCATCTGTGACCATTCCTTTAAAGAAAGGTAGTTTCAAATTGGAACCTGAAACCAAATCACGGTTCACTGTGGTGAAATCTTAGGATCCTCAAGCACAAGTGCTATATCGAGAAACGGGTCCTGGTACATATGTTACGCTGTCTAAGATAACTGAAAAGAATCAAGAGGTAGTCTATGTGGTTGACAAATCAAAGGAAGAGTCCAAAGAAATATACAACTTACAAACTTTCTTTGAGGGAGAAGAAGAGTGACAATCTTCTCAAGAGCAAAATAATGATGAATCAAATTTGTTTTTCTCATCTTTCGAAGGCTGGTTTGAAGAACCCGTGTCAGATACATCCAAAGAAGAGACCAAAAAAGTTTTGCAAGTAGAGCGAGAGCATGATCTTCTCTTTGAAGATGATTTCTTCCTAGAAGAATTTTTCAGAACTGGAGATCATATGGAAGTTCCATTATCAAATCTTAATTGTTTTCAACATCAATGGGAAAGTGATTCTTCAACGGAAGATACTACAGACTTCTCCTTACAATATAGCACTTCTTCACCTGCATCTCGAGAATCTTTCATACATACTAGTGAAGAGGACGATGTTGAATCCATCTATGAACCTGTACAAGAAAAAGGCCTTACTGATACTATGCAACCAACGTGGAACACAACATATGAAGAGATTGATGGAGAAGAGGAGTTCATGGAATATTCAGTTTTGGTCACTAAAGAGGATGATATTGAAAAGTTAGAGATTCTTGATAAATGTCTTGTGAGACATGCCATGTGTGAGATTGATCAAGAAGAAGAAGAGGAAACATTTGACTCAGATGAACTTGTTTTTGATTCTACTCCTTTTATAGAAGAAGAAAGATACATGAATGCTGAAGAGGAAGTGATGCTGGATATCCGCATTGAATAAGATTACTCTACAGAGGATGACGAGATTCCAGGTAATGAATGGGAAAGTGAGCTGTCAGGTGAAGATGTTCAAGAGTTTAAGCATTTAGATCTTGATAATTCATCAGATTTTGGAGAATGGATGGACGAAAACACAACCAATGAAGAAGCCCCTGAAGCACTTGAAAAATAGGCGACGACAATTGTCGATCCTATAAGTCAAGAATCAGTAATGAGAGTTGTGTATGAGCAGCTTGTACATTTTCTAGAAGATGATGCATTGACTGAGTATAAAGTTGCATGTGTACAAGATATAAATGAAACTCATATTCAATATGTGGTGATGACCATTCCCACAGATGTACTTTGGCTACAAGACTTTCTTGTATATCTTCAAAAGGAAGTTTTGTACCTCCACCTGTTGCAGAGGTTGCTTGCTTTAGAAGAAGATGTTCCACCTGATCTCTGGCATATCAATCAATTCCTCAGGAACTTCTCATGGCCTGAACGTGAATACCCTCCTGAATCATGGCTCTTTGAGAAGATGTTGCAGAGAAAGAAAACTTTTGTGCTACCAAGATGATCTTCACAGCTAAAGAGAGATGGTTCTTACTTTTCTGAGTCGATCGATGGTTTTATGTGACAGTCCTAATCTCATCTCATCCTTGCTCAGGAAAAAGAGTGCATGAAACACTTTTTGTTCTTGTAATGTGTTTCCCCTTTTTGTAATGTGATCGTTATGTTGTAATGTTTTTCCCCTTTCTGTAATGTGACAGTTGTGTTCTTTGTGTTCTCGAAGTTCCAACTATTTAGGTGATTTTAGGAGGTCCAGTTTTAGGTGATGTAGGGAAAAGTCTTGTTCTAGGTGATTAGGAATGTGACCTGACTCTATTGCCCAACTGATAAGACACTGGTCCAAGCTTAAAAAATCCATAGATTCTCGGTTCTCCTATACTGTAAGTATCCGCCATGGTCCCCAGACAGAGCCAATTGTTGTACCCAACCAAAATTTTTGCTTCATTAAGGCATTTTGAAACAAGTCTAGAAAATTTTTCATCAAAAAGTCAAAAAAGCAAAATTTCTAAAAATAGAAATTCCTATTTTTAGAAATTTCTAAATATAGACATCAGATTAGGAATTCTGGGTTTCTTGAGATATGCATATTGGCAAAACTTTCTAAAAATAGAATCTCCAATTCAGGTGTCGCGCTCGATTATCATTGGTTGATTTTGCTCACAATCGGCACGGTTCAGACGGAATCTTCAAACGACCAAGTTTTCTCTACTGGGTCATTTCTACTTTTTAGAAGGTGAAGCATGAGCTTGACAGAGGAAAGTTCACTTGCCAGAGCTTGTTGACAAGTTTTCAACGCTATTCCAACGATGTAGAACTGACGAACAGTCGTCGACTCGATGATGCATGCAAAACGATGCAAGATGGATCTAAGGTGGATTGAAAAGTTGAAAAATCATAAATTTGACTAAGTCTGGTGAAACGAAGTGCCCCAAGTGGCTTGGGGCACCCAACCTCTCCTGTGTTAGTTTTTTTTTCACGTTTTTTAAGAAACGTCAAAAATGCTTCCGTCAGCTCTTTCCCAGTTGGTCAAACTTGGTCAAACTTAGTCAAAAGTCAGTCAAAGCTAGGATTTCATCATAGATATGTTTAGACTACTCAGATCACCCTCCGTCTCACCTCAACAATCATCAAAACGACCAAAATTGAAGATCAAACAGGAGCTGTGGGCACAGAAATCGAGAAAAGGTACAAAATTGAAAATTTTTAGAAAATTTTCTAAGTGTTGGCAAACCAGGTGCCCCAGGTGGCTTGGGGCACCCAAACTCTCTAGAGTTAGTTTATTTTTGAATATTTTCTCAAAAAACGTGAATCTCCTTCCGTCAGCCTGGTTCGGTTAAGAACAGATCAGTTTAACATGTTTTTCAAGGCGAACAGAAGGTACAATTAGCTTAATTTTCATCAAGCCTACCTATTTGCCAAATCATCAGACTCATTTTCATCCCAGTTGACAAAAATTGATAGCCAAACAGGGGTCATGTGCCATCGGAACACACACGTAAACCAAGAAATTGAAGAAGTTGAAAAATTTGAAAAAATGGCTGTGTTGGGAAACCAACGCCCCAGGTGACTTAGGGCACCCAACTTGAGCAGTGTTAGAATATTTTTCATCTTCACAGTGTTTTTCGATAGTTTTGTGCCCAATCTTCACCCGTTGGCAATTTTTGGGAGGTCAAACTTGGTCAAACGATGTCAGATCGTCAATCGGAGGCAGGGGATGGAATCTCAGTTGATCAATCTCCAAAATGTCAGGATTAGTCAGCTTTTTTAGTCAACAGTGACATTTTTCTACCTTGTTGAAGTTGGAGACATGCCATTTTTAAGTCAAAACGAGTGTTGAAGTGTCGAAAACGAAGAAATATTGGTTAGCACTTCTTTCAACTCGCGTGTTCGATGACATCATCAAAAGAAGATATTTTTTTTCATCTTGCACATGAAGCCATAGGCAGCGACAAAAATAGGGATTCTTCCTATTCAAAGACATCCACTTGGATTTATGCTTTAAAAGTTGCTTTCTTCATGGATGAGAGTGAAGTTTTATTCTCACACAAATAAAGCTGCTTTTTTGCCCTAAAGATTTATAAAGACAAGCTTTTGGCTTCTTTATTTCATTATCTTTTGCAGGTTGCATCCAGAGGAAGATTTTTATTTTTCTTTCAATGAAGATTCGAAGACCCAAACGAAGTGCTTTTTCAACGTTCTTCATAGATTGGGGTTGAGAAAGCAGAGAGGCTCGCTTTTTCAAGGTCCTTGTTTCAAGGGGATCATTTTTCAGGAATCCCACAAGAGCTTTTTCAGTTTTCATCGAGATGGGTCCATCTAGATTATTATCCTCTTGAAGATTGGAGTTTTTCTTTTTTTCAGGAATCTACTTTTTTCCTGCTTTTTCAAGAAAATATTTGCTTTTTCAAAATTTGACAATCTGGGTTGCTTCGAAACACAATTGCCTACAAAACCCATGTGCCAACTTTTTTCGCTCATAATCAACTTTTTAGAAGAAATCAACAAAAGATATCAATGGATGACATCACCAAAAAGCATGAATGATTATGAGAATGCATTTCAAAATAAAGCAACTTTAAAACATATGTTTTTTGTTTTAAAAGCATGTGCTTTCCTCCTAAGCTCATCCATTCTGTATTTAGAAAGAAATCACCTTGTGTGAGTTGGAATCTTCTTTGCTTTAAAGCAAATCGCTTTAAAGTGTTTGTTTATTGTATCTTTGTCTTAGAATAGTAATAAAGCTTGCGAGTTGGCAAGTTAAGGTTAATCAAGGAGATTTTAGGGTTCCCTACTCCTTTGATTTTAGTATAAATAAGGGCATCCTTGCCCATTGTATGTAATAATAACGTTGGTGATAACAAATTTGTTGTGCCTATTCTAGTCTACAGATCTTGTTATTCCAAGTGTTTGTTCACTCTGTGTTCATTGTAAGGAAATGACTTTTGTGATAACAAATTTGCTGTGCCTATTCTAGCCTGTAGATCTTGTTACTCCAAGTGTTTGTTCAATCTGTGTTCATTGTTCTCCAGTGTTTGATCGCTTGCTGTATGCCTACCTTTTGCTGCAGCATTGCTGTCTTGGAGTTGCGCAAACTTTATGATATTGAATAGAAGTCTCATGCCTATTTTTCTCTGATATTCTATCTCAATTCATCAAGTTATCGTCGTCAAATGTGTAGCTTCTATAGCTTTCATTTTCAACTTTCATCGTTAAAGTACTTTTAGTCTTGTGGTGTAAATTTAGAGGAAAATTGCTTAAGTTTTTGTGTTAACAATCATTCTTTGTTCACTTTCAATTTCCTTTGCTCTAAATTTACTCAGGAGATTGAAAGCGTCGTTAGTCTTTGCTTAGTTGTAGTGGAAGTTTTAAAAAAGAAAAAAACCTCTTCTGCAGCGTTTAGAGTTTTATAACCTTGTGCTTGCAGTTGAGAATAAAAAAGAAGATAGGCAAACTTTCATTTAATTATCTTTTCAGTGAACATCAGCAAAAAGGGAACTCCCCCTTCCAATAGGAGAGTAGTTTATCTGTGCATAGCTGTCCGTTTCCAAATCACATTTCGGAGGTGCGAATTGAAACGCCAACACAATCCTATGCAAAATTAATTTTTATCATTTGGCTATTAGAATAAATTACATATTGAAAACTAGACTCAAAATACTACATTTCATATTATTGGATTTTCTTAAGATTCTATGTGTAAGTGCTTCAAATTTTGACTCCAACTGTGACAAACTTTAATTTTCAGGAAAAAACACTTCTTGCACTTACCCTAATCCATTAAAACAAAGGCAAGGAGATGAGTTAACATAAACAAATGGAACAACAATCCACAGTTAAAGAAAAACCTAATTTACCAGGGCTTTGTCCTAGCTTAGGCCTTTAATTTCCTTCCTATTTCAAGTGATTACATTCATACTTAGTAATCCAGTTTTAGTTCAAACACCCCATATGTTAAGTCAAAAATATTTTCTATTAGGGCACTCGCATTATAAATATTTACAGCTTTTCTTGAATGCAAACTCACTACTTTAACACAAATACAGTGTGTACCCTATATTTGTTAGATTCCCTAAAATGTTTAATAGAAATATGGAGAGAAATATATCACAAAAAATAAAATGGTCTTACTATTGATTATCCAAAGAGAATATACAGTAAAAATGTAAAGATCAAACATAGAATGAAACTCCATTAATTCTCTAGAGATTGGATTCCTATAACTTGATTACAATGCTAATTACATACTAATTGGACACAACAAAGACCAACCTCTACAAAAATCATAAAATTATAATATATAACAAATGAAAATGCCCATATTATCTATATATAGTTAACACTTGGCTTAATTAGAACCCTTGATTTGCAACAACACATGGGCATATGGAATATACCAAAAGGATATTTGAGCTCCTTGCCCGAACTTGCAAAACAAAATTTTAGTTTTGCCCCAATTGCTCTGCTCTAGCATATGCATTTATAGTTCATGCTTGAAATCAATCATACCAAATGAGAGATTTATGTAGCGACAAAAATAATTTCCCTCTCTATGGTAAAGATCTTAGCAATAGAAATTGACCTTCTAGCACAAAAATCTCCCTTTCTAAAAAATATTTTCACTTCATGATTTTTTTTCAACCAAAAATTCATCGGTTCCTACTCAAATATTTACCATGTAGTAAATAAAACCCCCCCTCTAACATAAAATTTACCTTATGACAATAATGTTTCCATGACCATATAACTCCATTGGAAATTTTATCACTTGCTTATAAATTTTCACCTCTTATTAACATTAAACTTGCAACATATATATCTCAACACAAAATGGTTTCTAACCTCTTCCCAATTCCAATAACTACCCGTAAAAATAACTTCACTCCTTATATTTGAAATTCCCCCATTTCATCCAAATTTTGATCTTGATTCTTTAAGCATGAGTTGTTCACAAACATTGTTGACCATTAAATTGCCAATTCTGGACCCTTAATAGAATTGTTACTATGGGCTTGATTTTCAATTGAGCAACCTAAAATTTGAATTGGAGGTAGATGGTGAATTATCTAAACTTGCTTAGTTTCTAGAATCTCAAAATCTAACTTCTAAGTTCAAGTTGTTTGGAGATGCCAAGCACAACCAAAATAGTATTTTGGGGCCAAAAATTAAACTTTTTACCTAAGACCAATGTGAGTGCCTAAGATATGGTGGCACAAAGTGTGTGCCAACACCCACATTGTTCACTTGTGGCTATGATGGTTCCTTTGTATACCTACATCACCCTCTTTTGGGCTAAATCGATCCATTCTCAATCCTACACCCACATTTTACATTTATATATATTTGTTGATATTATTAAGTAGTTTCTTATGATTATTTCAATTTTTTATTGGATGCTTCTCATGGATTTTTTTCTCACAAGTTTGAAGATGAAGTTCTCATTACAAGGTACATGCATAAATTATCATCCATATCCATATCCTTTATATATATGGGTTTGTCATTTGCTTTCATGTTGATTGCTTGTTTACTTTGACATGCATAATTCATAACAGTTCACATGTAAGTCGACTTCGGGGAAAAATGTAAGGGTGAAAAGTGAATTCATAACACTTTTTTCCATTCATTTTGGACTCACTTTTTTCCTAATGCAATGGTCTTGTGTCAAAATGAAATATTTATGTGAAAAGTTTGGCATCTAGCATGTACCTTATTTTATTTTGAGTCCTTATCCTCTAGTGGTTTAGAACCAACCCTCAAATTTGTTGTTTTAATCTTGGGTCAAAACCATAGGTGTAGCTCTAAACACAGCTAAGAATCACACATGTTGATTTGACCTCTTTTTTTCAAATCCAAAACTAGTCATGGGCTCAAGCCAACTTGCCTCCAACTAGTCCTTTCCCATTGACTCAAATTTGATTGTTAAAGTGTTGTCTAAAATGAAGCCCTAGTTCATTTTATCCATCCATCATTGATATATTAGTCACATATCACATTGAGAATTATCTAGAGCATAAAATCCACTTCTATAAATCATAAGGATAGACATAGGAATTTCTTCTTTATGTGTCTTCAAACTGGTTCAAATCATTGAATTGATCTAACAAATTAACTAAGGTGCAAGGTGGAAAGCTATTTGACTTCCCTTCCCTAATATAGTAGGTATTACTAGTGCTTTTGGGCACCAAAATTCTTAGATATAAAAAAAACATGAATATAAAGACTTGAAGTGCAAAGATCAAAGCCACGAATCATGTTCAAAACCACAAATATAGTTTTATTTGTAGGCGTGGAGATTAGAACCACAGGGGTGATACTAAACCATAATAGGGCACATGTCATTTCTCAAACTTTCATAGCTTCACAATCATAGGTTTAACATCAAAAACCATAATTGGATCACCAAGAGTGAGTTACACTAGAACATTATCTCATCCCATTTGAAGCTAAGTACACTTATCCCTATTAATCAATTAAGTGTTTATTTTGTAGCATATTTCAACATCTTTTTATACTCAACTACTTTATCTAGGTTAGTTATGTATTGCTTATCAAATTAATTAATTATCCTAGATAATTAGAAAGAAAGTCTTTTATTTATTTCTAATAGTATTGATTTTTTCAAAATGAGGTTGTCATATTGTAGTTTTTGAAAAAAAACCTCCAAACACTTTCAAAATTAGAAAGGAGTTCATTAATGGAAAAACAATTATGAAGTGGTTGGTAAAGTTTTCAAGCCATGCAACCTTTATAACATGAGGTTCATGAATGATGATTATTTTGAGTATGACACTCTTCCTGTTGAAATGTACAGGACAACTAAGAGGGGGGGTGAATCAGTTGTCACAAAAACTTAACTTCATATGAATATCAAACCATAAACTACTTAATTATTAATAATGAGATTTAATCATGAAAGCATGAAACCATAGAGTTAATCACAATCACACATTCAACACAGTAGACACCAAATTTTTACGTGGAAAACCCTAAAAGGGCAAAAACATGGTGAGTGTTAGCCCACAAAAATATATGAGTTATAACAATACCAAAAAATAGAGGCTCACTGCTTATAGGGCTCACTGCCCAAATTGCTCACTGCAAAGAATGGCTCATTGCCAAAGGGTGGCTCACTGCCAAAATGGTGAACTGATTAAGTAGCATCTACTCCATGCCTGGGTTCAGTTCCATTGAAGCACAATATAACTTCTCTGCTCTGCTCTTTCACACCTTCACACTTATCTCTTCATTTTCGCACACTCATCATAATTTTTGCAATTACATTACAAGTCTTTATACAAGTCATCAACCTTGGAATTTACATCAACGTCCACAATACATTTATCAATTGTTGGAACAATATCCAAGTTTGGCATTACAAAAACATACATAGAAATAGGTCTGGACCTAATACAGAAATTTGCTAAGGTAAAGATGTAAAGATGTATGCTGATCACACCATGCCTTAGATGGGACTCAAACACAATTCTTCACGCCATGACATGCTTCCACAATCTTCAAGGCATCTCCGCAATTAGTGAAATCAACCAAGTTGGCCAAGACTGGTGAGAACACTAGGTCTGCTAAGAACATTCTTCATCCATGATCCAATTTTTCTCTTTGTGGACCAATCCAAAGGTAGGAACATGATCATGAGACATCCAAAAGCACATTGTAATCACTAGGAACAACCACACGATCTCTAACTACTCTGTCAAGAAGATTCTTCAAACTGGAGCACAAGAACAACACTGTCAGCCATTGTCATAAGGAAAGGATAGCTTGTAGACCACTAGATCATGATCCATTGAAGTTGAAGGCACTTAACATCATCTTAGACTTAACTCTAGAACCATAGACATAAATAATTTAATGCGGAGGAATGCAAAGCATAACACTTTCTCCTTGTCACCATCAAACATGCAGGAATAGTAGTTTTCACTCTGGTGAACATAACTCACTCAAATCTTCATACTAAAGGCTCAAACTTGGAATTTAACATCTTTAGACAGACTTCTAAATAACTTCCAATCCACAGACAAAGATATTCATCCTACAGGAAATGCAGAGAAATCTTCTGGACTGTTCTTCTATATGCAATACATTGTTTCCACTACAACTCATTGTTTCTACCGAAGGAGATAATTTTCTCAATATCCTCAACATCAATATCACTTACATAAGTAAATACAAAGCATCTCACTTATTACAAGCAAGCAAAAAAATAAGAGCACAGTTGACACCAATGACAACACAGATACGTTGACATCAATGACAACACTGATTAGGTACATACTTGCAACAATCTCCCCCTTTGTCATTGATGGCAACATATGATGTGAAAAATTGAAAAGACCATCAAGACAAGATTCTCCCCCTTTCTCTTTAAACATCTGTATTCTTTCTCCCCCTGAGTTTTTACATGATTTCTCTCCCCCTTTGACATCAATGGCAAAGGGCACATACTTGCATTATGTTGCTTTGATCCAACTAAATTGTTACCAACACATCTAGCTACTCCCCCCAAGAGGTATCTCTCAAAACATCAATCCAGATCAAAGAATAAGACTTTGAACACCACTGGATTGATGCATTCTCATGCATCTTAGTTTAGGGCAGGAGGGGTAATGACCCCTAACGTTTCTCTAAGATACTCAAAAGTATCCTTAGGTAGAGGTTTGCTGAAGATATCTACAATCTGATCCTTTGTGGACACATATTCCAACTTTACTTCATTCTCTGTCACCTTTTCTCTTAGAATGTGATACCTTATAGATATATGATTTGTTCTTGGATGCATCACTAGATTCTTTGAAATATTTATAGCACTTGTATTGTCATAGAAGATTGCAACTGGATCTTCATACACAACTCTTATGTCCTTCAAAGTCTGCTTCATCCATAACACTTGAGTACAACAACATGCTATTGCAATATAGTCTACATCTACAGTTGACAAAGAGATTGAATCTTGTTTCTTGCTTAGCCATGAAACTAATCTGTTACCCAAAAAGAAAGCGCTTCCACTTGTACTCTTCCTATCATCAACATCTCTGGCCCAATCAACATCTATATAAGCACTAAGAGTGAAATCATTATCCTTTGGATACCATAAGCCATGATCCTCAGTGCCTTTTAAATATCTCAAGATTCTCTTTACTACCATCACATGTGATTCTCTTGGATCTGCTTAAAATCTTGCAACAAGACAAACTACATGCATAATATCAGGTTTGGTTTGATAGATAAAGTAATCCTCCAATCATGGATCTATACTTTTTCTGATCAGTCTTGTGTGATTCATCAGATTTGCTCAATTTGCAACTAGTCACCATGGGAGTACATACCGGTTTAGAGTCTTCCATCCCAAACTTCTTTAACAACTCCTTCACATACTTAGACTGAGATATGAAGATTCCTTTATCTGATTGATTGATTTGTAGACCCAAAAAGAAATTCATCTCACCAAACATAGACATCTCAAACTCTTTCTACATTTCACTAGCAAATTTCATAGACATACCTTCATTTCCTCCAAAGATGATATCATCAACAAAGACTTCAACAATTAATTTGATCACCATTAGTCTTGAAATAGAGATTACTATCAGCAGTACCTTTGCTAAATCCTAACTACAATAAGTACTTATCCAACCTTGCATACCAGGCCCTAGGAGCTTGCTTGAGTCCATACAATGCTTTCTTCAACTTGCATACCATATCACTTTGATTTGATAGTTGGAATCCTTCTGGTTGCTCAATGTAGACTTCCTCTTCTAACTCACCATTCAGGAATATAGACTTCACATCCGTTTGATACACTTTGAAATCTTTGTGATCTGCAAATGCTAGAAACATTCTGATTGCTTCAATCTGAGCTACTTGAGCTAAAGTCTCTTCAAAATCTACCCCTTCAATTTGAGAATATCCTTTGCACACAAGCCTTGCTTTATTCCTTACAACTTCTCCATTTTCATTTAGATTATTCCTGAAAACCCATTTGGTTCCAATAATATTTTAGTCAGTAGGTCTAGGAACTAATTCCCAAGTTTCATTCTTCTCTATCTGCATTAGTTCTTCCTCCATTGCATTTACCCAATTTTCATCATTGCAAGCTTCATTCACAATTTTAGGTTCAACTGTAGAGAGAAAACAATAATTCACTTGTTCTTTTGTAACTCTTTTCCTTGTCAATACTCCTTTTTCTTTGTCTCCAATAATTTGATCTTCAGAGTGATTGATTTCTACATACCTAGGGGTCTTAGCAATTTATAGAGCCTTTTCTTCATCTTGACTATCTTCTTGTTCAACTTTTTCTTCATAAGTTATAGCAGCAGGTTCATCTAATTCATAGCCACTCTGATATGATGTTCTTCCTTTGCCTTCATCCACCTTCACATTTACACTCTCAACAATCTTTTTCAACCTTTTGTTGTAGCACCAGTAGGCCTTACTCTTGGTAGAGTATCCAAGGAAGATTCCTTCATCACATCTTGCATCAAATTTCCCTAGGTCTTCATCTCTGCTGATATAGCATTTGCTTCCAAAGACTTTGAAGTATATTATTGTTGGAATTCTTCCATACCACAATTCATAAGGGGTTTTAGTACCATTACCTTTCACTTGAATTCTATTTTGAATGTAGACAACAATATGTATAGCTTCTTTCCATAAAACTTTCAGCAAGCCTCCTTCCTTCATCATTGTTCTAGTAGCCTCTTAAACTGTCCTATTCTTCCTTTCCACAACTCCATTTTGCTGAGGAGTCCTTGGTGTAGACAACTGTATCTTTATTCCTTGCTCTTCATAGAAAATATTGAATTCATTTGATGTGAACTCACCTCCTCTATCAAACCTCAAGCATTTGATTTTCAGTTCTATTTCATTTTCAACCATTGCCTTGAAGGATTTGAACTTCTCTAGGGCTTCAGATTTGTCTCTTATAAAAGTAACCCAATTCATTCTAGAATAATCATCAATAAGCAACATGGAGTACCTGTCACCTTGTAGACTTCTTATCCTTGTAGGACCACATAGATCTGTATGAACTAGATCCAACAAACCAGTAGAAAATTGCTCTTTACTTTTGAAACTTGTTCTTGTCTGTTTCCCCAAATGACATTCCTTGCAAATGGTATTGGTAGGTTTCAAACATTTTGGTAAATCTCTCACAGTCTGACCTGAACTTATCTTTACCAGATTATAAAAATTTATATGACACAACCTTCTATGCCACAACCAACTCTCATCTGCTTGGGCGAATAAATAGTAATCATTAGTTCCTCTTAGTTGATAGATGTTACCTCTGGTCTTCTAACTGGTAGCAATCACAGTTCCAGATCTTTCCATGATCTTGCATCCATTGTCTTTGAATCTCATATCATAACCTTTGTCACACATCTGACCAACACTCAAAAGATTGTGCTTCAAACCCTTCACATATAGGACATTGTCAGTATTATGCTTTACATCAAATGAAATAGATCCTTTTCCACAAATCTTACCAGTTGTATTGTCTCCAAACCTAACCAACCCCCCATCATATTTTTCCAAACTTACAAACTTACTTTTGTCACCGGTCATGTGATGAGCATCCACTATCAATAATCCATTCATCCTTATCTTTCTCAACCTGAACAGCCAAAGCACTTTCTTCCACTAGTTTTTCTTCCTTCACCCAGCTAGCAGGATTAGTAGACACATGTTCTTCTTTAATAGCAATAAATAAGCATTCATTTGCACTAGTACTAGCATCATCAGATTCATCATTAGTCACACCTTCATCATCAAAATCTCTAACATAGTAGCATTTCTTTGGATCTCTAGGCCTGTTCTCAAATATTTTTCTATTCCTTTCAATTCTTTCAGGACATCTAGAAGAATAATGACCTACTTTACCACATGAAAAAAATTTGAAAGGTAGTTTGCCTTTGAACTTACCAGAAATTCTTTGCAATCTATCAACAAAGTTAACTTCAATTTCATCAAAGTAGTATTAGCTTTAAAACCAGTTTCAACTTTTGCAAGAGCATCACCAAACTCTTTCATTTCAAAGGCTGTAAGCTTTCCAAGTAATTGATCTCTATCAATTTTTTCACAGTCATTACTTCTTCAATTGTAGCTACTTTGTGACTGTATGACTTTGGTAGTGATCTAAAAATTTTCATCACAACTTCTAACAAGGGTCATTGTACCTCATCATTTAATCATATTTCTTTTGTCAAATCTAGGGCTGTGTCCTTGGCTATCTACAATTAGGAATCCTATAGTTTCTAGTTTTATCTAACTAACTCTAATGACCTCTACTGATTTAAAGAAACTGATATATTTGCTATGAAATGAATTCCAAGAATATTGAAAACAAAATTGGACAGTAAATTACTTAAAGCAAATCTATAAACTGAAACATGCATCTATCTATGAAAACAATATCTTTTAAAGCAAAATCTGAAACAACAAAATAACAGTACTAACCTTCTGCCTTGGTGGTGAGAGTGGGCCCTTGCTCCACACCCTTAGGGCTAAAGACTAAAGTAAAGAATTGACACAAGAGAATAATATCACAACTTAATTCAGTCCAACTCCATCAGCTTTGTATTTAGGAAAAATATTGATATCAAAATGAGATTACAGAAATCAAAAGAATAATCGCTGTCCCTTTTCTTCTACTTTTGTAAGTTTATATCTAAATTTGTGAGGAGAGATCACTCACTCTATTCTACTAGTTCATCTAAGAGATAACATCAATCTCTTTATTCTACTAAAAGTCTAACTACAGAATAAATATCCATGCAATAAAAATAGATTGAGTGGAACATAAGTCCACACTGAATCTAAGTCTTAGTTTTAAATACAAATGGGCAGCGAGGCCTTGAAATATAGGGATTTAAATTAGTTTATCAATAACTCATGCAAAAACCAAAAAGAGATAAAACTTCTAGTAGTTAACTATAGACTGCCCTTAATTACTTAGGTGATAGTTTGAGTAACTTTAGGAGCATCCCGATCACCACTGGAAGTGTCTGACCGATAGCTGTGCTAGAAATCTGCACTATTCTAAGAAGGCGCTGGAGATGTATGTCCCTATTTGTAGTTCTGGAGATATGTTTGTGACTTTCTCGTTTAGCTCCAGAGATGCTTCACCTTCTTATCCCAAAAACTTCAATTAAATTTGAAACCTTGGAGACTAGACGTGGTAGGCTAATGTCGGCTCCGGAGATCATTAGGACTACCTCCGGAGATGCACAAAACTATCTACTCGAACACCTGCACCTGTTGATTCAAAAAGAGAAGATTTCTACATATTTCCATCAATTCAATGCATATTAGTCCTTCAATCAGAAATCATGATCTTAAGTAATTCATCTCTTATTAATCATCATTAGAACAATCTTGTTAGCCTATTTTGGTGCAGTCATCAAGACAATGGAATAAAAAGGGAGAAAAAGAGAGGTAAAAAGATGTATTTCATGTGTGCTACCTAGCACTCATCAACTTCCTTATCACCAATAGTACCTCTCATACCTTTTATTCCATTGACAAATTCATCAACCCTTTGCATGAAGGCTGTAATGTTTTCATCTTCATTCATCTTTAAACCCTCATATTTTGCTTTCAGGCCCTGTAGCTTGGCTTCTTTTATAGAATCATCTCCTTCATACACTTTCTTCAACTTTTCCCAAACCTCATTTGCAGATTCTCTATCCATGACTTTCATCAGCTCAGTGTTGGACAAAACACTTAACAAGGCATCTCTAGCTTTTATATTCAACTCATATTCCTTGATTTCATCTTCAGTTGTCAAACCATTTGGAGGCATGGTATATTTTGATTCTGTAGCTTTCCACACTCTATAACCAAGACAAAAGAGATGGCTTTTCATTCGTACCTTCCATAGAGCATAATTTGTCCCATCAAACTGCGGTGCTTCCTTTTTAAAAGACATCCTGGATCTTCCTCAAGCTATTAGGCTTTCTTTTGAGGAACCTGCTCTGATACCAATTGTTGAAATGCACAGGACATGGGGGGGTGAATTAGTTGTCACAAAACTTAAGTTCATATGAATATCAAACCATCAACTATTTAATCATGAAAGCATGAAACTATAGACTTAATCGCAATCACACATTCAACATAGTAGACACTAGATTTTTACGTGGAAAACCCTAAAAGGGAAAAACCATAGTGGGTGTTAGCCCACAGAAATATATGAGTTATAACAATACCAAAAAATAGAGGCTCACTTCCTATAGGGCTCACTACCCAAATTGGTCACTGCCAAAATGGTGAACTGATTAAGTAGCATCCACTCCATGCCCAAGTTCAGTTCCATTGAAGCACAATATAACTTCTCTGCTCTGCTCTTTCACACCTTCTCACTTATCTCTTCATTTTCACACACTCTTCATCATTTTCGTAATTACATTACAAGTATTTATACAAGTCATCAACCTTGGAATGTACATCAAGGTAGACAATACATTTATCAACTGTTGAAACAATCTCCCAGGTTGGCATTACAAAAACATACATAGAAATAGGTTTGGACCTAATACATAAATTTGCTAAGGTAAAGATGTAAAGGAGTATGCTGATCATGCCACGCCTTAGCTGGGACTCAAACACAATTCTTCATGCCATGACACGCTTCCACAATCTTCAAGGCATCTCCAAATTAGTGAAATCAACCATGTCAGCCAAGACTGGTGAGAACACTAGGTCTGCTAAGAACATTCTTCATCCACGATCCAATTTTTCTCTTTGTGGACCAATCAAAAGGTAGGAACACGATCAAGATACATCCACAAGCATATTGTAATCACCATGAACAACCACACGATCTCTAACCACTCTGTCAAGAAGATTCTTCAAACCAAAGCACAAGAACAACACTGTCAGCCATTGTCATAAGGAAAGGATAGCTTGCGGACCACCAGATCATGATCCATTGAAGTTGAACACACTTAATATCATATTAGACTTAACTCTAGAACCGCAGACATAAATACTTCAATGCGGAGGAATGCAAAGCATAACACTTTCTCCCTGTCACCATCAAACATGCAGGAAAAGCAGTTTTCACTCTGGTGAACATAACTCACTCAACTCTTCATACCTGAGGCTCAAACTTGGAATATAACATCTTTAGACATACTTCTAAATAAATTCCAATCTATAGACAAAGATATTCATCCTATAGGAAATGCAGAGCAATCTTCTGGACTGTTCTTCTGTATGCAATACGCTGTTTCCATTGCAACTCACTGTTTCTACCGGAGGAGCTAATTTTCTCAATATCCTCAACATCAAGATCAATTACATAAGTAAATACAAAGCATCTCACTTATTACAAGCAAGCAAAAAAATAAGAGCACAGTTGACACCAATGACAACATAGATATGTTGACATCAATGACAACACCAATTAGGCACATACTTGCAACACTTCATACAAGGCATAACATACGACAACCTTGCATTGTACCCCCAAAGTACCATATTTGTTCACAAGGAGCCTAAGATGTACTCATTTGGTTGAATTAGAATGTGGGGTATGGAGATATGAGGTCTGGGAAAATTATCCATCCCATCTTAAATACATGATTAGGCACTTTGTCAATAATGAATGCCTCACCCACCTTAGTTGATAGAATTTCCACAAGAGCAAAAGAAATAGGTATTTACTATGATGTGCCAAGATTATGGTCCACATCAATTAATAAGAAAAACTATTTTAGTTAATAAGAGAGTCGAAGGATGCAATATATAAAAATTAAATAAACACCTCACCCACCTTGGCTAACATAATTTAAACAAGAGCAAAATAAATATGTATTTTCTATGATGTACCAAGATTATGACACATCAATGTCATGCCCACATTTGCACATGGACATCTAAACTGTCACAATTTTTTTTTGATAAAAAAAATATCACAAGCTTTTATTGCGCTTCACGTGATAGTGTAATGTGCACACTCAATGACGTTGCACAGGTAATATTACAAAGAGCACTTCATATAAAGTGAGGGAGGGAATGAAAAATAGTTGAGTGATGTAGGACTCATTCTGTACACCTTGCAAAAGAGAAGGTAACCTAATTAGGGTCTGATGTCACTGTGCATGATGCCTCAAAGGAGAACCTCCATGAGGTATATCCCCTCTAGGTTCTTAAGTGAAAGCATAAATGGTCTTGCCTCCAAAGTGTGAGACCTAAACACCTATAACTAAAATCTTAATTCCCAACATACTAAACTAGCACTAAATAATGTGATAACAAATGATTAAATAATCATCCATTTAAAAATGTCATTTAAAATAGAGTAAATGTGACTACACAACTATTTCAAATTTACAAAACTCAAGGACATAAAAACTAAATAGAGTTATGATTTAGTTATCACAGTAAAAATTACATTTAGAATATTGTCACAAGGGCTAGCAACATGAGGCCTCAATGTTCATTGAACCACAAGCAAAATCAATATGCAAGTTACAATCATTGAGATGATTTGTGATACAATACTCTTCAATCTACTATCAAACTCTATTAGTTCATGTGTGATTAACTATCTTCAACTTATTATTAGAAATTCAATTTCTAAAAATAAGAGTAATCTATCTACCTCTCCATGTATTGTGAATAATACTTTTATAGTGAGTGCACACAACTAGAATGTTATGCATCAACTAACAAGGTGGTACAATTCTCTACACACAATGAAACATGTAGAAGAAATCTTGTAGAATGAATGTGGTAAATTGTAAGCAATGAAACTTGATGTAGTGCTAATCATGAACCTCCCTAGGACCAATAAGCTTGGATATGTATTCAAACATGTTGGTGTGAATCTTGGATGTTTATCTCATAGCCCAACTAGGTCTTATTTGATAAAGAATTGACAAGTCATAACATGGACCAATGTCTAATTTGAGAAATCACATTGCATTACTATAGAATTAAACTATTCTAGGCCTTGATATCAAATTAAAGATTTGGAATCAATTTGTGATGCCACATAGTAAGATCTCATGTTTAGAATGCTGATGTGTTTGAAATTGTCATTGGGATAGGATATGCCTCTATAGTATGAATAGTCTTTTGCAGTGAGAGTATGATGGATAGAACATTATTAGGAAACTTACAAAACAAAACAAATGTGAAAGAAAATATTTTTTTATTGATGCAAGATTTCTCTTACACCCTAAATGCTCCTACATCATTAAATTAAGAGTTTATGAATTAGTTAGGGACTTCTCTTCTTGTTTTTTTATCTTTGATGGTTTGCCTAAATTTCTAACATCCTGTGAAAGTTTCTCCAGCCTCTTTTCCTTGAAATTTGTTTACCACATATCGAAGAAAATGTGATCATTCAACACTATCATTGTCTCTCTATCCTAGCTCTTGTTTCCATTTAAGTTGAACAAATATTTATAAAACATCCTCACCTCAAAAATGGAAACCCTTCTTATACCTCTCTACCCATCGATCCCCCTTGTGACATTTTTCCACATAATCAACCCTCTTCCCCTCCATCTGAACATGAAAAAAGGTCCTACACACATATTGTTGACCCTCCCAAACATATTCCACCCATTTTCTTATAATCTAAGCTAGTAACCCTTCCACATGTCTAATTCAAAAAACCTCCTAAACATGGTCCTTCATCCCTTATTTCATGTGCATATCATAGGATGCTACCAATTATTGTTGAACTCTAAAGAATAAGATCTAAGACAAGGGTCCTATGATCATTTCTCCTTATGGTACACCTCTTACATCTCTTGAAACTACTACTATATTTGTAGATGAGAGAAAGCAAACATGACACATCCTTCACCTATCATAGATTTGATCATGACCATTGCCTCCTCATTAAACAAACTTTTGTACATTTCATGCATAGTTCTCCCACAACTTCCCCTTCTCTAATTGCTATTATTGTGGAGCATATTACCCTTCTTAATAATCACCCCCAACATATTATGGACATCTCTTCTACTATTGATAATTCTATTCATGCTTCTATATCTAGTTCAATTGTGGAGCTTGTTCCTTTCTTAGACAATCCTCCACATAAGGCCATTACAAATATTCCTTCTCCATATTCTACTATTGTTGTAGGCTTGCTTCACTCTTTGAAGCCTTCTCTTGCTACTTTTCCCTCTTTTATGACATCCTTGGTTGAGTCGTCTTAGATGGTTGTGAGATAATTAATAGCATTAGTGATGGAAATTTTACTTCTGTTAGTGATCGTTTTCCTTAATTTATCTATAATCTTCCATGATTATTTCCAATACTTATTTTATCTCCTATTGATATTTATGTATTTTGGGGATGACACAAAGCATTGAGGTGTTAGTTCCTTTTTCACACTAACCCAACCATTTAGATAACCATTTATTTTAGTTTTCACTATTTATTGGTTACCTCATTTCTATGTAATATTCTATAAGTTGTATCACTCTATTGTGTTTCTCTCTTCTTAGTTATTTGGGGATAATGCAAAATATTATCTTTTACTAGTTCCATATTGACCCTATCATAACCATGCCCAACCATCCCATTTGTTGTAATGCCACTTCATTCCTATTTCTTCCTTTATATTCATAGTTCTATGCACATAGATCCCCTTGCACCTTGTTTGAATGTTTACTCTTGACACTTCTACTTTACATTCTTATACACTTTCATCTCTATTTCTATAGTACTTTTGTTACTTCTTATATTGCATTCATAGTTTAAGATACCTTAGATTCTATGTTATGTTCTATATTTCTATGTTTCTTGAATATTACCACTCTTTTTGACAATCCTATTTCTATTTCTACTCTATGTCTTCCTAATGGGGGCAAAACATTTCTATATACATGATTTGGGCTCTCTCTCTCTCTCCCTCCTATTTACACTCAACATTCTTTTCCCATTCTCTCCTACTTGGCATGTTTCCTACTTATATATTCTTGGGGTCAACATTCCTACTTCTTGCTCCCCCCTTACACTATTATATGCTCTTTATTTCATTGTCACACCATCCTTTATCTTTTTACATTTATCTTTAAATTGATTGCACCTTTTAACATACAATCAATTTAAG
This sequence comes from Cunninghamia lanceolata, assembly GCA_027924645.1. NCBI lineage: Eukaryota > Viridiplantae > Streptophyta > Pinopsida > Cupressales > Cupressaceae > Cunninghamia > Cunninghamia lanceolata. Next base: position 14,706,838 of record BSBN01000040.1, read on the forward strand.
GGGGGCATATTCTCTCATATTTTCATAATCATTTTTCCAATACCTAGCTTTTGGTTCATGCACTAATTTTTATGGTCCTTGCACTAGCTACTTTGTGGTCCCTACTTCCAGATTATTTTTGGTTCCTATAGTATGTTTACTTAGTTTATATTTGTCCTAGCTTGTTCCCTTTGTTTTTCCTACCATATTGTTATTTTTAAACCAAGCAACGTTCGAATCTTTTTTATATGTTCCTATTTCCAATTTATTCCAAATCATGCCTAATTATCTCACATATTGATATTTTTCTTGTGTATTTGTCTTACAGTTAAGGAGCAAATATGTATGCACACACATTTATGGATATATATGTATACACACACACATTTGAGTGATGTCACAATAATGTGTCTCACTTGTGGGACGTCCTAATTTTTGCTTGAAATCACATACTTGTTTTAAAATAATGATTTAATCCTAGAGGGGTTCCATCTAAGGGGTTTGATTAAAGGGGGTTAGATCAAACCCCTTAGATAGAACCCCTAGGCTTAAATCAAACCCCTTGGGTATAACCACCTAGACTTAAATCAAACCCCTGATGAAGTCTCCTCTACACCTATCAAAATACTGACAAAAATGTATTTTTAAGTCATTTGGAAATACCATTTTGTAAGCATGTAGCCCTTATTATTAGCTTGCCAAAAATTATAATTTATATTATGTTTTTGTTTATATTATAAATTTTTTAATTTTATAATGAATGTACGTTCATTATGGAAAAACAATGACCTTTATTTAAGATGCTAGAAAAAATAACAAACATTGTTAGAAAAATCTCTAAAAAAATGCATTTCACTCCACATAGATGTCCTTGCTTCAATGATTTATTTATTTATTTTGATATATACTAAAAGAAATGCGTTATGGAATAATATAGGTCTAAAATTTGTGTTAGTACTAATTCAAAAATTAATAATAAATAAAAAAAATTAATAAAAAATACCAGAAAAATATTTATGCACTAGACATTGGAGTTAATGACCTAATTCCAAGAAATCATGGAAAGTTTTTATTTATAGTGAAAGTTATATGACATGGAATAACGTCACCCAATGAAAATAATAGGAAAAAATAAAAATTGATTGAAAAATACAAATAAAAATGATAAAAAAATAACTCTTTAAAAATTGAATCTACATAAAAAATGTCACAACTCATTAGTTTACATCAATCTTGAATTCTTGACCATTTGTTCTCTATAATTGATACAAATTAAAAAAAATGCTAAAAACCACTGATTTTGAGTGTCCCACTTGGCCAAAAAGTGGGACACGCTATTGTGGGATCACCCATTTATGTGTATACACCTGCATGCACACGTGCACACACACACACACACATCTTTTATGTAACCTCCAAAATTTCAATTATTCAAGCAATTTCAATAATGCAATTTACTTTAAACAATTTTAATTTATATATTTACTTTAGCATACATCCCCTGGTGACATAAGCCCACTAAAGTGGGTGTAATGCCCCCTTTCCAAGCCTAGTCATTGATGGGTCCTAAAGCCTATTTCCGAATCTCGAGAGGCTATGAGGTATGGTAAGGGGTTCCCCTTTTTAGAAGGACTTCTGATTCAGTTGTTTTGTTGTATAATGATGATGGATTTGACCTTTGTGATGTGTTAGGATGACTATGCCACTTTCAGAAGTTTGTTCGGGCTCCTGGATAGTTCTCCAAGATTCTTGGAGGAGCTGTCTATTTTTAGAAAGTCATCTGGAAAGCATCTTTACTCATTCCAAAACATATGGAGTATTTTGGTTCAGTTTAATTATCAAATTGATGGAGATTGGGGTTTTCCACAAAAGTGATAATTAAATAAGCTATTTTAATATTTTTGCACTTAAGTTTCCTAAGGTTGAAAATATTAAAAAGTGACTTAAAGTGTTATAGCTTTCTGGAATGAGAAAATGTCTTATTAATTGTTTAGGCACATAAAAGTGAGCACTATTTATTGGAAAAAGGGAATTATTCTAAGTTTGAGAAAGAAAGTATGATTTCCAAGAAAGAATTATATTCTTGTGTAACTCTCGAGTGCCTATAAAAGTGAAGTGAGAGCTCATTGTTGGGTTTATGCTTATTGATTCTATACTGTTATGTTGCTGGAATTGAACCAGAGAGTTCTTCCTTCCTTCTTGAGGATGAAAACCCTCTAGCAGAAGTCCAATTTCGATGGTGAAAGATCCATCCTAGCTGGAAGATGGGTAACTTCAATCAGGACTTGCATTGAGCTGAATGGATTGATAAATTTTGAAGATTTTCGATCTAAGTTATTTGTTATTCCATTTGAGTTGATGATTGATTGATGTTTATGAGTAGATGGAGTATATTTTATTATAGTTTGGGAGTAATAAATGTAGGCCGTACCTCCTGGGTGTCGTACCCTTGTGAAAGGAGGGACGATTTTGTTTGGACTGGTTTATTTAGTGTTTAAAATTCAGTATTTTGATTGGGTATAGTCTACCATGGATGAGTGTTGCATTCCTTGATATTTCTATGTTCATTTGATGACTTAAAACATGGATATATGTTGTCCATACAACGCCGTACAATAGGTAGTCATGGGGTTTTTATGAGTGCATTGAATGAGTTTTTTGGTTTGAATATCTCTGCATATTGATTGTGCCAGATGTATTCTTCAATGAAAACAAATTTGATGAACATTGGTGACTATTCTTTGCATAAATGTGGTTTTATTGCTGCAGGGGCTGGCCATACAACATGGAGTGTTCTTTTAGATTTTGTGATATAGCTTTATCAGTAGTATCTTCCCTGCTTCTCATCAGCTGGGCTTAAATATAATCTTGTGATTTTAACATAGATGTTTGTGCAGGGTAATTCCTGGTTGCCAAGTCTATCAGGATGTTGATATGATCATCCAATTGCTTTTTTCTAAGTAGTGTTGTAATCCTTTCATTCATTTGTAATCATTCTTATTTGATGCAAACACTATATAACCCATGGATGGTTTACCACCAGTGTGGAATAATGAACCCTATTTATCTTTCTTGTTTTCCCACTGAATAAGTGGATGCCTGCTGAAAAGTAGATGCCTGCTATCTAGCAGATGAATGTATTAGTTTATTTGCACATGTTTTAAATTGTAAACCAAAACATTGTATGCTCTCACCTCGCCCATCTTGGGAACTTGGTGATCAGAAGTGTGGAGGTGATTTAGTTGGATGCATTCATTGATCTAACCCTACTGTAATAGTTTTTTTATGTTTTCAAAAAAAAATTGGGGGCTCATATTACAGTGGTATCAAAGTTGGTCTTCCTGCAAGCCTATTGGTCATCCTTCAAATCAACATTTAGAGTTGAAATCAGATTAGTCTTCATGTGTCTTTGATGAATCCTATAGATAATGAATTCATCACATACAGAAGGAGAAGGTATCAGTTTGATTCAGAATCACAAGAAGAAAAGAATATGGGAGATACCCCCACAAGATACCAGTACTAGGGATATTTTTAATGATCTTGCTAGAGGGCAACAAGAGCATGTGAGGAGTAATCAACAAACGACTAGACTATTGGCACAATTGGTGAACTAGAGTATGGGTGGAGAGTCTCCTCGAAATAGGGGAAATGATGGGAACTGTGCAGAGGCTAGCAATTCCAATAATGCTAGCAATCAAAACCATGACACAAGAACGTCTTTGGCCTCTATAGTTAGGCTTATGATGCCAATATTTTTGGGACAACAATAGAACCAAGGTGGTGGATAGTAGTTTGTGACTGAATGCTTTGTAGATTGTTAATGTGAGTGGTAATCTTTGGTGGAGGAATTCCAAAGTGCTATGTCACTTCAAGACTTTTGCCAAATCAAGTATCAGAATAGGCCTAGGATCCAGAATCAGGATTTGTAGAGGAAGCTAGGAAAGGTGCTAATTCCCCCATTTGATGGGTCCTCAAAATGCATAGCCAGATCGTGGGTGCAAAATCTTGATAATTATTTATGTTTGAATCCAATGCTAGAAGGAGACTCCATCAAATTTGTCACTACTCATTTAGAGGAAGATGCTCATGACTGGTGGACTCATGGCATGATCACTCAAGATCATAGCCTTATTACCTTTATGAAGATTTCACACAAAGGTTGATTGATCATTTTGATAAGTATGACCCATAGAGTCACTTCAGGGAGCTGGCCCCAGTGAGGGAAAAAGATTCAGTTGATGCTTACATCTATAATTTTTAGAGAATAACTGTGATGGTGATAGATGTGTCAGAAGGGAGACTTACATACCTCTTTGTTGAGGGGTTGTTGAAACCTTTGAGAGGTTGGGTGAAGGCTTTGGAGCCTAAGTATTTACAAGAAGCCATAAAAAGCCTAGAAACATGGAGTTTATTGCACCAAAGAGAAAATTTCAATCCAAGTCCTTCCCTCCAAGAAATGACAAGAAACATTTTCATAAAGAGATGAATCAACCCAAACCATCTCTTCCAAGAATGGATGATGAATTGAGAAATGAGCTTAGGAAGAAAAAGTTGTGCTTCACATGCAAGGAGCCTTGGGCTCTTGGTCACAAATGTTACGAAAAGGGAAAATCTCATCAAATGGAGGCCTATGTTACAACTAAATCTGAATCAAAAAATTCAGACCAACAAGAAGATTCAAGTGAAAATGAAGAAGATGATGTGCTAGAAGAGGCTAAAATGAGTAAGGAAAATGATGTCATTTGCACAACTCTCAGGGAACCAAAGGAATATTCCATTCAAGGTTTGTGGTGTGTTATGTGGTCAGCAAATTATTTCTCTTATTGACACAGGGGCATCTCACAACTTCATAGATGGAGTTGTGGCAAGGAAGGGGTTGAAACTTGAAGAGTTTGAAGGTTTCAAAGTGATTGTGGTGGATGGATTCACTCTTTCATGCACAAGAAGAATACCTCAGCTTACCATGTAGTTTGGCAACTATGAAGTCAAGGATGACTTCTATGTGATTAGTATCAGTGATACAAATGCTGTCCTAGGCATCCAATGACTGAAATCATTGGGAGAAATCAGTTTGAATCTACAAACAATGGAATTGAAATTTGATAATAATGGTAAGAAGGATGTTTTAAGAGGTATCTCTACCAGGGGACCAAGAGTGGTCATTACAAAGAGAATGGAAAGGTTGTTCCGTCATGACCAAGTTGAGTGGGCTGCTCAATGTATTATCATGCCTACACCTTTGAAGGAAGAAAAGAGGTATTATCATTCTGATGTTCAAAGCTTGTTGGCCAAGCACAACAAGGTCTTTAGTGAGCTTCCACCTAGGAGGCCTCTTGCTAGCGGCATTGAGCACATAATAGAGTTAGAAGATGGAGCCAAGCTTATAATTACAACTCCATACCAGTAGCCCAAGAGATTCAAGGATGAAATTGAGAGAACACTTAAAGAACTTTTGGACATGGGATTCATCCATCCAAGGAAGAGTCCATTTTCTTCCTTAGTGGTGTTGGTCAAAAAGAAAGATGGGACTCTCCATTTGTGTATTGACTACAGAGAGCTTAACAAGAGGACCATTAAGAATCGATATCCAATACTGAGGATTGATGAGTTATTGGATGAACTTCATGGTGCTGTCTATTTTTCAAAAATAGACTTGAGATCTGGATATCACCAGATTAGAATGAGGGATAAATATATTGAGAAAACTGCTTTCAGGTTCCATTATGGGCATTTCAAGTTCCTTGTCATGCCTTTTGGTTTGACGAATGCCCCTGCCACCTTTCAGTCTTGCATGAACCAAATTTTTAGCAAGCAGCTCCGTAGGTTCTTGCTGGTTTTTTTATGAAATCCTCATATATAGCAAGTCATGGAAGGAGCACTTGCAACACATAGATGAGGTGCTTGGGATTCTTGAAACTAACTCTCTATTTGCTAAACAAGCCAAGTGTGAATTTGGCCTAACAGAGATTGTTTACTTAGGCCATGTTATCAGTGCCAAAGGAGTGAGTGTGGACAAAGAGAAGACCAAGGCAATCCTAGAGTGGCCTCCACCAACAAACCTTACTCAGATGAGAGGTTTTTTTGGTTTGTGTGGATTTTATAGAAGATTTGTGAAAGGTTTTTCACAAATAGCAGCTCCACTCATTGATCTTACAAAAAAGGGAGCTTTCAAATGGTCTAAGGCAACCCAAGATTCATTTGATCAGTTTAAAAAACTCATGAGTAGCTGTCATGTCCTTGCATTACCATATTTTTCAAATCTTTTTGAGTTGGAATGAGATGCATCCGGTGAAGGTATTGAGGCTGTCCTTATGCAAGACAAACATCCCATTTGTTTTGAGAGAAGAAAATTAAGAGGAGCTGAGACATGTTACTCTATTTATGACAAAGAGATGCTCACAATTATGCTGTAATGTCCCTTATAGGAACAATACTAATTTTACCATAAAAATTCAATTACCACAAGTTAGGGTTAGGGTTTCGAAATTACCATTTAGATTATCTTCAAATTGTATAATTCTTGTGCTCTAATCTCGCAATCATGACATAGGGAAACACATATACAAATATAAAAAACTCATGAGTAGCTGTCCTGTCCTTGCATTACCATATTTTTCAAAGTTTTTTGAGTTGGAATGCGATGCATCTGGTGAAGGTATTGGGGCTGTCCTTATGCAGGACAAACATCCCATCTGTTTTGAGAGCAGAAAATTAAGAGGAGCTGAGACATGTTACTCTATTTATGACAAAGAGATGCTCACGATTATGCTGTAATGTCCCTTATAGGAACAATACTAATTTTACCCTAAAAATTCAAATACCACAAGTTAGGGTTAGGGTTTTAGAATTACCATTTATATTATTTTAAAATTGTATAATTCTTGTGCTCTAATCTTGCAATCATGACATAGGGAAACACATATACAAATATACCTCTTAAAATATTAGTGTTAAATAAGATTTTTCTTGCATTCAAATTCATAAACAATATCCATATAGAAAGATAATCTATTTATCAATATGCAGTTAACTTCATTTATTCACAACACATTCAGTATCAACTATATTCAAGTCTTAATCCTTACTTCCTTTCTAATCCTCAACCTTGGATGGGAATTTATTTGTCTAGGACACGATGACACCACCTCCATGGATGGATTTACTCCACCTCTCCCTAACAACACCTCGCCTCTCCTAAGGTTGGAGGCAATAGAAATAACTAAGTATTAACTTGAACATACTTCGATATACTTCAACATACTTCTTGAACCAAATGATCATATTTATTCATAGCACATTCTGTATTGGCTTATGTTCAAGTCTCAATCCTTATTTCTCTTCTAATCCTTCACCTTGGATGGGGATTTACTTGTCTAGGACGCGATGACACCACCTCCATGGATGGATTTACTTTGCCTCTCCCTAACAACTCCTCACCTCTCCTAAGGTTGGAGGAAATAGAAATAAATAGACATTGAGTTTGAACATACCACTACTTCAATGTGTTGTGAATATAATCTATTGATTTTTTCCCTTATATATTTCATAACAAGTTTCACAATGCTTATATATACATGTGTAATGATACTAATGATAATCTTTCAATTATATACATTTGTCATTATTTACCACATGACATTCATCATAATAAACATAGGGTTAGATACATCATACCGAGAGGATAATTCTTGCCTTTGTATCCTTTAGAACTCTTAAGAATTTTATTCCTTCCTTTATACTATCTGCAACCCAATATACTGCTACATATATATTTCAGATCTGCTTCCAAGTATAATTTCAAATTCAGAAATGTTTTCTTAATTTGTATATAAATCAGATGATTCTTATTTGCATCGATCCTTTTGCTTGCTGTTATCTTCTGAAAATAATTAGAGATATATACCTATTTCAACTCAGAATTAAATCCTTTATTTTCTTGAATGCCTCCCATCCATGTTTCCTTTACCTTTTATATGTCTTTAATGAAGTTAAGAGGCATGACTTTGAATAATAGATGCAACTCCTTAAATGGATCATGGTTATTCACTAGCAGATGATGTTTCATCTTAACAAATCGTAGCTTTACCTTTTGTCTTATTCACAACATATGATCGCTACCTTTATTAGTTAATTGCTGTATTCACTACCCAACGTAGCAATTAGAATGTATTTTGATCGTTGCTCTTTGATAACGTTGATCATATCCTTTTGTCTTTTACCACTACCTCATATCTTTGTTTATCTTAATTGCTCCTCATAGAATGAAATAGTATTCCTTAATGTTGATTTCACCACATCCATGTATTGTTAATAGGTTAACTTACCATAAGACTTTTGTCTTATTATAGAGAATGAATGAATGAATGAAGATTTTTAATAATGTCCACGAGGCCAAATAGCCCATGGGACCCACAGATACCAACAACACTGCCAATCACGAAAGCTCTATACGAGATTGCTACCCAAACAATGTCTTCTTGTTGCCCTCTTTTTCTTTCAGAATCCTCGATCTTCTGTTGTGAATCTTAGTCAAATAAATTGTAGTATTTGTTGTCATTTCTTCTTCAAACAAGTTATTCAAGGAGACCACATTCAAAATATGAATGTAAATGGTCCAGATATCCTTGTAGGCCGAGCATTCCATGATATAGTGCTATTCCATTTCCACAAGCTCCAAAGTACAAAAACAACATATCCTATCTGCCCACTCCTCTTTTGGCCTTGTCCACCTATTGGTTTCACACCTGAGCTGGTGTGAACTAGTCCTTAGCTAAGCTATTAACATTTTCACTTTCCATTTTATTTTTGCCCTTATATATGTCTTTTGTGTGTGGTCATATGAAGGATTAAAACATTTGATATAGTGCTCTCTTTTCCACCCAAGTTGCCTCATCCACATGCTTGCTTTGAATTTTTCCCGGACATACTACTTAATTGCACCAATCATGTTTGGGCACTCTTTCATGTTGATATCCCACTTATTCATCCTGATGCAGAGCCACATAGTAGAAGCTCACAAATAGGGTGAAAACCCTCTAAAACCCTCCAATGACTATTACTGTCAATATCAGCAAGATACCCTCTGTCGTCTCACCGACATACTCTATTGGCCAAATAACAACTATCGGCACTTAGGAAAACTGTCATGCCGATCTCCACCTCACGCTGATGAGTACATTTCATTGTATTGCCTATCGGCAAGACTTTGTCTATCGGCCTGACCTGTAATCTCTCCACTAATCTCCTTTGTCTCCCCAATATGCTTTCCCCTTTCGCTGAGACTTCCACCGACTCTCCTTGATGGACTATCCACTCCTCCCTTCGCACTTGTTGCTGTGACATATAACATCGGCGACATCCACCAACCTTATGCCAATACCTTTGGTCACCCCGATGAGCCTTCGGACCTAATTCATCGGTATGACTAACTTCGTTGGTGGAACATTTCTCTTCTCCGCCGATAACATCCCTCACGCTGATGACTTAATACTCAACTCTCGCCATCGGTAAGACTTTTCACATCGGCGACTTTCAACTTCCTTCAGCCGATACCTTGACTTACGCTGATATACTCCACGTCGGCGACACTTTGTAACTATCACCCCGATCGGCGAAAGTTCCCCTTGTCGGCTTAATGCAACTTTCTCAACTCGACGGTTCTTCTCACGCCGATGCAACCACAACTTCGCATTTTCACTACTTGACTTCCTATTGCTGGTTCCCACCGATGGTCTAATTTGCTTCCCAGGAGGTTTCTCTGACCTGATTTACCCTGCACATCCTAGCACATACCCATGCTAGGGTTCTTCAACACCTCTCGACTGCGATCCTACAAACGTGCATGCGAATGGATAGAAAATACAAATAAAACCCTAAACTACTGTACATCCCCATTCCACCGATTTAGAGAATCAACCGGTGGAATGGATAAACGAATCCATACACCCACCAGAACAGTAATTCAATTACAGAGTGAGATCTAAATAGAGAAATGACACAAAACAGGATCTCTTTATTGCTTGCAGAAAAGTTATACAACTAACTGTCTCACAGCTTCATAAATCAACTCTTCATTACATAACTGCTCGATATCAAACTCCTATCAGACTCCTAATGATCACAAATGACCCGATCTAGGGCATTTTAACTACTCACAACAGTAGTACCAATTTTGTCTCCAAGCGGCTGGGAGACCCAACCGATTTAACAAACCTAACAGCTGTCCAACAAACTATCTAAAAATAGCAAAGCATGGTCAACTCAGACCTTATTACATTTAATGTCCATTTAGGACATTGAAAACATAAAACAAACTTTAAGCAACTAATGCCTCATGGAGGCCACTGTGGGTTAGGTGCACTTGCACCATACTCCCCAGTAGAAAAAGAACTCATTTCCCATGAGTTAGGTCGTGGAATAATTCCACCTTTACTCTTTGCCATCTCACGGCTCTGAACTGCTCCATCTTTATCCTCTGCTATCTCTTGGCTGCTCCAAGATTTCTAAACTGCAACTTGCTATCTTGCAAGTACATCTTCATGCCTGTCAATGTAGGATCTTCCCACACATACCCTGTGTTGACCAATCATTCTGCCTATCACCTTTGTCTGAATAGCTGGGTGAATAACCTTGGTAATTGCTTCTTCAACTGCTGTAAAATCTGGTTTCTCTTTAACTGTTATAGGACAAACAATAGTCCCTACTATGACAACATCCTTGTCATTCCACTCAACTTGTTGTTGTTTGCAAACCTGAACCTGATGCTGACCTCTGTCAGTCAAAACTGAGAACTTCTTCAAACTATTATCTTGAACAACTTCTTTCCCTGCAGTATCCACAACTGCCTTTATGCCTGCTACTGTAGGCATCTGCACAAACTCTTTCTTTCCCACTAAAATGATTTTTGCTGCCTTCTGTGCTGCAGCTTCTTCCTGTAAAGGTATCAACACAATAGTTTTACCATCTTTTTTAACAGTGTAGGTATTAGCATACCCATCATACAGTACCCTCCTATCAAATTGCCATGGCCTACCCAATAGTAGGTGACAACATTCCATGGGCAAAATGTCACACAAAACTCTATCATGATAATCCCCAATCTGAAAATCAACATATGCCTGTTCATATACCAAAAGTGATTGACTATCACTCACCCAAGATGCCTTGTAAGGGTGTTGGTGTGGAATCCTTTCTAAATTTAGTTTATCCACCATTTCCTGAGATACCATATTATCTGTTGAGCCAGAATCAATTACAACCTTACATATTTTACCTTTGCTCTTGCATGTGGTCTTGAAAAGAGCTCTTCTTTGCATCATCTCCTTGGCTGTCTGCAAACTAGTTCTCCTTAGCATCAATGCTTCTCCCTCCTCAGGATATCCATAATTGTTAGGAGCTCTTACACTTTGATAAGTGTTTGAACTTTGCACACTTTCCTCTACCTTCTCTTCTTGTACAAGTTGAACTCTCTTGTCTGTCTTCCTATCATCTCTTTATGATGACCCTTGCCCTTTTGGACACCTGAAGGATGGATGACCAAACTCACCACAGGTATAGCACTTGCCTGAAAATGTATTAGAACCTCTTCTACCTCCAAATCTGCCTCTTGTACCTTTCCATCCACCTCTGAAATTAGACTGTTCCTGTCCTTTACCAGTTTCTGCTTGATCTGTATTAACCTGTCTTATTGCAGGGGCTGATCCTCTTCCCCTTATGTTGCTGCCTCGTCCTCTCATGGACTTATCCTGTCTCCTTTTCATCTTTTCCTCAATCCTAATTGCCATTTGATAACAATCTTCTACACTCTTAGGGCTAGCCAAAACTAACTCATCCTGTACGTTCAATCTCAAACCAGCCAAGTACCTAGCAACCTTTTCTATCTCATTCTCATGATGACCAGACCTCATGCTCAACTTGTAAAACACCTCAGTGTATGCCTTCACATCCATTTCCTTTTGCCTTTAAAATTACAGCTGCTTGAACATTTGAATTTCATAATCCTTTGGCAAGAATTTACCTTTGATCCTTGCTACCATCTTATCCCATGAAGAAATTTTTGACTTACCTTGCTTTCTCCTTTCGGATTGTACATAATCCCACCATACAAAAGCATGACCTCCCAATTTGGTCTTTGCAATCTTCACCTTCTGATCCTCCGGAACATCCTCACATTCAAAGTGATTGTCCAAAGCAGTAATCCAATCAAGTAACTCATCTTCATTCAAACTTCCATTATACTTGGAAACATCAACCTTTACCTTAGGTTTATCACTCTGCATTGCCTTTAACAGTTTGGCAAATCTCTGATCTTCAGCATTCAGATCTTTAGCTACCTCTTCATACTCTTCAACAGCATCTTCATCTTCTTCTGATTCACTGTCTTCCACTTCACTCTTTTTGTTCTTCTCCAAGGCTACAAGCTTGGCTTGAAGTGCTTCAGCAAGCTCCTTCATCTTCCTCATCTCTCTGACATGTTTTTCCTTCATTTCCTGCAACTCCCTTGCAGTACCATTACCTTTCAGAGGCATTTTGTCAACCTCTCACTCCTCTACCTCTGTCTTCTCAGTGACAGAATCAACACACAAACAACCCAGACCTTTTACTGAGCTCTGATACCAATTTGATGCAGAGCCACACAATAGAAGCTCACAAATAGGGTGAAAACCCTCTAAAATCCTCCAATGACTATTACTGTCAATATCGGCAAGATACCCTCTGTCGTCTCACCGACATACCCTATCGGCCAAATAACAACTATCAACACTTAGGAAAACTGTCATGTCGATCTCCACCTCACGCCGATGAGTACATTTCATTGTATTGCCTATCGGCAAGACTTCATCTATCGGTAAGACTTCGTCTATCGGCCTGACCCGTAATCTCTCCACTGATCTCCTTTGTCTCCCCGATATGCTTTCCCCTTTCGCTAAGACTTCCACCGACTCTCCCCGATGGACTATCCACTCCTCCCTTTGCACTCGTCGCTGTGACATATAACATCGGTGACATCCACCAACCTTATGCCGATACCTTCGGTCACCCCGATGAGCCTTCGGACCTAATTCATCGGTATGACTAACTTCGTCGGCGGAACATTTCTCTTCTCCGCCGATAACATCCCTCATGCCGATGACTTAATACTCAACTCTCGCCATTGGTAAGACTTTTCACATCGGTGACTTTCAACTTCGTTCGGCTGATACCTTGACTTACGCCGATATACTCCACGTCAGCGACACTTTGTAACTGTCACCCCGATCGGCGAAAGTTCCCCCTGTCGGCTCAATGCAACTTTCTCAACCCGACAGTTCTTCTCACGCCGATGCAACCACAACTTCGCATTTTCACTACTTGACTTCCTATTGCCTGTTCCCAGCAATGGTCCGATTTGCTTCCTGGGAGCTTTCTCTGACTTGATTTACCCTACACATCCTAGCACATACCCATGCTAGGGATCTTTAACACCTCTTGACTGCGATCCTGCAAACGTGCATGCAAATGGATAGAAAATACAAATAAAACCCTAAACTACTGTACATCCCCATTCCACCGATTCAGAGAATCAACCGGTGGAATGGATAAACGAATCCATACACCCCCCAGAACAGTAATTCAATTACACAGTGAGATCTAAATAGAGAAATGACACCAAACAGGATCTCTTTATTGCTTGCAGAAAAGTTATACAACTAACTGTCTCACAGCTTCATAAATCAACTCTTCATTATAGAATTGTTCGATATCAGACTCCTAATGATCACAAATGACCTGATCTAGGGCATTTTAACTACTCACAACAGTAGTACCGATTTTGTCTCCAAGCGGTTGGGAGACCCAACCAATTTAACAAACCTAACAGCTGTCCAACAAACTATCTAAAAATAGCAAAGCATGGTCAACTCAGACCTTATTACATTTAATGTCAGTTTAGGACTTCATTGAAAACATAAAACAAACTTTAAGCAACTAATGCCTCATGGAGGCCACTGTGGGTTAGGTGCACCTGCACCACATCCACTTGCCATTTTGTTTCATCCATGTGCTCTTCCTTCTATCTAATTTTTCTTTTGCTGCCATTTTGGGCCAACGTAGTAGCTCCATGTTCTCAATCCTCTTTAAATAACTTAGCAGCCGAATCAAAGCCAATGCTTCCAACGGAAAGGCACTGACCTCAGCTAGAGTGATCTCATACGGAACTGACATTTTTGTCTTAAGGCTACTTGTGATTAGGTGCTTTTGCAACCTCTCTATCTATCTATCTCATTCCAAACTAAATTTTTTTTGTAACCTTCAAAATTTGGGACCTTACATCCTTCATGCTCATGAGTTTCACTGAGGACAATGATGTCCTTTCCCTCTGGTATGGGCCCTAAACCAAGACGTCTCCTCCACGAGTAGCCTCTACAATTCAAGCATACCATTGAGAGGTGCTCCTGGGGGGGCCCACCTTCCTATTTACTATGTTTTGTTTTAAAGCTGATTTGGGCTTTCCCTCTATACAACCATGCATCATTACCTGCATTTCTAGCCGTTAAAACTTTCTCCCATTCTTTCCTTCTTTCATCTAATTGTGACAGAGTTAAGTCTTCATCAATGTAGTAATGTGTGCCTTTAAGAAAACTTTTGTTTCTTAAATTTCTATTCTTGTCCTGTATGCTTTTCAATGATACTCTTACATTCCTATTTCTACCCTCTTGTGTCATTCTTCTGACTCTGATTGCTTGGTGGATTTGTCCCATCCATTCCAACTTGTCTACAAGAAAGTCTTTTACTAGTTTATCAGTGTGCTCACCTTCCCCAAAATCTTTCAGCCCTTTAATTATTATATTTACTACCCTATCATGCCTATTTCTTTCCTCCCACGTTTGCAGTTTGACTTGTTTCTCTATGAGTTCTTTTTGGCTCACTGCTGGCCCTTTTGCCACTTGTGCCCATGACTATGACTAATTGGAAATATTTTAAATCTAAGGTGCCTTTCTCCTCTGCTATCCAAGAAGTATTTTTATCGTTGACTTATTTTAACTTTTGTTTTATGGTCAAGATTTCTTATTGGCATGTTTCATATTGGTTTGTAGTTTGGTTATTTAATCTTTGAGCTGGTTGTTTTTGTAAGTGAGTTTTTGATTTGCAACCATGATCTCCTGCACTTTGTTATCTTTCACCTGTTCCGACATCTCTATGGCTTCGAGCCTCTTCTTTAGGCCCATTAGCTCCCCTGCATACAACTCTAAGGACCAAAAAAGCGGAGTAGAGCTAGGATTGTATTGCTCATGGTTGTCCTTATTCTCAAGCTCTAGGTCCATCTCCCTAACCTGCTACTTCACACCTTCGCTACACCTATTGTGATTCCCTGAGTGCTCTCCTTTCATATTTCCCATTGAACTATGTTTGTTGTTGTCTTCTTCTTGCAAAACTTAGCCAATTTGGAAGTGGAGTTTCTCATGTTGAGTTGGTTCTATACCTTGTTGTGCCACCCCTTCTGACTAATTTTCTTGGTTTTTGTGGTTTCTGTTGTTTTCTTGTCCTTCTGTGGGTGGTTTTACTTGCTCTTGTGGTGTCTCGTACCCTATTGTTGCTCGAATAAAGTTTGTTAGTTTTGGAAGTATTGCCACAAATTTATTTTTCCCCACCCATTTTAACCATCTTGCTATTTTGGTCTGTCTTTGTTGTAAGATCCTCTTGTACTACTTGGCATTAACAAATGTCATCTTGTTTACTATGTCTAAATCTTTGACTTGCTTGTGACCCTATTTTTGTTAATGTAGGAGTGCCTCTAACACCTCTGTTGTTATGAGTGAATATGTGTCTTAATTTTTTGCGGGGTACGATGCAACATAAGGTACTATCATACCTTCCTGGGGTGTTTTTCCATTCTCAATTATGCTCCCTACATCTCTCTTGATTCCATACTCCCTTGAGGAAACCCTACTTAAACCCTCCCTACGTTTTAAGTGGTTTGTTGTCAGACCTATACCCTGCAGCTTGAAATTATCCGTCACAGAACCTATAACTTGTAGTGTGCTAGTATCCACCTCATAGCTTGGTCTATTTTGTACCGTCACCATTGCTTACAAAGCTTTCAAAAGAACAGGGGCCAATACATAATACCTGGTGTACAACACAAAAGAGAGGACCCGCCCCCTTTAAAGAAAAGTTAAACAAAGACTGCAAAGAATAATGATTAGGGAACTCACCTCTATCTGCTCTGACCCTCCAAACTCTCGTCTGTAGCAAAACCCACAAAGTTTGTCGTCGCTTTCCCTGTCGGTCCCACAAACTGAAACCCTTGTCTGCCTCAGCTACACCATTCTATCACTTTCTGTGTATTTTAAAGGGTGTATCTAGGTTTCCTGTGCCTGAGCAGGTCCCAAAAGCTTGTGTTGGGTTTATGTGGATGCCAGTCTCTAAAGCATTCTTCCTTGCCTCACCAATCTCTCAAGCATCCGTACCCTGTCCAATCCGCAACAAGAAAAATGTTGCATGATTAATCCAGTTTATTTTGCAAGAAAAATGTTAATCCAGTTTATTAATCCAACCCTTTTAGGGAGGTCAATCTCTTATTTGATTTATTTAATACTTCCTCAAATACATATTTGGTTGGCCACCTTATTTAATTACACCTCATATCAACATAAGATATTTTATTCTTAGTATATCAAGCGCTCCATTTCACCCTATAATAAACGGTGATCTTTAGGCACTTGATGAAGTTGACAAAGGCAGATATAAGTTAAATTTAAATCTTGACACTCATGTATTAGGTTGGCTTCTGTAAATATATTATACATTAAAAATATTTATATAATAATATTATTTATTAAATATTATATTATATATGCTTATTAATATATACACAATTATCATTCAAATTGATGATGGAAAGGACACTACAAACACCATATTTCAAGAAAACAATTTCATCATTATCATGATGTTTAAATCTTTAATTTAAACAATGCCTTGACATCGAGACATCACATATACATGCCTTAGTCAAGTTCTGTCAATACTTGGTAGTAGGAAGATTTATTGTGAAGACATATCACAATAGTTTAAGGTACTTCCTAAATCAGAAGGACTTGAATGAAAGGCAACATAAATGGGTCAGTAAGCTCCAAGCATATGATTTTGACATTGTCTATGTCAAAGGCAAAAAAAATGTGGTGGCTGATGCTTTGTCAAGAAGGCCACATTTGCATTCTATGGTTGAATTGACTGTTGATTAGAAAGAGCAAATCATCATAGAATATGCAAGGGATCCATTTGCAACAAGTATCATTGATGGCACTTCAAAAGATGAAAGACATGAGGTAAATAATGAACTAATTTTTTACAAGAAAAGAATCTTTCTTGTTTCAAATTCCAAGGTAAAATCTCTCATCATAAGAGCTTTTCATGATTCACCCTTGGCTGGTCACCAAAGTATATTCAAGTCTTACAAGCAAATCAGAGAGAGATTTAGTTGGAAAGGGCTCAAAGAAGATGTTTGTAACCAGGTTAGAGAGTGTTCTTATTTTCAATAGAACAAATATGAGAACACCTACTCTGCTGGTCTGCTCCAACCTCTTCCAATTCTCAATAAAAAATGGGAGAGTATAGCCATGGACTTTATCACAGGACTTCCCAAGGTGCAAGGGAAGGATAGTATCTTCATTGTAGTTGATAGATTGACCAAGTTTGCTCACTTTTTTGCTATTTCTACAGGGTTTACAACAGTTTAGGTGGTTGAACTATTTTTTAGAGAAGTGTTCAAACTTCATGGGCTGCCCAAGAGCATTGTAAGTGACAGGGACAAGTTCCTAAGTTTGTTTTGGAAAGAACTATTCAGATTATTTGGCACAGAACTCATGCCTAGTACTAGTTATCATCCCCAAATGGATGGTCAATCTGAAATAGTTAATAAATGGCTGGAAGGTTACCTCAGAAATTATGTTTCTGGACAACAGAAAACTTGGGTAAGATGGTTGCATATTGGTGAATATTGTTATAATTCATCTTGTCATATGTCCATAAAAATGTCTCCATTTATGACATTGTATGGTTATGAAGTTCTTAGCTTCACTGATTTGTTATTTAGTGGCAGTAGAGTGTCAAGAGTCAAAGATTTCTTGCAGGACAACCAAGATTTGATGAAATCTTTGAAGGACAATATCAGAAATGCTCAAAACCAACATAAGTTATATGTTGATCAATAGCATATAGAGCGAGTTTTTGAGGTTGGGGACATGGTATATGTTAGATTGCAGCCTTACAAACAGTCCTCAATCAAGAAAAGTGGAGTTGAGAAGTTGAAGCCTCAGTTTTTTGGGCCATTTAAGATAACCAAGAGGATTGGTGAAGTGGCATATGAGTTGGAATTACCAGAAGATAACAAAGTACATAATGTCTTCCATGTCTCTTGCCTTCAAAATACACTTGGTCAAAATATTGTTCCATCTTCAGTATTGCCACCTATAGATGATGAGGGAAGACTTAAGCTGATTCCTAAGGCCATCATTGATTAGAGGGAGTGTTCTTTGAGAAAAAAGACCATTAAGGAGTTTTTGATCAAGTGAAAAAATCTTCTAGTAGAGGATGCAACGTGGGAAGGTGAGCACATGCTTCAGCATCTAGTGTTGCAATTGTTTGGGGACAAGCAATTTTTGGGAGCGAGGACTGTAATGCCCCTTTTCCAGGCCTAGTCATTGATGGGTCCTAAAGTATATTTCCAAATCCCGATAGGCTATGAGGTATGGTAAGGGGTTCCCCTTTTTGGAAAGAATTTTGATTCAATTGTTTTGTTGTATATCGATGATGGATTTGAGCTCTGTGTTAGGATGACTATGCCACTTTCATAAGTTTGTTCGGGCTCCTAGATAGTTCTCCAAGATTCTTGGAGGAGCTGCCTATTTTTAGAAAGTCATCCAGAAGGCACCTTTACTCATTCCAAAACATATGGAGTATTTTGATTCAATTTAATTATCAAATTGATGGAGATTGGGGTTTTCCGCAGAAGTGATAATTAAATAAGCTATTTTAATATTTTTCAGACTTAAGTTTCCTAAGGTTGAAAATAGTAAAAAGTGACCTAAGTTTTATAGCTTTTTGGAATGGGAAAATGTCTTATTAATTGTTTAGGCACATAAAAGTGACCGCTTTTTCTTGGAAAAAGGGAATTATTCTAAGTTTGAGGAAAAAAGTATTATTTCCAAGAAAGAATTATATTCTTGTGTAACTCTCGAGTGCCTATAAAAGTGAAGTGAGAGCTCATTGTCGGGTTTATGCTTGTTGATACTGTTATGTTGTTGGAATTGAACCAGAAAGTTTTTCCTTCCTTCTTGAGGACGAAGAGCCTCTAGAAGAAGTCCAATTTTGAGGGTGAAAGATCCATCCTAGCTGGAAGATGGCAAACTTCAGTCAGGAGTTACATTGAGTTGAATGAATTGAGAAATTTTGAAGATTTTTGATCTAAGTTATTTGTTATTCCATTTGAATTGATGATTGATGGATGTTTATGAGCTAATGGAGTATATTTTATTGCAGTTTGGGAGTAATAAATGCAGGCCGTACCTCTTGGGCGCCGTACCCTTGTGGAAGGAGGGATGATTTTGTTTGGACTGGTTTATTTGGTGTTTAAAATTCAATATTTTGATTGGGTATAGTCTGCCATGGCTGAGGATATTTATGTGTTCATTTGATGACTTAAAACATGGATAGATGTTGTCCATACATCGCCCTACAATAGGTAGTCGTGGGGTTTTTATGAGTGCATTGAATGGGTTTTTGGTCTGAATATCTCTGCATATTGAGGGCGCCAGATGTATTCTTCAATGACAACAGATTTGATGAACATTGGTGACTATTCTTTGCATGAATGTGGTTTCAGTGTTGCAGGGGCCGTCGTACAGCATGGAGTTTTCTTTCAGATTTTCTGATATAGCTTTATCAACAGTGTCTTCCCTGCTTATCATCAGCTAGGCTTAAATATAATCTTGTGATTTTAACATAGATGTTTCTGCAGGGCAATTCTTGGTTTCCAAGTCTATCAGGATGCTGATATGATCATCTAATTGCTTTTTTTAGCACTGTTGTAATCCTTACATTCATTTGTAATCATTCTTATTTGATGTAAACACTATATAACCCATGGATGGTTTACCGCGAGTGTGGAATGATGAACCCTATTTATCTTTTTTTGTTTTACCCATTGAATAAGTGGAGTATTCCCACTGAATAAGTGGATGCCCGTTGAAAAACAGATGCCTACTATCTAGCGGATGAATGTATTAGTTTATTTGCACACGTTTTAAATTGTAAACCAAAACACTGTATGCTCTCACCTCGCCCATCTTGGGAACTTGGTGATCAGAAGTGTGGAGGTGATTTAGTTGGATGCATTCATTGATCTATTTTTTCAAAAAACAAATTGGGTCTCATATTACAGTGGGGCCAAAATGTAGAGTCAGAAATTGCCTACTTTACAATTTTTACTCTATATAATGCATTCATTTTAGTGTCTAATCCCTTAACATATTTAATGTTTGCATTTAGCCAAATCCTCAACTTTTTTACCACAACAAGATGCCAAAATATATCTTCTACCCAACTTAAGCATTTTCTACACTTCAATTCATGCTTCTTTATACTTGGATGCTAATGCAATCATGGTAGAGTTCCAGACTCTAGTGTGATTATAGTCACATTCACAACATTTAAACCATCCATACAATGGCCAAATCCTAACTCTTGAACTTTCTAATGGAGAAAATCCAACTTCCATATATTTTCTACATTTTCTCAATGACTCATTCAAATCCTTTATAAAAATACCAAAACCAATTGTTGTGTATTCTATTATGCTTCTTCTTAATTATTTTGTAGATATCTTCTTTGAAAGCTTCTTCCATTTTCTCTTTGCAAGCTCTATAATATTCCTATAGCCTTTCTTTGCTCATTTTTATAGTCTTGAAAACTCTATTGCTTCCTATATCATTTTAGCATATTTTGGTGACTTCCATTTCCCAAATCTTTTATATAGCATAGAACACTTTTATATAGAATAGAACACACGTTAAAAAATTCCTATAGATTTTTCAAATTCTAAAGTATATTGCATATCTACCTAGCATAGAGCACCCTAAGCTAAGCTCACACACATTCGAGCTTCTTTCGAGTGCAATAGGGCTGAAACAAACTAAACATGGATATGCTTGAAGTAACCTCCCAAGTAGTCCCAACAATTTTTCATATCATAGATATGTAGGTTCAATCTTGTTCTTCTCATAGATGTATCGGATTTTAGATCTACAAGCACAAGAACCTTCAAACCACCATGTACATCCTCCAAAAATTTGAAGTCATTCCAAGCAAGGGTCACTACCGTGATCGTACGATTTTCACTGTAATCTAGATGCGATCATAATTGTTCTAGAATTGATCTATTTTGTGTTTCTCTACATTCTACACACTTTTTGTTTTAGAACCTAGATGCTACTATAACTTTGACACAACATAATTATATCTTGTGTACGCAACTCCAATGAACTTCTTTTGCACCGAATTTCGAATCAAGGATGCCCTTCTCACTTTTCTTTGTCATTTCTAAAAAATATCTATAGTTCATTTGTATAAAACACAACTCTTTTTATTAATTCTAGATTAAAGTAAGTAAACATGTTGATTACATTATAGGGTAGATTTAAAATATCCCCCTACCCACTATACATCTCAATTTCAAACACACTTCCCACTAAAACAAAATTCAAACATCCCAAAAAAATGTGTTGACACAATGTTTGATGCAACACATGAGATTAATTTCCCATTGGTTCAAAATTCAAACTTTTTGCTAAAAATGGTAATGGAGTGTGCTAACACAATTCATGTCGCTAATAGTTATGAAAGCCTCGATGAAAAAATTATTAACACAAACTAAGATATCTACTAAAATCCTGACATGAAGATTGGCACAACGAACAAACAAAATGTGTTAGAAATTTGACATGTATATCAAGATCAAGATTTTTCATCCCAATTCTAACGTCATTCTAGTGCAATCCCTAATGCTAAACAAAAGAAATTAAAATGCACACTTTTCTAAATTGCTTTGAAAGACCTTTTGTAATTAAACAACTCTTTTTGTAGCTTGATATTCATCATGAAATATTCAATTTTTTTAAAGTCTTAATCCTCCTCACTAAGTACATTTATCTTCAAGATTGCGTGGGGATTCAATTAAGTTTCTTGATAGTTCTTCTTTAATTCTCAAACTATTTGTCTTGCTATTAATTTCTCTCCAACAATTTTTGTGTCATAAACTCTTTCTTGTTAGAAATCTTACTCAATTTATTAATATATTATGTTACTATTTCAATGAAAATTTGAGATTCAACTAACATATGCTAGTTTTGATGTATACTACAAATAGGTGTGATGCCATCTACATCTCTCTTGTTAATTTTAGACTTCTCATAACATAAATATATGTCTACCCTACCAAAAATTAGATTTAAATACATATGTTGTTGTGCAAGATAACATATAAAAGATATGTGCAACTATAATTAAAATCCACGTATATATCAATAAAATATATGTACCTATGCAAAACCAATGTCTTTTACCATAATGTATAAGATATATTAATCTAGATGTACAATCACTCTATTGTCACTATACAAGAATTGAAAATGTAAAGGAATGTATTGGACAACACAACAAACACATCCACAATCACTCTATTGTCACTATACAAGAATTGAAAATATAAAGGAATGTAAAGGATTGCTGCATTGACAGAGTTGTTTCTAAGTTCAAGGATTCTATTGTTGGGAGATTTTGTGGAAATCGTCCCAACATTGATGTGGTTAGAAGATGGGCTCTTCATAGCTAGAGATTATGGCCATGCTGAACAGTTTCTTCTTGATCTCTTTCTCTAATCCTAATGACAGCAAGAATCCTTGCTTTTTGGGAAGAAATAGATTTTTTCTCAAAAAGTGGTCGCTAGGTTTCAACCCCAAGAAAGAAAGGATGAACAAGTTTCCAATTTGGGTCAGGCTGCCTGGTTTGCCTCTAGAATACTGGGATGAGGAAATCTTTATGGGCATTGCTAACTCCTTTGGGCAGTTCATAGCGATGGACGTGGTCACCAAATTCAAGAAGCAATTGTTGTTTGCTCGTGAGCTCCCCTCTAAAATTTCTTTAGATTCCAAATTGGGGATTTGGGTGTAGCAACTAGTTTTTGAGAAATCCATGGCTATCTGCCATGGATGCCACAAAGTGGGCCATGTAGATGTGGAATGTCCAAGCAAAAGTATCCCTTTCAATGGGGAGGTAATCGTTCCTTCAATGGGTAGGGAAGTTTGCGCGACCCTGTTCCCTTATGAGGAAGTGCTAAAGGTGGTTAACAAGGAGAAAGACCTAGAGGATCATAGAGAGGTTGCGGGGACTTCGCCAACCTTGCGTAAAGATAAAAGTGAACCCTTGTCAAAAAAAGGGGAGATTTACTTGTAAGGATTTCACTTTCAAAGAAAAATTGACTGGCATAACCCAGAGCTCTCTAGAGCAATTTGGTTTCAAACCACCATGGTTCATGGGGTTGGTTGTTGGTCTGTGTTGGTGGTCCATTTGCTGTTGTTTGGTTGATGTTGTAGTTCAGTTGTTGTACTACTTACTTCTTTTTCTTGCTCTTTGTTATTCCATCTAGCTTCTTTGTAAAAGGGTTTGGGCCCTTTCAAAATCCATGTTTTACCTTAATAAAAAACAAACACATCCACATAAAATAACTTAGATCTAAATTATACAAAGCAAGTTAGAGATAAATAAAATTCCCTCTAATTATAAAACCATAATGATATTACAATTTGATCACTAAACTTTTGGAGCCATCTTCTAACCTTCTAAAAGAAACAATGTTTAGATGACAACAAAATAAGAGTAAGAACTAAGGTTGACTTGAGAAGTCACCATTTTACATCTAATCATATTCATGTCTATAAGATTGTCACGAATAATATTATAATAATAAAGATCATTGGTTGCCTTGTTATTTTCAAGAAATCTTTCAACATCTTTCAAAGTAAAATCTTTAAAAGTGTAGGGTAGAAATAACAATTATTTATATCTTCAAATGACAATTTATAGGAATGAGTATATTCCAAACTCAAAACTAAGGTACGTAATAGGAAATTTATAACAGACCCAAACAAGGTTTCCCTGTATACCTAACAATTGAACCACTATATTTTTGATGAGAATTACCATCCTACATTCTACATATCTTGTAAACTTAGAAAAGTAATTAAGAGCCCATTAGTTTTTACAATAAATCTAGTATGCTAGTAAATGTTGATAAACCCAAGATCATAATAATAAAATATTAAAAAATATTTTACTTTATAATTACCTTCAAACACCATTCACTAGAACTAATGCATTTTATAGAAACCTGTAATGTTATCTTAATCATGAACTAAATTAGAATGCTAGTTGAAAAACTAAAAATATTGAATTATAAAATTGAGATTTAAAAAAAAAAAAAAAACATTATTTTTATAGCCCAATACTATAGATCACCTTTACACTTGAAAATGTATGCAATAGAAATATATCCTAAAGTATAAAACAAAATAAAAAAAATCTTTTAAAAAATCATCAATAAAAACTTTTAAATTAAACACGTCACCATACTACTTTTTTTTTGGAGGTGGTTATGTAATCCATAGAAAGAAAAACCATAATATATGTTTATACTAACATAGGCTCAACCAACTAGGACATGAGATTTCCAATCATTGCTTAACATATTAATTTGAGAATTTTTTAAAAATTTATACATTGAAGGAATATATTCAACCTCCTTGAAGTATTATTGAATACTGTAATCCACATTATTATCAATTACATTTTGATTTGAATTAAGCTACATTTGTATAGAGTTTTGGAATCATTTCAATGTAATACAAACATCTTACTATCCTATTTTTTCAAAGTATGACAGATAATGAACGGCAAAAATTCAGGTTCTCACATCCTTTGCTATATTGTTCTGTGCAATGATGAATACTTCGATAAAATTTACTCCACTTATGTAGGTACAGTTCCATTATTCTGAAAAAGAAAAAGAAATAAAATTAGTTGACCAAAGCAAACAATAGTTAACATCATGTTTATTAACAACTAATGCTAGAGAGAAAAGAGAGGATGCAAACATTGTTCAAGAAACATTCATGTTTTCTGTAAGAATAAATATTTAACATAATCAATCTATAACAGAATAGAGAATGAAGATAAAAGACTGAAGTGCAATGAAAAATAGATGTCTCACTTTGGTTGGCTTCAGAAGATCAATCTTTGAATGATCTAGCACACGTTGACCCTTACTATTTATATGAATGAAATCAACATAGTCTCTATCCCATGCCACATCACCATCGCACACAAAATAATCCTGCCAACAACATTGAAACACATAAACTAAGATCGATTACATTTGGTGAAATCAAGAGATTTTGGCAAAAAGTCCACGGCCAGAGTCTAGACAAATAACAACTTTGAATAATCTAAAGCTAAAGATGCACTCCACATTAAAACAAATGTAACTTTACTTTTGGAACCTAGATTAGAGTATCAAAGCTCTTTAAACTTAAATTTGTGGTTGAACATGTATGACAACTCATAATCGAATGTTTGCAATAAGTCCAAGGCCAAAGTCTAGACAAATAACAAATTCGAATAATCTAATGATACAATCCGGAACAACTTCTGCAGCAACTTCCCCAACGAACCACTACTACTTTCATAGTAACTGCACGACTGCTGCTATAGAACTTCCGCAGCAAATTTTGTAGCAACAGCAGCAACTTCCGCAACAACTTTAGCAGCTTGTTAATACATAAAACATCCAATAACTAAACAACTCAGTTTACTCTATCAAATCCATAAAATCCACCAAAATCTTTATCATATACAGGAAATTTAAATCCATTAATATGATGGTTTTTAAGCCATAAAAGGATACCAATCACAGAAATAAAATAGAATTACATATAACAAAATCGACCATTTTTAGTTCTCGATCATTAGTATTGTTTGGTCTAAGCCTAGGAGTTTGAAAGTACTTGGCCAAAAAGTTAGTCAGTGCAACGTTTTCGTTTTCTACAACTCCTCGGGCAATAGATTTACACTTAATATTCCATCCGCTATCACATTCATCAAGCCGACCCGAGAATGTTCATATTTACGATAAAGGCCTCCTAGTTCTTCTTCATAATGAGTACCATGGGGTTCAACATATGCTCCCTTATTTGCAGCTTTAGCTCCATTGGCAATGTCATCATGCTAATGACGTTCCTAAGGTTCTAAATACATTGCTTTAGTAGTGTTGTCTTCATTCGTTTTTTCTTTCTCTTGTTTTTTCACTATTGTACTATCTCTCTTTCTTTTATTATTCTTTTCGTTTATTTATAATTTTACATATATATATAAATATATATGTATATATACATATGTATGGATATATAATCATATTATATATGTATGTCTCTATTTATATAAGGACATACATATATATATTCTTTTTCTTTTCCTCTTTTTAGTCTTCATGTAAAATTTTTTCAATTCTCTTCCTCTTTTCTCTCTTTTTTTTTTGCCTCTTCTACATATTTTTATTCTGCTTATGTTACATCTAGTCCCATATTTGCCATAGGTTTTATTTCTCATTTTTGTATCTTTCTCTTTCTTATTTTTAATTGTCCCTTCCTTTTTTGCTCTTTGATGTTTATTTTTAGGCTTTCTTTTTATTTTTATTTCAACTTAGTTGTTCTTTTTCTTGTCCCTCTATTGTCTCCTTAAACTAATCTTGTTATCCGTGCCTACCCCTTCTCTCTCTTTTTAAGGAACTCTATCTCCCATTCTAACTCATTTGTGTTCTCTTCCTTCCCCCTGATAATGGATCACAGAGTGCGATCCAAAATGTTGAGACAAAGAAAGCAACACAGTTTTTTCGCAGAAGCACTGCAATCTATCATCATGGACTATGGAAATATCATGTCTAAAATAATTTCCACTCTAATCAGTGTTGGGTATCCAAAACACTTGTTTGTTTATCTCTTGGTCGGAATGCTAACCACTGGTGGAGGCTTGTCTTGAATTACTCAAAATCAACATGATTCGATCCACTTCCCTGTTCTTTTACATCTTCACAGATTTCTCCATTTCACATGCTTGCCTTGACCGTCGTTGCTTTTTTGTCTAAGGATATGAAAAATGCATCTTCTTGGCCTGCGAGCGGGTCATAGCCATAACTCCTCCAACATCAACAATGTTGACATTTGCCCCTCATTGCTTTGGGTCATTATGGGTGTCCAGACAAAACCGTTTGCACAACTTGCTTTTATTGCTTTGATTGATCATTAAGTTCTTGGAAAAGTAACCTCACTCGTTGGGTTCTACAAATTGTAGTATGCTTCTTCTACTCATATTGAATTTTTTCTATCACCACCATTATTATTGTTTTATCTTTTGGTGTTGCAGTGAATTTTGTACCCACCACTAGTGGTTCCTTTTGAGTCAACAGAGGACTCTCCTTAGGTTAGTAGGTGCATTGTCTCTATCTTCATATTGAAGAGGGAGTCCCTAGCCGCATGACTTTCCACTTGTAGATGTGGCAAAAACCATTCTTTAAGACAATTAGCATTGATTTGGATTTGTTGTCCCACGGTTGGTACAATACACTTCTTTTGCCTTCTTTCTGGTATCCTTAAGTTCCTTCATCATCCACATCATGTTTTTCCTGGGTGCTTCGGTTGATGCAAACCCATCTCTATCGTTGTCCTCTAAGTCACTGTAGGCTTTAAACCTCGTGAATGTCTATTCCTCACTCTCCAAGATCACTACTCTACCAAATCCTTTGACAAGTAGCTTGGGAGAATTGTTTCATCCTTTCTGCGATCTCTAAATGAGATCTACAAACCACCTCTTTTTTGGGCCATATGTTGGCTTGATTTCCAACTTTCCCAACAACTCCTAAGATTGTCGCTTATACGTCCGAACCTTCTGTCTTTCCTTAGCGGCTGTCATAGATTTTTTTGGTGATTTCACTATCATCTCGCAGCATCTTAAACTACTCAAGAAACTATTCCAAGTTTGTCCCAGAAGCGAAGCGAGTGTCACGCACCTCCATCTACACATAACAATTGATGGCAACAATCGTCAAGTTGTGTAGGAATGACTTGAGCAACTAGTCTTGACCATCTTGGTTGTTTGCTTTTCATATGGTGGTGCAGGTCCCATAATGCTTGATCAAATCCTCTTTACATTCACCATATTTCAACAACTTTTGTAGGTCATGTTGATTACGAGCATAGTTGGAAAACTTGGACTTCGGACAGGCTTGGCAGCCCAAAATTTTAGCTCAAATTCAGGAATTGGCAAAAATTCTGAGGAAAAAGAAAAAAAAAATAATTACATCTGGGTTTATTTTTTATTTGTATAGTGTGAATTGATGATCATAATATTATAATGCATTTAGTGTTTATTTCTGGTGTCGATATAGCTGTGCAAACGTTGAATTATTTTTGGGGCCCTTCTTACTCTGCCCACTGGATTTCCTTCTGCCCGCAATTGAGAAATGATGCCCTTCTCGCCGCGACTGAGAAATGATGCCCTTCTGCCATGATTGTAAAAATTTTCAATGTAGTTCATTCATGACAGTAAAAGCTTCGTTTGCGGCTGTGGATGGACGTTCAGACACCTGACCCGACTTAAAAAAACCCTCATGACTGTTTGCAAACTGCAAAAAGCCTTTCGCAATTTACAAGTAGTGATGCACATGAGTCATACTATAAAAATCACGGTTTTTTGACGAAACCCGAGCGAGTCACAGCGAGTATACAGAACAGACTTAGTGCACGAGTCTTGGAGGATCGGCACGGTTTCCTTTTGTACTCGCGAGTTGCGTCAAGTTCGCAGGAGTCTTCCAACTATGACTAGGAGTTGTCATGGTGTTTAGAAGTTGTCATACTTGTTTTTCTTACATGGTATCGGTCCCTATTTTTGTTTGCTAACCTTCTTGGCTATGGGCTTATCCAACTCCATTCTATCACTATTCTAAAATGACTCTTAGCTGTCTCCACAGCTCCTCTTCTGACTATTGGATCTTGTATTGGGCTTAAAATAGATCTCTATAATACGACGATCAACTAAATAGAAAATGGGCAGAAGACCATTCCAGATCCAACACAATTTAAAACGTTGGTCCACAAAGTAATCCAGACCTGTAAGCAAGAATGGATGCTAGTAGGCAATAAACAAGAGCTATGATGGGTTTTTCATTAATATAATTCATGAAATTACTCATAACGGATGCTTTCGGAAAAAAAAAAAGAGAAATTACTCATGCTTCAACTTGAACCTTTTCTAACGGTAAGGTAACCTCCTTTTATAAGTTTGGTTTTGGGAATCAAAAGAAAGTTTAATTGTTTATTGCTACATAGGTCCTAAGTTTGTTTTTCTCGGCTCACTAAGTTCGATCCTATCAGAATAAAGAAATGACATTTTAACATAAGGGTATAAGAGGAATTATATTGGTTTGACAATGCTATGTTTAGATGCAAATATGTAATATCTCTTATAGGAACAATACTAATTTTATCCTAAAAATTCAAATACCACAAGTTAGCGTTAGGGTTCGGAATTACCATTTAAATTATTTTCAAACTATATAATTCTTGTGCTCTAATCTTACAATCATGACATAAGGAAACACATATACAAACTAGCAATCGCACTTAATGTGCAATGGGCACGCCGATAGGATTTGACAAGGATTGTAATTTCGAATTGACTTGAAAAACACATAGGAATGTGCAAACAACATTTTTTGGAAATGGTAGTCATCTTGTATGTTGCATACTGAAAGTTGGTGTAGTACATTGTTAAGGAAAAAGGAGCTAGAAATGATAGACTAATATCGCAAATAGATGATCCTCTTTTTGCCTCATGAGGGACACATATACACTATCTTGCGCACATGCGTACCTCTAGTAGCTAAAGGTTAAGGAGATGAGCAAATCAGCTAGAAATTGTACCCACGAGACGATAGCGAACATGAAGCCCTAATGATCAATATTTTTGTTGTCAATTGATGCTCTTTCAAGTATTAAACATGGGGATTTATCGAATTTCAAGGTCCACTCCCATACAAATCCAAAGGTGGACCTACATAATGTTTGAACTTGATGATCCTCTTCTTGTCTCCTAAGGGACACATATACACTATCTTGCATTCTTGTGTACCTCCAGTTGCTAAACATTAAGGAGACGAGTAAATTAGCTAGATGTTAAAGTAAAAAACAAAATGATAAGAGACTTGAATATTAAGTAATTTAACAATGAAGCTTAACACTAATACACTCTCCATAATCGTCTTGGCAAGAGATCCATACTTATTTAAACACAAATTACAAAATAGAAACCCTGTGAAGTCTACAACGGCGAGGCCATTGATATCCTGTCTCTTACCAGTAGAGGAACTTGAAGCCAAGGATCTCTAGAAAATGAGCCTTGTCAAATACACCACAACAATAAACAATCAAGCTCCACAAGACTATTAAACTACTTTAATTAAAGAAACTACTTCGAGCAATCAAATCCAATTGGTGGCCTTGATATTTGAAGGCTCTAGATATCTTTTTGCTGATGTTGTTTCCTAGAATTTGTTACAAATTTGGAACAAATTAATAACCTTGGAACATTATAAGGGTGATTCTAATTGACAGAAAGGTGTAAATGCATAAACAAAAGCAAACCATCAAATACGAGAGATATAGGAAAGGCACAGTGATAGAGCTGAATTGTGAGCGCAAAGAAGTAAGTTGTTTGCTTATTCCAATACAAAAAGAGAAAAAACCATATAAAATAAAAATCTATACGAGAGATGAGATGTGTAGTGTAGAATGTCATTTGATGCGGGTCTTATTTTAGGAGTGGGGATGTGAGGCAAGAGAATTGAAGTGAAATATTAAGTTAATTTAACATTTCAAAAGGTACTTATGTAAATGTATGGGTAAAAGGTTTGAATTGAGCATGTATGATTTTGAATTGAGCTTCTACCCCATAAACTATCCCAAGAGTAACACAAGATAGGACCATGACATGGATCAATCTAGGGTATAGATCCATAACTATAACCTAGTTCAAGAAGGTGGGAATTCTAGGGATTCATATCTATCATACTATAGGACAAAGATAATGATGTTCAAAGTGACAAGTTTAGGTTTAGCTTCACTTTATACAAAAATAATCCAAATTAAAATTATAACATTATATTTATGACATTACAAAAAAAGGCATAAAATGGAGTAAAGTTATAGGCTTTGTGTAAATTTGGGAATACTAACTCGGGGAGTAAGCTTCAAACTCACTTTAAAGGTATGTTACTCCCCTAAAGGTTGAGATTCCTTCAAAAGATTCATTTTTATTGTTGGAATATCTTAATTAGTTTCTTCACAATTATATCTTGGTTAGATTTTGAGCTTACTAGGATATGTAGAGATTTTACCTAGGTTATTGCTTTGGACTGCCACCATAGATTTATTCCTTGTGCTACAGAATTAGAGCCTTCTTCAATTAAAATGGTAATTAGTATAATTAAAATATCATCAAATAATCTGACATGAAGCTTAAAATAACATTGAAAGAAAAATAATCTAATCTAAAATTATGCTACAGAATTAGGGCCTTCTTCAATTAAAATGGTAATTAGTATAATTAAAATATCATCAAATAATCTTACATGAAGCTTAAAATAACATTGAAAGAAAAATAATCTAATCCAAAATTACTCTTGAAGCCTATATAATCAGATTCTCATTCCTCTTGAGCTTCTACCCCATAAACTATCCCAAGACTAACGCAAGATAGGACCATGACATGGATCAATCTAGGGTATAGATCCATAACTACAACCTAGCTCAGGAAGGCGAGACTTCTAGGGATTCATATCTATCATATTATAGGACAAGGATAATGATGTTCAAAGTGACAAGTATAGGTTTAGCTTCACTTTATATAAAAACAATCCAAACTAAAATTATAACATTATATTTATGACATTACCAAAAGAAGGCATATAATGAAGGAGTAAAGTTATAGGATTGGTGTAAATTTGGGAATACTAACTTGGGGAGTAGCTTGAAACTCACTTGAAAGGTATGTTACTCCCCTATAGGTTGAGATTCCTTCAAAAGATTCATTTTTATTGTTGGAATATCTTAATTAGTTTCTTCACAATTATATCTTGGTTAGATATTGAGCTTACTAGGATAGGTAGAGATTTTACCTAGGTTATTGCTTTGGACTGCCGTGCCCTAGATTTATTCCTTATGCTACAGAATTAGAGTCTTCTTCAATTAAAATGGTAATTAGTATAATTAAAATATCATCAAATAATGCAGCATATCATCAACAAACAGGGATTTCTGATTCTGTGTTAGCAACAATAACGGATACAAGCATTAACGCGACTATATATCTTAATAGTTAATACCATATCCAGGGCTTAAATTTGACAATTGTATAGCTGTATTTAGCCATTTTTGCTGTAAAATACAATCAAAATTTTAGAAAGACTGTATCATATGAAAGGAAAGATTTTGGACAAATTGTCAAAATTTACATAGGATTATGCTGATATATATATCTGATTTTTATATAATCTACTTATACTAAGATAGGTCATAATATTTTAAAGGCAACATTGAATAGATAACTATCATAAACAAATTGCTTGACAGATAAGGTCAACTGTCAAATTTATGCCCTGACCATATCGTATGTAACTTTATATGGTATAAGTTATATAGTATGGATTTGAAAGAGGTAACAAAATAACAACTAAAAATTAAATTATTAATCATAATGTAATTTATTTTTTTATATACTATTTTTTTATTTTTTAATATTTATTATACAAATACAAATTGATATATTGTTACGATCTATATATTGTTTTGATCATAACTAAATTTAATATTATCCTTAATAAATTTATCATACTATTTTTTATTTTTATCATACTAATAAAACTTTAGTATAATTTATTTTAATATAAATCAGTATAAAGTTCATGAAAAATATTATTAAATGTATGAATAGTATATAAATTAGATAAAAATAAAATAAATTTATGATTTTTACTTGTTTTTTTTTTTTGTATGGACGTATATTAAAAGACAAATGAACTGAAAAAAAAAAAAAAAAAAACCAAGTAATACAATTTGGATGCAGGGTCATAACTAAGCGATATGTTAATAAAACAAAGGACAGGATTTATATTATTCAAAGCAACAATTAATATAATAGGCAGTGCATTCTTACAACCAATCAAATCACTAGGTAAACAAATAATTCAACTTTTTAAACTTATAATTAATTTTTTTTAAATCTAAAAAAAATATCTATTCTATCAAATTTCATTATAATATATATTTTTCTAAATTATCTTTTTATTCCATCAAATGCTACCTGCTTTACCAAAGGCTATAAAATAATTAATAAAAATTAAAAAATCAAATCACTAAGTAAACAAATAATTCAACTTTGTAAACTTATATTTAATTTATTTTTTAAATCCAAAAAAAATCTATTCTATCAAATTTTATTATAATATATATTTTTCTAAATTATGTTTTTATTCCATAAAATGCAACCTGCTTTACCGAAGGCTATTCTTAAATATCATCCACTTCAATATTCAAAGGTTAATTTTGGCCACTAAAAATAGGACAAATATTTAACACTGTTTGTTGTGAATAAGGGGTAAAATTGCTATTCATTGTTTGACCATTAAAGTGGATGATATTTAAGTAATGTTTATGAAAGCTCTTTCCTCAATAGCCTAATTTTTTAATATAAGGAAAGGGGCTCTAGAATTAATCAGCAAATTTTATTAAAAGTTTCTATTAAATTGACCAAAAGGCAATATACGAAAGGAGATTCACATCTTTTAAAATTAAAACTTCCAAACCTTCTTCAAACCAGTTAGGTGCATTCAACTTTATGCGTAAACATTAATGTTTTGGACAGAGAATGTGAAGAAAATGTTGCCGCACAGGCCAAAACGGGAGGATATTTCTTAAATTATCATTTAAGAAGCAAAATCCATTTTATTTTACTATGGACAAATAGAACATTTCAATGTAAATCAGAAACTATGGTTAAGGATGGATAATTAAGCTCTGGAGACAGACATTGAAGCAAAAGAGATCGATTCCCCCTGCAGATTAGTTTTAAATTTGCACGTTTTGTGTTTGCATGCTTATTATTCCCATCTCTTCCATTCCTTTGCTATCTAGTGCTAAATGAGTTGAGAGAGTTGAACATGGCAATGATAAAATGACGGCAACTTTTAATCCAAATTGGATTTATCCATCACTTAACGTTGATTTACACGACAATTGACTTAAAGATCAGTCTTCGGACTTCATTCACCATTCACCGTGAAAAGCCTACAAAACTTGGTAAAAATAAAGCAAAGAGAAAACTCCAAAATGTATGCATCCTCAGAGCAAAATGTTAAAAAGGGTTTGAAGTAATTAAATACTACAGTTAGCTATCATTGACATAGCCAAGGTTCAAATCCTGCAAACATTTTCCGTCATAAATATATCGTTTGAGGAGCATAATCAAGTGGAACAGTATATCCTTATAATTTAACTGCAGAACTTAACTGTTCAATCTGAAATTTCAAACCCAATAAAATGAAACCCTAATTCCCCAGTTTTTAGAAACTACAAATCACAGGTTCCTTCATTAAGCAAAAACGAAAAAAAATTACAGGAAATCGTAGAATTACAGAAACCTCTGTGTATTAGTTAAACCCAGATTTTCAATTTATTTTATTTTTTTAAAAAGGCAAACTAAAAACCACAAACAAAATTCATTGCGGGGATTTGATTTCTCGCTGGCATACAAACAATAAAAACTTGCTAACCTGTGTGAACGACAAGCTGGAGGGGTCAAAATATTCTGAAACCTACTTTCAAAACAGTGATTTTAATCTGACTGAGATTGAATAAGTGAATTCTATCCGTCTGCCCAATTCTCCCAGTTGTTAAAGACGACCAGGTATGGATCCTCAAAAAAATATCTTCTGGAGTCAAGATTCAAAAACGGGGAAAATTGACAACAAGGGAATGAAGCGTCAGACGCATTAAGGGCATAAGAGAGTGAAGGGAGCACGCAATCGCAGGTGGCAGAAGATCGTCGGCCAAGACGAATGTCGTACTACAATCTCCACCGTCTCCCATTAATGCCCACCGGCCTTCTCTCACCTACGGAATCGCAAGATGCAGAAAGGTCTGCAGTCGCCCAAATTTTCTATCAAAATATTTTCCTGGATGCTGACCGTACACACGGAGCTCTATGAAATGGACTCCAAGCACTCCGGATTGAATCTGCACCTTTCATATCTGAAATCGATGAAATCCTGTGACACCTCCCGCTATAATGGCGCTGGCAGAGGCCATCAATATCAGTGCAAAACCAACGGGCAGGATGACCGCAATGGTCGTCCTGTACCCGCTCGACAACCTGGTCCCTTGGACGCTGTCATCCGTGCATACCGAGCTCGACTCCTTTCGGAGTTAAACGCCTATCGGTGTAAATATAGATATACAAATATACCTCTTAAGATATTGGTGTTAGATAAGATTTTTCTTGCATTCAAATTCATAAACAATATCCATATAGAAAGATCATCTATTTATCAATATGTGGTTAACTTAATTTATTTATAATACATTCAGTATCGACTATGTTCAAGTCTTAATCCTTACTTCTTTTCTAATCCTCAACCTTGGATGGGAATTTACTTGTCTAGGGCGCTATGACAACACCTCCATAGATGGATTTACTCTGCCTCTCCCTAACAACACCTCGCCTCTCCTAAGGCAGGGAATAGAAATAAATAATTATTTACCACATGGCATTCATCATAATAAACATAGGGTTAGATACGTCATACCAAGAGTTTAAGTTTTGCCTTTGTATCCTTTAGAACTCTTAAGGATTT
The DNA here is from genome assembly GCA_027924645.1 of Cunninghamia lanceolata. Lineage (NCBI taxonomy): Eukaryota > Viridiplantae > Streptophyta > Pinopsida > Cupressales > Cupressaceae > Cunninghamia > Cunninghamia lanceolata. The sequence goes on from BSBN01000040.1 coordinate 14,742,869, forward strand.
TATTCATTCCTTCTATGCGATCTGCAGCCCAATATATTGCTACATATATATTTCAAATTTGCTTCCAAGTATAATTTCGAACTCAGAAATATTTTCTTAATCTGTATATAAATCAGATGATTCTTCTTTGTATCGATGCCTCTGTTATATCTTAATGACAGATCCAAATATCTGCTTCTTCCTTCCTCATTAATACTCCTCCTTATCTTTCCCTTGCTTATCTCTTATTTTCTATTGCTTATATTCAGAAATATATATAATTCTTACTTAGAGAATTATATCAGAAATATATTTTAAATTCAAGAATATATGTATATATTGATCTTAGAAATATCTATCTCCGAAATATCTTGCTCATCTTCCCATTCATAAACTACATTTATATCATTATATCTCCATGAAGAGATGCATCTCTTTGAAAAGAGTCATCACCTTTATTATTATTTAATATGTTTTTTGTTTTGTTAACAATCAATGAAGGAAGTCGCTGCTGTTTGTAAGACTGCTCTATCGCACCCAATATATATCAATCGCTGCATTTGTTTTTAATAGGAAATGTTGATTAATATTAATGGATTGCAGCACTTTGTAAATGATTTCCTTTACAAAGAATCGCTCCCTTAATGATTTTAATCATTTCAGAAGTCTTATATATGAAGTGCTCCTCTTGTATTATTTAATCACCCTCATTGACCACTTTAAAATGATCGCTGACTATTAGGAGGTGTTTCATAGGCAATAGTTATGTATTTATATAATAATATCTTTATTTATATTTATATTTATATTATTAATATTTATACTTGTTATTTATATTTATTTTTATATAATAATATATTTAATTATTTAAATAAATATATTATATATTATATTTTAATTATATTAGAATAATAATATTATTTAATATTGTTTATTAAATATTATATATTAATAATATTATATATGTATTAAATATTAATACATACACAATTATCTCTATCATTCAAATTGACTAAACACCAAGTTTACGGAAGCAACTTCATCGTCTTCTATCATGATGTTTAAATCTTTAATTTAGACAATGCCTTAATATCGAAACATCACGGTCCACCCCACCCAAGATTGCTTGTCCTCAAGCAATCACAACTAGGATGCATTTTAAAACCATCAGGATTCTAAATCGATCTCTTCGAAGAATTGTTGTTAGTATTCTTGTCTCAATCCACTGCCAACGTTAGCATTTTCTAAAGTACGAGGGCAATTTGTCGTCCCATTCTTTTGATTCATATACTTGTATTTCCCAAAATCTCTCAACAACAAGAGTTGGTAACTAGTGGTGTTCGTAACTTAAGACAAGTTTTCTCTCATTTTTAGAGTGAAGATTCCAAAAGACATCTTGATCTTTGATCATGAGATTCGGTCTTGTACTTGTTGTCTTGTGGCTTTACTTTTTTGGTATCCTTCGATAAGTTTTCAACATTTCTCTTAAGATCTTTTCTCCCAATTTGTAGGTTCCTAAAGAAATTTAGTTGTGAAATTGTTGTTTTGGTTTTTTAAGAGATTGACCATCCTATGGCAAGATGATACCTTAGTATACCTTGAAGTTTGGAAGTTAGATAATCTTAATCCATCTTTTAGTGACAACTAGTAGAGGCGATGTGTAGATTTTCATTTGAGAATTGGAAGTTGATTTATATTGTTAGGTTCAACTAAGTTGAGTGGTTATGTTTATTGTTTGATTTATTTCCCATTGATAGTTTCTTCACAAGGAAATGATTCCCCCTTTTTTCATTATTACCTAAGTAAACTTAGTGCTTCTCAACCCAAGAAGGGTCTTGACCAATAAAGCTTTGATAGATTTGGCATTTTCATAATTTTTTAAGCATAAAGTAATCTTAAACACACATGGAGTAAACTTCTTGCGGAAACATTATACACATGAAGCATACATATAAATACACGCATTACACGAAGCATGTATAAAGCATGAAGCATACACATACGAAGTATACATATAAATACATGTGAAGCAGTACACATAAACACACGTGATACACATAATACACAAAGTTTACGCATAAACACACTAAATACACAGCGTATGAAGCATACACCTAATACCTAAAATACACGCACGTAATACATGAAGCATGAAGCATACACATAATACACAAAGTATACACACGCAATTTATGAAGCATACACATAAATGCTTGTAAGTCACTAAGTATACACTTGAATATGTGTAAGTCACAGAGTATACATTTGAATACACGCAAGTCACGGAGTATACATTCGAATACGTGTAAGCCATGAAGTATCCACTCGAATACACATAGGTCATGAAGTATACACTCGAATACACATAAGTCATGAAGTATACACATAAGTCATAGGTATACACCTGAATACACATAAGCCACAAAGTATACACTTGGATACACATCAGTCCCAAGGTACACATGAATACACAAGTCCAAGGTATACACTTGAATATACTTGAATACACATAAGTCACAAAGTATACACTTGAATACACGTAAGGCACAAGGTATACATCAATACATGTAATACATAAAGCATACACAGGATGGCAGGAAAGATGCTCTGATACCTTGTAATGTCCCTTATAAGAACAATACTAATTTCACCCTAAAAATTCAAATACCACAAGTTAGGGTTAGGGTTTCAGAATTACCATTTAGATTATTTTCAAACTGTATAATTCTTGTGCTCTAATCCTGTAATCATGAAATAGGGAAACACATATACAAAATATAGATATACAAATATACCTCTTAAAATATTGGTGTTAGATAATATATTTCTTGCATTCAAATTCATAAACAATATCCATATAGAAAGATCATCTATTTATCAATATGCAGTTAACTTAATTTATTCATAACACATTCAGTATCGACTATGTTCAGGTCTTAATCCTTACTTCCTTTCTAATCCTCAACCTTGGATGGGGATTTACTTGTCTAGGGCGCGATGACACCACCTCCACGGATGGATTTACTCCGCCTCCCCCTAACAACATCTCGCCTCTCCTAAAGTTGGAGGCAATAGAAATAACTAAGTATTAACTTGAACATACTTCGATATACTTCAACATACTTCTTGAACCAAATGATCATATTTATTCATAGCACATTCTGTATTGGCTATGTTCAAGTCTCAATCCTTATTTCTCTTCTAATCCCCAACATTGGATGGGGATTTACTTGTCTAGGGCACGATGACACCACCTCCATGGATGGATTTACTCTGCCTCTCCCTAACAACACCTCGCCTCTCCTAAGGTTGGAGGCAATAGAAATAAATAGGCATTGAGTTTGAACATACTACTACTTCAATGTGTTGTGAATGTAATCTATTGATGTTTTCCCTTATATATTTCATAGCAAGTTTCACAATGCTTATATATACATGTGTAATGATACTAATGATAATCTTTCAATTATATACATTTGGCATTATTTACCACATGACATTCATCATAATAAACATAGGGTTAGATATGTCATACCAAGAGGATAATTCTTGCCTTTGTATCCTTTAGAACTCTTAAGGATTTTATTGCTTCCTTATTTGCTATATGTAGCCCAATTTATTGCTACATATGTATTTCAGATCTGGTTCCAAATATAATTTCAAACTCAAAAACATTTTCTTAATTTGTATATAAATCAGATGGTTCTTCTTTGTAACAATGCCTCTGTTATATCTTAATGGCAGATCTAAATATCTGCTTCTTCCTTCCTCATTGATACTCCTCGTTATCTTTCCCTTGCTTATCTCTTATTTTCTCTTGCTTATATTCAGAAATATATATAATTTTTTTTTCTACATAAGAGAGTTTGTATTATATTATATCAAAAGAAATTACAACTTTGCTTTTGCCTATCTAGCAAAGTTTCTTTGAATTGTATCTGCTTTCACAATAATCTGACTGAGAACCCTATGCCATACTATTTGATGATTGTTCAAAATGACCGTGCAGGGTCTGAGAATTGTTATCAAAATTGCCTCGTAGGGCTTACTATAACAGAAATGTATTTTCCTATAGAAGGGACTGTTCTCTCATACCTTTGTAAACATTTCATACATATACTTCAACCCAGAAAGCATCCATTACTTATACTATAAACCAAAAAGCACAAGGCAACAGACTATTTAACCAACTATATTTCTCCCTTCTCTTGGAGGTAAATCTTGAACTTTGCCACCCAAGCAAAGTCCTCCACTGCGACCCGCTGTAGCATTTTCATCAAGAGCTCACAACCCTTATGAGCCTTGACCCGATGGACAAGCATGTCGCCTCCCTTAAATTTAGCAGAAAGGGAAAGTATTTCATGATCTCCTCAGGCATATTGATTTTCCCAAGATCACGCGGCCTTGGTAGACCTGCACCATAGACTGCTTTCTCCAACATCTCCTCAAGCCCTCCGAGCAGCTCTGCCTTAAATATATTGTGCGTTAAGGTGTTAATTTCGGCCTTAGAGACATTCAGATCCAACAAGGAGGCAACAAAACGAGAGGCAATATCTGAGTCGACTCTATATCGCTCCCCACCCTCCACAAAGGCCCTACCCAAAATGAGTTTGGTGGCTCCTACCATAAAAGTGTCGTTCTGCAAAAGGACCCTCCTGAGGCATTGGTCCGTTATCTTGCCCAAGAAAGCCATCTGTCTTACCGTGCTGGTTAAGTAGATAGGTGTGTCCATACCTCCACACGCCAAACTCTCTGCCAACAAGTAGAAAACAAACTTGGAAACTTTTGCCATCTTCATGCCTTTCTCAGAATTACAAATTTATAATCTTCACAACAAATCTACCAGCCTTTCTATGGAACTAATTGCTTGGTTCGCTCTAGCTTCTTAATTAGTAAGGTTCGTGTGAAGACGTCCTGGCACTGGCTATCTCCTCGGATCCAACTATTCAGGCTAAATCTGGCAAATCTTGAGAGATATGAGTGATGACTTCCTTGCTTGTTCTTAGATGAGGGATGAAAATCCTGACGAAAATACCCCTTCACTCCTAATGAATTTCCCGTGAGCAAGGCGTCTTCCCAATCTTGTCACCACTCTTGGGAATTCCAATCTAATTAAACTTGTCTTTGGCCCACTTAGAATTATCATTATATATGGATGCACTTGAAGAACGACACCATACTTCCATGTTGAACTATCAGATTGAACTCAGGGGCCCAAAAGACACCACGAAGTTCTTGATGTGGCTCCTAGCTGGCTAGAAAGTTACTCCATCTCATCTACTCATGAGGGACTACCTGTCACTTTCTACAGAGTATCTATTCAAATCAAACCCACTAGATTCTGAGGATCTAATCTTACTAATCAAATTACAGATACAGATACCCTTAGCTCACACTCCTCTATCCGGGACCCACATGATTATGAGGATCTGAGTTCTCCAAACAAACAACAGTATAAAATTCCTTTATTTCCAGCCCATTGGCTCCTCTGTTGGCTAGAGTATCTACTTTTAGATTACCTTCTCGGTAAGTGTGATTGACTCTGTAAAGCTCCAACTCTTTGAGGCGACGGATTGTTGTTTCTAACATTGCGCCCAACTGCCAGTTCACCATTTTCCCAGCTCTCAAAGCATTTATGATCAGGGCCGAATCTCCTTCTATGATTACCTTTTTCAGTTTGAGTTCTATACACATGTCCAGACCTAGAATTAGGGCTTGCATCTCTGCTACATTGTTTGTTCCTTCAGGGAGGTGTTTAGCCAATCTTCCTAGCACCCTACCTTGCCAGTCCTGAATAAGGCAGCCAGCCCCAGAAATGCTCGGGTTACCTCTAGCAACCCCATCAAAGTTCATTTTAAACCACTCTGGTTCTGGGGGGAGCCACACAACTTGACTTCTATCTATTTTTGATTTCTTTCCTCCTTCCCCTACAAAGGAGGGAACCTTCAACCCGTCTCAATTTATCCTCATGACCGCATCCCACTCTTTGAAGTTCGAGTTCTTTTGAGTTTGCTCACCAATTCTTGTATTAACAACTTCTACTATCACGGCTTCCACTTTGTTGAGCAAGGAGATAAGGGGCATCTCTTTTTCTTTAAAATGTCTTCAGTTTCTTTCTTTCCAAATCTCCCAGACCAGAAGGGAGGGAGAAATTAGCCACAAGATTGAGAATAATGTTGATCTATTTAGAAGTGGCCAAGCCTTGAAAAGGCTTAAAATGTCATGAGGCAAGGTAGTTTTCCAGTTTAATTTGGCACATAGCCAGGTCCAACATCTGTGTGTGAAAGGACATTGTAAGAATAGGTGGTTTCCTGATTCATCTTCATGCTTGCACATAACACATCTTGAGGGACCGTAGTAGCCCATCTTTAGAAACCTGTCAGTTGTTAAGACTTTGTTTTGCAACATTGCCCAAGTGAAGATCCCTGCTTTGGGGACGCAATTCTTATCCCAACATAAATTGAGTGGGAGGTGAGATGCTACCTCTGAGTGCTGCACCGAAATCTTGTATCCTTCTTTTGCTTTGTAAACTCTCGTTTTAGAGCCATTCCATCTTAAGATATCTCTGCCTTCTCTGATGAAGATAGACATGTTACTAATGGCTGCTTCAAAGACTTCTCCTTCCATATTGGAGAAGCCTAATGCTCTCACATCCTTCCATTGCCCCTTAAGACCTCCATTAATCAAAGAAATTTGAAGATAATCCCTCACCTTGTCTCCCCAAACTAGTTTGGTCCTGTCTTTGATTGCATTTAGCTCAATTCTATTTGCCAATTTAGGAAACCCTCCCCAGGAGTCCTCCCAGAACAAGGCTTGGCTCCCATCTCTGACATCCCAAGTCAAATGATCTACAATCAAATCTCTGCAATTTTTCATAAAATTCCAAATTTTGGAGCCTGCTGGGAGAGTTCTGGATGAAAAAAAACTCAATTCCCCTTGATCTAAATACTTAGCCTTCACTATTTTAACCCATTTGAGACTCGGGTTTGTGTAAATGTTCCACACCAGTTTTGCTCCTAGAGCCATATTTCTCAATCCAAATCCCTCTGTCGACTTTGATTTGCATATTTTTTCGTAGCTAATGAGGGGAAATTTCTTTTGTTCTGACTCACCTTGCCAGAAGAACTTCCTCATCCTTTGATTGATTCTTTGACATGCACTAGCTGGGAGAGGGAGGCATGACATCATGTATACAGGGATAGCAACTATCACTGCCTTTAGCATCAAAGCTCTTCCAGCCCAGGAAAGCCACCGGCCTTTCCAAGAGGCCAACTTCTTTTCTATCTTTGAGATTAGGGAGTCCCATAATTTACATGAATGAAGGCCAGAGGCTAAGGGAAGCCCCAAATATTTACTTGGAAGTGTACCTTTCTTGAAGTCCAACACCCTGATAATCTGATTCTCCAACCTTGGATCAGTAAAGAAGAAGAAAACCTCTAATTTTTCTCTACTGACCTCCTAACCAAAGGCAACCGAGTAATTTCCCAAAATTTCCTTGAAGATTTTTTCATCTCTTACCTTGGCCGCTCCGAACAACATTGTGTCGTCTGCAGATTGCTGGTCTGAAATGGTTAGACATCCCCTAGTGATTTGAATACCTACTATCCTGCCATCCTGAAGCGCCTTATTCAGAGTTCTTCTAAGTGCTTCTGCCATGATGACGAAAAAAAGGGAGACAGAGCAGGTCCCCCTGTCTCAGACCTCTGGAAACCCCAAAGGACCCTTCCAGAGATCCATTAATTAAAATGGAGGATCTCGGTGTTGCCACACAATTGAATATCCATTGTAGCCATTCTCATTGGAAGCCAAAGGCCTCGAGAACCTTGAACAAAAACCTCCAATCTACTCTATCATAGAGTTTTTTGATGTCTAGCTTTATCAGTGTATTTCATTTCTTAACCGTTTGGGTGGAGCGAATAGCTTCTTGGGCTATAATTAGCCCATCAAAAATTGATCTGCCAGGTACAAAGCCAGTTTGTTCCTCTGATATAAGGTTGGGGAGAATTCCTTTGATTTTGTTTGTTGTTGCCTTTGCTGAAATCTTGTAGATGGTGTTGCAGAGAGCGATAGGTCTGTATTCTTCCAATGATTCAGGCTTTTCCTTCTTGGGGATGAGCACAATGAATGTGTTATTAATCTCTTTTAGCTCCTTCCCTGAACTTCTTGAATCTTCAATAGCTTCCACTACCTCTCCACCTACGATGTCCCAACATTTTTGAAAGAAAGATGCTGGGAATCCATCAGGGTTGGGGGCCTTATCAGGATGTAATTAAAAGAGTGCTTCTTTGATCTCATCCTCAGAGAATTTTCCCATCAAAAATTTCATTTTGTGCCTCCGTGATCAATCTGGGGATGTTTGTGAGAATCTGTTGTTGTTCCTGCAAGTTTGACCCATTCCAATTATTTAGGAGGTTTTGAAAAAATTCTATTGATTATGCAATGATTTCCTCTGGTTCCTCTAGAACTCTGCCCGAAGAGGATTTGATCTGAGCGATCCTGTTTACTTCCCTTCTAGCCCTAGTAGCATTATGGAAGTATTTTGTGTTTTTGTCCCCAAAGTTAAGCCAAAGCTCTTTGGACTTTTGCCTCCAAAAAAATTCTTCTTTTGACAAAATATCTTCTAATTTATTAAGAAGCTCTTTTTCCTTCAAGTAACTCTCATTGTCCATTCCCCTTGTAACCACAGTTTCGTTCACCTCCTTCAAGCTTTCTTCAATTTTCCTTTTTTCCTCAAAGATGATTTTGAAACAATTCTTGCTCCATTCCTTTAGTTGTTTAATCACTTTCAATTTTGTGACAATGTTGAATATCTTGGATCCCCCCGGATGAATCTCATTCCACCAAGTCTTAATTAAGTCAAAGAAATTGGGGTCTTTGAACCATATATTTTCAAACTTGAAGGGACATCTAATAGGTTTCCTTTCTCCCTGTATTTCTAAGCTAATTGGGAAATGATTTAAACCTGAGTATGTTACTATGCTACTTATCATTGAATAGGGAAAGCATCTCAAATCTCCTTTGCACAAGAACCCGTCTAGACGTTCTGCAATGTTGCAGAACCCAAACCTCTTATTTGTCCAAGTGAAAACCCCATTCCCTATCTGAATTTCCATCAACAAGTTTCTCTCCACAAAGTTTTCAAGTCAATCTGTGATTGAAGCTTTCTTCTCACACCCCCCATTTTGTCTTCAGAATTTAATATCGCATTAAAGTCCCCTCCCATAAAACAAAAATCACGGACTACATTGTTGCACACTGTCTCTATTTCTATCCACATTTCTCTCTTCAAAATGCATGAATTTGGTCCATAAGCATTAAAGAGAATAAAGTTTAAATTTGAAGATAGATTTCTAACCTTGCTCGCTATCCAATATCTGCTTGTTGCCAATTCTTCCACTAGAACTTTTTGAGGTCTCCAGAGAGTTAAGAGTCCACCAGAGGCTCCATTCGCATCGACTGCCACGTGCTGCCAAAGTCTTAGTCTGTCACAAAAAGTCTTCGCTTTTGACTGAGAGAGTTTGGATTCCTGAATCATAAAAATGTCTGCCTATGACACCTCCAATAGGCGTCGAACCAGGCTTTTTTTAAGGGGCATTTAAGCCCCTAACATTCCAAGAGTATATCTTCATTGAGCCTCAGGAAGGGATTCCCCCTTCCCTGTCAAAAGCATCTCCAGAATCATTTTTTGCCCAGTGGCTTCTCCATTAATTTCCCTCTTCTCTTGGTTTGAAGTCCTTCCTCTCTTCTTACTATCCCCACAGTCAGGAATTGTCTTTACAGGTTCCCTTGTTGTGATTCCTTGTTTCTCAATCTCTGACTGTTGTTCAGGAATGACAATCTAATTTTTTGTTGTGAGAGGGGTGTGTTCCTCTTCTTCCTCCTCCAAACCAATTTCTTCCAGAATTGGCCCTGATTCCCAGAGACCTCTAGAAAGAAAGTTCTCCCCTAGCTCCCCTTTCTTAGCTTCCTTTGCCAATTGCAACAGTTCGCTGCCCACTTCGATTAGGGAATCTAAATTTTCTTCTTTGAAGTTATCTCCAATCAATTCTATAACTTCTGAAATCTTCCCATTTACCCCGTTTATATCTTCTCTTCGATCTAGAGTTTCCTTTACCTCCTGAGTTCGCCTGTCCCAATTGTGCTCTTCAATCATCGCCTTCCCTTGATTGGTCCCACTTGTGTTGTTACTCCTTACTTCTCCATTACCATCTTCATGGGTTGCCCATTTTTCATTTTCTAAAGGGGACTCTTTCGATTCCTCATTTATTTCTTCTATTTTCTAAGCCTTTCGCCTAAAACCCAAAACCCTAGTTACCCCTCCTCCAGGGCTCGGGTTTGGAATGAGGGTTTGTTTCTATTCACCCCAATCTATATAAATCACCAATTCCCTCCAATGAGTGTTGTTGGGAAGATTCTCAACACAGATTCTTACATAGGATCCGATTCCATTGGGGTTAGGTCTTTCTTCTGCACAAACAAGGGTCCCAATTTGATCGTCGATTTCTTCAAGTGCTGCCAGATCCCAAAATTCTTCAAGAAGGTTAGGCAATTTGAACCAATCTTGAACCTAATCCATCTTGTGTTTGTACGGGTCAAAGCAAGGTTCCCATCTTCGGATATAAAATCCGCTGTCGTCCATCATCTAGTCCCCATCTTCTATGCCAGCCCTAATCTCTTGTGTAGGACAAATTAGTGTGAAAAAGCCTTTTGCTACAGGTTTTATTTGTAGATCTTCTCCCCCTTTTTCTTTCCACCATTTGATTATCCTCTCCCAATTGGTATCTTACATACCATTTGATTATCAAGCCCAACATTTCCAACCGTTGAATGCTTGGTCTCATTATGTTGGCTTGTATCACCATGGCTTTGCTATTCTTCCCGCGGCTTGCTTCTTCCATATTCTGAAAGCTTCCAAACTCCTTCTTAAACCTTGCATTCCTTCCAAAGTTCCTATTGCCTTTCTTGCCTAAGGGGATTGTATTCGCTCCTGTGGCATGGTGGTTTTCCCAATTCCCCCAAGTCCCATATGGAAATTTTGCCCTTCCTTATACTTGAACTTTACATTCCGACTGAAATTCAAATTGTTTCCCCTTCTCCAGCCTTGGTTTTCACACCATCTTTTGTTCGCCGCTCTGCTTCTAACTTGTTCGATTGTAATTTCCTTTTCTATCTCTGTAGCCCAAGCTCTTGCTGTAACTTTTGCTTCATTGCTCATTCTTCGTCGCTCTTCTCCTTTGTAGCCTGCTCTGGATCTGTCGCTAGCAAAATCCTCTGCTCCTACCATTTTTTGAAATGTCATTATAATAGTTAACTTTGTAAATTAATGTTGGAATAGAAATATATATAATTCTTACTTAGAGAATTATATCATAAATATTTTTTAAATTCAAGAATATATGTATATATTGATCTTAGAAATATCTATCTTCAAAATATGTTGCTCATCTTCCCATTCATAAACTACATTTATATCATTATATCTCCATGAAGAGATACATCTCTTTGAAAACAGTCATCACCTTTATTATTGTTTAATATGTCTTTTGTTTTGTTAACAATCAGTGAAGGAAATTGCTGCTATTTATAAGACTGTTCTATCGCACTCAATATATATCAATCGCTGCATTTGTTTTTAATAGGCAACGTTGATTAGTATTAATGGATCACAACACTTTGTAAATGATTTCCTTTACAAAGAATCACTCCCCTAATGATTGCCAGGCTAGGGTTTCTGGGCTGGACGATGCAAAGCATGGGGAGTGCATTCCAGTGGTTGCCACGATCGAAGATGCAAAGGTTGCCTGCAGTTTGGATTCACAAGGAAAATTGGTGGATTCACTTGGTGTATTGGCTTCCCCCTTCGCCTCTTCTTCCACATTGACCTTCGATGCTCCTTCAGGCGACATGAAGATTAGGGCATCGAATCCCTCTACCCATGATACCCCTTTTACGCCCCTGAATGATCCATTGCATACATATCGAGCACGCAGTGTTTCGCCTCCTGAGCTGAGGTCGGTAGAGGGCAAACCCTCGTTTTTGGAGGCGGTCAAGTCGGGGTTTTCCTCTCCCCCAGATGCTACACAAAAACCTCAGTTTTGCGCAGGTAATAGAAGGATGGTTCAGTGCTCTGGCAAATCTCTATCTCTGGAGTTTGGTGCTTCTATGGCAATGGAGCTGAGTGAAAATGAGAAATTCTTTTTCGACAATGGTTTAATCGGTAGATTCAATCGTCTCTGGCCCAGTCTTCTAGATCTGCATGATTGGATTTCGAAATCCTAGCTCCCTCTTATGAATAGCAATTTAGAAATTTACCCTAGTGCAAAAGGTTTTTTCATTGTGGTTTTTTATTGCAGGAACGACAGAAACACCATTCTGAATTATGTATGGTCTTGGGAAGACAATCTGTTGCAGTTGAAACCTTGGCATCCAAATTTCGACCCGCCCAAAGAATCATTCACAGTTTTGCCTATTTGGGTGCACCTCCCAAATCTCCCTCTTCACTACTGGTTCAAATCATGTTTTGTTGCCATTGGGAACTCTCTGGATAAATTTGTGTATTCAGATGACAACTCAAGAAATTTTATTCACACAACCTATTCCAGGACCCCGATAGAGTCGGATACCTCCAAGGATCTTCCAGCCGAAATTGTTTTGAGGGCCAATGGACAATGTTGGAAGCAACCTTTGGATTATGAAGAGTTAATTTTCAGGTGTAGGAGATGTAATGAAACCGGCCACATTGTTGCGAAATGCCCATTAGTTAAGTCCCAGTCAAATCGGGCGGCCTCCTGGTGGAAGGACTCTTCCCCTAAATATTATTCAGTGGTGAACTCTCCCAATCATAATATTTCTCCCACAAAGGTGGGCTCTAGGAAGAAAAATGCTGAGGGGGGTAACAAGATTTCTCCTATGAGAAATGTAATACAAAAAGTTGAGCCCTCTTCTGATTTTGCGGGGGAGCAGAACTTGTCTCAAGCTGGTGCTACTAAAGGCCCAGACCTCTCTAATGCGAAGGTTGTCAGCGCTTCAAAAATGAGAGTTTCAAATGAATCTATGGGTCACATCATCTGGGGAGTTGAAAATACAGATACATAGTCCGCTTCTCTTTTAGAAGATCAAAACAATAGCCAGGACAAGGAGTGGCACATAGTGCAGAAAAGGAAAAATTGTATCCACAAATTAGAGGAAATCAAGAGGAACTTGCAACAACGCTCTCACACTAATTCTGGCGCTAAATCTACAACAAAAACTCAATAGGCAAGAGATGTTTGATTTGTAATCCTTGATTGTTGACTTGGGTAGGGGTTGGTTTTTTTGATGTTTTGGCAGATGCAAAGAGTCACTGCATTTTTTGTTTATCTGCATAGCAGAAGATTGTAATTCTTTGGAAATTAATATAATCTTATCCTTATGTATCAAAAAAAAAAAATTATATATGTATTAAATATTAGTACATACACAATTATCTCTATCATTCAAATTGACTAAACACCACATTTACAGAAGCAACTTCACTGTCTTCTATCATGATGTTTAAATCTTTAATTTAAACAATGCCTTAATATCGGGACATCACAAAATATGATTGAAATGATCCAAAAGGTAAATATCTTAAAAATAATTTGTTTTTTATAAGGCTATTGTAGAGGATAAAAGTGTATAATCTGTATTTTTATCTTTTCATTTTGTCACTTTGCAAGGATGTTGTAAATGCATGGTCTTAACATCTAATTTGTCTCTTCTGGCACACTAGTTGATCCTAATCCTTAACCTATCCTCTAATATGCTAAATCTATCATTGTAGAACATTCTATAGGGCTCTGCCTCCCTAGTCTAAGTCACCCACATGGATCGCCTGGATAGAACCATGCCCGTAGTCTAGAACTCCAATTTTCCAATTTCAGATCTCCTACTTTCCTAGGCAACCTTTCTAAGAATATGAACTTTACCATCAGTTTGCATGCTAAAGGTATCGAGTTGTGTGTTTGGGACTTATATTAGGGACATCATCCTAGATCATTTAAAATCATTAACATCTTACATTTGCATTTAGAACATCAATCTTAGACAATCTCAATTTACTTGGTCTCAGTTGCATCAACTTTCTTTGTTTGGCATGTTTTTGTCCTTGTTACATTGACCACAAGGCTTGATTGCTTTCAAGGAAGTCAATAGTCTTCTCTCTGTCCATAGTGTAATAAGCTGCCCTGAATTTTATTTTTGAAAACAAGATAACACTGAATGCTAAGAGCAATAATGTCTTCCACACTCTTATAATCACCCAGATCCCGATGTGGGCAAGGTGAGAGCATACAAGTTCTTCAGAGTTAGCATTCAATTCAAAACCCAAATCCAACAATAGAAACAACTTCCACTTATTCAATGGGCATCCACTTATGCAGTGGGCAACCACTTATTCAGCGGGATACATGAAAGACAACTAGGTGCATCCACTTATTTAGCAAGAACCTGAGCCAAGAAAATACTAAAAGGAAATAGGCACATCCACTTATTCAGTGGGAAGCCATTACAATGAGTTTGCATCAAATGTAAATATTACAATGAAGAACACCTGCAATATTAGAGCACTACCTCTGATATAATCATGTCACTGCTGTAGCAAATGAAGCATAGGAATAACTCTATGAAATGAAGATTCAGACATACAAATATATCATAAAATTGCAATGATTATACCAATAAATAGAGATATGGAAGGAAGTATTGTATGCTAGTCTGATGATGCTTTAGTTGCTGACGCATGTCTGAAAACCCTCCATGACAGTCGTACAACACACTCACAGCAGCTCCTTCAATGCTCAGTCCTCCCTCAAACCAACATCCACAACTACTCCCATGTTAGGCGTCTCAGAATGCTAAGACTATAGTGATTTGCTCAATGTGTTCATTCGCCCAAGAATGGACTGGTATGGCCTAGACAAGTGTATGGCCAGTCAGAAGTCTCTCTTTACTGCAACAAAGACTCAAAAGATCAATAGATATGACGCCAAGGCACGGTCATTTGATTTCAATGGCAATATTTGCATAATAAACAACTCTTTCAAACCAAGGTCGAAGCACCTAGCACAGGTACGGCTCACCAGTATGGCCAACATGAGGACACAACACAGACTTCAAGGAAG
This sequence comes from Cunninghamia lanceolata, assembly GCA_027924645.1. NCBI lineage: Eukaryota > Viridiplantae > Streptophyta > Pinopsida > Cupressales > Cupressaceae > Cunninghamia > Cunninghamia lanceolata. Next base: position 14,757,991 of record BSBN01000040.1, read on the forward strand.
AACTCCATACTTCAGCTCCAAAACCCTACCAAAAACCCACTCTACATAACACAAAACTCATACAACCCAAAACTCAACAAAATACATCAAACTCCATGATAGCTTTGTGCAACTCTTGACAGTGAAGTTACCTTCTTCAGCTAGGGTGGATATTTCACCACCGAAACTGAACTTCTTCAAGAGAGTTTTCGTTCTCAAGAAGGGAAGAAGATCTCACAGGTTCATTCATGCAGCATAACAGTATATCAACAAGCATAAAGAGCAAAATGAGCTCTCAACTCCCTTATATAGGCACTTTCTGGAGTTTGCACATAAAATGAATTATTAATTAGAAAAATAGACTTTTCCACTCAAACTCCAATATTTCACCTTTTTCACCACATTAGCTCACTTTAATGTGCCTATTAGAAAGAGTGATTTTTCACCATTCCAATGAGCTATAATACTTATGCACTTAATAAGTATTTCGAACTTTATAAGACTAAGTGCAAAATAATTAATTGTTAGCTCATTAAAATACTTGTTTTTACGGAAAATCCCAAACTTCACCAAACTGCCAAATAAATCGTACCAACATATTCCATAAGGTTTGGGATGAATAACGACGCCTTCTGGGTGGCATTCTAAAAATAGACAGCTCCTCCAAGAATCTTAGAGAGCTATTCGAGAAGCCGAACAAACTTCTGAAAGTTGCATTGTCATCCTGAAACACCATCAAGCTCAAATCCAACATCAGAAACCAACAAGAACAACTGAACCTGTTGACACCTGAAATTACCAGTTCCTTAAACGCCCCATTTTGCCCCATGTTCCATTTGAGTCCCACTTGCATCTATAGCTTATAACCGATCAGATACATCTTTCATAGATTTTCATGTGTTTGCCATTTGAAAATGAAAGGTAGAAAAGCCCAACAATTGGCTAAGTCTCAAATATCCTAAGTTTCCCCTTGTGTTTTTTCCCTTTGTTGAAGATCAGAGTTTCGAGCTTCCTCCTTCCTTCCTTCTTCCCCTTTTGGCCTTGAAAATTGCCTAAGTGTTGAAAATTCTAAGTGTTCGGCGGAGTTTCGGAGGTCGGAGCTCCTCCCTTCCGTCTTCCTAGTGGCAAGTGTAGGGACGAAGTCCACTCAAAGAGATGAAAATTCTTCCAAGTATGGAGAAGTGTTGTGGAGTGTCGAACTTCAAAGTTGTTCAGTTATGCCTTCTTCGGTGTTGCGGTGAAGTGCGGAGGTTCGATGTCCGACAGGTCTAAGTGAAAAATATTCTAAGTACCATATGTATTGCAGAGGTCGGAGTTCGGGCTTCCTCCCTCCCACCTTCTTCCTTTTAGAAGGCGAAAGGAGGAAGGCCTGACGGCCGACCCCGATAGGTAAAATTTCCTAAGGATTTCCGCCATTCCGCGGAGCCTTTTGTTGGGCCCGCAGGCTGGCCGGCGGAACAGTGGAAAATAGACATGTCGCAGTTGTGGTGAAGGGGGAAGGTCCGACGGCCACCCCCTGGCGTTTTCAAAATTTTATTATGTGTTTCGGTGGGCGGGAGTCGGGGTTTCAACTTTCTTTCTTCTTCATTGGACAAGTAAAAGGCGAAAGATTGAAAGGTCGAAGTCCGCCTAAGGCTTGAGGAATATACTAAGTGTTGCAGACTTCGAGGGGTCGAGGTTTTATATTCTTTCTTCTTCCTTGTGGAAGGTGAAATGTGGAACGCCCGAAATCTGACAAAAGCACAAAGACTAAGGCAGAGAAAAACAAAGGCAGAGGGTGGAAGGCCGAAAGTCCGAAGTCCGAGAGTCCGATTTTTCAGAGGTTGGCTTCCTGGCCTTCCAAACTTCTCCAACCGCCTGGGAACTCGCCAATTACTTCCGACGGCGCCATTACTGCGAAGTGGGTGGCCGAATTCAATGTTTTTAATGCAGTTGGTGGGGTGGTTGAGGATTTTGGTGCCCAGTTCATTCTGAAATGGGCATACGAAGGCTATAAACAGTGGATCAAAGCTTTTTTCAAAGGGTTGGTTGCTGAACCAATTGTCTGGTCTGGAAAACGTCTAAAGAAAATTTTAGGGCATCAAGCAAAGGAAAATGTCTGGCCAGTGAATGAAGGAATTATTGAAATATGGTGAACATATTCAAATTACACCATTGCATAGGAATAACAAAAGCATATAATAATATATTGATGATTTCTCGGTTGTTTTACATTACATCATAATGGCTTTTTAAAGCCTTACAAATTCTCATGAACTAACCAACAACTTATTTACGGGAATGCAACTTCCTGAGAACTAACTTAATTATCTACTTACTAACATTTATTTATATATTATTTACCTAACCTAAACTATTAATTATGTAAACCTTATTATTCTAGCACCCCCCCCTTAAGGTTTACATGTAATAAAACCAACATTCTCCCCCCCTTATTACATTATCTCAAACAAAGGATGGAACATTGCAAGGACAAAACATAGCAGCCATTCTGGAGACTTTGATGAAGCACCTTCACCAATCCTCCTTGCTCACCCAAGAAACACCAGACTGACGTCATCAATCTCCTAACTATAGAACCTGCAAACATCTGCACATGAGAGAACATAAAGTGTCCCCAACCTCCTTGCACAATGAGACAACAACTTTCCTCTGAAAGTCCACATCTCCTCCGAGTGTGTCAAAATGCCTCCTCAAGTGCTGCACATGAGAGAACAACTCTCCTCTGAGAGTCGACATCTCTTTTGAGTGTGTCAATATCCCTCCTCCAGTGCTGTGGAAACAATCTCTCCTCTGTTGTACAGAACCACTATGAATACACTAATCCCACCTATTTCAGAGATTACACTATCAACAAACTGAGTAAATGCAAATACACTAACTCCACCTATTTCAGAAGTTACACTATCTACATATACTTCCACTAACTGTCAAGCCCCCTCTTGCTCCATGAAAGGACAGATAGAAAACAGGTGCTCCTCATGCAATGAATCATCCCTGAGCGAGAAGCTAGCTTGGGATGACGAAAAACCTCCTGTCTCCAGTGCCTCTTGCCTCCAATTTGACCTGTTACACCTTATTCAGTTGATGCCACGTGTGAGCCCCTATTGTCAACTGTATCATTAAAGGTCTTGAAAGTACAAACAATATTTGATATATGTGTGGCCATATTTAAAAGACAAGAAATTGGGTGTCGGATTCAACCGATGATGCACCCTTACAATAAATCTCTCCAAATAAAATAGATTCCAAAAATAAACTCCACGCCTAAAAAAACCTTATATCTCCAAAAACAAGCCTTCATTAAGTTCAAAAACTCAATCACTTCCCTTTTATCATAAAAAAAAACTGACTCAAAGTTTTAACATTTCTCAATAATGTTATCTTCCTTCAATTCTTTCACACAATATTTGAGTTTTGAACTTGTAACTCCTTAATACACTTTTACCTTTCTAAAACAAGCTAACCACTTATATCACCATTAACAAAAATAATTTGCCCACACTTCTTCCCATTCACCAATCCAACTATTGTCTTGATTTTTCAAATATGCTCATAGAATTTTAATCTTTAACTCCTCATGCTTCATAAACATCCACATTAAATATTTCATCACCGTAAACCTAATAGGACAATTGAGAAATAAATGTGGTTCAAGCAAACCTAACTGCTAATATCATACCTTAAACTTAATGGCGCCACCTTCACACAGAAACGAAGCAAGATCACCGTGGGAGTCTTTGTGCCCTAGAAATTACATTCTCTTCTTATAAGTAGCTTTGCCTATCCTTCTAAATGCCTTTATTCCTACACATTTTGCAACAAATTAACGCCTTTATTCTTGCGCAATCTACAACAAATCAACACCTCGATTCCACTATTTGGTGCACAAGGATCTTCAATGCAGAAATAGAGAAGAAAGTGTGCCCTTCTTCATGCATAGCAGGTGCATTCAAATGCTTTCTAACTTTTACATCTATACGCCAAAATAATAATATTCCATGGGTGGCTGTCTCATTTTTTCATTCAATAAATTTCAACACTTGGAGCATATAATAGACACCTCATTTCGAAAAAAATGGAAGCAACAACTTTGAACATTTTTTGTCAAACAACTCATGCACTCCTTCAAATGTACAAACTTCAAACACCTTGGATTAGATTTCAAATGCTCTTGATGCCATTTGAACGACCATGGATTGCCTCTTTAAATTGTATGCTTCTCTCTCACATTTTACATCGAAACCCTAATTTCTACATAGTAAGAGTCGTCTCGCAACTGCCAGCAAATATCAAATGCAAAGATTTGATTTTTCAGATTGACGGACTCGCTCAACAATCTTTTGCTTCACAGCCCATTCTCAAAATGCTTTGATACCATATTGAAATATGGTGAGCATATTCAGATTACACCATTGCACATGAATAACAAAAGCATATAATAATATATGGATGATTTCTCGGTTGTTTTACATTACATCACAATGACTTTTTAAAGCCTTACAAATTCCCATGAACTAACCAACAACTTATTTACAAGAATGTAACTTCCCGAGAACTAACTTATTATCTACTTACTAACATTTATTTATTTAATATATTAACATCTATATGTTAATTTATTTATATATTATTTACCTAATCTAAACTATTAACTATGTAAACCTTATTATTCTAACATGAATGCGTCTAATACAGCGTAGGAAGGATTGTAACGCACATTTTCATGCATTGGTATGTCTCCACGATTGTAATAATTCAGGGGAATGCATTGTCACAGCTTTGTATTTTGCCTTCATCGCATTTGCTGGTGCGATAGTAATGGGATTTGATAATGTATGACAACATTTAAATCAATACAAGCTTTGTGTTGGGTCATTTCTCTATTACAAGTGGGTTATTATAGTTTGGCTTTGGATAAATAAGTATGTCTAGTGCATGAAATGTAATCTGAGAAATGTATGTGAATATATTCTAGTTTTTTGTTGATGCTAGTCCAACCCATTTCTTTCCTCTCTATTGTTTATGACTTAGTTGCCCAATGGAATAGGCACCAGTCCATATTGGGGATGGATCAATCATCTCTTCAATCAAATCCTTGTCTTGAAAGTTGTAGGAGTAGTAGGTTTAGTTTAAGGTTCTACATGTTGTTCATGATTCATTGCAATAGCCAGGGATATATCTGAAGCAATACAAAATTGTTGTAATCATTTGTGAATCATGAACATGTATGCCTGCACTATGTATCTTGTGTATGAGAAGTTAAGTGGATTCATTTCAAGGAGTATAGTATTGCCATGTTTGGATGCAAATGCATAGTGCAGTAATTAGCTTAATACAAAGGCATGTGCAACTAGTTTGTCTTAATCTAGTGACAGCTTTGGGGGTCAAGTGTACATTGGGTATGGTTGTGTATGTTTATTTATATTTTATTCCATGCATCTAGGAATATCCCTCATAGGTCTAGCTGAGCTTGAGGTGCAGAGGAGAATACCCACTCTTGTAGGTTGTCCAGAATCACCCAAAACTTGTTGATAAATCGCTTTCAATCACCTTGACGACACACTTGGCCTTGATGATTGTGAAATGTTTTAGGGTTTTGGGTTGTAGTTATTTTGGGAGTCAACATTTTGGTGTCGTTGCCAGGGAAGATTTGAAAGGTCGAGGAATTTGAAGACCCATGTTTGCAGCTGTTGCCGGGTGCAGTTTGTTGTTGTGTGTAAGTTGGTAGCCCGTCAACTTACGCCAACATTTTGGTGCCATTTCCGGGGAAGATTTGAAAGGTCGAAGAATTTGAAGATCCCTGTTTGCAGTCGTTGACAAATGCAATTGAGCATTTTGTTTGGGTAAGTTTCGCAGCCCATCAACTCACGCCAACATTTTGGCGCTGCTGCCAAGGAGGATACTGTTGGGTTGAAATCAATTAAAGACTATTGGTGAGTTGAACCCAGAATCCATCTGTAGCCTTGAAGATCAATCACATTTCAAGGAATTCCTCTTTGGAAGAGGTGGTGACTCTGCTGTCAGAACAAAAGTTTGTTGTTGTTGCCCCTTGATTGTTGTTGATGATTTGAATGCTCCATCTCAGTGTGCAGCATCTGGTGAAAGTAAAAGTACACACAGTTTCTTCTTTTCCCACTTTTGGAGTTTGTTGTTTGTCATGTTGAAGGAACAAAAATCCTATGCCTCAATTCTTTGCCCAGCATTATAGGATGTTTTAGTCATGACCAATTGGTATGAACACGGATACCCTAAGGATGTTCTATCATCTGAGTCTTCATATATATCGGACCCTATAAACTACATTGGTGTGGATTCCTATGACCATCCTAGCAATACATATTCCAGTCATGGCTTTGCGTGTTATACAAACCAAAACCTATATGCACCCATGCAAAATAATAATGACTTAGCAATGCAGCAGTATAAAATTGAAAAGACCAAACAACTGTTGGAGTCATTATTGCAGCAAGAAGTAGAAACAGAAAATCGGATTAGGCTATTAGAGTCTAGGATGCAGTCCAATGCATTCCTTACTGCCCCAAGAAAATTAGTTGGCCCGGTCCCTTGTTTCTCCCTTAGATCCAGTATATGATCAGCTAGACCTCTCATGGGTTGATTACAAAACAATGAGTATGCCAACCAAGGTCTACAAATAGTTGCCCAAGTTTGATGGGTATGATATTTGGGAAGGGGACACACATGTTGATGCATTTTCAGAATTCATGGAAGAACACCAGTTTGAGGATGAAGACATGTGGATGAGGTTCTTTGTTAGGTCCTTGCATGGAAAGGCAAGAGAATGGATCCATAGTTTTCCAAAGCAATCCTTTGCCTCATGGAATGAACTTGTGGCCGCATTTGAAAATGAATTTGCTAAAGGTCTTGACCCTACTAATATTGTCATAGAGCTGGAAAAAATTCAGAAGACAAGAGGGAGAGTCAAGCAAAGATTTTGGTCACAAGTTTGTTGTTGCTCTTTCCCATATTCCAAATGATTTCAGACCTGACATTCATGCTTGCATTGATATGTTTTTCGAAGCATATGAAATTGGATTGAGTTATGTGTGGGAAGATTTCAAAATAACGAGTATGCAGCAGGTATATTTGTCCCTAGACTCAATGTAGAAAATGAGGGATGATTACTGTTTAGTAGGAAAAAGGGGTAGATGATTGGTTGGTTTGTTTTAAGGGTTTGTATTGATCCTCCTTTCACCACTAAACATTCAAGGACATTCAACCGAGTAAAGAACTCTACTATAGATCTCTTGTCACTTGGAACATAGGGGAAGATTGGAATTGTGTGAATTTATAGTGCAAATAATCTCAATTATGCTCAAAACCCTAATTTTGTAAAATCGTAAACAAAGGGATAAATTACAGAAAATGATCGCACACAGAGATATCAAATGACAACCAAATACATACCAGATTTCAAAGTTCGACGTGCAGAAAAGTCGTGGACTAATGAGTGGGTGCCCTAGTCTACTATACTTGCTTTTGTTGGGATCTCTGAAGAATGTCTGCAACCTGTTCCTGCTGTCATAGAGATTTCACCATTTCGGAATGCGGAGGACTAATGAGCGGGCGCCCAAGTCCAAGCCTTAGTTTTCTTCTCAGATCTACAATTTCGACAGTCTGCACTGCTCTACTGCAACTCCACTTCTTTCGCTTCCAAAACCTGTAACCCGCAATCACAAAAAAGTGGGTTGGGGGTTGTGGTGTTTAGAGGCTTGCCTCGGTCAAGCCCCGGAGAGACATTCAAGTCTTCCGAACACCATTGTCAGATAAAGAATGCGTATCTCTACGGGATAGAGGCAAAATGCAAATGATAAATGATAGAAAACACAATTGATATCACCTTGTAGTGTAGATCTCACATAAATGAAGGCTCTTCCATCACATGAGAAGATGAAGTCAAATTTGCAATCACAAACACAATAACAATGCTCTACTCTTGCAACAATGGATATCTTGAAATCATAAGTATGCCAAAAGTTCACAATCATCTTCTAGACATCTTCTAGTTTACAAATGAATCACTAATCATGCTTATATATGTAACTACAAACATTCCCACTAAGAATTTCGTAATTCAAACTTGAGATGTCAACATAGGACCCAATAACGGTCATAAAATTCACACCCAAAAATAGGTCCTGACCTAAAATAGGGCAGGACTAGGGCGCAGGCGCCCAAGTCCTCCCCCCTATTTTAGGCAGGATTCATGTTAAGCACATCCCCTAGGTCCCATTTGTCATGAAACTTCAGGGTTTCCTCATCGGGAGCCACCATTAGCATGCAAGATGACCTAAATGCATTCTAAAGAACTCGAGAGCTAAATCTTAAGAGGAAAAAGCCCCCAAGGGGACATTTTCCAATATAACATTTAGCCCCCACTTTAATGTTTGTATAAACGCAAGGCCAATACATGCATTAAAGTAGGGTCAACAAACGCAGCAAACACACCAAGCATGGAGAAGACACGCCAATCACAATGAAGACAGTAACAAGCACGTAAAACACGGAGAAGACAGTTACAATCACGCAAAACACGGAGAATACAACATTGAAGACACGCAAATCACAGTGAATATAGTGAATGCAGTGATTATTTCTTTTTCATTTTCTCATATATATGAAATGCAAATGCAAATGCAAGGAAAGTAAACACACAACCCATAATGCAGAAGGGACTCATCGCCACCAATCTTTAGACTGCATATGGGGCAACAGACACGCAATACAAATCTCAGAGTGCAGGAGGGACTCATCGCCACCAGTCTTTGGACTACATTTGAGGACAAACATGCCATACAAAATCCAAAGCATAGGAGGGGCTCATCACCACCAGTCTTTAGACTACGCTTGGGAACAAACACGCCATACACACACACATAGAAGACAGAGAAAACACAACAAACAAGCGATGGAAGAAACCTATTGCTAGGTTTGCAACAATCTCGAGCACATTACAGGCACACACCGACGATTGGGCTTCACCACAACAATCGTCGAAGACACGCTTAAGGGTTAGGATAGTCTCAGATCCGCTCCCCACCTACTTGGAGGACTTTTTGAAAATGACAGGATTGTGCAATCTCCTCAAGAAATACACCATCCCTGCCTCACATGGAGGGCTTAAAATAAAAAGGATATGCACGATATCCCGCTTCCGCAGAGGGCTTCAGTGATTGTAGTAGATTCAAGCTTTACAAACACACTTTGCTAGCATCTAAATCAGACATCTTATCTTATATATGCTCCCACCTTAAGGTGGTTGATATCATGTAACGATATCAAGCACGTTAAGGTAGGAAGAAAACACACAAGGGAACACGAGCTCTCGCAAAGCCCATGCTCCCTGGAGTTGACATGTACTTTACGATCGCCAAATGTTCCCACAAACACACAATTTTCTACAAGCAAAGGTGTTAGCATCCATATAATCATGATAAACAACAATGCAAGGCCAGATCCAAGATAGACAAAGTGCACGGAGAAGCAATATTGTTATGTTTTGTAAGAGAGATAAGACAACATCAAGATATCACACGGAGTGATTCTACTAGCCAAGCGTCGGATAATATATATATTCCAACCCCGTCGTCATGTATGGACTAGGTCTATTTTTTGATTTCTCATTGAAGGGACACTAGGTCTGTATCAGTATAATATGTTTTTCGTCATCCGCCAGCTAGGTAGAACCACTAAAGGAAGGTAAACAATAAATCAAGAGAGGAGAAACAAGTGCCTTAGGACAGTCACGTAGGAGGGTGCCCCCAAGTCACCAACTGTCACACTATGTCCATAAAACACAACACACAACAATGAAAATAGAGGAGAAGCAATATAGAAGAATGATGATACAAACAGAAGAGGGGTCACAATAGAGGCGGTCTCTCGGTATCCTTGACCTTACAAGAGAATCAAGGGTAATCCCAGGAGGCCTAAACAACGCATAACACATCACAAAATAAACACAACACAAAGGTAAAGGGTTAGAAATACTTACCTGATACCACACAATGCTAACAACATATATATCTAGGAGGAGGCCACCTTTGAGAGCAACTATAATAGGTGCTACGACGAGTGTGGCTTAGGAATAGAGAAATACACTTATTCATTATCCTCTTAGGAGGTGGAAAAAGTGATTTGTTTTGAGTGATCTCAACATCCATCCGTAAGAGATTTAATGTGAGAGACCTTTCCTCATCCACTAGTGCTGCATCTTTTGAAGAGAGAGCATAAGAATGAAGGGAAGGTAATGTGTTGTGAGGATAATTGTTGGTGATTGTATCTCTAGTGATGTTCAAAGAATATGCAATCAAGTTTTTCACATCCTTAGTGATATCTAAGGGACCTAAACATTCAACCAAAGGAAGGGGATCAAGGGTCTTTACTTCCTCAGTGATGTCCAAAGTACTTGAATATTCGACTAAAGGAGGAATATTGATAGTATGATTCATAGAGGTTTCATGCACCATAATAGGGAGAGAGTTTTTATTGTTGTTAGATGAAAGCTCATTGTCTACCCATGGAATGTTCTTGGTTGGAGAGGCTTCTTTATTCACCAATGCTTCATCTTGGCCAGAGAGAGAATTGGAATAAAAAGATAGTGGGAGGTCTTCATTCACTAATGCTTCATCTTGGCCAGAGAGAGCATTATAATGAAGATATGGTGGTATGATGTTTAGGGATGTGTTTATGAATTCATCTTCTTGCGCCAAAGTGTCAACTTTGGGAGAAAGAACATAAGGGAAAACAAAGTTATCATCACATGTATTAACAATAGGAGGCGTAGTGGAATGTTCAATAGAGATAAAGTCATCACTACTAAACGATGCAACATACTTATTGTTATCTATGAATTTAATGAGATCATCTAATATCGGAGGATATGTTCCCATGAGATTTGTGAAACTATGAAAATCAGATATATAACAAAGGATTTCATATGTGGAACACATACATTATAGATATATGCAATTTGTTTTAAGACTTGAGGATATTCATGAGTAAATTTGGAAAAACTATCAATGTCTATGATGTATGCAAATCAGTCTTCCAAAGATGAATAACAAGAAGTATCCATGATGCTAATTTGAAAGAGCTCAAATTCACAACGATCAACAAGGCAAAATAAGTGAGACTATTTCACACCAAAACACTTGTTTGAGGGAAGCGGGTACTAAAAGACACACAAAGTCCACAACAAACATAGTGGGTAGGAGGAAAGAGTACAACACAAGTCCTAATTGATGATTGTATGTTTTTAGATTGAATGTGATGAAACAACAACAAAATATGCTTGTTTATGCACCTAAAATGTTCACTTTTCTTTCAACTTTTTCCATAATTTTTCAATGCAAATAAGTGAAAGAAGAGGTGTTGTGAAGAATTTCAAGAGGGATAGCAAATAATATGTCTAATAACAGTCCAATGATGCAGCAATATCTTTCACAACACGCTTTTTATGCAATTCTAGAGTGATGACAAGTCAAAACCTAGTGAAAATACACCAAAAATATGCAAATATTCATCAATTTTCAATGTAAATGCCTAATAGAAAGGGTGTTGTAAGAAATTTGAGGAGGGGCATGTAATGTCCCCTTTCCAAGCCTAGTCAGAATGGGACCATTAGCCTATCTCATGATCCCGATGGGCTAGGGAATGGTTTGGGATCATTTTTAGTTTAATTATCAAATCGGAGTTATAAGGTTTGTTTAATTTGATAATTAAACTAAGTTTTATTATTATTGGTGCACTAAAGTCTAAGGTGGGTTATTTTACAAAGTGACTTAATGTTATGACTTGAAGGGAAAAAGGGAAATGTTATAATTTTTAATTCCCTAGTCACTTAAGTGTGCACATAACTTGATATTAGAAATTATTTCCAAGGAAAGTGCAAAAAAGGCTCTAATTTCAAGAAAGATTGGTTTTGTAACTCCCAGGTGCTTATAAAAAGAAGATGTGAGCTCATTTGGAGGCATGCTTGGAATTTGATAATGTTATGCTGCTGGATTGAAACCAGAGATCAATTGTGTCTTCTTGTGAATGGAAACCCACTTGAGGTGAGAAATCCACCCTAGCTGGTATGAGATGATTTCCACTCAGGGAATCATAGGGAACTAAATGGATTTTGAAGTTTGTGAGGTTTTTTTTATTTGTGATCAGTTTAGAGTGATGGATAAGATATTCTTATAACTTTTTGGTGTGATTTGAAGTGTTTGGTGAGATTCTGGAAAATTTCTGTATTGGCCGTACCATTCTTGGCCGTACATATGTGTGGGGTCAAAATTCATAAATATTATAGTTGATATATTTGATGGTTTCCTTCTTGCATTCTGATTTACTATCCTTAATACCTTCATTGCAAGTGGTTTGAGTGAATTTGGTTTAGTTTAATGAGTTTTAGAAGCATTCGTACTATGCACTGGGCCGTACCATGCTGATTTCATCGATGCACATGAAAAATTCAATGTGATGTATTTGAAACTTCTATTGTTTGCATAGTTTTTGCTTGGCCTAGACGCCCATTATGGAAGTGGTTTGAGGTTATTTGCTACAGTATTAATAAAGTTATGAGCATCTGTACCTGTACCAGGCAGTATGGCCCTGTCTAAGGAAATTGATTACTATTGATCAGATGTCTTTGTGTTTCAGTTTGCTAAGTGTCCAGAAATGTTAGTTTGGACTGTCATACAAGACTAGTGGCAGTTGATTTCTGATCAGATGTGTGTATGGGTTATGAGCCTTTTCATGTTCCTTCATGGCTGCCGTACTATATGATCAGCCAACAAGCTGCAATTGACAGGGATCAGTCAGAAAAATCAGAGTTGTGCCATCTTGATCAGCCATTTAGAATGTCAAATGTAAATCAAATCAGCAGGGTATGATTCTATATCATTGGTTCTCAAGGGTAGCTTATCAAGTCTACATTTTCTAACATTGAATATGTTTATTTGATGATCATTAAAAGGTTCATTGTAATGCAATTTCACACTAAGGACCCCTGGATGGTTTACCGCCAGAGAGGAGAATGAACTTTTCTTTTTCTGTTATCTACCCACTGAGCAAGTGGAGAATCCCCACTGAATAAGTGGATGGCCTTGTAATCTTTCATGCTTATCTCTTACCCACTGATAAAGTGGTGAATTCCCACGATATGTGGATGCCTGCCGCAGTGGAAGAAGTGTATTTCTTTCTTGCATACTTGTTTCTGTGAGTCAAAATCACTGTATGCTCTCATCTTGCCCATCCTGGGATCTTGGTGATCAAAAAGTGTGAGGCATTTCTTGTGCTAACACTCTGATATCTTTGTTCAATATTTTGGAAAAAAAATAAAATTTGGGGTTGTTTATTACAGTGGTATCAGAGCTGGTCACTCCTGCCAGCCTGTGTTCTTCTTCAAATCAGCCTATAGTGAGTCTCAGTTCAATGGCTTACACATTTGATGAATCCAGAGGATACTGAGTTCATCACCTACAGAAGAAGATGATATCCTCGTGTTGATTCAGAATCAGAAGAGGATCAAAATATGGGTGAAAGGCAACCAGAGGAGCCCAGTATGAGAGACATATTGAATGATCTTGCCCGAGGCCAGCAAGATCTTGTTAGAAGTAATCAGCAGATGAACAGATTGTTGGCTCAGTTAGTAAGTCAAAATCTGGGAGGAGAGACACCTCGTAACAATAGAGGTAATGATGGAAATCAAGAAGAGGCTAGCAATTCCAATAATGCTGGTCAACCACACGATGCCACTCATGCATCTAGAACTACATCTTCCAGACCTATGATGCCTGTGTTTTTGGGTCAGCAACAAAATCCTAATGGAGGACAGCAGTTGGTCACAGAAAGCTTTGCTGATTATAGACGTGAATGGGAGTCTTATGGTGATGATTTTCAGAATATTATGTCTTTCAATGAATTTTGTCAAATCAAGTATCGAAATAGACCCCGGATTCAAAATCAAGATGTGCAAAAGAAACTTGGTAAAGTTCCTATTCTGCCTTTTGATGGTTCATCAAAATGCACAGCCAGGTCTTGGGTACAAAAGATGGACAATTATTTGAGCTTGAATCCTATGTTGGAGTTGGATTCTATCAAATTTGCAGCTGCCCACCTTGAAGGTGATGCACATGATTGGTGGATTCATGGCATGATCACTCAGGGTCATAGCCTGATTACGTCCTATGCAGATTTTACTCAAAGATTAATTGATAGATTTGACAAGTATGAACCTGAAAGTCACTTTAAACAGTTGGCTCAAGTGAGACAAAAAGATTCAGTGGATGCTTACATTGCTGAATTTCAGAGGATTGTTGTTATGGTGACTGATATTTCAGAAGCGAGGTTGACATATCTCTTTGTTGAAGGCTTGATGGAGCCATTAAGAGGTTTAGTTAAGGCTTTAGAACCAAACTCATTGCATGAAGCCATCAAGAAAGCAAGGAATATGGAGTTCACTACACCAAGAAGCAAGTTCTATTCTAAACCATTCACATCAAAGAAGGATAAAAGACCATTCAAGAAAGAATTCAATCAGCCCAAATCCTCTTTCCCTAAGATGGATGATGAAGTCAGAAATGAACTTAGGAGGAAAAAATTATGCTTCACATGTAAGGAACCTTGGTCTCCGGGGCATAAATGCTATGAGAAAGGGAAAGCACAACAAATGGAGGCATATGTTATTACTAAATCTATATCAGAAAATTCAGATCAGCAAGATGAATCAAGTGAGAATGAAGATGTGGGTGACTTAGAAGAGGCAGAGGCAAACAAGGAGAATGTAGTAACTTTTGCTCAATTATCTGGGAACCAAAGGAATGATCCTTTCAAGGTTCGTGGGGTACTTGGTGGCCAAAGAATAATTGCTCTCATTGACACTGGTGCGTCACACAACTTCATTGATGAAGGAGTTGTTGCTAGAAGGGGATTGAAACCTGAGGAGTTTGAAGGTTTTAAAGTTGTTGTTGCAGATAGATTTACACTGTCTTGTAATAGAAGATTACCTCAGCTTTCTATGCAAATTGGCAATCATGAAGTGGTAGATGATTTTTATGTGATAAGTATTACCGATATTGATGTTGTTCTTGGTATTCAGTGGCTGAAATCATTAGGAGATATGAGTTTGAATCTACAAACATTGGAATTGAAGTTTGACCATAATGGTAAGAAGGTTGTGTTAAGAGGTATATCCACTGGAGGACCAAGGGTGGTGACTGCAAAAAGAATGGAGAGGCTGATTCGAAATGACCAGATTGAGTGGGCTGCTCAATGTGTCATCATGCCTACTCCTACCAAGGAGGAAAGGAGATCTTATCATCCTGATATTCAAGATTTGTTGAGTAAGCATAGTAAAGTTTTTAGTAATCTTCCTCCTGGAAGGCCTCCTAATAGAGGCATTGAGCATATTATAGAACTTGAAGATGGGACAAAACCAATCATCACTACTCCATACCGGCAGCCAAAAAGATTCAAGGATGAAATCGAGAGGACTCTCAAAGAATTGCTGGACATGGGCTTTATTAGACCAAGCAAAAGTCTTTTTGCTTCATCAGTAGTGTTGGTGAAAAAGAAAGATGGTACTCTCCGTTTATGCATTGATTATAGGGAGCTCAACAAGAGGACAATTAAAAATAGATATCCGATTCCAAAAATTGATGAGTTGTTAGATGAGCTCCATGGAGCGGTCTATTTTTCAAAAATAGACTTGAGATCTGGTTATCACCAGATAAGAATGAGGGAGAAGGACATTGAAAAAACTGCCTTTTGGTGCCATTATGGGCATTTTGAATTCTTAGTCATGCCCTTTGGTTTGACAAATGCCCCCGCAACCTTTCAATCTTGTATGAACAAAATTTTCAGCAAGCAGCTCTGGAAGTTTTTGTTGGTTTTTTTTGATGACATACTCATCTACAGTAAGACATGGAAAGAGCATTTGCAGCATATAGATGTGGTTCTTGGTATTTTGGAGGCTAATTCATTATTTGCCAAAGAAGTTAAGTGTGAGTTTGGCCTAACGGAGATTGTATATTTAGGCCATGTTATTAGTGCTAAAGGAGTTAGTATGGATAAAGAGAAAGTCAAAGCCATTCTAGAGTGGCCCCCACCTACAAACCTTACTCAATTGAAAGGTTTTTTTGGTTTGTGTGGGTTTTATAGAAGATTTGTGAAAGGGTTTTCCCAAGTTGCACCTCCTCTCACGGACCTTACAAAGAAAGAAGCCTTCAAATGGTCTCAATCAGCTCAAGATGCTTTTGATAGGTTCAAACAACTCATATGTAGCAGCCCTGTTCTTGCACTACCAGATTTTTCTAAGCCCTTTGAATTGGAATGTGATGCTTTTGGAGAAGGTATTGGGGCTGCTTTGATGCAAGATAAGCATCCTATTTGTTTTGAAAGTAGAAAATTAAGGGGTGCTGAAAAAAATTATTCTATTTATGACAAAGAAATGCTTGCCATAATGCATGCTTTAGTTAAATTTCGTCAATATCTAGTGGGAGGCAAGTTTATTGTCAAGACAAATCATAACAGTTTAAAATACTTCATGAGCCAAAAGGATTTGAATGAAAGGCAGCAAAGATGGGTAAGTTGCAAGCTTTTGATTTTGACATTGTTTATGTTAAAGGCAAAAAGAATGTTGTGGCTGATGCTTTGTCTAGAAGGCCATATATGCATTAAATGGTGGAGTTGGTGGCTGATTGGAAGGAACAAATCATTCTTGAATATGCCAAGGACTCTTTTGCATCAAGTATTGTAGACGGGACCTTCAAAGACGGTAAATATGAGGTAAATGGTGGTCTGATTTTATACAAGAATAGAGTCTTTTTGGTTCCAAACTCCAAGATTAAATCTCTGATTTTGAAGGCATTTCATGATTCACCCTTGGCTGGTCACCAAGGCATATTTAAAACATATAAACAGATAAGAGAGAGATTTACGTGGAAGGGGTTGAAGGAAGAGGTCTGCAAACATATCCGAGAGTGTTCTGTATGCCAACAGAACAAGTATGAGAACACTTATCCTGCTGGTCTGCTCCAATCGCTGCCCATTCCAAATCAGAAGTGGGAAAGTTTGGCTATGGATTTCATCACTGGCCTTCCCAAAGTGCAAGGGAGGGATAGTATCTTTGTGGTTGTTGATAGATTAACGAAGTTTGCTCATTTTTATGCTGTTTCTATAGGATTTACTGTAGTTCAGGTGGCTGAATTGTTTTTTAGAGAAGTATTCAAACTTCATGGGTTGCCAAGAAGCATTGTTAGTGACCGTGACAGCAAGTTCTTGAGCGTATTTTGGAAGGAACTATTTAGACTGTGTGACACAGAATTAACCCCAAGCACCAGTTACCATCCTCAAACGGATGGACAATCTGAAATAGTTAACAAGTGGCTTGAAGGTTATCTTAGAAGTTATGTATCAGGACAGCAGAAGGCATGGGTAAGATGGTTACATGTTGGTGAGTATTGTTACAACTCTTCTTATCACATGTCAATAAAAATGTCTCCATTCATGGCATTGTATGGATATGAAGCTCCTAGCTTCGTTGACATGTTTGGTGACAGTCGAGTTCCTAGAGTTAAAGAATTTTTGCAGGATAGCTAGGACTTGCTGAAATCATTGAAAGAAAATATCAGATCTGCTCAAAATCAGCAGAAGTTGTATGCTGATCAGCAGCGTATAGAGAGGGTTTTTGCAGTAGGGGACATGGTATATGTCAGAATTCAACCTTACAAACAGTCTTCTATCAAAAAGAGTGGGGCTGAAAAGTTGAAGCCTCATTTTTATGGGCCTTTCAAAATCATTGGTAGGCATGGAGAGGTTGCGTATGAGTTGGAATTGCCTAGCATAGCAAAATACATAACATTTTCCATGTCTCTTGCCTTAAAAAGGCTCTTGGACAGAACATTGTGCCATCATCAATATTGCCACCTATTGATGATGAAGGGAGACTCGAACTCGTACCTGAGGCTATTCTTGATCAAAGAGAGAGGGTGTTGAGGAAGAAGACTATTAAAGAGTACCTAATCAAATGGAAGGATCTTCCTCTTGAGGATGCAACGTGGGAAGGAAAAGACATCTTGCAGCATCCTGTATTACAATTGCTTGGGGACAAGCAATTTTTGGGAGGGAGGACTGTAATGTCCCCTTTCCAAGCCTAGTCAGAATAGGACCATTAGCCTATCTCATGATCCCGATGGGCTAGGGAATGGTTTGGGATCATTTTTAGTTTAATTATCAAATCGGAGTTATAAGGTTTGTTTAATTTGATAATTAAACTAAGTTTTATTATTATTGGTGCACTAAAGTCTAAGGTGGGTTATTTTACAAAGTGACTTAATGTTATGACTTGAAGGGAAAAAGGGAAATGTTATAATTTTTAATTCCCTAGTCACTTAAGTGTGCACATAACTTGATATTAGAAATTATTTCCAAGGAAAGTGCAAAAAAGGCTCTAATTTCAAGAAAGATTGGTTTTGTAACTCCCAGGTGCTTATAAAAAGAAGATGCGAGCTCATTTGGAGGAATGCTTGGAATTTGATAATGTTATGCTGCTGGGTTGAAACCAGAGATCAATTGGGCCTTCTTGTGGACGGAAACCCACTTGAGGATGATCAGTTTCGGTGGTGAGAAATCCACCCTAGCTGGTATGAGATGATTTCCACTCAGGGAATCACAGGGACCTAAATGGATTTTGAAGTTTGTGAGGTTTTTTTTATTTGTGATCAGTTTAGAGTGATGGATAAGATATTCTTATAACTTTTTGGTGTGATTTGAAGTGTTTGGTGAGATTCTGGAAAATTTCTGTATTGGCTGTACCATTCTTGGCCGTACATATGTGTGGGGTCAAAATTCATAAATATTATAGTTGATATATTTGATGGTTTCCTTCTTGCATTCTGATTTACTGTCCTTAATACCTTCATTGCAAGTGGTTTGAGTGAATTTGGTTTAGTTTAATGAGTTTTAGAAGCATTCGTACTATGCACTGGGCCGTACCATGCTGATTTTATCGATGCACATAAAAAATTCAATGTGATGTATTTGAAACTTCTATTGTTTGCATAGTTTTTGCTTGGCCTAGACGCCCATTGTGGAAGTGGTTTGAGGTTATTTGCTACAGTATTAATAAAGTTATGAGCATCCGTACCTGTACCAGGCCGTACGGCCCTGTCTAAGGAAATTGATTACTATTGATCAGATGTCTTTGTGTTTCAGTTTGCTAAGTGTCCAGAAATGTTAGTTTGGACTGTCATACAAGACTAGTGGCAGTTGATTTCTGATCAGATGTGTGTATGGGTTATGAGCCTTTTCATGTTTCTTCATGGCTGCCGTACTGTATGATCAGCCAACAAGCTGCAATTGACAGGGATCAGTCAGAAAAATCAGAGTTGTGTCATCTTGATCAGCCATTTAGAATGTCAAATGTAAATCAAATCAGCAGGGTATGATTCTATATCATTGGTTCTCAAGGGTAGCTTATCAAGTCTACATTTCTAACATTGAATATGTTTATTTGATGATCATTAAAAGGTTCATTGTAATGCAATTTCACACTAAGGACCCCTGGATGGTTTACCGCCAGAGAGGAGAATGAACTTTTCTTTTTCTGTTATCTACCCATTGAGCAAGTGGAGAATCCCCACTGAATAAGTGGATGGCCTTGTAATCTTTCATGCTTATCTCTTACCCACTGATAAAGTGGTGAATTCCCACGATATGTGGATGCCCGCCGTAGCGGAAGAAGTGTATTTCTTTCTTGCATCCTTGTTTCTGTGAGTCAAAATCACTGTATGCTCTTACCTTGCCCATCCTAGGATTTTGGTGATCAGAAAGTGTGAGGCATTTAGTTGGATGCATTTCTTGTGCTAACACTCTGATATCTTTGTTCAATATTTTGGAAAAAAAAAAAAAATTTGCGATTGTTTATTACAGGGCAGCAGATTATAACCTTGATGTCAGTCAAATAATGCAACAAAATCCTTTACAACACGCCTATAATGCAATTCTAGAGAGGCGATAAGGCCAAATCTAGTGAAAATGCAAGGTTTTCAAACCCTAGACATGAAATTTTGCAAGAAAGTCACTATGATGGAACACTACAGTTAGAAATCAATCCTAATAAGTGTTTTGAAAAGGTAGTAAAATCTGAAACAAGATTTTGACTACAAACCCTAGCTAATGCATGTTAGTGTAAATAGGAATATTTCCTATCTAGTTTCCCTTGTGTGAGGATAATTCATATTATTTAACTATTTATTAGTTAATATTCTCACACATAATTCACATGTTAAGTTGACTTCGTGAGTCTTCTAGATGTTTCTAGTTGTGTCTAGTTGTAGTTAGTTGTTGATAAATGTCTTATCTTCCACATGTGCTATAGTTGTCACATGTCATAGGATTAAGACACTTGTCACATGACTACAACATCTTGGCTCTCATCCTTGTCTTTATAAGCAAGGCTTTTCTTGTAACAACAAGCATTGTAACATATACAATTTTGCATTCATTGATAGAATAGATTATTATTCTCTCATATTGTCTCTCTTGTGCTTTCATGAAGTCCTAGATCTTGGGTGGCTCCTATCTAGCCAACTCTTGCATGGTATCAGAGCTCTCTAGGTGGAATCTCTTCTTGTTAGCCAAAATGTTGAGAGATTGAATGGTAGATCTTGATAGTTGAGTATGCTCTTCTCTTGCATCGAATGATGAGCTGGAGAATCAGAAAGATTTGATGGAAAAGCCAGATTTGTGAGGGTTTCCTCTTTATGCCTTATATTGCAGGTTCAAATCGGAGTGTGTTGCTGCAAATCTAAGCACACCATTGTGTTCAAGAGGTCCAAGATAGTCGAGATCGACTTTTGTTTCATCCAAATCGAACACCGGAGGCCAAATCTATGAGGTTTTCAATTCGGGGAATGGATACTTGATCCAGGAGGTAGCTGCAAATTTAGAGTAGTTTGGGAAAAAATCATCCTTGCCATTACGTTTGGAAGGTGTCAAAACCTACAAATCGACTATAAAATCGTCGAAATCGGACGAAGTTAGAACGAAAGGCAAAAAAAATTTGCCCATAGACCATATGGATCTGTCGCAAAGAATATTCTTGGCTTATTTTGTCTCAGTCTGCAAGCATCATCCTTGTGCAAGTGTCGTACTGGCAAATCTTTGACCTTCGGGTACTAATTTGTTTTTTATCCGCTTCATTTTTGTAGAGTTTTTTTTCAAAAAAATAAAAATAAAAATTTAAGGGTACCTAGTACCTTGTCGTGTCTGTACCTGCAAACCCTACGGAAGTTGTAAGGCTCTGACCGTAGGCTGCGGGAGCCATACGGTTGGGGCACCCGTGGCACCTGTGTGGCAGGAAAAGCCCAGCGGACTGCTCAAGGGCTCTGTTCCCTTTAAACATTGGCTTCAACCAAACAAACCAATCCGCAGTCAAGTGTTTCAACGGTCTTCGACAGCGTGAATCCAAATTACTGGGGGTTTCAACTCAAACTTCGGCGGTCTATCAACAAGCTGCCAGCTACAAACTCACATCGGCAGCTAGTCGAATATTCGACATCAGCGGCAGTTAAAGGCTGGTCACTGGCTTTCCCACGAACCAGTCGGGTATTCCAAACCGGCGGTTTTGACTGCTAAACACAACGATTTTCATTGTGCATACAGCGGTATTCGCTAATACAGGGTGGTTTTGCCACAATAGCAGGTGGTTTTGAACCTAAAACGGACGGTTTCCTCAGAAAAGTGGTTGTTAGGCTGTTTTACTGTTAACAGGTAGTTTTTCCAACCCGACAATGGTTTTCCACCCAGGAGCATTTTTTCCAACGAAATGGAATATTCTAAGAATATTTCGCTGACATCAGCATAAGGGCCCCCTTTGGCCCCCTTCTAGCCCTAGGAGGGCGATTTTTTTTTCCGAGAGCCATAACTTTTCGCCACGGTATCGAAAATTGGCAAACGAGATATCGTCGAAAAGTTGGTTCCGAGCACTTCACAGTGGTGCAGGTATTTTTCTGAGATTTTGCTACAGGTGCTAGATTTTGTTGTTTGAAGCAAGAACTTGCATTTTGCACTCCCGAGCTGACAACTTTCGCCCACTTTATTGAAATTTCAACTTCTTATAGGCGTTGGAAAGGTAATTTTGTGTTCTATAGTTCTGTCCATGCCATTTTTCCATATTTTGCTTTAGACATCAGATTTTTAATTTGAAGCACTTTGGGTACATATCACCCATTGATTGGAAAAGAGTTGAAATTGGTGGTTGTTTTGGTTTGGGGGGGGCTTTAATTATAGTGTTGATTGAGTTTGTGCTTTGATATAGCTGCTTGTGCTCTTCTTTTCCTTTACATAATGGATAAATGAAGGGTTCCATTGTTAACATCATATAACTATGCAACTTGGAGTCAACATGCATAGAATGCTCTCATGAATCTTAGACATTCTTTATATGTTGAAAACAAGACCCCTGAACCTACAGATGATAAGGAAAAGATAAAATGGATGATAAAGCATACTAAAGCTCTTGGATGTCTTCGTAGTTTCATTTCCCTGGATCTCTTGTTTCAAATTGAGGCATGTACAAATTCACATGATGCTTGGGATAAATTGAAAACATTGTATGGTACAACAGATGAAGTTAAAGGCTACCAAATTGATAATGAATTGATGAGCCTTGGTCCTAAGAACTTTAGCAACATCCAAAATTACATATCTAAGGTTAATGATCTGAGAGCACAATGCAAAGCATGTGGTATTGAGAAAAGGGACATCTAGTTGATCTACAATGTGTTGAACAAACTTGGTCCTAATTATGCAGTTTGTTTCTAGCTTTCACACTCATAGGTTAACTATGGGATCTTATTTCACTATGCCTTCATTTGCATCCTTTTCTGAGATGTTAATGCATGAGCAACAGAAGCTTCTTTCTATGAGTATCATTAAGCCGTCACAGAATCATGCTTTGGTGGTTGCACAACCAAGGAACATAAAGTGTCAAGTTCTTTTGACAAGAAACAAAAGAAAGCTAAGAAAATTTCACAAACAGATCAAGCACAAAAATCACCTAAGAAGGAGAAGCCTACATGTGGTTATTGTAAGAAATCAGGGCATGATGAACATACTTGTTTTAAGAAACAGATTGACATGTTGATACAACTTGTTCAAAAGAACAAACTTTCATCCCCTGATTCCTCTTCTACTCCTTCAACATCTACACATCCAGTATTTTCTGAATCTCATGCAAGGAAAGCTAAGGAACCCAAACATACAGGTAAAGCACTTTGTGCAAGTACAAGTTCTACATCAAGTAAATGGCTTCTTGATTAAGGTGCTTCTCATCATATGGCTTCTTCCAAGGATATGTTTTCTTCATTTGAGCCATGTGATATGCCACCTATCTTGATGGGTAATAACACATATATGAGTGTAATTGGGAAGGGAACCATTGATATTGGTGAAGGTACTTTCAATGATGTACTTTGTGTGCCTTCTTTGACCAATAATCTTCTTTCCATTTATCAAATTACTCATAGTGGTACAGGGAAGACAGTGGAGTTCACACCTAAGTTTGTTATTATTAGACTTGGAAACCACAAAGATTATTGCTACTGGGGTGGTTAATCATACATCTCGGCTATACACCTTTCATGGTTTCTCTCTTGATGATGATACAGATCCATTAGTTGACATTCACACTCCTAGTGTGAATCATATTTCAGAGGAGAAGTTTGGTCACTTGAACCTTGTTGTTCTTGCCTCTTCATCGTTTCTTGAGACTTGTGCTACATTTCCATCTTCTCCACCTCCTGCTTCAGAGTTCAGTGCTTCAGTTCAACAGGGTGTTTCTTGTCTTTTAGATATAGCTTTATGGGATGAGTATTTGATAGGTATTGCAGATTTGTTTTGTGAGTCACATCTTGCAGATTTGGAGAACACATTTGAGGGGTTATCTCTCCTCTTTGATGACAGTCATAGCACAGTTGTTGTCAACCCATCATTGTCTTTGGAGCTTGATGATTGTCAATTTTCATTAGATCCTGGATTGTCACTTTCATCAGTGAGGCCTGAGACACCTGAATTGATTGTGGTATCATTCGGCATTCACATGGAGACACATGATCAGTTTTCAGAGACATCATATTTCATAAGACTTCCTTCCTCATATCTTCGTTTGGAGTTGGAGATTCTTCATGCACCAGTGGATTGGTTTCTTTCCAAGGGGAGACATGTTGTTTGCAGGTTTTGGATTCTATTTGGTCTTCTTCTAGCATTCACCATTGGTACAAGAGCTACTTCATTGGGAGGAGGCGGAGGGGGCGGGGGGACATCTTGTCACATACTTTCCCTCTTATGGGGGGTTATTCATTGTATATTTGTGATGGATGTTGTATTTGGGGGTTCTTTCCATCATTCCATCACTTGTACATGTTTGCATGCATTCTCACTTTTGGAGAGGAGTTTTTTCCCATGAGGTTTTCTCCTTTACTCCACCTTGAGACTTGTTTGTACATGGGTACCTAACATGGCCTAGTAGTCAGGACCCATCCATCTTTGCATTAGTCAGCTTCTCCCTAAGTTGCACTTAAGGGGGGTGTTAGTGTGAATAGGGATATTTCTTATCTAATTTCCATTGCGTGAGGATAATTCATATTATTTAACTACTTATTAGTTAAATAATATTCTCACACATAATTCACATGTTAAGTTGACTTAGTGAGTCTTCTAGATGTTTCTAGTCGTGTCTAGTTGTAGCTAGTTGTTGATAGTTGTCTTATCCTCCACATTTGCTATAGTTGTCACATGTCATGGGATTAAGACACTTGTCACATGACTATAACATCTTGGCTCTCATCCTTGTCTTTATAAGCAAGGCTTTTCTTGTAACAACAAGCATTGTAACATACACAATTTTCCATTCCGTGATAGAATATATTATTATTCTCATATTGTCTCTCTTGTGCTTTCATGAAGTCCTAGATCTTGGGTGGCTCCTATCTAGCCAACTTTTAGAATGCAAAACTAGGTTATATGAAAAAATGTACAATTTCAAGCAATTTTTATCAATTTAAGCATGAAAATGCAATGTAAATGAATGATGAATGATGAATTTCTGTAAGTTAAATCAGATTTGATGATAATGATAGAAATTTATTGAAATTAAATGCAAATTACTTCAAATTATTTGAAAATGCAAGCTAAAAATGTTAATTTTTTCAAAGTTTTCCAAATTCTCATTTTTTTTTGTAATTTTTCAAATACAATAAGATGAAAAATGAAATGAATGAATAAAATGAATGTAAATCTAAAGTACACACTTAGCAACGTGCACAAATCCTTAAAACATGGGTTCACCAAAATGTTCAGCAAAATGTTCAGTAGGAAAAAGAGGGGTAGATGATTGGTTGGTTTGTTTTAAGGGTTTGTGTTGATCATCCTTTCACCACTAAGCAGTCAAGGACATTCAACCGAGTAGAGAACTCTACTACAGATCTCCTATCACTTGGAACATAGGGGAAGATTGAATTGTGTGAATTTATTGTTCAAATAATCTCAATTATGCTCAAAACCCTAATTTCGTAAAATCGTAAACAAACAGACAAATTACGGAAAATGATCGCACACTAAGATATCAAATGACAACCAAATATATGCCAGATTTCGAAGTTCGGTGTGTGGAAAAGTCGGGGACTAATGAGCGGGCGCCCTAGTCCACTGTACCTTCTTTTTGTCGGGATCTCTAAAGAATGTTTGCAACTTGTTCCTGCTGTCACAGAGATTTCACTGTTTCGGAATCCAGAGGACTAATGAGCAGGCGCCCAAGTCCAAGCCTTAGTTTTCTTCTCAGATCTGCACTTTTGACAATCTACACTGCTCTCCTGCAACTCCACTTCTTTCGCTTCTGAAACCTTTAACCTGCAATCACAAAAAAGTGGGTTGGGGGTTGTGATGTTTAGAGGCTTGCCTCGGTCAAGCCCTGAGAGACATTCAAGTCTTTCGAACACTGTTGTCAGATAAAGAGTGCATATCCCTAGGGGATAGAGGCAAAATCTAAATGATAAATGATAGAAAACATAATTGATATCACCTTGTAGTGAAGATCTCACATAAATGAAGGCTCTTCCATCACATGAGAAGATGAAGAGATGAAGTCAAATCTGCAATCACAAACACAATAACAATGTTATGCTCTTGCAACAATGAATATCTTGAAATCATAAGTATGCCAAAAGTTCACAATCATCTTCTAGACATCTTCTAGTTTATAAATGAATCACTAATCATGCTTATATATGCAACTACAAACATTCCCGCTAAGAATTTTGTAATTCAAACTTGAGATGTCGGCATAGGACCCAATAACGGTCATAAAACTGACACCCAAAAATATGTCCTGACCTAGAATAGGGCAGGACTAGGGTGCGGGCGCCTATGTCCTCCCCCCTATTTTAGGCAAGATTCATGTTAAGCACATCCCCTAGGTCCCATTTGTCATGACGCTTTAGGGTTTTCTCATCGGGAGCCACCATTAGCATACAAGATGACCTAAATGCATTCTAAAGGACCCGCGAGCTAAAATTTAAGGGGGAAAAGCCCCCAGGAGGACATTTTTCGACATAACAATTACATAAAGGGTTTGTTGTCCACATGCATATGTTGCTGGTAATCAACATGCTAATCTGAAGAGCAACAATGTGGATACAAACAATCAGGTGAATGCAGCATCAGATGATGATTGTGTAGTCAGAAGGGTAGAAGTGGAAGATGGTGCATCATATGACAGTGATGCAGATAATGAAAGCAGTGTATGCACATACCTTCGACTAGATAGCTCATCAAGTGAAGGTGAGAATGATGAAGCCAATGGTGATTTCCAGCCTACTGCTGAGGTATGTGGTTTAGTGAATGATGAGAATGTTGTGTACAGAGATGAACAATCAGATGGATCAACTTTTGTTCAGCTGAATATGAAATGTGTACACAAGTAGATGAAACATGGGATGAACAAGAAACATGTTTCTTGTTTGATTTGATGCCTTCTTTTGTTCCTGTTTGCGATGAAGTAGTTGATGTTTGTCTGCATGAGGTTGATGTAGATGTGGCTGCACTTGGTGATAACTGATCAAAGACAATTATTGGTGCAGCTATGTGGTTTCAGTGTGAAGAGCTTGACCTGGATTGTGAGGATGGTGATCATGTAGACGCATATGAGAACATATTTATGTGGTGCAAAGTATGTTCTTTTCCTCATGCAGAGTGTGTTTCATCTCAACCACAAGGAAATAGAATAAGAATTAAAGAAGAAAAAGTGTCATCAATCTGTTTGCAGCGGTGAATATGACACAACAAGTTGCCAGAATGGAAGTGAAACATAGAGACAATTGGAAGAACATGGTTCCTCATTTGAGGTGTCTCATGGTATTGACTTATGTGTTGATGTTTTGAGTTGCAGCTAGAGTCATGCTCATGATTCAAAATGTGAAGTCTGTAGCAGCACATATGAAAATTTTGTTCAAGAGCTTGATGGAGTTACAAATGATTATAAATGCTTTCATTTTGATGTGAAAGACTTGTTAGCTCTTGAATGTGTTGGTGCTGCAGTAGAGGTTGAGTCCTTTGTGTGGGACATTGATCTGAATGAGCAACAAGGTATGCTTATGCCTGAGTTTGAATAGATGGCAGCCCAACTAGAAGGCATACCAGTGATGGATTCTTTCCATTTTGATTTGCATGAAGATGTGCTTTTTTTTGTGGATCAGCAGTGCAATTGGGCACAGTTTGTTTTTCCATGTGAATTGGAGATATTTTCTTTTTCCCTCAATTTGCATGAAGAGGTCAACAGGTATGATAGCACGACACATGTTAATGGAGGTTTGCCTTTATTTCTCTCTTTTGTTGTTGACCTAAATTTTAGTTTTGCACCACTTGTCGCCTAGAACAAGCATGATATGGGTATGAATAGGTCAAGTACCTATCTTTTGTGGTTGCCATGTGGTAATAATTTTGTTGGTGTAGCTAATCTTGGCTCAACAAACATATGTTGCATATTAGTGCATGCTGAGGGCAACCTTCAGTTGTTGCAGCTGGGTAAAATATGCAAATTTGGTTTGAGGGAGATCAGCTCCTTCATTTAGCTTGTCTTTGACAGAGGCAAGTAGTTGCAACAATTTTGTGCAGGCTTGGCCTGCATTGCTCTGAAGTTTTTATCACAGTCAACTTTCCTTTTGTGCCTCCATGTTTATGACTGTGTTTTTCATGTATATATGTTTGTAAATACATTTTTGATGTTTCCCCTGTTCATTTTTTGTGCTTTTGGTCTGCCCGGAGATCTAAATTCTCGCTGTGACACTCCTTGTCACACGTCCCCAACCAAAGCCAGTGTTGACACCTGGAATTACCAGTTCCTTAAACGCCCCATTTTGCCCCATGTTCCATTTGAGTCCCACTTGAATCTATAGCTATAACCGATCAGAGACATCTTTCATAGATTTTCATGTGTTTGCCATTTGAAAATGCAAGGTAGAAAAGCCCAAAAATTGGCTAAGTCCCAAATATCCTAAGTTTCCCCTTGAGTTTTTTCCCTTTGTCGGAGATCGGAGTTTCGAGCTTCCTCCTTCCTTCCCGCTTCCCCTTTTGGCCTTGAAAATTCCCTGTGTTGAAAATTCTAAGTTTTCGGCGGAGTTTTCGAGGTCAGAGTTCCTCCCTTCCATCTTCCTGGTGGCAAGCATAGGGACGAAGCCCCGAGGGCCAAAGTCCGCTCAAAGAGATGAAAATTCTTCCCAAGTATGGAGAAGTGTTGCGGAGCATTGAACTTCAGAGTTGTTCAGTTATGCCTTCTTTGGTGTTGCAATAAAGTGTAGAGGTTCGAAGTCCGACAGGTCTAAGTGAAAAATATTCTAAGTACCATGTGTATTGGAGGTCGGAGTTCGGGCTTTCTCCCTTCCGTCTTCTTCCTTTTAGAAGGCGAAAGGAGGAAGTCCCAACGGCCGACCCCTGACAGGTAAAATTTCCTAAGGATTTCCGCCATTCCGCAGAGCCTTTTGGTGGGCCCACAGGCTAGCTGGCGGAACAACAGAAAATGGACACGTAGCAGTTGTCGTGAAAGGAGAAGGTCCGACGGCCGCCTCCGACGTTTTTAAAATTTTACTAGGTGTTTCGGTGGGTAGGAGTCAGGGCTTCGGCTTTCTTTCTTCTTCATTGGACGGGTAAAAGGCAGAGGGCCGAAAGGCCGAAGTCTGTGTAAGGCTTGAGGAATATACTAAGTGCTGTGAACTTCAGGGGTCGGGGTTTTATATTATTTATTCTTCCTTGTGGAAGGCAAAATGTGGAACGCCCGAAGTCTGACAAAAGCAAAAAGACTAAGGCAGAGAAAAACAAAGGCAGAGGGTGGAAGGCCAAAAGTCCGAAGTTCGAAAGTCCAATTTTTCGAAGGTTGGCTTCTTAGCCTTCCAGACTTCTCCAACCACCTGGGAACGCGCCAACTACTTCTAACTGTCCCATTACTACGAAGTGGGTGGCTGAATTCAATGTTTTTAATGCAGTTAGTGGGGTGGTTGAGGATTTTGGTGCCCAGTTCATTCTCAAACATGCATGCGAAGGCTATAAACAGTGGATCGAAGCTCTTTTCAAAGGGTTGGTCGTTGAACCAATTGTCTAGCCTGAAAAACGCCTAAAGAAGATTTTAGGGCATCAAGAAGAGGAAAATGCCTGGGTAGTGAATGGAGGAATGCATCTAATACAGCGTACGAAGGATTGTAACGTGCATTTTCATGCATTGGTATGTTCCACGGTTGTTTGTAATAATTCAGGGGATTGCATTGTTGCAGCTTTGTATTTTGCCTTCACCACCTTTGCTGGTGCAATTGTAATGGGATTTGATAATGTATGGCAGCATTTAAATCAATACAAGCTTTGTGTTGGGTCATTTCTCTATTGCAAGTGGGTTATTATAGTTTGGCTTTGGATAAATAAGTATGTCTAGTGCATGAAATGTAATTTGAGAAATGTATGTGAATATATTCAGTTATGCCTTCTTTGGTGTTGCAATGAAGTGTAGACGTGCGAAGTCCGACAGGTCTAAGTGAAAAATATTCTAAGTACCATGTGTATTGGAGGTCGGAGTTCGGGCTTTCTCCCTTCCGTCTTCTTCCTTTTAGAAGGCGAAAGGAGGAAGTCCCGACGGCCGACCCCTGACAGGTAAAATTTCCTAAGGATTTCCACCATTCCGCGGAGCCTTTTGGTGGGCCCACAGGCTAGCTGGCAGAACAACAGAAAATGGACACGTAGCAGTTGTCGTGAAAGGAGAAGGTCCGACGGCCGCCTCCGATGTTTTTAAAATTTTACTAGGTGTTTTGGTGGGCAGGAGTCAGGGCTTCGGCTTTCTTTCTTCTTCATTGGACGGGTAAAAGGCGGAGGGCCGAAAGGCCGAAGTCTGCGTAAGGCTTGAGGAATATACTAAGTGCTGTGAACTTCAGGGGTCGGGGTTTTATATTATTTATTCTTCCTTGTGGAAGGCGAAATGTGGAACACCCGAAGTCTGACAAAAGCAAAAAAGACTAAGGCAGAGAAAAACAAAGGCAGAGGGTGGAAGGCCAAAAGTCCGAAGTTCGAAAGTCTGATTTTTCGGAGGTTGGCTTCTTAGCCTTCCAGACTTCTCCAACCGCCTGGGAACGCGCCAACTACTTCTGATTGTCCCATTACTACGAAGTGGGTGGCTGAATTCAATGTTTTTAATGCAGTTAGTGGGGTGGTTGAGGATTTTGGTGCCCAGTTCATTCTCAGACGTGCATGCGAAGGCTATAAACAGTGGATCGAAGCTCTTTCAAAGGGTTGGTCGTTGAACCAATTGTCTAGTCTGAAAAACGCCTAAAGAAGATTTTAGGGCATCAAGAAGAGGAAAATGCCTGGGTAGTGAATGGAGGAATGCATCTGATACAGCGTACGAAGGATTGTAACGTGCATTTTCATGCATTGGTATGTTCCACGATTGTTTGTAATAATTCAGGGGATTGCATTGTTGCAGCTTTGTATTTTGCCTTCACCACATTTGCTGGTGCAATTGTAATGGGATTTGATAATGTATGGCAGCATTTAAATCAATACAAGCTTTGTGTTGGGTCATTTCTCTATTGCAAGTGGGTTATTATAGTTTGGCTTTGGATAAATAAGTATGTCTAGTGCATGAAATGTAATCTGAGAAATGTATGTGAATATATTCTAGTTTTCTATTGATGTTGGTTTAGCCCATTTCTTTCCTCTTTAATGTTTATGACTCAGTTGCCCAATGGAATAGGCACCAGTCCATATTGGGGATGGATCAATCATCTTTTTAATCAAATCCTCGTCCTGATAGTTGTAGGAGTAGGAGTGGGTTTAGTTTAGGGTTCTACATGCTATTCATTATTCGTTGCAATAACCAGGGATATATCTGAAGCAATACAAAACTGTTTTAATCATTTGTGAATCATGAACATGTATGCCTGCACTATGTATCTTGTGTATGAGAAGTTAAATGGATTCATTTCAAGGAGTATAGTATTACCATGTTTGGATGCAAATGCATAGTGCAGTAATCAGCTTAATACAGAGGCATGTGCAGCTAGTTTGTCTTGACCTAGTGACAACTTTGGGGGTCAAGTGTACATTGGGTATGGATGTGTATGTTTATTTGTGTTTTATTACATGCCTCTAGGAATATCCCTCCTAGGTCTAGCTAAGCCTGAAGTGCAGAGGAGAATACCCACTCCTATAGGTTGTCCAGAATTGCCCAAAACTTGTTGATAAATCGCTTTCAATCACCTTGACGACACCCCTGGCCTTGACGATTGTGAAATGTTTTAGGGTTTTGGGTTGTAGTTATTTTGGGAGTCAATAGAACCAAAGATCTTCACAAAGAGGAACCCCTTACCCTACCACATAGCCTATCGGGATTCCAGGAAATAGGCTATCGAGCCCACAGTTGACTAGGCTTGAGAAGGGGACATTACACATAGCAGGCCCCTAAAGGAGCTTCTCAACACCAACCGTTTCCCAAAAGTGGATACATACATAGGTGAACAGGTTCTGTAAAATCCTCGCATGAAATTTGGTAACATACGAGTTAAGTCTTGTGTTAGAAAAGGATTCTTTGAAATGTATGGAGATGATAGGGCGAGACTAGGGGCAGACATGCAAGTGGAGGAAGTATTGTGACAATTGATCATGCCTTCTCCTTACCACAAGTTCTCTTGAAACCCATTCTTTTATTTTTTATTATTATAGCAAATAATAAATGTCAACTGGGTTGTATTGAATTGTATTGGAAATAACATACAGTTCATGTTTGTTTTGAAATTTGGGCTCTCGAATGGTTTGATATTGTTTCTTTTCCCATTTACATTTTGAAATTTTATAGCCTTTGGGGTTAAACCTCTGGTTATAACCAAGACATAATACATTTAGTACTTGAAAGAGGGGGACTTATTAGGAATTGAACCCTGTTTGAAGGGCATGTTACTTGCTAAAATTGGTAAATATTGATTTGGTAAAAAACCCTAGTTGCTTATGTAGAAAACAGTCCATTCTATCTCTTTGCTTTTAAAGCAGAAAGGGCTTGGTTAACTTGTTCAGAAGTAAAGTATTTGTGAAGAAAACATCCATTAAGATGAAACTTGTTTGAATAACAATATTTTGCATATGATGATATATCCACATTGTGACCTAGTTTTGGGGTGAATTGAGTAGTTGTAGTTGTTTGAAACATCGAAGGCTTTGAACACTTGTTAGGTTTCAATAATAAACTAAGTTGTCGGTTCTAGAACGCAGGTATTCTTTGATTAGGTACGATTGTACTATATATATATATATATAAACAAAAAAATACAAAATTGAAAATACATTTGATATATCAATTATATTATTATCATATATCATATAAATTTATAATAAATTAATAATTATAATATATTAATGACATTTGAATCTTTGATAATATGATACTTCATCATTGATCAATGATAGTGATAACCATAACAAATAAACTTTGAAAGTTTAAAGTCTAAAGATAATCATAATATTAATATTTAATTGTCAATTGATAATTTAGAATCTTAGATGACCATTGAAAATCATTACAATTACCAAATTTGAAAATACTATAATCAAAAGTCTATATTTCGGTCTTCAATCTTCATTGAATGGATCTAGATCTAAGTCATCAATTGGTTCCAAATCATTTGAAGCACAAACATATGGAGTGCCACTCCCACTAGGTACATCATGTATAGAATTCTCCCCATCATCTACACTAATTGTAGCAAGCTCTACAATAGATGCATCCAAGTTGGCACACTCAGGAGTTATATCCCAATTCTTCGTTGCCCCGTCCTTGTAGTCAACTTGCTTATGTGATAGAAGATGCATGTTGGAGTGGACATAGACCAAGTCTTCTGCTCTTTTAGCAGCCAACTGGTTATGCTTCACCAAGTGGATAAAGGAGTGTGTACTCCAATTCCGTTCAACTGAAGAAGAACTTGCAACCTATTGAAATTAGAGCTCTAGTCAATACAACTTAAAAAAAAAAAAAAAGGTAAGTACTAAGAATGTTAAATAATAAAACATGCTTACTTGTGATAGAACTTTGATTGCAAGAGGCTGAAGGAAAATATAATCTTGCCCATGGAGGTACCACCATGTATGAGCATCTTCCTTGTACATGTCTCAAAGAGCACACAAACTATGCTTTTGTCCTTGTATGAACCTGCCAAACTCTTTCCTAACACTATCCACCACTTCTGGATCTGAGAAGATTCTTCAGAATGCTATCCTGCAGTCATTAGCAACTTCACTATATCTATATGGTGGGGTTCTCCCCGACAAAGAAAGTATCTCAATGCTATAATATTTCGGGGACAAGGCATATGCAAGGAGGTGCAAGGGTGTGTTCATCTTGTCCCAACAGTCATGAATGATTTTTTTTACACTTAGGAAAAATGTTTCATCGGGGTCATTGTCCTTTTGTGCTATTATGGTTTTTATTTTTTCTACCATGGAGTCAATGTCATCATAGACTTCTCCCAAACATGGTTGATCTGTATCAACAAACCTAAGTATACTCGTGATAGGCTCGGTGAAACTCAAGACATATTGCACACGATCCTAGAAATCATCATCTAGGATCAATGAATTCACCTTTTGAGCCCTCTCTGAAATAGATGTCTTCATATACTCCATTGGTGGCTAGTGACCATGGCGCCCAATGCCTCTTTCACCTTCACAAGTCATCTCAAAACGATTGTGTGTGATGCGAATTGGGTCTCAACAACCTAATGTTATGTAAAAAACAAGTTAATAACACATTAAAATGTAAGTAAATTAAAATATGGCATAAATTAAAATAAATTAAATTTACCTTCAACAACTCCAAATGCAAGAAAGCCCTGAAGATGCCTTGTTACATATGATGGTTTGTCACAAACATTTGAATCTCCTCACCTTCAGTGTATGTAGTTTTCACCCATTCTATCTAAGTGCCAATTGTTTGCATCACCAAGTTAAGCGAGTGTATGGTACATGGTGTCCAAAATACGTGTGAGTACCTTTCCTCAACCAAAGCACCTACTACCCTACATTTTTTTGCATTGTCCGTAATGACTTGGACAACATTATCAGCACCCACCATCTCTATGGACTCAATGAGGATTTTGGAAATGAATCTTGCATCCTTAATTTGCCTCTCACAATCAACCGCCTTCAAAAACATTGCCCCTTTGGGAGACATTGCAATAACATTTATTAAAGGTCAGTTTTTGCAATCTTTCCATCCCTCAGAAACAATGGAAACTCATGTTTCAATCCATGAATCCCTAATTGGTTTTAGTGATTTCTCTACATTTTTTTTTCTTTTGCCAATAAGGTGGTGTGCACCTTTTCATAACCAGGGCCTATGTAACCAAAAGGTACATTACTAATTGCTACCACCATTTCCCGCCAATATCGTGATCTCACCAAGTTGAAAGGAAGACCATTGGCAATATCTCTTGTTTCATTTTAAAATGCCTTAGCCAATGGACCTCTTTTGCGGGAAGGAGAGGGATCTTCATCTTGGATAGATGTTGTCTCCAAGAAAGGATGTTAGGGCATTATTGAAGGATATTATGTAGGTGGAATCATTGATGTTTTCTTTGCTAAAGGATGAGCCCTTAATTTTGCTCTTGTACCCTTTTGATCAGCTTCTTCTTGATCTTTAATGAATGCCATAATTTGTCCTTTTGGCAGCCCCTTCTTGTTTGGCCCTTCACATATTTTAATTCCTTTTCCACTTATGGCGCATAAGTGAGCTTTCACTTGACTATATGAGCTCTTAATGTGACCTTGCACTCATTACAAATCCAAACAAAAGCCCCACCTCCTGCTAGTTGTTCAACCATCGTGACATTTCCAAAGAGGAGATGCTTGATCATATTTAAATTGTTTACCCTTCTCAAGACCCACTGAACTTGAACTAGTAGCCATTTCAAATTTTCAAATAGATTGCTGTTGTAAGAAATTATAAAATTTAAATTAAAATATAATTAAAAAAAATGCAACCTACACAATATATAAACTAATAAAAGTAATAAACATTCAAGACAAACACTAAAATATGTTTCAAAAAATGTTAGAACTTTTTTTTTTTCAAAAAAAACTTCATTTAAAAAAAAAAAAACTTGAAAAAATCCATAAAAAACTTGAAAAAATTCAGAAAAAACTTGAAAGAATTGGTCAAACTACTTACCTTAGATCGATAGATGACCTTTGTGCAAGCTAGTATCCTCCCTTGGCACTTTGCAATCGATTCCCTTCGAAAATATAGCAGCAACCCTCCAAAATGCAAAAAATGACAAAAGAATGAAGAACTCTTGTGAAATAGGGATGTTGTTGTCAAATGAGAAGTCAAATGGGTGCGGTTTTGGTAATAGGCACTTTTTAGGGTTTTGGTTTTTATTAAAATCATTAAAAAAAATTAAAAAAAAAAGTTTTAATGTGTTTTTTTAATAACCTGGTAACCGCCCCCTGGACCCAAGAACCCGGTAATGTAGATAATAAAGAAAGGAGTTTGTTGTTTTCTTAGTATTGAAATCAGTTTTAGATTATTGTTTGACAGCCATACCTTGTGGGACCTCTTAAGTTTTTGGCAAGCTTGAAGTTTCTTGGGGTTTAGTTTATATATCTTTATAAGAAAGTAAGCTATATAATTGATTATTTATATTGTTTAGGTCATAGTTGCAAAACCTTGCGATTACTTGTAGGACTTGCAAGTAATCATGAGTCATAAAGCCTACCGAGTAACTCATAGGAAAACTTGGAGGCAAATTTTTCATAAACCTCATGGCGATTTTAACCTAAAAGATCACCATTACATGCCAAAAATCACATGACTTGCAGCTGGCTAAAAAACCTGCCCGGCACAAAAAGCAAAAAATGCAATTTCATTATGATTTCATTCGACGATTTTGACACGCGTGGGTTTAGGTAAAGGATGCTGCAGCTAGATGACAATTTGGTAACTCCTAACAGGTCAGCATTAGGGTAAAATGCAATTTCATTCTCATTCTTTTAGGGTAAAATGTGATTTCATGCTTTAAACTTGAAGTTTGAAAATCCAGTATTCAATTTCAAATTTAAACACTCTTATAACTGTTTGGTTTAAAAGATTCATTGCTTATTTTGCAAAGATCATTTTCCTCAATTGATAGTCGTCTCTTTTGCTGCTAAATATGTTAGCAAACAACAAAAACCCTAACAAATTCTGCAAAAGAAATGAGAGACTTTCATGAGCTTACAGCTGAAAATTCATCTTTGATAATAATTACATTTAAAGGCATATGCATACATATTAGATGTCAAGACTATGTATGGAAAGTTGCTCAATATAAAATTTCAAAGTGAGATTTCAGGCCTTTAAATTGTTCAAAACAAATAAAAGTTATAAGGAAAATCAATGAAAGTGTGACAGCATCAGACAAACAAAATTGGTGTCATTTTAAAATATTTTATGCACCAAATTTTTTTAGTTTAGGCTGCTCTCTAGTATTAATGATTTTTTTCTGTTGTCTCCCTTTTGCTAGGGTTCAATTTCATTTTTCTGAAAAGAATATAGCTTCTACAAATAGAAGAATTGGTGGCTAATCTAAGGACCCTTGCTAGAAACATGGGACATAAAGTCGAACATAAGAAGCAGTTATTTGTAACTATTGCACTAAGGATATGAGAGGAGGCATAAATTGCCTCAAATATCACCTTGCATGGGTCCTTTGCTAAGATGCTATGCCATGTACACAAGCTAGTCCAGAGGTTGAGAAGGAGGTGAAAGCACTCCTTGCAGCATTTGAGCAGAGGAAAGTAGCATAAAAGAAGACCATAGAGGCAATGGCAGCCCCAACCTCAGTTTTTAGTTCCACAAGGTCAAAGGGAAATATAGGCGGCTCTTCTTCTTCTATTGGCCACAGATACAAGGATTAGGCAATCTGGGCAGCCATAGTTCTATCTATTTTGTTCCTCATAACTCTTTTGGTTTGCAACCTTCATTGGAAGGTACTGCATGGAATAGGCAATTGCAATATGAGGCAAAGTTTGCATGTGTGAAATTTTCGTGTTACAACAATATTCCATTTAATGTTGCCTCAAGTCCTTATTGGGAGAAATTGGTCAATGCATTGAGCATGGTTGGTAAGGGGTTCAAGGCCTCGAGCCATCATGAGTTGAGTGGTCCATTATTGCAAGACGAGGTCCCAAACATACGTCAATTAGTAGAGGAACAAAAACAAATTTGGAAAAAGAAACGCTGCACCCTTTTATCTAACGGGTGGACGAATGGAAAGAATAGGACACTCATTAACCTTTTAGTGGCTTCAAGGGGACAATTAGTCTTTTTGAAGTCAATTGATGCCTACAATGAAATAAAAAATACAAACTTTGTGCAACTTGTTGGATGAGGTGGTGATGGAGGTGGGAGTGGAAAATGTCATTCAGGTAGTGACTGACAATGCAACTACATACATAGCAACCAGTAGATTTCTAGAGGTGAGGCACCCAATGTTGTTTTGGAGCCCTTGTACTCCCCACTATCTTGACCTACTCCTTGAGGACACAAGGAAAATAAGTTGGGTGAAGAATGTGGTTAAAGATGCAAGGAATATCACATCTATAACCACACGTGGGTCCTAAATCTCATGAAAGAGCACATTGATGGCAAAGAGCTCATGCGATCAAGAGTCATGTGCTTTGCCACTAATTTTCTAACTTTGCAAATCTTTTTTTATTTTAAAATATTGCAATTTGTTGATTTTGTAAAATTTTGATATTTTTATTTGTTAATTTAATATATTTCTCTAATTTCATTTTCATCCACTATTGATTTAGGTGTTACAACCACTGGTTAGGGTTCTATGATTGGTGGATGGGGATAAAAACCCCATGGGGTATTTATATGAGGCCATGGATAAAGCTAAAGAGACAATTCAACATTTGTATGGGTTGAATAAAACCAAATATGAACCCATATGGTGCATTATTGATTGGAGGTGGACATAATGTCCCCTCTTCAAAATTAAGCCAAGTTAAAACCCAAATTCATGCATTTCCTATGGGCCTCAAGAATTTTTCCACTAGGGAAATGGGATTATAATAATAAATTAAGAGGGTCATAATGTCACAAAAAGGGCCGCTTAAGTGATATTATAAAACGAAATTATAATAAAGAGGGCCTCAAGTAAAGTTAAAATATAAAATAAGGTTTCTTATAATTAAAGTTTAATTTAAATAATTCCTCTCAAATATCAATCAAAGGGCATGAAGGAAATATGAAGATTTATGTCTTTTGGAGGGAAACTCTATTTATGAGAGGCCAAGCAAAGAGGAGGCATATTGATCAACCATTCTATTTTCTGATTTATACTCCTTATTGGAGCATTGGACTTCGATTCAATTATCTTGAGGATGAAAACCCTTTGTGCAGGAGATTGGAGGACAAAACCCCCTGATTTCTATCACTAGATTAGTGGACAAAAACTTAATTCAGACTTGGGGCAATCTCACCCAGGGATTGCATATGAGCTTCATGTTAACAGACAATTCAAAGTGACATCATGGTGAAATCTTTCTTGTATATGTATTAAAGATTATTTTGTACAAAGCTGATTGCATCTTATTTGTTTATCATATATCTAGGCAGCTAATAAAGCACCAATTTAATTACATCAGATTGGTATGCAGAGTAGAATCATATATAATTTGTAG
Organism: Cunninghamia lanceolata; assembly: GCA_027924645.1. Lineage (NCBI taxonomy): Eukaryota > Viridiplantae > Streptophyta > Pinopsida > Cupressales > Cupressaceae > Cunninghamia > Cunninghamia lanceolata. Next base: position 14,797,231 of record BSBN01000040.1, read on the forward strand.
CAACCAAACCTCACAATTGTCTAAAGAAGGATTTGTACTAAGGGTTTGCAAAATATATTGGAGAGGTTATCGACGACTTATGGCGGATTGATTATCAATGATTTGAGGCAAAATCCCCAACAACAATTCCTAATAACCAGCAATTAGCAATCTATGCTGGAGGGTACATAGTCTGAATTTGACGATTCTCAAAGTGGTGATTCATATTCTTTAAGTGTTGCACCTTGTAGTGACTCAGATTTAAAGGTAGATAAAACTGTGTAATGTCCCCTTCTAGCAAGCCAAAATTTTCACAACCTTGCACACAATTTCAACTTGTAAAAGAGAACATTAGTGTTCAATCCTTCTTATCTCATAATATAAATCACAATTATATAAAATTAAATCTTATAATCATAACTCATATGCAATATGCCTTTCTCTATTTTACTTAGCAATATCATAATTCCCTCTGGAAGGGTCTATTACTTGGGCCAGTCATGTTAATCCAATCATTCACCCAACAAGAGAGGGTTCCTTGGGCACAATCTTGCCGTAGGTCCATTGTCCTTTCCTTTGATCTAGAATGGCAATCTTCACCAACTAGAGTCAAAGGCCTATCCACTTGTCCCATATTGGCACTCTACACCAATTGGAAACAAGGGCCATTTCCACTTGCCCATATTGGCACTCTACACCAATTGGAACAAGGGCCTTTCTCCACTTGCCTCAAATTAGCACTCTACATTAATTGAGTCAAGGGCCTATCTCCACTTACCTCATATTAGCACTCTTCACTAATTGAAATAAGGGCCTATCTCGGTTGAGTACTCTTCACCTCTTTAGGACAAGCACTCTTCACTTGCCTTGGAGGGTTAGAGCCTTATCAACTCGAGCCTTAAATACATTGGTCAATTGTCAAACCCTTGGTCTCACTTACTTGGTGTGATGGATTAACAATGATGTCCATTTCTCATTCTGGCACTGCATAATTTTTCTATTATTAGTTAGCCTTTCACATCTCTTCAAGATGCTTTCTATAATAATCATTCATCATATACACATGCTTCATAATAATCATTCATCTAAAAATATAATTCTTCTCATTCTATGATTATAATCTCATTCTTGTCTTTTTATGATAATCTGTCTAAAGTATTCCTAACATTCATTTTATGAAACTTCATCGATCATATTCTGGTCATTATAAGATATTATTTCTACTAATATTTGTCATTTTTACTAGAGCCGATTTAGGTTAATAATCTGATTGGAAATAAGAACATACATACTTCATGATCATTTTCTTCTTATTGTCATACTAAGACGTTAATTAGATATTCATCATTGTTATTGAAACCGATTTATGACAATAATCAATTGAGAAATAAGATCATACCTTTGCTTATTCAATATCAACCATGTCTGTGATAAACATATATATCTTTCTGATTTTTAGTCTTTCAGATTGGCTGCCAATATGCCTTGGGCGTTGAATCTTTATCCTTGAAATGGATTCTCTGTATTTGTATTTCTGATTTAACACTTGTATTATTTCTGAATCTGCGTATAAGACTCTGCAGTATTCGGTGATTGATTAGAAATCCCTGTTGGATCGATTTGAAACTCTCCTATATTTCTGATTCTTGTTGTATTTCCTATGGTACTACGCTGAATGGTCCCGGCTTCGTTGATGATGAAAGTGAGGGTATATTTTCTATTGCAGAGATTGATGAGAGGATTGTTTGATGCCCCCCATTTCATACCTACCAATCTCCTCTTATATCCTTAACCGATTGCAACCTTTGTCACTAGTCGAATCCCTTCATGGATCGTTGCCACTATTGGTTATTGTTAGTTAACTTTCAACATCACTTTATTTATCTCGGATCGTTTGCTTGTCTTAATTCATATTCACTGTTTTGCCTTATTCTTATGAGCGCTGTTTTGTCATATATGTGAGCACCATTTTCCGGATTGTATCTTTATTTATTTGCTATACAAAGACTATCAATTGTTAGTAATTAATCGCCTCCATGTATCTATGTTGTCAATTTCACTCCTGATCGGGTCTTTGATAATTACCATCATCCGCTGCCTTCGAATGCTACTTCCTACGATCCTTATCATCGATTGCTTGCCGTCGTTTTCTTTGTATAGGGTTGGCGTATTAGTTTGCCGGCCATTTTAATTTTGATATGACTGTATTATTTGAACTTATAATATTTATAGTGATTACTTTATGAAATCTAATTCATATTTATGATTATATTCATTAAATATATTATATAATCATATTAATTTATATAAATCTAATTTAAACATATTCAATTTATAATATTAATGTGGATATTTATAATATATAATTGATCCATATAGGGACATGACAAACTGAGGCTGAGTGTAAAATCCCTTACACAGATTTTAACTCAAACTCACAAATTTTCTGATTTTTCCCTTGCTGGCATTTCATCAAACAGTTTGCATTATGCTAATCAAATAGAATTTCCTCAGTTACAGAGATTTAGAATAGCTATGGCAATGATCCAAATCATTCATCGATCTCATAACACACAGATTAAGCAAGATGTACAAGAGACATTTTAACAAACAATTGTCCTCCAATGTATCAGCTGAAATATGTTCAAGGAATGGCAAATACACTGCTAAATATTGAAATCTGAAATACAGAGATGAGGAACAATTATCCCTAACCTCCAAACAGCAAACCAAGTATGAACATCATGTTGTGTATAGATATGGATTGCTCCTGTAGGTGGCAGCCAGCACAAAGGTTGAATACACACTGTATTTAAGGTTGTGCCTACTCTTTTCAGACCTCCAAGTACCTTCCTTGGACAGCTGGGCGGCCAGTTCATATAATCAATATTAGTACTTGGCACCTCTTCTTTGGAATTCCCATGCCACTATCTAGCACCCACGACTTCACAAAAATATATGCTGCGGATTCTTCAATGTATATTTGTCTTGCTTGTTGGCTGCGGCTAATGTTTGGAAGGACTGCGGCTAGTTCTTTAAAGTCAGCAGCTACTTTCCTACACTTTAGCTCTTTCAAATATGACACTTCTACAAAAACTCCACTTTGTTAAGTGCTGGGAAAATAGGGTATAAACCCTCTTCCATTCATCACAAAAGCTTCAATGAAACTTCAAACAAATCTACTAAATTTGTAATTGCTTGCAAATCTCACAAATTTAGCATTAAACTTTCCCGGGTAGCAAATACCAAAATCTGTACAACAAATGATAAATCCTTTAACACAAACTCCATCAAATCTGTATCATTCTGCACACCTGCGAATTTCCGTACGAAATCGCCAAGGATTGGCTAGGTGGGTTTCTGTCCACGAAACCAATATTCCCAAGGGTTTTCGTCCTAGGGTTTTTCTGAATAAGCTCTAGCTCTCAAAGAGACTAAGAAAATAAGATGTCAAGAAGAAGTAAAATGAGTCTCCAAATCTCCTTTTATATTTCCCTTGGAACTTCACCAAAGTTATATTTAAATATTACTTTTTAAATAAGCCTCTCAGCATGTAATAAAGTGACTTTATAATATTTTTTCTTTTTTTGGCTCCAGCTTAAGTCACTTTATAATATCATTATTAATTAAATACAAATTCGTAATATCATAATTTAAAACAACTTTATTTAATTAAAAGAATTATTCCCTCTCCAAAACTCCGAATTAGCCTTCGGGAATAAAATCGGCTAAATGGTCATCTCCAATGCCTAGGCCGAAGAAGGGGACATTACACTTTGATTCCTGATTTATGGTAAATTTCTGCTAATTAAAAGTGGTTGTGATTCTCCATTGGTGGCAGATTCTTCCAAAGTATGCATCCATCACAGGTTTCTTAAATAGGTGGGCTTGACTCATTAGTTGGTTGATAATCCTAAGCACTACCAATTGTAGTGATTGTTACTGCAAGCTAATTAAGAAATAAAGGCATCCAATTGTGTTTTCTACAGGGTTGATAATTAATATCATTGTTATTAATTCATTACACATAACTATTGCCTTCATAATTTAAAAAAAAATTAAATAGAATATTAAAATGGCATCAAAGCTAGATATTGCTAGCCTGTGAGATTTTCTTCTTATGAAATCAAGTGATAGAGTTAGCAGGTATCATCAAAGGGAACTTAGAAAAACTCAACATCAATTTCCTAAGAACAAAGAATTAGAAACTCCTCAAGAGTTTGAGGAAAAAGAAGCAAATATGGATAGAGAGGAGAACTACAGAAGATCATGCAGATCAGATTGATAGGAAGTTTGACATTATGTTAGATATGCTGAGGTAGATGTTACATATGATGCATAACAACCAAAAAACACAGAATAATGTAGGAAATTCCAACAATCAAAATAGTGAGGCAAGTTCTTTTGAAGCCAATAACAGTAACGATAATAAGCAAAAAAGTCACACACAGAGATCCATGGTTTCTTGAAGCTTAATTTTGACAGCACTTCTAGAAGTATCCCAAGATCGGCAGGGGCTAGTTGCATATTGAAGAACGAATAGGATCGGTTTGAAAAGGAGGGCTCCTTTGTTTTAGGTTCCTATTGTACCCATACGAAATTTTTCGTATATGTGCCCAAACTCACCTCCCAAGCACCATGTAGCCTTGTCATTATTGCGCTAACCCTGCAGGTACAAGACATCAAAAGATAGCAATCCAAGGCTCAAATGGAGGGAGATTCTGACAAGCCAATCAAGCCTAGAGCAGTGAAAGAACATCTAAAAAAGGAGGTCAAAGTGATGAATTAAAGGCGAAAATGACATAAAGGAACCACGGGAAGCAATGCAAATACATTTGGCAAATCAAAATTCAATTTTGAAAATTTTGAAAAATTTTCTAAGGCAGTTTTGGACGTTTCTGGCTAAAATGTGCTCCATCTTGGAGTATAATTCATGGAGGAGATCGGCTTCAATGAGAACTTCAGATCATATGAACCTGATTTCCAAACTTCAAGACATTTCGTCATCAAATGAAGAAGTTACGGCAAAAATAAGCTCCAGAGGCAGAGACAAATGACAGTGATCCAGACAGCCTCCGTCAAGGCAAAGTTCATAGTTTTCCAAGGTCAAGAATCATAAAAAATGAGCCCTGAAATTGGCTAAGCCTGGTGTCCTGAAGCCTGATGTTCTAAGATCCTAAAAATTGTCTAAGTCTGAAATCTGGTGGATCCTCAAAAATCTAGAATTTGCATGTTAAATCCCATGGATCCGGGACCTATCTCAAACATCCTGCAAGTACATTTCAAAATATTTAAAGTATTTAAATATATTTTGAAATATACTTCCACCCAGGACACTTCCAAAAAGCCAAAGAACGAGACAATCTAAGGCAAAATGCTCTTGCAAAGGAGATTCTCCTTCATCACCAAAAGGCGCTCAATATGACCAAAAGGCACACCTTTTTGGCTTCCCCAAAAGGCGCCCAATTCAAGCAAAATCCACGCCTTTTTGATGCCTTACAAAAGGCGCTCCAAATCAAGGAAACCCACACCTTTTTCATCCTTGCAAAAAGGCACCTAAATCCCTCAAAACTCACGCCTTTTCAACCTTTCTAAAAAGCGCCTAAATTGCCCATTTTCCATGCCTTTTTGGCATCCATAAAAGGCGCTCAAATTGTCCAAAACTCACGTTTTGTTGACCCTCCTCAAAAGGCGCTCATTTTACCTAATTTGCACTCCTTTTCTATCATCCACAAAGGCGCTCAAAATCACTAAAACGCACACCTATTTCTCCATCTCAAGAAGGCGCCTAAATAGCCCAAAATGCACGCCTTTTTGACCATTCCAAAAGGTGCCTTAATTGTCCATTTCTCACACCTTTTTCACCTTGAGAAAAGGCACTCTTTTCAAGGTAAAACCCCGCCTTTTGATGCCTAGAAAAAGGCGCTCAATTTGGTCAAAATCCACACATTTTTAGCCTTTGAGAAAAGGCACTCAATATGACGAAAAAGCACTCCTTTTTGGGATTGACAAAGAGCTATAAATGCAGGTCTATCCTTCATTCTTCTTTGTGCATGGAGCCAAAAATAAGAGCATCTTATTTTTAAGAAAGAACACATTGAAAACCCTAGAAGGGTGGCGCTCACTATAAAGGAGATCTCTAGCATTGTTATTATCATTTTCCAAAGGCAAGAGAAGGGTTTAGAGGCTGCACTTCACAGATGGAGGCCATTAATGGAAGATTGAAAGCTTGTATAGGGCAGATTCAATGGCTTTAAGGAGTGGATCCTCGCATATGGGGCAAAGTCTACACATTGTTGCATCATTCTATACTTTTCTCTCACTCCAAGGCATATTTGTTCATAGGAAGACCATTTCTTTGCATTGGCAGCCATTGTTGAGGGTTTCAAGCTTTTTATTGCAGGTTTAAAGGCACTTTTTGGACTAGCCAAGTATCCAAGAGGCGAATTCATAACTTCCAAGCACTTTTTCCTTCATCCTCCATCATTCCAAGGCCCATTTGCACACTTAGGAGGCAGCGCCCAAGTCAAGGAGGCCATTTTTGATGTTTTTTTCAAGGTTTTTCTTTGCTGGTTATGACTGTTCATGGGCAAAATCACCACCTACAGCCAAAATAAAAGTGATTTTTGAGGCCTATATATCCAAAATTTATCATTTCTAGCACATACCCACTTCGGCAAAAAAGCGTTTTCCATCATCTTCAGCCGTTTTGAGCTCAGATCTATTGAATCTTTGAGGTTGCAGCTACAAATTTTCATTTTCCAAGGGCAAAAAATTAATTTTTTCACAAAAAAATAAAGTTTGGACAGCGAGAAGGAAACTTGATTTTCTCGAACAGCAAGCATACAGAGGCTTAGTTCGATCTTTTGAAGCAAAACGATGAAGAAGAAAGGCTTTTCTTGGAGGCCTAAAACAAAAGCTACCATGCAATATTCTTCTACCACCATGGAGGCCAAATCGACACTCATTCATGAGTATCCGAAGGTCAGGGAGTATTTGGATCTCGTGAACACAGTGGAGTATGCAAACACCATCTTGCAAACGGAGATCATGCATCCGGATCCTATCATTATCCCAGAAGAGGCTAAGGTTGATGAATTTGAGAGAAATCTCAATTCTCATACTTAGTCATTTTTCACCATCTACAGAAGAATTCTATTTTTGGCGGCTGGAGGGATTTCCAAAGCAGTTTTTATTTTGAGAACTGACTTTGCTTTTCAAAGATAAACTTATTTTTGGATTTGTTTTGGAGATCATACAAATTTTCTTTAAGTGGAACTCAATGTGTAATAACATGCAAGTTCAGTTAACTGAATTGCATGAGAGATATTTTTTATTTTTAGATTGCTAATAAGTTTGCATGCTTCCCATGCAGCATTAGATCTAGAGTGAAGAGTGTTAGTTAACTCTTCCTTTTATTTCCTTACACCTTTTGTTTTAAGTTATAAATAAGTGTATTCTACACACTTTATTTTAATCAATGGTAAATGCTGAGGCTTTTATTGCTCACATCTTATTGTTCAATGATTGTGCGTATCTTTATTACTTTGAGAATAAATATATGCGTTGTTTTTCTGAAAGCTTTTTGTGTTGTTGAGATTGAGAGGAATTGTCTAAGACTTTGTGCTTAAACATTCGTTTCAAATCTTCTTTGTTCTTTTGTGTTAAATCAAATCACCTATGTTCATTTGTTTCCTTCAATCTCTGGATTTAATCAAAGGAATCAAAAGTATTCAATGTTCATTATCCAACCTTGTGTTCAATCAAAGAATAAAAGCAATAGCAATTCTCATGCCTCAATTTGCTTAAATTGTTATTTGTCTAATATTCTCCTGATCGTGTTCTTGTTTTGTTCATTAATGGATTCTAGTAAATATCCATTAAAATGTATTATTTGTGCCGAAGGTTAGGTTTTGTTTTCAGTCAAAAAGCATAAAAATCTTTGCTTCACTGTGGAATGTGCGTCTCTGCCTTTTTGCATGTTGCAAAAACCCAAAAAGATTGTAAAGTTTTTAGTTAAGTTTTATTTTACAGGGAGCTTCCCCTTCCAATTCGAAGAGCAGTTCTACTACACATCTGTCCATTTTTCTTTCTCACTGAAAGGTGCAAAATTGAACACTAACAGTTCCGCGACTAATAACAAAGCTAAGTTGATGGTGATAGTGGAAGGCATCAATTTGGTACTATCTATGGGTTGCAAAAAGTCGATAGTGTAAGGTGATTCTATGGTGGGATCTTTGGTTTGTCTAAGATGTTTGTCCAGTGCTGGAAGTTTAAAAGTTTATTGGGTTAGGCATTTGAGCTTTGTAAACATTTTGATGATAGTTTTTCACTCATTGTTTTCGGGAGAGCAATAATGTGGCAATTTGTTTGGCTAACTCAAGCATTGAGTTGAATCCTTTGACAATAGAAATCAGTGACCAATTGGAGGTCTAGGAGGGGTTGTACTCTTTGGTCTCCTCTAATTCCTCGGTTCTCATGGGAGAATCCACAATTGAGTCCGGAGGCTCTTAATTTTTCTTGATTTAAAATATTTGTAAAGTAGTAATTGGTTAAGAACTTAAGGTGGAGGCTTCATTATGAAAGGGAGTGTTGCATCCCTGTGGCACGTGTGAAGGGATTTATCTTGCTGCATTTTGGAGATTATATATATTTGATGTAAGCCTCTATTGTATTGTTAGGTATTTTTGTGTGCTGGTTTCTGTTCCAAGAGGTGCAACAAGTCTATGACAAGCATTTGGGTATGGCGAAACAATGGGTGGAGAGCAACAAACAAGGTCCTTTTTATCATGGAGCAGTTTCTTATCATAGATTGAAGATTGTGTTTTGTTGTCCAAATGCAAAGACTCTAAAAATGGTTAAAATTGTTATGGGGCCTGAGGGCACCAAGAATACTGGTCATTTCAAGTCAAGGAGAACCATTGCAACAGATTTCATCACAATGCTAGAGGACTTGGCAAAAGCAATATGGGAATGGATTACCAGGTTGTTCTCTCAGATGCAGCAACGCACACAATGGCGATGACGGTATTTTCCCCAGCGGCAAAAGCAAATTCTCGAGTTTCATCACCTCTGCATGCATGAGGAAATTCAAATTTTGAGGGATGAAATTTAGACTATGTGCCAATAGGAAGAGTTGGTCAATTTTTGCAGAGACTTGGCCTTGGTGGTCAATTCCCTATTAATCACACACAAAGATAGCAGACTAGAGTTGGCCCATCAGTATTCCTCTCTTCGCTCTCTAGTAGTGTGATGAGTCAGGCAGTGAGAATTCTTGGGGTCTTGTTTAGGCAGTAGTATGTATATCTGGGCAAGTAGGTTCAGGGCCATGTTGGTGTTGGTAATTTATTTGGTACAGAAGCTAGGAGGATTGGAAAAGGTGATGATTAGGGGCTGGTGAGCACATATGTTATGTGCAGGGCTGATAAAGCTCTAATATTTTTTATTAGTCTTGTGTTGATGCCGGGTTTGCTGATTTTTTGGCATGTCGGGGTTTTCTTTTTTTGGACAGTGGGCTTGATGGCACCCTTTTAGCTTGTAGGGGTTTAGCTTTAGAGGTGTCTTATTTCATCATTAATGATTCGATGTTGTATTTTGTGTTTATACTTCATGAGCAAGAGCCCCAATAGATCCCTCACTACTTCTATTAAAAAAGAAAAAGAAAAAGAAAGGTCAACGAGGAATTATACCCTTATTTGTATTAACAGGCCTAGCATAAATCTTAGATCTATTAAGATCCCAGTTTAACTAGTAACTTTTCACAGGTAAAGTTGATTGCATATGTTGCAAACAATCAACAGAAGTAAGTTATTTGTTTGTGACAGGTTTGCAAATATCTATTATTCATGTTATGTTGCACAAAACTTGGAAAGGAATATGCTTTTCATGATGGAAAGACCTTCGAAAACAAAATTCCCCAAACACTCAAAAAAAGGGTAAATGCTAAAAAACTCATTAAAAAAGAGTAGAAAATAAAAACTTTATAAAATTATAGACAAAAATAAGCAAAGATGACAAATTCATGAAAACTACATCTGTTTATTTTAAATATAGAATTATTTTAATCCTTTATAGACAAGGCTATATATGTCATACCAGAAAGAACTACATGGAATATATCATAAACATAGCTTGTAATCTTTGAAATTATCAAGATCAACAACATAACCGGAAAAAGACCTAACAGCACATCAAACAGACGGTGAATGAGGACAGCAATCATCATCCTTGAGATCAAGTGTAGCAAAGAAATGTCCAAGCCAAGATGTTAAAGTTTCACATCCAAATCTTCTTTTCGCCCTGTTGTATACTCTTATTTCTTGCAACAAACTTGATGAAGATTAGAATGCACAAGAACTATATCATATGCCTTCTTAGATCCAAACCTGCTTCATTTTGAAGTCATTTTTCTCTAGTCTTACAGCTATTTTCTATAAATAAATTTAAAAGAAAAACATCAGACTCCCCACACCCAAAACCCCAAATTCGGATGTCTAAGTCTAGATGACAAGATTCTAGATATTTCTGATGAGTTCACAAAGAATTTTGGTTACTGAGACTTTTCATAAACGGGAAACAAGGTAACTCCCTTACAGCAGAACATCAGTGGTTTATGAATTAAAAACTAATTATAGGTTCACAACATGATAAGAATATCAGGAAGGAATATACAATGAAATTTGCAGCAAAGTAAAACTACATGTTCCATTAGAAGGAAGAAAGAAAGGAATTTGAAAGGATGTTTGAACAATATAAATGGATAGAAAATTGGGGAAAGCTTAAACTTTTGGAAAGAAAGAACCAGAAGCAATAAAGAACTTGTAGCCTAGTTGATTGAGTTGGTTGCATAATGAAAGCTGCCATGACAATAACCATGGATAGAATAAATGAGGTCTGAAAGGGGATTCATTAGAATCTACCTCAAGGTGAAATATAGGCTGCATAGATGACCTTTCCAGACCCATGATGGTTAGTGAAAATGAAGCATCTCCCTCATCCAAACTTTGCAAGGTATGGCCATATACAGGGCTCTTTTTGTCAATAACATGCCGAACCATCAACCCATATCTAAGATATGAAACCTGCAATAAGTGGAAATATAATATAATTAGCAACTCGGGATTCTTTTTTCTTATAAAGCATTGACCTGGAGTTCGATTGTGCATACAAACACCTCCCAGACTCATTTAACTTCCTCCAAACCATGAAATTGTATTTCTACCTACTATATATAAAAATGACAAAAAAAACAAAGCATCTACACTTCTTTTTTTAATAAACAAAAGTATTATATCAAAATATGGTAAAAGTACAAAATTCCATTTCAGAGTATTAAGTCAAGAAATGGATGAACAATGCTTGAGAATTTATAGCCAGATATAACCCATGATAACCTAGTTGTGGCAGCTAGATAGAGCTAAATGATGATAATCCTAAAGTACAACTTCATAATTAAACTGAGGCCTACAGCAAAACATCAAAAAGACACAGTCAAAATGGTGCAAGCTGGTTTGTCCCTTACAAGGCAGTTGCAGTCATCCTAGGCTTCGGTTGATGTGACAGTGACATTTTCCAGCATTGGATTGGGAAGTAGTACCACCCTATGCATTCCAGTGCCAACCTATAGCTCTGCCACTCATTCCTCCTATCTAGGCCAACCATAGATCTCTTTGAGTGATACCTTCACTAACAGGGTAGTTTTTGCTTGCATGGTTCTCTTGTTGCCAAAGCTGTGCTGAGCCATTGGAGGCATAGCAACGTTTCCCTTTTGAAGCCTTTCAGCATTGAGTATCTTCTCTATGGCCTTGTATTATGCTACCCAGAATTGTTTTTTGGAAAAGGACAACAACACTAAAAGTTAAGTGCAGCAATGATTCTTCCACACTCTTCTAATCACCCAGATCCCGATGTGGTCAACGTGAGAGCATACAAGTGCTTCTGAGTTAGCATTGTCATGTCCCACCCCTGATAGGATATTTGTTTCTCTAGATTTATGCTTGTCTGTTTAGTTTGTTTTTGGTTTTCTCTGACACTTGCAACAATATAATGCAAAAAAGGAAGATATTGCAACAATAATATTTTATTTAAAACTGAACATCACATAAGGCATTAATGGCTGAAAATTCCAGATTTTTATAGCAGTTTGGATACTCAGTATTTTTCCAAAATATCGATAACCCAGTTCATTAAATAGTCCCTATTAACTAAAGCAACAATACCCAGAAACATAGACAGCCAAAAATATGAAGCTTCTTACATATCATTTAGCTGTAATTGTCATGTCCCTATATTAGTAATTTATAATTGAATCTATTATGTATTATTCATTCAAATATGAATAATATTATAAATGGCATCTATTTAATATATTTAAATAATATTTATTTAAAACAATTAACAAAATATATTATTATTATATTTATAAATAACACATATAAATAATATAATATAAATCATATATCATTTATTATGATATAAATGATATAATATAAATAATATAAAATAAATAATATATTTATAATGATATAATATAAATACAAATAATATAAATAAATAATAATATAAAAAAACATCTTTTAACCTATCCTCTTAGGATAAGGGAGTTAGGTATGGGTAGAACTAGTTTTACTACAAAAAGGAATTAATATAAAATAATTAAAAATTATAAAAGGGTAAGTATGTCTTTTACCACCAAGCATAATAAGAGACGTGCCTCTTCGAACATATCCCTTGAAACAACTGTGAAGTCAATAAAGGCAATAAAGAAGCAACAACATTAGAATTCATCAAATACGCAGCAAGAAGATATCACAAGGAAGACACGAGGGCAGCCAAGGTAAGTCTGCAACTATAACAGCTACGTTGTTCATTAAGTGTTTAAATATATAGTATAATATATTCTAGTATATATTGGTAAGATAAATAATGAATTCAGAAATATATGAAATTAAATAAATAAAGATATGTTAATAGGCAAATAGCATGAACTGATTTCATGATGATGAATAAGAAATGTAATGCTGGAATAATATAATTGTGGTAGAAATAAATGAATTATGATTAGAAGTGAAATTAAGTATTAGTTAATTACCACATGCTTGAAGGTAAATAGGAATGATATGAAACCATTTATATGTTAAATTCAGCATAAAATGAATTATCAATGAAGCCTAGTATGAGGCTATCAATAAAGAATGAATTAATATGATGAATATGTATATAAGGATGAACATGATAATGAAATGTGATCATGCATTAGATCATATGAATATATGATGGGCCAATTATGATATGAGGCCAAAAATGATAAGACATCATATGAGAATGTCCACAAGGACTTAGAAATCATAGGATTGTGCTATATCCAAGAGAAGGATTAGCCTCATCATTAATCGTCTCTCTATCCTAGGTGTATGGTTAAGTTAGGAGAATGGTATTGGATCTAGGTAACCCTCAAGTGGATGAAGAACACTGTGTGGGTGTGAAGTCCCTTGAGCCAAGAGACGAAGAACACTGTGTGGGTATGAAGTCCTTAGGCCTATGGTAATGATGAGCTCATCAATATTAAATGTGCCCAACGTGAGGTGACTCTTGGTGGGATGAAGAATGTTGTGTGGACATGAAGTTCCATCAAGCCAAATGGTGAAGAACTTTGTGTGGGAGTGAAGCCTTTGGGCCTACGTATGGGATGATTAGTGTCTCCTTAATGAACCATGCCTATGGAGTTAGAGATGGATTAATGATAGGGCGACATATGATCTTTCCGAGGATAGCACTTAAGGCCTATGAATATGAATATGAATATGAATATGAATATAAGTATGAATATGACTGAATATGAATTATGTGATTATGGAATTATAAATTCTAGACAAATATGGAAAGAATATGGATCTATGTTAATTATGATATGGAAAGAGAAAAATTTGGAATACTAATGTTTCCTTTTTGTAAGTTGAAATTGTGCAAGGTTGTGAACAGTTTGAGCTTACTAGAAGGGGACATTACAATAGTCATGAATACATGGCTGGAAATTGATGGAACAGCAACTAGTATCACTAAATCTCTTCCAAATCAATACCAAATCAGATTACAAATTCAATTCAATGAGATACAGCCAATACAAGAAGGAAACTATCCTTTGGATGATACTCAATGGTTCCAAAAACCCCAACGTAGCTGCACTCTAAGCTGGAATGGCCTGCTGTGATGATAACAGCAGCAAACATGAGTTTCAGCACTCCCCAAAACCTCTCCTACTCTTGCACAATCTCTGTGTTTCTGGTCGCCAAGGATAAGTGAAGTAACTTTGCCAAAAACCCTTCTAAAATGCAGATATCCTCTTCTAAAGGTACGGCCAGACATGAGAATGAAAGCACTCCAAAACCCCTCTAAAATCTCTGCTATGACTTGCAATTTTATTCAAACCCTTGTAAATTCTTCTCCAATCTGCTCAAATATGACTACTGGTTGTAGCCATAAAAATATGCAACCTTCAGGAGATCTCTCACACCCTCAGGAAGCTGAAACAATGAAGAAGCTACGCTCTCCAATCCCAAGAATTTAGAAAACCCTGGTTTTCTTCTTCTCCTCAAGAAATCTTCAAAGGCTAAGTGTCAAATGAATGAATGAATGCTTTTTCATTTGCTTTTGATGGCTTATATACTCCATGAATTAGGTCAACCCCCAAGATGCTTTTTCAACATTAAAATAGATTTTAATAATTGCTTTTGTTGTACCTTATGCCCACTCATTAAATGGGCGCCCACTTCTATGCACTTTATTAATTGACTTTAAGTCGTTAAGTGGTCCCGTTAACATAAAGTCATAATATAACATTATGAAGCTAAACTTTAATAATAATTAAAATAACATAACTTCTTTAAAAAGCATTATTTCTTGATTCCGTCTGAACCAGGAGGTCAACCACTGCGTCCATTGTGCAACTGGATGCCTTACTAAAAATAGTAAGGTTGGCCTCTATCAACACTTACTATAAATAGTAAGTACATACAAATGAAGCCAGAATCCCCTGAATAACTTAGCCTCAGAATATACCAACGATCTAGAGAGGAAAGCACTGTTAACTGCCACCTAAAGAGCTCGTTAATGCCCAAACTGGACCCTTTAATCCACAACACTAGCCTACGAGGGTCAATTGATAGGCTAATCCTCTGAACTTTGATGCTCACGAAAATGGGGACATTACAGTCCGCCCTCCCTAAAATTGTTTGTCCTCAAGCAATCGCAACTGAATAGAAAACACCACTCCATCAAAGGCCCAAGGGAAGAACTGTAGGATGACCCACATATCACCAAATAAATGATGTAGCACCAACATAAACACATCTACGCAAAATATCCCTGAATCCCAAACCCAGAATGGAAGTCTGCCATGCATAATACCTCAGACTTCCGCTGCGCTCTTCTAATTCCAACTTTACCATGCTGAGAGTGGTGAAGCAACCCAATGGGACCCGTCCAATACATAGTGCCAAACCTCTCGCCACCTGGATCCCAAAACAACCGAACCTCACATCCATCCTACATGAAAAGACAAAAATATCTGGAAGCCTCCGCAACACAAATCTCTCTATAACCTCTGCGAAACTCCCATGGATGTGATAACTAACCAAGCCATCATGCCCATTGCCACTACAACCTCCCTGAAGCCCTATCTCCAATTGAGACCCAGTAGTGGCAAACTCTATCAGTTACACATCAGCATGATGGTAATACAACCTCTGATCCTACAAGTAATCCCCTGCAAACAACTGAGTCAGGTACTTGCAGCCCCTAGTCCCATCTTCTAAAGATGGCAACTCTCCATCCCACAATGGATGGTACAAGCCCTGAGCCAATCCACACCGACACATTAACAAATCCTCCATGTGTGGACTAAAGGAGAAGTGATGAGCACTTCGCACTATGCAGTCAAGATAAAATGCTCCCACCTCTGCCAATGGTTGACCATCAAAGTCCTAGGGAACACCCTCCTCGTCAGTCTCATCACTCATGACACTAGAATCAGAAGATGGCTCATGTCTCTGATCCCAAATGGCTAATTGGGTAGGCACTCTGGCAACCCTCTCTACAAACCCAATAGCAAAATCCCTATCATGAAGCAAATGGAGGTATTCTGATTTCAATGCCTCCAAAGCACACCAGATAAAGCGCAAATCACGAATGTGAGTACCAGTTGAGACTCCATATTGTCTCTCCTCAAACTCTGCTCTCCAAAGAAGGTACTCCACAAACTTATCTGTGCAACCAAAACGAGATAGGATCGAGTCAACCTTCTCTCCTGTAACCTTCAACCAATCCCTCCAACTCTGTGGCTCAACAAACTGTCGATCATAATCAGCTGCATGGGATGAAATGACTGATTTGCTTCCAGGAGGGGGAAACAAATCAACATAAGAACCAATCTCCCAACTAGATGATACTCTGCATATCTCTTGTGAAGAAGATGGAGTAGTGTCGTGAATTGTCACACAACTCTCTAGAGAATAAACTACTATGTCACAAGAGCTATCAATAATCTGCCCTGCATCACCTGTCATGGGACTAACCTCAAGAGAACCTAGTGCATCATGTGGTTCTCTGCAACTCTCAACCAATGCACTCATCCCATCTGTATCAACTACACCTGTAACTGTGATGGATGTAACCACATCCTCAACCTGCTCACAACCATAATCCGTGGATATATGCTCCTCACCCACTGTTGCCATAGAAACCTGAACTATATTTCTAGATGGTGAAGACTGTGCCAAGTTCAACTCCACAATAAGCTCATCTATCCGCATCTTAGACTCTTGTAGGGCCAACTGAGTGCTCTTCAAAGATTCCATGGTCACCTCAAGCTCATAAGTGAGCTCATCAACCTCCTCTTCCTTTCCCTTCAACGCATCATAACCGATGCAATCCCACTCGAGAAGATAATCTCTGTAAGCAAATAATTGTAGGTAATTTTGTTTCATTATAACAATTGCTCCTCGGAGTGCATGAAACTTTGCACGGAAAAGGCCACTATCACAGTGCTCATCTGACACGGAAGTACTCCAACCATAAGTAGCCAACATTTGACGAGCAACATCAAAATGCTTTATGGTTGTGGCAATCATACAATCATTAACCTTTAGTTGCCTTACCAAATGATGAGGACCCTGGAACTTATCACTCCCATACAAGTTTTTTGATGTATAGTCCAGACTCCGCACTATGATATGAGGCCGTATTATCATCGCTCACTAAATGATAGGCAGCATCATGTGTACTATCGATTTTGCACACAATATCATCAAAGGTACTGCTGCTATTACCTCATAGGTGGCTCAAAAGACATTGAAGAAATTGTTGATTTGACAATATCTTCTCACACTTCTTCTTCCATAGTAACTACATGTCCATCCGAAGAGCGATCTTGGGACTCATTAGCTTTCCCAATATGTTCATCATCACATTCTAATCCATTCTCGTTGCCTGCTGCAACTCCTTGTCCATGATTACTTGTAAGTTGAAAATCATTTTGAAGCAGTTCTTCTTTCTTATCCTTTCGTTTAGATTTTCCAAACAACAATAAATATCCCCGTTTAGTTTCAGGATCCCTCATCAAAGCATACAAATTCTGCATCAATTCAAACATGGATTTGTCTAAAGCCATATTTCCTTTGTTCTGAATTTCAAGGACTCACCCAACAGGATGGCAGGAAACCGCTCTAATACCACTGTCATGTCCCACCCCTGATAGGATATTTGTTTATCTGGATTTCTGCCTGTCTGTTTAGTTTGTTTTTGGTTTTCTTTGACACTTGCAATAATATAATGCAAAAAAGAAAGATATTGCAACAATAATATTTTATTTAAAACTGAACATCACATAAGGCATTAATGGCTGAAAATTCCAGATTTTTATAGCAGTTTGGATACTCAGTATTTTTCCAAAATATCGATAACCCAGTTCATTAAATAGTCCCTATTAACTAAAGCAACAATACCCAGAAACATAGACAGCCAAAAATATGAAGCTTCTTACATACCCATTCGCTGTAGTCATGAATACATGGCTGGAAATTGATGGAACAGCAACTAGTATCACTAAATCTCTTCCAAATCAATACCAGATCAGATTAGAACTTCAGTTCCGTGAGATACAGCCAATATAAGAAGGACACTATCCTTTGGATGATACTCAATGGTTCCAAAAACCCCAACGTGGCTGCACTCTAAGCTGGGACAGGCTGCTGTGACAATAACAGCAGCAAACATGAGTTTCAGCACTCCCTAAAACCTCTCCAACTCCTGCACAATCTCTATGTTGCTGGTCGCCAAGGATAAGTGAAGTAACTTTGCCAAAATCCCTTCTAAAATGCAGATATCCTCTTCTAAAGGTACGACCAGACATGAGAATGAAAGCACTCCAAAACCCCTCTAAAATCTCTGCTGTGACTTGCAATTTTATTCAAACCCTTGTAAATTCTTCTCCAATCTGCTCATATATGACTACTGGTTGTAGCCATAAAAATATGCAACCTTCAGGAGATCTCTCACACACTCAGGAAGCTGAAACAATGAAGCTACGCTCTCCAATGCCAAGAAGTCAGAAAACCCTGGTTTTCTTCTTCTCCTCAAGAAATCTTCAAAGGCTAAGTGTCAAATGAATGAATGAATGCTTTTTCATTTGCTTTTGATGGCTTATATACTCCTCATGAATTAGATCAACCCCCAAGATGCTTTTTCAACATTAAAATATATTTTAATATTTGCTTTTGTTGTACCTTATGCCCACTCATTAAATGGGCGCCCACTTCTATGCACTTTATTAATTGACTTTAAGTCATTAAGTGGCCCCGTTAACATAAAGTCATAATATAACATTATGACATGTACTTTTAATAATTAATTATTATTAAAGCTAAACTTTAATAATAATTAAAATAACATAACTTCTTTAAAAAGTATTATTTCTTGATTCCGTCTGAACAAGGAGGTCAACCACTGCGTCCACTGTGCAACTAGATGCCTTACTAAAAATAGTAAGGTTGGCTTCTATCAACACACTGACTTACTATAAGTAGTAAGTACATACAAATAAAGCTAGAATCCCCCGAATAACTTAGCCTCAGAATATACCAATGATTTGGAGAGGAAAACACTGTTAACTGCCACCTAAAGAGCTCATTAATGCCCAAACTGGACCCTCTAATCCACAGCACTAGCCTACAAGGGTCAACTAATAGGTGAATCCTTCGAACTTTGATGGTCACGAAAATGGGGACATTACAAGCATTCAAACCCCAAACCAACAAATAGAAACAACTTCCACTTATTCAGTGGACATCTGCTTATGCAGCAGGCATCCACTTAATCGTGGGAATGAAACTAAAAGAAAACATCCACTTATGTAGTGGGCAACCACTTGTTTAGTGGGACAAACAGGAAGGAAACTAGGCACATCCATTTATTCAGTGGGAAGCCATTACAGAGGAAAATAGAAGACTAATCTAATTGGCACATCCACTTATTCATTGGGAAGCGATTACAATGAGTTATGAATCAAAGTGGTATTTCCAAAAAGAGTCAATCTGCTGTAGCATTCCATGTTAGCCGAACAATCCCATACATCTATATTGATATGTTATATCACTGATTACTAACAGCAATGAAAGAGGTATCAAATAAACATGAACAAATATCACCTTAATACTGTTCCAACATAACCCCTGCTGCTGTCCAAGGGCTGCACTGGGAATTACTCTTCCTTACTGTTGTACAATGGCTTGTAGCAGGGCTGGTATCATATAATGGTAGATTCTTCAGTCAAACCCCTTCCAAGTTCATCTCACACAACATTTTTATCCTTAGCGACCCTCAAGCATCATAAAACTCATTCAAGACTCAAGCAATCAGCTATAGGGAGCTCACACCTGTATGCACAGTAGTACGACCTGATATGAGGTACGATTGGTAACAAACATGTTAGAACAGCATATAAATCACCACAAACTACTCAAAAAAGGACGACTACCCTATGCAAATGAGATCAAGTCTTCAACAAAGGCATATCAAACCACTTCATTAACTTGCACTCCAAAACTTCACGTTGCTATATGGTTGGGTATGTAAGCCCAGTCTTGGGAAAAGCAAAGAACAACACAAACTCCAAAATCCACACCAAAACCTCACTCCAAAACAAACATAGAAAACACAATGCATTACTCCCCAAAATTGATCAAAATACATCAATCTCCATGATGGCTCTGTGCAACTTATGTCAGTGAAGCTGCCTCTTCCAGCTAGGGTGGATATCTCACCACCAAAACTGGACTTCTTCAAGAGAGTTTTCGTTCTCAAGAAGAAAGAAGATCTCATAGGTTCATTTCTGCAGCATAACAATATCTCATCAAGTATAAAGAACAAACAGAGCTCTCAACCACCTTTTATAGGCACCTTTTGGGAATTTGCACCATAAAATGAATTATAAAATAGAGAAATATACTTTTTCCCACAAACTCAATATTTCTCCACTTTTGCTCAAACTTTTATGTGCCTAAATAAAAGATTAACTTTTCCTCTTTCCAATGAGCTATTATACCTTTGCACTTTATTTTTATTTTCCAACTTATAAGACCAAGTGCACAATATCAACTGATAGTTACGGAAAATCCCAAACTTCACCAAATTGCCAATTAAACTGAACCAACATGCTCCATAGGGTTTGGGATGAATAATGATGCCTTTCGGGTGACTTTCTAAAAATAGACGGCTCCTCCAAGAATCTTGGAGAGCTATCCAAGAAGCTGAACAAACTTTCGAAAGTTGCATAGTCATTCTGAAACATCACTCAAGTCAAATCCAACATCAAAAATCAACAAGAACAACTCAACCAAAAGATCTTCATAAAGGGGAACCCCTTACCATACCTCATAGCCTATTGGGATTCTGGAAATAGGCTATAGGACCTGTTGATGCGGTTTTTGTGACTGCAACAAACATTAAAATAAAATACTGAGTATCCTATCCTCTCTTGAACAAAGCTTCTCAGACACTGAACTTTGTGATCGAATGAGACTGCTCTAAGGTTCCTTTTGTGTCAGGTCTTGACGTGCACAGGGATAGACTCAGTGGAATGATGTGATTTGCTGGTAATCACGAGGGGGACTTTCGTATCAGACTTAGTGGTTTCTATGCTCAAGGAAGGAAAGATTTGGTTTTCACTGTGAGTTCCGGAAGCTAGGCTTGGATTCTTCTACTTCAGAGTTGGGTTTTTCAATCTATGACAGAGGTGGAATTTAAGTTCGACTAGCCTGATCTATGTGGACAAGGAATGATTTCTCAATAAGCTCTGGGTGATCTATTCCTATCGTAGATTTCAAAAGAAAATGAAAAAGATGGATAAGGGTTCAGGAAGCTAAATGATGGAAAAGACTACTGTTGGAGATGGAAACTATAACCAGGCCCCTGTTTCGTCATGAGGCAACAACTTCGACAGGGATAGTGCTATCTTCAGAGGACGGATGAGGATTTTCAGACTATTCTGGCAAGGAGTAGAGAACTAAAACCTGCAGAACAATCGAAGTTAAGCTTGGAACAAGTTCAGACTAACCATACAAAGTGATTTGCAGGTCATAGATCACGAATGGTATGAACAAATCAGCATTCAATCATTCAACAATAACATTTTCCATCATACTTATCTAACAAAAGCTTGAAAATCAGTGAAATAACTTTAGTAACTTTTCACATTTGCTTCAAGGAGTCAATAAGACCATGTCAAACATCTAAAGAATCATATGAAAACCAATATTCAATGCTTATATTCTTGCTTCAGAAGTCTATAGTACAACAATCCAACTGATCCTTGGAGTTTCAGCTCAGAAAATACAGTGCAGAAATGAAAACTAGCTACTAGGGTGCTCTATGAGCATAAAAAAATGATAGAAAGGGAGAGAGAGTAAAATGAGGCGTCCCTCCACCTTTATATAGGCAATCAGATATACATTAGGTCAAAAGGAAATCAGATTTCCTTGAAACGTGTGCCCCAAGTCAGAAACCCTAGAAAAGGTAGGTGGGGTCGTCAGATCCATCAAGTAGGTGACTGCCACCTATCCTGGATGTCAGAATGTGAATGGATGGTTGCCACCTGTCTTGGGCGTCAGGCTAACTAGGACTCTTGGACAGGACAGTCCTGTCCTTCTAGAACATCTTGCTCCTTGGTCTCTGCTTCCAGGAATCTGGTCAGGACTACTTCCAACTCCTCCATAGGAACGCTGGGCATATTCTCAATCTGGAACTCCATGACGGACGCGGTGGTGGCACAGGCAATAAGGATATTCTCCCAATCCGCCCTCAATTCCTGAATGTTGTTCATAAAGGTCAAGAACGAAGATGCATCCTCTAGATGGGATTCCTGAGTAGGATACCTAGGCTTGAAGTAATGTTCTGCATCTTGCTCTTCGATTCTTCCAAGTTAATGATTCCATCTTCAGCTACCTCTAGGTCGAACCATGCCTCCATGGACACAAGGATTTTGTCTTGGATTTCTCTTAGCATGGAGTGGGCCTGAGCGACGTCACCGTCAATCTTCTCCGGATTATCTCTCTTCATGACCAAGGCAGAGTACCATCCGAGGAAATCATATGCAGCATTAGCCTGTATCACCCTATCCCTCACCAAGTCCTGCTTTGGGGTGTTCATCAGTGCCTAGGTTTCCTCCCGGACGACTGTGAATTGCTGACAGGCATCTAAAATTGCTTGTATTCTATCCATGAGTGCAGTAACTCTCCCATTCACTTGGACGAGGTCTTCTATGAACTTATGGGCTCTATCCGAGCCCCTCTCCATCCAACCTCTTGCTATATGGCCAGCCGCCCTCAACCCTTCAAGCTTGGTTAAGGATTCCTTGGTCAGGCTTGCAAGTTGGACTGTGACTCCTTGGGCAGACTGCAATGGGCCCACGCGATGATGAATGTACTGCCTTAATTCCTCATTCTCTCTCTTCAATTGATTCTTCTTTTCTTCTTCCTTCATCAACCTTTCCTTGATGGCGGCCACGGAATCCTCCAGTTCCTCCATTTCTTGATCCTTCGTGGTTGGTCCAAGGTCAACCTTCAATATGTCAAAATCCTCAGGACTGATGTCCTCATTCGCCTCGCTCACCCTGGGAATTGCTACCTCTACTCGACGAGACCCTGATTCATCCCTTGTGATCCTGGAAAACTTCTTTACCTTCTTCGGATCTGCGAATTTCCCTATCCTAGCCAGGAAATTACCAAGTTCGGTGGAAGGATCATTCTTCTTGACTGCCTTCTTCAACCTGTCCTGTAACCATTTGGGTTTTGCGGATGGATTGACTTCCTTTTGTGGTTCCTAGGGTTCTTGATCAATGTGTGGTGTGGATATCGGTACTTTGCCGGAATTGAACTCCTCGTCGAGAAATTCCAAATCAGGGTGATGGAGCATGTCCTCAAGTCAGACCTCTCTCGGATTCCGTGATGAAAGGTTAGGCTGATTTCCCACCACTAGGTTGGGAGTCCGTTCCCGAGTGGAATCCATGGACTCATTATCCACCTGATCAGCTTGCTCATTCGGGATCACTTCCTCCCCCACGAGTCCTTTATCCTTAACTGTTTGCACATTGTTGTCGGAGAAAAGATCAACCTCCCGGACGAAAGAAGTGCTGGCGGAGTGAGGCCTACTTGCATTCTGTTCCTCCTGATCAGGTCCTCTAATAAATTCCTTTCGAGCCTTCACTCTCTTCACTAGTGGATCTTCTACAGTTTTGTTCCTTGCTTCCTATCTCCCTGTCCCTGGCTCTTTTGCGGGAGTTCCTTCGATCATGTCCTCATCAAAGGACTAGGAATCCAAGTCCCCCCTCAGGTCATAAGTTAGGTGGATGCCCTTCTGGTGCAATCTATCCGTCTGCTGGTTTATCCATTTCTGTGTATTTGTCAGCACGAGTTTCATCATATCATCTAAGTGGGTAACCTCGGGATCAGACCAAACAAGTAGCGGAAGAGGCTTGTCTTTCTCCTGTTCAAAGGCGGGCCGGACTTGTCTCCCATCCTCCTCTACTTGATCCGGGACTGAAAAGACTTTAGTTGCCCTAATCATATCCACTGATAGTCGGGAATACATCCGTCTCTTGACCTCAAAGTCATCTTTAGCATTGGCCCAGTGGTCCTCTAGATGTATCTTATGTCTATGCTTCCTTCCACATGCTACCCGGGTGGTATTGAATGGATCAAAGTTCTCCCGCAAGGAATAAGTCACTAGGTTATAAAACTGTAGCTCCTCTTTGAATTTTTCTGCGGGTTGAAGAGATGGGCATGCTTCGACCGCATCTTTCGTTTGGACTGGGTAGGCTACCCCGGCCTTCTTCTTCTGAACTTTGTCATATGCTGAGAGTTGCCTTGTCAATTCCAACAGGACCATCTTATTCGACGGATACCTCAGCAGTCTATATGGATAGGTAGAGAATCCTTGCACTCAGATGTATGTGAACTTCGAGAACTGGATGAACCGGGAGCCATAAGTCCTGATCAATCGCTTGGACTCGGGGGATAACCTTTGGTGAGTACCTCCTTGGAGGGTCCTAGTGATGTACATGGTGAATGCATCATTAAACCTCCCGAAATGGTATATGCTCTAGAGATGAAGCTAGGTGTAGCAATCATAGACTTTGACTTGCCCTTCTTGATTGCCGATACGTCCTTTCCATGACAGTCCTCGATATTTGTTATTCCTTGCCAACATATAGATCACATAAGAACTCATGTAAAAGGCCTTTGATTCCTCCAAGTTTTGGAACTGTGCATCAATACTGTCACTGAGGAGTCGAGCCCAATCAATCATCTTCACCCGGCGGTGACCTCGTCGATGTAATAGAACATCCATGGCTCAAAGGTAGAGGACTGAGGACTTCCCATGATCCTGTTCAACATGACGACAAGGTCTCCATGCTCTTGCTTGAAGTCAGATTTAAGGAGTGTCCTTGGCAACTTGGAACAGTGAGGCCTTTTCTTTTGCATCCATGACTTGTTGATGATCCCAAAACAGGTTGCCGGATCGGCCTGGAACATGTCAACTGCCTCCTCCTTGCTTGTATACTCGATGGGACTATAGGCAGGAATGTTGAATGCCTCCGCAATCTTTTTCTTGGAGAAGTAGGCTACCACTGTGTTGTTGCGGTTGACAACCATCCTTCGTTCAAGATCATAGTGCATGAAACATTCCATGATCAGCTAGGGACAAGGAATGGCGGGCAGGAAACATGCAGCGGAGGCAACTCCGTTTCGAACGATCTTAACTGCAAGGGGGGATGGAGGACGTCTATCTATTCCGTACATTCACTTCCTAATTTCCTCCATGCTTGAGGGATGGATGTTGGTGTCTCCCACGTTCGCCCATTTGGAGATGATTCTGGACTCCGGAAGTGTTCCTCTGAGGGCAGCCTTCATTTGAGTTTGTCTTGAAGAGCTCGCCTTGGCAGTTGCCATTCACCTGTGGAATCGAGGAAAGAAACAGCAAAATATAAGATTTTAAGGAGGTAAGGATGGAGGCGGGATGAGGGTTTTTATTCCCAAACATGAGAAGTTAGTACAACAAATTTATGCACGTGGGACTAAAATCATGAAATGTTAAGTGCATAGGAAGGAGAAAACAACAATATTCTAAGTAAGAAGAATTATCCTATGCATTCACATACCTTTCTTTTGGACAAGGAGCTTTTGACCTTTAATGAAATTTCTGAATTTTGGATGGATTTCTGATTTTTATGCAGGAATTTCTGAGTTTTGATGGATTTTTGCCAAGGAACCTACCTTAGGAATATTCAGAAATTTGAGTCATGGAGAAGGATTCGCCTTGGGATGGAGTATTAGACTTGGAGGATGAAATCTGCCCCAGGAAGATGAATTTCTGCTTTTGAAAACTTCAGAAATCTGCCTTAAACTTACAGAAATCTGCTCCAATGAAGAACTTCAGCATTGGAAATGGTGAAATCTGCAATATCCTTGGATAAATTTGCCCCTCAAGTGATGAAATTTGCTTTTGGAATGACAAATTCTGCTCCTAGAAGGTTTATTTCTGCTCTTGCTGCCTTAGAATTGTGTTTGAATGGTTGAAAATGACCTTGGGCACTCCTTTATATAGGTGTTTGGACTTGCCTATGCCACTTGGCCGACCTAGAGAGGCTAAGAAAAACCTAGCCGCCAAAACACATAGGCTTGGCCAACTTAACCTTTTGTCTTTTTCTTAAAGGCGGTGGCGTGGATTTTAGGTGGTCGGGGAATCCACTTGGTCAGGAAATCCAGCTGTCCTAGAGTGCATAATCCACTAGGTCTTGGATTTTGCGCTTAGGACTAAAGTCCTCCTGGAGCACATATTTCACTAGATCTTGGATTCTACGCTCAGGGACAAATTTACTCCTGAGTCTGGATTTCTTTCCTCTTGGACTTGCTTTCACGCTCCTTTGTCCAAATTTTGCTAAGTTTTGGAAATTTTCTCCTTGATGAATTTCACTTAGATGGAAGGCTATAATTTTGCACTTGTGAACAAGAACCAGTTCATGTTACAAGCTTCCGGAGGGAACTGAAATCCATATGGCACATCTTCCTGCAGGTCCGGGAGTCCAATTGCCCAAGAGCACACATTCCAGGAGGTCAAGGATTCAGCGACCTGGCCAGAATTCTTCCATGGGCACATAATCCACCTGCAGCAGGATTTTGCGCTCCAGGACAAAATTCTTCCCTGAGCGCAAAATCCACCTACACGTGAAAAGTGCGACTTGGATTATTTTTTGCTTGGGTTTTGCCTTAAGGTCTTTTCCTTCTGTTTCAAGTGGAATTTGATTTGTTTCAATTGCTTCATAGAGGTTTGATCATCGGCACGAAATCCAGAATGGGGATTTTTCCTCCATCCCCTCAGGGAATTTCAATCTTCATGGCGAAATTTTCCTAACAAACGGTGAATTCTTCATGCAGGCACCCATGGACAAGTCCGAGAATGACTCCCTGACAAATTGCAAAGTTCAGACTGGACAGGATGCTGGAACAGGACAATCCTCTAATCCTGGGGCGCATAATCCAGTAGGTACTGGATTATGCGACCAGGATAAAAAAGACATCCCTAGGCGCCTAATCCAGTACCTACTGGATCATGCAACCAGGAAGAAATTTCTTCCCTGGGCGCATATTCCAGTTGGTACTAGAATATGCGACCAAGAATATTCCTATGCATAATTCCAGTCTTCCGGAGGGGTGCTTTAGATACATGTTTTTTCTTGAAAATGTTCTAAGTCCCAGAAAACTCTATTGATTTGAAGATCCTTCAATTTATGATCTGAGATTGAATGAGTCCTGGATCGAGATCAGAAGGACATCCTTTGGATTGGACTTCCGGATTGGAGCTGCCGGCCTGGGAACTGAGTTCCATGATGGAAAGATGAACATGCCAAGGAGTGACAGGCTTTGTCGAATTCATGACCTTGTCGGAATAAGAATCTGGATAGATCTTGGAATGGGTTTCCGGGCAGGGATTCTTTGGAACAGGACCCAGGGATAGGAACTTCCGGACAAGACTCTGGATCGGACTTCTAGACTGGATTCCTAGACTGGAATCCGGGAATGATTTCCTGAGTGGGACTGGAGTCTGGAACAAGATTAGAACTGAGTTCCAGGCCGGGAGTGGAGTGGGTTCATATCTTAAGATGGAAAGATAAACTCCTTCCCGAGGATTGTCGAGGACAGGGAATTATGGTTCCAAACCCATGC
This sequence comes from Cunninghamia lanceolata, assembly GCA_027924645.1. Lineage (NCBI taxonomy): Eukaryota > Viridiplantae > Streptophyta > Pinopsida > Cupressales > Cupressaceae > Cunninghamia > Cunninghamia lanceolata. The sequence goes on from BSBN01000040.1 coordinate 14,824,983, forward strand.
AGGAGGGAATCCTCTATGTTCACTTCTTCGAGCACCGGTGATCTAACTTAGACCATAATCATCATCTGAGGTCTGAAAATGAGCCAGAAAATCCGAGATCAGAGCAAGAATTGCAAGCTAGGTCAAAAAAAAGGGGGGCCCCATCTGCAATGGGGTGGTGTTGTGAAAAGGTCACAACAAGACCCACAATTGACTAGGCTTGAAAAGGGGACATTACAGTCCTTCCCTAGAATTGCTTGTCCCCAAGCAATTGCAAAACTGGATGCTGAAGAATGTGGTCGCTTTCCCACGTTGCATCCTCCACAGGTAGGTTCTTCCACTTGACCAAACACTCCTTAATGGTTCTTTTCCTCAAAGAGCGCTCTCTCTGATCAATGATAGCTTCAGGAATCAGCTCATGTCTTCCATCATCATCTATCGGTGGCAACACTGAAGATGGAACAATATTCTGACCAAGTACCTTTTTAAGGCAAGAAACATGGAAGACATTATGTACTTTGCTATATTCAAGTAACTCCAACTCGTATGCCACTTCACCAATCCTCTTGGTTCTTGAATGGCCCAAAGAACCGGGGCTTCAACTTCTCAGCTCCATTTATCTTGATTGAGGACTGTTTGGAGGGTTGCAATCTAACATAAACCATGTCCCCAACCTCAAAAACTCGCTCTATACGTTGCTGCTCAACATATAACTTCTGTTGGTTTTGAGCATTTTTGAGATTATCCTTCAAAGATTTCATCAAATCTTGGCTGTCCTGCAAAAAATCGTTGACTCTTGGCGCTCTACTGTCTCCAAATAACAAATCAGTGAAGCTAGGAGCTTCATAACCATACAATGCCATAAATGGAGACATTTTTATAGACATATGATAAGATGAATTATAGCAATATTCACTTATATGCAGCCACCTTACCCAAGCTTTCTGCTGTCAAGAAACATAGTTTCTGAGGCACCCTTGCAACCACTTGACTATTTCAGACTGCCCATCAGTCTCTAAGGATGATAACTCGTACTAGGAGTGAATTCTATGCCACTTAATCTGAATAGTTCTTCCAAAACAGACTTAGGAACTTGTTGTCCCTGTCACTCACAATGTTCTTGGGCAGCCCATGGAGTTTGAACACTTCTCTAAAAAACAGCTCAGCCACCTGAACTATTGTAAACCCTGTAGAAACAGCCAAAAAGTGAGCAAACTTGGTCAATCTGTCAACCACGACGAAGATACTATCCTTCCCTTGCACCTTGGGAAGTCCTGTGATGAAGTCCATGGTTATACTTTCCCATTTTTGATTGGGAATGAGTAAAGGATGAAGCAAACCTGCAGGATAAGTGTTCCCATTCTTGTTTTATTGACAAACAGAACACTGTCTAACATGGTTGCAAACATCATCTTTGAGCCCTTTCCAAGTGAACCTCTCACGGATTTGCTTGTAGGACTTGAAAATACCTTGGTGACTAGCCAACAGAGAGTCATGAAAAGCCCTTATGATGAGAGATTTACCCTTGGAATTTGTAACAAGAAAGATCCTTTTCTTGTAGAAGATGAGACCATCATTTACCTCATTTACCAATGCTAGAAGGAGACTCATCTTCTACAAGAAAAGGATCTTTCATGTTACAAATTCCAAGGTTAAATCTCTCATCATAAGGGCTTTTCATGACTCTCTGTTGGCTGGTCACCAAGGTATTTTCAAGTACTACAAGCAAATCCGTGAGAGGTTCACTTGGAAAGGGCTCAAAGATGATGTTTGCAACCATGTTAGAGAGTGTTTTGTTTGTCAACAGAACAAGAATGAGAACACTTATCTTGCTGGTCTGCTTCAACCTTTACCCATTCCTAATCAAAAATGGCAAAGTATAACCATGGACTTCATCATAGGACTTCCCAAGGTGCAAGGGAAGGATAGTATCTTCGTTGTGCTTGACAGATTGACCAAGTTTGCTCAATTTTTTGTTGTTTCTACAGGGTTTACAGCAATTCAGGTGGCTGAACTGTTTTTAGCAAAGTGTTCAAACTCCATGGGCTGCCCAAGAACATTGTGAGTGAGTTGTACTCATACGAAAAAAATTTCGTCTATGTATACAAACACCCCAAAGTGATATTAAATTCCCTCTCGAGCATTGCGTTGCCTTGTCATTTTCTTCTAACCCCGTAGGTTCAAGATATATCAAAGAATATCGAAGGAAGGCTAGATCAAAGTGAAGTTTCAAGAAGCCAAAATAGCTACAAGCTATGAAAGATCGTCAAGAAGTGGAGGTCCGGATCATCAAGTTGAAGACCGAAATATTGCTAAAAGAACAGCAAAAGGTGCAGTGGAAAGGCCAGACAAGCCCAAGAGCAAAAATAAAATTTTCATCAAACGTCAAAATTTTCGAAAAAATTTCTAAGGCAAAAAGCGCGTCTGGCTCATGGCGCACGCACCTGAGCCTAAACACGCCTAGGTGAAAATTGTGAGAATCAAAGTCAGGGAAAATGGAGGCGAAAAATGCGCATCTCCGAAGCAAAGTGCACCAAAATTCAAAGCAAAATGGATGAAGGATGAGAAGAAGACATAGTAAAAAGCGGAAGCACACTTTTGAAGTTCCTCTTCCACCAAAAGACAAAGATAAACAAAAATTGCTAAGGGAAAAGCGGAAGCGCACTTTCCCAAGCGCGCTTTCGCCAAAGGTAAAAAGGTCTCACACAAACATCAAAGGCATAAAAAAAGCGCACTTTCATATCTCCACCTACGCCAAACAAGGAAGAGGAGAGTTTTCAAGGCAAAGTAAATCTTTAAAGGAGGAAGTGTGTTTTGCAAAGTCCATTTCCGCCACAAGGAAAGGAAAAAATTTTCAAAGGCAAACTATTTGGAGGAAGTGCACTTTGCAAAGTCCTCTTTTGCCAAAAACAAAAAAAGTGTCTAAGGTATTGAAGAAGAGGAAGTGTGCTCGTAGAAACCCGTTTCTGCCGAAAAGGAGCGAGTAAAAAAGTTCAAAGGAAAAATAAGGATGGCACACTTAGGAATGGCATACTCCGCCATTGGCGCATCCACCTAGGAGGCGCGCGTGCCTAAGGAAAAACGCGCTTGTTTTTGGCACTTTTTCAAGGCATTCATTCAAAACAAAAAAAATCAAACTCAAAGTTGGTCGACCTTATAAACAAGGAGCGCACCTCTTCATGAGAACCTCTTCACATGCTATTTAAGACACTTAACTTCAAGTTCCAACTTCACTCTTCATAATTGCATGCTTAGGGCAAATAAAAGCACTCTTAATTTTAGAATAAAAGCAGATTTGTGAGTTTATAAGAGCAATGCTCCATTTGTGAAGGTATTATTGTTATAGAAGTTTATATTATTGAAGATTGGAGCTGGTTTTGCTTTGCTACAGTAGAGAAGAAGGCATTTTTGTTCATTCCCAGCCATATAGAGGTGGATTTTGAAGATATTTCAAAGGAGAGCTTCCATTTTTGTGCAGGTCCGGCTTGAAAGAAGATGAATTTCATTGTTTTAGAGCATCTAAATGCCAAAATTCAAGATATTTTTGAAGGAAATTTGTCACAAATTGCAAGGGTAGCATTCGAAAGGTCAAAAATCAGACTTTTTCACTAACTTTTTCTCCGTTTTTGAGCAGTTCCAGCCACCTTCTAGGGCAAAATTTTGACCTAAAAGCATCATTTTTTGTGGTTTTGTGCTATCCCAGCACCTAAAAACACTTAAAATTGACTTTTGCATCCATTTCTAGGGGCGAAATTGAAGAAGAAACTCAGAAATTCCACTTTCCAAAGGCAAAATATTCACTTTTTTCCAAAATTTCTGAGTTGGGCAGCAAGGGAAAGGACCTAATTTTTTGTAACAGCAGGCAGAAAAGGAGTATATGGATCTGTCGAAGACAATAGAAGATGCAAGTGTTATCCTGCAAATGAAGACCATTCGCCTTGATTCCATTATTATTCCAAATAAGGCTAAAGTTGATGAATTGGAGAAAAATCTCAATTCTCAAACAGCCATTTTTCTGTGTTTGCAGGAAAATCTATTTTGAGCAGCGGGAGGGATTTCCAAAGCAATTTCTATTTTGAGAACTGAATTTGCTTTTCAAAGATTTATTTATTTTTAGATCTGTTTTGGAGGTCATGCAAAATATCTATTTGTGGAACTCCTTTTTGTAATAACATGCAAGTTCAATTAACTGAATTGCATGAGACTTATTTTATATTTTACATGCTAATAAGCTCGCATGCTTGCGTGCAGCATTAGGGTTAGGTTGAAAAGTATTAATTCAACTCTTCTTTTCTATTACATGCACCTTTTGTTTTAGGGTATAAATAAGTGTATTCTACACATTTTATTTCTTAATGGTAAATGTTGAAGCTTTTATTGCTCTCATTTTATTGTTCAACTGTGTTGCGTAATTTATTACTTTGAGAATAGATGTATGCTTTGAATTTCTGCAAGCTTTGTGTTGTTGGGGTTAGGAGCAAATGTTTGTGATTTTATGCATAGACATTCGTCTTTGATCTTCCTTTGTTCTTTGTGTTTCCTTTAAAATCAGCTCACCTATGTTCTTGTGTTTTCTTTAATCTCTGGATTTAATTGAAGAAAGCATAAGTGTGTGTTTTAGATTAAGTTATTCTTTTGCAATACTTGAAAAACTTCTCATAGCATTGCAAAAGAGCTTGAATTGCCTTGTGCTCGTGCCTCTAAGAAACAAAAAGATAGGTTACTAGTATTGTCTTTTAAAATTTCTTGTCTGAGCGAGCTTCCCCTCCTAATTCGAAAAACAGTTCTACTGTACACACTGTTCCATTTTGTGTTGCACTGAAAGGTACAAATTAAAATGCTAACAGAGTGACAGGGACAGCAAGTTCCTAAGTCTGTTTTTGAAGGAACTATTCAGATTACGTGGCACAGGACTCACTCCCAATACGAGTTATCATCCTCAGACTAATGGGCAGTCAGAAATAGTCAACAAGTGGTTGGAAGGGTACCTCAGAAACTATGTTTTTGGACAGCAGATAGCTTGGGTAAGGTAGCTGCATATAGGTGAATATTGCTATAATTCATCTTATCATATGTCTATAAAAATGTCTCCATTTATGGCATTGTATGGTTATGAAGCTCCTAACTTTGCTGATTTGTTATTTGGTGACAGTAGAGTGCCAAGAGTCCAAGATTTTTTGCAGGACAGCCAAGATTTGATGAAATCTTTGAAGGATAATCTCAAAAATGCTCAAAACCAACAGAAGTTATATGCTGATCAGCAACATATATAGCAAGTTTTTGAGGTTGGGGACATGGTTTATGTTAGATTGCAACCCTACAACAGTCCTCAATCAAGAAAAATGGAGCTAAGAAGTTGAAGCCCCGGTTCTTTGGGTCATTCAAGATAACCAAGAGGATTGGTGAAGTGGCATACAAGTTGGAGTTACCTGAAGATAGCAAAGTACATAATGTCTTCCATGTTTCTCCCCTTAAAAAGGCACTTGGTCAGAATATTGATCCATCTTCAGTGTTGCCACTGATAGATGATGAGGGAAGACTTAAGCTAATTCCTGAAGCTATCATTGATCAGAGGGAGCACTCTTTGAGGAAAATGACCATTAAGGAGTTTTTGGTCAAGTGGAAGAACCTACCTGTGGAGGATGCAACGTGGGTAAGTGAGCACATTCTTCAACATCCAGTTTTGCAATTGCTTGGGGACAAGCAATTCTGGGGAGGGAGGACTGCAATGTCCCCTTCTCAAGCCTAGTCAGTTGTGGGTCCTATAGCCTATTTCCAGAATCCCAATAGGCTGAGGTATGGTAAGGGGTTCCCCTTTAAGAAGATCTTTTGGTTCAATTGTTTTTGTTGATTTCTAATGTTGGATTTGAGCTCAGTGATGTTACAGGATGACTATGCAACTTTTGGCAGTTTGCTCGACTTCTTGGATAGCTCTCCAAGATTTTTGGAGGAGCTAACTATTTTTAGAAAGTGACCCCAAAGGCATCATTATTCATCCCAAACCCTATGGAGCATGTTGGTTTAGTTTAATTGGCAGTTTGGTAAAGTTTGGGATTTTCCGCAAAAGTATGTATTTTAATGAGCTATCAGTTAATTTTGTGCACTTGGTCTTATAAGTTGGAAAATAATAATAAAGTGCAAAGGTATAATAGCTCATTGGAAAGGGGAAAAGTTAATCTTTTATTTAGGCACATAACAGTTTGAGCAAAAGTGGAGAAATATTGGAGTTTGTGGGAAAAAGTATATTTCTCTATTTTATAATTCATTTTATGGTGCAAATCCCTAAAAGGTGCCTATAAAAGGGGGTTGAGAGCTCTATTTGTTCTTTATGCTTGATGAGATATTGTTATGCTGCAGGAATGAACCTGTGAGATCTTTTTCCTTCTTGAGAACGAAAACTCTCTTGAAAAAGTCTAGTTTCAGTGGTGAGATATCCACCCTAGCTGGAAGAGGCAGCTTCACTAACAAGAGTTGCATAGAGCCATCATGGAGATTGATGTATTTTGATCAATTTTGGAGAGTAATGCATTGTGTTTTCTATGTTTGTTTTGGAGTGAGGTTTTGGTGTGGATTTTGGAGTTTGTGTGTTGTTCTTTGCTTTTCCCAAGACTAGCCGTACATACCCAACCGTACAGCAGCTTGAGGTTTTGGAGTGCAAGTTAATGAAGTGGTTTGATATACCTTTGTTGAAGACTTGATCTCATTTGCATAGGGTAGTCGTCCTTTTTTGAGCAGTTTGTGGTGATTTATATGTTCTTCTAACATGTTTGTTACCAGTCGTACTTCATATCAGGTCGTACTACTATGCATACAGGCGTGAGCTCCCTATAGCTGATTGCTTGAGTCTTGAATGAGTTTTATGATGCTTGAGGGTCGCCAAGGATAGAAAGGCTATGTGAGATGAATTTGGAAGGGGTTTGACTAAAGAATCTGCCATTATATGATACCAGCCTTGCTACAGGTCATCGTACAGCAGTAAGGAAGAGTAATTCCCAACGCAACCCTTGGATAGCAACAGGGGTTATGTTGGAATAGTATCAAGGTGATATTTGTTCATGTTTATCTGATACCCCTTTCATTGCCATTAGTAATCAGTGATATAGCATATCAATATTGATGTATAGGATTGTTCGGCTAACATGGAATGCTACAGCGGATTGACTCTTTCCGGTAATACCACTTTGATTCATAACTCATTGTAATGGCATCCCACTAAATAAGTGGATGTGCTAATTAGATTAGTCTTCTATTTTGCTCTGTAATGGCTTCCCACTAAATAAGTGGATGTGTCTTTCTTTCAGTACTTCAAGCTCAGGTTCCCGCTAAATAAGTGGATGCACCTGGATTTACTTTTCATGCATAGCTCAAGTTCCCATTGAATAAGTGGAAGCACCTGGTTTATCTTTCTTGTACATCCCACTGAATAAGTGGAAGATTGTTACTTCAATTTGATTCTGATTTGAATGCTAACTCTGAAGCACTTGTATGCTCTCACCTTGCCCACATCAGGATCTGGGTGATCAAAAGAGTGTGGAGGAATCTTGCTCATAACATTCAGTGTTGTCATCTTGTGATTTAAAAAAAAAATCAGGGGTAGCATATTACAGATATGTAGATTGAAAGGTTGCAATATGACATTCATATAATATCAAAACAATACTGAAATGAAGTATAACAGCTCACACATACATCCAAAAATCAAGAACATACCCGGATGAAATCTTGGCCTCTTTATTGAAAAGTTGTTGGCTGATTACAAATGATGAAGGTCTGATTTTTATATTAGACTTACATAAGCATGCATATATGATCAAATTATAAACAAATCATCCAACAATGGTACAACAATGATGCAATGATGTCCTCCAATGCTGGCCGCCTTAGAAAAGATCAATCCAGATGAAGAAATGAAGCCATAACCAAGATGAAGGGACTGATTTGCAAACTGTAGGTGCTGATATGAAATCTGAAGCTCAAACCCTCACAAAAAGATGTTGGAAATTCCACCAAACCCTAGCCCAATGATGTCAAATTGAAGTGCTAGCCTCCTATGATGAAAATATGACAAACCCACATCAAAACATGGCTGGAAATGCACCAATCTGAGGTCTGATATGAAGTTACAGCGGTCTGATATGAATTTCTGATTGCAAAATATTTGATTCCACCTCCAATGAAGCCTCTAAACCATATAAAATTATCAACACAACCTGGCCATGAATCCCAATAGTGAAATCATCCTCAAATTGCCTTCAAATCTGAATATATAAGCCTCCAATATGCTTGATGTCTTCAAACCCTAGCTGAACCAATAAACTCCATCGAAACCCTAGCTGATTTGAAGCCTTTGTCTCTTCTAAATCCTGCTATATGCTCAATAATGGATTCTAGGTGAATCCATCTCTCATAGTGAGATGGGTTTTCGTCCAAACCACTCAAATCCAAGGGTTTTCGTCCTTAGACAATGCTGAAACTCTGTTACAGCCGAGAGAAATTCTCCTAGTGAAAAAGCCAAATGATTCAATGATATGAAACACTCCAAATGACCTCCTTTTAACCTTTTCACCTTGGGCGACCAATTGCAATAAAATATAATATTTTTTCAAGTCCATAGCCGACATCAAAACAACCTCAAATATTTTTTATTATTCTATTTCTTTTTCTCCAAGAGGGTGGCGGCAAGGAGAGAGAAAATACTTATAAAATATTATTATTTTATAATTTTTGCTTTTTCCTCATGAGCGTCGATTTTGTGGGAATTATTATAATATTTTAATAATAAAATATTATAATTTAATCCTCACCTCCAATATTTCATTTTTCCACCTTTAAGTCATTTTTCCATCTTCCCACCTAGGTCGTTTCTCCTCTTAGCTAATTATTTTAATTATTTTAACCTTTCAATAATTAGCATAAAAATACCACAAGCCAAAATACCGCTTCGTTTCATCAAGAAAAATTAGTTGAGCCTCTATAATCCATCATTCCATTCTCCAAGCCTATAGTAGGATTCCATTTTCCAACTTTTCTAAGTCCAAGCTCAACCAAGACATTCCCTTACCAAGTGAATTAGCCTAAGGGAATGGTGAATAGGCTAACATACTCCTCCAAGCTGATCACTCCGGAAATGGGGACATTACACTTGTATTGTTCAACTAAATGCAAAGGCTAAACAATGCAAGTAAACATAAGAAGTTGAAAGACTAACACATAAACACGAATGCTATGGTTAAATTAAATATAGGACTCGATACAAAGCCACAATCTACACCTTCAAGTTTATTTGCAATATAAAACTTGCAAATTCGTTGAAACAATTTAACCCCTCGCACACATAATGAGACATCTTAAACATTATAAGAAAACTAGGCATAATAAATGTCATTGAGTGACTAAAAAATTCTGCAAAACAATAAAACACTAAATACTTGATGAATAGCAACGCCAACAATATGCAAACATAAGAATTACCATTGCTAAAACTAAATGCAAAAAGGCACTTATTTATATTGTTTACAAACAATTGCATGGAAATAAATGAAATAAATTAACTATATTTCTACCCTAACTATGACAACTTGCATGATCAGCAAGTTTTATTACAAATTAATCCTATCCACTAATTCTAATTCTAAAACCATGCAACCTCCAATTAAGCTATAGATTGAATTTATGTCCAACTATGACTTAATTCTCACATCTAAAAATAGATGATCTAAACATAGCTAACTCCAAGCTATAAATAGCAAATGCTAAAAATAGCATAGGCTGAAAATAGCACAAGCTCCTTGCGCTACAAAATAGACTACTAAAAATAACACGGGCTATAAATAGCTCCAGCTAAAAATGGCAAATCCCAAAATATGCTCTTTTCTCTAGAAAAAGTGATGGCTAAAAATAGCACAAACTAAAAATAGACTTCTAGATAGGCAACTCTAGATGACTTTGATGATTTTGTGGCTTTTCCTCTAATCATGGCTAACCCTCTGAAAAACCTTGAAAATATTCCTTGACGTTTTGAATCCCTTTAATAGGTGCACACTTCTACATTTCCTCACACGTCTAAAAACTAACTGCTTTGTATAGGAGCATCTTTGTTCCTTGACACGTGCTTGTACACAGACTAGAAAATGTTTGAATGAATGGTCTACTTTGTTTTGGCACGCGCCTTTGTTTAGGCGTGTGCCTGAACACTGAAATCAAACATTTTTAGAAATTTGCTTTCTTTGTTGAAGTGATCAGCTCCTTTGTCACACATGCCTATAACCTATTTTTGACACATCCTCTCCCACACACACCAAACATTCTTCATGAGCATTTCCTTCTTCGAGCACTTAAAACATTTGAATCAGCTTCTCTTTGTACTAGAATGCATCAATTCTTCAGCATGCATCTACACATTCTCAAAGAATTTTTAGGAGACCTTTGTATTGGCATGTGCCTAAGTCTAGGCACACGCCAGAACACTAGATTCAAATTCTTCAACATTTTCACTTCTTTACAATAGCACACCTATCATCTCACACACACACACCTACCCATTGGATGGGAAATGTCAACATTTAAGCATCTTTATTGTGACGTGTGCCACCTTTCCCAAACACACCACTCAATTTCTTCACTATGGCATGTTTGTCTCTGCTTGTCACATGCTAATGTTTTGGGCAAGAAAATTTGACAATATGTCTTACCATAGCATGCTTGAACACTAGACTGAATGCATTTGCAATTGTAGGTTGTTGTTAGTGTTTTCAAGACACCTGCTTCATATTGGCACGTGCCTAGACCCTGGGCCACGCCTATACACTAGACTTGAAATTTTGTAATTTATACAACCCTTATTAAAACGTACGTCGACCTCCTGAGGCACCTGAACTCTTTTCCACACGCTTATTCACCCTTCTTCCTCATGCACCTAAGCACTATGGTCTTGATGGTCATTTTTATTGACACGTTTACTGTCTTAAGTGCATGTCACTACTTTGAAACCAATTTTCATAAGGAAACAGACTCTTTATGAGGCGCACACAATACACTAATTTTTACATTTTCAAAATTTTGCCTCCATTACATCAGCAAGCATCTGATCTTCTAAGTGCACCTGAATATTGAAAAATACTTTGCCTTTTACTGTGGTGTGCACTGTTGATCACTAAAATAATGGATAAAGAGGATTCGATCTAAGCACGCAAATGGATGTCTTTGTATGGTGTGCCTTTTAGCTCCAAGCATGTGCCTAAATGACATTTTGAAACCTATCAAATGGTGCTTTGGTGAAATGCATCTTTAATCACCGAGTGTGAACCTTCGTCGTGTGAGTGTGCACCTGTACCTTGAGGATGCACCTGCCTTCGTGACCTTAAACAATTTCTAGATTTGAAAGCCTCCTTTCTTGCATCAAGACAGGTGTCTTCAAGAGCCTCTTTCCATAATCTTGCAAACATTAGAACATGACAAAAAGATGACACAACGAGGTAGACTATACAAGACTTGATCATGACTTTGTGAGAAAATGGCAATCTTCAGTTTAAAACTTGACACAATACAAAAGTTTCAGATGGGTACAACAAAAATAAAGTTTCATAGGGGTACCAACACACTACATGTTGCAACATTCACATTCTCAATTACCGTCAATTGCCACTCTAAAGTAACTTTAAATGCAAGCTATCTTGATGCCATATGTGTTTTGAGTAAGCACAAGGAACTATATCTCTTATGATAAATGGTGTGATGTTAGAGGGAATACAAACAACATTTGAGAAATATATAGCAAAAACAAAATTGTACCTGGCAATGGTAGAGAACATATAAACATGGTTTATGTCAATGTTCCATGTTTTTCTTAGGATAACCTAGCAAAGTTGTTTATGTAATGTTATAGTAAGAAAGGATAAAAGAAAGTCATTCCTTCATCAAACCCAAAGACAACCTAGATGGTCTAACCATGGGTGAGTTATTCACTAAAGACACAACAGAATTTTGAAGGCTTCATCACTATCAAAACCTTGCATACCAAGACCCACAAAAAAAGGATAGAGAATAGAAAATTCGAAAGAAATAAAACATACAAAATGAATAAAGGATGATCCTTACCTTGGTGCAACCACATGGTATGGACCCCACCTAGAGATGCCCACCTACATTTTCAAGATCAATTTAATGTGTAATATAGAGAGGCAGTTTATAATTGCATAGGTAATCCTCTAACTAAAGGCACCCCCATGTGCCACTGAAACATACCCACTTCATTAATCATTACGTTACAAATAAATGAAAATTATGAACAGAATCTTTATAACATTTCCAACATGGAGCTTTTTTGACACGTGACAAAATTTTGAGTTTAGAAAACTATTTAAGTTGGTTTCATTTCTTATAGGTTCTATGTAGTCTCACCACACAACTAAATATTCTCTCTAAGAAAATTACTATGTTTGTTGCTCAAGAGATCATTTTATGCTTCCATCAAGTGTGCACTATAGATATGTCTTTGTGTTTTTGAGAAACCATATCATTGTTTCTTTGAAACATCAATAACGACCATCTTCACAACATTGAGTTCAGGTACCTTCTAATTTCATGATTCTTTAAAAGAGAAATCACCTCTGAGTGAACAAGGTCCAAATCTTGAGTGGAGCAGAACGTGGAGCCATTTGGAAGCTGGATAAAAATCCTGAATGTCAAGCATATCTTTACATCAACAAGTTCACAAGGTGCTGGCCCTCCAAGAACCAATCTTACCGCAAATACCCTGGCAACAAAGACAGAATAATGTGCTTTAACAACTACATGTGACAAATAATAAAAATGTGTTAGTTTTACTCCCGTGACAAATATTTCATAAAACAATATGATCATTTCAAGGTCCAGGTATTGCATTAAGTGCCAGACAAAAATAACAATGTCTCTGAATTACCATAACCCAACCAAGAGAGATTTGGTACTGAATCTCAATAGATTAACTACTTAAATACTTTCAACACACTGCTTTAACATATTATGTGCTCTTTCATTAGAAGGCTTTTACTAATGAAGTTTCCCTCCTTTAGAAAGCGAATAGATGATGTCTCACTACTCTTGTTGGTTGCTTAATGCCAGGGGAACTTAAGAGGAAGGACAATCGTGCTAAAGAAACATAATAGTATACAGACTAGAGTACTACAAAAGTATGAAAAGAAATGTATCCCAACAAGAGGAGAGCAGTGAATGAGAAAATAACAAAGAAGACATGCTATGAAACACAAGCAAGAATACACAAATAATAAAAATAAAATAAGACCAAGGAAATGAAAGCAGTGAGAGGGAATGAGCAAAGAATTAATTATTACAAAGAGCCAGTAGTTTTATCATATCATTATCAACAGGTCAAAGTATGAGAGAAAAAGTACTGAGGATGAAAGAGGGAAAAGAAATCAAAACAAACAAACTAGATTCTAAATCTGATCCCATGATCCAATGTTTGAGCTAAAGAAAGCAATAAAATTGCAGCAAGTGTAATTTCACCTCTTCACTTTTATAATTGTTTGAGACTTTGAGTAACAGAAGCATACAGAAAGGCCCCTGCTCAAAGCAATTCTGCAATTTGTTTCCGCTCTCCTTATAGATAGTGAACCCTTAAGAAAAAATGCCTATTGGTTTTGCCTATGCTTAGAAGACAAGATCTTTAGCCTGCCCCTGTGCTAATTCTAAGCAAAAGCAAAACATTGACCACAAAATCTTGTATCAGAGCCTAAGTTCGTAGTCTATCATCTCAATCGTTTCATGATTTATGTAAACTTTTCACCAGTTCTTTAAGTCTTTACTAAGCTCACCGTCTTTGAAAATTGTCATTCTGAATGAGTGACTAATTTTCACATCTGAAAGTGCCACCATGGATCAACAGACATCAGTTGGTACTTCAAGTTGTAACGCTGGTAATATCCAAACCCTCCATCAGCTTTTGTTGAGAAGGAATCTTTAGTGAATGAAAAGGGTTTGTTTGGATTTCCAGAAACTTTACAGACAGATCTTTACACTGAAAATAAGTTCCATGCTAAAACGCTGAATCCGATTATGAAATCTAAGGTTAACTTAATGGTGAAAAGGTCCAGCACTCATCATGCATGCTTACCTTCATCTCTCAAACTGAAGTCTTAAAATGGCATAAGCAAGGATATTTCCACATACATTTAGCACAAATAGATATTATTGTGCATCCCCAGTTTAATTATGAACTTTGTACCAAGTAAATGGCTACATTAAGAAATGTCTGTCATACAAACTGGTCAAATGCAGTTATAGCTCAATCTAGAGGTAGATTAGATAAGTATCAATTATGTAGTGTGAAGGCTCACTTCACACTTGCCTTAGATAATAAGCATATGGGCCAAAACCAAGGATTTCTTTAAGCGGTGAAAATGATAAAACATTCCAATCACACACATGGCCTCAACCTCTAGCTTCCCTAAGCCAAGTAGTTCATCCTCTATACAATCAAAATATCATAACAAATTTTTTGTTAAAGGAGGGAAATGGCTACTAAAAACAACTTTCTGTACTTAAGTTCTCTATGAAGAATAACCCTCTTCAAAAGCAGATCTATCATATTTGCTTGAACATTCAGCAACTTCTGCATCCAATTGGAAGGATCAAATTAGGCAACTGGATTATTTGGTTAACTGGACCAGCTATGCAGAAGCTAATATTGATTGACTGAATGATAAAGTAACCATAATGGAGTTAGAGCTACAGGCAGTCAATCAAAATATGAGTTCTCTGAACTATTGCCTTAATAAAAAGAAGCAGCAAAATGGAAGAATGTTGAGATTCGTGGCTCAAACTTATCTGGCCTCTGAAAAGATTACATGTAATGTCCCCCTTAGTTTTTCCTATTTATTTCTAATCATAACAGCAACATATAATAACATGGGAACATTGATTTACAACGCATAAACAAACAACGAGCATAAACTGAAACAAGACCTTTATTGATTCATTATTCCAGCAAGTCTCTTACAAATCAGAAGTACAAATATCAAAATACCCAAAGGTACAGCAATTTGATGTACTTTTTCAGCCTATCAGGAAAACGCTAGGGACCCTTGGAATGCTCACAAAATCCACACCGAACCTCCGAATGATGCCAAGCCAAATGCAATAGTCTCCTATGCTCTAGGCATCCAAACCCCAATGCTGAAAGACTGATGAAAGTGGCACAATATTTTATGCACAAAACCCAACGCACATGCCAGGAGGGGTGCACTTCCCAAGGAGGGTGATTTGTTGCATAAATTCACAGACAGCACCAAAAATCATGAAAACACAGGTATAGGGTCGCCCTAGGGTGAGGAATTGATTGGACAAATAGCCAGAACGAAATCCGTCACCGATTCTCCGCTATGAATAAAACTCGATGATCAGCAATCCAAAAACCAGCAACACAGAATTGATAAAAACCCACTGAAATCACACTAAACTGAAAAACACTGATCACCCGCCAAAACACTGCAAAGGGAAACATCAACTGAAATCTAAAATCTCCAATAAAACCACATGCAACCTCCGTATGAAGTTGCTCCATAAAAATCAGCTAGGGGTTATCTTTCAAACCCGAAACCAATGTCAACCCTGAGGGTTTTCATCCTCAAAGCCTTGAGATCAATAGAAAATCCAACAGCATTTCATTATCAGCAATATCCAAGCATAATCAAAAGAAGAGCCCTCACATCCTTTTATATTTTCCTTCCTTCAAGATTTCTGGAAACTTCCCATATGGGCGCCAAGCTTGAGAGGGAAACATATTTCAAAATATTAGAAAAAAAACACTTTATTTCCTTTCATTTTTCCAGCTTTCCCTAGGCGTTCCCTTTTGGCATAAACAATTAATTTATCCTTAAATGCTCACATGGTCCCCCTTTTAAAATAACTTTAAGTTATGTCTCCTAGGCGTTAGGGTACAACTTAACTTTATAATGTTTTATTATGCCAAGGATGCCTTTTTGTGAATATAATAATAAAGTGCCCATATTATATTATCCTTGTCCATCCCAAACAAGAACCCACCAAAAAGAACTCCACGCCATACTCTGCCACAAATCATGCTGCCAAAAATAGTGCTTACTAAAAATAGTAAGCTCAAGAAAGTCCTCGGATGCCAATGCATGACATATCACCCTGAAGCTCTCTGAAAAACCCAGAAGGAATCCAGTAATCAAACTACCATGCACTAACAAACAAATCCCTGAAAGCTCAGAAGAGATCACCACACAGCTGGAAACCCTAATTATTACCTCCGACTAGCCTATGGGCCTCCGGAATAGGCTAACAGTCAATCCTGGATATCACTGATGAGAAGGGGACATTACAGTCCGCCCTCCCCAAGATTGCTTGCCCTCAAGCAATCACAAATTAGGATGCTGAAAAATTTGATCACTTTCCCAAGTGGCATCCTCCAGTGGTAAGTCCTTCCATTTCACCAGGTATTCTGTGATGGTTCTTCTCCTCAACGAACGATCTCTGGTATCAAGTATTGCCTCAGGAATTAAAACCAACTGTCCCTCCTCATCCAATGGAGGTAACTCTGGTGTAGCCATCACATTGTGACCAAGCGCCTTCTTAAGGCGAGATACATGGAAGACGTTATGCACTTTACTGTCTGCTGGTAACTCTAACTCGTAAGCCACTTCCCCAACTCTTCTGATGATCCTGTAAGGTCCATAGAAACATGGCTTGAGTTTTTCCGCTCCACTCTTCTTGAGAGTAGATTGTCTGTAGGGCTGGAGTCTTAGATAAACCATGTCACCAACCTCAAAAGTGCGCTCTATACGCTGCTAATCAACATACATTTTCTATTGATGTTGTGCCTAATGGAGATTGTCCTTGAGTGCTCTCAAGATGTCATGGCTATGCTGCAACATATCCCTTGCCTGAGGGGCTCTACTATCGCCAAATAGCAAATCTACGAAGCTAGGAGCCTCGTCTCCGTACAAACCTAAGAATGGGGACATCTTAATTGACATGTGAGAGGAAGAGTTATAACAATACTCTCCCAAATAAATCCATCTCACCCATGCCTTTTGCTGCCCTAAAACATAATTTCGGAGATAGCCTTCTAGCCATTTGTTGACAATCTTGGTTTGGCCATCCGTTTGAGGATGATAACTAGTGCTTGGAGTAAGCACTGTCCCACTCAATCTGAAAATTTCTTGCCAGAAAGTGCTCAAGAACTTGTTGTCCCTGTCACTAACAATATTTTTTGGCAACCCATGTAATCTAAATACCTCCCTGAAGAATAAATCTGCAACTTGGGCTGCTGTAAATGAACTAACAATGGCAAAGAAATGAGCAAACTTAGTCAATCGGTCGACCACAACATAAATGCAATCCTTTCCCTACACTGTGGGCAACCCAGTAATGAAATCCATAGATACACTTTCCCATTTCTGATTAGGAATGGGCAAAGGCTGCAATAATCCAACTGAAAAAGTATGCTCATCTTTGTTCACCTGGCAAACTAGACATTCCCTTATGTAACGTAGCACTTCATTCTTCAATCCTTTCCATGAAAATCATTCACGGACCTGCTTGTAAGTTTTGAAGTACCCCTGATGGCCAGCCAAAGGAATGTTGTGGAATGTCTGTAAGATCTTTTTCAGATGGGATTCAAGTACTAAAAAGATCCTGCCCTTGTATTGGATTAATCCATCAACCAGCTGATATCTTTCATCATGTACAATACCTTCAATGATACTAGTTGCAAACTGATTTTTAGCATAATCGGCAATTATCAGCTCCTTCCAATCAGCTGCTAACCCAACAATAGTGCTCAAATGTGGTCTTCTAGACAATGTATCAGCCACTATGTTGTTTTTACCTTTGACATATTCAACGTCAAAATCATACACTTGGAGCTTGCTCACCCATTTCTGTTGTCTTTCATTTTAATCCTTCTGGTGCATGAAATGTTTGAGACTGTTGTCATCAGTTTTGACCACAAATTTGCTGCCCACCAAGTATTGTCTAAACTTGGCCAATGCGTGCATAATTGCAAGCATTTCTTTGTCATAAATAGAATATGTTTTTTCAGCTCCTCACAGTTTCTTGCTTTCAAAAGCAATCGGATGTTTGTCCTGTATAAGGACAGCCCCAACTCCCTCTCCTGAAGCATCACATTGTAATTCAAAGGGTTTGGAAAAATCAGGCATAGCTAATACTGGGCATGAACTAACAAGTTTCTTGAACTTGTCAAAAACCCCTTGTGGTTTTTCTGACCATGCAAATGTTTCCTTCTTAGTAAGATCTATAAGAGGGGCAGCCATCTGTGAATACCCTTTGACGAACCTCCTGTAAAATCCACATAGCCCCAAGAACCCTTTCAGCTGTGTCAGGTTCTTTTGAGGTGGCCAATCCAGAATAGCCTTGATCTTTTCAAGATCAACGCTAACACCCTTAGAGCTGATCACATGCCCAAGGAACAATAGTTACTGCATCCCAAATTCACATTTTGATTCTTTTGCATATAAACCTTCTGATTCCAAAATAAAAAGCACCTCATCTAAATGCTTAAGATGCTCTTCACATGATTTGTTGTATATAAGAATATCGTCAAAGAAAATCAACACAAATTTTCTCGACTGCTTCTGGAAGATCCTGTTCATATAGGATTGGAAAGTAGCAAGTGCATTAGTCAAGCGAAATGGCATGACTAGAAACTCAAAGTGCCCAAACTGACATCTAAAAGCTGTTTTTTCAATATCCTTCTCCCTCATTCTGATTTGATGATAACCCGATCTCAAATCTATCTTGGAGAAGTACATGGCACCATGTAGCTCATCAATGAGCTCATCGATCCTGGGAATGGGATATCGATTCTTAATTGTCTTTTGATTAAGAGCTTGGTAATCAATGCACATACCCATAGTGCCATCTTTTTTCTTACACTAGGACAACGGATGAAGCAAAGGGGCTCTTACTCGGACGTATGAAGCCCATATCCAAGAGTTCCTTGATGGCCTTTTCAATTTCATCCTTCTGCTTCTTTGCATACCTATAAGGAGTGGTAATGATTGGTTTGGTACCATCCTCTAGCTCTATGACATGCTCAATTCCTCTCTCAGGAGGTCTCCCAGGAGGCAGGTTCTTGAACACTTTACTTCTCTTGGTCAGCAAAGCTTGAATCTTTGGATGGTACTGTCTTTTGTCCTCAACTGGATTTGATGGCAAAATCATACATTTTGCTGCCCATTCAACTTGATCATGTATAATCAGCCTTTCCATTCTTTTGAAAGATACTACACGAGGGCCTCCCTTTGACATCCCTCTCAATACAACCCTTTTACCATCTGACATAAATTTCAGCTCCATGGTTTGCAAATTAAGAGTAATTTCTCCAAGCGATCGCAGCCATTGAATACCAAGCACTGCATCTGTATCACCAATGCTTACCACATAGAAGTCATCCTTGACTTCGTAGTTTCCAAACTGAATGGATAAGTTAGGAATCTTCCTTGTGCATGTAATAATAAACCCATCAGCTACCATCACTTTAAATCCATCAACCTCCTCTACCTTAAGGCCTCTTTTAGCAACTAGGCCCTCGTCAATGAAGTTATGAGTTTCTCCCATATCAATGAGAGCAACCATACGCTGTCCTCCCAGTACTCCATGCACTTTAAATGATTCATTCTTCTGAAAACTAGAGAGTTGGGCCAGAGGCTCCTCTACTGCCTGTTCTTCCTCTTCTTCCGGTGCTTCTTCTTCCTCTTGCTCATCCAAATCTGATTGTGGCTCATAGAAATCAGGTTCATCTTCTTCCTCTAAAAGTGCCTCCATATGTTGTGCTTTGCCCTTCTTGAAACACTTGTGACCTGGTGCCCATGGTTCTTTGCATGTGAAGCAAAGATTTTTCCTCAACTCATTTCTCAATTCTTCATGCATTTTGGGAGGTGCTGATGTAAACTTTGGCCTGCTGAAAGTTTTCTGATTTGTTTTATAATCCTTGAAATTCTTCTTCACTGGCTGATATGAAGGAGGATTAGACTCGAGGTCTAGTACTAACTGAATAGCATCCTGCAATGTTTGTGGTTTGAGTACTTTGGCCAATCCCCTCAATTTGTCATGTAATCCTTCTACAAATAGCATCACTACCCTCTTTTCTGACATATCAGGTACCATAACAGCAAG
The DNA here is from genome assembly GCA_027924645.1 of Cunninghamia lanceolata. Lineage (NCBI taxonomy): Eukaryota > Viridiplantae > Streptophyta > Pinopsida > Cupressales > Cupressaceae > Cunninghamia > Cunninghamia lanceolata. The sequence continues at coordinate 14,845,125 of BSBN01000040.1, forward strand.
TTGTTGGAAATCATCAACATATTTTTCCACTCGTCCAAATTGCTTGAGTTGGGCCAGCTCCCTATAGTAAACTTCTTCATCCTTTCTATCAAATCTTGCAATTAACTTCCAACAAAACTCATCATAAGAACCAATCTGCCCATGATTTAGTGACCTCAAGCCATAGTGCCACCATTTATAGGCTATTCCTTCAAGGTGCATGGTGCAAAGCGGATGGCATCTTCCTCCGGCATCGTCTTAAGTGTAAGATAAGTGTGTAGCTTGTGTATTCATTCCCTAGCACTGATTTTTCCACTTCCATCAAAAGGAGTGATACTAAGTTTGCTCAAGGCTTGTTTAAGATCCTTATTCTGCAGTTTTGGACCGCGGTTATTTCTTGATCTCCTCTCTTCTCTACACTGGCTCATGTACTGATTGAAGGTTAGGTCCTCCCTAACATGTTGTGGGAGAAGAGCATATTCCTCATGCATTGCCATGACATTATCAGTAAAAACGACTCCATGCTGATCATGTTCAACTTCTTCTACTTCCCGTGGCAAGAAGTTAGGCCTCATTGGCCGATCTACACCACGTGTGGGGCCTCTAACAGTGTTAGATGCCTCTGCTCCATTATTGTCAACTGTGGCCTCTACATGATTGGGTCTAACTCCTGTATTTAAATTCTGTAACGTGGCTGTTAGTTGCTGAAGGGCAGTGGCCATCTGTTGTTGCCCTGCTACAAGGCTTCTCATAACATCTCGGGCCTCACGAGCCTCACGGTCTGCATCACGCTCTGGACTGTTATTCCTCCTATCACCCATACTACTGGTCTCTACTACACTTTTGGGCTGTCTAGCAACAACTGCAGCTGAAAATGTGTCCTGTTCCGGATATGATGTGCCCACTGAGTAATCTAACTCTAATCTCTGGCAATATACCTCTTAGTCCTATCACTCTGATGCATGAACAATTGTCTAATACCCAAAGCCTGGCAAGATCAGTGGCTCTGATACCACTGTAATGTCCCCCTTAGTTTTTTCCTATTTATTTCTGATCATAACAACATATAATAACATGGGAACATTGATTTACAACGCATAAACAAACAACAAGCATAAACTGAAACAAGACCTTTATTGATTCATTATTCCAGCAAGTCTCTTACAAATCAAAAGTACAAATATCAAAATACCCAAAGGTACAGCAATCTGATGTCCTTTTTCAGCTTGTCAAGAAAGCGTTGGGGACCCTTGGAATGCTCACAAAATCCACACTGAACCTTCGAATGATGCCAAACCAAATGCAATAGTCTCCTATGCTCTAGGTGTCCAAACCCCAACACTAAAAGAATGATGAAAGTGGCACAATATTTTATGCACAAAACCCAACGCACATGCCATGGGGGATGCACTTCCCAAGGAGGACGATTTGTTGCACAAATTCACAGACAGCACCAAAAATCATTAAAACACAGGCATAGGGTCGCCCTGGGGTGAGGAATTGATTGGAAAAATACCCAGAACGAAATCCATCACCGATTCTCGGCTATGAATAAAACTCTGTGATCAGCAATCCAAAAACCAGCAACACAAAATTGATAAAAACCCACTGAAATCACACTAAACTGAAAAACACTAATCACCCACCAAAACACTGCAAAGGGAAACATCAACTGTAATCTAAAATCTCCAATAAGCCCACATGCAACCTCCGTATGAAGTTGCTCCGTAAAAATCAGCTAGGGGTTATCTTTCAAACCCAAAACCAATGTCAACCCTGAGGGTTTTCGTCCTCAAAGCCTTGGGATCAATAGAAAATCCAACAACATTTCATTATCAGCAATATCCAAGCATAATCAAAAGAAGAGCCCTCACATCCTTCTATATTTTCCTTCCTTGAAGATTTCTGGAAACTTCCCATATGGGCACCAAGCTTGAGAGGGAAACATATTTCAAAGTATTAGAAAAAAAACACTTTATTTCCTTTTTTTTTTCCAACTTTCCCTAGGCGTTCCCTTTTGGCATAAATAATTAATTTATCCTTAAATGCTCACATGGTCCCCCTTTTAAAATAACTTTAAGTTATGTCTCCTAGGCGTTGGAGTACAACTTAACTCTATAATGTTTTATTATGCCAAGGCTGCCTTTTTGTGAATATAATAATGAAGTGCCCATATTATATTATCCTTGTCCATCCCAAACAAGAACCCACCAAGAAGAACTCCACGCCATACTCTACCACAGATCATGCTGCCAAAAATAATATTTACTAAAAATAGTAAGCTCAAGAAAGTCCTCGGATGCCAATGCATGACATATCACCCTGAAGCTCTCTGAAAACCCAGAAGGAATCCAATAATCAAACTGCCATACACTAACAAACAGATCCCTGAAAGCTCAGAAGAGATCACCACACAGTTGGAAACCCTAATTATTACCTCCGACTAGCCTACGGGCCTCCGAAATAGGCTAACAGTCAATCCTGGATATCACTGATGAGAAGGGGAAATTACATTACAACCTCTCTAGTTTCCAGCTCTAGTCAACAAGTCATTTCCACTCCAAAGAAGCCTGGCATATCCTTGTTTCCACTTATAGCACCTCAACAGTCAAAAGATGAATCAAAACTAAATATGGTCTGAGCTAGTGTACATAATGTAAATAGAAGAGTTCACCAACCTGGTATTTACACCTATAGCTCAAAACATATAGCCAGTAAAGAGTGGTGGTTTGTTATTATCAAACATTGATCGAGACCCAAATCCATCGGATAGTACAGTGGTATGGGCTAATCATTTCTACACCCTGCAACAAATGAATAGTTGGACCCATGATAAAGCATTAGAAGTTGCCATGAGAAGCACCTCAAGGATGACTCTTCACTGGCGAAGCAACTCTCCTGAGGAAGCCAAGAACAATATTTGGCTGTTACGCCTTCAAGAATTGGTCAATGCTAGTGTTGCAGAATTTGTGCCGAAACGGGAGAGAGAGAAAGGAGGACCAAATTCTTCTTGAAAGCATGAAATGCTAAGATATTGATCAATTTGAAAATTTTCCAACTGAATACCAGCAAAACGTTTATTCTTCAAACCTGGAATGAAATGAATATGTAAAATGTAATCTCCCCAATCGGATCTGCCCTAAAATTCTGAAAAAAAAAATTCTGAATTCTGCCCTAATTTTCTGCTTTTTTGTTTTCTGCTCAAAACCCTAAATTCTGATTTTATTTTCTAATATTAAACAAATTATCACAGCGAACATATATATGCCTAAAAATGACAAATAAGCATGGCGAATGATGCTACCAAATGATATTCACAACAAACATGAATTACACCATGAAATACACAATGTATGGCATCCAAATGCAACAATCAAATCTGATTTTCTGTAGAAACTCTGCTGCTACAAATCTGAATATTCAGATCTGATTTTTACAATGAATTCTAGGGCACAAACATGACAAACAATGCCCAGATTTCTGCACTACAAATCAGAACTATAAAGTATGATTGTACATACCAAATACATGCAAAATAGATGACAAATGATCAACCCTAGCTGGGCGAATTCTCCATGAGGTGCACCTAGGGTTTGCTGCTCCAAATCAAGCCAAATTCGCCTTCAAGATGGGCGCTCCAATCTACTCCAAAAGTGGTGCTCAATATTAGGGCGAACCCTAATGCAAGATGCTCACAAAATGCCACCAAAATGCTGCTCTAAAACTGATCTTCAAATCTGATTATGTAATGATGTTCTCCTTCAAATGTCGTCAATGAAGCACAAATAGGACTCCGTGATGAATCCTCCGCAATGCTGAGCTAGGGTTTCGTCCAACTCACCACATTCACAAGGGTTTTTGTCCTTGGAATGAAGGCTAGCAAAGTTGTGGCCAAAGAGTATGAGACTCAAGAGAAAATATGATGTGAATGATTGATGGTGAAATGACTCCAAAACACCCTTTATTTATAGCCCTCCGAAATAGACTCCTCAAGGCCGACCTCCTCTTGGCAAATCCTTTTATTTTATTTTATTCTTTACTCCCGTAGGGCCGACCTCCCTCTAGGTGCCAAGAATATAAAATAATTTTATTTTATTTTTATTATTTTTTTCCCAACTTGGGTAACCAACTTTTAGGGCTTCATAATTCCTTTTTTGGACCTCTCCTAGGTCGCCTACCTTGAAAACAATTTTATTCTATTTATTTATTTTTTCCCATGGCATCACAAAAATATGGAAAGTCATTTCTCATCCTCAAATTGCCCAGCAAATTAGTCAAGTGCGTCATTTGGCTACCCAGAAATTCCCTTGCTCCTTCGACCTAGCCCATGGGAATAAAATAGGCTAGTCGACTCTGATGGGTGATCACTCGGAAAATGGGGACATCACATAAAAGTTCAATATCTTAGTGCTCTTTCCAAAAACATTGTGAATCTTATCTTTGACAAACTAAATACCAGGGCACAAATATTTCAACTCTGAAATTTGTTGATCCATTGAAACAGCGAGAAATGAAATAAGAAGATTTTGTATGAATGCTACAGCACAACAAGCTGTATCAAATCTCTGCATCCACTTGCAGCCAAATACATGATGGTGATACTTATGAATACAAAAGACCTCAACTGTTTGGGAGAAGACAAAATTTTAGATTTAGAACTGCTAGACCTAAAAGGTTTATTAAGCCATTCAAATTTTTTTGTAGAAGAGCACAACCAAAATCTCAAAAGGATTTTTAAAATATTTACTCCTATGCATGTAAACAGAAAGGGTATTATGCTCATTCATGTCCAAAGAAAGCCCCCAAACATGTAAAAGCTTGCTTTGATATCAAAGAAAATTTTGATTGGTGGGATTACGTAGAAAATGAAGATCAATAGCAAAATTGTATAACAAACTTAGAGGAACTATTTGTGTTGCAAGAGATATATGAAGACAAATATCAAGATCTTGACTCCAAGCCAAACTTTGATGAAACATAACCAGATGAAGAAGAAATTAGCATGCTGCAAGGATTTTTCATGATCATCTCAACTAAAGAAAAAGAAGATGATGAAGAAGTCCATGAGGACTATGAGCAGAATTGCAGTGATACAAAATGTGTAGTAATAGAATCTCAGTCTAACACTAAAGAACAAAATTTTTCTGAGGACTTGGTCAGCAGTTCCTCCAACACCAGCTCAGAATCTGAATGGGAAAAACCTACCATCTATGACCCATCTAAGGATCCGAAGGCTTTAACTCCATATCCTATAAAGATGTTTATTAAACCTCTAGCGCAGCATACCAAGCCACCACTCAATGTGTCATTAGCTTTCCGTTCTGAGCAGCATCAAATCAATAGACTAACGCAAACCAGGGCCGCTGTAAATATTCCTGTTCATGTTGTAGTTGATAAGAATTTAGATTTTAAAAACTTTTATATATTCATAGACATGGGTGCTAGCCTAAATGTTCCATGGTCACATCTTCAAAAATTAGGTTTTTCACCCTTCCATGTAGCCTGTACAAAGTTCAAACAGTGAATGGAAGGAGAGATTTACATTATTTTATAACAAATGTTCTTATTTCTATAGGCAATCAAGTTGTGTAGTTAATCTATTTTGATCTTCTTAATTTCTTCGTATTTTGTTAGTTCCTTGTCAGCTTGTGGGTAATTGCTAGGAATTAGTTGTAATTGGTTGTTGACGGTTGTGTTTTGTTTGGCAACCATCATATGTTTCTTGTAGTCAAGGAAGGCAATCTGATTATATACAGTCCCTAGTCTACATTTCATTGTATAAGCACTACCCTAGAATAAACCACTCAATGACTTTCACCTACAATTACTTGGTATGTGCTGTTATGTTCTAATTATATTGCAATCGGTAGTGTAATAGTTTTGCAATTAACATTTGGTGTTGTTGCCTATACAAAGTCAATCAGATTCATAAAGAATCAACATCAGTCAACAATACCTATTGACGACTACACTAGACCAATGAAATTAATGCCATTAAGCCCAAACAAAGACAGGAGAAGATCAAAGCATAGTCAAGGGGCAAACTGTGAAATCAAACGATCCCTTCAACTAGTAGAAAAAGAGCAAAGGAGGTTATGGGAAGAAACCAACTCTAGAAATCTATCAGTCTAGTTTCGAAGTCATACTAAAAGCCAAAGCTAAAGTGCAAGTCAAGGTTCACATGTCCAACCAACTTCAGAGAAACAACTTTAGAAGAATAGTGGGTACAAGTAAAATAGCAAGGTACAATTAAAACAAATAAAGTGGAAAAGATGGTTTTGAACTCTATTAAAGTTGTTTGCCTAGGGAATGCTATAAAGGGCCTTAACTTTGTTGTTTATCAAATCATTTAACTCAAAGTACTTTAACCACCATACTACCAACTTCTGCAACCATACCACAAGCATATCCCAGCATTCATCTGACTTCAAACTCTGTCAACATATAGATTGCTAAACACTTTTGGGTAGACCCCACCACTACCATATGGCGGGTTCGAAAGGCAATCATACACCCTCCTGTTGACACTGTAACCCATAAAAATTCAAACATTGTCATGCAGTCCTCTAGTGATCCTTCATCCACCATACAGACTTGTGCAAACTCCAAGGCTTTTATATAATTTTCTTCCGTCGTAGGTTCCCTGCTGGGCCATTTCCAAGTGTACAACCTTCTGTTTATTTTCCTTATGTTATCTGGTTTAAAACAAGTTTTATGCACTCCATTAAAAAATCAACTCCTATTGTACACTCCATGCAGCTACATCCAACTTCTCATACTGTACAGTCTGTATTTGGAGGTGTCCCTGCTCTAGTCATATGATTTTCTGTTGCAACGTCCTCCATACAGTCTACACATTCTGCTATCATATGCTCTTCCTGTGATTTTTATACCAAACTATTTCCTACTAAATTATCTTCTACCATACAGTCTGAACACTCTCAACATTCCTCTGCCACTGTACACTCCTATTATGAGTCTACTACCGTACAGCCTGAAGACAATGAACACTCTCCTACTACATCTCCAGTCATACGGTCAAGAAATGTTGATGGTTCCATCATACATCTGTATCCCGCCATATGCCCTCATCCAGCCAAGGCATGCTCCCAAATTGTAGTTGTGCAGTCTATGGACAATGACCATCTTGGAATAGAACTTTTGGAGTTAAATATACATTCAAATTTGTCAACTTGTTGGTACAGTCATGCAATTCATTAACTTTTATGGCCACTGGCATGTACATTCCCTGTACCATACACAATATCCTGATTCCTAGATACGATGATCAATGTGTAATCAATACATTTCTTTTTTTATTTACAGCTGAAACACAGGTTGCACATTTAAAGCTGGCTGCACATGAAGATCAGCATTCCAAGGGTCTCAATCAGTTCTTTGTTGTGAAACATTCAGATTTTGACCATGCTGTTATGGCTGAAAAAGCGGAAAACAGCAATTAGGACCTTCCTCTTCTGCAACGCCACCCATATGGACCACTTCACCTAATATTACATGATATGTATCATTTTGTTGTTTGCTTGTCAGCTATGAATCGGACTTTTCTTTTTTGGGGGGATGACGTAATTAATATATTTTGATCTCCCTATTTTGCATGTATTTTGTTAGTTCCTTGTAGGCTTGTGGGTAGTTGCTAGGAATTAGTTGTATGTAGTTGTTGACAGTTGTGTTCTGTTTGGCAACCATCCAGTACTTTAAATGTGCCTCTCGTAATCAGGGAAGGCAATCTCATTATATACATGGTCCTCCCTGGTTGGCATTTCATTGTACAAGCACTAGCCTGGAATAAAGCAATCAATGATCTTCGTCTACAATTACTTGGTATGTTCTGTTATGTTTTATTTATATTGTAATTGGTACTGTAATAGTTTTGCAGTGAACAGGTTGCACATACAAATTTTGTTCAAATTGATGCTTTTGGATACGATATTCGACTAGGAGGTCCATTCATTTCTATTGGTCCACAGACAATCTCTGAAAATTGTTTAGTATGCAACGTCCAAGGCCATGCTATGATTCTGAAGTCAAGAATCAGGTAATAGAGCTTCAACAGAGAAGATTAATAAGGTTATCTTCTTTTCAGAATGCTTATTGCTGCTTCATAGTTAGAAATCATTCTGAAATAAAAGAGAGAGTAAGCCAGAATGGTGATAAATTATATTCCACTAAACATAATCACAGTGGATACAAAATGACCTCTTCCTGACAAAGAGCAACTCACCTATGGGCAAAATATTCTTTAAACTCAACTGCAAATCAAGTTATCATCAGATCAGAATAAAAGAGTGATATATTAACAAAACTGCATTCTCTAATCCTTGTGGACTCTATGAATGGCTACTCATGTCATTTGGACTGAATAATGCTCCATCGCATTTCCAACAAACGATGGACAGAATTTTTACCCCATTCTATGATTTTACAGCTAATTATATTAATAATTTTCTAATATCCTCTGCAGACTACCATCAGCATTGTGCCAATTTGCAAAAATTCAGTGAAATGGTTGAAAATCATGGGATTAACCTGTAATCTGATTCCAAAAAGACAACTGTTACAGACCAAAGTTGAGTTCTTAGGAATTATGCATAAAGATGGTAAGATTTGGATGCAACTTTGCATTTTTAGAAAAAATCCATTTGTTTCCAAACAAGCTAGATACTCTTGAATAGTGTCAACTATTTTTAGGATACCTAAACTATTTAAATAAATTTGTGTACAAAATATCCCATTAAACCAAACCAATCCAGGGTCGCATGAAGAAAAAGCCTTTTCGCTGAACAACTGAAGCCACAAATGCTGTTCAATTATGTAAGGATGTCTGTCATAAGTTACTGCCCCTGGCTCCTAGTCTTCAAGGTCCATTTGTATTTCAGACAGGTGCATCGAAAGATTATTCGGATGTGATTCTGTTAACTTCAAAATCAGAAGTTGAAGAATTGTGTATTTACAGTTCAGGTCAATTCAGAAACCATGAATCATATTTTTGGCCTGCCCAAAAAGAAAATCTAGCTATTGTCAAAGCTGTTGAAAAATGGGGGACTTTACTGCTGCCAGAAGAATTCACTATTTGCACTGATGGTAAGAACTTCAAATGGTTTGTGACAAAACCCATTTCTGTGCACTTATGTAGAGAAAGGTACGCCTGGTGGCAACAGGTATATCACAATATTTACCGTACCATATATTCCAGGAAAAGATAACTCATTACTAGATGCTTGAACTAGATAGTTATCTACAATCTATATGATGTGACCAATTTTCAATAATCAAGGATCATGGCCTGTTGAAACAGAAAAGCAACAACAAGCTTTGTGTCACCATATCTGCAGCAAAACTCCTGCAGGATGTCCAGGCATAGATGTCTATATTAATAGCGTGAAAATGTTCTCTGTTCTTGTAAATACTGTTAACTGAAATACTGCTACATGTGAAAGAGTCTGGTAACCTTATGAAAGATGTACTATAAGAGATTATCTTTCCATGCATGGTAAAGAATGGGACATTATCCTTTCTCAGATTCTTCAACAACATCATTGTATAAGACAAGGGGCAGAGGAATTTGGGTTCTAGATTTAATAGAATTCCTTTTGAATATGAAAAGAAGTCTTTACAACCTAATGCAAATGATCTGTTCACATTGCGACCAAATAGTATTCCTGACAACCAGCCTATTCAATCTGATGAAATACAAATAGAGGTTGAATTGATGTGTGTGGACTGCCCTGACTGTTTATGAAGCCCACATGGCAGATGTCACCAGCATAAATATTTTGATAAATAAAGTAGTCCTTTGTACTTTGTACAATTACTTGTATGAAAGTGACACGTAAATACTGCATGTAACCAACCTGGCACACATGCAGGACCTGTGATCATTTTACTAGAATCCTCTAGATTGTAAATCATTAAGGTTAGTGTCTGCTTCTCTAGTACCACCTTGATTAGATGGTATATCTGCACCTCTTTGCATTCTTTGTAAGGCATAGATTTGAGAACTCTGGAAGCAGCCGCTTCCCATTGTAATTTCTGTTTTAAGTAATTGAAGCCTATAGAAAGGGCCCTGCTCAAAGCAGTTATACAATTTGTTTACACTCTCCTTATACATGGTGAACCTATAGACAAATTCCCTATTGCACAGAAAATGCAGTCACAATAGCCACCTGACTCAGTGCTTGACAGCTAAACCTAGCCATCCTAGCAACTTGTGTTTGAAGGAGGTTCTTCTTTTCCAAATAATTTGACAATGTCATTGCCATCTCACCACAACGTGCTTGAAGTTCCACCAATTGATCAATCATGGACAGTAGCAATAGACTGCCTCACTTGTAGCTGAAGAAGAATTATCAGTGCTCCACTTCAAATCCCTCCAATACAGTCCAGCAATGTAAGTGCAATTTTAATTCAAGAATCAGCTTACACAATCTTGAGACAAGATTTAAGCTAGTTGTGCAAGCTAAGCTTGAATGGTTTCAGAAAAATGTGAATTCCTTGCCCATTGGGGCACAGGCCCATGCGTTTTCTTTTCTTGTCCATATAGGGAGCAGTTCTCCTTGCAATAATAATGCTCAGCTTAAGTAAACAATTTGTCTGGAGTAATATAAGATGTATTTCTTTAAATTAAAAAAAAATCCCAAAACTAATGATGAGTATTTTAAGAAAATGGAGAGGATGAGTCTCTATAAGAAAATCATAAAGCATCCAAAATGGCATGATCAATAAATTCAAAAGATGTCTTTACTGTTATGCCTATACTAGTTCTTGAAAGTGCTATGAGCAGTACCCTTGAACTCCCTCCCTTCTTTTCTCCATATTTTGCATTGCCTTGATAGTTGTTTTCTTCCCTTCTATTATATAACATTAAATTTCTATTTTATTCTAATCATGCATGAGTACTTGAAGCATACTTGATTTTTTCTTCAGAGGACTCTCCTTGATTGACAGTAACATCGTCTGTTTTGATTATCGCTATCTTAGAACATCGAATAGGCTGTGATGGTTGAGACATGCGAGCAAAAACTGCAACAACCAAACCAGAAGCATTACTATGATTCGACATACCCTATAATCAAATAAGCATGGCAAAGTAATTTGAATGAACAATTTGTAACAAAGTGATAACCGCAGATAATATTATAGAAAGATGTGCATGCAAACATTACATGTGACATTAAAAAATTAAATTCAGATTCATAGAACTTCTCTCCAGACTGTCTCCAGTTATACAAGTAAGTCTTCTCTTAAAATGTTATTTTTCACTCTCTAGAACAAAATAAAAGGAAAAGCTTTCGAAGAAAAAATTCAATTGAAGTGACAGCTTTCTATGGAAGAAATCATCATGTGAAACCAACATGACATGTGGACTGTAGTAAGGTCTAGTAATTACAAAAGTTTCATGAGTACAGATGCAGAGACTAGTCTTGTTAGGGAAAAGGAAGGCAAAGACTATTATAGAAACTGTCATAGAAGGAAATCATGAGCATCATGATAGCTTGGGCAATACCCCTTTTGCGAAGCATTTGCTAATAGCTTTCCTTCAATATATACAACCTTATATTCAAGTTGATTAGCTATGTAGTTTCACCAAACGTACCACCTCGTGAAACCAAAATATGATCTGGTAAAAGCATTTGGAAAACTTAAAGACCCAAGCAAAGTAAGCACCAAAGTGAAGATTACACTATCATAACATGTCTCAAGATTTAATCATATGCAATAAGCCTAAGTTAACCATGAAGATCTAGTACACCATTAACATCCCAACCTGCACAAGTACTTGCATTGGAATTGAGCTAGGTTAATCTGAACCAAGAATACCAATATAAGAGCTAGGGAAAGATGCCAACTCACATGATGAAGGAAAATGGATGACGTAAGTGTTAGTTGGGGCTGTTTTGGCCAACTTTAACCACCTTTCATGATGACTACATGACATATGTAAATAGTTAATTTGAATAAACTTCTTCACAATCATCCAAGGTTGCCAGGAGACATGTACTGGTACCGGTACAGGAGACTAGTACCAATATCGGTACATCTATTATTGAAAATAGGAGATGGGGGTACATGGAGACGCCATTTATTTTTTAATATAATTTATTATTTTAATAATTTATTAATATGCTAAAATTAAAAGTAAAACTGAAAATATCATGACATTGAACTTTCAAAACAGGGGTACTAGTAAAGTTTAACTTTAAACACACAAATGTAAAAGAGTCAACTACTAGTAAATTAAAATACTGTTTGAGTGTCAACTTTAAAAGTTTCAAGACTCTTGACTGAAGAGTTCATACTACATATTGAAATTCAGAAATGTTGATAGCTTGATAGGCTGATGCACATACAAAAAACAAAAATCAGAAATCTATACTTCTACTCCTACTGTCCTACATCAACTATGTCATCAATTTCTAGGTCCTCAAGTATGATGTTCTCCAAATACTCATCAATCTCAAGCTCAGGTTCCTCTGTAAGCAATAGAACTAGGGGTAAATCATTGAGGCCGTCTACTTCAACCACTTCATCCACCAAGGCTGCAACTTCTCCATCAAGTAGAGATTGGTCCCATTTTGTTGAAGGACCGTCCTTGTACCCAGGGTCTACACAAGAGAGAAGGTGAAGTGAGCTATGAATGTATACTAGGTTCTCTTTCTTTGAAACTAATTGGTTCCTCTTCAATGAATGAATAAAACCATAAGTACTCTAATTCCTCTAACAAGATGAAGAGCTGGCTACTTGTGAGAGCAATCTTATTGCAAATGATTGCAATTCAAGGGTTTCACCTTCACGGGTTTCCACCACCACTCTACAGGGTCTTTCTTTGCATGCATATCATATAAGGCTTCCATGAAGAAAAATCACCTTGCCCACGTGAAAACTTATTCCATTGAGTCCTCATAATTGAAGCATCCTCACCTCGGCCATAAATCTTTTTTATGGAATCTGTATAACTTTGTCTACCTTAGCATCTTGGAGGGCCTCCTTGAGCGGATGATCTCCCAGATTATTCATCCACCACGTCCAGCATTCTATTGCTATCAAACTTTCCCACATCAAAGAGTCCATGGTGGGTTTGTCTTTTGCTATTGGTTGTGTCTTCTTCCTTTTTTTCTTGTCCGTTAAAATCTTAGGCCTGTATTTTGCTGGACTTTCTTCCTTTATATCTTTCGTTGCCATAGTTACTATAAGCACTTGCTGCACTTCACAATCTTGAATGGAATTTTGAACTTCACAATCTCGGATGAAATTTCGAACTTCACAATCTCGGATGAAATTTTGAGCAAACTCTGGCCAATTTATTGCCCGCTCAAAATAAGTATTGTAATTGATTCCCGAGTATAAATGCCAATTCTGTACTGCTGCTCGGCTCCAACTAACGGCTAACTCCTCTTTACATTCAACAATTCTAGAGACAAGAGACGGATTGATGTCTGTGAGTGATTGTATGGCAGGGGTGACTGCTGGAATAAAAAACTGTAAATTGCACCCAAAACATATGGCAACCATGGCGTACGGTAGTTTGTCTTGAGCGTACGACAGAAACAACACGGTGAAGTGAGCAGGGCATACAATGTAGAGAGAAAGGAGACGTACATTGGAGTGAGTAGGTCATACAGTGGTTACTACAAGTCGTACAAAAGGCCTTAGTGTGCAGCAACAGAGTATGGCGTACTTGCATGCAGGACGTGTAGCACAGGTATTGAGAGGCAAAATGTATGACAGGGTGCACAACAACTACAGCAAGGCATACGGCTGAGTGAGGATGTACGGCTAAGGGAAACCGTACAGTGTGGAAGGCAAGACCATCTGATGCATAGTTGTATGGTTGGTTGTCTGCAAGGCTAGGCCGTCTAAATGAGAATCGTTTGGTAGAAGTATTTGATGCATACAGTATGGCAGGTTGAAACACAGGTGCGGCTGGGTGTTGAGATTGTGGGGAGAAAATGACTTGCATTAGAGGTCGTACAATGGGTTTATATAACCTGGACTTTTTAATTTTTAATTTATTTTCTCCCTTTCCGTCTTTTTCTTTTCTTTTTCTTTTTCCTTGCTTTTTATTTTTTCCTTTTTCTACAATTTATTTTTTCTTATTCCGTAGTCCGATCTCCATAATATCTTTTTCTTTTTTCTCACTCCACACCCCGATCTCCGTAGTATGACGAAAAATGCAATTTTCATATGTTCCTCTATAATATTCGTTGCTACAACACTTATCCATACGCTCTAATTTAAAAAATTTATCAACCAACTTTAACTCACCCCAATGGTTGTCTAGCATCAATTAAATTCAATCCTTCCGATTGTTGGCACCATGTGACGGTGTTTTCTTCCATAGACAATTGTGTTACCTCATTATGCACAGTCCGCCATATGCCTGATGATGGTACGGATAAATTTGCGGGTGGATGTGTTAGTTGATTTCTTTCTTGAAATTCCCAAACGACCTCGTCATAGCCGAAGCGTTCCACTACCAGCATACATTTTAATATTTATAGTGTAAAGTGGATAGGGTGGAGTAATTTCTTCTTTTGGAACTAGGAAGGAATACTCGTCCAACATACTTTTATATTCTAGCACCCATTCTCCTATGTCATCTTCCTCCATGCTTCTAGCTTCCGAGCCTCGATGTGAATTGTTATTTTCAGGACAAACATATCCAAGTCGCCTGCCACACTAGGGTGCATACATCTACCAATGGTTATAAATCTTTATCAAGCGTGCGGCTGGGCCGAATACACATGCTTTCATTCTGATAAGTGCTTGGAATGGCAACTCCATCAATTTCTCTACCCGTGTCCATTCTCCTCACTCTGCTCTTCAAATTCTTTCTATCCGAAATCTATCAAGTTTATTGCTACTTGAGCCTCTTCTCTCTGTCTATAGCTTTTTAATTTTGATCCGCTCACCACGTCCTTGATCAATGTACCATCTAAATTTTGTAGTCTTATAGATCCATTTTCCAATACTTCTCTTATTTTAAAAGGACCTAACCACCTTATCTTAAACTTACTGGGCTTGATTTTGTTACGGCCGTTATATTTCAGAACTAACTACCTCGGTCAGAAGTTCATTCTCCAGAGATGTTTGTCATGCCAATATTTCCATTGTATCTGTATTACCTCAGTTGCCCACTATGTGAGTACTCTTCGTTCATCAAGTTTATTTAATTGGAGAAGCCTTTCCTTTAGACTCTCGGTATCACCCAACCAATTCTCTACAGTAATTCTTAAGCTTGGTACCATATATTCGGCAAACACCATGGCTTCTTGGTCATACATCAATTGGAAGGGTGTGTGTCCCATGGTTACTTTGTACGTTGTTCCATAAGCCAACAGTACGGCTGGTAACTTCTCTTCCCAATCAGTTCCTTCGATACCGCACGATTTATGAATGATAGAGATGAGTACTTTATTCGTCGACTCCGCTTGATCATTCGCTCTCAATTAGTATGGGCTCGAGAGGGTGTGAAATATCTGAAACTCGTTCATCATCAGTCAGATTACATGGTTTACGAAGTGTCCCCCTCTCTCACCAGTTATTTGTATGGGAATGCTCTAGTGACAATCTGCTCATAAATGAATCTGGTCATGCTTAGTGCTGTGTTGTCCAACAATCCTCTAGCTTCTACCCATTTAGTTAAGTACTTTGTTGCTACGACGATGTATCTACACCGATGTAGTTGGCTAACCTTAAGAGGACCAATAAAATCCAATCCCCATCTCTCGAAGAGTTCTTGTGGTTGCGACAACAAGAGTGGTATATAATCTCCTTTCAACGGTTTCCCTACTCTCTGGCAGGTGTCGCATCTAACTACCCATTCTCATGCGTCTGTATGGAGTGTCGGCCACCATAGGCCAGCCAAAAGGATTTTTCTTGCAGTACCATCAGGTCCCATATGGCCGCCAGCCAACCTCTCATGTGCTTCCTCTAATACTCCTTTTATTTCTTCACACATGACACACCTTTTGAGAATGTGATCAGATCCCATTTTGTACAGGAGCCCATTGATGAGTTGGAAAGTTTTAATTTTAAGAGCTAACTTCCTTCTTTCCCCTGGTGGCATGTCCTTTGGGAACGTTGACGTAGACAAGTACTCCCCAATGTTCTCGTACTAGGGAGGTAGTGCCGCTATCTAAAATAAATGGGCATCCAGGAAATCTTCACTCACACCTTTAGGTGGTTCTCCTAACTTGGTCCTCGAGAGTTGATTGGATATCATATGACTCTTCCCCGCTCGTACGATGATGGTGAATGTGAACTCTTGAAGCAGTAATAGCCATCTGCTTACCCAGCCTTGTATGATCAGTTTGTTTACCAGGTACATCAACGCCTAGTGGTTTACGTAAAATGTAAAAGATGTTGCCAATAGGTAGTGTCGGAATTTTTGCACCGAATAAGCCATTCCCAATGCTTCCCTTTCCATAGTATTGTAGTTACACTTGGCACTTGATAGTAGTCGACTAGCAAAGAAAACTGGATGATCAAGTCTTTGAGGCCTGACTTGTCCCAATGTAGCTCCGATCACAAAGTTTGATGCATCTACATGAACATGAAACTCCTTGTCCCAGTCCGGATATGCCAAGATGGGCGAAGTGATTAGGCGTACCTCTACTTCATTAAAGGCGTTTTCTTTTTCTTCTGACCATGTAAATGTTATCCCCTTTCTCGTGAGCATGTCCAATGGATGTGATACTTGGGAAAAATTCTTTATAAACCATCGGTAATAGCCCACATGGTTGAGGAATGATTTGACTCCAATGACATCCTTCGGTGCCTCCATTTGTACAACCACTCTTATTTCATCAATCGGTTTTCAATCCCGCTTTACAATGTGTCCAAGGAGCTTGCCTTGTGGTACCATGAATTGGCATTTCTTTGGATTTAATGTCAGTCATGCGGATCTGCATCGCTCCATGCACTCAACGAGGGCCTTCAAGTGAGTTTCCTAGTCACTATAAATTGACCAGTCATCCAAGAATGCTTTATATCCGGAGAAGCCATCCATAAAAGAGTAAATTTCATGACTAGCTACTTCGAGAATTGAATCCGTGAAGGGAATCGGAAACAGATTTTTTAGTGGTTACTGCATTAAGAATTCTGAAATCCACACATATCCGGATTTGCTCAGATTCCTTTTTGAGTGATATAGCAGTCAGAGATACCCAGTCACTTGTTTCTACCTTGAAGATTATACCTACTTCAAGCATTTTCTTTATTTCTTCCTAGACTTTTGCTACGTAATTCTTATTCATCCTGTAGGTTCTCTTCCATATTGGTTGTGCTCCTGATACCAAGGGGATTCTGTGCACATAGAGTTTTGGCGGTATTCCTTTCAAATCCTTATATGTCCCCATGCAAACACATCTTTAAACTCCAAAACATTCTTGAATGCAGCCGCCTTCAATACAAGATCCCAATTGTCTCCTACCAAAATCAGCTCTGAGTTACCTTCTTCTCCCAGGTTTAGTTTCATTGTCGAGGATTCCTTGTACTTTATTGCTTTATATCAGTCAAACTTATGTGCCAATGTATTGTCCAATTGTATAACTCCTTTATACTCCCCGTACGCTTGTGGAAATGTATAGCTTGGTGCCAAGGGATTTTCTTCTTCATTCTCTTCAATTTCTCCAGTCTGTATCATGTTACACTCTGGTTGGAAAACTTTGTAGTCTTCTAATTTCCAGTCGAAAAGTCTGCTCAAGGAACTGGTTTCATCTTCTAAACAGTGTCAGAGGTCGAGGACTCCTTTATCATTTGGTTCCATATGACCTTTCTCTTCTTCTATCCATGTTTTCCCAACATCCGATTCTAAATCGGAGGAAGCGACTTCTTCGCTTACAGCCTGATTTCTCAGGTCTATAACATACTTCCTCCCTTATTTTCTATTGACAGAGTATTTCTTTTCCAGTTGTGGTCAACATTGGCTGCTATCATCCATCCTCGACCCAATAGTGCGTCATAGGCTTTTTTTTGCAAGGAAACGACTACAAAATTCAAAAGAAATTGTTGATTTTCGATTGTTACCTTATGTGCCATCAGTACCCCCAAAGCTTTGATTCCGTGTTGGTCGGCTCCTACCAGTTGGAAGGTTGGCAGCCAAAGGGTGGGTTTCCCGAGACCCTTCCATGTGTCTTCTGCCAGTACATTTACTCTAGATCATTCGTCAACAATTGTGTTTGTCAACCTTATTCCAAGGATTTGCATGCGTATGATAGATGGTTTCTTTCCCACATTTATTGCTAGTAGCATCAGATCGATAACTTGCTCATCGTGCGGTGGTGGTTCTACTATTACATCCTCGTTCTTGTCCTCTCTAGTTTTTTCCCGCCTTTGGTCATTGTCCACTCTATTGGAGATTGCAACTCTTAGTTGTGGCATACTCTGTAAGAGATCTGCCATTCTCACTGGTACAGTGGTCTACAACACTTGTCTTGCAATGCTTTTATTGAATTTAGATCATGTAGAAGTACTTGCCTTTTCATTGGAACACCTCTGTTCCTTTTCCATGGCTTGTTCAACCTCCGACCTTGCTTCTCGAAGTATCTCCTTTTTCCATACGAGGGTCTAGATATATAGCTTTCTTAGTTTGTGATTGGGTGACAGCCAAGACTGCATCATCTTGCTCTTCCACATCGGCCATATTAATACTACCCTTTTGTTTCGGGTAGTCATTTCCTTCATGGTTGCCTGGTCCGCACCATTTGCACATCCCTGCCTTGTTCTAGTTATTCTGGCATTCTCGGGTGAAATGCCCCCATTCGTTGCATTGACGACGTTGTATCATAGGTTATCCTTTTGCATCATACTGTATTTGGCTTCTTCCCCCACTATTATTGTTGAATCTATTATTCTGTCTCCTGTTTCAGTATCCGCCAGGTGATGCATTATTGTTGTTATTGTTCTTTTGCTTTGGCGGCGTATTAGGTGGGGTAGATTGTTCGCCTTGTGTAAAGAGCACTTGGGTGCTTCTTGTTTTTAAATTGTACAGGCACTCCTTAATTGAATGTTCTAGAACTTGGTAGATATCACAGAATAGTTTCTTAGGGCAATTTGTTTTGACATGACCCTCATTGTTACATTTCGTGCAACATAACTCTTTATTTTCATTACTAGCTTCCTTTTCAGCATTCAACTCTTTCATCATTCTCATCATCTCCTTCCTCAGGGCTTGGACTGTTTTGGATTCACTATCGCTACTATCTTCCGAACTCTTGTCGTCCTTCGTTTTCTTCTTTCCTCGGGAGGACATTTTATCCTCACTCTCGATATCCATTGCTTGATTGTAAGCATCCACATATGAGGAGCGTGGCACTACCTTCATTTTTTTCCTAAGTGAAGGAATTAGCCTTCAATGAACCAACGCTTCTTCAGACATTCGACGGGTTCTTTTTCCAATTTTACCAAAAGTTCTTTGAGCCTACGATTGTAAGCTCTCACATTTTCATGTTTTCCTTGTTTTGTGTTGTAAATTTCTGCTACTATCTCGTTATCATCTCGTAGTAGTTTGAATTCTTCTTCGAACGCTTTCTTGAGTCTATCCCAAGTAGTTTTGGAGGTTGCTCCAAGCTCGATTTACCAGTCTATCACTATTCCCCCGAGGGTTGTTGGAAATGATCACAGCCAGTAGGACCTATCGTCCTGGCCGTTTGCTACCCAAATGGTCTCGCAAGTTTTACAATGTCTTACCAAATCCTTCGATCTGTTGCCTATGAATTTTGGGAATTTCTGCCTCTCCATGTTAGGACTTGCCGAGGGAGTCACCATCTTTCTTCCCCGATGCAACCTTTGTGCCTGGAACTTGGTCAAAGAGTTTTGACTCAAACGTTCCAATGCTTCTCTTACAGTCTCGGCCACGTAGGAATCCTCTAGTTGTCCTACCTCAACGATCTGCACACTCTTGTTGTCGTCGGATTCTTTCTTGTGCTCCCTTAGTCCCAGGGTTTTAGGCACCAATCCTCCGATCACCAACTCTTCTTCCAGTAATAATTCTTCAATGCGTCGGATATTGTTTTCGTACGTTTCCAATAGTGAATCTCTAGACCCGACTTCCCACTTTTATTTGTTAGGTGGTGGTAGTCATACCGACGATTTGTCCACTTGATCGAGGCAAGGTCCACATACGCTTCGTCAGGGAGCGGTAAGTGCCTTGCTAATTCTTCCCACTCTACGTTTGTATGTTTCTTTGTCATGGAGATCTTTTTCTCTTCCCAACTACGGCTCCGACTAACGCTTCGGCTCTTACTTCATTCTCGGGATGGACTTCGACTTTCGAGTAGTAACCCTTCAGTTTCTTCAACTATTTCCTTCAGTCTTCTCCTTCTTTCCCTCTGTTCTCTTATTCTTAGGGATCATCTAATTTCCTGTTCCAATGTCTCATGACTGCTTTGTGGTCTCTTCCCGTCCTTTTTGGGTATAAGGGCATTAATTCCTAGATGTACGGTGTCAGTCGGTATTACATTCTTCATCTTCTCATCTATTCCTCTCTTCGTAGCATTGGATTATTTGTTGCCAACTTGTCTATCTCTTTCTACGCGCAGATCTTGTAAATTATGAAATGTCGTGTAAGGAGTCTTGGAAGACGGTCGAGGAGGTTATCTACTTCTTCATTCACTCTAAAGTTATCCCAGATTTCATCCTCTGGTATTTGTCTCCTGTCTACTTCCTTCCATACATGCTCCCTGACAGATATGTCTCACAAATTTACCAGATCTTCTGTAAGATTGTCTTCTCGTTGCTAGTTAGACTCTACTGGTTCTTCTGTTGGCTGTCCCATTTATATGGCCATCTTGATCTCCCTGACTACTCAACTTGACACTATGTAGGCAACAATGCCAAATGTTTACTGCCTAATTTAATATGTTTTGAATGATACAGAGTAAACAAAATAGAAATATACTAATGAACATAACAAATTCATACCATAAATTGCAAAATGATATCACAGTGCTTTTCATCCATATGCTCTTATACAACTATAGTATAAGGACTTCTTGCAACATGCAGTCCCTTTCACAATTACAATAGAAGTATATAAAGTGGCCGACGGTTGCTAGGGAATGCCAACCATCAGGAACTATCAAGAGCAACTACCTACAATTGATGAGAGAAAAACTAATCTCATCGACTACCCAAAACATAACTATAAGTAAATTGTATTATTTGCTAACTACAGTAGTTTTTCAATTAGGCACTTTTGTAAGAGGCTGCAAATACCCTAGCGCCAAGGTGTAGGTTGCCTATAGCAATGCTACAAGTGATCACAAAGATGCTATACAAGGCCAATGAGCTGCTACAGGTGTTAATTGCTATAGGTGTTCATATGACTTCCAATTAGCATGAGATTGTTAAGGAGAGCAATTGGGAGCATTGTATAATGCTAGAATTGTTAATGAGGGTGATTCAGATTGCTTTTAGCAATGCTATAGGAGTTGAAATGGTAGGACAATGAGAGTATATTTGGGCATTGATGCTATAGGCAACTTGATGGTGGTTCAAAATGCTGTCATACTACACATGGAGTCAAACCTTGCATATCTTCATGGCTGCAAACCAGTTCTGGGTGAGTTGTAATAGCTGGGAGCTCATTTCAGATAGAAGATTGAATAGAGGCAATTTACCTTGCATAGGTGGCTTGATATTGGCCACATGTCTCTCTTTCATCGTGGGGTGACACCAACTAGGATAGAAACTATCTTATGCATTGCTAGTGAGCTATTTAGTTATCCCTGGGCAGCAACAGCTAGGTTATTCCTCTAGGTAGCGGCCTCTCTCCTTTAACCAAATTGACAGGGCTATTATGATATGATTGGTAGTTGCTTCATTACCTGCATGAGCTGAGTGGGTGTTCATTGTTGGTGGGCAGATTGTGAGCGGTTACATGTATGGTCATTGCCTTTTAAGGCAACCATCCATATTCCCAAGAGAGGGCAACTGGAAGAGGTGGCCATTGCCATTTCCAAGATGACTGTCAATCTTCCTTGGTAAGGAAAATATAGGCGAATAAAAAAAGACCAAAACCGAATGCAAAGTTAGTCGATGGGCTAAAAAAGGCAGTTTCAAATTGTTGTGGTGAAGAAGAGTGAACAGGGTTTCTTGCAAATTGCAGAGAATAGAGTTGGAGAGTGACTATAGGGATAGATTACAGTTCCAGTATGACCATTAATCAGCAATCTCCTTGTGCTGACAATATCATACTGATTGGGATGCTAATGTGCATACTCTTCCTGGAGTTTTTCACCCATTGGGTTTTCTCCAGATGAGATCGATGTCATGTAATTTTGTGCATTGCATGCTTTATTGTTCTGTTTCCATTTCTCTTACTAATTTCACACAATTAAAATTGTTGCAAGTTAATTAACTAAACTAGGACAGGTTACTGAAAGTAGTGTCAAACAAGTTACCTTAGGAGAATCCATTGTTTATGCAACTCCAGGTTTATCAACCCGGAGATTTATGAATCAGTTTGGATGGGTAACAATTGTATCCTGTGTTAAGCATAATAGGGTACGTGGGTTTTAAAATTTTCAACTACCGATTTTTGGTAATCAACATGCATGGGGTGGCGATACAAATGACCATTTTTGTATTAGTTGTATGTTGACAATGTCAAAAGGCAAACTTTAGGGAGTTTGACTTTGGTATGTATGTATATAAAAAGTCATTATTAATAAATTTTTGAATGTTCCCATTTCAGCTGAATTATGTTTCAACCTTTTGACTCATAGCTTAGTTAGCTATGGCAATTTTTCCTACATGAGGGACCGATAAATCTAACCTTCATAATACCAATTAAAAAAAATACTCAATTGGATTTGAATGAAACCTCTTCCCTGGGTGGTAAGGACCAAAAGTCCTCAGTTAATCCAAGAAGCTTGCTCATGTTCTTTGTTGCATGGTCAAACATTTTTCAAATATGGCATTTTAATTGATAATGTAAAGCATTATGTTTGGCTAGTGTTCCTCTCTAGGTGACACCAAACTTTATTAGGCTCCACATGTCACACCCCGCACCCCCTACCTAAATCCCCTCCGCGCCCTAAATGTCAAAACTTTGGCTTGTATACCTCAAGGTAGGCAACAATTGTTCAAACAAGACAAGATGACAAAGCTTCCTTTAGCATGAGGCAGTGTTTGAGTAATGTGTCTTTGTTTTTCCCTAAATTAGTAGGAATTGTTTGCATCAAAAGAGCCTTCATATAAAATTCAATTTCTAATATGATAGAATATAAATTACTTATTAGAGGAATGCATAAAGTAGTTGGCCATTTTTTTTGGCAAAAATTGCAAATTTTCTTTTACGCTAAATCATTATTTTTTAGCAAAACCATTTCATGACTCACAACTCCTTAGAAAAGAATGAGACTAACTAAACTTCAGTATCTAAAACAAGCTCAGCTTCAAGGCATGCAACATGAGCAGAAATGCAATGTAGAAAATTTCTACATTCATCGCCTGAATTCATTTTTTGTGATCTTTCATCTTAAAAGAAAGCTCAGTCAATTGCATGACCTACCAGCTCCACTTAACAAGACAATCAAAAATTGCGCCATCAATGTGTTCATATTTGCCACAAGAAGACAAAAGGGAGACAAGGCAGCAACTGGGGATCCACCAAATGTAGTTGAAAGTGATAACCTACATCCAAAATTGAACAAAGGAATGTCATTTCCATAAGGTAAAGAAAATTATTAAAGCAAAAAAACAAGTCACAAGAAGAAAGTAACTTAAAGTATTAAATTATAAAGCCGTCCCATATTAAACTTATTTATGTCTACATGTCTACACAAGAAGAAAGCAAAAAATCTGGCGGGAACATAAAGAACCTCTTGAAGAGAGCCAAAGATTGATTGCTCTAAAATATTTCAGGTTTTTACAGAAAAGCATTATTTCTCTTTAAATTTAAATTGAAGTAATATTAGATTTGGCTTCATACCTATTGTTTCTTGAATGGAAATGGCTATTAAAAGAGCCACACAGTTAAATTTCAAGATTGTGAATGATCCCAAGCAAGTCCACCTATAAAACCATTAAGAGTGGGGTTGATTGCTATGACCTTAACACAAAAATTATAATGTTTCAGTTTTACTGTGTTCCATCATACATACTATGGGTTTTATGTCATTTATAAATTGTTTTGTGTTCTAATGTATATGGTGTGTTATATGTCTCTAGCATAGTCACTTTATCAAGCCACTATTATTAGATGAAATCTAGACTTATTTTCAGACAATTTGTTTTAAGCATTTTGATATCTAGAAATTGTATGGTTTTCAAGCAATCTATTTTGGACAAAAGCTTTAGTTAATTTATTTTTGTATTGATCTTCAATAAATGCAAAATATTCAACTGATTGATTGCATCTTTGTAAAAACTTATAAATAAGTGCTTTATGCACATAGATTTAAAGCTAATAGTAATTTTATTGTTGTTCAAGCTGATTTGTGTGATTTCAAGTAAGTGTTTTGTGAGTTGAATATAGTTTAATAATTATTCTACACTTTGTATAGCAATTTTTATTGACTCAAAAGTATTTGTAGCTTTGTATGTGAATCTCCAATATTTAACTCATTGAATATTGTGTTTGTTTTCAATCCAATTCAATTCTTGTGTTGCAATCGTTCTTTTTGGTTTCAGATTTTAGCTAGAAAATGCGAGCATTTGTTAACTGTCATAGATTAAATCATAAAAGTATAAAATATCTCATTTTGCATAGAAGAGCTGCTTAGCCTTGTGCCCATACCCGAGATCAAAAAGACTGGTATTTTCTTTAGTTTGTTTGCTTTGAATGCAGAAAACTCCAGAATTATCTTGTGCACATTGTAAAAAGCTAAAGGTTGTCCCTGTAGGCTCTAGTGTTTAGTTTATCTTTTAGTTACAAGGGAGATTCTGCTTCTAATTTGAAGAAAGGTTTATCCTTACACGTTTCATTTTGTGTTGTCCTAAAAGAGATAAATCAAAACACTAACACTAACGCAAATAATCATTTTCAAATTGCATTACTAGGCCCATATGATCAATTGGTTTTTATGGATTTGAAACAATCAATCAATTTATGGTCTTGGATATAATTGGATATTGATGGAAGTTGATAGCTTTCTAGAACGAAAGGGAATAATTTTGAATCTTGATAGCATGGGTGAGAATCAAATGAACAACCATCAACCATTCAGCTGATCAGAGTTATGTCGAAAGAAAAAAACACACATATTCATAATGGAAACAATGACATTCTTCATTACTTCTCAGAAAAGTCATTATTGAAAATACTTTGTCAAAATTAGATCAAAACACCACTCTTCATCCCTTATTCCAATTCAAACACACACACTTGCTTCTATCTCTACGACTCTCAGCTATAACAACAAACACTCATTGTACATCTAACTCAACTTCTGGACTTTCAAGGCAATTTTCCTTGCAAGCTGCACCCACTCACATTCTTGCAAGACTAACTTTCTCTCTATTTTCTACAAGACCAAAAGAGGTAGTCCAAAAGCTTGATTCTCCAAAAGCAAGTCCCAAATGTCTCTATCTTACATTTAGAATATATATTTATCCCTATTCATTTTCTATTACAAGAGTGAAGAAAACAGAAGATGCAGGCCAATCCATTCAGCTCCGAGCTCTTACAAGGCTACAAGCAGAAGACTGTTCATCTTCTGAAAGTTACAAGATTGCATGTTCATCGTTGAGTTCAAAAGCATCTTTAAACTGCTACAAAATTCATATACATGTCAATTTGCTTCAGTTTCATTGCCAACATTCCCTTCTTCCTCACCTTCATCTAAACTATCCATCTAGGGTGCCATCTGACAGCTTACAAGATGTTTCGGGACCTTTTGCATCCCCAAAGCTTGGATCTACTTTAAAATCTCAAAATGCAATTTTCCTTTTAAAGGCCTTTAAAATTCTCTGTGTATTCTAATTGACATTATTATTTTACCACCATCAATTCAAGCTGGATCAACAATCCTGAAAGATTTCCAAGCCTTGAAAGGCCAATACACAATAGTCAACACATACGCCCCTGAAAGGTTTTTATCACCATCAACCTGCTCTAGCATTGAACATGGATATAAATCCACATGTCGCTTCATGAGAGAAGGGATTTCAAAGCCGTATGAATCCTTGAACATTCAAACACCATTAATCAAACTTGATGAACATCTCTCAAGTCGCTTCATTATCAAATAGAGCCCAAAGCTTAGTATAACAATTAAACCCCTGAAACCCTTCTTTGTCATTAATCATGAACTAAGCTGATGGTTCAAAAGAATTTTCGGGTCTTAAAAGGCTTGTATGGAAAAAAACCATGAGAAGCCCTCAAAAGGTTTTGTAAGTAATCCAACTATCTTTAGATCATCCATTATTTTGCTTCCATATATCGCTTTCATCTTAATTGTCCCTAACCATAGATGAAAGCATAGTTTAAAAACTCATGAGTTGGCCAAACTTAGCAAACCCAAATTTGACTCAAACTCGGCAACCCAAAAAAAACTTGGCAAAATTTACAAACATTAAAATAAACATAAATTTGTAAAATTATATTTAAAAGCATGCATAAAACTGAATTTATAGAATTAATAAGTAGTTTTTCCTTCATTTATAGATTAAAAAACGAGTTCAATGCACATCATAGTGTCGTATGATTATAAATTACAAATCCACATTATTATTTTTACAAGTTTCATCCATGGAAAACATGGGCCCAAACAAATTTTATTTTTTGCTTTATAAAACTAAAGCAAGGGTTGCAGGGTCGAGGGGCAGTGCCCCTCACAAGGTCCAAGGCAAAGCCCCTAGCACATTCCCTGTCACAATATAGGGCGCTATCAACGATTGGATCCTCCACCATCAAGCCCAAATTAAGGCTTTCAAGACCACACAGACCATCAAACTCGTGAGTATTTGACAATTTTGTCAACGTGAAGGAGTGAAAAATGAAAGAAAAATTGTGAAAAATGACTTGTCATTATGCAACTATGGGCAAGTTTTTCCCACTAACTTGCGAGTTTTGGTGAGTTTATTCGCAAGTGACTTGCTAAGTAATTGAGAAAAAATAACTGTTGAGTAAACTCTCGAGTAACTTGGCCAAGGATTTGTTTCACGAATTCTCGCGAGTCAAGCAATTTTTTTGGCAATTTTTAAACTATGGATGAAAGATCCAACCCACCGATCGACATGTCCATAAAAAGGATCACAAACTTAATACAATAATAAAGGCTTTAAATGTTTCTTCTCTCATTGGATCATGATTAGATCTGACTACTTGCACATTTTTTCAAGGTCATATAGACCCCAAAGCTCTTCCATAGCCTTGAGTGCTTGAAAGGATGTTTTGATCAAATGACTTTCAAGCCTCTTCAATCTCAGCAAATCCCAAAGTTTAATTCACCATTTATAATGCACAAAAAAGCATCCAACAGCCATTGATCCATTTTAATTGAATAGACCTTTTCAAGGCCAAAAGGGATCCAAAGCTTAACTCATCCTTTAAATAAACAAAATCATTCCTCTGTTATTGGATCCAAATACAATCTAGTAGTTCTCCAAGCACTTCATGATCCAATGGAGCCAAAGATTGATGTATTATTTTAATGTCCCAAAATTCACCTTCTACTATCAATACGTATAATCAAATGACTTTGTTTGAGCTATTGATTTCAAAGGTTTTTAGCCACCATCTTCTGTGACAAATACTGCAAGCTCACAAGTATAGAAGCATTAAATCCAAAATTTATTGAATACGCCCACTTGACCACAAGGGCTCCCAAATTTCTCTTCAACATGCAAGAAAATCTTATTTTTCCCAAGATGCTCCTACATCTGGTTTGATCAAAGAAGCAGTGAGTTGGGGGAAGTTTATTTGTCTTTTACAAGGCATTGTTGCACATTCATCTAATGAGTTCCTTTATTTTTTAAGAATGTATTGGTCTATGAATATAGAAGAAGAATTTAAGTATGGCTCTAACATTTCAAGAGTTGGGGGCTTTACAATATTTTTGAAAGTAAAAATAAGTTGCATGGTGGGATACAATTTTCAATTGTTCTTCCCTCATCGCTCATCACAGAAGCAAAAAGTTGTGAAAGGTTCAAATGGTCGAAGTTCATGATGTGTGATACATTAATGGTGGGACCCTATTGTTCATCGCTTATTAGTGGATATGAGGTCAAAAACGAAAGGTCATAACACTTGAATTGAGCAATATATGAGCAATCCATTTACCTGTCATCAGCTAAAATCAAAATAAAAGTTGATGAACTCGAGTAAGAAATGGACAATGCACAATATGCCATCTCTCATTGCAAGTGAGGGATCTAGGATCAAAAGGTTCAAGATAACAGTCAGCACAAGGATGTGAGAGCTGCAATAAGCAAAAACTATGGATGGATTGTGTGATAGGTGATTAGTATGGTCATCTCGCTTATTGTTGATTGTTGGTTGCTTATCAAATAGAACGCAAAAGAAGCTCTACTATAATGTTGATGGTATATACACCAAAAACAATCAATAATTTTTCATTGCCAAGGGCACATTACATCACAAACCAATTATCATGGTTTTGGCATGTGTCATGGTCACATTGAACATATTCAATATGTCACTTAAACATTTAATGACAGCCAAGGTATAAGGCATATGGCATACGTGTCATCTCTAATTGAAACTTAGCAATGAGTGGTATATAAAAAGACCTCAACTTACACCACTCAAGAAGAACATCAACAATCAGTCATTATCACTCACACACACACAAATTCTTCTTTTAGGTCATTTCTTTATGTATTCAAATTTCAAACTTCATGTACTTCATCCTCTAAACAACATTTTGGCATAGCTCTTAGCAATAGGGACAAAATCAATATTAGGTCTATTTACCGCCATGTTACAAGGAGCAAACCATTTACCTCACTCAATCATAGGGAATATCCCTACATGAATCGTCTTTGGCCACTTCACCTAAGACTTGGTCTCACTAGAACACAAGGGATAGGTCAATGCGTCAAATCTATTTTAGAGATAAGTAATGTTTTTCATCATTTCGTTTTATATTTCATATGCATTTGCACTAGTCCTTTTGCTCCTACCAAATTCATCATGTTGAACAAATACAAGGACAATGTCAACACTTATCGAATCCATCATTTCAGAACTAGTATACAAAAATATATTTGGCATTTATTCAATCCATAAGAGTAGATGATAAGGCATCACATCCACCTTCAAAAGCCTTCCGACAAAATTTAGATACATGAAAAAAACAGCTGATTATGGAGCATTCAAGTTGCAACCATTCAAGACTATGACCTTGAATATTCACAACATGTGGGTCACTTCTAGTTCCACTCTTTGATTGTCTACCACTTACTTTTTGGCTTTTCAATAAATTTTCATTCCAATTTCATTTCATCTTCAAATGTTTGTGTTTCATATTGTGTGCAAAAAATGTAGTTGAATTGCATAGCATATCACTTGGATTACATGTTTGTGTTTCATCCACTTTATATTTCTTAACATACTCATACTTGCACTTCTTTTAACAAGCACCTCGCATTTCCTTTGCATATGATCTCAGGACCTTGAACTTGATTATATCAAGTGCATATGATCTTAGGGCCTTTTTCCTTTGCCGTGATGGATAACTTAAAGAGCATTGTTTCATGATCTTGTGAACATTTAAGACAAGACAAACTTGACAAGACCTAATCACGACTTATACTTGGGAAAACAATAACATTAGATGTTAGGTTTAAACTTGATACAATACAACGATTTCATATGGGTGCATCTTGTATATGAATTTTATTTATTTTTTGTACTCAAATCGTTGTTTTTTTTAAATGTTATTTTTTGGTATTTAAGCATGTTGTTAGATATGATGGCATCTGACTTTGCATCAATCTTAGCATCAATTAGTAGAAGTTGTCCTATTGGAAGCCATGACCCCACTTGGAAATATGTCATAATGGGACCGATATCAAGGAGTGTGATTTGTGCCTTCCGCTCGAAGAAGCTTAATGGAGGCATCAACCACCTCAAGTACCATATTACATGCATTCTTTCCCACAATGCCAAGCCATGTGAAAATGCCATGGAAGAGGCAAAACAAAAAATGCAAGCAATCCTTACATTGTTGGAAGAGAAGAAACTACAGAGACTGAGGGCACAAGCAACCATAGCAACAACCATTAATCCTGACATGGCAGTGGATACGGAGATAAATATGGCAAATATGGTAGGCTCTACTCATGGTCCACGTGTCCAAGGCTCATCCACCTCATCCAATTCGAGCAAAGCCCAATCACATGGCCTTTTTGTACCTAGAGCACAACCTTTGTTGCAAGGTACAGAGTGGAACAAGGAGGTGCACCTAGATGCAAATAAGGCATGTGCAAATTTCTAGTTTTACAACAAAATTTCCTTTACATGTTGAAGAGTTCGTATTGAGAGAATTTGGTGACAACATTGATAGTTGTAGGCAAAGGGTACAAGGCATCCTCTCCAAGAGACTCAAATAGTTAATTCTAGAAGAACAAAAGAGTGACAAAAGTCAAATGCACTATTCTTTCAAATAGGTGGACGGATGGAAGGAACTGCACCCTCATCAGTTTTTTGGCAGCTTCAAATGTTGAGATGGTTTTCTTAAAGTCAATTGATACCTCTAACAAAATAAAGAAAGTAGACACTTTGAGCTAATGTTGGAGGAGGTTGTATTAGAGGTGGGCATAAAGAATGTGGTGCAAGTTGTCACTAACAATGCAACGACATATGTGGCAACTAGGATATTGGGTTTAGTTGTAGTTGTAGTTGTTCATTCAATTTGAACTCAATACCTATTAAGGTATACCCCTTGGAATATCCCTCCAGAGTTTAGCTAAGCTCGAAGTGCAGGGGATGAAACCCACTCCCGTAGAGTTGACCTTCAACCCTCCACGTTTTGTTGATGGACCGATTACGCTTTAATGACGACAGCCCTGGCCTTGTGAGTGTGATTTCGTCCTAGGAAGTGGAGCAATGGTTTTGGGACCCAACAGAGAGTTTATATATTCAAAATATATAAAGAGTTTATATATATACAGTTGAGCTAAAGAAATTATTCTTCATTAAGTTTCCAGCGGTGAGAATTATCAAATTTATTTCACAGTTTAATTGTGAGGTCATTGCAACTAGTCATATCATCAAAGAGGATTTATTTTGATTAGATTGGGTCATACTAATCATAAATGCTAAGCGCTCTTTTCCCATCAGCCATACCTTCAATTAAAGGAAGCACTTGAGTTCAAAAAAGTAAATAGCTGCCTATAGAAGGAAATTTGAGGTCATACAAGTAACGGTCTTCACTGTGCCGTACAAACTTGAGTTGGAGTTTGGATTGACTACAAAGTCAAACTAGCATAAAGGTAGCCATACAACTCACAAGGAAGTTTAAAAGAGTTTATTAAGGGAATGCAGTTTATGAAGGAATTTGTTAGTCCATACTTGTGTATGGAAGGGTCCTACCATCTCAAAAGAGTAATTTGGTGATTTCAGCATTATAAATCAGGTTAGGTTTTGTACTTTGCTCTAAAATTTATAGAATATTATTTCTGGTTGTACTTTCACTGTATAATTTATTGGTTATTCAATAAAAAGGTACCTGTTGTACCCTCTATTCATCATTACCAATATTTCTTTGGCTGCAATTTCAGTTTAATAATCAGCATTTATTTCATTAAGTATAGCAATTAAAAATAAATAAAAATTGCATATTTAATTATTTAAAAGAAAAATCAGAATTTGAGAAATTATAAAAGGGGATATTATATTGAAATCCACTTTTCTTCTTATATTATTGACCAAATCTGCGACTGTAAAATGAAACACGCTCTTGGATATATAATTGTGTTTTAATATGTTGAAGGCTGGAAATGTTCAGCCTCTATGAGGTGTGCGCCAGCAAACAGGTAAACATTTTTGTTTTTGCAAAAATGATGTTGGTCTTCATAGAGGTGCACGCCTGATCATAACCTTGCATATTTTTTGAAAACCTAAAATCTGTTGCCCTTCGGTGGAGCACACACTAGTATATTCATGTTGCATTTTTAATCTTTTTGAAAAGTTGTCTTCCTTTCAGGTGGCATGAACTGTTATATTGACTAACAATTTCAAACTTTAAACTTTGTCTACACTCCTTAGGATAAAGTGCACACTTCTCTACATGTTCATTTTTCAATAGACAAATTTTATGTTGGTCTTTAGTAGGGAGCACTCCACTATACTGAGACACAATTTTTGACTTTTTAAAGTTTATGTTCTTCTATCAGGCACGCACCTATCTATGAGGCAACATATTTTATGACTTGAAATTTGTCATTGCTCACATAGGCACACTCCTTTGTACTGAGTGACAATTTTCATGATTTGATAAATGTTCACCTTTCTCTGCTGTCCAAACTCCAATCATTGCCTCGCCGGATGCAGTTGAAAGCTCATTTTGTTGGCCCTGCAAAGAGACTGACTAGAGAGACAACAAAATTAACATGGATGACCATAACAAGGATTGAAGCATGACTCATAACTGGAGACACAATTAGGTTTTAGCTTAAAATAGTACAACAATCCTTAACAATACTAAAATTTTGTGTGCTAGATCCACTTCCCACAGCTAGTTGAATTTAATTTTATTAAATTATTTAGTTTCGTTAAATTCAGAATTTGCACGTATATCTTGTTAAAAGAACGGCTTCTGAAACAATTGCATACACCAAAATTGAAACAAATCAACATTGTGAACCACACACTGCTGTTCATCATTAGGATTATTGAGTAGGAAACAGATTTGGGCTACTTATATGGTATTATGGATAACCCACATTACAAGGAAGAGTTGAGACTATTGATTCCAACATCAAAAATCAAGAATTAAATACATTCTCTAGTAATTAATCCCTTATTACAATATGAAATGAATACAAGGGCATTAAATGAATCCAAATCAAATGATTTCAATTTTCAACAGTTAATGTACTTTGATCATATGGAAAATGGATCTCCATGAAACGTTTAGCTCCAAACATCATTACAGCTGAGCTTGTTTGGATGTTGAAAAATCTCAGCAGCTTCTCCTAGTTTTCTTTTCATGTTGTGCTCCTCCTTCACTGATATCTCTCCTTTAAAGTGGATGTCATTAAGAATTATAGGCATGCCCCATTAAATCCGATGTATTTAATTCCTGATGAATATCAGAGCTATGCCCCTTTAAAGTGGATCTCATTAAGAATTATAGGCATGCCCCATTAAATCCGATGTATTTAATTCCTGATGAATATCAGAGCTATGCTCCTTGAACCTCACTTGAAAAGTTTGCCCAGTCTCACCAATATTGGGATGACCAATATTGAGATGACCACACCTGCAATCAATGCGACACATTCCACAACTGAGGGTTGGCTCAAGAGGATCCTTATTAGACGGAATTATGCCGCCAATATTATTCTGTGGTATGAGTTTTTTTATTTTTTTTAAATTATTGACAAATGCAGGCTAACCATGGGTCCCCTACCCTTCTAATAGAAACAATCAGCAGAATGGTGTATATATTATCTTCAGAAGAATAGTCGAATTTATTTGTAATTAAATAAATTCAGTTAACAGCAACAGTAGAAGACAACTAAGATTGATCACACTGCCTGTTGAAACTTCGGTGTGGCCAAGAAGAGGACCATTAAGTTAGACAAGAGGCATCAGCTGCCAGATTAAAGAAATATGAATAAAGGCCTTACCTATTACCGTGCACACCTAAGGAAACAAAATAGATGAGTAACAAATGAAAGGAAGCTGATTGAGACTCAAATAACTTGCACCTTAAACTTTAATATTACAAACATAATAATCTAGAAAAGTTAACTGACAATTGTCTACTCTGTTCAAAGAAAAGAGCCTCTAAGAAAAGGCAAGAAAGCATAACCCATTGACAAGATGATTAAGGAGAAAAAAACTCTTTAGAGAAGAAATTCACTGTAGGTCATTACACTATAATGCTAGCTAGGAAATAATATCCAATATCCTCTGCAGTGACTGGAAATAGGTCCATTAAAATCGCTGCCATGTGAGTTTTTAAGTTCAGCTAAGTCCCATTACTTGATTGTGTATTAATAAAGAACATAATTGAATAGTTCCATCTCTGTTAGGCATGAAAACATAAATGGAAAGCATTATTCTGGCATGAAGGCAGCTTTCACAGAATGAAACAGGTCAACTTTAGAAATTAGGTAAATTTTATCCAAGTTGAATATTTGATAAATCAAGCAAATGAAATCCAAAAGCAGAGATATTATTTTCACACAAGTATTGGCCCATTGAAGCCTCCCAATATGATTACAAATCCGTATAGCCATTCTCTGTTATTTGCTTTTAATTTATCTTTTGTAGAGTTTTATACTATCTTGAGTGTGGGCATTTAGAAAAAGGTGTTAGAATAGGTTTTCCCATTTTTGTGCTTTTTAATAACGAGTTTAAAGCTGTAAATATCATATTATATATTTCACAAAATGCTTAACATGAAGATGTAAAAGTTATATTCATCAACAACTAATTGCCAAATGTAACACTTACGCATAAAGAAACACATTCAGTAAAGTAAAACACTGCTGTCTAGTTGATGTTCTAGAGCTGTCCTCGAGATCTTCATTCATTACTCCATCAAAACTCAGTCCATTAATATCCAACAAGTATAATGGTGAGAAAAGTAGTCCAAGAGCAACTGGAACAAGGAGGGCCCCTATTAAAAAGTGAATAATAGGGAGCTGTAGCATAAGACATAGGAAATTAGAATCTATTCAAGGTGGAAAGAAAACAAAGAAACTTCATATTCTACATGGGACAAATTAGAACAAGAACTGACTCATCAGCAAGGAGTATAAAATAAAGAGAAAGGAACTAAGGAAAGAAAAGGCTGAAGGACTAATTTGAATGGAAGACAAAACATTTTTAAACATATAGAAGATGTGATGGCAGAATAAAGAGTACAGATTCTGACCTTCAAGCAGGCTACATAAAGGTCTTGGATAAAACTAATGAATCCTTTGTCCTGTCTCACAAGCAATGCTTCCATCCCTTTTCTACCTTTCTGTCTGCTTGTTGCTGTAGTCCTAACACCTTCAAATGCCGCTGCTCCCATACTTCCTGCATCTCCCTTAACATATTTTGGGCACCTCTGAATGCCTTCAGTAATTTCTTCCAGAAAGTCATAGTTTGGAGACTTACTAGCAGTCATATGATTAACAATGGTCATTTTATTCTTCAGATGCCTCCACCTTATTAATGCACCTGGTAGAGAATTCCTGAGAGGTGTAATGTTGGCATCCAGTCTGTTTGGAATTTGCTCTGTTTCTTCCTTTGCAACCAACTTTTCTCTATCACCTGGTAGACATAAACCTACAAATATCTCATTCTGGCGACCAGCTGCAGGTGATTCCAATGAAAAAGCATCTAGATTTTGTTCCAGTGAATTATCTATGCAATCATCTGAAGGAGACTCAAATGATAACATCTTTGTATCAGATTTAAGAACAGACTTCTCATAATCAATCATCGAGTGTGCGGGCAAGGTGTCATTTACTATCAGATCCTGAGATCCATGCACTGCTTTGTCACACTCATAAGCATTCTTATATTTCAAAGAGATTGATGAAATTCCAGCATTGTCTGCTTTATTAGTGGTCAAACTGTGTTTCCATCTTGCATCATGTTCCTCAGCCACATACTCCAGTTCACTGCTTGTATCATCATCAACCAATTCATTCAAAGGGTTATCTAAATTTTCTTCTATGTTTTTATCTCGCAAATTTGAGTTTATCCTAAGACGTTTTGCCTTTAATTTCCTTTTGTTTGATAAAAGGAAACAGTTTTTCTTGAAATCTTTATTATGGGCAGGCAAATTTGTGTTGTAAACTTTTTCAGCCTTTCGTGCAGAAACTGCACAATGATTTACCTGTTCTTCAGTTTTCTCTATGGAATTGTTTGATCTTCCATTTTCACTATGGTTTCTTCCAGCCATTATTTTCTCGGTCCTTAATTGATCGTTCTCAAAAGCATCATCCTTGTCCCAACTATATTGCACTAGAGAGTTGTCACTGATGAAGTATTGCTTATCCTCGTTATCTGGAATTGGACTCTGTTGGAGTGAGAAACAGATATCTTGGCAGGCACCTTGTCTAGCAAGGTGAGCACCCCTACTTGTAATCATATTCTTATTGATTCTTGAGGGGGTGCTGCAGCCCTCCTGGGAGGTTGGAATTGTTGAATGGGAAGGAGAATATGAGAAACCATCTAGTCCTGTCTCTTCAATTGACCTTGCTGAAATCAGCCGGCAACGCAGATTTTCTAGCCTCCAAGCCATTTTGGCAATATTGTGTGATGACCCTACATTTAGTGGCAACAGACCTGTAAAATAGCTAGAGAAAGAAGGTGAAATAATTAAGGGAAAAACAAGTGCAGATTCTATAGTGAATATTATTAGTAGATTCTACAGTGATTGGTGGAATATATAATACATGTGGCTTTGAAATCATTGAAGTAAACAAGACAAGAAAAAAACAAAACATATTTCTTGGTATTCAAAAGAAGCTCCGTGAAGAGATAGAAAGTACAATAGTTTTCCTAAAGCTGCTTAAGATAACATCATAATTGCACCATCCACATACTCTAAATCAAGTATGGCATTTTGGCAGATTGAAATCAATATGACAAAAAATAAATGGGAAATTTTAATTGAATTAATAAATATGGAATAAATTATTCAAAGTAACCAAACTTCTGCAGATAATGTGTTAGCGTTTAATTTCGCACCTTTCGGTGAGAAAGAAAAACGGACAGTGTGTACAATAGGACTGTTCTTCAAATTAGGAGGGGAAGCTCCCTCAACAAGGAAAATAAAAAGACGTTTACAAAATAACCTATCTTTTTGGTTTCTCAAGGCACGAGCACAAGGCAATGAAGCTCTTCTGCGAGGCTATAAGATTTTCTAAAGCATTACAGAAGAAAATAACTAACTCTATCTTAAAACACTTCCGATTTCTTTAAGTAAATCCAGAGCATAAAGAAATCGAAGGAACAACTTGGAGATTTTCAACATAAAAGAACAAAGATAATTTAACAACAATCGCTCATGCACAAAGTCATGAACGATTTTCACAACTCTCAACAATAAGATAGATCTCAAAAACCTTGATGCATATTCTCAATAATCAAAAGACAAGAACAAATAACAATGCTTGAACAATAAAATGCGAGCAAAAATTAGTCTCAGCATTTACCATTAGAGAGTTTAAGTGTGTAGAATACACTTATTTATACCTAAAAAGCCAAGATGCAAGAAAATAGAAGGAAGAGTTAACTAACACTCTTCACTCTAGATCTAATTGCTGCATGGGAAGCATGCAAGCTTATTAACAATTAAAACTAAAAGTATCTTGTCATGCAATTTAGTTAACTGAACTTGCATGTTATTGCACAATGAGTTCCAACTCAAAGATAATTTGCATGATTTCCAAAAGCAAATTCCAAAAATAAATTTAACTCTAGATAACAAAGTTCTCAAAATAGAAACTACCTTGGGAAATCTCTCTTGCTGCCAAAAATAAATCCCGCCTGCAAATAGTGAAAAATTGACTAAGTATGAGAATTGAGAATTTTCTCAAATTCCTCAATCCTAGCCTCATCTAGCATAATCATGGAATCAAGGTGAATCGTCCTCATCTGCAGGTCAATGGCAGCATCCTCTGTGATTTTCTCAAAAACTTCAAAGTCTTTTTCAACCTTGGCACACTGTGATGCAATATCAACCAGGAGGTACATTTCATCTACGTGAGGATCACCACAAAACTTTCCACGGATCAGCTGAACTACTCCTGCAAAATATGAACAAGGCAATTTACGCCTTCATCGCTGAAATACCTACAAGGGATGTTTTGGACAAAATCAATGGCATATTTTTCAATACCCAGAAGCTTTTCTTTCAACGTAGCCAACTCCAAGGCTATCTTCTTCGAGGTATAAACCAAGAAAGAGTACTAATGTGTCCAGGAGAAAATAGTAGCCTTCTGTTCCGTCGTTATAGGCCCCATGCTAAGTGCACGCAATCTGACCATCAGTCTATCATACACCGGCTCTGTGTCTTTCATGCATTCCATCATATTCTAGATTCCTAGGAGAATATCCTTGGAATTATACACCACTGCCACTAACTTTGCTAGAAAGTTAACACTTTTCGCTATGAAATGCTCCACCCAATCTTTAGTGTGTTTGCCATATACAACCAGCTGACTCAATTGCCTTTTCTCATCAGTAGATTCCATTACCTATGGCAAGAAGAGTGAAGGCAGAGAAGGTGAGTGCAAAAGCTGCAAGATGTACTGACGTAGCTGCTTGATTTATGATTTGAGGGCAGCCTTGTCCTCTCCATCCTTCAATACCCTATTCCTCATAATATTAGTAGCAGCCTCCAAAATGTTTACTGCTGCCTGTCGTGTGCTATGACCAAAGCAAGTCTTGACAATCTGATAATCTTCAAGCTCAACTTCTTCAATTGCTTTGTCCTGGGGAGGAATAGCGGTCTCTAGGATTAATTCACCTTCACCCGTCCTCAGAATCCTTGACTGCTTCTTGGGTTTCTTTATAGAGGGCTCCTTGAAAGTTTTGGTTAAGGCACTGAAATCCAGCCGGTAGGATGGCCTTTTCTTTTTCCTACTAGTTGCCGAAGGAAGCCAACTTGAAGTAGACTCTTGAAATTTCGGCTCTGGATGGTTTTCCTTTCCAGTATCCAAATTTGGTGTGACTTCAACCTCAGGAGGTGCAAAATGTATATCTAACTCAGGATCAAAATCCTACACTATATTGGATTTGAAGTCGAGGTCTACTTCCGTCACTGTGTTCACTTCAACTCCCTGCACGACCTCTGGTTCTCCTGCATCATTAACTCCTGATGAGTTAAGTGGTGTAGAGTCGATAGGTATAGGAGACAAGTGAGGCTCAAGTATTCTCTGTGGTGTAGGCAAATTCCCCTCTTCTGAAGAAGAAGAAGAAGAAGAAGTAGAAATAGAAGTAGTAGGTGAACTAGGCTCAGCTGGTGGCAAAGGGGTTGCCTCTAGTTGCTGCTGTGCTGGAACTCGAGCCTTCTTCTTCGAGGTCACCCTCAAGGGTTCTTCCCTGGTAATGTTGGTTTCCTGAGTCCTCCCACTCACTACCTTGGATTTTAGGCGTGGAGTCAAATGAATAGGCGATGATGGCGGCTCTGCTGTAGATGCCTTGTCCTTAGGTGTACTTGTCCTCTTGCTCCTTTGACTATTGATGAACATCCAACTTCGTTTCACCACTCCTTTAGTTCTTTCAGCAATAGAGGTGATTTCTTGGAGTGACCAATCCATTCGTGGCAGCGGTTGTGAATCAATTCCCTCCTTGATGAATTTTGGGGAGAGAATCAAACCGTCTTCGTGCAAGTCTTTGCCACTCTCATCAAGAAAAATTGGTATCTACTCCAAGGTGAAGCGGCTATAAATCCTTCAACGAACCTCATATTCATCTTGACAATTGACCCAGAAATCCTCCATAGTAGGTATATGAGCGAACTTGCCACTGAGTCTGGATTTCATCACTTGGTTAGGATCATATGTGTGCTTCTCCTTGAAGGTCTTGAAGCCAAATTTGGACATTTCCTCTCCAATTATTTTTGCATCAGCAGCACTTTTACATTTGAAGACACTTAGCTGAATACGGAAGTTTACTGTCATCTTATGCCTGCTGTGTAGAAAACTATGCACTCCTTCAATTTGACGTAGGAACTCCATGAACACCACTTCGTCAGATGGATACCTTGGAAGCATGTATGGACATGATGTGAACCCGTATGGTCATATATAGGAGAAGGTAGGAAACTGAATATACCAGTCCGCCCATTCTGAGATTACCACTCTAGCCTCCTCTGATATTCTGACATGCATCTGGTTCTCCAAGTCACGCACTATGAACATTAGGAATGCATCGTTGACTCGGCGGAAGTGCTTCTGAGACTCTGAAATTTCAAGTTGAGGATATAGCCTGACAATCTTGGTGTTTTGCAGAGAGCCTACAAAGTTCAACCCGGCAAAGTGATGCTGTTTGGCCACCATGAATAGTAAGTAGGATACCATCCTAAACTCGTGAGTTTGAGTGAAATCCATGATTTGTTGATGAATACATTCGCTTATGAGAGTGGCCCATTCATAAGTTGCGATTCCATTGGCTATCGTGCTAATGACATAGAACATCCATGTTTTGAAACTTCTCCCTTCAGCCTGGCCTGTAATCCGATTGAGCATTGTGATCATGATAGCATATTCATCCTTGAACTGGCCTCGGCCCACATTCCTTGGGAGAGTATTCCTTCTTTCTTTTAGCCATTTGCAAGCTAACTTTTGACATTTATCAGTAGTAGAGGTCCACACTCCATCACTTTCCTCTAGATAAAGGGTGAGTGATTCTTCAAAAATAGGGATGCCAAGGGCAATCTCTATGTCATTAGATTTCAAACTGGCAATCAATCTTCCATCCCTCGATCTGACTTCTCTTGATTCCGGATTATAGTGTTGAATGCACGAGAGTACAAATTCAAGACTATGGACAGCAATAGGAAATGATCTGGCTTGAATAAGTCCAGAATTCTTCAAATTTCTCGCCGCTGCATTGCCTGAGTTTATCAGTGGTTCTAGGTCAAAACCCTCATGTGAGACTTGGCACAAGTCTGTTTCCTTGACCTTGGAATATTCATGTTTGAGCAAGGATTTAGCCTCGATGGTGACTGATGAATATTGCATCTTTGACTTGAAAAAGGCTTGTTCTGATGACTCTTCTGCTTTGAAAATGGCCAATTTGGACTTCTGTGTGTTTGCTGCCCAAGAAAAACAAGTTTTCTTTTCGCTGTCCAAAATTTAATTTTGTGAAAAAATTAAAATTTTGCCCTTGGAAAATGAAATTTTCAAGTTGCACCCTCAAAGATTTGATAGATCTAAAGCTCAAACTGGTCCAAGATGATGGAAGATGCCTTTTGCCGAGGTGGGTATGTGTCGGAAATGAGAAATTTTGGACATATAGGCCTCAAAAATAAATTTTATCTTGGTTGTAGGTGGTGATTTTGCCTTGGAAAAGCCATGACCAGCGAAGAAAATCCTTGAATAATTATCAAAAATGGCCTCCTGGGTTTGGATGCTGCCTCAGGAACATGAAGATGGACCCTGTGAAGGACAAGAATGAAGAAAAAGAGGCTTAGAAGTGATCAAATTGCCCTCTTTATGTTTTGCTGGTCTGGAAAAGCTTTAAATCTGCAATAAAAAACTTGAAAAACCCCCAACAATGGCTGCCAGTGCAAGAAAATGGACTTCCAGTGAACAAATTTGCCTTGGACTGCGAAAGAAAGGTGTAGAACGATGCAAGAATGAATAATCTTTTCCCTGTATGTGAAGATCCAATCCTTAAGGCCTTCGAATCCGTCCCATGCAAGCTTTTATTCCCTCATTAATGGCCACCATGTGTGAAGTGCAGCCCCAATACCATTCTCTTGCCTTGAAAGTGATAATAACTATGCCAAAGGTTACCTTTATAGTGGACGCCACCCTCCTAGGGTTTCATCCTTCAACTTTGGCTTTGCTCTGCCTCTCCAATCTTGCAAAAATAATGAATGAAAGGAGAAGAAGGGAGAGGTGTATTTATAGGCTCAACCTTTCTCTCTCCTGGCATCATCCTTCTCTCTCCTCAACGCCTATCCTCATGCAAACTTGGCGCCTTCAAAAGGAGTGCAAATGATGGAAATAAGGCGTCTTTTCCTTGTATCAAATTGGCGTGCTTGGGCAATTTAGGCACCTTTGGTTTGGATCAAAAAGGCGTGGGTTTATGGGCTTTTAGGCGCCTTTGATAGAGTAGAGAAAAGCGTGCTTTTTGGAGGATTTGAGCGCCTTTCTAGAGGGTGAGGAATGGCATGGGATATGGGTGAAATGAACGCCTTTTGGAGATAAAAAAAAAGGCGAGCTTTTCCTTGAATATGAGCACCTTTTAGAAGGTGATAAAAAGCGTGAGAAATGACCAAGTTGA
Organism: Cunninghamia lanceolata; assembly: GCA_027924645.1. Taxonomy (NCBI): domain Eukaryota; kingdom Viridiplantae; phylum Streptophyta; class Pinopsida; order Cupressales; family Cupressaceae; genus Cunninghamia; species Cunninghamia lanceolata. The sequence continues at coordinate 14,887,228 of BSBN01000040.1, forward strand.
GCGCTTTTCAAGGGTGGCAAATAGGCGTGGGATTTATACAAATTGGGCGCCTATTTGGAGATCACAAAATGGCGTGAGTTTTGAAGAATGAAGGCACCTATTTGGAGTCAAATAGGCGTGAGTTTTAGCCAAAAGGGATGCCTTTTCTAGACAAGTAAAAAGGCGTGGGTTTCCTTGGATATGAGCGCCTTCTTCATGGTGACTTCACCTTGTTCAATTCTTCATCATTTGGCCTCTGAAAAACCTCATGGTCACTCTTTGGATTTGCCATGTGAGCCTTGCAATTGATTCATCATTTCCATGCTTGTTCTTCGTGACTTTGATCTTGAGAAACCTTGAAACTGGCCTTGAACACTCTGACAAAGGTAGTCTAGATCAACATCATTTATTACCACTTCTGGATCTTATTTTCGTCGTAACTTCTGCATCTGATGGTGGAATGTCTTGAACTTTGGAAACCAAACTCATATGATCCGAAGCTATCATCTAAGCTTCTCCTCCATGAATTATACTCTCAAATGGAACACATCCTAGCCAAGAACGCCCAAAAATGCCTTAGAAAAATTTTCAAATTTTCAAAATTTTCACAATTGAATTTTGATTTGCCAGATGTGTTCGTATTGCTTTGCTTGCTTCCTTTATGTCGTTTTGGCCTTCAATCCACCACTTTGACTTCCTCTTTTTGACGTTCTTTCACTGCTCCGGGCCTGATTGGCTGACCAGAATCCCCCTCCATTTGAACCTTGCGTCGCCATCTTTTGATGTCTTGTACCTGCAAGGTTAGAGCAGTAATGACAAGGCTACATAGTGCTTGGGAGGTGTGTTTGGGCACATATACGAAAAATTTTGTATGGGTACAACATAATGGAAAGCAAACAGGTAAACAAAATTGATATAATGGATCCTCTCATGATCCCTACTCTCCCCATTATCTACTGCATTGTCATCCATATATGTGTACATCCAGATTATTGTGGACAGCTCTATGATTGTGTATTATTCCACGTACCATGCCTATGGCAAGCGTACTTACATGGGGATAGTGAAAAATCTCTAGGAGAACATTCTAGCATAATAAACCATATCATTATTTGGGTGTGTTAGAGTTTTAAATCGCACCTATCAATGCGACGCAAATTGGAACAAATGTATGGTAGAACTGCTCTTTGAATTAGAAGGTTAAGCTCCCTTTAAACAAAACTAACCTAATCTGACCAATATGTACTTGTTATTTACAACTTGTTGTAATATCCCCAATGGGATCTGCCCTAAAATTCTGAGTTTTATTTTTTGAATTCTGCCCTAATTTTCTGCACTTTAGATTTCTGCTCAAAACCCTAAATTCTGATTTATTTTTCTGCATTTTTCTGATTTAGTTTTCTGCCCTAAACCCTAGGACTGAATTCTGATTTTATTTTCAGAAGCATAAATACTTATAAGCAGCCAATAAACATGCTCCAAACATCCATAAAACATATGCCAAACATGTAGAAACATCAACAAAGATATCCACCATGAAAACCAACCATCCAAAGGCCAAACATGTGCAAAAAAATATGATTTCTGATTAAACAAGTCTGCTGCTCCAAATCTGGATATGCTAATTTGGAATTACACCAAATTCATGGGCTCAAACAATACAAACATAGCCCAGATTTCTGCTCTATAATGTTTAACCTAGATTAGGTTTATACATACCATGGAATAGCAAATATGACTCAAAATAATGAAATCGCCCTCCTAGGGAAGTGGCGCTCAACCTAGGGCACGAACCCTAGTCAATCTTTGTCCAAAAAACAAATCCAAAGGTGGCTCTCAAATCTGCTGCAAAAATGATCTTCAAATGCTGCTCCAAAATGATGTGGCTTGAATGCTTGAAATCCTCAAATTCCAATGAAGTGCAAGTGTGAACTCCGTGTGAATTCACCTCCAAGATGAGATTGGGTTTTCATCCAATCCACCTAATATTCTCAAGGGTTTTCGTCCTTGGAGTATGCTGCCCTAAAGTGCAGCCAAGAGTAAAACTCCAAATGCAAAGTTGTGATGTGAATGAATGATGAAATGAGCTCAAACAACTTATATTTATACATGACTTTCCTTTTCTGCTCAAGCTAGCCAACCTCCTTTTGCCATTTCCTTTTTATTTATTTTTACTTCTCTCTCCTAGGGCCGACCTCACTTTTAAATCATGTTTTATTTCACTTTTTCCTTTCCAAGTGGGCCGACCTCTTCAAGACAAAATAGGCGCCCAAAATACAAATCAAAGAGTTGTTTTTCCTCCTTTCTCCTTGGCCGACTTTCTCCTAGGCACTCACTTTGTTTTATGACCTTTTTCTATTTTCTTCCCTTCATATCTTGGCCAACCACATAAAAGGAATATTTTCCTTTATTTTCTTTTATTCTCTTCTCCAAGAGGGCGAACCTCTCTTGGCACTAGATATTACATTTTTGAGCTCTTTCTTGGTCTTCCACCTTCAATGCTATTTTATTTGGATTTTACAATATTTTCCCTTGACATCACAAGACCTCCAAAGGTATTTTCCCTCCATTTTCTTTTTCTTCCATTCTTCTCCTTGGTCGTTCTACATAGGGCAAATTATTTTACTTGTATTGACTTCATCAAAAATCCTACAAAAATATGCCAAGTCATCTTCCATGCTTATTTTGCCCTACAAAATTGGCTAAGTGTGAAAACTCGCCAATTAGGTCATTCCCTGAGCCCTTTGGCTTAGCCGCAGGAATTAGGATAGGCTAGCCAATTCCTCTAGGTGATCACTCCGAAAATGGGGACATGACATTTGTGCAGTGTTTTCTGGGGTGGTTCACGCTTATGTTGAATAAAACTGAAGGTCTATTTTTTTGTTTACCTAGGGCAAAAGACTAACACACTCTTCAACTCAAGGCAAAAGATTTTTATACTTTTTGACTAAAAAATCCCTACAATTACTACACACTTACGCTACTTAGCTAAAAGTAGAGACTGAGCAGTACGAGTACACAAAGGTTGAATAGGTTTAAACAATATATAGGACTCAGTAAATCAGAAGAGAGGAATAGCATACAAAGTTATCAACTTTAATTTACTTCATCAACACACAAAAAATGTTACGAGCTAAACAAAGTAGTTGTATTCAAAGCTACAACTACCAACTTAACGACTACTGTAATACAAAGCTTTTAATAATTGTTAAGAAATATTTAACTCATAAAATCATAAATAACACAAAAGACCGAACACTTCAATAGTAATTTAAAAGCAAAATAGGCATACTAAATTCTATTGAATGAATACCGAATTCTAGATCAACAATACTGAACCCCAAAGTAAGTGCTAAGAGCACTTATTTATAATCTTTACAAAGCTATTGCATGTGAAAATAATAAAAAGTTAACTACAACTTCTACTCTAAGAGCAGACTACTTGCATGCAATGCAAGCTTTACTACAAACTTTTATCCAGTAATTCTAAATCTGAACTCAGATCTCTTACAGGACAAGAGATCCAAAAATAGATGATCTGAAAATAGAGTTCTCAAAATATGTTCATCTTCTAAAAAATGGTGATGGCTAAAAATAGCAAATCTTGACAGCTCGCACTGGAGTTGATTTTGACAGAGCTTTTCCTCCGTTTTGATCATGGCCAAACTCTGATTCACTTTATGCTTGAACCTAAAAGCTAAGTTACTGAATCTTCATCCCTCCACTGGCGATTCTAGGTATGGTCCGTACCTGAATCTGGTACGGCCCGGAATCCCTGTGGATTCGACCAGGGTACCGCCATATCCACGCCGAGCCGTTTCGGGTTGCTTGCAACAAACTCCTGCCGATTCCCGCGCTGACGTGGCACTTCTGGGAAGAGTCATTAGGTTTTTTACTGTTTTTATAAGTTTTTTTGACATTTGACTTTCGTTTGATAAAAAACAACTGATTTTAAAAGCGCGACCGACCTAAAAAGTGAAGACAAAACAAACGAAAGTGAAACCTAAAGACTTACGAGATATTTCGCTGTCGTCGTTCTCATATTTCGCCGTCGTTGAGATATTTCGCAACCGCTTTGGAGTTTCTATCAGGCCCGTCGCTTCTATCAGGCCCGTCACTTCTATCTGCCCTCTGCACCTTTCTCATTGCCCTCTGCGTCGTCTCTATCAAGAAGCCCGTCGCCATCTGCGTCGTCTCTATCAGGAAGCCCGTCGCCATCTGCGTCGTCTCTATCAGGAAGCCCTGGACGCAACGGAAAGGACAAAAAGCCCTGGACGCGACGACCTCAAAACAGAAAGGTATGTTTTTATTTTAATGTTTAAAAATTTTGTATTACATTTTACTGTTTTTGAAGTTTATAGGAAGTTTAATAGTTTATATGAAGTTTTTAATTAATAATTTAATAGTAATACGTTTTAACTTTTATATTATAACTTTAAATAATTTAAATATGTTAATATACATATAGTTATATATATTTATTATTATACTATATTAATTTTTAAATAGTATATATTAATTAATTACTATAATATATACTGTAAATTTTAAAATATACTAATAATATACTGTAATATATAATATATTAATATACTGTAATGTTATACTATTAAATTTTAATTTAAAATTATTGTAATATTATACAGTATACTGTAGTCTGTAAATTGTAATATATTAATTTATAATTTTATAAATTTATTACTGTATATTTATTTTGTATATTTATTTTATAATAAAACAAAAATTGAAAAACCAGATATTAAACCTTTTTTTTTAATGTAACAATTTATGTAAGTTTTAATTTTTAAACACTTGTCACTATGTAATTTAAAATTTATAAATTATAACTGTATGTTAAGCTATGTAAAGTATATATACGTCTGTTATTTAATATTTAATATTTTAATTTATTGTTCAATATTTGTTTTTTGAATTTATTGTAGACAGGGAGCAATGGCAGCCAGTTCTAGTACTACTCGTCAACCCACCTTCAAAACCGACCCTAGTTCACCTTTATGGAAGCATGTAGAAATGATACAGAATGTTTGAGGTGGTGGGACATATGTTTGGATATGCAGTATCTATAAGCTTAAGTATACTAGCTCCTACAGCCGAGTGAAAGCTCATTTCTGTGCCATTTCAAACTTGGGAATCAAAGCATGTCCAGGACCGGATGGTAATGGTTTGTCACTTCATCAAATAGCAGAATATGTTAGAGAGCAAGAGGAAGCAGATGCAAGAATTGCTCGCAGTGAAAACCATCCTTTGAGGAGAGGAAGGGGATCACAAAGATCCCTTACTTCTCGTGCTTCACCTGATGTTGCAGTAGACAGCCACCCATTTTTGGGTGGGAATGAAGAAGAGCCCGTTAATGTGAAGAGAACAAAGGGTCCATTGGAGAGGGCATTTCAGAGTGATGCTAAAGAGATTGCAGATCAAACTGTTGCAAGATGCCTCTATGCAAATGGTTTGTCTTTCAACGTTGTTCGATCACCGTATTGGCAAGATATGTTGAGAAAGGTAAATGAGGCTCCAAAAGGGTACAAAGGCCCAGGTTATGAAAAGGTGCGTAGCACACTATTGGCAAAAGAGGTAAAATCTATACACTCTTCATTGGCTCCCATTAGGAATTCATGGAAAGTTACAGGGCTGTCCATTGTTTCTGATGGATGGAAGGATACAAGAAATCGACCACTAATCAATGTGATTGCAATATGCCCTAAAGGGCCAATGTTTTTGAAAGCTGTGGATTGTGAAGGGCAAGTGAAGGATGCACAATTTATTGCTAACGTCCTTATACAGTGCATTCAAGAAGTTGGTCCTGAAAATGTTGTCCAAGTCATAACAGACAATGCAAAGAATTGTAGAGCAGCTGGTATGTTGGTTGAGACACGATTTTCACACATATTTTGGACACCATGTACTGTCCACTCACTTAACCTCATGTTACAAAAGTTGGGTAGGAAGATAGAGTGGATCAAACAAGTCTATGCTGAGGTTGAAGAGATCCAAATGTTCATAACAAATCATCACATGTCTCAAGCCATTTTTAGATCATTCTCGCAATTGGAGCTATTGAAGGTAATTGAAACACTAAATTTTTTAATTTTACATTTAGATTTTGTAATTAGTAATTTGAAATTTCTAATTTACTTTTTAAAATTTATTATTTAAGTATGCTTTTGCTCATTGTTTTAATTTTTTTAATAGGTTGCTGAGACTCGATTTGCATCCAACACAATCGTCTTGAGACGACTTGTGAAGGTGAAGGTGCCACTTTCTAGCATGGTCATTAGCCAAAGTTGGTCCCTATGGAGGCAGTCCAATAATGACAAGGCAGCAAATGTAAAGCGGTTGATCCTAGATGACAATTGGTGGGACCGTGTGAAATATCTTCTTAGTTTCACCGAGCCCATCATGAGTATGATCCGTTTTACTGACATGGATAAGCCATGTTTGGGAGGTGTATGATGGCATCGACTCAATGATTGAGAAGATGAGGTCCATCATAAATGAAAAAGAGCAAGATCTTGAAGAAACTTTCTTCAGAGAGGTGCAAACAGTTTGTGTTGAGTGGTGGAACAAAATGACCACCCCACTACATCTTCTTGCCTTTGCATTGACTCCCAAGTTTTATAGTGATGAGATTCTTTCTATGCCATCAAGGGTTGCACCATACAGAGATCCAGAAGTCAATGAAGGGTATAGGAAGGCATTTACTAAACTCTTCCCTGATCCTGAAATGGAGGATATAGTTACAACTGAGTTTGGTGAATTTATAGCCTCCAATAATCAAAGTGTTTCAGCTCTTCGTGATAAGTATAGGAAGGATGCTCATACTTGGTGGTACCTCAATGGTATAACATCACCGCAATTGCAGAGTCTTGCAATCAAAGTTTTATTGCAAGTTTCTTAATTTTTATTGCACTCTCTAAATTTAAAATTTGAATTGTTTTTCATTTTTAAAATAATAAACTTGTTAGTTTAAAATTTTGAAACAAATTTGAAGTTTGATTTACAATTTTATAACCGTAACTCTCTCACTTTGCCTCAATAGGTTGCTAGTTCCTCTTCATCTGAGCGGAATTGGAGTACATACTCCTTCATCCATTCAATGAAACGCAACCGACTGGCATCAAGTAAGGCAGAAGAGTTAGTTTTTGTGCATTCCAACTTGAGCCTTCTTACTCACACACAAAATGAGTACAAGGAAGGGGGCACAAAGTTGTGGGATGTAGATCCAAAGCAAACTGACTTGGATTTTTCAGCTTTCCACAGAATCTTCACTTTTTGTGGACTTAGATAGCCAACATACTTTTAGTGATAGTGTCAATACTGCATCATGTTCTCATCTACCTGGATTATCTATTGACAATGTCAATGATGATGTTGATGTTGGTCTTCATGATGACCAATATAATGCTGATTAGTGATTAGATATTAGTAATTACTACTTGTTTTGTTTTGATATTGAAGTTTTGAACCAATGAACAATGAATATCTATGATGACATTCAAGTTTTGACAAATTATCGTTGATATCAATATGAATATTGAATTTGGAATAGTATATTACTATATCAGTATATTGTACTTCAAATGTGTAATATTTATGGTAGTTTTCAATTTTGTTTAGCATATGCAGGATATGTTATTGTATTTCAAATGTGTAACATTTATGGTAATTTTCAATTTTGTTTAGCATATGCATGATATGTCAGGCTGCAAATACATATATATTTATTATTTTTTCTTTTTTTTGCATGGACATACCCAAACGTACCCACCTCCCCCAAAAAAATTTGCCGTACTGGTGTACCACACCCACGTACCCGTACCCATACCCGATTCGGCAACTTAGCCTAAAAGCCTTATTTCTGTTGTTCTTGGAACAAACCCTAGCAACTCCGAAGGACTAAAAAACCACCACTTCGTCTAATGATAATTTACTCACTGTCTGTGCCCTTTTCTAAGAAATAGAACCCTTGTTTTGAACAATAATGTTTGATGATGAAAGGAATTTACTGCAATCAAAGCTTTTTGATGAAAATTATACCATCACTTTAATTGATATCAAAATCTACTTGAAATGATAAAGATTATTGCTGATACCAGAGGTTTTTAACAAAGATCCAATAAGGAACTTACTGATCTGTGTTCTTTGATGGAGGAAATCTGAGCCAAACAAGATACTGTCAATATGATGACTGAAAACTTGTTGAATGTAATCCTGCTAATAATAGTCACTCTGCTGTTGATTCAGAAATCACTACTGATGAATGAATAAGTTCACTGCTGTAACAAGATCTTTGTCAGGACCCTGCTGTAAAACATTCTAATGACTGATTTCTCTTTGAAATTGCTGATAAATTACAGACGAAAGACAAAATTTAAAAAAAATAAGCTGCTGCTGTGACTGTTATGACTACTGAAATGACTGGTTTCAATTTTGGTGTTCTGCTGTTGTGAAAAAGAAAGAATACAGAGCTATGTACAAACGATAACGCTCCCCTATTATCGGTGCCAATAGCTGCTGATCTCCTTTATTTAGAACCTGACTTGTCTTTGATCTTGTTCTGCTTATACAGGCACGCACACCTGGCACTTCGATTTTGAAACTGAAATTGAATTTGTTTTCTCTTGTGTGAGTGTGCATCTATATTTATGTTTTCAACCTCTGATTTGAAATGCCAAATTTGCCTTAGTGTGGCTCACAGCTCTGCGAGCAATTTTAAAAGTTTGATTTTGAATGCCATTTTCTTTACATAGGTGCAGATCTTTTAAAACCTCTGAAATCTGTTATCTTTTTACATCTGTATGCTGGGCAATTGTCCATGATGGTTCCTCTACATCTTCTTCTATGCTGAAATTTATTTGACTGGTGCTGAAAACAATCTTTCAACAAGGATGAAACCTGCAATATGTCCCTCCAAGCAAGACTTTATCATCTGTCATAGCTGAAACAGTATTTTCAATGTTATGACACATTCCATTCTTTTTCATGGCAAACACCCCTAAAATCCTAACCGTAACCCTGCAAGGATGACATAATGACATAGACTAACAAGAAAAAATTCTGATACATGACACATGATTTGTCAAAATGGACTAGCTAACAAAAATTGACATAATACAAAAATTTCATATGGTTACAAACAGGGTGTGTAAGATGTTACGGATACTCTTATAATATAATCATATTGATTTTGGAAAATAAAGCCTTCTTTAAGAACTTGCCCCCATGCAGAAACTTGTTTTGACATTTTACGTTCATATGATAAACCCATCCTTATATCATTTGACCAGATGATAGCTTTGATGGTATGTACTATATAAACCAGGTTCGTTAACATAAAGCATATGTAATAAATGAATGTTTAGTTTTACACAAGATGAAATATACTTATGGGCATTGTATACAGTAATATAAGGTCTCTAATATATCAACTTCTAAATAGGGAAAAGGTAGAAGGCCTCTTTTAATGAACTCACTTGAAGAAGAGTATATAAAGGATATCAAGATAAATAATATATAAGGCAATAAGGTCAGTTAAACCAAGGGCTATAAGGTCAAGCTATTGATGGGGTGGCGGTCCCTTCACCATTCGTGTTTCCTGATGATCCTATCGCTTCCCCTGATCTGGCGATTGTTGCTCCTCCTTCGGTTCCCACCCCATTTTCAGCGAGTGGTGTTGGTGTGCCTCCTCCAATTTGTGATGTGGCTTCCACTCAGCCATTGGCTTCCCCGGTCAGGCACTCCTCTCCTCATGTGTTGCCCCCAGTTGGGGCCTCGGAGAGGGTCTCCCCTCCCCTCTTTCCTCAATCAATGGATATGGATAATGAGGTTTCTTGGACCATTGTCGAAATAAGGAAGAAAGCTCTTTCGAAACATGTATCTTAGTCTCACACTCGAGAATAGCTAGGTCAGGGTATGGTATTGTTTAGTCCTTTTGTGTTGTGGTTTGGTCCTGGCAGCCTCGCTGCAGTTCTACTGTAGTTCGGCAGCTCAGTGTCAATTGCCCCTCTTTGTACAAGGTTCCAAACCCTTTTAAAATCTAGCTTTTACCCTTAATCAAAAAATATGAATGGTAATAAAATAGAGAGAACATGCAAGATAATAAATAACATAAAGGAACAAAGCATGCAACGAAATGAGACCTAAATAAATAAAGGAGGTAGGGCAAAGAGTGTTACTCCCTTAGCCTATTGGATGTATCGGGTTATGAAGTAGCGGATTTGTGGAGAACACAACTTTTGACTTGGTCATTTGATAGTTCTTAGATATCATAATTATAGTTGTAGTCAGCCTAATTGTGATAATGGGATTGTAATAGCCTTAGTATGCTATATAGTATATATAAGAGGTATTGGTTTAGTGTTTTGTATCATATTACAAGGCATGTTCTTATTGTAATACTTGTGGAGGTTGCGCCATCGAAGTGGCTCAATTTAGTATTTAGTATTCTACTTTCATTCACTCATATTGGGTGGATCTTCTCTAAAATGCTCTTAATAGCACATTCATTCTGTTATTCTGCTCTTGCTATCTTATGGATATGCAATGTCTTGCTGTTATTCTACTCGAGCAATAAAGTAACTTTATTTTTCAAGTGCTGTCAAAGCTTCACCTGGGATAGAGATTCCATGGTGCAAAGTTGCAAACTAGCTTCATTGCAAACAAAAATTAATATTCCAAGTAAATCTATTATTTTTCCGCAAAAATTAAATTACTTTTTGCTTTAGTTCTATGGCTGTTTGGCTAGGAATTTGCTCCAAAATTCTATTCATTATCTGTTTGCAGATCCAAATCTGAAACTATCCAAGAAGAATTCAGGGATTTTGTCTAAAAAATTGCAAAATTTGGATTCATTCTTTTACACCCTGTTGCAATATAGCAGTCATTGGTCCATCTTTGTAAGGCAATCGCAAAAATATAGGTTGTCAAGAACCTCATTTTTAGGCAAATTCTCAAGTTCAGGTTTATTGGCACCCTTGTGCAACATAGGTTAAGAGCAGAAGAGCATAAGTTGCTGATAAAACTAATTTTGATGCCCAGCCATCATAGAGGCTCCTACTAGTGGCAAGGACAAGTCTACTACAACACCAGGGAAGACTCCTTCCAAGGAAGATTTGCATTTATAAGTACAGGAGATCCAAGAGTGGGAGGATCATGCAAACTATATAGCTGAAATACAAAGGAATCTGGCCATCTGACCCAACAAATGGACCACTTAGAACTTTATTAGCACCAGGGAACACAATTTCAAAGACAACTACTTCTTCCTTGCATGATCGATTCTCTCACCAAGAGCAGTAGATTGGAGATTTGAATTCAGTTTCATGGAGCTTTACCTCCAAACTTGATATGTGCAAATTTGATGGCCAGGACCCAGTACCATGGATCCGTTAAATTAAGCAGTTTTTCAAGCTACACCAAGTACCATTTCAACAAAAGTTAAACATTGCATTTCTCTATTTGGAGCTTGAGCAATTCATATGGTATTGTTGGTCATGTGAGCATAAGAACTCTACCATCACATGTTCAACTCTTGTGGAAGAACTTCTGGCACATTTCTTGGCCTTGGTCTTCAAAAATCAGTTTTGAAAGAATGAACTACTACTTTCCTAGCCTTGTCTTAAGAAAAGGATGCAGAATTCTTTGATGCACTTAGAGCAATTTTTTCATGTAATTTACAAGAATCTACCAGAAATAGTGGCAAATAGTTTATAAGAGGTATTACACAAGATAATTAAAGAAGAACAAGAAGGTTTTGTGGCAAGAAAACAGATATTATATGGGGTCCTATTACCTTATGAAACCATTCATTCAATCCACAAAATTAGAAGGTAGGAATGAGATAAAACTAGATAGGAACAAAGCTTATAACAGAGTACATTGGTATTCATTTATAAAGATACTAAAGAAGTTTGGCTTTGCAGAAATTGGGTGACGCGGGTTAAGATCTGCATAAGTACTCTTACATTTTAGTCCATGTTGATAACTTTCCATTTGGATATTTGTATGCATAAAGAAGTCCAAGGAAGAAAGATCTGCTCCCTCCCCACCTATTCCTTGTAGTGGCAGAAACTCTAGGAAGGTTGATAAGAAGTAACAAGAAGAAAGAAGATTAAACGATCAAAGTGTGGCCACCTTACTAGATCCAATATCCCATTTTCAAGTTGTAGAATACTTGGAGGATAGGGGCTGCAACAACTCAAGAAGCAAAAACTTTGATGAAAATATTGGATATTTATCAAAACTGCTGCAAGTTAAAAATTTTAAGGAGAAGTCAAAGATATTTTCTTTAATGCACCCATAGATTTAATGTACTTAGCTCCCTTTTCCCACCCAACCATTATTTAACTGAGTGCTCTAACTTTATTATGTACTATTATTATATCTTAGACCCACCAACTCAGACCACATAAAAATGTTTTATTTCACATACACACATGAGAAAGTACAGAGCCAGTCACCCAATTCCATAAATGAAATAAGAATATTGTGTGACACTGATACTCTAGTTCAAAATGCAACTAAGTGCTTCATGTATGCCGAAATTGTCCCTTGCCTTTCCTCTGGTTCCTTATAGCGCAGGAGGGGACTGTAGTGCAGGAGGGGGCTGCAGTGCAGGAGAGAACTACTGCAAGGATAAATCTGATCTATGCAGGTCCAAATGTCTTCTCAACCACACATTGCAGGTCAGAATTATATCGTTATGCAGGTAAGGCTCAATATGCATTCTTCAAAATCTTTAAGATAAATGAGCCATTTATGTGCACAAATAATACAGAATACTTGCCCCTGGATAAATTGAATTATCATCAAATGTAACTCCTGCATATCAACTAATCAATGGCAAAGGAAAAATGGGTGTCATTTTTTTTCCTCGTCACTACCTATGACTCTGATTGGCTGGCTCCACAATAACAAAATCAAATATCTCATAATTTCCCTTCTTTTATCAACATCAATCACCAAAAGCTAAGAATTTCGTCAAGCATGCCAAGCACTTCAAGAAATTGCACCAAATATACAGCAAAGAATTTCAACAAAATGAGTCTACAGAAAGGCTGTAAAGATTTGTTGTTTCAAGTTGCCATATCTTCACATGAAAAGGCAAAACCATTGATTGGTCATATCAACAGGTAGCAGAAATAATTCATTTCAAAAAAATTGATCAATCAACACCTTGGTAAGCCTATGAAATGCTTGCTAAATGGGCTTAAACAAACAGAAAAAGAAAAGATTTGATAACATTATAGCTGCCGTGAATATCATGTTTCAGGAAGAAGTGATCATCAAAAATTTCTGCATCACCAAAAATATATCAGTTCTAAAATGGAACCAATCATGAAAAATAAATTTCCCACAATCGCCTATATTTATTCATGATTCTTCCATGTCCATGTTTTTCCTGTCAATGCTATCATCAATCAAGATCACTATTTCTCTATGTTTCACGGCGTTTCGGGGACGGGGGGACGGGGACGGCAGGGGACATGTTTCGGGGACAGCAGTCCGAGGGCCAATTTTTGGGGACAGCAGGGGATGGTGATATATGAATTTTTTTTTTTTTTTTTTAAATATATATATATATATATATAAGAATTTTTCAAAATATCAATATGAAATAGAGATATTATATATGTTAATAACTTAACAAGTTAACAACAATATCAATATGTGAATAAATCATGACAGCAGTAGTGTAACATACTAACAGCAGTATAAACTACAAACTAAATTTTTTACTGGCCTTGCCACTTGAAAACAACACTTGAACTCTTTGATCATTTCCTCTTCTTCCATGGGCGGCTTTCATAATGCTGTTGCCACTTTACATCAAACTTGGCAGAGATTTAGCTTGGCTTTGCCAAGACAAAGTGTGCCACTTTGTCGCCTTGGATTCTTACTTAGCTTGAGTGCACTTTCCTTAGGTGATTTCTGCATTATATGCCCTTAGGTGGAGATTTCTAGTGGCCAAGCCACCAAAATGTGCAGTTTGTTCTGACTTAATTTCTTTGATGATACCTTGGTGAGTTTTCATAAGCTCTTTTCTGACTTTTAGATGCTACAATCTAATGGCTTTTACCATGAATAAATGTGCCTTATGCCTTTGCTATCTCATTCCAACTTTCATTCCATGACTGCCTCTGCTTGCATGACAGAAAAACCCTCGAATCTTCCCTGACTTTGTCCTTGTTCTGCTCCATTGTTTTTATCATTTGCTGCTCTGATGTGATCATGTTTTCCCTGCAAAATTGTCAGTTGAAAGGACAAAGACAAGATAACCTTTGCAAACTGACTGGAAGGTTGACAATTGACTCAGACTGTGCAAACTCAAGGATTAACTGATAACAAACTGACTAAAAGAGGGATGAAAACTGAGTTTCTTATGGGTGCTAATAATAGTTTCATGATACAGAAGGTAATAGACATTGCAACATTTTCAATATTAAATAAAGGCTTAAAACCATAGTTTGAAAACTCGGACTCGCCGCGGACTCGGCAGCCGAAAATAGGACTCGGATTCGAGACTCGGCTAAAAACTCGGCTAGGACTCGGCAAAGAAGAAAACTGTAGTTTTACAAAAAAAAAAAAAAAAATTAATGCATTTAGAGAACATAAGAGCCATAATTCAAACATTACACGTGTCATATGATCTAGGGGATGTGTATACTCAGTGTTCTGGGTTGCATCCCTCAGTTGTTTGTACATAGATCCTGAAAATGACTAAGTCTGGTATCCTGATATCCTGAAAATCCTGAAAAATTGACTAGGTCTGAAATCTGGTGGATCCTCCAAATTCTAGAATCTGCATGTTAAATCCGGTGAATCTGAGACCTATCTCAAACATCCTGAAAGGTATATTGAAAAATATTTAAAGTATAAGACTTATACTTAAATATATTTTTCAGTATACCTAACCCTGGGCATTTAAGTGGCAGATAAGTTTATAGAGGGGGGATGCCTGGGCGTCCCCGGGACGTTTGAGGGACATTTTAGATGTCCCCGGCCGTCCTGAGGACGCCCAGGCGTCCCCAATTCACCTTCTGCCGTCCCCGATTTTTTTTGCACGTCCTAGGGACGTTTCCTGTTTTTTCATTTTTTGGGGGAAGCCTAGGGGACGTCCCTTGCCGTCCCCCCATCCCAGAAACGCCACAAGGGACGGGGACGGGGCTGGAGGAGGTGGGGACGCATCCCCATGTAACACAGCTATTTCTTCCTTCAAAGTAAAACAGCTCAACAAAAGGTTTGAAAAAATTCCTACATCAAAAAGAAATGCAATGGCCAAATATACTGAAACAAGTTCTGTAATTTCATATCACAATTACTTTGTTCAGCAATTATTATTCTTTAAAAGAAAAAGGAAATCTGGAATATTGAAATGTTGAGGAGATATTTAGCTTCACTATGGCCAGAAGAAATCCCATCTATATTGGGAAGTCCATCAATCCAGTTTGTTTTGCACGATTTACTTTTACATATCAGCTTCCATCATCATCCTAATGCTTTCTATGAAAGAGAATTTCCTTTGAAACAAGCTATATATTTGATGGGCTCTCAAAACATGGAAACCAAGGCAATGCATGCAAAACAAGTGTGCAGATTGTTGTGTCATGATCCTTCCTTTTTGTTGTACCCATACGAAAATTTTCGTATGTTGCCATATTTGTCAAATCAAACCTTATTTGTTTATCTCTAGAAGCGCCATATCCTTTGTTGTTCTCACTAACTATGTAGGAGCAAAAATATTCAAGCCATTCGAAGCATGTCCAAAGAAGAACGTTGGTTAGAGCAAAAACACGCCTAAGTAAGTATAGGTGCGCCTGAACAAAGGGAAGATTGAAAAAGATTTCAAAAAGGTCTTTAATGGTTTAAAAGCACACTAGTTTCATATCACACGCATTAAAAGACTATAATTGATACCCCAAGATACAGGAAAAGCGTGTCTTCTAAACTATAAGCACGTTTCACTAAAGGAAGAAAACTCTAGTTCATAAGTGCACCCTTGACATTTATCTCATGCCAATATAAAGAAAAGTGTTAATCTTTTGAAAAGGAGGAGCACGCTTATAATAGGTGTGCAATGTCTAAGATAAAGCGCGCCTAAAGGAGTTAAAGCGCGTCTATAGCTTGCAACAATCATGTTCAATATAAAGGCACACAAGATTGGAGTTCGATGCGCCTATTTAATGTAGAAGTGCGCTCTCCTTGTATATCACGTGCTTGTGTATGGGAAAACCCTAGGATCTAGCACTCACAAGCTGAATTAGACGCACATTGGCATTAAAAATTAAAATAAAAAGCATGCCTCAAGGAGGATTCACATCCCTAATTAAAGGGAGGAGTTGAGAGTTCAAGCACACCTAGTCTCCTTCTCACATGCTTATCAAGGGATTAACTCAAAGAATTTCAAATTTAAAGGCGCACCTATTCAATTTCCCACACGCCTCTACAAAGAAGAAACGTGTCTAAGGGAGATACAAGTGCGCCTGAAGGGGAAATGCCGCAAGTTGAAGACCAAAAACGTGTCCCATTGGTTGAAGGCACACGTGTAGATAGAATTCAGATTTTAAAACTAAAAATAATTTGCTGAACTCCAGTTCAAATGCTTAGAACAGGCCAACTTGCTTCAGTTAGTGGAGGCACCTCGTCATGCAAATGGTCATGCCTTTTTAAAGGCTATTTATAAATTTAGAACTTAAGTTCTAATTTTGCATTCAAAAAGCAAATCTAAAAAAGGCAGAAAAGGCAGCACCCATTTTTATTAGAAGAAAAGGAGTTTTCAAACAGCAACAGAGGAATTTTTGCAGCAGGTATAAAGGCAGAATTTCTTTTATTCACAGCAACATACAGAGGAATTTTTTGCAGAAGCTTCATTATCTTAACAGGTATAGCAGCATTCAAGGGCAAAGAGGAGCCGAAAATCAGGCTTTTATCAACAAATTGAAGGAAGAATTTTCCAGAAAATTAATTTCTCAAGGCAGGGCAAATTATTTTTGTGAAATTTCTGAGTGTAACTAGCAGTTATAAAAGTGATTTTTTTAGCAGAAAACTTCAGAACAGAAGCAAGAAATTCATTTCAGCCTTCAAATTTTTGAAATTTCTTCTCTTTTTGTCTAAAAAATCCAAAAAGAGATAGAAGTTTTGTTTTGAAAATCTTTCAAAATGCAGTAGTCAGCACTCTCCATGGATGTACAATCCGTTTTGGTTCATGAGTTTCCGAAAATTAAGGAGATGGATTTATGTCAAGTTGCACTAGAAGGTTCGATCTCGAAGGCATGGTCAAAGAAGGCAATAGCACGGCGAAGAAATTGCTTCATTCCGGCCTTGTTCAAGCAAGTTCATTTCCTATCACTGTGCAAAGTCTCAAATTCATTCTCGCTTGCATTAACCATTATGATCCTGAGAGCAAGGAGATAAGGACGGCTGATGGGCATACACTTTACAGTCTCAAGTCTGAGGACATTGAGTTGACTTTTTCAATCCCGCCTTTTGAAGAATCCCTTGAAGTTGATCTTGCAAAGTGTGAAAAAGTATGGCACAAACACATGGCAGAGTGTCAGAAAAAAAATGGCAAAAAGGTGGCTGAAAGAGAAAAGGACTATGTTGCCGAAGAATGTAGGTCGAGGCGAATTTAAGGATGAGTTTGCCATCATGATCACGTTACTCAATCAAGTCACTAGACAAGCAAAGGCAAGGAGTTTCAAGTCGTGGATGTTTTACCTCATCAGCAACATAAGCAACGACAGTGAAAACTTTGATTGGTCAGCCTTAGTCGGTGATTGTCTACATAAGCAGATAACCTAGTTTCCGCAGACTCGCGAATTCAAGATGTCCTCGTACCTAGTATATATGATGGTACATCATGGCAAGTTCAAGGGGTTGAATTTCATAGGATCACTTCAGCGCACCCACATTTATAGGTATTTCCCACAATTGGAATACACATAATCTTAGCACTTTCTAAGGGTGAATGACACATTTCTCATGCATTCAGTGCAAGATTTGGAGAACCAAATGCATATAAGAATCTTGGAAGGAGCCAGAGTGGTTATTGCAAATTGGGCAGATTGGTTTATCCAATTCCCCACTTTCACATATATATTAGGGTGTATGGCTTCTCATCATATCCCTATATGCTTCTGAAATATCTGATTGATGAAGTCATCTTGATGGAGTACCTGCATTAGAGTTCAGAGGTACATATGCTTTTGTGGAGTCAACACAAACATGGGGTTGGTTTTCCAATCCAATTGGGCCTTTACAAATGCAAGTCTACAACAGATGTGAAATCAATTGGCGAAGAGATGGCCAAGTTTAACTTCAAGACTCTTCGTGAGAAACGCACCTATGATCCAATGGAAGTCATGCGATCAAAGTAGGGTAGCAAGTTTGCACACATTCTGAGGATCGAAGATTATTAGGCCAACTGCAAAGATGAGTTTGAGGTACGTCGAAGAGATTTCAACAAGTTCACAATGCACCAGATTGCAGATTATTTGTCAGAGAATGTAGAGGGCCCTTCAGATGATGATGAGGATCTCTTGTCACCCAAGTTTGTAAGAGATAACATTGAACAAGAACCACTACCTCAAGTGGATTGGTCATTGAAAGAAAGGACTTCAAATTAGGAGAGGACCAATGCAGTTGTGAAACGCAATAGATTCTTCTTAAATTCAAAAATGACTACAAGAGTAAAGGTGACAAAGGAGAAAACCCTAGCTTCAGAGCAACCATCATGAGAAGTATTGGCTCCACCTTTTAGACCAATAAACAAGCTAAAATAGAAGGTGGTCTATGAAGAGGAAAAAGATGATAACCTTCTTAAAACAAGTATTTTGAGAAGGATTCAAAAATCGAGGGTTGGCATTGCTTCGCCAATACAATATGAACAACCCATATTAACCGCTTCATCACCAGTGATAGAGCCTACTCCAAAGACTACTACGCCTACTCCAAGGGAATCAGAGCTTGAGTCATCATCTCCTATGCAAAATGTTTCCATGCCACGATTCATCAGGAGTTGAAGAGATAGAGGCACATGAAGAGGTTCCCACTTGGTTGCAAGAAGCAGTTGGAAGAAAAAGGAAGAAGTCCTCATATCAAATTGATTTTGGCATGCTCGATAAAGTCTTCAAAGAACCAGTGGTCAAAAAGCCTAAGCGTCAGATAAGAATATCGAAGACATATGAAGGAGATTTGGTCTTAGAGACAGCTGTTCGTCCTAAGGATAAGACCGTTCTTGATGTAGAGCCTGTCGACTTTCAGATAACCAGGGCCAATTTGGGCCAAAGTACCAGACATACTAATGTCAACATGTTGGAAGTAGCGGCAAGGAATCTTAAAGAAAGAGTCAACAAGGATTGAGAAGATAAGACAGCCATGAAGGCCAAGGTAAAACAGCTAAGGGAATACATTTCCCATCTTCTACATTCTATTTCAAACTGACATTGTTTTTGCCACAAGTCCTAGAGTCCCCTGATGGCCAAAAGCATCTAAATTAGCTAGTTGTTTATGGTAAACACTTAAGGGATTGGATTGAGGACTTGGTTGATAGAGGTACAAAAATACTCGCAAAACTATTTCACTTGGTGACAGATTCTAAGAGGGTCATCCAAGACATGGGTAATATCAAAAAATATATGATGGAGATGTTGCCCTCTTATGAGAAGATTGATGAAAATTTGAAGGGAATGAGTTCACAAAAATCAATTAAGGAACAAAAAAGACAAGGTTTTCACACAGAGGGAACAATATGCCTTCTTGACGAAGATCTTAAATGAAGTCGCATCAGTTATCATCGAATGGAAGGAGACGTTGTTTCGAGTTGACAAATTCGTTGCCGAATTTGTACAACAAATTCCATGCAAGTACTTCCATGAAGACGGTCATGTTTATGACTTAGATGAAGTATAGGGAGAATTTCAACAGTTGGTGAGAGAAAGGTTTTGTAGCGATCCTCAAATTGATCAGATGTACCTCTTGGCAGCGATCATGATGAAGTTCAAAAAGGCAAAGAAAGAGTATGGAGAAATCAGCAGAATGGTTGAAGAAGATGAAATTGTTCTTCAACGGCAAATTGTACACTTGGATTTTGTTGCGGTACCAGGAGAAGCTAAGGTGACAAAATTTCAGCAAAGTTTGCACTCCTAGACTTAGCCAAATTCAATGCAAGCCCAAAATTGATATCTCTGGCTATTTTTGACATTTCAAAGGATCTATTTTGAGAACTGCAGTTTATTCAAAGAAAAATCTATTTTTGGATCCTTCTTGTCATGCAAAAAATGGAACTCTAGTTGTTTGATTGATGTAATAAATGCAATTGATTATTGCATGGTTTAGATTCATTTTTAGTGGATAGCATTAGTTTGAGAATAAAACTTGTGTGCATGCAAGTCCAGTCTTAGCTAAGGAGTATCAGTTAAACTCCTTTATTTTTCATGCAATTCTTTGTAGATAGTATAATTCTATGCACTTAATTTCTCAATGGTAAATGATCATGTTTTTTTGTGTTGTCTCTTGTTGCTCACCTATCCCTTGTGGAATAAGGATAATTGTGACTTTGTGCTCAATTATTCACATCTGATTCATTTGTAGTGTTTGTGAATCCCTATTTGTGTTCATTCAATTAACGCTTTCCATTTATATCTTTCAATCTCTAGATTTAAATGGAAGATATAAACATCGTAATAGTAGTGATTTATATTTCTGCAGTAGATAGTGTCCTTACATTAGAAAACTTCTCTTCTATCGCAAAGTGTTGAAAACTGCTTTGTGCTCATAGTTGAGAAAACAAAAAGATAGGAATTGTTTAGTTTGTTTTGCTTTAAGTTTTGTAAGAGGGAGCTTCCCCTCCTAATTCGAAAAACAGTTCTACTGTACACACTGTTCCATTTTGTGTCACACTGAAAGGTGCAAATAAAAACACTAACAATTTAGTTTGCTTCTCTTTAAGTTTTGTAAGAGGGAGCGGGAGCTTCCCCTCCTAATTCGAAAAACAGTTCTACTGTACACACTATTCCATTTTGTGTCGCACTGAAAGGTGCAAATTAAAACGCTAACAGTTTTTGGAAGGATAGGCGAACAGCAAGAGACAACACAAAAAAGCTTGATCATTTTATTAGAATATTATTTCATGCTAATTTTAGTTAATGGTCAATTTTGTAATTGCTTGTAAATATTTTAGTAAGATCGTGTTTACAATCTTCTACAGTTTCTATTTTAGAAACTTGCCTTCCTTGTACATTTTGTAATCTATTTTTTGAGCACTTTGCTCATTGTTAATAATTCAATTAAGTTTTTACCAATTACTTCTCGTAATATGGTATCAGAGCCAATTTCGTTCTCTTGTCCGTGCTCCAGTGAAGATCTTTTTCTTCTGGTTTTCGTGGGTTGTTAACTCTTAAAAATCGCGGGGGTTCTTTGAAATTCAAAGTTTGTTTTTTGTTTGAGAAATCTCGTGAGTTTGTTCATGTGTGGGGTTTCCTCTGTTCAACAGAATCCCAGCACATCCTGTTTACATTTTTTTTGTTTTTCTCTCTTCAAATCACGCGGTCTGTGGTGAATGTCCCTTATTGTCCGCGACAGGTCTGGGACTTATGTCTATTCTCCATGTCTTCAGCGATCCTTGGTTGCTCGGTTGGTCGCAATTTTTAAACTTCCGTCTGGTTTTAGTTTCGTTGGTAGCCGTTTAAAGCCCACGGGACCTCATCTTTTCTCTGTTGGGCGCCATTGTTCTGGTTTGTTGAAGCCCACGCGACTTCCTGCACCAAAAGACGGGTTTTCTTCTCTGTCGGGCCGCAATTTTTCAAGAATCTCTTGCTAGCTGCATTTTTCTTTCTGTGGTTTATGAAGTCTGAAACTCACGTTCAGCAGCCGTCTAGGGTTTTGCAGCTATTCCTTGCAAATCATGTTTTTCAGATTCACCTAACAGTTCCGCAGTTTTCGGCTAGGGTTTTGACCCTCGTTTTCAAATCGAAATTTTTTTTCGATTGCAAATTCCTTGTGGGTTTTTCGAGATCTTCTCTGGGTAGCTGTCTGATTTTTCTGGGTGTCTCTAAGTTCGTGCCTTGACATTTGTGCCAATGGTTTTGTCTTAAAATCTATACCTATACCTACCTCAATGCAATGGAATTTGTGCCTCGAGTGTCGTGCATTCAACCTCTTCTAAGTTCATTGGTTTTTGTGCATCGAAAAGCGTGAAGATGGCTTCTTTGACCAACATTTTGTTGGAGGGTAGTCAGCGTTTCAACCGCAAAAATTATAATACCTGGAAGCAACGAATGATGACCATCTTTGAATATCGCTACCTCGATCAGATGATTTTAGGCAACACTACCCATCCAACAACGGCAGGTAAAGACCAGGATAAGTTTGATGAGCAAAATCGTGAAGTGGTGATGCTCATTAAGCTTTCAGTCACAGATGATCAACTACCTCAGATTCCGAGTGGAAAATCAGCAAAGGAGATTTGGGACCATCTGAAGGGTATGCATGAGACCTCTAACAAGAGTCGTGCGTTCTTCTTGAAAAATATACTGTTTTCTATCATGATGGATGAGAAGATATCTTTGTAGGCGCACCTGAACAAGATCCAGGAGATCAGAGATCAACTGGAGGCTATTGGTCGGAAGATGGAGGAAGAAGATATGGTCGTTATTACTTTGAAAAGTCTACCTAAGTCTTATGAACATTTTATTGAGACTCAACATTACGTCTGCTAATGTTGATCTGAAGTTTCCGGAGCTCTCTACTATCCTCTTGCAGCAAAATCGCTGGAAACAACAATTTGGTAGTAGTGCTTCTTCATCCTCTATAGAGCAAGCTTTTGCAGCCAAGTTTTAGGCTCAGAATAAAGGGAAAGGTCAGCCTCCGCAGCAGAAAGGCTCAGGCCAACCTCAGGACAGCACCAAGAAAAAGAACATTTAGTGTAATTATTGCCACAAATATGGTCACATGAAGAAGGATTGTCGTCAACATTTGGCTTCTGAACAAAAGAAGCAAGGAGGGTCTCAGCAGAAAGCAAATGTTGTCGAGCACACTGAGCAGAAGGAATCTGCCTTTTACGCTTTTATGGCTAAAAGACCTACAGATCATGTAAAGTCCTCTGCCTAGTACATTGATTCAGGTGCTTCGCGACACTTCACTCATCGGCGTGATTGGTTCACAGATTTTTTTCCCTTCAGTGACTTAGTTATTTTTGGTGGAGGAGAAGAATATACAGTTGTTGGTAAGGGCACTGTTCAGATTCAGTCTGGTGGGAGGAATCTCATATTCCTCAATGTCTACTATGTTCCTGGCATGGAACTTAATCTTCTCTCTGTCAGTTAGATCATGCGGCACTCTCCTCAGTTGGATGTGGTGTTCAGTACACACAAATGTTCCATTGTTGATCGGGAGACTCGTAGCACTGTGGTTGTTGGTATTGAGGATCATGGTCTATACAGACTTGTGGATACATGTGATTCTCTAGAGTTAGCCATGGCAGCCAGAAATTCTTCCATCACCAGTCTTTGGCATCAGCGTTATGGGCACTTAAATGAGCACTATCTCTCTCAGCTATCTCGGGAGGGACTTGTAGCCGGCTTACCTGAGATCCAGACTTAGTATCATGGTGTTTGTGGAGCTTGTCAAGCTGGGAAGCAGCACAGGACACCGTTTCTGAATGGTGACTCATGGCAAGCCTCTAAGGTACTGCAGTTGGTTCACGCTGATGTATGTGGGCCAATGAATACACCTTTTGTTACTGGTTGCAGGTATTTCTTTCTTTTTGTTGATGATTTCAGTCGTAAAATGTGGGTGTACTTTCTCAGACAGAAATCACATGTGTTTACTGTATTTCAGAAGTTTAAGGCCTTAGTAGAGAAAGAGTCTGGCTGTTCCATAGTCACTCTTACGTCAAATGATGGGGGGAATTTTGTTCTACTGATTTCTCCAACTTCTGTGATATACACAGCATCAAACGCCAGCTAACCACACCCTATACTCCTCAGCAAAACAGTGTTGTAGAGCGGCGCAACCGCACAATCACTAAGATGGCCCGTTCCATGTTAGAACACAGGAGTGTTCCTAAGAAATATTGGGCAGAAGCAGTCTACACTGCTGTCTATCTCCTTAATCGGTGTCCTACATATGCTGTTAAGGAGAAGACTCCTGAGGAAGCTTGGACTGGTCACAAACCTCTGATCAGTCATCTGAAAATATTTGGCTCTTTAGCTTATGTATGGATTCCAGATGCCAAGCACTCTAAGTTGGATTCCAAGAGTCAAAAGCTTATGTTCACAGGGTACAGTGACAACCATAAGGCTTATCAGTTGATTGATATAGATACTGATTGTCTTACCTTCAGCCAGAATGTTGTCTTTGATGAAGAACGAGGACCTTTTCATCCTTCCTTGTCTATGCAAAATTCTGAGGATAAGTCGTTGAAGGCTTCTGACTTGGGTGTTCTTCCATTAGGTCCACCTGATGGGAGGGATGATGATGCAAATTCTGATTTTGATGATGCTCAACCCGAATTTCCTCCGGATGATGTTGATCTTCCACCTGTTGCACCTGTTCCAGCTCCTCCTGTTGCATCCAACGTTGGCACTTCTACTCTCCGGCCTAAATGGTGGGCTAAGACTATTGGAGATCTTCGTGACGATGAGCTCATTGAGGGTAGATCATCCAGAAACAAGAGCAAACAGCAGCATACAGTTAAATTTGCTCTCATGGCCAACATTCACAGTGTCTATGAGCCTCAGACATATTCAGAGGCTAAAGGAATTCCTGAGTGGGAAAAGGCTATGGCATCTGAATACCAGAGTCTTCAGAAAAATTACACTTGGGT
Source organism: Cunninghamia lanceolata (assembly GCA_027924645.1). NCBI lineage: Eukaryota > Viridiplantae > Streptophyta > Pinopsida > Cupressales > Cupressaceae > Cunninghamia > Cunninghamia lanceolata. The sequence continues at coordinate 14,912,048 of BSBN01000040.1, forward strand.
CCTTCTGATCTTCCTTCAGGGAAGAAGCCCATTAGTTGCAAATGGGTGTATAAGGTGAAATACAAAGCTGATGGAACCCTTGACAAGTACAAAGCTCGTCTTGTTGCTAGGGGGTTCTCACAAAAGGAAGGCATTGACTACACGGAGACTTTTGCTCCTACAGCCAAGATGAGTACAATTCAACTCGTCCTTGCCTTAGCAGCCCAGTTTGGTTGGAAAGTCCATCAGATAGATGTTAAGAGTGCTTTCCTCAACGGTGAGTTGAAGGAAGAAGTCTACATGACGCAACCTCCAGGGTTCAAGGTTGCCGGTCAAGAACACAAGGTGTGCAGATTGGTCAAAGCACTCTATGACCTGAAACAAGCTCCTCGAGCTTGGTACATCAAGATTAATAAGTACCTCATAGATCATGGCTATCAGAGAAGTCCATCTGACTCTAATTTGTATGTCAAACGCACTAGTAGTGATATTTTGATTCTTGTTGTCTATGTCGATGACTTGATCATTACTGGTAGCTCGGCACATTTGATCGCTGAGATCAAACAGGATTTGTGCAGCACATTTGACATGACAGATCTGGGACTCTTGCATTATTGTTTAGGTGTTGAGGTTTGGTAGACTGAGAGCAGTATCTTCATCTCCCAATCTAAGTATGCTCGAAGTCTTCTGGATAAGTTCCGCATGTAGGATTGCAAACCTACCTCCACACCCATGGAAAAGGGGCTTAAGTTGTCAGCTAAGTCAGACTCACCTGTAGTGGATGAATCTTTGTTCAGGCAACTAGTGGGCAGCCTCATCTATCTCACTGCCACTAGACCTGACCTCAGTTTTGTAGTGAGCTACATTTCACACTTCATGACAGCCCCCAAGGCTGATCATTGGGTAGCAGCGAAGCATGTGCTACGTTATGTGAAGGGCGCTTCTGATTATGGACTTCTTTACTCAAGGACTCAGCATCCTAGACTCAGTGGTTTCACAGACTCAAATTGGGCAGGTTCAGTTGATGACAGGAAATCAACATCTGGGTATGTGTTCAGTTTGGGATCCGGTGCAGTCACATGGACTAGTAAGAAGCAGCAGGCAATGGCTCTCTCCTCGACAAAAGCAGAGTATCGGGGAGCAGTTAAGGCAGCTTGTGAGGCAGTTTGGCTTCACCGGATGCTTATGGATATGCAAATACCTCAAGCAGGTCCGACTCCCTTGTTCTGTGATAATCAGGGAGTTCTCAAACTTGCCAAGAATCCAGTCTTCCATGAAAAAACCAAGCATGTGGAAGCTCATTGTCACTTCATCAAAAAGCTTGTTGAAGATAGATCAATTCAGTTGCTGTATGTTCCAACAGAGGATCAAACAGCAGATATCCTCACCAAGTCCCTCAGTCCAGATAAGTTTGTAAAATTCAGGGGATCTCTTGGTGTAGTTGATAGATTGACCATTAAGGGAGGGTATTAGAATATTATTTCATGCTAATTTTAGTTAATAGTCAATTTTGTAACTGCTTGTAAATATTTTGGTAAGATCATGTTTACGATCTTCTGCAGTTTCTATTTTAGAAACTTGCCTTCCTTCTACATTTTGTAATCTATTTTTTTAGCACTTTGCTCATTGTTAATAATTCAATTAAGTTTTTACCAATTACTTCTCGTAATACATTTACCATTAGATATTCTTAATAAACCTTAGCAAACTTTGCATTGTTAAGATTATGAGAAGGATAATTGTGACTTTGTGCACAATTATTCATGTCTGATTCATTTGCGGTGTTTGTGAATCCCTGTTTGTGTTCATTCAATTAACGCTTTTGTCCATTTATATATTTCAGTCTTTGGATTTAATTGGAAGATATGAACAACATAATAGTAGTAATTTATATTTATGCAGGAAATAGAGTTCTTACATTAGAAAACTTCTCTTCTATCGCAGAAGTGCTAAAAATCGCATTGTGCTCATAGCTGAAAAAACAAAAAGACAGGAATTGTTTAGTTTGTTTTTCTTTAAGTTTTGTAAGAGGGAGCATCCCCTCCTAATTCAAAGAACAGATCTACTATACACGTTGTTCCGTTTTGTGTTGCACTGAAAGGTGCGAATTAAAATGCTAACAGTTTTTGGAAGAGATAGGTGAACAACAAGAGACAACACCAAAAAGCTTGATCATTTACCATTAGATATTCTCATTAAACCTTAACAAACTTTGCGTTGTTAAGATTATGAGAAGGATAATTGTGACTTTGTGCACAATTATTCACGTCTGATCCATTTGTGGTGTTTGTGAATCCCTGTTTGTGTTCATTCAATTAACGCGTTTGTCCATTTATATATTTCAGCCTTTGGATTTAATTAGAAGATATAAATGTCGTAATATTAGTAATTTATATTTCTACAATAGATAGAGTCCTTACATTAGAAAACGTCTCTTCTATCGCAGAAGTGCTTAAAATCGCCCTGTGCTCAGAGCTGAGAAAACAAAAAGATAGGAATTGTTTAGTTTTTCTTTAAGCTTTGTAAGAGGGAGCTTCCCCTCCTAATTCGAAGAATAGTTCTACTATACATGTTCCGTTTTGTGTGGCACTAAAAGGTGTGAATTAAAACGCTAACACTTTTCAAGATTTGATGATAATTATTTTTCAATAATTAAGTTGATTGATTCACATTTATATTGGCTTAATGTGATAAGCTAATAATGTATATGAGCATTATACTTGGGGCTTGTACTTCCAGCACCTGCACTTACGGATTTGGGTATTAGTAACACTGTACTAGGTTTGATTGTTCAAATTTTTAATCTTGTCATTTAGATTTCAAATTGGTTTACAATGTTATCATTATGATGTCACTAACTTGTGCACTGGCATGTGCCATAGGTGGACAAAAATCATTGCATAAGATATTTTACTTCTAGAGACTAGGCCACAAGATAGTTTCTAGATGGGTAATGGCAACTGTCGTTGTTTGTTTTGGTCCTTCAATTTTTGTAGCGACCCTTTGTCTTGTATCTTTGTTCGTGTGTTCTGAGTACCATTTGTTATGGTAATCAATGCATCTGCACAATTTAGTGATTATTTTTAGGTGTATATTATGAAACAAATTGCAAGTCTTAAATTGATTTAAAAGATACGATATTTTTACATATATATATATTATGTGTACATGTATACCTATATATATTTTTATGTGTATATGTATACCTGTATATATATGTGTACATGTATATATATGCATATATATGTGTGTGTGTATATATATATGTTTACATGTATATGTATATATATATATATATATATATATACATATGTGTGTGTACATGTATACATGTATATATGTGTGTGTACATGTATACCTATATATACATATATATACAAGTATACATGTACACAGATAAAAATATATATATACAGGTGTACATGGACACATATATATACAGGTATACATGTACACATATAAATATATATATATATATATACATGTATATATGTATACATGTACACATAAAAATATATACATACAGGTATAGTATATACATGTACACACAGGTATACATGTACACATATAAAAATATATATATACAGGTATAGATGTACACACACATATATATACAGGTATACATGTACACATATAAATATATATATAGATATACATGTACACACACATATATATATGTATATATACATGTACACATAAATATATATGTATGTATATACATACATACATGCAGGTATGTATGTACACACATATATATGTATATATATATACATATACACATGTAAATATATATATGTATGCATATATATATACATATGTATCATGCATATATGTATGTATATGTATATACATACATACATGTATGTATGTATACATATACACATTTATGTATATATTGATATGTGTATGTGTGTATGTGTGTGTATATAGATCAATCAGAACTGTTATGAATTTGATTTTAAAATTTAATATATATATATATAGAACAAGAAAAAAGAAAGGTGGAGTTCTAGAGCTTCGTGAGGAAGACAAATGGTCATCCTCCATTGATGCTCTTGGAGCTGCGCTCTCTCCTACAATCGAATCTGATTGGTTCTTTACACACAAACACACATATATATGTAATGTCCCCATTTTTCGAGTGATCACCTAATGGAGTTGGCTAGCCTATCCTATTCCCGTAGGCTAAGCCGAAGGGCTAAGGGAATGACCTAATTGATTAAATATTCTATTTAATCAATTTATTAGGGCAAATTGATGAGGTGAGATGACTTTGTATATTTTTGTGAGCTTATTGGTGAATTCAAAATAAATAAAATAATTTGCCCTTGAGGAGAGCGACCAAGGAGAGAGAAAAAAGGAAATAAAGAAAGGAAAATGGATGGAAGAAATATCAAGGATGGTTGGCCAAATTGAAGGAGAAAAATAAGGTAAATCCAAATTAAATAGCCTTGAAGGTGGACAACCAAGGAAGAGCCCAAAAGATGTAATAGCAAGTACCAAAAGAGGTTCCCTCCTCTTGGAGAAGAGAATGAAAAATAAAATAAAATATTCCATTTCTTTCTTGACATGAGGTCGGCCAAGAGTGAGGGAAAATAAAATAGAAAAATGATAATAAAACAAAGTGAGCGCCTAGGAGGAAGTCGGCCAAGGAGGAAGGAAGAGAAAGAATAAAATAAGAATACATTGCTTAAGGGAGGTCGGCCTAGATAAGGTCCTTTGGAGGGCTATAAATGAAAGTAAATTGCAAGTCATTTGGGCATCCATTTCATATCTTATTTTCTCATTGAGATTTTATCTCTTGGCTGCAACTTTTGTTGGCTTTCATTCCAAGGACGAAAACCCTTGTGAATGCGGTGAGTTGAACGAATCCCTAGCTCATCTTGTGGAGGACTCATAACGGAGTTCTAATTGCTCTTCATTGGAGACATTGGAGGTTTGGAGCATCATTGCATAATCAGATTTGCAGATCAGATTTGGAGCAGCATTGTGTGGCATTTTGTGTGCATATTATATTAGAGTTTTGCCCTAATTTGGAGCGCCACTTTTGGAGCAGACTTGAGCGCCCAATTTTGAGGGCGATTTCGTATGTTTTGGAGCAGCACACCCTAAGCACTTTCCAAGGAGGATTCGCTCACCTAGGGTTTGATATTTGACATCTATTTCGCATATTCTTGGTATGTATAAACCTAGTTTTAGGTCTGATTTATAAAGCAGAAATCTGGGCATATGTTTGGCATGTTAGAGCCCATGAATTCATTGTAAAAGCAGTCCAGAATATTCAGATTTGTAATAGCAGAAGTTTCCTACAGAAAATCAGATTTGTATGATGCATTTGGATGCCCTATATTGTGTATTTCATGGTGGATTTCATGTTTGATATGAATATCAAATGGTAGCATCATTTGGCATGTTTATTTGTCATGTTTGGGCACTTGTATGTTCATTGTGATAATTTGTTTGAATCAGAATATAAAAATCAGAAATCAGAATTAGGGTTTGAGCAGAAATAAAAATCAGAATTTTAGGGAAAATCCCATTGGGGATATTATAATATATATATCTATAGGTATACATGTACGTACACACACATATATATACGTATACATCACACACATATATATCTGGACTGTGATGAATTTGATTTTAAAATTTAATATATATATTAAATTTTTAAATCAAATTCATAACAGTTCATATATATATATATATTTAAAATCAAATTCATAACAGTTCAGATATATATATAAATATATCTATATATATAGAACAAGAAAAAAGAAAGGTGGAGCTCTGGAGCTTGGTGAGGAAGACAAATGGTCATCCTCCATTGACGCTCTTGGAGCTGCGCTCTCTCCTGCAATCGAATCTGATTGGTTCTTTTTGTCGTTCTGTGCCTGCCATTCTTAGTTCTTCTTTGTGCCTTGGGTGTTGTTATATATATAAATATATCTGAACTGTTATGAATTTGATTTTAAAATTTTATATATATATATAGAACAAGAAAAAAGAAAGGTGGAGCTCTAGAGCTTGGTGAGGAAGACAAATGGTCATCCCCCATTGATGCTCTTGGAGCTGCACTCTCTCCTGCAATCAAATCTGATTGGTTCTTTTCATCATTCTGTGCCTCCTATTCTTAGTTCTTCTTTGTGCCTTGGGTGTTGTTGACCCTTAACTAATCTAATGGCAATAGTTGGTGGTTGGTATTAAGTTTGTGTTTTTTAATTTGGTTTTACTGTGGTGTGTTTGGAGGGGCAATACCTCCCCATGCCATCCCCTTGTAGCATTAATTGAGCTAGATTGTCTTGGATTTGGTGACTGCATTGGCAGTACCAAGCATCCACCCCTGTTCTCTTCCCTTGAGCCAAGGTAAAATGCGTATCAAAGATCTATGGGTGGAGAGGATGTGAGTGTCCAAAAGGAAAGGTCTGAAAATGAAAAGCCAAATGATCTTAATGAAGGTAATACCTTGCCAAGCCATGGCAATAATGGTGGTAACAAAGAAGAATGTATCCATAATCTGGACGAAGGAAAAAGGTCTTACAAAAATTCTCTGCAGATTGATGAGTCTACTCCAATTACAAAGAAGGTTGTCTTTACAGAAAAATATTGTGACGGAAACAGAATCAACTACGTTGTCGAAGGAAGAGGCACCGACAGTGAAAGAGATGAGCATGATAAGGTTCTTTCTTCCCCTAGAATGCTTGTTATTAAGCCCAATAGTGCTATGGAAGTAGTAGTTAAAAAGGAAGAGGAAAGGCTCAAAAGCACTTCACTTTTCTCTTGTCCATCTAGGCGGTTCTTTCACGATTGGGTGAATAATGTTCGGGGTAAAAAGATAGGGCTATATGTGTCTTTCTACAGAATGTTGCAACAAGGGTTACTTGTGGTGTTTTTTTAAAATGCTAATATGCAGAGAAGGGTTCTAAATAAGGCTTTTTGGAACATGGGATAATCAATTATTAGAGTGATCCCCTAGAACTCTGAACTCACCCCTTGTGAAGTTCTGGTTAGGTTTATACCCAGATGGGTTGAATTCAAAAATGTCCCTCCACAGCTATGAGCTCACATGCCCCATGCCCTAAAGTCTTTGGGTGATGTTCTTCAAACTGAAAATATCATACTTTGCCCCACATCAAAGATAGAATTTTGTTACCTGTTAATCCAGAAAACCCTATCCTTGATATCATATGTTTTCAATTGGAAAATAAAGTTTTTTAATGCAAGGTTAGCCTGTTAGGAGGGCTCAATGCTTGTTTTTTATGCAAATGTGATGGGCATCAAAAAATAGATTGCTGGAGGATTGCTAAAAAACTAACTACTCCTAAAGATGGCAAAGGTTCCCAAGTGCTTAGAGAGAACATTGTCAAGGCTCAAGAGCCTAAAAACAGTCTAAATGAGATTGAAGGGGTGGTAGAAATGGAAGAGAGATCAAGCAAGAAAAATGACCTCTCAACAAACATTGATAATAGTACTTTGAATGAACCCTCTTTGGTTAATATGAACTGTGAAAGTTGTGTTAATGGTGAGATTCACAAATGGGTAATGAACCCAGAGTGGAGTCTATTAGGGAGTAGACTGTAACTTCTTCCCAAGACTCCCAAGAAAATCAAATGTTGCAGGAAACAGAACTTGTCATACAGGTTGAACAGGGGCAAGTTGTTTTTGTGGGAGGATCAAAAAGGCAAAAAGCTTCTACTGAGAGCCTGTCGGTTGACCTTGAAATTAAAGATCCTATTCAGAAAATTGACTCAAAAAGGAAAAGGAAACGTGGAGTTGTTTTCAATGAAATTGTTGATGATTTCAGGAAAAGAAAACCTACTGAATCACCATGTGGTTTACAATTTAATTGATCCCCTAGAAAAAAGTAAAAAAGATAGCAAGAGCATATGGTTTACCTGAGGCAATAGCCAAAACAGGCAGAAAAGAGTATACTCTAGGCTTGATAGATTTTATTTGAATAAACATGCATTTCAGCTATGTAATGAGGAGGACAGCAACTGTGTCCATATCTGATCATCATCCTATTCAGGCATCGGTCATGTTTAATGGGAATGCCAATGATTACAAGAAGTTCAAGAGTGGCCTATATATGTCGAATGTTAGTTTGCTTGCTAATAAAGACTATACTAATGGAGTCCAAACAATAAGAAATATTAACGAAAAGATTTTTCCTTCTAACTCTGCTATATCATTCTAGGGAAACCTTACGAATAGCTGGAAGATATTACTTAAAACCATTGGAAAAAAAGAAAGCTCTTGACAAGAGGAAAGTTGGTCTTGAATTTGAAGAAAAAATGGTTGAGCGTGAAGAGTCACTTCAAAGTAATCCTTGTAATACTGAACTTCAGAACAGAATGGGTGAGGTAAAGCACAAATGGAGCTGTCATCAAAGCTATATTGCCCAAGGAGCCAAGCTGTGGACAACGGTTCTAAATACTTCTTCAATTAATGTTGAGAGCCAAGTTTAATAAAGAAAAGATAGGCCCCATTGAGATAAATGGTAATATTAATAATAACCAAGAGATTTGAAAGCTGCCTTTAAAACTTTCTATATGGACCTTTTCTCCTCTTACTATAATAATGCTAACATGGCGGCTAGAGAAGTATGCAAGAGAGTTATCCCAAACAAAGTTAACAAGGATGATGCCCTTCAGCTTGACAAAGACTTCTCTCTAGAAGAAACCAATACTGCTATAAAATCTTTCAAGAATGGTAAATCCTCGGGTTGTGATGAGCTCCCCGTTGAATTTTATAAAAAGAATATTGAGTGATTGTGCCTGATCTATTTGAGGTCTACAAGGAAGCTATTAATGGGGAACCCGGAGTGAGATTAATGGAGGTGTGATCAAGCTTTTGCCTAAAGAAGGGATAGAATACCAATAAAAAATTGGAGGCCGATTATCCTCCTTAACGTGTCATTTAAGATTATGGCTAAAGCTCTAGCAATCAAGCTATGAAATATTTTACCTAAGATTATTTCCTCCACTCAGATAGTATTTATCAAAGGGAGATATATTCTTCAAAAATCTAATTTCCAATTGAGAGGGGCTTGATTGGGCTTAGGAAATCAAGTCAGAATATCTATATGGCTCTTCTTGACTTTGGAAAAGATTATGATCAGATTGAGTGGCCCTTTATGACCAAGTTATTAAGTTACTTGGAAAAAACAGAAAACAAGAAGATTGGCAGGTGTCCTAGGGCTGCAAGAGATGAAGAATTGTAATAAAAGAACACATGGATGAAACAGAAACACAAGTGGATGAGTAGTTGGGACATTAGCCTAAATGAATGCCCAAACCTTAAAAAAGACATAAAAAACAATGTAAATGAAAAGTTTAGGTCAATGTTGTGGAGGAAAAAACAAGTAGGAAACAGAAACACTACATTTCCCAGTTCAACGCAACTTATGAGAATTGCAATAGAGCATATATAAGGGCTGAAATCAAATGGAGGGAAAAGCTCCTCATTGCTCAGCTAAGGAATAGCTCACATAGACTTATATGCAAGATATGCAGATGGACGACACCTAAAAGAGAGTGGGAAGTGAGGGCTTGTAGTTTTTGCTCTATAGGAGCAATAGAAACGGAGTAACATTTCATCTTTTGAATGTCCAAGGTACATGGACATCCAAGTCAAATATGAGGAAACACTAAGAGTCGGTTCCATGGTAGAATCATTTGATGAAAATAGATTAAAAGGGTTGGTAGAGCTTCTAACTCAAATCAGCAAGAGAAGGAGCAGCCTTCTACAAGATGCCACCTGTCCTACAAATCTTTGAACAATTGAAGCAACTGGTGCAATCAGTGGTCCCATAGACCATTTGATCTCGTGGACATAATTAAAATCATTGCATTTCTTTCCTTCTCCTCACTCCTTTTGACACATTGTCAGTCATATCTCTAGGCAAGAATTGTCAACAGGAAAATATAGAACGAACTTCCCCTTACTAATACAGCTTTTGGAACAATTCTGTACAAATGTTTTTCAGTATCAAAGATTTGTACCACACGTTGTGATTCATCCTTGATTAGAACGCAGATTAGGCCCCCTTATTTAGATAAACCCGGTTAAAATGCATTGTAAAGAGTGATAACGAGGTGCTGGGGCAACGAGAGAGAAGGCTGGAATGAGTGGTAAAAAGAGAGCTGCTCACTTGTGATGGCTGGATCCTACCACAGGCCCATATGAAAATGATTGTTTCTTAAAGCATGCGGAGAGTAAAGCTCTCTGTTAATCAAAGCATAAGCCCGTCACCCGTTATTTTGTAATTCGCTCATTTAAAACAACTACAAGCATATGACATGCCTTGTCGTGTTCGCAGACTCTGAATGTTGAGAGCTCCTAAAACCTAGTAATACTAATCCATGATTGTTTATTTCCTTAACTTAACCAGGTATGCAGCGATGTTTCACATTTCTCTGAAAATTATTTTATGCAAACCAATGTTTGTCAGGTGGATGCAATTCAATTTATTAATTTAGGAAATCCATCTTTGTTGAAACATGATTCATTAACTGTGACTTAGCTTATTCCAAATGAATAAAACATGAGCATCGTAGGGTAGACATACCAAGGAGTGCAAAATGCTGCTGTACAAGATGAACTATGATTTCGAGTGCATTCCTTCAGTCTTCTCCTCTTCTTTTAAATCAAGATGCTATCTCTGCCTTGTCTCTACCTCTGCAATTCAACATCCTTATTATATTACAGGAGGGGAATGTGCAACCATGATTAACGAATACACCCGTATACCTCATTCTAATTGAGAACAGGACGATGAATCCAACATTACCTATTTTTTAGTTTAGCAATTTTGTTTGGGGAAAAAACTTGAAGCCCGGTGGAGGTGGTAAACCAGACTTGCAGCTTACATGTACATTTTATACTTGAATCTAAAACATCCATGTACCTAAAACAAGAGGATTCGACCACCATTTGTGGGGAAGGTTTGAAACTTGGGGGAGGTGGGATCCATAGAGAGTCAGCCCCCAATAGTAAAAGAGACTGAATTTGCACTCGGGAAGAGAGGCAGGGTTTATTTCAGAGTCAACTACGAATGACAAGGGGGCCTCAATCTTACCACTAGAGTATGAATGGTGGGGAGGTGTGGGAGGTTCCCATTAGTGGTAAGTTTTATAAGTAAGCATGTTTCCTATTTGAGTAATGATTAAATTATACTTGTCATTACATTCAAACTTTATTATTATGAAATGTTGATTATCACATGTGCACTATTCTAATTAGGTGTATGGTATAGGATTTTTTATTAGCTAGTGAGTTATCATGTTGATTATCACATGCGCACTAATCTAATTAGGTGTATGGTATAGGATTTTTTAATTGGCCAGTGAGTTATCATGTTGTATATTAATTTTGTATATTAATGAACTGATTAAGAGATTTCATGTTGTATATTAATGAATTGATTAAGAGATTGTTCATGTTTTATTTAACAACTAATGGGAAAACTAGTACATGATGTTATATCATAAATTGATTTCCTAGATTACAAATGTGCATTGGTATGATCATAATTTTATTCATCAAAGAATATATGTGGGGCAATGGAGTAATTTCATAATTATAAACATAATGATAAATTGTCACTACATGTTGCTTCGGTTATGATTTTGATATTAGATTTAATGTGTGTATTGAGTGTGCAAGGTTTTTACATGTAATGTGACCAACGGGCAAGTAGAGTAGACATTCAAGGATATAACTTGAAAATGTCTTGCTTCACCTAAGGAAGTGTAATGCCCACAAGCATTTGTGCCTTCGTCGAGTGTTGTAGCTTTTATATCAGATATTTATGTAATATTGGATGATATTTTGTGTTGCTACTTGGATTCTTGTCATGTATATTTTAGATATATGGATATATATACACATTATATTTAATATTAATCTTGCATAGTTCTTGCAGCTTCATTGTTTTCATTTAAATGATATGCTAGTTGAGTTAACTAAGTGGTTGTGTTTTATTGCTTTAATACATTGATTAAATCATGTATTAAAGCATTATTATGATGATGTCGCAATTGAATGGAATTATTAAAATGTTGATTATATGTCAATTGATTGATTTTCTTGTGCTTCAGTTATTGTTACATATTGGACAGGTATGTGTAATGTTTGACTTGAATGTGTAGGCATAGGTAAAATTGTAATGGTGGTTAATTGGAGATGGTATACATGGTTTGTTTGATATTGTAAACCCATCCTGCTCAATATAGAGTAGTAGGACATGTGATGTAGAAACCCATAAAATAAATATCTGAATCGATCATGATTCTGGATTCCCTGTATGTTGGACTTATAAATGTGTCTTCTATTGGGTGTTTTTTATTAGTTACATTTGTGCATTTTACTTGATATGTGCTAAATGCTAAAATAGTCCTTTCAAAATTATGATGTGTTCTTGAATTATTTTAAAAGGGCAAAGTAATTCTATTTAAGCATGTTAAAGGCATTTTGGAAATTAGCATTTTAAGTTATTAGAAATATCTCCTTTTGGAAAAGTTTAGTTAAATGGGAAAAGAAAGAGGGTTTTTGTAGAGATTTTGGCTAAATTCTTTTCATTTTTATTTTCTTTTCTTTATGCAATTTTGCTTGGGGAAAATTAAAGAGAACAAAATGAAAAGAAAGAGAGCTAGGGTTAGAATTTAGATAGCTTGCTTGGAATATTGAAGAGGATTATTGGAGCCAAAAGCTTGGATTCCAGGGATTTGGTTGTTTGTTTGTGGATTGAGGAATTTCAACTTTTTGTTCATCGCCATTGAGGTAAATTTCTTGTTGATTTATTTGAAAATTAGTATGAAATTAAATGAAATTTCTTGTTGATTTATTTGAAAATTAGTATGAAATTAAATGAAATGATATAAAATAATTGATGCATGAGTTGGTATTGTTTGATTAGTACAAGAGGTTGTTCCTTTTGGTTGGGATTTTAAATTAGAACTCAATTTCTTTATGTTGGATAGATTTAGTTATAGTTGTTTATTTTTAAATTCTAGAAAAATGATTTTTGTACCCAAGCCCTAGCAAAATTTCTCAAAAATTGTATGTGATTATAAAATTCTAATGTTGGGTAGATTTGGTTCATGAGGTTATTGTTGTAATTTTAATTAAATATGTTTCCAAATTTAGTGAAAAATATGGAATTGCTCTATAAACCCTTGCAAAAATTCCCAACAATTGTATGTGATTGTAAAAGTGTGATGTTCGGTACATTTGGGTCATAAGAGTACTATTAGAATTTCAATATTATGTGTTTTTTCTACCTCGATATTTTAGAATATCTTATTTTATTTTATTTTTAAAATTTAAACTTTTGTATCAAAATTATTTTGTTGAAACATGACTTTTGTCATAGAATTAATGTGTTATTGCCTTGGAATGTGTGCCATGTGTTCAAAATTTACTTTTCTTTCTTTTAGGGGTCAATTGCACAAGTTAGTGACCATTAGAGTGTATGATAAGAATGCTTAGGGAGTTAGGGCCTAGAGTGGATGGTTATAACTATGAGATGCAATGTTTGAAAAGACATTTGATATCCTTAAAATGAACACAAGATTTAGATTATGCAATACATATTTCTTTAAATGGGTGTATTGTATAATAACAATGAATATAAAACTACTTGGTTGCTACATTTGACAAGACATGTCACATCTTAATAATGAACTAGAACTTAAGATTGCAACAAGTCAAAAGGATGTCTAGAAGGATGGTTGCATTAGGAATACAACATGTTGAAAGGATGTTTGGAAGGATCTGTTGCAACTGGAAATTATGCAATATGTCAAAAGGATATCTAAAAAGATGGATTGCATTAACAAGCATTGCCAAGAAGGATGCTTATTATTTGAGACCATATGTCTAATTGGTCCTACCTTGGTTTGGAGAATCAAGGAGACACCACATCTTGTCTTGAACTTGCCTCATTTTCCTTTTTATTGTTTGGACTATGTAGTTTATAATTTGTATGATAAAACCTTCATTGAAGTGTTTTTGTATGTGGTTGTAGACACCTAAAATTGTCCACTCTTCATGTCATCCCTAAACATCCCTAATTCATCCCCAAACTCCTCTAAACCATCACTAATCATCTCTAAACATCCCTAAATCACATTTCTTACATGATTAACTAAATAAACACATGTTTAGACGGTTAATTGATCATGTCCCCTTCAATATGTGATTTTACAATATTTTATTGTCAAAATCACTATTCATGTACTATTCACTATTCATCCATACCCACATTGGTACCTACATCGGTACCTAACCCTAGACAAAATGATTTATTAATCATTTATTCATCCTTTCCTATAGTCAAAACATTAGATAAATTTAATTTATCTATTATCCCTTTATCCCATCCCATGAATTAAATAAATATTTATATTTATTAATTCCCTAATTTCTACACTTTTGATTAGGTCACCTAAACCTAATTAACTAACCTAATCCCTCACTTGCACAACCTAAACCCTAATCTAATCTTGGTCAAATCCTCTCCATTCCCCCAAATGTACAAAGGCATGGGCCTCTTGTACATGTCCACATGGCCTTCTTACAAAAGGCATGGTCAAGGACCCATGTACAAGGGTCCTTTTGTCCTCCATCCCCTATTCTTCCAATTTTAAATTCGGCATGTACCCATGCTTCCAATTTAAAATTTAAATTTAATCCAACTCATCCCTTTTCCTCTAATTTTAAATTGGGCATGTACTCATCCTCCCAATTTAAAATTCAAATCAAATCCAACCCATACCTCCCATCTACCAAGACAATCTCATCCCTCCAATCTTCCCAAAGCCCAATCTTGACCATCCATTCCTACTTGATTCAAGGACATCCGTTCCCATCCAATCTCATCATATCACTTGGCGAGCTCTCCTTGCTTGAGAGCTCCCAAGAATCCTCATCCATTGATCTCTCAATTCAATCCTAACCATCCAATTGAGTCTCCAAAAATCTAGAAATTGGAGCTCACCCCTTCACAAAACATAGAACTTCTTCATGCAACACAATGTTGCTATTTTTACCCCAAGACTCCATGAGAAGAAAGGTTATGCTGCCCATTTGAGGAGCCATCCACATCAACACCATCAAGGAGCACATCCAAGTATCAAGGTTTGCATTTGGGGTTAATCATGTCTTGTTTTGCATTCCTTTTGTTCAATTTGAGGTAGCTTAGATTTTGAGTGAAAAAGGTTACTGTTTCAACTTGTTTCTCATGCTTAATTTCTATGTTATACAGTGGCCAATCTTGTTTGTCATATTTTTGTATGATTTACCATGGAGTTTGTCTCTTAGTTTAGAGGGGTAAGCTTCAGAGTCCCACATGGTTCGGTGGTGTTGATCACCATTAGGATTTCTCATTGGAATCATGATAAAGTGTCATGGAGGTTCCATGAAGATATAGTAGCTCTTGGTGGCATCTTATTATGTCATCATGTCATATTTGTTAAAGTTGTAATTCTATTGTGAAGTGTAACTTATGGTTATTTGTGGCCTTTTGAAAAGGCATGAAAGTGTTGTAGTTGTACATTTATCTAATATTTGTATTGGTGTGTGATCCATCCATGTTTGGGATGGGATCTCCATGTTGGGATCAACTAATAAATGTTATTTGGTTGGAAATGACACATTGATTTGTAATGAAATTATCATTATTTGTAAGTCCTAATTTTGTGTATTATAGGCCTAATGTATGATCATTTTGGAAAGTAGAATATAGGTGTTGTATATGCTCATTTATGATGTTAGAGGAAGTTTAATTTAATTTGGAAAATGTTTTGAATTGGATCTTACATTGGCATATTCAAGTTTGGTAGTATGGTTTCTTGTCACTTTACGGTTTGACTTCTTTACATGTGATTTATGCATAGATTAAATGAAAGTTTTGTGAACTTTATAATAATTAAAATGATTCTTAAATATATTGAAAACTATTTCTTCAAACCTTTTTTCAATAGCGTGCAAAATGAGTAAATCATGCCTTGTCTTGGAAAGTTGTCCTAGGCTTGTTTAGGCCTATCTCCTCATGATTTTGGGGTTTTGTGCCCTAGTTATTGTCATTTGTGATGGAAAGATGTTGTTGAGTGTTTAGGGAGTTTGTAGGCTTGTAAGATAACCTTCATAATTATTGAAATGTTGAGCATATAGAATACTAAAAATATTAAACCATGATTGCACAATAGAATAACAAAACAATATATATTATAATCATGATATTTCTAAATGATGTTACATTACAATGTAATGGCTTTTTAAAGCCTTACAATTTCCCGTGAATAACCAATAACCAACTAACTTCTTCTACAGGAAAGTAACTCCCAAACCTCACAAATATTTATTTAATTACTAACAAGAAACTATATTTATAAATTATCATTTACATGTTAATTAATTAATTTATTTATCATTATTCTAAATTATATACTAAATCATATAAAAGATGCAATAATCCAACAATCATCCATCGAGGTTAAGTTTGAGGCCTCTTGGAAGTTTGGATCCATCTAAAAACTTTTGCTTTTTGAAGGTCACCTATTTTACCAAGGTTGGGTCACTTAGGTGACCCTACCTTGTCTTGAGTGACCCTGACTAGAAAAAGGGAAAACCTACCTTGTCCCAAGAAACCATAGAATCTCTTAAGTGACCCTAACTGGAAAAAGGGCAACCCTTGGACACCGAGCACTTCCTAAAGTTTTTTGAGAAACTTTCTTAATAAAGATTGCTCCTAGGGCTCTGCCTTGCTTTCCTAGTACCTAAGTTTGCATGCTACTTTGAGCACTTTATGAGTTATTAATCTCTTATGTGTCAAACCTTTGATGTGAGTGAATCAAGGTCTTAGTTGTCATTTCTACATCCTCATGGATGTATGGTTGTTTTGTTTGGACGTTGAGGGATGTGCCAATGTTCCATCCTAATCCTCTTCTTTTCATTTTTGAGTGAAGGCGATTGTGGTTCCAAATCTGATTGTCAAAGTTAGATAGACTCTACCCCATCGCAAAGTCATCTTGGTGACCTTATCATGTGATCAAGTTAGTCTTCCACTTATGCAATCATGTGTGTGCATTGTCTATGAGCTCTACATGTGTATTGATATGTTACTTCATGACAAATTGTAGAGTGTACTAGTGCAATTCTGACACGTAAGTGTTGCAATTGTAACATGAAAATTTTATTTGTTCATGTATTATCCACTGATGTCTTAACAAAAATCTTGGGGCATTACTAAGAAGAAATGATACCATCCCTATGTGCTGACTAATTCACCTTGTCACCATGGGTATGAAAGATCTAGTGGCATTCCTAGGTGCTCAAGTGTGTTTGTCATAGTTTTGTTATTGTTTATATGTGTTCATTTTTAGGTTCTACACTTTTGGATGTGTCAAAATTCATAGTTGTTTAGCATAATTTATTCCCTTGTGGGATTATTTAATGAATTTTATCTTTTTAGTAATTTTAATTGATTATTGTTGTCACTTGGATTTGCACCCTGTGTTGAAGCTCATTTGCTGCAACAATCTAGTGAAACATGGGAGTAATTTTGAGGTGTGGGACCCTGCAAATGAAATCAAACATCCAGAGAATGCTAGCTCCTCTTTTTGAATATGAGATTCAGATAAAACTATAAGACTGAACCTAATCTAACACCACTGGGAAAAGGGAAGAAGGAGAGAACTGAAAGAGAAATGTGATACATCAGGTTTAATGAAGAACACTCACAAAGCTAAAATGCACAAAATAACTTCACACAATTCATAGAATCACACAAATCCTATTGATCTTAACAAAGGTAAAGAACAAAACTAAATTGTAAGGAAATAAACATTCACAATATAAAACTAGTTTTAAAATTACACAGTGCTAACACAACATGAAAAGGCAAAAATAACCATCATGCATTGATCAAAAGGCACAATTATAGTAAAGGAGGGTTCTCTTTGGAGCACAAAATAAGTCTTTGTGTCTAACCCTTGTTACATTGATATTTTTTTCTATATATATAATTTTATATTGATAGTGCATTCATCCACTGCAATCAATTCACCCCATGGACTTGTCAGAAGATTTTTCTGCAAAAGGGATGTTCATATACGTTTGTTCTGTAAAACATAAATGCAAAAAATCTTGAATGAAGTAGCTAAAGAAAATATATGATTCATCCACCTGCATAATAAATGCACAATGATTTCTTCCAGTTGGGGTTGACCTGATCCTACAATCATGGCGACTTTCTATTTCCTTTAGTCAGCAAACTTCTATCTCACAAACCATTGCCTTAGACGATCCTCCCTTTCTTCCCTAATCAAGCCCTGACCAATCGGGCTTCCTCTGACTGAGCCTTTGAAAGGTGGAGGAGAAAACCCCAATCTCCAAAGTTCAAAAGGGCAATAGGGAAACTATTGGGCTTCGAAAATCAGGCCTTCACCATGCATCGTGCTATAGAAAAGAAGTGCTCGATCCCCGGCTTCCACCATACTTAGAAGAAACTATGAAATTTGGCAGGGATTGGGCCTTGGACCTTCTGTCTTCTACCTTCCATCAGAAAAGAAGGAGAAGAAGACCCCCACTTACCGAAGTTGGAAACACTTAGACATTTTATGAGTTCAACAAACTTTGGCGATCGGGCCTTCTATCTGCCACCTTCCGCCAAATGGAAAGAGAAAGGGCACAAAACCAACCTCCAAGCTTTGAAGTATTTAGAAACATTTGAAATGGGTGGGCCTTGACCTTCAAACCTTCCGCCTTTTGTCTTCAAAAAATAAGGAGGAAAAGGAAACTCCCAACCTCTGGTGCTCGAAACACTTAAGCGATTCACAAAGGAAACAAGGTGTATTTTAGAGTCAATAAGAATGGCATGACGAGGAAGGGAACTCTGAACACTAAAACTCTGAAAAGGCAGAAAACTCAAGGAAAACACTTGGGATTTTGGACTTAGCAATTTAGGGGGCTCTTTTCCTTGTACTTCAAAAGGGAAACACTTAGAACTTTCATGGATCCTTAGACTATTTAGCTGGAAGGCAAAAAAGGACAACATTTTGGTGACCTCTCAAGGATGTTTGCCTGCTAAACAAGGAATCCATTGGCCTTGAACATCCATTAGACATAGAGTTAAAAGGGACTGTAGTATGTTGGGAACAACTAAAACCTTGCCTAGACAAAAACAACACCAAACAAAGGAAAAAATGAGGCTTGCATTCTCCTAACGAGAGTGCAACCTATGGAACAACACTTAGGGAAAAGGAAAACTAAAACAAAATGAAATAAAGCGGTATTACAAAATCTCAAACCAAACCTAGAAGTAATGTTTGAGATGGATCCCATTGACTAAGATCAGTAGAACTTCACCATCTAGATTTGAAAGATTGAAAGCGTTGGCCTGCTTACAGTTGGTGATGATATATGGGCCACTCCATATGGCATCAAACTTAGTGTGGCCTCCAGGTTTAGCTCTATCAGCATCTCATTTTAAAACAAGATCTCCTTCCTTGAAATTTTGATCCTTTGCCTTCTTGTCAAAGTATTTCTTGGTTTGGTTTTGGTGTTCTTCCAATGTAACCATGGCTGACTGTCTAAGTTCTTCCAATTCAGTTAACTCAGCCATCCTTACAGATCTAGCATCTTCACCTTCTAATTCCAATTGTTGGGCCAACTCTAATGAAGGAAGTTCCAAAGACAAGGGCAACCTAGCCTCTTTTCCATACGCAAGAACAAAAGGATAATTACCAATGGCTCTTTTATAAGTGATTCTATCAGCCCACAGAGCCAATTTGATTTTATTATGCCATTGTCTCTATATTGTTTCCATGGTCATCTTTGAGATTTTGATCAGGTTCTTGTTAGTAGATTCAGCTAAACCATTACCTTAGGGGTAAAAGTTAGAAGAAGTCATCAAAAAAACATTATATTTCAAAGCCTAATCAGCTATCCTAAAACTAGTGAAAGCTCTTGCATTATCAAAGATGATAGTGTGGGGAGCTCCAAACCTTGTCATGATTTCTTCCAAGAATTCCATGATTGTTGATTTTGTAGCCTCTTTGAGTGGGACAACTTCAACTCACTTGGTAAAGTAGTCTGCTATAGTTAGAACCCACTTATGGCAAGCACTGGATGTAGGGTTAATCATGCCAATGAAATCCAGGCCCCACTATGAAAAAGGTTGACCTCCCTGGATGGGGTTAAGTGGAAGGGCTACCAATCTCTTCTTTCCAGCAAAGAGAGCACAGTCTTTGCATTTTGTTACCCATACATGGGCATCATTGAACAATGTGGGCCAAAAATAATAGGCCCTCATTATTTTCATTGTTGTGTCTCTTGCAGAGAAGTGACCTCCAATTGGACCACCATGAAACTCACTAAGTAGTCTATCAATCTGATTCTCTTCAATGCATCTCAACAAGACTCCATCCAAATTCCTTTTAAATAGAATTCCATCCACCAGAGCATACAAGATGGACTACAACCTAAAATGTCTTCTCTTGGTTCTATTCAATTCGAGAGGATACTCACTAGTGGAAAGGAACCTGGCCATATCTGATGTCCAAAAACTTATAGTTGTTGGTTTTTCTATAGGTTCTGTCTCATTCAGGAGATAGGATGAGTTTGCCTCACCCATTGTAGCTTGAGCTAATTGCTCACATAATCCATTGCCTCTAATCAGCTTAGTAACTTTGATAATAACATCATATTCCAGGATCCTTGTAACCCAACTAGCTCTCTTTCACTAATTTCTATTCCCATTATATAGTCTCTCACACTGGGATGAGAAACCAATACTTTGATGTGGTTATTTGCTAGTGTATATCTAAATTTTTTCAATGCTCTTACAATGGAAAAAACTAGTTTGTCCATGGGACTATACTTGACTTCATATTCTTTCAATGTTTGACTGAAAAAAGCTAGTGGTTGCTCCATACCTTGGTCATTTTGTTGCATCAAAACCGCAGCAATGTTGCTTTCTCCTCCATGAGCATAAAGGACAAAGTCCTTCTCATAGTTAGGGTTCATGAGGGTAGGAGCCTAAGCAATTTCTTCTTTTATCTTCTCAAAACCATCCTTCCCCTCCTTGGTCCACCTAAAAACATCCTTTTTTAACATTAGGATCAGTGGTTTGACCAAACTAGCACAATTAGGAATGAATTTCCTAACAAAATAATCTGCCCCATAAATGATTGCAGAGCTTTTTTATGAGTAGGCAGAGGAAGAGAAAGGAGAGTTGAATTTCTTTCTGGATCTATGGAGATCCCATCCTTGGACACCAAATGGCCCATAAGCTTTCCCTAAGAAACATCAAAAATACATTTTGGGGGGTTTAATGACACCCCAAACTCCCTGCACCTCTCGAAAACTTTCTCCAGATGCTCCATGTGATTTTCTCCTCTCTTAGAGAAGACCTTAATATCATTCAAATAGACCAAGATGAATTTGTTGATGAAACCCTTAAACACAATGTCCATTGCCCTCTAAAAAGTGACACCTGCATTGGAGATCCCAAACGACATTTTTACATATGTCATGGTTCCCCACTTAGTGGTGAAAGTCATCTTGAATATGTTTTCTTCCCTCCCAAAAATCTAGTTATAACTAGAAAAACCATCAAGCAATGAGAACCTTTCTAGCCCTGCAATAGTCTGCAATATTTGGTCCATGGACAACAAAGGGTAATGGTCATTCAGAGAAGCTCAATTCATATCACAGAAGTCTACTCATAGCCTTATCTCACCATTTTTATTCCTCACTGGCACTAAATTAGCCACCTAGGTGGAATACTTGATGGCAAAATAATTCTGGCATGAATGAGCTTTGTAAGATCCTTCCTCATCAAAGGCTCAATTTTGGGATTTACAGGGCGATGTCTTTGATGAATAGGATTGGTGATGGGATCAAGATCTATGGCGTGTTGGGCAACATTGGGTCAAAACCCTTCAAATCCTCATACTTCCATGCAAAAACATCATTGTATTTATGAGAAAGATGAATAAAATTTTGTTGTTCCTCATCACAACATACCTTTCCCAGCAGAAAATCTTTGTCTTGTGCGATAGCAACATTTTGGAAGTCCTTTTTAAATGTAATGTTCTTCTTCTTGCCCTTGAATTCATCATCATGACTGAAAATAGTATCAAGAGTGACTAAT
Source organism: Cunninghamia lanceolata (assembly GCA_027924645.1). NCBI lineage: Eukaryota > Viridiplantae > Streptophyta > Pinopsida > Cupressales > Cupressaceae > Cunninghamia > Cunninghamia lanceolata. The sequence goes on from BSBN01000040.1 coordinate 14,934,189, forward strand.
CCCTTTGGTAGCTTATTTGTTTTCAGTTGCATATCTAGTCATCATACCTCTCTTATAGTCTGGATTGCACATTTGATGAGAACTTAGCTTCATTTTGTATGAAGCTTACAATCTACTCATTGTTGTCAAATACTTGTCAGTTCGCATCGTTATCATGAACTGAGGACCTGACCACTATTTTGACATGTTGATCAAGGCCTTGAAAGAGGTCTGCGGGGCGAGAAAATTGAGCACTAGCTATTGCTAATTGGTCTTCCCCAAGATTTAATTTCCTTGGGATCACCTGTAGGTCGAGAGCATCAAAACTCACAAACAGATCCCAAACTTTGTGTCTATAAGCTCTTAGGAGCTGATTTTTTGTTGCACATCTTTCCCTGACCTGGTTGATCACCAACTCTGTCTCCGAAGATCTCTAGATGTTTGATTTTCTTCTTTTTGGCTAGTAACAAGCCATGGACCAATGCCTCATACTCTGCAACATTATTTGTGCAGGAAAAATGTAGCCTGTGAGCAAAATGCAGCTTCTTACCAGTTGGAGAGATCAGTAATACCCCTACACTAGCTCCATGTCTTCTCTTTGCACCATCAAAGAACATTGTCCATGGGCCATTAGTATCACCATTTGGTTTTAGTATAGAAGGGACAAAGGAACTTCCCTCATGAATCATGTAGGTACCCAACCCAGTCATCTCAGTGGTGTCATAGGGATCAAAATCAAAATGGTCTTTCACCCACTCATCAAGAAAAATGTCTGGGATTGGAAGGGGCAAATATATTATCTCAAGAGACCCCGAATCATTCACTTCCTCACCCTGAATCATGCAATGAGGGTTCACCAGGCTATTATCATAATTTTCTACATGATAGCTCGAAACTGGTTCAGTCTTAATGGTGAATCTTGTGCCATATCCTGTTCTTAGAAGCATGTGAGACCAATCAAAAGATTGGTAGCCACCCACCTTAGTCATGAAATCTCTTGACAAACAAATAACAATGAATGGAGGAAGATCATATATTGAAATATCTTGACTAATAGTCAAGTTTGGGCAAGCGTGCAAGGTCAAATCTGGTCCTTTGATCACTCCAATGGTATTAACAGAAGTATCATCCAAATGTAATACACCTAATGAAACTGGGGTGTATTTGATGCCTAATGCATATATTATCTTCTTTGGCATGACTGAAATACTAGATCCTGTGTCTATCATGCATTTATGCACCAGGAACTTCCCAATTATTAGAGACAAGCAGAATGGGGATGGCTTCTTTGTTGGACCCACCTACTCTTCACTTGGTTGTACAAGATTGATTGGGCCCCTTTTTTTTGAATTGTTGATTCAACTGTTGGGAGTTACCTTAAAGCATCTTGCAATAAATCTCTTTGAGAGGGAATTGATAATGCATCCCACATGGACACATTTAGGTTTGTCCTTTTCATTTGCTCTACAATATTCAGAGAAAATGATGTTGTTTTGTGCATGGAAGGGATCCATGTTCCTTTCTTTGACTGTTTTGTGGCCTACTCGGGCAATTTTGAACATGATGGAACCTCATTTATAGTGGTAGGCTTTTTGTTCTGAGTCAAACTTGCAGCGCCAACACCTTTGGCTTTTGATACAGGTTCCTTTTATAATACAACAGGTATGGGGTTATACTCTAATTGCCTCTTATTGGATCTTGTGTTGTCTGCAACACTATTTATGGGCATAATCATGCTATCCATAGGTTGGTTAACAACACCAAAATCTTCAGGAGTCCAAAGCATTAAATTGGAGTCAGAAGTAGCCTCATTTGGTACCTCGGGGTTGTTGTTGACTGCTTCCACCAATGATGCTTGTTGAGTGTGAAAAAATTACATCATTAGGGCTTGTTCTTGCACTCCAAATGCGCAAGTGGACTAATTATGAGGTTGATTGCAAGGATAACACCAATCTGCCTCATGGACCAGATTGTTTTGGATAGGAACCACGGTCCTAATTGGGTTAATAGTCAGTATTTGTTGAATGGGTCTAACCATTTGCAAAGGCTGAATAGGGTTATTAATTTGTTATCTATTTGGTTGGTAACCTTGATTCTAGTTTTCATTTCTATTGGAATTATAACCTTGTCCCCAGGTCTAATTTGAAGATTGTCCCTAGTTAAAATTTTGATGAGGTTTGGGGGCAGTTTGGGTTGCTATTATATTGACCTTGTTAGTTAGGTTGGCCATTAGGGTTTTAAGATTGTCCACTTCTTGTGGAAGAGCAGATGTAGAGGCTTTAGGCCATGGGATGGGAGCAATAGTAGGTTGTTCAACTTGTGAATGTAATTCTGGGAAGACAAGTACAAGAGGTCAGGGGCAATTTTCCCAGCCTGTATTAAATAATTTTCAGCTCTTAAACTCGTATGCATCTAGTAAAGTTTGAGCACCCATGGATTGCATAATAACAGCCATATCATAATTTAAAGCTCTCAAAAAATATAAGAAAGCACCTTGTGGAGATGGTCTAAGGAGAGCTAGAATTATTTCCCACATTCTTTGAAATCTGAAGTTGAAATCAACCATCAGCTCACCGGGAGCCCTCTTTATAGTTGTCAACTATTCCAATAGAGAGGCATTATCTACTCTCTCCAAACTGTTTATGGACTACTTCTCCTAGCTCATCCCAATCGTGTATTGAAATAGGGGGTAAAATCCTAAACCATTGAAGAGATCTTCCCATGAAGGACGAAACCAAGGGCCGAACAACCACATCTTCATCTTCAATATGGTGAAATGAACATACATTTGATATTTCTTTAATATGTTCAACAGGTGTAGTGAAACCCTCACCCATAAAGAATGGAAACTCTTTAGGGCTAAGATGAATATATTATTATGTGTATCTAGGGCTAAAGGACTACCTCCATTAAAGGTTACGAAGGGCAGATTTCTTGGCAGGGCTATATTTTGGATATTCAAATTTATTCTAGGTATGTCCAAGCCCTTTCTTGAATACTGAAACCTAACAAGAGGAGGTGTAGATTGAGATATTAGATGGGAAGAAACAACACTGTTATTCCCTCTCATAGGAGACCTAGATAACCTAGTTCTCCTCCTTGAAGTAGCTACAGGTAATTTAACAAATTGATAATTCTCATCTCTTAAAGAAGCCCTAGTCTGTACTCTATGCATATAATGTCTGAAACTAGGAGCTTATAGAGTCGCCAAGTGCATGGAACTTGTCTGTTAAATTGCCAAATACCGAGAACAATACCAAATTATTAGCTCAACTCTTAAACCAGAGTAAAGTGGTCCCACTGGGCATGCCAGAAATTGTTGTTACTTAGATTTGCACCTTGTGTTGAAGCTTGTTTGTTGCAACAATCCAGTGAAACATGGGAGTGATTTTGAGGTGTGGGACCCTACAAATGAAATCAAACCTCCAGAGAAGGTTGGTTCCTCTTTTTGAATATGAGATTCAGAGAAAACTATAAGACTAAACCTAATCTAAAACCACTAGGAAAAGGGAAGAAGAAGAGAACTGAAAGAGAAAGGTGATACACCATGTTTAATGAAGAACACTCACAAAGTTAAAATGCATAGAATAACTTCACTCAGTTGATAGAATCACACAAATCCTATTGATCTTAACAGAGGTAAAGAATAAATCTAAATTGTAAGGAACTAAGCATTAACAATACAAAATCAGTTTCAGAATTATATAGTGCTAACACAACATGAGAATGCAAAAATAACTAGCATGCATTGATTAAAAGGCATGGTTACAGTAAAGAAGGGATTTGTTTGGAGCATAAAATAAGTCTCTGTGTCCAATCCTTGTTACATTGATCATATAGCATTTTACATTGATAGTGCATTCACCCACTGCAATCAATTCACCCCATGGGCCTGTCAAAAGATATTTCTGCAAAAGGGATGTTCATATACATTTGTTCTACAAAACATAAATGCAGAAAATATCTTGAATGAAGTAGCTAAAGAAAGTATCTGATTCATCCACTTGCACAATGACTTCTTTCAACTGGGGTTGACCTGATCTTGTAGTCATGGTGACTGTATTTCCTTTAGTTGGCGAACTTCTATCTCATGAACCATTGCCTTAGTTGATCCTCTCTTTCTTCCATAATTAGGCCCTAACCAATCGGGCTTCCTCTAACCGGGCCTTTGAAAGGTGGAGGAAACCCCAATCTCCAAAGTCCAAAAGGGCAATAGGGAAATTGTTGGGCTTCGGAGACCAAGCCTTCACCATGCATCATGCTTTTGAAAAGAAGAAGCGCTCGATCCCCATCTTCTGCAATACTTAGAAGTAACTATGAAATTCAATGGGGATCGAGCCTCGAACCTTTCATCTTCTTCCTTCCAACAGAAAAGAAGGAGAAGAAGACCCACAATTATGGAATTTTGAAACACTTAGACATTTTATGAGTTCAACGAACTTCGACAGTTGGACCTTCTGTCTTCCACATCCTGCCAAATGGAAAGAGAAAGGATGCAACCCCAGGCTTTGAGTTCTACAGTACTTAGAAACATTTGAAATCAGTGGACCTCGGTCGTCGAGCCTTCTATCTTCTTTCTTTGAAAAAGGAGGAAGAAAGAACTCCTGCCTGTCGCTACCTGAATGACTTAGTCGCTTTAAAGGTTTGATGGACTTCGACAAGCGGGCCTTCCTTCTTCTACCTTTCGAAAGGAAGGAGGAAAAAGAAACTCTTGACCTCTAGTGCTCGAAACTCTTAGGCAACTCACAAAGGAAACAAGATGGATTTTAGAGCCGATAAGAATGGCATAATGAGGAAGGGAACTCCGAACTCTAAAACTCTGAAAAGGCAGAAAACTCAAGGAAAACACTTAGGATTTTGGACTTAGCCATTTAGTGGGGCCTTTTTCCTTGCACTTCAAAAGGGAAACACTAAGAACTTTCATGGATCCTTGGACTATTTGGCTAGAAGGCAAAAAAGGACAACAATTATTACTTTGTGAAATTTATCCTCTTTCATAATCATATTATCTATTATTACATGTTATGAATTTAATGAATTTAATCCCTTTTTATACTTGATGTGGGATATTTTAATTTTTTGGTTTAATTAATAATCCTTTGGGATTTTCAAAATGAATTTAATATTGCCATTTTTTATCTTTGAAAAGGGGATCATTTAAATTATTTTTTAACTTTTATTTTTTGGTCTTAGGGAAAAAGGGAGGTTAGGGATTTTATTTTAGGGGAATTTTTGGGAAAGAAGAAAGAGGTTGGACATGCAACTTGTAGTTTCATGAGAACATAGTTTATTCTTTTTACTCCTCTTTAAATTCCATGTGTAGAGTGTATCACTTCATATAGGATGCCTTATTGATGTTGGTTTGAGCTCCAATGGTGACATCGTAGCTAATACCCTTTTTATTCCTCCTTGGTTGCCATTTCTCAATGGTGTTCTTATTTTGTACGCCAAAATCAAGTTGGAAAATGACTCTTCTTTAGACACCATACATGTTAAAAATGTCTCTTCCTTGGATACCTTACTCTAGCATAAAACTACTTATGTCTAGAAAAATATTTTGACTGACCACCAAATCTCCTTAGAACACATCAAACTACTCACATTAAAGCAAATGTCCTATTTGACCACCAAATTTCCTCAAAATACCCCAAATTTCTTGTGTTTAAGAAAATGTCTCAGATAACCACCAAATATCTTCAAAACACCCCAAACTACTTGTGTCTAGGTAAGTGTCCTAATTATCCAACAATAGTTGTGAATTAAGACATAGTCAACTATTCACAAGTACACCACCCTTCTTGTGAATCAAGACACGCTCAATTATCCAAAAGACAAAACACCAACCAGCTGTGAATTGAGACTTACTCAACTATCCATAGTAACACTCCTCCATTTGTGGATCGAGACATATTCAACTATCCACAAATATAAACATGAAATTATATGTATTGAGACATACTCAACTATCCATAGATACAAATCACCAAGTCTATGGATTGAGACATACAACTGTCCACAAACCATAATATAGCCAATCCCACCTTTCTCCATGAAGGGATTCAAATGTGGAACTAGTGCTTCTCATGCAAAGTAATATTTCTCAACAAGAAGCTAGCTTGAGATGATAATATTCCTCTAGCCTCCAATATGACATCGTTACACTCTATCTACCAAAAGTAGCATGTGAATCTCTAAGGTCCTTAAAATCCCTGGTAGGTGTACCATAGCTGGCCCTAAGAATACATGCAATATTTGATATATGTGTGGCCATAATTAAAAGCAAGAGATTGGGTGTCAGATTCAATTCTTAATGCACCCTTACAATAAATCTCTCCAATATAAAATAAACCTCAATAATATACTTATTCCTTCGTTTACACAACTTTCTTGCTTCGAAACAAAAAATCCCAAAAAATAATGTCTTTGATGGATCTAGAAGATACCAAAACTTATGTACGAAAATAATTGGAAAATACTTGGTGGGCTTTGAACTAGCCACCTTCAAAGTCATATCAACATTTTAATTTTCCTTATATCCAACTACTCTAAACATGCTCTTTTCATATAAATTATCAACTTTATATGTGATGTGTAGAAAGCCTTTAGAAGAAACAAAAGTATAAGACTTGAAATTGTGATCTACCAAACTAAAAAAGTTCTCTCCCAACCAACTATTCTATACCATGATTATGAATCCAAGTTTGATAATATGGTAAACTTTTAAATTAGATTTGGAGAAATTCTATTTTCATAGCATTTTAGTCATCACCTAAACCACATTCACAACATAAATTATATATTCAAACTACCACAATACATCTCCAACTCTCCAATAAATTATGGTTTCAAATAATTCACAAACAAACTTTAAATCACTAATACCAAACAACAAATTACAAATTACAAATAAAGAAAGGAAAATACCAACCATCTATAGTATATGGGCCCAATCAAGCAATCATGAATCTAATTTATCTCGATCTATTCTACCACTTAAGGTTGTCTTCCATTTGATTAATATTGAGGAACATAATAGACAATAGAAGTCGATAATATAACTCCTCTTTATTGTTCCTTGTTGTAGTTGATTTGATTCATGACACTCAAAGATGAATTGTCATGCCCAAACTTGGATTTTAAACCATGGTTGTGGCTTATTTTAACAATAGTTATCTTACTTTGTAGTGGACTTGTTGGTACTCAAACATACAACTCCACAAATCCTAAAGACTCAACACCAAAATCTAAGGCTAGTGATATGTCATGCATAGGTAATGGGTAAGGCTTATGATCAGAAAATGGCATGAATGGACCAATTGTTGTGAGTGGATAAACTCACCTTCGTATTTAGGCTCTATTAGGCTAAGGGGGGTGGGGATTCCTTGAGGTCTCAAACATAGGAAAATTAAAAATAAATAAAACAATTCAGCTCAAGGCCCTTAAGCAGCCATACCCAATGTGTTATGAATCTCAAAATATGTCACTAAACTCATGTCAATGCTAGCTACATACAGACCTAAAGACCTCACATAAGAAAAATAAAATTCATTCTTACCCTACACCTCAAGATGATAGCTATACTGTGTTTTCCAAGTAGATGAATCCACTCAACATTACATACACAGGAATAAGAGGGAGGAACAAACATGCATGATAAAGGAGAGAGATATATTTAATAATTTTAAAAGTGTGTAGGCCCTTCACCAATCTAACTGATGCCTACTCCATTGCACAACAAAGTCATGAATTTGTAGAGGGGAAATAGATGCAGAAATGAAAACATAAATGGAAACTTATGTGCATCTTCATACAATGCATATATGTCATCTCGTGTAGTGGACATTCTTAGTAAACCAAACACAACCGCAAATACCGACATGGAATAGAAAGAAGGAGCATCACAGATCATTGTAATGAATTAAAGTACTATCACATACTTCTCTAACCTTTGTTACATTCATACCAACAAATGTGGCAAGAGAGGATGGGTAACTGGGTTCAAACACCCTCCTGAATATTTACAAAATGCCTATAGAAATCCATTACATGCATCTATCTTTGGATCACCTTCTTATGTTTTACACAATGCATATTACCCCTTTACAAATTAGACTGCATCACTTGATGCCCTAGAACACTATTGAGACACAGTCGTGAAATTGGTTTTGCGACCAACATCCAATACATCTTTTAAAACCTCATATATAGCACTATATTTTCTCTTTCAATTGGATGTGGGTGTTTGATTGGTCAACATGTTTGGCAAGGTGACCCTGCTACTTGCATCATGTCTAAGGGTGTTGTACCTAAGAAACTTGTGGATTTGGAGTGCCTTCCCACACCTTTGTACACAGGTTTGCTTAGAAAAGGACTTGCAGCAGTCCTAGGGCACTGGAAATCCATCTACCAACATGTACATTCACATTCAATTATTTATCCACCCTCAACCTGCTCAGTTGGGCATTAATGGCATTTAGGTAGGTATGCAGGCGTCATTCTACAGTCAACAGATGGGAAAAGTGTTCAACAAGCTTTTACAACAATTTAAAATGTTTTTATAAATTTGAATTTCAGTGCTTTTTAACTTTGGCAAACCTTTTCAGTAGGTTTGCAGGTTCGCGAACCTACCAAACCGCTAAAAATCCACTTGGCTCTCTTTTTCTCATCTTTATTTTCTTCTTTCCTTTGGTTTTCAACATTTTGACACTTTTTGAAACTTGAGAACCATCCTATATTTTGTATTTTCCTTGTTCTCTTTTCTCTATATCTTTCGGTGAATTTGGGAATCTTCAAACCTATTCGGTGTTTTAACGAGTTCGTGAACTTGTGAACTTGCCGAAACCTTTGTCTCTTTTCTTTTTTTTGTCATCCTTTACTTTTTTCTCCTTCTTTTGGTGAATCAATGATTCCTAGAACTTGCAAATCTTTCCCTCTTTTACCCTCTTCCCTTTGCATTTTCTATTTCGATGGTTCAACAAAACCATGAACTACTGAATATCCTTCTTTCTTCTTTATCCTTTTTAGCATTTCATTGAAAAGTTGAACCATCAAATTGCTGAAACTAATCCTTGTTGCTTCTTCTTTCCTTCATACTTCATAGTTTCAATGATTCAACATTCACCAAATCATCGAAACTAAGGCCAAAATATATATCCTTAGTGATTTTTACGATTTTCAAAGGGGGAGGGAAACACTTAGGACTTAGAGGATTTTAATGAGGATGGGTGCCCATTTAAACTATCTTAGATTGGATATAACTAATGGTAAAATTAGGCCAAGGAAAACAGAGGCACAACAAGGGCATATTGATGGATTTGGGCAAGAACTCGCAGGCTTCTGAATTTAATGGGTTGGGCACCAATAGGACTTTTGTGCACTATTGGGGCACTTTTTGTTGTTGAACACCCCTTCTAATGATATGGCACCTCTTGGAGTTTAATATGGGCTTCTTGTTCATGCCTCGATAATGCCTCTAATATTACGACACTTCTATTTATTCTTGTCACCTCTAAATCTTGTTGTTGCATTTAGAAAATAATATGAATGGCCTACTAGGAATAGATGTGCTATGATATTTCTTCTACAACAAAAAGTCACCATTGTCATTCTACGTCTTATTTGGAATTTATTTTAGAACTAATTCTACTTTGATACCATGTTGAGAAAATTGCATACATAAATATTGCAATATTAAATCATTGCTACTCACATGATAAAATCTAATATTAATGCTTTTTCATACAGGTTTTTACAATGAATTGTGTAAATGCTTATAAAGCATTACATTGCCGTAACTTTCTGAAACTACCCCAAACTTCCTAAACTACCTATGGGAAACTAGATCCCAAATAATTAAATATTTAAATTCTAATACTAAGTCACTAAGGTGACTTTATTACAAAATGTAAACCTTAACATTCTAATAGTTTCATCATGCTTGTTAGTATCGTCAACAATTAACTTCCAATAGACAACCAAAATTAGGTTGTAATACACATCTTATATCTATTTAAAATAAATAATAATATTTATACTACTCTTAAATCTAAGGGGAAAGACATGGAAACATGAGGGAAAAACTGGTTACTTTATGAAACAAAATGAGGCATTTGTAGCCTCATCACCCCCCATGCTTAAGGTTTTGCAGGTCCTACCATTCTACTTCCTAAAGTTTGGGAAGAAGATGTATGTTCTTTTATTTTATTTACCCTCTCCCAAATTTCACTACAATCACACTCTCTTAAATAGGAGTCCCAATTCTCTTTACTTGGATTAATATATCCCAAGTGTTTCTCAACATCATCTTGCCATGATTCAAATCTGTTTTAAACTACATAGAGCTGACATTCATAGGTGCTACTAGAGTAATGAGGAGAGGGAGTCTAAAATTCATGCCAATGCATGAGTGGGCTATGCTTCTTTTATGAGCTTTGCCACTACTTTGGTCCTTCTCAAAGACCATAGTAAATTTGTAGGAGAAATGATTTCCCTTCTTGTTAAGTGCATTGGCAAGGCATTATACCTCTCTAAGTATGTTGCATAGGCTAGTTGGACTATATTCTGAATGCCATCCTGGAGAGGTTCATATGTCTACTTTAAATTCTCAATGTATTTTTCTTGCATGGTTGGGTATAGAGTGATATTGGCAAATGTTTTTGCAAATTTTCTCGGTTCATGGTTTTGATGTCTCATCAACAACCCTATAGTTTTTTCCTGCTCATTATATTCATTTATTCTCTCCCACCATGTAGTTTGATTATGTAGAATTGATATAAATGATCTTACATACACTTCCCCCACAAAAAGATTCACCATGAAATCCACCACTTGTCCTAGAAGGAGTCGATGAGTGAAGAACCCACACAATAAATTCTTCTAATCTAGGGACTCATTTTGTAGGCTTGCAAAAATTCTTTATCATCAACAAGATCATATGGCAAGCCACATGATATCCTTAATAGCTTCCATCTTAAAATTGTTCCCTCAGGAACATGTTGTACATTCTGGAAGGCTTCCTACAAGCTAACAAGGCCTCCCCTTTATTAAAAGGTGCTAAAAAGTTCTCTAATTCCTTTTTTTTTACTACAAAATTGCTAATTGAGATTTCAATCTGATATTATCATACCTTGTTTGCCTCAAGAATCCAAGTTTACAATAGTTGAGGGATGTGAAAATTGAACCATTCAAATTTCTAAGGTTCAGTTTGAACCTTTTTGTATTTCTTGGTAGGGGTAGTCTACCATTTCTTTAGGTCCTTTTCTAAGTCAAAATTATTGTTGTTGGTTGTAGTTATCTTATATTGCTCTTCCTAGATCTTTTCCTAGAAGGAAGTGAGAGAACTCACCAAATGTTTGGTAAGTGTCTCTATTTTATTATCTCTTATAGAGATAATTTCTTGTAGGATTTCTATCTCTAGATTTTTTCTTTCATTCATTCTCAACTCTTAACAAGATTTTTGATTGTTTATTTCTTACATCTTGTTGTAATGACAAAACTATGGAATATTTCTCAACGATTAATTGATTTAATTTACTTGTTTCATGTTATTGTTGAGAAATTAAAATCTCAGCTCTGAAGAGTTCAAGTACCCGTTGCAGCTCTCGAGTCTTCTAACTCATGAACATGTTCAAAAATCTACTAAGGAGATTTCCTCTTTCTAGGCTTTGAATAAAGGACTTTCTAGAGACTAGATGGGTTCTTCCTTTGCTTCCAAGTCTAGTTGTTGAGGTGATGAACTATCTGGAGGTGATAGAATAGTAGTACAAACTAGGCTGATTGTGCTAGATTTTAAATGATCTCAGTAGTTATTTTTTAGATTCTCCCAAGGTAGCCTTTCTAGAGAATATAGGGAAGGAAGATATAAGGGTGATGTTGTAGTAGCATGGGCTTCCTTGAAGTATCTCTTAAATAACCTAGATCATGCTAGGTCTCAAAGGGAGGACAAGATATATTTTGATAAATTCACCCTTAGATCTTTCCTTTGTGCACCATGGAAGAGATGGGTCGACATCTGCATGGTAGGACCAATTATAGTGTCATATTTCCCTTTACATGTAAAAACTCTTACTATCCACATGACAGCTGTCTTCCAAGGTTTTGGAAGGATATCCCTATTTATACCTTTATTATCTCATCTCTTTACCACTATAAATTATGGCATAGGTTCCCTTTATGGAATATTTTGATCAAATCATTCTATGAAGAAATTTTATCTTGAAAGGTGTCTTGCCCCACTATAAGAAATTCAAAAGTAGTAGCTATAATGAAACTATTTACCTTAATTTTCTCTTTCAAACCATTGAATGGTGTTCTTAAAATATTTCACAAATTCTTCGACAATGTCATTGTCATCATTGTCATATCCCTCAAAATTTTCAAGAAAATTGACCCATCCAGTTGCTTCGAATAATTCTATTACTTTGTGATTTTCTAATAATTTATGAGTTGAGTCTAGTTCTACTCTCTATTTCAGACCCATTTTTTGCTTCTTAGTCAATTTAGCAAGGTGGTAAATCTAAAAACAAAGGAGATTTAGAAGTTGGCTAGGTAGAATCTTATGTATTAGTTGGGCAAGGAAAAGGAATAATAAGTAATTGGTTATAAAGGAAGATGGCATAGGGATTTTTGAAAAGTGAGGTAGATATGGAGGAGATGGCACATCATTTTTGTACACATGTCAAGAATATCTTACACGCATGACACTAAATGCATGGGATTTAATTTTAATAACTTATTATTGTGTCATATTTTCTTATTTCAGAGGCTCAACCAATGATTGTCTATTTTAGAAATTATGATTACTTATTTGCTTGCATTGACTTGTGGTATCTTCAAGACATGATGACATCATGTGGATCTAATTGTAATAAAAGAAATTATTACTACTTGAAACAAGAAATAAAATGTGTACCCGTGCATACTTACAATTGCTTTCCAGTTGTCATGTTAATCTTTAATGCAAAATGCGTAGTTGCACTTCACAATGATAAGACTAGTGGAATGATGAAGAAGATATACATTTTATAATGGAAGTGGTGGAAAATACTTTGTAATGAATGTTGGCTCAAGCTTTCAAAAAGGTGCCAAAATTTTCATTGATGCGAAGCTCTAGAATGAGAGTGAAGAAAGCGGCTCTAGAAGTATCCTTGAGAGGATACTCTAGAGTTATCACTAAAGAAGGATCTAGAGTCATCATTGAAAAGACGCTTCGAAGGAATGAAGTGAAAAATATGCCTCTAGAAGTATCATTGAGATGATACTCTAGAGATATCTTTGAAGAAATATTTGGAGTTATTGTTAAAAGGATAGTCTAGAGAGAAACCAAAGAAGACAACTTCAAAGGTATCATTGAAAGCATACTCGAGAGAGATACTCATAGATGGATTCTAAAGTGATAACCTTGTAATTAACTCTAGAAGAATACAATGAAGAAGGTGGATTTGGAAGTGTCATTGAAAGGATACAGATTCATTAGTGAAGAAGGCTCTGGAGTCATTGTTGAAAGGATGCTCCAAAGGAATGAAGTGATGCAAACTCTAGAATGTTAATCTTAAAGCCACTTATGGAGGAAATATGAACATAGGTGAAATTATGAACTTTTGGGGGGTGGGGGAGGAGATCCACCATTTACTATTTTTTGACTCTCCTACTTATTCATGTTTTATTTTTTCTTCAAAATTTTGTTGTGAAAGAAGAGGGGAAACTCTTTAAACAACAAAGTTTTGTAGTCATGATATTTCCACAGTCCATGATGATAGAAATTTTCAATGCTTCTGGCAGAAAACTATGTTTGCTTTTTTGTCTCAACGTTTCAGATCACACTCCATGATCCATCATCAGGAGGAAAGGAAAGAATGTGAATGATGGATCATGGAGTGTGATCCGAAATGTTGAGACAAAAAAGCAAACATAGTTTTCTGCCAGAAGCATTGAAAATTTCCAACAAAGTTTTCATTAAGCTTGAATTTTCTTGATAAACTCCTCCTTGGTAGCTAGTTGTTAGTACAAGCGTAACCTATGCCCATTTACTAACAATGTTTGAGTATCTTTGTTGATGGAGATTAACTGTGCAACTCCATTATCAAAGATATCTTCTACCTCATATGGAACCAACCAATGAGTCCAAAGCTTACCTCTAAAATCCTTATACTTAGAATCAAATAGAAAGGCCTAATCTTCCTTCTAAAATTTCTATTTTTTTATATACTAATCATGCTACAAGTTATTTTTTGCTGAATAAGTTATGTCTACTATATTTCCTCAAGTCTCAATTCATCCAATCATTCAACTACATTACATGTTCTCACTATGCTTGGGTTAGGTCTAGACCAACACCCATTGTCATTCTAAGTGTTTGCAACTTAAATTCAATTGGTAGCACTAGTTTCTTTCCAAACACTAGCTCATAGGGTGTGAGTCTGATGGTTGACTTCCAAGTTCTATTATAGACCCACATTGTATCATGCAATTTGTTCAACCAATCTTTTCCTGCCAGTTGCTAATATCTTTGTGAGGATGTTCTCTAGCTCTCTATTTGTGATCTCTACTTGACTATTTGCTTGCAAATGATATGAAGAAGATTTCTTATGTCTAATTTGATATTGTTCAATAAAGGTCAAGATTACACTAGACATGAATTGTAGCTCTTTCATCTATAAAATGAATCTTAGTACCCAAAACCTTGGGAATATCTTGTTATACAGGAAGTTAGCAATGTGTTCTTCTTTAGTAACTTTTAAAGCTTGAACTTTTGCTCACTTGGTGACATCGTCAGTACAGACAAGAATGTACTCATTCCATTGAGATGTTGGTTTAATTGGTACAATGAATTTTAAATCCCCATTCCTCAAAAGGTTCAAGAATCACTTGAGGACGGAGAGGGATTTCATTGGATGGGGTTGGTCTACCTATTCTTTGGCTTTGATCACAGTGTGCAACATACCTTTTTACATCCTTGTGCAATGAGGGTCAACAATACCTGGTGTGAAGGATTTTATGTGTTGCTTTTAGGGCTGAATAATACCCACATGTCTGTTCATCATGGCAGGATTTTAGAATATTGTAAACTTCATCTACCCTTACCCACTTGTGCAAAACAAGATTAGGACCACACTTAAATAGTATGCCATATAACCATTTAAATGTTGCACTTTATTTAACAAGTTTATTATTTTGTTTATTCATGAAATTAGGTGGGAACTCCCTTGTGGCTAAGTATTTAGTTGTATCATGAACCATGGCATATGTACAGAGATATTAAACAATTACTCATCTTGAAATTCGTCCTTAACTATTTCATGCTCATCACCTGTAGGGTGTATTCTTGATAAGAAGTTATCAACAACATTAGATCTCCTTGGTTTATCAACTATTGTTACATTGAATTCTTGTAATAATAACAACCATCTACTAATTCATCCACTCACTATAGATTTATTCATGAGGTGTTTAATGAATAAATGATCTATATAAATTATTACCTTATATCCCATAATGTAATGGAAAAATTTAGTAATGGCAGGCACTACTGCAAGAAAGTTTGTTTCTATTATTGTATAATTTTGTTCAATAGGCGTTAGATTCTTATTGATGAAGTAGATTGTGTACATTCCTCCATATTTTTGTCCTAAGACATCTCCTATGGCGTCATTAGAAGGGTCTATATAAATATAAAAGAGTAGGTTCCAGTTAGAATTGGAGCAGGACCAGAGTAGAGGTTAATTTTTCTTTAATCAATTTAAAAGATTGCTGACACTCATTGGTCGATATGAAATTAGTGTCTTTATGAAGAAGGGAGAACATGGGCACCACAATTTTACTAAAGTTTTTTATAAATCACCTATAATATCCCGCATGACCTAGAAAAATTTTAACATCAATTTGTGTCTTTATGGGGGTCAATTGTGTTATAACCTCTATCTTTTTTGGATCAACCTTGATACCTTCAGCTAAAATGTGATGACCAAGGATAATACCCTGGTCAACCATTATGAGGCATTTTCATGGTTAAGCAATAATTGATGCTCTTCACAACACATTAGAAATTTATTTAAATTCTAAAGAGCTTCATCAAAGGGACTACCATGGACAATGAAATCATCCATATATACTTCCATGAGGTCATTCACTAATTCAATGAAGATAGCAAGCACAACTCATTGGAAGGTGGCTAATGCATTATAGATTCCAAAAGGAAGAACTCTATAAGCAAAGGTTCCCTGAGGCAAGTGAATGTAGTCTTATCCTAGTCTTCTAAAGCTACATGAATTTAGTTATATCCATTGAATCCATCTAAGAAATAAAAGTATGTCTTTCCAACCAGGTTATTCAGAACATGGTCAATACAAGGTAAAGGAAAATAATATCTATAGGCTTCCTTATTGAGTTTCCTATGGCCCACACAAACTTGTCATTTACCACCTTTTTTAGAACAACCATAAATGGTGACACCCATTCACTGTCTAATATGGGGTGGATAAATCCCACCTGCAAAAGTTTTTCTATTTGAATTTTGATAATTTCTCTAAGTTCAAGGTTGAGTATGAGTTGTGGTTATCTCATTGATCTTACATCCTCTGTGTAAATATAATGAGTGTAGATATTTGGGTGAATCCCTTTCATATCTTTGTAATCCCAGGCAAAATTTTTGGTATAGGAAATCAAAATATCAAATAACTTAAGTTCCTGGCGATTTGATAACCAATGATTTATGTTCAAGGTTTTTCCTAGAAGGATCATTATTTGTTTGGTCCCTATATAGATTGATGAGACTACTTTATTTTCACTCATCAATGTGTTTAATGGGAAGTAATGGGGTTGTAACATATGGAAGGTGGTTATGTATTTAAATATTTTATCACCCCTTAGGATCACATTGGTAGAGGGAAATGAAATATCATAAGGAAATCCCTATGGTTATCTTGATAAAAGCTAACAATGCTTTATTGTAAGAGTGATTGAATGTCCTCATCTCCTTTTTTATCATAAAAATATATATCATCACTTAATTCTAGATCATCATGCAAATTCAGATCGTCTTCAAATTCCTTTGCATGTTGTTTTATGGTGACCATAGCTAGGGAAGCTATGCCTTCTATGTTACTATTTTGGTCTTGTTCATCCACCCATATGTATTTGTTAAGATTTGAAGACAATTTTATGAGTGGATACAAGGATATTTGTTTGATATTAATCCAATTTAAAATGGTCATACCCCCTGACCTACAGTCTATCAGAGTGGTGGCAATATCTATCCAAGGTTTGCCTAATATCAAGGGATAACTCTCCTTTGGAGTACATGATTGAAGTATTAAAAAGTCTGTTAAACAGTCTGAGATCCAATTCTAATAGGATATTTTTAATCACACCTCTTGGGATGGTGATCAACTCGTCTTCCATCTAAAGGATAGTATTAGTAGGTTGTAATCCCAGGAGGGTTAGTGTTTTCATCACTTCAATAGGAATAACATTAATGGTTGCTTTCAAATCAACTAATACATCCACTTTCCCTATGGCCACTATGATTAGAGGACTCCCTATATTATCATATTTGGGTGGAAGGAATTTTAGAAAGAGAAGGTTAGCTGAGTGACCCTCTACTTTTATAGTATTGGATTGTTTCTTCTTCCTTCTTGGGGTTTTTATGCATAATTATTTGATGAGTTGGTTGATCTCTAGGATTTCTTTTATGGCTTGTAATGGAGGAACTTCAATATTTAATATTTTTAGCTCCTAGACAAGGTCTAATTCACATAAAGTCACTAGCTTTAAAGAAGGTTTTGAAGCTAACATCTTCAACCTTTTAGGAAATGGTACATTCTCTGGAAGGACTTTAGAATAAGGCACTATAAGGGTCTTAAAATCAAGCTTCCTCAAAGCTCTAGAGTGAGGCTCTAGAATAACTCTAGAAATTAGCTTCAAAATATCTTTGGAGGAAGGTTTTAGAGTAATTGTAGAATGCAACTCTAAATTGGCATTCAAAATAAGTTCATGTAGAACTTTTGAGCGTGGCTGAGAAGTAGCTCCAGAGTTCAGTTCTCAAGGGCTTCTAGTGGAGTTCCAAAAAGTCTCAGAATAAAATTGAGGCCTATTTTTTATTGTTTCAATTTTATTCTCAAGAGATAATGCCTCCTTGTCATTTACAATTTTAACTATGGTTGGAGGAGATGGTTTAGATAAAAAAAAACATGATCTCTGCTAGATGTTTTCACAATGCATAGCATTAATTTTAGTTATATTTTCTTATTCTATGGAATAGACAGGGGTGACCTTCCTATTATTTTTAGAATTTTCCATTGGTTGAGTAGGAAGTTGTGATTAGGTGATTGACTCAGTGTAAGGTTGATATTACACATTCAATGGTGGAGGTAGCAAATTTTATTGCTGGTTCTGAACACATCTTTACCCTTGATAAAATTGATTGTATGAGGGTTCCATTAAGGCGGTGCATCTGAAGGGAACCATTATTATTGTGTTTAGTTAGACCACTAGAAATTAGACCAAGGATAATTTATCCATTCCTAGGGTCCCTGTGGATAAAGTCCCCATTGGTGTGATGTTTGTTGAGTAGGCCAAAGTGTAGACCAAGGATTATTATTCTAGTTCATAGATGGGCACCATGAGGGTTGATTTGGTCTTTGTCCCATATAGTTACGCTCTTTCTTAATTAGAGATTTTTTCATTAAAATTTTGATGGCATTAAGAAGTTCACACTAATTAATAGGGTGGTTTCTCTCACAAACATGACAAACATGACAAATATCTATTTGATCTAAAGGACAATACCTTAAAAGGTTCTTATTTTGGAACCTAAGACAATATATGGACAAGGGTTCATTATTTTTACTTTTGGCATGTATTCCATCTAACATGGTGTTCAAATACACTGACAATGTCTATCTTTAAATTCACTATTCCTTCCACTAATTCCCCTATCTCACTATTACCCTTAACCAATTTAGATTTGCTAACTCCACCCCTTGTCCTTAAATAGTTTTGGCATAACTCTTAGATGTCAAGAAGACTCAATTTTGCGACATGACCCTTCCTCGTAAGGTCAAGGACTTGTCTAAATTCTTATTCTAGTCCTCTAAAAATATAGTCTTGCCAAGTTTAGAACTCAAGACATCTCTACATCACCATAAAACAAATAGTAATCAATCTATATAATCCTCCATAATTTGTCTTCTCTCTATTTCATGTGAAAAAGTTCTTCCTTCCTATCTATGACCCTACAATAATCTTGTTATTTCTCCAAAAATAGTTTCCGTTTCATCCCATGAGTTGATGTATCTAGAAGTAAGTCCCATGAACCAATGCATGGTTGAATATTTTAATGTTGATGGGAATAATCTGTGTTTTTGGTTATCGGCTTTATAGTCATAATTTTGGCATATGAACTTAAACTCAAAAAGGAATTAATCTAGGTCCTTTAAATCCATTCCTGTCAAGGTGGGTAATATGGAAGGGGAAATATTTTTCATGGGAGATTTTTCATCAAGATTTAAGTTGGTAAAGTAGTGGAATTTTCAATCTACCCTCCCCTCTTCTCATCTAGTGTGGTTCTCCATAAAATTTGTTGAAAAAAATTCCTCTAATGCCTAATTTCTTGGGATATTTGAGAACTTCTTGGTTGATCTTCATTATTAAGATGTGTGATGAGCCTAATTAATTAGCCTATTTTCTTCTAGTTTTATGCAAATTAAAAGACATTCCCAGACATTGTTTTAAGTATATCCCTATGTTATGTTATCCTTTATAATCATTATGCATACTTGAACTTGGTTAATTAATATATGGAGATATGATTATGATATGATGAAAATGTATGTTATATGTGGGAATGTATGGATTATTGAGAATGTTTGAGTTGATTTTGGTTGGTAGTATTTATTACATGTTCAATGGACTAACCTTGCAGCTGAAGGAGAGAGGTCTATCACCTGCAGCAACTATAGGGTGCAGCCCCCGTAGCCACAACATTTCCAGGTGCAGGGCAAGGGAGATTCTAGTATTGATTAAGTGTAGTAACCACAACCAAGGACACTTAATGGAGAGAATCATGCATCGTGATAGATGATCAATAAAGGTGATTGGAAGCTTGGAGGACTCTGTTACAATTTGAAGACTAATGGGACTGATTCAATCAACCCATCTTCCCATGTTTCAGCAGAGAGTTCTAGTTTTATTAGAACACTTTCTTCCTTCTTTTCTTGTTATAATTGTTAGCATTCATTACACTCTAGTTCATGCAGAGTGGTGCTTTATGTTTTTAGTTAAGAAACCTATTTGAATAACTCCCTCGTACCTATATTATGGTTCGGTGGTTGAGATAGAAGTTTAGTTTTTAGTTTAGCTTTGAATAAGTTTTGCTTGACCACAAATCTAGCTATCTGAATCTTTCTAGATTATGTATACAATGTCATTTGATCATGAATTATGAATATTACAGTTGAGCTAGATTGTATGTGATTTGAAAAGATTATGTAATTATATGTTGGAGCTAATATGATTATGTTTATTTGGGAAAGTTAGATTTAAGTTTAAATAGTGAGGCAATCACCTGAGTAAGGGCCACTCAAGATAACTGACCTTCACTCTATTTCTTGTATGTTTAATTGAGCTGTAGCAGTTAATTTATGAATACAAGATCCAATAGATACTTAGAGTTGTTTTAGTTGCGATACTCCAGAGGATAGAAACAATTGTCATTAATTTCCTTAATCTATTGTTATAGTTTTACATTATAAAGTATATGTAGCAGTTGTAGCAGCATTACTTTCCTCTATTCATAAATAGCTTGATTTAGTAGATAAGTTATACAATCTGATCCCTGGAAGCACATATAGTGCAAGTGCCATCACAAGTCTACAAGCCCTGGTTGATAATTTGATTAGGTCTTTTAAATAAGTTATAGTGGTCTGTTTAGTAGGAGATTCCTTTGAATTGAGTGCTTATCACCAAGTTTACCAAGCATTGTAAAGACACTACAATGTTCCTAAGGATTTTCCAAGAACAAAGGTAATGGTTCTTCTACTAAGTTTATTTCTCAATCAATTATTTTCCTAGTGTCTATCATTGTTGCTATGTAGGTTTGGGGGTTCTTTCCTATAAACCAACTATTTGAATCCCTTTTTATAGACCATGCAAAAGGAAGGCTTATTGATAACAAAAAAGATATTGCTAAAAAAACTACTAGCTTGGATTGTCCAAATAATCACCCTAATAACACCTAAAATTACATCCCCGACAACGGTGCCAAAAAATGACAAGATGTTGTTGAATCTCACTTTAATAGATAATTTATCTCTTGTCAACCTAGGTGGTGCCCAATTACTATCTACAATAAGGAATTTAGAAATCTAACTAAGAGTTTCCCTACTCTAAGAAATAAAATTGTACACACAAAATTAAAAACATTGAATTTAAAATTACTCAATTGAACCTATTCTAAGGAAATCAAAATGCTTATGCTTTAAAGGAAACTTCTAAAAGAAAACTATTCTATGAAATCCAATGATCGTGTTGATCAAAACTAAATTATTTGCATTAATTTTTTTTTGCAATTTTTTAATATTTTCCTTGAATAATAGTTTGAACTACTAACACTGAGAAAGAGAACTTTTAAGGAAAAATCATTTAAGGACTAACTAACTTACAAGTTAACAAAACATACACTATTGCAATGAATAACACACACTTCCAAAATAACATTCACACATGCAATAAGTAAAACATAGAAAAACTTATCTACAAAAACATAAACTTCATTTATTTTCCCCTAGGTGAGTGGTCTAATCCTCTGGAAGAATGAGAGAATCTAATGATCACATTAAAATACTCAAGAACTTGCATGGAGATCACAAATTGCATAATTCATTATATTCCAGTCTACTGAATAAAATTACATAAACATAGATAGATCTCCACTTCAAAGACTTTGTTTTTCCACACCACAATATCAACAACTTACTAACTATTCAACAAGTTCATATATAAGGAACTTTGTTGAATTTCCTAATAAATTCCTAAGATTGCTCCTCTATCTCAACATCATTCTTATACACATTATGTTGTATCTATTTTATTAGGACTCTAAAACTATGGCTATAATAGAACAATAAAGGAACAATCTCCTTCTTAATGAATAAGTTATGGTCATGCCCTATAAAATGGAGAATGACATTTAGAAGTGGTTGTTTCCATTAGCACCCTTCTGTCTATTGTAATTACGTGTTAGTGACCACTTCCTTTCAATCAATGAATTGAAAAGTAGACCTGGTCTGCTACAATATTAGAAGAAAATAGGGGCTTGCTTTTTGTTCTTGACTAGGCCATGTCCTTTGGAGTTGTTTGATAATTAAGACCACATTTTATAGAGTTAAAATTCTAGATCATGTTGATCTCTTAGCATCATGGTGCTTTTGGGGTACTTCAATAGTTATCTTCTAGTGCTTGTTTGTATAAATGTCAAAATTACCTTGTTTTTCATCAAAATAGCAACTTCTGTTCCAACATGCTTGTTAGTATCATCAAAGCTTAACTTCTAGTAGACAACTAAAATTAGGTTGTAATACACATCTTATATCTATATCAAATATATAATAATCTTTATACTACTCTTAAATCCATAGGGAAAGACACAAACATAAGAGGGAAAAAGTGGTTACTTATAAAATAAAATTAGGCAATTGTAGCTACATCAAGTAGATATAAACATGCAATCCTCAAGAGAAGGAATAGTTGTAAGTGTAGGAGGAATAACAATAATAATAGTAATGATACAATGAGAAGGGATAAGAGGGGGATCCGCAAAAGGATCAAAATTAGTAATAATAGAGGGACAAACCCTAGGAGCAATAATACCAATAGTAGAAGTAGCAAGAGGATCCTCATAATGAATGTTATCAGTAACACACATAGATAGATCTATATAAGGTGGTAAAGTTTCCACAACAATAGTGGGTAAAAAGAGGAAGTTGTGATAGTTGAAGGCTAGAAGTAGAGGTAGAGATATTGGATGGCTAGGTAGTCTCTTATGCCTTGGTTGGAGGATAGAAGATTAGGGTGGGGTGAAAACTATTTCTTATGCTAGGGTTTGGGTGGAGGAGGATAGCGATGTGATGGTGGCTAAAGAAGGGGTGTAATCATAGGTGTAGGTAAGAGAGGTCAAAGGGTAGAAGGAGGATGGATAGTATGAGCTTTGGGTTGGGAAAGAGTGGAGGTGGCTATGGTTTTGGTTAAGTAGAAGGTGGTTGAGGTTATTTATTCTTAGATTGGTATCTAGATATAGGAAGGTATTCAACAATAGAAGAAGAGATTAGAGGAGAAGGAAGACAAATATCAATGCCACTAAAAGAAGTGGATTTTGAGGGTAGATAGGAAGAGTTGGGTCATGTGCATTTGTGTGGTCCTATTATTATTTAAAACATTTGTACAGAACAAATAATATGTCATGACACTCATAGGATGGGCCTATGGGTTTGGAAATGAAGCAATAATAAAAATTACCCATCTCAAAGAGAGGTCAATACTCATGACACCCAATTATAACCACCTCATTATTATGAATAAATTGTAAGAATCGGTGAATAAAAAAGGGGATAGATTGGAATCTAACAACTCATGGATGAACCAAAAGAATACTAAAGTGATCTAAAGTAGGAATAATATGACATAAGGTGAGCAATTCCAATAGAACCACTTTAAAAGATAAGGCAAGCCGAGTTGTCGATAAAGGTTCCATTGGAGCATTTCAAGACAATTACGGATGCAACATAAGATTCTTGGTGGAAATATATATTTTATAAAAATTTCTCTATAATAATATTAAAAGCATGGGATGTTTCTACAAGAATGCTAATGGTAGATCATGAATTCATTGTGCCTTCAATATATAAATGACTGTGATAGTTACTACTAAGAATTTCATCAAAGGATAATGTACTAAGAGGAGGAGTAAAATAAGAGGAAGGCTATGTGTCAGGAGCACCAAAAAAATCATCAAAGTGAATGGAGGTAACTATCTAGGATAAGGCATCATGAGTGCCAGGTAGCACCCATGAAATACATTTTTTTACCTCTCTTTTTCTCCCTTCTTATTCCATTGTCCTGATGACTGCACCAAAATAGGCTAACAAGATTGTTCTAATGATGATTAATAAGAGATGAATTACTTAAGATCATGATTTCTGATTGAAGGACTAATGTGCATTGAATTGATGGAAATATGCAGAAATCTTCTCTTTTTGAATCAGCAGGTACAGGTGTTCAGGTAGACAATTTTGTGCATCTCTGGAGGTAGTCCTAATGATCTCTGGAGCCGACATCAGACTTCCATGACTAGTCTCCAATGTTTCAAATTTGATTGGATAGGTTTTTGGGATAAGAAGGTGAAGCATCAACGGAGCTGGATTGAAGCCTTGAGCATCTTCGAAGTTGAACAAGAAGGTCACAAACATATCTCCGGAGCTATAGACAGAAACATACATCTCCAGCACCTCTTTAGAATAATGCAAATTTCCAGCATAGCTATCGGTCAAACACTTCCAGTGGTGATCGGGATGCTCCTGGTGTTACTCAAATCATCACCTAAGTAATTAAGGGTAGTTTATAGTTAACTGCTAGAAGTTTTTATCTCTTTTTTATTTTGCATGAGTTATTGATAAACTAATTTAAATACCTATATCTCAGGGCCTCACTTCCCAAGTGTATTTAAAAACTAAGACTCAAATTTAGTACGGACTGTTGTTCCACTAAATCTATTTTAAATTGCATGGATATTCATTCTGTAGTTAAACTATTAGTAGAATAAAGAGATTGATGTTATCTCTTAGATGAACTAGTAGAATAGGGTGAGTGATCTCTCATCACATATTTAGATATAAACTTACAGAAGTAGCAGCAAAAACAACAACGATTATTTTTCTGATTTCTGTAACCTTATTTTGACAGACATTTTTTTAATACAAAGCGGATAGAATTGGACTGAATTGAGTTGTGATATTATTCTTTTGTGTTGATTCTTTACTTTTGTCTTCAGCCCCAAGGGTGTGGAGCAAGGGCCCACTCTCACCACTAAGGTAGAAGGCTAGTACTATTGTTTTCGTTATTTCAGATTCTGTTTAAAGAGATAGTTATTGTTTTCATAGATAAATGCATGTTTACATTGGAAGGAGTAATATAGATTTACTTTAAGCAATTCCTTGTTTAGCTTTGTTTTCAATATTCTTAGAATTCATTTCATAGTAGATAGATCAGTAATATTAAGTTTCTTTAATCAATAAAGATCATTAGAGTTAGTTGGATAAAACTAGGCAACTTTAGGATTCCTAATTACAGATAGCCATGGACACAACCCTAGATTTGACACTTGACATATGATTAAATGATAAGGTACAATGACCCTTGTCATTTTTGGCATCATTGCCGGGGACTATTGTGTTAATTAGGAAAACTCAGCTAAACAGTTTTAGGATAGATCTATATAGTTAGAGCTAGAGATTCTAAAGGAAGATACATAAAATAGACACCCCATCAACAAACGATAGGAGAAAGCAATGGGGTGGCACAAGATCTTGTTGAAGAGAGACATCTAGAACCTACCTTGGAAGCTGCATCTGAAATTAATAATCCTTTCAATCCTACAAATCTTCCACTCGTTGACTATATCGAAGAATTACAACAAAAATTCCAGGTAGATCCTTTGACAGAACCTAATTTCCTAGAACCTCAAGGAGAAGAACCATTACTAGACATGGATGATAATCATGATAACCATGAAGAAGAGGAAAATCAGGCTCCAAGAACCTTCTCATATCCCATTGTTCTGGTTGCTGGACATAATGCCCCTATGAAAAATATTTCACCTGTACACTTGCCAAATTTTAGGGGTCTTGCTTCTGAGGATCCAGATCAGTTTTTATTTGAATTCAAAGTCATATGCTAGACTTATGATTATGGATCAGATAATCAAAAACTTAAACTATTTCCCTCAGCCCTAAAGGATTCTGCAATGAGATTGTTTATGGGCCTGCCCCAAAATTCCATCCATTCATGGGATTAGATGGAGACAAAATTCTTGGGCAAATACCAAGACTATTGTAGAGTCAGTGATAAGAATGAGGAATTATTCAAAATTAAATAGAGAGAGGAAGAGACATTAGAGGATTATGTGGATAGGTTTAACTTCGCTTTGAGAATATATGGCAACCTTGTAAATCATTCTTTGGCTAGAACCCTATTTGTAAAAGGATTAGACAAAGAATCAAAACAGGCACTCGATCTGATGGGAAAAGGGAATATCAAGAAAATGGATATGGCTGCTATAGAACTCCACAGGAACTATTGCAAAACCCAAGATGGAGTGAGAACACCCAAATCTTTCAAAGGGAAGAATGAAATAGGACAGTTAATAGAAGAGATTACAAATTTGAAAATAGATATTCTGGTCCAACTAAATACCACATTAGATGGGATTCAGGCAAAAACTAGAACAACTAAACCACTCTCCATCTATTGTCCTAGATGTAGAAATAAACATCCGTTGAGAGAATGCCCTTTAGACAAATTAGAGATATGTCAGATCTGTAATAGGGAACATCCTACCAGTCAATGTAGTCAACTTCCAACCCTAAAAAGGTTGAGTAAGAAGAATGCCATCATAGAAGAAGAGTTGAACTATGCAAGACAAAAACAAGTTGGAAATTTCCCTTATAATTAGTATCCAAACCAGCCTTCTTATAGAGGTCCTTCTAATTGGGGAAATAATCAATGGAATCCAACTTGGCATGGGTCTCAAAATAATCATCCTTGGGGACAACAAATTGGCCAAATCAACAATGGCAAAACCAACATTGGAAAAATCAGCCCTGGGGAAATCAACAGTGGCCACCATAGTTCAGATTACAAAACATGCAGCCTCAATGGGGTCCTTAACAGGGATATAATCAATAATACTAGGGACAACCTACACGTTTCCAACCTCAACAACAAGCATTGCTAACTAGACCCCCCAACACACAAGGTCAGTTACAAAAAGAACCAGTTAGCCAACCACCCTTACCAACTCAACTTATACCAAACCCACGGAATAAGCAAGGAGCAGTTGTTTACATGACAAAACAAGAAAACATGGTTGGTATTAATGTTATATATTCCAATAATCTCCAACTACGTCCTGGGAAAGCATTCCTAAGACCATCTCCTCCAACTATAGTTGAAGTAACCAATGATGTGGAACCTGGAAATTTATCCACTCAAATTCCAGAGGAGATTACTATTGAAACAATGCTAAAAGAATCATCCTTAGATAACTCTGGAGTTCCTCCTAAAAAGTTGACTCCAGAGAACATTCATGGAAACATTTCTGGTAAGAGCTCCGAAGATGGAAAAACTAGCACCATACCCAGAATGTCTCAAACAACATGTTCCCCAGAAAAAGATCTTACAAAAACAAGTCCAATCTACCCTGGAATCAGAAATTTTACAAGAAATTAGACAACTGAACATTGAAATTCCACTCCTCCAAGCAATCAGAGATGTGCCAGAACTAAACCAATTCATCAAACAACATTCTGTCAAAACACAGGGCAAGAAGAAAAACTTTCCTTCTACCATACAGGTGGAAGGGAAAGTAGTAGATCTACTGATGGGAGAAATGCTCCTCCCAAAATATGGAGACCCTAGAAATCCTATCATAACTATTTACATCTCAGGGGTAGAAATTTCAAATGTTTTGGTTGATTTGGGAGCAACAATAAATGTGATGACAGTTCATACAATGGACAAATTAGCCCTAATAGGTATCCAATCCACATCTACAATCCTTCAACTTGCTGACCAGTCAGTAGCTATTCTGAAAGGGGTGATTACTGATGTTCCAGTTGTGATAGAATCATGGGAATTCCTAGTAGATTTCTTGATATTAGAACCAAGAAACAAGAGAAATGCTTATCCACTGATATTAGGAAGACCATGGCTAGCTATAGTAGCAGCATCTATTGATTGTCAAACTGGGGATATGGTCATTTCTAATGGGATAGATTTGAAGAAAATATCTCTGTATCCTCTAGCTAAACCATCAATACATTATACAGGAAGAGTATGGGTAGATGAGCCAGATAATATGGAAAACAGTGCCTCAGTAGCTATGGTTACCATCAAGGAACATTTGGGTGAGTTGGAAGAAGAAATATACTATGATATAATAGAAGATGTTACCCACATTCTAATCAATGAGGATGTAATGGAGCTTGCCCAAGATTCTAGGAGAGAACTTCTCACTTTTGCTCATTGTACCTTAGCAAATATCATTCCTTGTGGAGAGACCTTTTACAGAGACTTAGCCACATTCCACATGTTGCTTCTACATTCTTGTCCCCTCAATACCATGACTCCAGTATATGGATTGACTACATCCATGGATCAAATCACAAAACAGGTCATGATTTTACCAAAAAACACTTAATATCAACACCCAATTAGCAGAAAATCAGGAAGAAAAACTTATCCAACTCCTGATTTCAGATTCAACAACTTTTGCTTGGGAATACCAAGATATGAAGGGCATCCCTCCTAAGATCTATACCCATCATATATACACTAAAGATGTTAAACATGTCAGACAACCCCAGAGAAGACTGAATCCTACTTGAAAAGACATTGTTAAGACTGAAATAGAAAAATTGCTGCAAATTGGGTTTATATATCCAATCTGAAACAGTCAATGGGTCTCACCCCTAGTCATATTGCCTAAAAAGAATGGGAAATGGAGAGTGTGTATTGACTATAGAGAGTTAAACAAAGCTACAAAAAAGGACTACTTTCCCTTACCATTCATTGACCAAGTGCTGGACAACCTTGCTGGGAGAAAGTATTTTTCTTTCCTAGAGGGGTTCAGTGGGTATAACCAAATTCAAGTAGCACCTGAAGATCAGGATAAGACCACTTTCACCTATTCTTGGGGAACTTTTTCCTACAAAGTTCTTCCATTTGGACTATGTAATGCTCCAACTACATTTCAGAGGCTTGTTTTAGCCATTTTTGCTAAATTAGCTAATAAGTGCATGGAGGTCTATATGGATGACTTTATTATGTATGGGGACAACTTTGAAGAAGCTCTCATAAACCTTGAGAAAGTACTAAAATGCTGTGAGAAGAATCAATTATCCCTAAGCCATGAAAAGTGCTTCATGATGGTGGAGGAAGGAATTGTATTGGGACACCACATTTCATCAAATGGGATCAAAGTGGACTAGAACAAAATAGAAGTGATCGAACAATTACCTTCACCCAAAAATTAGACAGATGTTAGAAGTTTTCTGGGTCATGCAGGCTACTATAGGAGATTTATAGAAAATTTCAGCGGAATCGCTGCCCCCTGTTTACCTTGCTTAACAAAGACATAGAATTCTTATGGACAGAAGACTATCAATCAACATTTGAAACCCTAAAAGAGAAGCTTACTGTCACACCTATTTTGAGAGGACCTAATTAGACTTTACCATTCCACATACAAACTGATGCTTCAAATGAGTCCATTAGGGCAGTCTTAGGACAGAAGGAGGAAGGAGAAAGTATGTATGCCATCTATTACATCAGCAAAAATCTTACCTATGTAGAAAGAAATTACACCACAACTGAAAAAGAATTCTTGGTAGTCATCTATGCTATAAACAAATTCAGGCATTTTATCACTGGATATAAAATATTTGTACATACTGATCATGCAGCCATTAAATACTTAATGAATAAACTAGTAGTGGGTGCAAGGATCATTAGGTGGTTGTTGTTGCAAGAATTTGACATTACCATAGTTGATAATCTAGGCAAATTTAATTTGGTTGCTGACTTTTTGTCAAGATTGTATATAGGAGGAGAGAACCAGCCAGTGGAG
Source organism: Cunninghamia lanceolata (assembly GCA_027924645.1). Classification (NCBI taxonomy): domain Eukaryota; kingdom Viridiplantae; phylum Streptophyta; class Pinopsida; order Cupressales; family Cupressaceae; genus Cunninghamia; species Cunninghamia lanceolata. Next base: position 14,964,061 of record BSBN01000040.1, read on the forward strand.
GACAGGTTTCCAGATGAACATCTTTTTTCTATCTCCTCTACTGCACCTTAGTTTGCTAACATAGCTAATCTCTTAGCTACAGGCTTGTATCCATCCCATTTTACCTCAAAACAAAGGAAACGCTTAATTAAGGAAAACTTATCTTATAAATGGTTAAATGATTTGTTATTTAAATGTGGTCCTGATTTCATTTCACGCAGGTGTTTAAAAGATGATGAAATTTTTGATGTGTTGAGAGCATGTCATGATGAACCATTTGGTGGAAATTATTCTTCCCACAGAACCATCCACAAGATCCTGGGAGCTGGTTGTTGTTGGCCCTCCATTCATAAGGATACCAAGAAGTATGTGCAGCAGTGCGATTAGTGCCAAAGGATGGGACAACCAACCTTCACCCAAGAGATGTTATTGCATCCTCAAGTAATGATGGAGCCATTTGAACAGTGGGGTCTAGAATTTATAGGACCAATTTCTCCACCTTCATCAGGTAAAGAGTATATTCTAGTATGCACAGACTATGTGACTAAATGGGCTGAGGTTCAAGCTTTGCAATTTGCAAGAGAAGAGAAAGTTGTTGATTTCCTTTATAATAAGATTTTCTTGAGGTTTGGAGCCCCAAGATCCATAGTTTCAGACAGAGGACCTCAATTTACTTCACAAGTAATTAGAGCATTCACAGATTTATATCAAGTTAAGCACAGGAAACCCTCACCTTACCATCCTCAATCCAATGGGTAGGTAGAGGTGACTAATAGGGAACTTGAGAACATTCTGACAAGGATAGTGGTAATGAATAGAAAAGATTGGGCTAACAGCTTACCTAAAGCAGTTTGGGCTTACAATACCACTTGGAAGTCCACAATGAAATTCTCACCATATGATTTAGTTTATGGAAAAAAACCTATTTTGTTTATAGAATTTGAACTTCAGACACTTAAAACTGCATTAGATATTGGTCTACCATTGTCCATAGCCCAACATAACAAAATTCTTCAGCTCAATGAGTTAGATGAAATCTGGATAGAAGCCATTTAGCAAATAGAACTGGTTTAGTATCAAAGGAAGCAATGGCATGACCAACACATCAAGAGGAGGACATTTCAACAAGGTGATTGGGTTCTTCTGTATGATTCTAAATTCAAGGAGTTCAAAGGGAAGCTACAAACTCATTGGATGGGTCCTTATCAGATAAAGGAAGTTTTTGAGAATGGAACAGTGCTATTGGAACCTATTGATGGAAGTACGGACAGATTTTTAGTGAATGGCCACTGAATTAGACTCTATAAAAGGCCATCCACTAAGGAAGAGTTCATCAAAGATTTGTGTTTGGTCATAGGGAACACATCCTCTGTCAAAGTTTTGGACTATATATATAAAAGAAAAAAAAAAGAGAAAAAAAAGAGAAGGTTGAAAACCAGCAAATGGCGGCCTTCTTAAAAAAAAGGTTGAAAACCAACAAATGGTAGCCTTCTTTAAAAAAAAAGAGGAATATAGAAAACCAGTAAATGGCCGTCTTTCTCGACCAAGGGGATTGAAACTAGCAAATGGCGGTTCCCTTCTTCATGCCAAATGAGAATAATCAAGCTACAGAGGTGATCAGGTGTTGGAAGTTACTCAAACACACCTCCGGTGCTCGCAAATGAGGAGCACCGGCTACGGCACTTTATGAACTTGGAGCACCTCCGGTGCTCCACCAATAAAGAGCTATTCATGAATATAATAAATTGGGAGGGGACCCACCTCTCCAAGTAATAATGTAGAGATGTCATTTGATGAGGTCATCATGACTCATCCTCCACTTTATGACAAGGACAAAGATGAAGTCGGCACACATTTCAGGAGAAATCATTACTCTCGTATGCATGGGTACTTACAAAGGACCGCATTGATGTCACCTGTATACATGGATTCTCGAACCACTCTATGAGAATGATTGCAAGATGCATGACAATAAAGATGTTGACGCCATTTCAAAACCATGAAAAAGCTGCTGAGGTGCCACGTCGCGTCAAGTCTCATCAACGCCGCAGCATTTCAGCCAAGTACATCGGGCCCTCATCATTAAGATTGGTTCAGGTACTTCTCTTTTAATTAAACATTAATTAGAAACTGTCTTGTCATGTCTATTTTTGGGTGACGTCATTATGACACATCCTCCTGCCATTATTTTCCTTTCTAAATTCATGCATGTTGCAATCTTTCCTACATTGTCACCATATCTACGGAGTGTCCCATCACTCTGATGCAATTATGACTGCATAGTCACTCTAACCAATTTTAAGTTTTTTTCCATAGTCCAAGCCATTAAATGAATTGACATAATAATCCTCATTCAAAACTGCAAAATACCCTAAGAACAGATTTGGCTAATACAGTTCTCCGAAGCCTACGAAGTTAAAGGAGGAAGAACAAACTACATAGAAAAGTGAGGGAGAATTTTAGCACAGAGGGTGGAAAAAGGACTTAGAAATGGGGGTTAAGAAGAAATCAGAGCTAGAAAATGTTACAGGTCTTTTGCAAGATGATGTTGTAGCAGACATTCTGAGGAATGCAGGATGGTTGGAGTTTCTGGAAAAGTTTGAAGGGTTTCAAGAGGATATTGTTGATGACTTCCTAAGAAACCTGAGGGATAATCAGACAGTTGTAAGGTGAGTTCAAGTCAATCTCTCTGCAACCACTATCAGTCATATTTCTGGATTACCTGAACAAGGTGCCATCTAAAAACTCTATATGCTGATTTGATTAGAAATTTCTCTGTAGAAGGTGAACCTGCAATACAGTTGCATTTGAGAAAAAATGAGGTTAAAGGAATTCTTAGGTTCTCACTTCCAAACCCTTGGCAATCTGTAGCTATATGGTTGATGAAATATTTCACATGTGATGTTCAATTTTCATTAGTTCTAGGACTAATAATGAAAATGTTGATTTTTCTGAGGCATGGGAATGCACATCCAGAATTCAGCATAAATATTCCCAACTTTCTATACTCGGCCATTAGGGCAACTGTAGAAAAGTACCAACAAAACAAAGGTCCTATGAAACATCTTGGCCTCATTTTCCTGACAGTCAAACATCACTTTTTGTCTCAAATTGATGGGGAAGCATTATGGCAGACATTTCTAGATAACAAACCCCAGGACAGAAAACCAGAGAGGGCACAGGAAGTGGGTGAGGTTTCCTCTACCCAACAAGAAGAGGAGACAGAACCTTCAACTTCCTCTCTAGCTATTAGAAAAGGTAAAAAGTCCTCACTAGAGGCAACTTCATTTGCTACCCCTATTTCTGATAGGAAAAGAAAAGGAAAAGAAGTTAGGGAGCCTGTTCTTGAACAAACTCCATACATGACTCACTTAGCCAGGAGGAAGATGACTTTGGCTGAGGAGTCTTTTCCAAAGGAGCCAACAGGGGAGAGGTCAGGTCAGAAGACAAAAAGAACCCCAAAGAAAATTGACTCTACTATACACTATTGGGTTGAAGAAGCATCTCATGACTAAGATGAAATCCCTCTAGTGAGGAAGAAGAAACAAATAGAAGTTTCCCCAAAACCATTTGTTCATCTGGGTTCTCATAGTCCAACTTCACAACAATCCCCTGCTCTGGAGATAGAACACAGATAGACTTTTACTATTCCTCTGATTCTGAGGATGATATACCTGCTTTGGAGGCACCTGCTCCACCTATGCTATGGAGAAACAAAAGGAAAAGGTATCTCTCCCAAGCTAAAAAAGATACTGCTCTCCTAGCTAAAGTTCTTTTGGGTTTCAGAACTTCTGAGGAGAAAGTTGGGCCTTCATCAGTGCCAGTAGTTGTAGAGAAGACCCAAGAAGAAATTCAAGTAGGGGGGTTGTAGGGGAAGTTGAAGCAAAGCAAATGAATGCAACTGGTAGTGAAGAACCAATGGTTGTGGGAGACCCTAATGTACAACGAACAAAAGAAGAAACAGGAACTTACTCTCACCCCTCTGATCAAGAGGATATTGAAATTTCAAGAGAGCAGTAGATGTTAGAAGAGTTTGATAATCTAAAAAGATTAATATGGGGGAAAAATCTAATTATCACTGACCTCAAGAAGGTCATGAAGGAGAAAGAGATGGAGCAAAAATAGGTAATAGAAAAATTGCAAGTAGAGCTCCAGAGTAAACAACAAATAATTCAGGAGAAGGAAGTAGAATTGGAAGCGCAGGAGACTAAGCTAGCTAAAATCCTTAAGGAAAAGGAGGTGGAGGTAGTATAGAACATTTCTGATCTTACCAAGACCAGAGAAAATAGTCTCATAATAATTGCAGCACTGATTGAGAAAGTACAGAGCCAAGATAAACAATTGACTTGGGCTAACAACAAAATAGATGATTAAGAGGAATATATTCATGAGTTAGTTGGCCCAGAGGCAACCATTGAATAGGAGGTACGAATAGATCCATATGTGGGCCTCATTCCAATTGATATTCCTAAGGCCATGTTCCATTGGGAAAGGAGATGTATAGAATATGAAGTTTCTAAGCCTATGCTGCAATTACAGAGGGCAGTTACTACCATGTCAAAAAGCGTAGATGCCCTGGAGGAAAAAGTCATTCAGATAGCCTCCATTTCATCTGAGATTTTATCTTGTAGACCTCCAAGTGCCAATTATGCTATGTTCTTACAAGATAGAGTCCTGCAGAGGAAACTATCTTTGGTCCTGTCTGATCTGAAAAAGAACACAAAAACAATGGAGGGGTTCATGGAAGCATATACAAGGAGTTCTAATGAAGATAAAATTTTTCTGTGTGAGTTATATTTGCATGGTTTCTGTGTTGATGATATGACCTTCATTATTAATTATTTTGTAGGGGAATGTCATCTTAAAGCATTCATGTCACTGATGAGAAATCATCAGATTTAGAATGAGAGAATGGAGGCTCATCTTAAGAAGGATACAGAAACAAGTCTTTTCATCAGAAAAGAGTGTCTAAACCCTCATGCTTTTAAGGTCCAATTCAGAGCATATGTCTATCACCCTGAAAGTCAGACTAAGATTTTGCCATTATATCTAAAAAATATGTAGGAGTGTTCCATTGATTTTGGTCTTTTTTATGAACAGTTCAGCTAACCCAGTGCTTGCAATAGTAAAGAAAAGGTGGAACATTCTAACTTCAGAGTAGAAAATGAGAGAAGTGGTGACTCCTACTAATTTGAGATTATTTATGAGGAAGGCTAGGTTAATATCCAAAATGATGGATAAATAGCATCATGAGTGCTAGGTAGCACCCATGAAATACATCTTTTTACCTCTCTTTTTCTCCCTTCTTATTCAATTGTCCTGATCACTACGCCAAAATAGGCTAACAAGATTGTTCTAATGATGATTAATAAGAGATGAATTACTTAAGATCATGATTTCTGATTGAAGGACTAATGTGCATTGAATTGATGGAAATATGCATAAATCTTCTCTTTTTGAATCAACAGGTGCAGGTGTTCAAGTAGACAATTTTGTGCATCTCTGGAGGTAGTCCTAATGATCTTCGGAGCCAACATCAAACTACCATGACTGGTCTCCAATGTTTCAAATTTGATTGGAGAGGTTTTTGGGATAAGAAGGTGAAGCATCTCTGGAGCTGAACTGAAGTCTTGAGCATCTCCAGAGCTAAACGAGAAGGTCACAAACATATCTCTAGAGCTACAGACAGAAACATACATCTCTGGTGCCTCTTTAGAACAGTACAAATTTCTAGCACAACTATTGATCAGACACTTCCAGTGGTTATTGGGATGCTCCTGATGTTACTCAAATCATCACCTAAGTAATTAAGGGTAGTTTATAGTTAACTGCTGGAAGTTTTTATCTCTTTTTGATTTTGCATGAGTTATTGATAAACTGATTTAAATACCTATATTTTAGGGCCTTGCTACCCAAGTGTATTTAAAAACTAAGACTCAGATTTAGTATGGATTGTTGTTCCACTAAATCTATTTTAAATTGCATGGATATTAATTCTGTAGTTAGACTATTAGTAGAATGAAGAGATTGATGTTATCTCTTAGATGAACTAGTAGAATAGGGTAAGTGATCTCTCATCACAGATTTAGATATAAACTTACAGAAATAGTAGTAAAAACAACAATGATTATTTTTCTGATTTCTGTAACTTTATTTTGATATAGACATTTTCTGAATACAAAGCAGATGGAATTGGACTGAATTGAGTTGTGATATTATTCTCTTGTACTGATTCTTTACTTAGGTCTTCATCCCCAAGGGTGTGGACCAAGGGCCCACTCTCACCACTAAGGCAGAAGGCTACTACTATTGTTTTTGTTATTTCAGATTCTGTTTAAAGAGATAGTTACTGTTTTCATAGATAAATGCATGTTTACATTGGAAGGAGTAATATAGGTTTACTTTAAGTAATTCCTTGTTCAACTTTGTTTTCAATATTCTTAGAATTCATTTCACAGTAGATAGATCAGTAATATTAAGTTCTTTAATTAGTAAAGATCATTAGAGTTAGTTGGATAAAACTGGGCAACCTTAGCATTCCTAATTGCAGATAGCCATGGACACGGCCCTGGATTTGACACTTGAAATATAATTAAATGATAAGGTACAATGACCCTTGTCAAGGCAGAGAACAAGAAGAAATAAGTGCAACAAAATCCTTGCGAGAAGGAGCAAAAGAAGAAGCCTCGAGCAAATGATCTACAATGTTCAACTAATTATGTTGAGGAAAGAAAGATGTATATATCTATAGATTTAGTTAGATGGTGCTACTAATTTATTACCCTTATAATTATAGCCCTCAACATGAATGACATTGTTAGTAATTTATATTGTACTTTATAATGTTGGCCCATACACCTTTCACTTTCATGACTAGGTATGTGATGGTATTGGCATAATACATTACAACGATAGCCTTGAGGGAGATAAAGAGAGGTATCAAGAGGATGAACAAGAGGGAGTGTGATAAGGTTAGAAAAAAGGAGTTGGTTCATGATAAATTAGATAGAATCATCAAGGTGGACAAAATAATGGATAGATTATAAATTAAAAGAAATTAGATTAGAAGAAGAGGAAGAAGATAGGTCTATGTGATTAACATTTGGTTTAGGATTTATCTTAGAGAAATTAGGATTAAAATTATTCTTTTTAAAGGGAGTCTTAGAAAATTTTGAAGGTAAGGAAGAAGTAGAAGCGGGAGAAGAAGAGGTAGAACAAGAAGAAGAGTGATCAAAAGCTAAATGATTTATTTTTTAGACCTTTATCTCACCATCCACAAGGCTAGCACAAAGTTCTAAAAATTTGGTATACCATCATAAAAGAACCTAATCTTGAATGGGTACTAGTATATTATCCATAAAGATGCATTGAATCTGATCATTTTGCAAGTGATAATGAATCTTTGCAAGAATTTATTTGGAACAATTGACCTGCAATTAAGTTGGGCCTTACCTGCAATGAACCAAATCCATGAAATTAACATTCAAACCTATTTGGACTTGAAAGTGTCTAACTAATGCTTGTGCAATCTTAAAAAATGAATGGATAAATTTGTGGAGAAAAGAGTAAAACCACTCAAGGGCATAATCCTTAAGTTAAGTGCTCTAGGGAAGATCTTTGCAAGGATATAGTCATCATATACGAGTTCTATACAAGTTACAGTAAATGACTACACATGTTGTAGAATCCTCTTTTCTATCATACATTGCAAAAAGGGAGGCTACAAATGTAGGAGTAAATGACGAGAAAGAATATTATGTGAGAGCGTAGTATTGTGAAAATCCATGGTGACCTCTTGGGTAGAAGTAGAAGTAGAAGGAAGTGAATCTAGATTCTGTTGCATGGTCCTAAGTTGGTGTAGAACATGAGGCATGGCTATATCAAAGGATTGGGGAAACTAGGGAGGAGGTGAGGGAGGAAAAGGAAAGCCATAATATGGGGTAAAAAGGTAAGAAAAGAAGTTAGAATCATGAAATAAGGAAGGGGTATACATGGGATGGAAAGGGGGACAAAGGAAATGAGGAGGTGGTAAAAAAAGAAAATGGGAGAAGATAATTGAACAAAAGTAGGATGAAAGTAAAATGACACAAGAGAAGGACTATGATAAGAGTAAATGTGGTCATCTTGAGAAACAAGTGAGAGAGGATGGGATAAGGGGGGTACAAGAGGTAAGAACAGATAGGGTACATGAGAAAGATGAGGATGAGAATGTTGAGTTGGAGGTTTAGAAGGGGGAGGAAGGGTGGTAGTAGCAATAGTATGAAGGGTATGAGATACAAAAATAAAGGTGGGAATAATGAATTGTGACTAGGAGGATAGAGGATTAGGTGGGGTGTGTGAAAAATAAGTAGATATGTAGAAAAAGGAAGGGAGAGAAGTAAATTCATCAAATGGTTGGGAAGAACAGGAGGGAGGTTAAGATGAAGCATCAATGTGGACTATATAGCCAATACATTGTGAGATATTGAATCCTAAAGAATGGGATAAAAGCATCTATCTCAAGACATTGACTAAGGAAGAAGTGTCAATGCCATCCTCAGAAACTTCAAACTCGTTTTTAAGGACTCGCAAGTGTGATGCTAGCTTACAAAAATTTTCACATTTGATTTCCTCATAATAGGTTCCATGGTTGAAGTGGTCATAAAAAGAGGGGATGCTATTGAATTCTTCACTACTAGGAATGGGAGGAAGATTAGACATGGTGGGTTTGACGTGAGGTCTATGATCAAGAGGGAGAGAACTAAATCAAGAAAGGCATGAAAAATGATCCAAGAAGATGACATGAAAAAATAAGAATGGAAAAGGATATGTAAGGGGAGACATAGGAAAGTAGAGAAGATAAATATAGGGGAATGAGAGGGTAGAAGGATAGATTAGGATAGCTATTGGGAAAATGCAAAGTGAGTGTTGGTAGGATTACGAGAATTTTTTGAAAAGAGGAAAGAAAGAGAAGGGTGTAAGGAAGGTGAGAGATAAGTTAAAGAAGAGTGGTTTTGGATAAGACGGTGTGGTGAGGTGTGCCTAAGGTTTTACTATGCCTTGAAAGTTTTTAGATAGAAGAGTGTTTGGATATGAACAAATAGAAAATGTTTTTTTTAGTTTGCTAGTTTTTATGTGTTTCAAAAAGAGAATGTGCAAGAAGTTTAGGTTCACCAAACGAAAGATTAAATTTTATCTCCTAATATTATTTAAAGACTATATTTCATTCTAATGTATTTACTCTATTAAATAAATCAGATTTTACATAATATTTATAAATAGTATAAATATTCATATTTGATCTAATATAGTAAAACACAAGAGTTAGGAATAGAAAATTCAAATGAACTATATTATGGAAAGAAACTAAGAAAAGGGGCAAAAAACTTGTCTATACAGAAAAAAATATGCTAAAAATGGACTCAAGAATGTAATGATTTTGAGTAGTTTTCGACAACTTTGATTATGCGGGGAACTCATGTATGGGTGACAAGTGCTCATGTCTAGGTGTAAAGTGCTCATGTTTAGGTGTCATGAATTGAAATTGTTACAATCTGAAAAGATGAATAACCTAGAAAACTAGTGCAAATAAATAGATATTAAACCGTGGAAGCAAATGATACAAGATCAAATTAACAACATAGAGTTATTTTCCATGAGAGTAATGCAAATGTTGGAGAAGAAAAATAGCATTATGAGGATGCAAAAGCAAAAGATACAAAATACAATCTAGGTAGCATGTTTATACATAAAAGGGAGAGGGTGGAGGTGACAACACCAACCAATAGGAAGCAACTATCTATTGATCTAAAGATAGAAAAGTATCTTCCCAAGATAGCTAATGGGTGCTCCCTTATAGGATGGTGACACCTCATAACCCCCTCACTTAATTAAAAATTCTTTATGAACCTAAGAAAGATTAATAAAAGGTGTAGGAAAAACCTAGGAATATAGGAAAATAAATATCCCAACTAGAAAATAAAAGCCTACACTAACACCCCCCGTTAAGCGCAACTTAGGTGGGTAAAAAGATGGGCCCCAGCAAATCAAACCTAATGAGGTGCACATGTACACAAAAATCCCCCTCAAAGAGAAGAAGGCCCCTGTAGAAAAGAGAGAATAGCCCCCCAAATAGAGATAGAAGAGACCTGACTAGAATAGAGAGAGTCAGGACTCTGAGTGAGAAGATGAAGCCCCTCAAAAGATGAATCCTCTCGCACCCTTAGCAAAGATCGTAAATGAAGGAACCCACTCTCAATGAAGGGTTCGGTGAAGATATCAACAACCTACTCAAAAGTTGGATAGTAGCGAAGGTCAATGACGTGGCCATGGATGAGATCCCAGATGTAATGCATGTAGACCTCAATGTGTTTGGTTTGCTGATGATGGACCAGATTCTGTGCGATCTAAATGGCACTCTGGTTGTCACAAAATATAATGGATGGTCGTTTGATCTAGATACCAAACTTAGTGAGAAGAATCTGAAGCTAGATGGCCTCCGTGGTGGCATTCACACCCCCCAATAGTCAGCCTCAATAGAAGATAGAGAAATAGTAGACTGCTTCTTGCTCGACCAACAAAAAAGACTTGAACCAAGAGAGAAGTTGTAACTTAAAGTAGACTTGCAATCCTAAGAATCACCTACCCAATCTGAATTTGTGTATCCCCCCAAGTTAAGATCAATGTCCATTGCATAGTGAATCCAAAAACTGTGAGTACCTTGAATGTAGTGAAGGATCTGCTTGGCCACTTTCTAGTGCAACTCATGGGGTTTCTACATGAATTGAGAGGCCATGTCTACAACATATGAAATCTGAGGTCTCGTATGATTCAGATAAATGAGACTCCCAACAAGCTGTTGGTACAAAGTGCCATCAACAAATGGTGAAGAACACTGAGCCCTAAGTTTGACTCCAGAAAATATACTCCCAAGTGAGGTTCCTTATCAAGGAAATATACTCCTCCTGCATAGTTGTATCCCACTCAAAAATATCAAAAGCCTCTCAAAAGGACTGTGGATCAAACACAGTAGCAATAAATATATGTGGAGCATCCTAGAATTGTGAATGAGTCTGCCTGGTGTCTGATGGATCCTCAACCCAATCACATGCCGACTGCAAGGTCCATCTAGCCCAAAGTGGACTAGAAGTTAGAGAATATGGAGGAAAATCATCACCTTCTGAATGATGACTAGGAGAGGAAGGAGATGAATCCTCTAAATCTCTCTTAGCATTGAAAGTGGAGGTAAAAGACTCCTCATCATCAAGAATCTACTTAGGTGAATTTGACTCATCAAAAGATCTATCATGTAGACCAAGTGACTCCAATGTCAAAGTAGAAGGAGGTGGAGAAGTGATAGGATTTAAGCTTGAAGAGCCCTCCTCAAATTGAACACTCCTCTCAATGAATAGCTCGTGTGTAGTAGGATGGAGCAACTGATAACCCTTCACACCATCAGGATAGCCTACAAATATGCAAGGCCTGCTCTATGGATCCAAGGCCTTACATTTCTCTGCAAGAATGTGGGCCCATGCAGGAGAACCAAAAACTTGAAAGTGCTTAGTTGATGGTTTTTGACTCCTCCAAGCTTCAAAAGGAGTCACTCCCTTCATGGCTTGATGAGGAACATAGTTTTGGATATAACAAGCATAGTTAATGGCCTCTGCCCAATACTGTGGTGCAACTGATATGGAGTGAATCATGCAATTTTCCATTTCCTCAAGGACCTATTCTTCTATTCCACAACACCGTTCTGCTAAGGATTGTATGGAACTGAATGTTGTAAACCAATCCCCTTGACGTGTAAAACCACTCAAAATGATGGTTGACATATTCACCACCATTGTTAGTGCACAAAACTTTGATGGCTTTCTTAGATTGCTTTTTTATTAAAATTTTCAAGTCTTGAAAGTGATCAAATGCCTTAGACTTCTATTTGAGAAAGTACATCCAAGTATATCAAGAAAAGTCATCAATAAAAGCTAGAAAAAATCTCACCTTGCTGAAGGATGGATGAGGAAATGGTCCTACCAAATCACTATGAACTAACTCTAGAGTTCGTGAAGCTCTCCATGCCTTACCTTTGTCAACATTTTCCTTAGGATGCTTACCAAGAATGCAACCTTGGCAAACACCACCTAAAAACTAAACCAAAGGCAACCCTGTAACCATGTTCTGTTGGTTGAGCTATTGCAAGTAGTGAAAGTTAAGATGGCCAAACTGCTCATGCCATAATCTAGCCATATCATCTAAATGAGTGAGAAAAATAGATGAAGGAGGATCATGAACAAAGTGAGAAAAAATTATAGACATGAATGATGATTTGCTCTTCCAACTACAACTATAGAACCATTGTGCAACTCACGAATCTCCACTGAATCAAGAGTGAACTCAACCCACTTTCCTGAACCTATGTGAGTGATTTGATATACTGATAGGAGATTAGTTGATAATGAGGGCACACAAAGAACATTATAGAATGTTCCACCCCCCACGTTAATAGACCCTCTCCTACACACCTCAACAAGAGTGTCATCACCCATCAAAATAGAAGGCATAGTACACGACTCCAAAGATGCAAATTCCTCCTTAGATGAAGCCATGTGGTGCGAAGCACCTAAATCAAGAACCTAGGTGGATTGTTGTGAAGCAATTTCTACAAGGGATTTACCTTTCCCTTTCCCCTTGCTATTATCCTTTGCCTTATTAGACCCCTCATTAGAACTCTATTTTATAGAATCAGGAACACTGATATTATTCTTCTCAAGAATGTGTGTCAAGTGATCAATTTGTTTCTTCAAACACTTATGTTCATCATGACCAAGTCTTTTACAATAGGCACATTGGACCTTCTCTTTCTTAGGCTTGTTGCCCTTAGAAGATTGAGTCTCATTATGTGCTTTTGAAGCAACTAGTTTTTGATCCTTCTTATCCTTGCTATTCTTTTATTTCTTATCCTTATTGTTACTACTTTGTCTTTTCTATTCTTTTGTGCCTTGGTTGGAAGCTAGGTCATGTGACTTAGAGGAATTAAGAGTGCCCATCTGGATTAACTTATCCTACTCCCATGTGAGAGAGATAGCAAAATCATCCAAAGATGGCATAGTGAACTGTGTCCCAAGTGCACCCTTAGTAGCATAAAATGTAGAAACAAATACAGAATATTCTAAACTTAGCTTAGAGAGAATACTAAGAATCATATGTTCATCTTTCTTTTCAATTTGACACTATTTTAACTGCAACCTTAGTGAGAAAGAAGTGCTAGAGAGAAGAGAACACACATAGGACAACCCCCCTTTTCACTCAATCAAAGAACCCCCCCAATAAAATATGATCTAGAACTTTATAATTTAGTGTGTTTGCAACTGCCACTAGCAAGAATTACTTAGTGGTATTGATCTCAATGCTTGCAAAATCCTCAACAATAGGTGTATGATGAAAGTACAATACTGGAATGAAACCAAGTGAAACTAATAACACCATTGCAAAGTACATGAAAAAACACGCACTTTAAAAAAAAAGAATCTCCTCAATCTGAGGTCATATGCAAAAGTTATGCTTCTCCAAAGTTCCCAAAATGAGAACTATGCAGTGTCATGAGTGAGAATTTGCAATTTCTAGAAAATCTCTACATCAAAAGCAAAAAACATCTGCACTAGTGCAAAGAGCACAAAAAAATAGCCCAAATAAAAAAAACAAGTCTTGAGAAACGGAGCCAATATGAGCTAGAACGGAGCCTTTGAAAACTCCCTTCAAATCTACAATTGTCAATGGAGAGGGGGTCTGCTAAAACTTTTTGATTAAGTTTGTGCATGATCTTTTTTCTACATGCAAAAAAAATAGATGCCTAGATATTTTTTTGACGCGGCAAACAAAACCAAGAAATCTTTTTTCTTTTTGAAGTGCCTAAGATGTGGATCTAATGAAAAAAATGTCTCCAACAACAAAAAATGACATGTAGTATGTCAAAATTTATCTATGAGGCCTCCAAGATGCAATTGCAAGGTCCTTTTGGCCTGAAAATGCTTTGAACAAAAGCTTTCTTCCAAATCTAAGCTTAAAAACCCTTGTTCCACAATTGTGTCAAACGATCTCCGATTTCAGTGAAATGAAAGTTAGATCTAACTTTCTTGAGCCTCCTGGACACGTTGGAACAACTAGTAATGCTACTAGTATAATCATAAATGCTGCAAGTACCCAGATATCACAAAACACATGCAAAATCCAGAGGTTAAAAGTTTTTCGTCAAACTTTTCTGATTCTCTAGATCATCCAAAGATTCAAGAGAAGAGCATATTGGGTTTTTGGGAAAATCAGTAACAAAGCTTATTAGCCCCCTCCCCCCCCCAATCTCTCAAATATGGAAAGTAGAATCTATTCTTGCACATATAAAAGCTTTGATACCATATTAGAATCTGAAAAGATGAATAACCTAGAAAACTAGTGCAAATGAATAGATATTAAACTATGAAAGAAAATGATACAAGATCAAAATAACAACACAGAGTTAGTTTGCATGAGAGTAATGCAAATGCTGCAAAAGCAAAATAGCATTATGAGGATGTAAAACCAAAAGATACAAAATACAAGCTAGGTAGCATGTTTATATAGAAAAGGGAGAGGGTGGAGGTGGCAACACCAACCAAGAGGAAGAAACCATCTATTGATCTAAAGATAGAAAAGTATCTTCCCAAGATAGCTAAAGGGTGCTCCCTTGTAGGATGGTGACACCTCATAACCACTCACTTAATTAAACATGTTTTATGAACCTAAGCAAGATTAATAAAAGATGTAAGAAAAACCTAGGAATATAGGAAAATAAATATCCCAACTAGGAATTAAAAGCCTACACTAACAGAAATCATCCTCAAATTATCAATTCTTCAAATCTAAATGCTCTAACACTTTTAGGCTATGCTTGCATAATTTTTTAAATCCTTCTTATATTTACAAATTATATATGTCTATACTTTGTGTTAAGAAATTGATGATGAAACTCTGTAAGAAGAAAATTTTGATTTGTGCTACAAGGAAACTACCCAATTCACTCCACTATAAATGTCTCATTCCATGCTCTAAAGTATTACCATAAATATTGGGAGTGTGTGTGTCCCTAAGTGTGGTGTTTTTAGTTGTGTGTAGAGATTTGGTGCCTTTGGAAGTAAACCCTAGGTTGGACTCTAGGCTTAATTGTTGTGTGCAAGAGACATGGGAAAATATCGCGAGTTGGATTTTTCAATAATATCTTCAATGGGTAATTCTAAGGATGATAATATGGATTTATCTTTGAAGTAGGGAGGAGATAGGCAAATGATTTCTAATATAGGGGTGTTATGCTATCAATGGGAGACAAATCTAGGAGGAGAAGACTTTAGGAGTAATGGAGAGGTTTGATTAAGCTATGAGAATGTGGAATGGGAGAGTAATTTTAGTGGTAAAGATCTAGGATATGGCAATGAGGAACTCTAAAATTTGATCTTCAATAATGGAGCTCAAAACTCTACAACAATGGAGTGAATAAAGAGAAATTGAAAAACTTAACAAAATATGGAAGCAAGAATTATAAGAGTGTGAGAGAGATCCAAAATAAAGGTGAAACTAAGTTTATAGATTGATAATTGGAAAACATAGTAAGAATTAAGATTCAAATGGCCATTAGGACCTAAATTCATAATTTGAACCTACACACAAGTGCCTAGGACATTTGTCTCTTTAAGGAATTAGGTTGTCATCTTTCAAGTGTGGGTTAGAGACATGAATATAAGGATTTTTATCTTTGCATTGCATATTTATGATAGGTGACAAGGGTCGTTGTACCTCATCATTTAATCATATTTCAAGTGTCAAATCCAAGGATGTGTCCTTGGCTGTCTACAATTAGGAATCCTATAGTTGCCAGTTCATTTAACTAACTCTAATGATCTCTACTAATTGAAGAAACTACTACTACTGATCTATCTGCTATGAAAATGAATTCTAGGAATATTGAAAACAAAGCTGAAACAATGAATTGCTAATGTAGATCTATACTATTCCATGCAATTTAAACATTCATTTATCTATGAGAAAACAATAATTATTTCCTGAAACATAATCTGAAAACAGAATAACAAAACAAACAATACTAGCCTTCCGCCTTGGTGGTGCGAGTGGGCCCTTGCTCCACACCCTTAGGGCTGAAGACTAAAGCAATGAATCATCACAAGATAATATCACAATTCTCTTCAGTCCAATTCCATCAGCTTTTGTATTTAGAAAAATGTCTATATAAAAAATGAGATTACAATAACAATAAATCGATGTATGTATTATGTTGCTACCTTTGTAAGTTTATATCTAATCCAATGATGAGATATCACTTACCTTAACTACTAGTTCATCTATGAGATAATACCAATCTCTTATTTTACTAACTGTTTAACTATAGAGTAAGCATTCATGCAAATAAAAATAGATTTAGTGGAACAACAGTCTCACTAAATCTGAGTCTTAGTTTCAAATACAACTGGCCAGCGAGGCCCTGAAATATAGGTATTTAAATCAGTTCGTCAAGAACTCATGCAAAATTAAAAAAAAGAGATAAAAATCCCAGCAGTTAACTACGGTCTCCACTTGATTACTTAGGTGATGATTGAGTAATATCTAGAGTACCCCAATTACTACTGGAAGTATTGACTGGCAGCGCGCTAGAAATATGCATCTGTGTTGAGGAGACTCCGAAGGTGTGTACTTCTGTCTGCAGCTCCAGAGATATGCTTTATGACCTTCTGTTCAACTCTGGAGATATGCTTTTGACTTCAGTCCAACTCTGGAGATGATTCTCCCCCTTTATCTCAAAATCTCTCCAATCATATTGGAAAATATTGCAGACTGGTGTGGTATCCATCTGACAGCTCCGAGATTATTAGGGCCACCTCCGGAGACAACCAAAATTGTCTTTGCCCGAACATCTGCACCTGTAGATTCAAAAAGAGATAATTTTTGCATATTTCCATTAATTTAGTGCACATTAGTCCCTCAATCCAAAATCATGATTTTAAGCAATTCATCTCTCATTAATCATAATTAGAACAATCTTGTTAATCTATTTTGGTGCAGTCATCAAGACAATGGAATAAGAAGGAAGGAAAAAGAGGGGTAAAAAGTTGTATTTCATGGGTGCTACCTGGCACTCATCATCCCCCCATACTTAAAGGTTAGTAGGTCCTCCTGCACTTCACAATCTAGACTTATTCAGGTGGAATATTCTATCAGTCAAGTTGTAGTCCTTTGCATAAGTAGTCCAAATGGTGTGGTCTGTATTACCATTTCCTCTGAACTGATCAACCTACTTCATCCATTCCTGCAATTTATCATCTTCCATTTGTTCAGCCCAGATAGGTAGTGGCTCAATGTTGAGAGGAGGTCTAAACCAACCACGTATCCACTCCTGTTAGTATTTATCCATCATTTTGGACACTAACCTGGCCTTCCTCATAAACAACCTGAGGTTGGCAGGGGACACCACTTCCCTCATTTTCTATTCTATAGTTAAAATGTTCCACCTTTTCTTTTCCATTGGAAGCATTTGATTAGATAAACTGTTCATGAGGAGACCAAAATCAATGGAGCATTCCTGCAGATGTTTTAGCTATAAAGGCAAAAGCTTGGTCTTATTGTCTGGATGGTAAATGTATGCCCTGAACTGGATCAAAAGCATTGGGATTTGGACATTCTTTTCTGATGAAATACTTGTTTCTGCATCCTTCTTTAGATAGGCCTCAATCCTTTCATTCCAAATCTAATGATTTCTCATTAGTGACATGAATGCCCTGAGTTGACATTCCCCTACATAATAGTTGATAATGAAGGTAATATTATCAATGTAGAAACCATGCAAATACAACTCACACATAAAATCTTTGTCCTCATCAGAACTTCTCATGAATGCTTCCATGAACCCTACCCCTGTTTCTGTATCCTCAACCAAATCAGATAGAACCAAAGACATTTTTCTTTGTAGGACTCTTTCTTGTAGAAACAAAGCATAACTTCCACTTCGGGGTCTGCAAGATAGGATCTCAGATGAAATGGAAGCTACCTGAAAGACCTTTTCTTCCAAAGTTTGTACTCTTTTTGACATGGCAGTTACTGCCCTTTGTAATTGCAGCATAGGTTTAGAAGCCTCATATTCTATACATCTTCTTTCCCAATGGAACAAGGCTTTAGGATTATCTATTGGAATTGGGCATAAGTATGGATATGTTTGCACCCCCTATTCCATGGTTGCCCCTGGGCCAATCAATTCCTGAATGTACTCTTCTTGATCATCTATCTTATTGTTGGCCCATGTTAATTGTTTGGCTTGGCTTTGTACTTTATCAACAAGTGCTACAATTATTGTGAGACTATTGTCTTGATCTTTTGTAAGATCAACAATATTTTGTGCTACCTCTACCTCCTTTTCCTTGATGCTCTAGGCTACCTCTACTTCTTTTTCTCTCAATTCTGCCTCTTTCTCCTGAATTATTTTCTGTTTATTCTAGAGCTCTACTTGCAGTCCTTTAATCACCTATTTTTGCTCCATTTCTTTTTCTCCCATGACCTTCTTGAGGTTAGTAATGATTAGGTTCTTTCCCCATAATAATCTCTTCAGATTACCTATCTCCTCTAACATCTGTTGTTCCCTTGAAATCTCAATATCCTCCCGATCAGAGGGGTGAGAATAAGTCCCTATTTCAGTCTGTTCCTCCTCAGGGTTTTCCACAACTTTTTGCTCTTCATTGCCAGCTACATCCACTTGCCTTGTTTCAACTTCCCCTGTAGTCCCCTTGTTCTGAGCTTCCTCTTGATCCCTTTCTGTAATTATTGATGCTGATGAAGGCCCACCCTCATCTACAGAAGTTCTGAAACCTAAGAGAACTTCAACCAGGAGAGCAGTATCTTTTTCAACTTGTGTAAGTTGCCTTTTTCTCTTGCTTCTCCATAGCACTGGTGGAGTAGGTGCCTCTGTAGCAAGCATATTATCCTTAGAATCTGAGGAAATAGTAAAAGTGTCTCTTTGTTGTGTCTCCGGAGCAGGGGAATGTTTTAAAGTTGGACTATGGGAATCTGGATGAACAAATGGCTTTGGGGAAACTTCTCTTTGTTTCTTCTTTCTCACTAGGGGAATTTCATCTGAATCATGAGATGCTTCCTCAGCCCAGTAGTGTATTGTGGAATCAGTTTTCTTTGAAGCTGTTTTTGTTTTCTGACCCTGCCTTATCTTCTTCTTTTGCTTCTTGGGGTCAGAAGTCTGGGTGGAGGTCTGCTCTATGACAATTGTTTCCCCTATTTGTTAAACTAGAGTAGACTCCTCAACCAAGACCTCATCTTCTTCCTTGTTGAGCGAGTCAAATATGGGGTTTGTTCTATAACAAGTTCCACAATTTCTTTCTCTTTCCTCTTTCTGCAAGAAATGGGGGTAGCATATGAAGTTGCCTCCAGTGAGGGATTTTGACCTTTACCTCTATCAGTAGCTAGAGAGGAAGTTGAAGACTCTGCCTCCTCTTCCTGATGGGTAGAGGAAGCCTCTTCTATTCTCTGTGGCCTCTCTGGTGTTCCCTATGGTTTATTGTCTAAAAACATTTACCATAACGTTTCCCCATCAGCTTGAGACAAAAAGTGATGTTTGGCAATTAGAAAAATGAGGCCATGGTGTTTCATAGGACCTTTCCCTTGTTGAAATTTGTCTATAGATGATTTAATTGCAGAGTACATAAATTTTGGAAGGTTTATGCTAAATTTTGGGTGTGCATTTCCATGCCTCAGAAAAATTAACATTTTCATTATTGGTCCTAGAACTATAGAAAATTTGTCATCACATGTAAAGTATTTCATCAACCATAATGCTAGAGACTGCCAGGGGTTTGGAAGTGAAGACCTAACAATTCCTTTAACCTCATTTTTGCTTAAATGTAACTGTATTGTAGGTTCACCTTCTTTAGAGAAATTTTTAATTAAATCAACATATAAGGTTTTCAAATGGTAAAACCTCTCACCTTGTTCTGGAAATCCAAAGATATGATTGATGATGGTGGCAGAGATATTGATTTGAACCCCTCTAACAGTTGTTTGATTATCTCTCAGGTTTTGTAGGAAGTCATCAACAATATCCTCTTGAAACCCTTCAAATTTCTCTAAGAACTCCAACCACCCTGCATTCCTTAGAATGTCTACCATAGCTTTATCCTTCAATAGGCCTTATATATTCTCTGGCTCTAATTTCTTCTTGACACCCATCTCTCTGTCCTATTCCACCTCATGTAGCTAAAATTCTGCTCTCTATAGTCTATTTTTCTCTCTTTTCACTCCGGAGGACTATGTTAGCAGACTTGAATTTTTTACTCAAAGATTTTTAGAGAAATCTGCAGTCTTGAGTGAAGGTTGATATGTCATTTTGTTTTATTGCTCAGATTATGGGAATGGAGCTTGCGAGTGGTTTAGCATGTTTATGCAATCATAATTGTAGGAGAGTGATGGGACACTTCATAGGCAGGTCGACAGTGTGGCAAATATGGCAGCATGCATGAGGTGAAAAGGGAAATAATGGCAGGGAGATGTGGCACGATAATGGTACCCAAAAATAGAATTGACAAGATAGTTACTAAGTTAATTAAAGACAATTACTTGAATCAGTATTAATGATGATGATCTGATGTACTTGGTTGTAAGACCGCGGCTTTGATGTGACTTGATGTGACTCGGCACGTGAGCAGAACCTGCGTGGGTTTTGAAATGGAGTCAACATCCCTGTCATCACATATTCTGTAAGTATTCCTGTTGAGTGGGCTGGGAATACCATGTTGTGAAGTGACATTAGTGCAGCAATTTGTGATGGCCTACGCATGCGAAAGTGATGGCTTTTTCAATTGTTGACGACATGCATGCTGACGTTATCTTTGTTTTTATCATAAAGTGGAGGACGAGTCATGCTGACCTCATCAAGTGACATCCCCACTTTATTACCTGGAGAGGTGGGTCCCCTCCTTATTTATTCTATTTAAGAATGGTTCTTTATTGGTGGAGCGTCAGAGGTGCTCCTAGTTGTGAAGCGCTGGAGGTGCTCCAAGTTTGTGAAGCACCAGAGGTGCTCCTAGTTTGTGAGCACCAGAGTTATGTTTGAGCAACTCTTGGCACCTGATTACCTCTGTAGCTTGATTATTCCTATCTGGCAAGAAGAAGGGAACTGTCATTTACTAGTTTTCAATCCCCTTGTATAAGAAAGACAACCATTTACTGGTTTGCCATCTTTCTCTTTTTTTCTCTTTTTTTTTAAGGCCGCCATTTGCTAGTTTTCAACCTTCTCTTTTTTTTCAATCCAAATCTATGACAGAGGATGTGTCCTCTATAACCAAGCACAAATCTTTGATGAATTCTTCCTTAGTTGATGGCTTTTTATAGAGTCTAATTCTAGGGCCATTCACTAAGAATGTGTCTGTGCTTCCATCAATGGGTTCTAGCAAAATTGTTCCATCTCAAAAACTTCCCTTATCTGATAAGGACCCATCCAATGAGTTTGGAGCTTCCCTTTAAACTCCTTGAACTTAGAATCATATAGGAGAACCCAATCACCTTGTTGAAATGTCCTCCTTTTGATGTGTTCGTCATGTCATTGCTTCCTTTGATATTGAACAAGTTCTGTTTGTTGTATGGCCTCTGTACAAATTTCATCCAACTCATTGAGTTAAAGAATCCTATTATGTTGTGCTATAGACAATGGTAGACCGATATCTAATGAAATTTTGAGTGTTTGCAGCTTAAATTCTATAGACAGGATGGGTTTCTTTCCATAAACTAATTCATATGGTGAGAATTTGGTTGTGGACTTCCAAGTGGTGTTGTAAGCCCAAACTGCTTTAGGTAATCTATTAGCCCAATCCTTTCTGTTCATGGCCACTGTCCTTGTCAGAATATTCTCCAGTTCTCTATTAGTCACCTCTAGTTGCCCATTGCCTTGGGGATGGTAAGGTGAAGATTTCGTGTGCTTAACTTGATATAAGTCTGTGAATGCTCTAATTACCTGTGAAGTAAATTGAGGTCCTTTGTCTGAAACTATTGATCTTGGAGGAGCTCCAAACCTTAAGAAAATTCTGTTATAGAGTAAATCAACAACTTTCTCTTCTCTTGCAAATTGCAATGCCTGAACTTCAGCCCATTTAGTCACATAGTCTGTGCATACTAGAATGTACTCTTTGCCTGATGATGGTGGAGAAATTGGTCCCACAAAATCTAGACCGCATTGCTCAAATTGTTCCAGCATTACTTGAGGATGAAGTGACATTTCCTAGGTGAAAGTTGGTTGTCCCATCCTTTGGCACTGATCACACTGCTACACATACTTCTTGGTATCCTTATGAATAGAGGGCCAGTAGTAACCAACCCCTAGAATCTTGTAGATGGTTCTGTGTGAAGAATAATGCCCACCATATGGTTCATCATGACATGCCCTTAAGACAAAAAATTTCATCAGCTTTTAGACACCTGCGTAAAATGAAATCAGGACCACATTTAAACATTAAACCATTTAACCCTTTGTAAGATAAGCTTTCCTTACGTAAGTGTTTCCTTTGTTTTGAGGTAAAATGGGATGGAAACAAGCCTGTAGCTAAGAGATTAACTATGTCTGCAAACTAAGGTGCAGTAGAGGAGATAGCAAAAAGATGTTGGAAATTTGTCCTCCACTGGCTGGTTCTCTCCACCTGTATGCAATCTTGACAGAAAGTCAACAACCAAATTAAATTTTCCTAGATTATCAACTATGGTAATGTCAAATTCCTACAATAGCAATAACCACCCGATTATCCTTGCACCCACTACTGGCTTATTCATAAAGTATTTGATGGTTGCATGATCAGTATGTACAAATATTTTGTATCTAGTGATATAATGCCTAAATTTGTTTATAGCATATGTGACTACCAAGAATTCCTTTTTAGTTGTGGTATAGTTTCTTTCTACAGAGGTGAGGTTTTTACTGATGTAATAGATGGCACGCATACTTTCTCTCTCCTCTTTCTATCCTAAGACTGCTCCAATAGACTCATTTGAAGCATCCGTTTGTATGTGAAATGGTAGAGTCCAATTGGGTCCTCTTAAAATAGGTGTGATAGTAATTTTCTCCTTAAGGGTTTCAAATGTTGATTGACAATCCTCTATCCATAAGAATTCTGTGTCTTTGTTAAGCATGGTAAACAAAGGAGCAACTATCCTGCTGAAATTTTCTACAAATCTCCTATAGTAGAGTGCATGACCCAAAAAACTTCTAACATATGTCTAATTTTTAGGTGAAGGTAATTGCTTGGTCACTTCTATTTTGTTTTGGTCCACTTTGATCCCATTTTCTGAAATGTGGTGTCCCAATACAATTCCTTCCTCTACCATCATGAAGCACTTCTCATGGCTCAGGGATAGTCAATTTTTTTCATAGCATTTTAATACCTTTTCTAAGTTTATGAGAGCTTCTTCAAAGTTGTCCTCATACACAGTAAATTCATCCATATAGACCTCCATGCACTCATTAGCTAATTCAACAAAAATTGCTAAAACAAGCATATGAAATGTAGTTGGAGCATTACATAGTCCAAATGGAAGAACTTTGTAGGCAAAATTTCCCCAAGAACAAGTGAAAGTGGTTTTATCCTAATCTTTAGGTGCTACTTAGACTTGGTTATATTCACTGAACCCATCTAGGAAAGAAAAATACTTCCTCCATGCAAGGTTGTCCAGCACTTGGTCAATGAATGGTAAGGGAAAGTAGTCCTTCTTTGTGGCTTTGTTTAGCTCTCTATAGTCAATACACACTCTCCACTTCCCATTCTTTTTAGGCACTGTGACTAAGGGTGAGACCCATTGGCTATCTGAGATTGGATATATAAACCTTACTTGTAGCAATTTTTCTATTTTAGTCTTAACAATGTCTTTTAAAGCAGGATTCAGTCTTCTCTGGGGTTGTCTGACAAGTTTGAAATCTTCAGTGTATATATGATGAGTACATATCTCAGGAGGAATGCCCTTCATATCTTGGTATTCCCAAGCAAAAACTACTGAATGGGAAATTAGGAGTTGGATAAGTGCTTCTTCCTATTTTTTTGCTAACTCAATGTTGATATTTAGTGTTTTCTTAGGTAAAATCATGACCTGTTTTGTGATATGATCCATAGATGTATTCAATCCATATCCTGAAGTCATAGTATTGAGGGGACAAGAATGTGGAAGCAACATGTGGAATGTGGCTAAGTCTCTGTAAAAGGTTTCTCCACAAGGAATGATATTTGCCAAGGTACAATGAGTAAAAGTGAGAAGTTCTCTCCTTGAATCTTGGGATAGCTCCATTATATCCTCATTAATAAGAATGTGGGTGATATCTTCTATTGTATCATAGTGAATTTCTTCTTCTAACTCACCCAAATGTTCTTTGATGGTAACCATAGCTACTGAGGCACTATTTTCCATATTATCTGGCTCATCTACCCATACTCTCCATGAATAATGTATTGAGGGTTTAGCTGGAGGATACAAAGATATTTTCTTCAAGTCTATCCCATTAGAAATGACCATATCCCCAGTTTGACAATCAATAGATGTTGTTGTTGTAGCCAACCATGGTCTTCCTAATATCAATGGATAAGCATTTCTCTGGTTTCTTGGCTCTAATATCAGGAAGTCTACTAGGAATTCCCATGATTCTATCACAAATGGAACATTAGTAGTCACCCCTTTTGGAATAGCTACTGACTGGTCAACAAGTTGAAGGATTGTAGATGTGGATTGGATAACTGTTAGGGCTAATTTGTCCATTGTATGAACTGTCATTACATTTATTGCTGCTCCCAAATCAACCAAAACATTTGAAATTTCTACCCCTGAGATGTAAATGGTTATGGCAAGATTTCCAGGATCTCCATATTTTGGGAGGAGCATTTCTCCCATTAGGAAGTCTACTACTTTTCCTTCCACTTGGATGATGGAGGGAAAGTTCTTCTTTCTTCCCTAGGTCTTAACACAATGTTGTTTGATGAATTGGTTCAGTTCCGGCACATCTTTTATTGCTTGTAGGAGCAGAATTTCAATGTTCAGTTGTCTAATTTCTTGTAAAAGTTTTGATTCTAGGGTAGATTGGACTTGTTTTTGTAAGACCTTTTTCTAAGGAACATGTTTGAGCCATTCTGGGTATGGTGCTAGTTTTTCTATCTCTAGAGCATCTTCAGAGTTCTTATCAGAAATGTTTCCAGGGGTGTTCTTCGGAGTCATTCTTTTAGGAGGATCTCCAGAATTATCCAAGGATGATTCTTTTAGCACTGTTTCGATAGTAATCTCCTCTAGAAGCTGAGTGGATGGATTTTCAGGTTCCTCATCATTGGTTATTTCAACTATAGTTGGAGGTGATGGTCTTGGAAGTGCTTTCCTAGAGTGCAGCTGGAGATTATTGGAATATATAGCATTAATACTAGCCATGTTTTCTTGTTCTATCATATAAATAGCTACTTCCTGCTTATTCCGTGGGTTTGGTATAGGTTGAGCTGGTAAGGGTGGTTGGCTAACTGGTTCGTTTTGTGACTGACCTTGTGTGTTGGGGGGTCCAATTAGCAATGTTTGTTGTTGAGGTTGGAAATGTCTATATTGTCCCTAGTATTGTTGATTATATCCTTGTTGAGGACCCAAATGAGGCTGCATGTTTTGTGATCCAAACTGTTGTGGCCATTGTTGATTCCCCCAGGGTTGATTTTGCCAATGTTGGTTTTTCCATTGTTGATTTGGCCAATCTTGTGGTCCCCAAGGAGGATTATTCTGAGGCCCATGCCAAGTTGGATTCCATTGATTATTTCCCCAATTAGAAGGACCCCTATAAGAAGCCTGGTTTAGATACTGATTATAAGGAAAATTCCCAGCTTGTTTTTGTCCTACATAGTTCAACTCCTCATCTATAATGGCATTCTTTTTACTTAGCCTTTTTAAGGCTGGGAGCTGATCACACTGACTAGTAGGATGTTCCTTATCATAGATCTAATAGATTTCTAATTTATCTAAAAGGCATTCTCTCAACATATTTTTGTTTCTACACCTAGAATAATAGATGGAGAGTGGTTCAGTTGTTCTGTCTTGATCATTTGTTCTAGTTTTTTCCCGAATCCCATCTAATGTGGTATTCAGTTGGACTAGAATATTTGTTTTAAAATTTGCAATATACTCCATTAACTATCCTATTTCATTCTTCCCTTTGAAATATTTGGGTGTTCTCACTCCATCTTGGGTTATGGAATAGTTCCTACAGAGTTCTTCTATAGCAGGCATATCCATTTTGTTGATATTCCCTTTTCCCATCAGATCTAGTGCTTGTTTTGATTCTTTGTCTAATCCTTTTACAAACATGGTTCTAGCCAAAGAGTGATTTATAGGGTTGCCATACCTTCTCAAAGTAAAGTTGAACCTATCCACATAATCCTCTAAGGTCTCTTCCTTTCTCTATTTAATTTTGAATAATTTCTCATTTTTATCACTGACTCTACAGTAGTCCTGGTATTTTCCCAAGAATTCTGTCTCCATCTGATCCCAGGAATAGATGGAGTTTTGGGGCAAACCCATAAACCATCTCATTGCAGAATCCTCATTGCAGAATCCTTCAGGGTTGAGGGAAACAGTTTGAGTTTTTGATTATCTGATCCATAATCATAAGTTTGGCATACCACTTTAAATTCAAACAAAAACTGATCTGGATCCTCAAAAGCAAGACCCCTAAAATTTGGCAAATGGGCAGGTGAAATATTTTTCATAGGGGCATTATCTCCAGCAACCAGAACAATGGGATATGAGAAGGTTCTTAGAGCTTGATTATCCTCATTTTCATGATTATCATGATTATCATCCATGTTTGATATTGGTTGAGGTTCTGAAGAATTAGTTTTTGAGGAATCAATTTTTGTCAAAGGATCTGCCTAGAATTTCTGTTGCAATTCTTAGATATAGTCAGCAATTGGAAGATTTGGAGGATTTAAGGGATTATTAATTTGAGGTGCAGTTTCTAAGGTAGGCTCTAGGTGTCTCTCTTCAACAAGATCTTGTGCCACCCCACTACTTTCTCCTATAGTTTGTTGATGGGGTGTCTGTTTTATGTATCTTCCTTTTGAATCCCTAGTATTAACCATACAGATTCAATCTATCCTAAAATTGTTTAACTAATTTCCCCTAATTAACACAGAGTCTCTGGGAACGACACCAAAAATGACAAGGGTAATTGTACCTCATCATTTAATCATATTTCAAGTGTGAAATCCAGGGCTGTGTCCTTGGCTATCTTCAATTAGGAATCCTATAGTTGCCAGTTCATTTAACTAACTCTAATGATCTCTACTGATTGAAGAAACTACTACTACTGATCTATCTACTATGAAAATGAATTCTAGGATTATTGAAAACAAAGCTGAAACAATGAATTGCTAATGTATATCTATATTATTCCATGCAATTGAAACATTCATTTATCTATGAGAAAACAATAATTATTTCCTAAAATAGAATCTGAAAATAGAATAACAAAACAAACAATACTAGCCTTCTCCTTCTACCTTGGTGGTGGGAGTGGGCCCTTCCTCCACACCCTTAGGGTTGAAGACTAAAGCAATGAATTAGCACAAGATAATATCACAATTCTCTTCAGTCCAATTTGATTAACTTTTGTATTCAAAAAAATGCCTATATAAAAAATGAGATTACATCAACAATAAATCGTTGTATGTATTCTGCTGCTACCTTTGTAAGTTTATATCTAATCCAGTGATGAGATATCACTTACCTTAACTACTAGTTCATCTATGAGATAATACCAATCTCTTATTCTACTAACTGTTTAACTACAGAGTAAACATTCATGCAAATAAAAATAGATTTAGTGGAACAACAGTCTCACTAAATCTGAGTCTTAGTTTCAAATACAACTGGGCAACAAGGCCTTGAAATATAGGTATTTAAATCAGTTTGTCAAGAACTCATTCAAAATAAAAAAGAGAGATAAAACTCCCAACAGTTAACTACGGTCTCCACTCGATTACTCAGGTGTTGATTGAGTAATATCTGGAGCACTCCAATTACTACTGGAAGTGTTGACTGGCAATGTGCTAGAAATCTACATCTGTATTGAGGAGACTCCGGAGGTGTGTACTTTTGTCTACAGCTCTAGAGATATGCTTTATGACCTGTTTAGCTCTGGAGATATGCTTTTGACTTGAGTCTAGCTCCGGAGATGATTCTCTCCCTTTATCTCAAAATCTCTCCAATCATATTGGAAAATATTGGAGGCTGGTGCAGTATCCATCTATCAGCTCCGGAGATTATTAGGACCACCTCCGGAGATGACCAAAATTGTCTTTGCTCGAACATCTGCACCTGTAGATTCAAAAAGAGATAGTTTTTGCATATTTCCATTAATTCAGTGCACATTAGTCCCTCAATCAGAAATCATGATTTAAGCAATTCATCTCTCATTAATCATAATTAGAACAATCTTGTTAATCTATTTTGGTGCAGTCATCAGGACAATGGAATAAGAAGGAAGGAAAAAGAGGGGTAAAAAGTTGTATTTCTTGGGTGCTACCTAGCACTCATCAATAGGTATTTTAGCTAGTAAATGGAAAAACTTATACCTTTACATCATTATGTGAATGGACAACAAAACAACTGTAGAAACATAGGGTGAAGATTGTGAAGAATGCAATTTTAGACATTGTACTATTATGCCAAAAATGACTAGCATCATCCATTAAGGCGATTATTACATGATTCTATTGACCAAAAACATTGTTAAATATCCACAAATTATTCTTCAAAGTACTAGTTGTAATAATAGAGGATTTAGACCTTAGATCTTTAATCGAACATTAATTTCCCAAAAAATCAATCTTATATCCTTCTAAAGTAATTTTCCCATCAACAAGAGATTATTTGTCATTCCAAACCATACAAAAAATTATCAAAGAATCCATTCTTGAACTTCACAATCCCCAAATCAAGCACTATAATTGAACAAACATTTCTAACCACAACATTATGATCATTGCCTTCTTGTTTTTAGGACATAAAACCATCCTTGTCATGGCCAATTTACTTATGAGCACTTGTATTAAGAACCTAATATATATCCTTCTCAATAGCAGTAACCAACATTGTCATGTCATCAAATGACTATCACTAGAAGTAGATGATTCTACAATTGCCACAAGAAGTCCATCCATAAATTTGCCATCTTTCTATTTTTTGAGCCAAAATTGCCATTTTTATTTCTAAAGACTTGCATATTTCTTTAACGAAAATAAATACTCTTAAAATTTAACTCTTCTTTATCATCATTTTGTTTAGAAGAATTATTGTTGTCCTTGTCCATTTTATTTTTTCCTATCTATAATTTCTTATTCTTCTCATTCTTCGTTGAAAGTTTTTCTCTTTCTAATTAGCTAGGGTCTTTGATAGAAGCACAAGGGCTTGTAGGGATGCTAAAGAAAGTAGATTTTAGTATTTAAACTTATATTCCTCTACCAATACTTATTTCTGAAGTCCCTACCATGATGTGCTACATGACTTATAGTCATCCCTCATGAGAGTTAAGAAATTATTGTATATTGCCAAAAGATTCTCTAGAACTATACATTTTACATCCACTTATCATCCTTACAATAGTCTTCACATAGAGCCACAAACTTGGCCCTATAATCTTCCAACTTATTCAAATAGATAAGTGTATTGTGCTCATCTTCAAAATTGAGACTACACGGTGCCACTGTTAGATTCATCTACTAATAGGTGTCACTATTCTCGTACATCTTTTACAATTCCTTGAAAATTTAATATAGAGTGTCAAACTTAATGAGTTGCATTCTTATTGAAGTAGTGGCACAAGTCAACAACATTGCCTTTCCTTTCTAAAACTTCAACCCATGTTGATGTTGAACCAAACTATCATTTGGAAACTTAAGTGTTGTAGTATCCTAGCTAACAATATCCCAAAATGCATGTTCCAAAAAAGTGTGGTCATGTTGTATTTCTAGTTAAACTAGGTCTAACTACCAATAAGAACCAACTAATCTATGGTGCTCAATTACAAGTGTGAAAAGTTACACATGTATCAAGGTCTTCCCTTATCACTTCTAGTAGAAACCCTTATCACTACGACCTTATCACTCTCACCATTTGATATATCAATATTTCCAATAAGCCAAACTATCTAATATACAACACCTCCCTATATACTTGTTTGTATGTGGAAGAGTGATGATACAAAAGATGAATCCTACCAATATACAAAGCCTTCTAATATTCTTTATGGTACATTGAAGAGATTGGTATAGAGGAGAAAAGCGATAGGGAGAGTAGAGTGCCACTAAAATCGAGTCTATTTGAGGCCTAAGCACTAGGGTTGTAACACCCCTCACTTCACTAGATCATTTATGGGGAATCTATCTTAGCCAAAAATGGTAGATCACCACAAAAATAAAGAAAGAGAAAGAGGAGAGAAGAAGAAGAATGTATGTTCAATTTCTATGGGTTTCATTTTTAAATCTTAGCAAGTATTACACAATGTTAAAAAACCAAAACTAAATACATTAAATAACTTAAATAATTGACAAAATAACACTTTAAACACAAGAAAGGTACCTTAATTAATTGATGAAAACCTAAATCTAGATGGGATAAAATTAAATTCTAATTGCACCAATGCCTAGAGATTGGGAAAACATGTGTATTTTCAAGAAATGCCTCTCTTTGCCTACGATATCATCTCCAAAATTTTAGCTTTAAAACAAGGTTTGAGCAAGAAATTAGTCTCTCAAGGGCTTTCCACATGACCATGGGATAAAATTCATTTCAGCCCATGTGATTAGGGGTTGGAATTGAAGCACTTAGGGAGAAAAACCATATGGCCAACCATTGAAGTTTGCGGGCAGATCTGAAATTGGAATTGAAAAAAGTTTTAATTAAAAATATTTATGAAATGAAGCTTTAAAACTATAGGTTGTAGCTATTTTATGTGCATGGAGTCTATTTAATATGAATAATTATGTGGACAACAAAGGATAGCTACCACCCAAGGCATGGTGTTGTATGTTGCTAGGTGCACCTTCTTGTGTGCCCAGTCCACTCCATACCATGATTTTAATCTACAACACCCACTTCCACACTTCCTTCAAACTATTTGTAGTTCCCAAGCTCTAGAAAATAATGGAAAAAATACATCATGCTAACTACATTATCGTCCAAACACACATTTAAAGGTTGATTTGCCACCCACAATGACAAACATGCCCAATAACCCTCAATAATGTACTTTAGAATGAAACTTAAAAACACCTTAGCATGTGCTCCATGCCTCACAGATACACCCAAATAAGCCAATATAGTATGTACATCAAACCACTATTAAATGGGCTAGCTAAAATCTTCAAGCGTACTCTAATCAAACCATGACTAGAGAATAGATGTAGGCAATGTGGAACCTCCCCACTCACTCCATATTTCACACCTCTTACTACCTTGAAGTGCTACTCTAGTAAGCTTCAACAAATGCAACTAGAAAAGCAAGCATGCCATCAATAAAATAATGGCACAAAAATAAATATTGTGCTTATGACAACATCATCACTCCATAAATCCATAACTCAAAACCAAAACGTAATCACAATCTTGTACATGAGGAACACTTTTTTTATCAAAATCCACAATTAAAACCAAAGCAGATACCTCTAAATCGTGTATAATGGTTGGGAAATTGTAACTTCAAAGTATCATCCTACCTACCAAATATATAATCTACATTCATGTATAAACCTAGATATAATACCATGTTATAAATAGCACCACACTTAGGACATGCATAATTGATGAAAAGGGTGAAAATAAATGCATGAATTAAAGTGAGTGCATTGGGTTCCCTTTACTTTATTCATT
The DNA here is from genome assembly GCA_027924645.1 of Cunninghamia lanceolata. Taxonomy (NCBI): domain Eukaryota; kingdom Viridiplantae; phylum Streptophyta; class Pinopsida; order Cupressales; family Cupressaceae; genus Cunninghamia; species Cunninghamia lanceolata. The sequence goes on from BSBN01000040.1 coordinate 14,995,969, forward strand.
CATGGCTACATTTGATTGTATAGTTGACCTATTTAAATAACATCACTAAACTAGTGACCTATGAGGTACAACATGTGGGATAAATTGACACGCTTAAATGTTGACACGTTGCACTATTACAATGTTATGTGATGCATATGGTATGGATCTACATAAGGAAATATTAACGCATTTACTTCCATCACTTAATTAAATAGTGTTTTACAATTCTTATCATTAATTATCTAAGTTGTATGCTAGTCTATGCAAATATGAGCATGCCTTATTATAAATAATATTTTGCACCATAGTGTCTCTAGCACTCCTCCTTGTTCCCATGAGTTATTAATATGAGTGCACATGAACAAAACAACTCAGAAGAGAGATTTTCTCAACAAAAGGCCATCTAAAACATCTTCATAAAAAGTATTTTACATGAATGCAAAGATGCTTCTAGAAATCTCAACAGAAAAAAAAAAAAAAATTATTATATTCTAGTAATCAACTATTATATCTAATGAGAAGATTATACTCTACTAAACTAACTAATCAAATATTATGTCTAATGAAGAGGCTATGAAGGGGCTAAGACGTATCAATTCCTCCCTATTTAGAGGAAAGTGTCCCCACTTTCTCCTTAAGATGGGGAAATGTTGCTCAAAAGATGCCTATGAGATCCACATGGTTTGGGTTGGTAGGGTATCCTTATGACCAACCAGGTATGTAGTGGTAACTTCCCACGCCTAGTAAAGCATGTGCCAACCTCAAAAATGGTATCTGCATTCAAAGGAAGATAAAAATTTGGAATATTATGCTTAGAATGAGAGAAGGGAAATTCTTCTTCTAAGTGAGGTGGCTCATATTGCTTCAATTTATTAACATTAATCACATCATGGATTCCGTGTTGGGATGGGAGATCAAATTTGAAGGCATTATCTCCTATCTATTGTATAATTGTATAAGGCCCATATCTAATAGGCTTGAGATTATGACGTTTTATTTTCTCTTATGATGTTGATGACCTTTGAACCTTTTCTTATCCATATAAAACCATAATTCATTCACAACCCTGAAGTTAGAAGGGATGCGATGCTTATACTTGGCCTGACAAGTCTAAAGAGTTACCGAAACTTGTGCACAAATATTTGCCATGTGAATAAACTAAGAAGATTGTCCCTATTCCTTTTGTTGGTGTGATGAAGAAGCTAGAGGAAGAGCAACTAGAATCTCATATGGATCAAGAGGTTGATATCCATAACATACATCAAACTTATAGAATGACTTGTGGAGACATGCGTAGCTCAATTTTAGTTGTGTTGCAAAATATGAAGATAGTTATCCCACTATTTATTCCTATTGTAGTAGATCTTAAGAGAATAAAATAAAGTCAAATTAACCACTTCAATCTAGCCATTTGTATGTGGATGAAAAGTTGTAAAATATTGAAGTTGACACCCCAATAGCTTCCAAAGTGATTTCCAAAAGTGACACAAAAAATATGGAATCATGATAAAAGACAATAGAAATAGGCAAACCAAACTAACACCATATAGTACTAAAAAATAATTTAATAGCCTTAGGAGTATAAATAATTTTCTTGCAAAGGATGAAGATGACTATTTGTGAAAATTGACACATGTCATGTCCCCATATCCAGACACTGTTAAAGTAAAGATTTGAACATAATAAAGATGGTTTCTAAAATATTATTTCGGATGATAGAAATAATTACATACAATATATTATTTAATAAATAATATTATTGTATGAATATTTTATTATAATTAAAATATAATATCCATATTATAAATAACAATATATATAAATATAATATATTAAAAATATATCTAATAATATAAATACGAATAGACTTATAATTATCTTACTTTATAATATAAAAACAAATAATATAATATAAATCATATATCATTTATTATGATATAAATGATATAGTATAAATAATATAAAATATATAATATATCATTTATTATAATATAAATGATATAATATAAATATAAATAAAATAAATAAACATCTTTTAACCTATCCTCTTATGATAACAGAGTTACGTATGGTTAGAACTAGTTTTATAAGAGGGTAAGTATGTCTTTTACCGCCAAGCATAATAAGAGACATGCCTCTTCGAACATATCCCTTGAAAGGGAAATAAATAAAGGTCGTGAAATAGAAGGATATCATCATGGAAAGAAAAGAAAATTCAGTAATATAATTATAAACAGAAATAAGAGAATACAAGGAAAGATAGACTCAGCAGTTCAAAATAGCGAATATAAATCAAGAGCTCCATAATAAATCAAATAAGAGGTAAATAAAAGTTTCAGCAGGTAAGTATATTTAACATGCTTATCTTATAATTATTAAATGTAAGATTTGTAAGTATGTATATTTAATTTATGTTTAGTATAAAGATTAATTAAGGCCTAAGGGTAAAACCTAAGGAGAAGGCTTTAGGGTAAAACCTAAAGATTAATAAAGGCCTTAGTGTAAAACCTAAAGGGAGGGCTTTAGGGTAAAACCTAAAGATTAATAAAGGCATGAATTCCTAAGGGTAGATACGAGACTTCCTTATTAACCACCTAACACTAAGAAGGTGGGGTAGATAGTTACGATAGGTATTGATCATTCCATGGGAATGGGCCTTGATTGACGAATCAAGGATATTATGGGCCTTGATTGACGAATCAAGGATATTACTATGGACCTTCGATTTAAGTATCGAAGGAATGGGCCTTAGTTGACGAACTAAGGAATTATGGGCCTTAGTTGACGAACTAAGGAATAATATTAATGGACCCATAGGATTGAGATGACATCACCTACCTAACAAATCTTCTCTCACAAGGTGGAAGGTGAGGTTAATAAGAGGCCTAAGGATTATCTCACCCAAGGAGAATCATGATGTATGGAAAAATGGATTTATGAAATGGCAAATAGTATATGGTTATGTTTATGATTATCATCAAGATTAAAAGGAAATGAAAAATGGAATATTAATGTTCTCTTTTGGTAAGTTGAAATTGTTTGCAAAGGTGTGAAAATTTTGGCTTGCTAGAAGGGGACATTACAACACACCACTACAAAAATACAATCATGATGTTTGAAGGTAGTACCTACAACCAACTAATAAAATATATAGAGATAAACGCCCATGGCCCTAAGAGGAAATAGGAAGAGGCTGATACAAACCAAGTTTGTGATTAGTAGGCTTAGCTTGGCTACAAAGATAGGATTGATGAATGAAATATGCCACTTGCTTCCTCATGAAGGGCCAATGGAAGCACTGTTGTAAAATTTGTAGATTTTTGGTGGTGCTAAAGTGTCCCCAATAAGAAGAAGAATGAGCTTCCTTAATTAGCATCAAATAGGTAGAACTACTAGGAAAACACAATCAATTTAACCTATATAACCAACCATCTCTAATTATGTAGTCTTAGTAAGGAATTTGGTTGGTGATAGTGGGATGTTGTAGGTCATGTATAATTGGTCCAAAAAATGCATCAGACTTGAATCAAACCATTTATAATCCTCATATGCAACAATTCTAACATCTAGGGTATGTAATACTTTGGCTAGAGGGTGGCTCAACAAATTAACAACTTTATTGGTAGTGCCATTTTTATATTTAATGTCTAAGTGGAATTGTTGAATATATGAGGCCCATTTCAAATGACGTTCTTGAATTTTAGACTATGAATTCAAAAACATAAGGGGTTGATGGTCAGTATGAAGAATTATTTCCTTACCAAGAATATAGTGCCCCTATTTTTTCAAGGCTTGGACCAAGGCATAAAACTCCTTATCATAGGCATTGTAATTAATCTTGGCTACGGAGAGGCCTTCAGAATGATAGGATATAGGGTGTCCTCCTTGTTTAAGAATAGCTCCTATAACATAGTTGGAAGCATCAGTCTAAATCTCAAAGGTTTGCTAAAGATATAGAAGAATAAGTATTGGATCTAAGCAAAGTGCCTCCTTAAGCTGTTGGAATTCTTGATCTACTACTATAGTCCATGAAAAATTCTTTTGGTTGGACAACTGGTGAAGTGGTTGAGCAATATAGGAAAAAATGTAAATGGATTTTTTTGTAGTAATTCATGCCCCTAGGAAACTCTTTAGATTTTTAGCACAGTGAGGGAGAGGCCAATCTTTGAGAGCTTTCACTTTGTCGAGGTCTATGTGCACTCCATCCTGCTCAATAACAAAACCTAGGTATTTGATAGAGTGTTGACCATAAAAGGATTTCTTCATCTTATCTTGAAGTTGGTGTTATCATAGAAGATCTAAAGTAGTGCAAACATGTTGACTATGATCTTCTAAAGTCTTATTGAACATCCAAATATCATATAAATACACAATGATGAAATTTCATAAGTGAGATCTAAAAATATCATTAATGAGCCACATAAATGTGGTAGGAGAATTACTCAGGCCAAAAGGCATCACTAACCATTCACAAAGCCTAGATTTAGTTTTAAAAGCAAATTTGAAATCAGTAGGATCCATTCATACTTGATGATAGCCTAAAGTGAGATCCATCATTGTGAAATACCAACCTCCCTTAAGATGATCCAAAATGTCATCAATCGTAGGCAAAGGATATCTATTTTTTACAATGATTTTATTTAAAGCTCTATAGTCAATGACCATTCTCCATCATTCCTTCTCATTTTTGGGAGTAATAAAGGTTGGAGAGCCACAAGGAGAGGTGCTATGTTGTATCATCCCTTCTTCCATAAGTTTCTTGATCTACTTCTCTATTTCTACACTTGCAATTTATGAGAGGTGGTATGCTAGAAAATAATGCAAGGAATACCTTGGAGTTCAAAATATATAGAATGAAAGATAGTTCTCAAAGGTGGTAAACCTTTTGTCTCTTCAAAAACATCTGAGTATATCTCCACTAAACTTCTCTTAGTAGGGTGTGGAAACTTATCTTAATTATCCTCCTTAGCTTGTAAATGATATAGAGTGTTAAGTATTTTCATAAGTTTACCTTTTTTAACAATAGGCTTGTTTGAAATGGAATGTGATTTAGCACTAGAAGTAGAAGTAAGCTTATACACCTTGCCATCTTTTCAGATTTGGTAGGTGTTTAGGTATCTATCATAAATTACAATACGATCATACTAGAATGACCATCTCAGAAGGAGATCTAAGCAATCCAATGTGTTACATCACATTTAGCTATATCTTGGAAATGTCCAATAGTAAATGTTATTGCACAAACCTTGTTGATTAACTTATGAGGCCCATGTTCTTGTACCCAATTCAAATGGTATGTTTGAGGATGATCATATGTGGGGACTTGAATAGTGGCGACCAGCCTTTAACTAACTAAATTCTTTTCACTTCCATTATCAATAATCAAAAGAGCCGTAATATTCTTGACTTGATAGTTCTGTGTGAAAATAGACTCACAAGAGACCTTAGAGTAGTTCTTATTCATGAGAACAAGGGAAGCATTAGGGTTTATAGAATTATCAAGCTCCACTATGGGTTAATCCTCCACCTCTTCCACATTCCTTTGTTGCTCTTTTAAAAGGAGTATTCTTCCTTCTCTCTCACTTCGAAGTACCCTACACTCCTCAATGGAATGACCCCGGTGCTTATGATAGCTTGCTACTAGTTGTAGGGGCGGATGACTTATTTGTAAATTGTGATTGGCCACTAGGGTTACTTGAGGTTTTAGAGGCACTCTGTTGCATCCCCTTTTTAAGCCTTAACTTATTTTTTGTAGCCATTGTAAGATTAAAATCCCTATCTAAAGATTCAACTTCAAACATAGCCAGATCTTTACAAAGGGAAGGAGATAAACTAGAAATAAATTTAACAAGTACCTCTTCTACATCTGAAATGTTGAGATTTACTTGAAGCTTGCTAAAGGTATCAATATACTATTGCATTGCCTGCCCTTGAACTTTCTTGAGCTATAGCCATCATCTTAACATGTTCTATAGATAGCCAAGGGGATAAAATATTTCCTTAATAAATACTTACAGATCTAATCACTTAGTGATCTCCTCTCTTCTTATGGCAAGCATTATTTGATGATTTTTCCACCAATCCAAAGCTAAGTCTGATAGATGGACCTTAGTTATTTACACCTTTTAGTGATTAGTCGGATTAGGCTATGTTTTGAACTATGCCTCAAGACTGTGAAGCCAAGAGTCTATCTTTTCACCATCAAATTTAAGAATGGAAAGCTTCATTTCAAGTTGGAAGCTAGGGTTTAAGTAGAATGCATATTGGCTAGAGGGCATTGGAGTGTCATTTGAAAAGATGCAACCAAATGTTGCATGGCATGATTTTGGCTTTTTATTTGATTTTATGAAATTTTATAGAGAGTACCAGTTGACCTATTTCCCCCTTCCCAGAGTCAAATAGCCCAACTTGAAATATTGAAAATCTTGTTGATTTGGTTAAGTGCCTAGTATTTTTTAGTTTTCAATGTGTTTTCCTTGCAAAAAACCTAGAAAATTCCTAGGGAAAATCCCCTAAAAAACCAAAAAAAAACCTAGAAAATTCAAGACTTTTACCTTAGTTTTTCTACCTTAGTTGGCAAATTGAAAGGTTTGCTGACCAGCAAGTTTTCTGATAGAAGGAATCACCAACTGAAGCACAAAAGGGAGGACTTTCTTTTAAAAATGGCTAAGGCAAGGAAAAAAGAGTGCCTTAGCAGCAAATCACCAAAGGTTTGAGCTCTTGAAAAGTTTGAGATTTTTAAAAATCGCTGATAGGGTGATTTATCAGTGAAAATGAGCAAAAATGGCTAAGTAAGAAATAGTTCAAAAAGGGTGAACTTTGCCGACAAAAGAAAGAATGGAAATCGACTGAGGCAAGGAGGTTCTGCAAAATCAGAAATTGCCAACAAGGTTAAAAGAAGAGGCTCTATCGGTGAATTGGTAAGAAGTATAACTTACCGAATAGTTCAAAAATTCCCCAAATCACTAACAAGGTGATCCAACAGTAAAACAGGAGAAAGCAAGCCAAGTTTGGAAAAGTCAGGATTTGTTGATAAAGAAGCAATCAAGCTTGGTTCGAAAAGATGAAGTTTTGTTGATAAGGGAAAAAAGGGAATAAACAAAGATAGTTTAAGAAAGTCAAAATTTGCCGATAAAAGAGAAAATACGAAAACATACCAAGTTCGTAAAAGTTGAGATTTTCCGACAAGGCAAAAAGAGACATGGGATGATGAAATTGAAAAGACAAGCCAAGTTTGAGAAAGTAAAAAATTGCCGATAAAGAAGAAAGGGTGAAGTGGCCAAAGTTTAGAAAAGTGGGTTTTTGCCAACAAAGGGCAGAAAAGGCAGAATTTCGAGTAAAGTAGAAATCAATGAAAATAGAGCTTGTAATATAAATGTAGACTTTAAATATTTGAAATTAAATATTTAAAGTGTTGTAAAAGCTCTGTATAGGGAGATTTTGGTAGGAAAATATATTTGAATATCGCCTTCAGCCATTATTACAGATCAGATCTTCCCAGCTACTCCATTTCTAGATATTTCACATTTATTGTTACAGATGATGAATCAGATGCTTCCATTGAGGAAAAAAATATCTCCCAACTACTTCAAGATGCATATCAATATTTTCTGCATTTAGTTTTTGTAGACAAACATTCTTTTGACAGGGATATTTTCTGATAGGCCCATGGGGCAAATTAATTGTGATGAATGACTTAGGTCAATGGATAAAATGATATAAATTGATGAAAATCAATGTAATGAGGATTAGATATAGAGACATATTTTTATGTCCAAACAGAAGCCTCGTCTGTTGTAACCATGCCTTTTTATCAATACATATTGTGTTTTTACCTTTTCATGTTGTTCTTTAACTTTGTATAATCTAGAACTAGTTTGTTTGTGAATGTTTATTTCCTTTAAATCCTTTTTTATTCTTTACTTTTGTTAAGGTTTGTAGGATTTGTGTGAGTTATCAACTATATTTCATTAATCTGTGCATTTTTAGCTTTGTGAATGTTCTATATTTAAACATGGTGAATCACCTTTAATTTTTAGTTTCTCCTTCTTCCCCTTGACACAACAGTGATTAGATTAGGTTTAGTCTTAGCATACTCTAAATCTTATATTCAGAAAAGGAACCAACCTTCTCTAGAGGTTTGATTTCATTGCAGGGCCCCATACCTGGAAATCACTCCAATGTTTCAATAGATTGTTGCAGCATAGTGCTTTAACACAGGGTGCAAATCCAAGTGACAATAGTTTCTAGCACGTCTGATGGGACCCGAACGATGATCCTTATCATCCATTAAAGAGTTTTGGTGTGCTCTTTTGTGTATCTTGTCATTCAGGGCAGTCTCTCCAACACCATGGCAACTCTACTGATCAAATCTGCTGGTGAAAGCAACCCCAGTGCCTAAAGAACTTCAACGATCAGGATTTGGTGATACTCCTAGTCTAATTGCTTTTAGACGCATTTCAATCACCTGATGACTCCCTAGTATGAGCCTGTTTCTCAAAAGGGCATATCTATTTTCTCTTTTTCCCATATCATTTGAATGATTTTTATTTCTCTTCATGATATATTATGTCAAACTATTATGGAAGCTCTAGATATCAACACCCACATGATGGTTATTCCCCTCCATCTTGTCAAAATACACATCGTTGGCCTCCATGTCAGCCATATCAGGCCCAAGATACCTTTGGTTTTACATCGTACTACCCTATTTCAGCAAAATATCAACATCTTTATAATGCTTACCTCCCACCCGCCCCTACTCAGTCTTCTTGATAGTCCAATGATGTTTATCTTCAACCCCAGGAAAACCACTTCGTCCCTAATCAATATGATTGCCCTCCTAACCCACCTCAAGTGGACTATGATTTTGGAAACATGAATTCCATGGACATAATGATGGACCTACAAAGGAGGTTGGACGAAATTCAAGGAGCGATAGAGTATAATCAGCAGCAAGAAGATCTTGCTCATCAAACCCATCTTTAGCAAAAACTCAACATGAGGCACAAGAAAGGGGTTTTCAAGAAAACCTTACTATTTAGGTTGCAGTTCAAGAGGCACAGATAAGGCAAGTGACTCATTTTGTGCCCGCTTTTCCCAATTTCAATAACCCCCATCTACAGCTACAAATCAGCTTACAACAGAGCAGCCTCGACGTGATAATTTCCCAAGTTTCAAAAGCTCTCTCCCTTTGCAAGAGACTGTTCTTGTGCAAACCCAGTTTATCACTCCCCAAGAACAAATTTTCCAAGAACCCTCTCCTGTCCAAGAAATTCAAGGAAATATTTAGTCCTTTTGCCCTGATACTATTTCACTTTTCAAAGGTGGACCTATTTTCTACCACCCTAGTTCTTGGGATACATCAGAGGTGGAGGCAAATGAAAAAGAAACCAATGAGGAACAGTCTATTGTTCCTACACTCACAGAGGTGGAATTGTTTGAACCACGTACACCTGTGAGAAATGTTAATTCAAATAAGGGTTTGAGTCCTCTAGATTTTAGTTCTTTTGAGGCTTTTTCTCATGCACCTAATCAAGGAAACACGGATGAAATGCAAAGATTGCATGGGGAGAGCCTTTAGCTGCAAAGACAACTTGAGTAGAATCCAATGGAGTTGTAGTTGATTGAGGACATTGAGGAGGAGATTGTTGCAGTGGCTCTAGAAGTTGACGATGCCACCCTGTTTCATGAGTTGCCCAGTTATACTGAAGATACAGATGGCATGCAAATGCCAACATTAGCTATGGTTCTGGAACAACATGAAGATGTTGAAGACCATGGTAAGTTGATGGCATGTAAGGTCAAGTGTGGCAATGAGGTTCTAGCTAATAAAGAGGAGCATATAGGCAGCCCCATATTGAAAGGTGCAGAGGCTAATGATATAGATCTGTTTGAGGAGCTCCCATATTTTATTGAAAATGACGATGTGGAGATTGAATGTCGGCAAGAACAAATTAAAGATTTGTTCTTGATTATCCAGCAGGGATATCAACTCCTTGATGGAGGATATTTCACCATTGAACATATGTAGGGCTCATTTTCTGAGCCTAATTTAGAAAATGATGAGCATCTCATTCATAAGGTGGAAACAACCATCTTTCCAAACCATGTGCAACAACTAGAACATTCAGACTAGCAAAGGGTTGCAGAATCAGAGCAAAAGCATGTGGTCTCCATTGATCATTCAAGCATAGTTTCTTGGGGATGCCCTATACGGCATTTGGCCCAGCTAGGAACATACCATGAGGAATCACCACTTGTCATGCTCACTCTTGAGCATGACGTTGAGCATCAAGATCATAGGAATAAGCCTACTTACTCACCTCCCAATAGCTGCATCAACAATCGGTTCATGTGGGTAAGTGAGTTTGATTTTACTCTGAGAATGGCATTTCATTTAATTTGTTGCATGCCCACTCTTTTTCTGCATCTTGTTAGCTGTCTATAAGCTGGGAAATCATTGTAAATTGATGAGAAAAGGTAACTACTTTCAAGAACCAGTTAATGGCTTTGTTTAAGTCAATTTTCTATTTGGCTAGGTTAGGTTTATGATAGGTTTGTTTCTATTTTAGTTTTTCCCTTTTCCCTAAGTGTTGTTACACAGGTTGCACTCTCATTAGGAGAATGCATACCTCGTTCCCTTTTGGTGTTGTTTTGAGGCATGGTTTCAGTTGTTTTTAGCCTACTACAGTCCCTTTTTGACTCCATGCCCAATGGATGCTTAAGGCCACTGGTTCATTTGTTTAGAAGGAAAACATGCCTGAGAGGTCGCCAAAATGTTGACCTATTTTCCCCTTCCCAGAGTCAAATAGCCCAGCTTGAAATATTGAAAATCTTGTTTATTTGGTTAAGTGCCTATTATTTTTCAGTGTGTTTTCCTTGCAAAAAACCAAAAAAAATCCTAGGGAAAATCCCCTGAAAAAACCTAGAAAAACCCAAACAATTCAAGACTTTTACCTTAGTTTTTCTACCTTAGTCGACAAATTGAAAGGTTCTGAACCTGCCAATCAGTGATAACCTTAAGAAATCCCCACTGAAAAAAGATATAAAATCTTGGCAAATCTTTCATTTTTTGGGAAAAAAATTAATTTCTATTGCCGAATCTTTCCTTTTTTGAAAAACATATTAATTTTATTGGCGAATTTATTTAAATCAATAAAAATTTGTAGAAAATCCTAGCGAATCTTGACGAAAAAATAGGTAAATTCATTGATTACCATGGTGAATCTTTCCTTTAAAAAAAAAATAAATTCCTATGGAAAAGTAAGTGCCTGAGGGTGACAATGATTGACTAGTTTAATGTGTAGTTCTTGTGTCACATCTTGTTTTTATGGACTATATAATTATTCTAGATTAGCAAACAATTACTAGGATTTTTTTTTAAAGTTCCACGTGTGTGAAGGTAATTATCATGATATTATATTTGTGTAAATTGGAAAGTTGATTTAAATATTAAATATTATCGATGTGATTATAATGTTTTGCTTTGGCTGTGTTTTTGGGAACTAACATATTGATGTCGAGTTGAGTGCAAATGAATGTAGGTACTTGTCAAAGACGAGGACACGGTTGAGGTAGAGGTGTTCTAGCCACTTGGCAGGAACTATTTGGGATGGTTAACTCTGATGCAATCACACACTCACGTAGTCTCATATTGCATTTTGAATGATTTATTATGCATTAATTTTGTGGATAATAAATGTGACTAATGTTTAGATGCTTAGAAGATATGGTGTTTTTAATTGTTAGGACAATCTTTTTTGAATGTATAATTTAATTATAGATATTAAAGTTCTTTTGATTATATTAAATAGTGAATATATATATATGTGGTTATATTTTTTTAATTAATATTAAATAATAAATATTCCTATTTATATAAATATGGATGTTTGGAAGACAATATCTAAATTAGATTTAAACAATTATATTTAAATTGTAATAGATATATAGATATATATTATTTTAATATTATTTTAATGCTTCTTGATTGATTTAAAGTGTTTATGTGTTATTAAAGATAAATAAATTATATTAATAACAAATATTATATTTAGAAATTTAAATATAGGAATTAAAAAAGAGAGTCTTCTATCATGCAAGTTTTAGAAATAAATAAAGTTTATTCTATTGTATTTTCAAAAAGAAATGGTTGTTATTTATTTAAAGTTAGATAAATTATTTTATTATTATGAATATTATATTTAAAAATCTAATAATAATTCTATCATGCAAGATTAAAATAAGTTTATTTTATTATTTTTGGAGGCTTTGGAAAGACCAAATTTCATGCAAACATAAACAAGACTTCAGTTATTAGAGGAAAACTAAGTATAAAACACCAAAAATAAGATATGTTTGGGGAATAAAAAGAAGAAAAGGGAGTAGAGGATGGAACAATGACTTTGGTAGCAGAGGTAATTATTTTCTGAGTGATAATCTGAGCATCGAAGGATCAACATAGATAGGGAAATATCATAGGCGCAACAGAACCATGAAATAAAGCAGAGAAGGCACATTTTAGGCAGCAGATAGAAGGACATTTCTTGTTGTTTTGATTAGCAACAAGGGAACTAAGAAACCAACAACTATAATAAGGAATAAACTGCTCTCTAACAAGCAAATCCAGGTATTTTCTTAAGTTTTTCATTGCAAGAAATAGGGTGGTTAAAAAATATTAAAATATAGATTAAGTTTTGGATTGTAAACTATTTTTTTTTCTAGCCTATGTGTGGGGGATTGGTTCCCTCTTCCTAGCGTCAACCTACCTTTTATCTAGTCATTGATTAGTAGACCCAGGCCTAGGATCTGCCTCTTTTGTTCTAATCAACCCCTTAGTTCTATCATCGGCCGTCGGTCAGTCTTCTTTAACCTCTGTATTTGATGTGTATCAGCATGTTGTTGATTGTCTTAAGAATCAGTTTATAAACTGCTAAAAAATTACCCCTTGTGATTGCTGAAATCTATTAAAACATGCTTGTTGAATCTTCATCTTATTTCACCCTGTAGCGGTCTTTTACCAACTCCTGTAGCTGTATTTATCATTCTTATTGCTACTCAGACCTATTTTTTTGTTCATGTTGTTGTGTTAATAGTTCCTATCACCCATTTTCTATTCTTCTAGTAGACAACAAACTGTTCCTGTAGCAAACTGTCTCTTGTAGCAAACTGGTTCCCTGTAACTTTTCTACAACACTTTTAAAAAAAATTATGTTGTTTCTCAGAATAGAGACAATTAAATTACTGATTATTATTTATGTTGATTTAGTGTTGAAACCAGTTTAAACCTCTATTACAATAAAACTCTATGAATCATTAAAATCATGAAGCGATTTTGAATGGAAAGAGTTAAACATTATTTTTCTTCAACCTTTTTTTATAACAAATTATAGTTAAGGATTATAATTAGATATTAGACACCCAAATTATACTTACCTAAATGAATGAATAGATTGATGTTAAAATTATCTTTCTTATATGTCAGAATGATAGGGTAAAATTCGTGATGTAAATATCATTGTCTTATTAAAACTTCTTGAAGAGAATTAGTATACTTGAATTGAATGATTTAGAAAACTTAATATATTATGGAATTGAATATGAATTAGGAAATTAAACCAATTTGACAACCTTTAGATGCAATTGTATGAACAAATGATGGATTATTGCTTGAAAGGTGTGTTTTCATGATTAATGCATGGGAAAGGGATTAGAAATGGTCATAGGTGATTTTGGATTTATTAATTTTATTTATTTATTTACTTGTTTATTTGGGGAAAGAAAGTAGATTTTTATTTAGGAATGTGATTGGGTTACTTTCTGGGAAAGGATGCTGAATGTGGATTATCAGAGATGGCTTTTCCTCTTTTCAGGAATTGAACCAGGTTACTATGTTTTAAAGGTTTAGATCTAAATGAGTTTTCATTGTAAAAGATGCTTATTTGTTTAGCAAACTTATTTATATATATCTCTGCCACATCATGTTGCAAGACAATCTACATTTCATTATTTAGAATTGCACATTAAGGCATCAGGTTGCATCGGGAGTTCCCACCTGCCAGTTGTTCTAGGTAGCTAGACATTTCGTGCAGGGCTGGGTTTCCTTCATTTCATGAAGGGATCCGGGGAAGTGTAATTACTTCATGATTGGGTGGAAAAGCACCTAGGCCATGTTCTCATCTCTCGGCTCGAAGGTGGTGGACCACTTGGTTCGTGCGGGTGAAGAGCGTATTGATTTATTTATTCTTGTTGTATATGATCATTGTAACTTGTAATTAGATGTATTATGGCATGATTGTCAAAGGAATTTGTATATGATTTTATAGTGCTTTTACCTGGAATGACTACGCAAATTGTAAGATTTAGTGACTTTATTTGATTTATATTGATGAGATTATCTTTTGCAAGATTTAATGATTCTTATGGTTTCTTATTTATGAGGTTTCTCTTTTGTGAAGATTTATTGACTTTATTGAATCTTAATTATGAGACTTATCTTTTTATTTGTAATTAAGCAGATTAATTACACCTTTCATCTTTTATATTGTAATAAGCAGATTGATTACACCTTTTTTTTATCTTTTGTAGGTTAATTACATCATTTTACTTTCGTTTCTTGTGAAGTTGTATTTAAGTGGATTATTTACTCTCTTTATTTTGTTTTACTTTTGTGATGATTTTGAGGGCTTTTATAGCTCGTGTCTATAATTCCTCAATATTTAAAATCAATCCTAAATTATTTTTCACCACCCTTGATTTTATTTATAATCTAACAATTTGGGTTCTATTCCATGGGCCAAAATGTACCCATGAAGCTCCAATGCCCATGGGGCCCGAAATTACATTTAGGTTGTTGGTCTCAATGGAGATCAATGGACTAAATGCAATTTTGGGCCCCATGAGCATTGGAGCTCCATGGGTACAATTTGGCCCATGGAATTTAACCCCATCCATTAGATTATAAATTGAGATCAATGGCCCAAATACAATTTTGGGCTCGATGGGCATTGGAGCTCTGTGGGTACATCTTAACCCATGGAATACAACCCCAGTTGTTAGATTATAAATAAAATCAATGGTGGTGATTAAAAGCTGGCGATATGGCCCTAAAGTAATAATTAATTATATAATATTATTGGCTAATTAATTTCATTTTCTACTATAACTTATAAAATTTAGGTGAATCTAATCTAATCAGGTATCAAATATTATGGTGAATCATTGAGTTTAAAAGATTAATAAAATAAATCTTTTTTCATTTTAGTTAGGACTAAAATATTTTTTTGTAAAAATGTGGCAATTCATGTTGCATTACAGCTTGTACTATTAGCCAACTTTTAAATTTCCAATTTAAACTACTAGCCAATTGGCAAATATTAGCCACTAAAAAATCACTGCTGCCAGTTCACCGACCAGCAAGTTTGTCAATAGAAGGAATCATCAACTGAAGCACAAAAGGGAGGACTTTATTTTAAAAATGGCTAAGGCAAGGAAAAAAGAGTGCTTTATCAGTGAATTGCTAAAGGTTCAAACTCTTGAAAAGTTTGAGATTTCTAAAATCACCGACAAGACGATTTATCAGTGAAAATGAGCAAAAATAGCTAAGTAAGAAATAGTTCAAAAAGGGTGAACTTTGCTGACAGAAGAAAGAATGGAAATCAGTTGTGGCAAGGAGGTTTTGCAAAATCAGAAATTGCCGACAAGGTCAAAAGAAGAAGTTCTATCGACGAATCGATAAGAAGTATGACTTACCGAATAGTTTAAAAATTTTGCAAATCCCCGATAAGATGATCTAGCAGTAAAACAGGAGAAAGCAAGCTAAGTTTAGAAAAGTCAGGATTTGCTGATAAAGAAGCAATCAAGCTTGGTTTGAAAAGATGAAGTTTTGTCGATAAGGGCAAAAAGAGAATAAATAAAGATAGTTTGAGAAAGTCAAATTTTGCTGATAAAAGAGAAAATGTGAACACAGGCCAAGTTTGTAAAAGTTGAGATTTGCCAACAAGGAAAAATGAGACATGGGAGGATGAAAATGTAAAGGCAAGCCAATTTTGAGAAAGTAAAAAATCGCTGATAGAGAAGAAAGAGTGAAGCGGCCAAAGTTTAGAAAAGTGGATTTTTACCGACAAAGGGCAAAAAAGGTAGAATTTTAAATAAAGTAGAAATAAATGAAAATAGAGATTGTAATATAAATGTAGACTTTAAATAATTGAAATTAAATATTTAAAGTGTTGTAAAAGCTTTGTAGAGGGAGATTTTTGTGGGAAAATATATTTGAATGTCTCCTTCATCCATTAATGAGATCAGATCTTCCTAGCTACTCCATTTCTAAATATTTCACATTTATTGTTGCAGATGATGAATCAACAACTTCAATTAAGGCAACAAATATCTCCCAACTACTTCGAGATCCAAGATATTTTTTGCATTTAGTTGTTGCAGACAAACATTCTTTTGATAGGGATATTTTCTGATAGGCCCATGGGGTGAATTAGTTGTGATGAATGACTTAGGTCAATGGATAGAATGATATAAATTGATGAAAATCAATGTAATGAGGGTTGGATACAGAGACATTTTCTGTGTTCAAACAAAATCCTCCTCTGTTGTAACCATGCCTTTTTATCAATACATACTGTGTTTTTACCTTTTCATGTTTTTTAACTCTGTGTAATATAGAACTGGTTTATTTGTGAATGTTTATTTCCTTGTAATCCTTTTCTATTCTTTACCTCTGTTAAGGTCTATAGGATTTGTGTGAGTTATCAATTGTATTTCATTAATCTGTGCATTTTTAGCTCTAAGTGTTCTATATTCAAACCTAGTGAATCACCTTTAATTTTCAATTTCTCTTTCTTCTCCTTTACAAAATAGTGATTAGATTAGGTTTAGTCTTAGCACACTCTGAATATTATATTCAAGAAAGGAACCAGCCTTCTCTAGAGGTTTGATTTCCTTGTAGGGTCCCACACCTAGAAATCACTCCAATGTTTCACTAGATTGTTGCAACACAACACTTCAACACAGGGTGCAAATACAAGTGACAATAGTACCCATGTTCACTGACTCTTTAGAGTCTATTCTCACTAGGTATCTCACTTAGGAGCCATTACAAGATGGTGAGCAAAGGGGAAAAATTATCAAGGGTTTTTTCCATATAGTACCTTCCAAAGGGCATAACTTTTGATCCACAACTCTGAATTCAATTATTTTTTTAAAAATAAAAAATCTCAATAAGCCAAATGCTTTAAACAAATTAAATATCAGTTTGGAAATCATTAAAATCCTAAAAAATGACTAAGAAGGCCCAAAAAATAAGCTACAAAATTTTGTAGTGCAATACTTTAGAAAAAGAGAATATAGATCTAATAAGGGTTAAATCTAGAAACCCTCAAGGAGATTAGATCTTGGTTAGCAAATGAACATCTAGAAGGGACACCAAATGAAACCCTCAAGGGGTCTAGATTTGTGATAACCAAAGAGGGAGGGAGTTGGTAAAGGTTGATCAAAACCTTTGAGAAGACCATATCCAAGGTCATGAGCCTTCAACTATGATACCAAGTGATATGAGCGTACATAAAAAAACAACTCACAAGAGATATTTTCTCAACAAAATTCCATCCAAAACATCATAAAAAAATCTTTTAAATGAATACAAATATGCTAAAAGAAATAAGCTTCTAGAAATCTCAACACAAAAATATTATTATATTCTACTAAACTAATTAATCAAATATTATGTCTAATGAAGAGGATATGAAGGGACTAAGCCTTATTAGCTATCTTCAAATCCAAATTTATAAATAGGGGCAATGAGGATAGATCCAATGTCAACCATAGTGATAATCATAATGTACACATCAAACCAAAAGAATTTATAGAGTCCACTATACTTGAAGATCCTCCACATGTTCTATTGAAACAACTCTTACAACAAAAACTGATCACTTTGCCTCTCATCAAGGCAATTTATACATCTAAATATGTCTCAATTCATTTCCAGGATAAATATTCTTGTGATTATCACCACATAAATGGACATACTATGGATAAGTGTATCACAATAAGATATAAAATTTGAGGTCTTATTAACAAAATGGAGATACAAGTTGAGGATATCCATGATAAGACAAATACATCTTTAGTACCACTACATGACAAGTCTAATCAGATGAAGATGGATGAATATTATTTTAAATTTAGTGAAGATTAATATCTTGAAGATACTTCTAATGATAGAATTAGTGTCCCGCACATTGATGCTACATGTAAGGATATCAAACGAAATGAGTTACAAGAAGGAAAAGCACATAAACAACTACTTACTACTAGATATAAAGTGCAAGGACATGGAATCAAAGCCATCCATCTAAGTAAATTCTTTCAAAACATACATCACTTTTGGCACCTTGGTATAACACTTTTCTTCATAGGGAACAAATCATGATCATATATCATCCTCTACATAGTGTGGTATCCTAAGGTATGATCCCATTGGAGGAATTGCTTCATATAATATATATCTTGATCCCATCAAGATCGACCCACCCAAAATTGATATTTTATTGGATAATTTCTTCCACTACACATTAAATGTTGTATTTTTATCTACTTTTTGTGCTTTCACTTGATTTTACCACATGGGGGTAAGATATTGTTTCTTATTATAGATTATGTGTGAGGGCATATTTCAATCCATATCCTCATACACAATGATCACACATACAAGTAAGTACATCTCAAGTATCTATTTTCTCTCAACTTTTACTTTTATATTTTCATGCACAACATTATTATCTCTCCTTGATTTTTGTGTGCTCCTTTGTAGTACACACAAACTAAAACATGCTTATTATTAATAATTTCATCTTCAATTTTTGTGCATATTTCATCTTTTAAGAACACATATTTGATCCAATAATTCATTCTCCTAAAGACCCATATCCTTTATGACACTATTATTTTATATTTTTATGGTATGCATGTACATTTAAGTTTGCATGCCCATTGAAGTGGGGGGAAATGTATAATATAAAAGTGCATTCCCCCAACACTTTTCTCTCTTTTTATACCACTTTGGACACATGTTGATGTTCTTAAGGTGGTCCTTCTACAATTAACTAATGTGCACACATACATATGTTCTTAAAGGTGTCCTAAAGGCCTTGAATTATGTGTGTAGGGTTTGTATTTAAAGGAGTCACTGTAAGGTGCAGAAAATTACATACTAAACATAGTATTTCGAAAAGTGATGCCTATTCCAAAAATAGAAAATATAACATTTAAAAGTTTCCAATTATCCATAACTTTATAAGATAACATGATTCCATAGAATGATATAAATATTATCCATACACTATGAAGTGTTACATTGCCATTACATACACCAACTTGGTGTTACAAAACATCTATTTCAATGTTATAGGTGGAGATAATACATTAATATATATATATCAAGGAAAGTAAAAGTTACATGAACTACTTGGCTATACCAGCCATACAAAAGAGTACAAAGAAACAAATATCCATATATCATAATAATCTTTGAACTCGACCGCCTTGATCCTTCGATCTTTCGCAAGATGAGACCAAGAGTGTGGTTAAGGCACTTTTTCCACCCAACTATGAAGTACTAGACTTCCCCAGGTTTTTTCCTAACTTGAAGAAAACACCGACCTTACACAAGGAGCCTAGCAACCTGGAATAGTATAAGCAGAAGGGAATCTCTTGATGCGTGCCTGTTGCATGTATGCATCCTAACCTAGAATGACATAAACTCTTGCAAGAAGGATGTGGCAGAGACATATATAACATAAATTCTAGGCTTTTATTAATTCATCTATTTCAATGGTACAGTAGCTTGGCCAAGCAATAAAACAAAAATGACAGTTTTAGAAAAAATAAAACTATCATCTCTGGGAGCCCACATTTGGCATCCTATCTTGAAAGTACATACTTTACCCAAACACATGAAATGAATAGATTTCTAAGTTTACTTATCCATGATCAAGAATATCCATTTCATAAATCAAATA
Organism: Cunninghamia lanceolata; assembly: GCA_027924645.1. Classification (NCBI taxonomy): domain Eukaryota; kingdom Viridiplantae; phylum Streptophyta; class Pinopsida; order Cupressales; family Cupressaceae; genus Cunninghamia; species Cunninghamia lanceolata. The sequence goes on from BSBN01000040.1 coordinate 15,015,984, forward strand.
TAGTTTCATCATTCAATTCATTTATTGAGTTTGATCGATGTCTAAGTTTACAATCTTCTAGTGTTTTATATCAATCTTCATGTTAATAGTTTTCTAAATGCAAAGGATTTTATTAGTTTTGTAATCAAAATGTATCTATAATGTCGTTTCTTTGATATATAGCCAGTTTGTCAAAACTAGTTCTCAACACAACATTTATCTTCATTCATGTATCTCATAAACAATAAGCTTATAAAATAGAGCTAATATACCCTTTACATCTGCATAAAATAAAATAAGTAACATCTTTTGCTTCCTTCCACTCCATTTACAGATATAGAATACATGTTTATACATTAACATAAAGAAGTATTTTATATTTATTTAATTACAACAAGTAAATCTCATAGCATTAACTTCATATACAGAGAGCTCCAATTCATTTAAGTGTTGTTTAAGCATATCATAAAATTACAATGAAGGCTAAATGATATATATATATGATTTAAGGAATAGTGCCCAATATGGGGTAAAAATCACACTACATAGTAATAATATCCCAATGAATTTAACAATTTTAGATTCAACGAGTGGCATAGAAAATCCAAATGAAAGTTTAAAGTTTGATGTAGGTTTATAATGGGCGATGGCCCTATATACTGTAGCAGCGAATAAATAAAAGTAAATGATTTGGAGTTCGTTACAATTTTATATTGAGTATTCATTGGTCGGGCGATGGAAAATAATGATAACTCACATCTAAGTGCTGGAGTTGGCCAACAAATGGCATACAAATTTATATGTTTTAAGTTTTACAACTGTTTAAATCCATAATAGCTTGTAATCTTCATTGCAATGGTCTACGACTTCAATTGATTCACTGTATTTTCAACATGAGTAAATGTATACTGAATATATATATATATATATATTGGAGTCAATTAACAAGTAACCTCAACGACTTTCATTATAACTAAAGGAAAATTGAGATATTTGATAATGATATTATCGCTCATCTAAGAATAGTATATCTCTTTTAAGAAGATAGGTAGGAAAAAAAATGGGTCGATGGCCCTTATGGGGTTGTTGTCCCCAAAGATTGTCAAAGATCGCCACCAGGCCGCCGCTAGAGCAACACCTCTCTATATAGTATCTAAGTGATGAATCTAAAATATTCAATTTAGTTTGATTTCTTATATATTTTGATTCACACTGTAAATTCTCTATTGATTACATTCTTATATGCACCGCTAATTGGTTTTATATAATGGTTGATAAAATCTCACAACGATAGTAACAGTAGATAATTATAATAATTCAATTACTTTATCCATTATTTTATTTGATCAAAAACATTTATAAGACTGTGGAATCCATATTATAGTAAATCTATACAGAGCTATCAGAATAAGTAGAATATTCATACATGGCCATAACAGTAATGAGTATATATATACTTATAGTAGGGGTTTAATCACAAAAATTTACATCTATTGTAATTATATCACTCAATAATAGCCACAGGTTGCCACAACAATTGTAATAAAATAGCACATTCAACCATTCAATCCTTTATTCATAAAATAAGTGTTATGATTCCAATAAAAACCTGGTTACTCCTTCCTTGTTGATGAATTACTCCACCATCCTTCCTCTTGTATTGACCTTCGAATGCTCTCCTTCGTCCAACCTGAGGTTTCTTCTTTTTGCCACAGCCCTAGTTTCCCATTTCAATTAACTTATGTTTTTGTTTTCAAATACAGGGATGAGAAAGAAAGTTCCGAGAATTATTTTCTGGTCATGTGAGAATAAGTTTATTTCCTCTTTTTATTATTTTCGTTCTCCATTCTTGCTTTGCTTTATTTTTGTGCTTTATTTTCTAATTTTCTATTATTTTCTTGTTTTCTTTCCTTTTTGTTTTGTTTTAAAATCTTGTTTTATTTTCTAATTTTAATTCTCTAATAAGATTAAATAATAAACATGTTTATCCCAACTATAAAACAAATAATAATAATATATATTCACTTCTTCAAATAAAATCAAATAAATAATTAAATAATTAAATTTGCTTTTCTATGCACACATAATATTAAATAACAATTAATTAAATAATCTAACTATAACACAATAAAATTAACTATATAACAAATTCAAATAATGCAATTATCATGCATCTACATGACTCTTAAGTGATGTGTGTGAGAGATAACCCTCCATCTTAACCTTGTCAGGCTGCTAACCTCCTTTACCTCAGCCACATCCTTGTCTTCGACAACTTGCAACTCATAATAAACTCAAATTCCTATTAATAGGTTAGTAACCCAATAGCCAAAGCTTCAAAATTAATAACATGAATATAACATTCATTTCATTTCATCTGTAAAATAATCATTCATCTTTCAAAATGATAAACTATTCATCTAACCACATATTACTATTCATGAAATATTTCCATATAAAGTAATTCCAGATAGTATCAAAATTTGAGACATGACAGTCACCCTAGGTAGTTTTATATATAATCATTGAAATTCATGCTTGATTACACATCAAAATATCACTTGGAATAAAATATAAGAAAACCTATTTTCACACCTCTCTATCATTTTATAGGTTTATAGCAACCTCCTCCAGCTACATCAACACTTAGCATCCAACTCCATGGTCTATGTTACATTTTACTATTACCTATGTCTATGGTCTATGTTACATTTTACTATTACCTATGTCTAGGGACTTAACTAAGGTGTAAGGGGGAAGTTAGCACAATTCCATACCCTAGCTTAGAAATCCCCATATGTTCTTTAACACCACCACCATTTTCCTTGCACTTTTTCCTTTCATTTTACACCACTTTCCTTAGGTACCCTAAGCGCATAGTCCTCGCACATGATTTTTTCATATTTGGTGCACCCATTGACCCTAGACTCAATATTACACAGAAAAATGATATAATTCCTTAGCTAAAAACATCCCCAACTCCTAGATGCCATTTCCTCTAGATAGTTTAGGGCCTCACTTGTGATCTTGACCTAATTTTGCGTTGCACATGCAATTTTAACCCTCAATTTTCAAATTCAATTTTAGTTGTGGCCCTAGGTTAACTTAGTCCCAACTAACTATTTCTTATTGTACACCTAAGCCTTGTATAATAGTCACCCTAGGTCATTTTCAATCATCCATCATTAGGACAACCCATCTACATATATATATCAAAAGGATCACTCAAAAATCACATAAGTCTATCAAAACTTAGTCTTTGCAACGATCATCTCAATTACATTAGTTCTTGCATCAAGAATTGTCAAAACCTTAGCTATTGCACTAGTCCACTCTTAAATTCATCAAGATTTCTTCATTACATTAAGCCTCTAGTATCATAGTATTGCATCATTGTCATCTACTCATACATCCATTGCATATGCTTCTTATCATGTCTTCTAATTTTGTACAAATCATTTAATAAATACAATATTCCTAAGTCCATTATTTCAAATAGAGATACAAGATTTGTTGGGAAATTTTTGTCCACTTTGTGAATTATAAAGGATATAAGGCTCAAAAAGAGTATTGTGTGTTACCCACAAATAGATAAACAACCAAAAGTGGTTAATAGAACATTGGTGCAACTCATAAATGGATACAATAGCAAGTGATGTAAAACTTAGGATGAATCACTCCATACATTGAGCATTCATTTTTCAACAAATTAGTCACCATTTGAGGTGTGTTTGGGATATTTTCCATCTAGTCCACTTGATGTGTCTTTTGATAAGGAAGATGAACAAGAAGGGTAAGAAAATGAGGTGAATAAAGCATAAAAATTTCTTGAGAGGATTAGACAAATCCAATTTAAAGTTAAAAAATAGTTAGAAATAACAAAGTGGACTAAAATTTCCCAACAAATCTTGTATCTCTATATGTGACAGTCTTTTTGTAAGGTGTTAAAATAAACATTTTATTGAATATCTACCAACTACTACAAAATAAATAGTCATGCACATGTCTATTCATAGATATTACTCCTACAAAGTCCATAGATATGATTTCACATGGTCTGGTGGGGATTGAAAGAGGTAAATACTATTCCACCCTTATTGTCTTAAATTTTCTAGTGCAACACAATTTGCAATCTCTAATGAACCTTGCTACTTCCTACTATATTTTGGGCCAAAATACATACCTTTGCAAATTGAGCCACCATTTTAAAAACACTCATGTGACCCACCACATTGGAGTATGCACCTCCCTCATCAATAAAATCCTTTGTGCCTTAGGCACACGTAATTTTTCCACCTTGAAAAGAAAACCTTGTTTAAGGTAAAAATCAACATTACTTCTTACAATTCCATAGTTTGAAGTTATTTGTACTTATGCCTAAATTCTAGATCATTTTCTTATTCTTTTGAATAAACCTCTTTTTAGAAATGTTCCAAATGTGTAACCATTACCATAGTTGAAATATATGGTCTAGATAACATATCTACCACCACATTACTACTTCCCTTTTTATATCTAATCACTAAATTAAATTGTTGTAATAATCCCATCCACTTGTAATGTCTTGCTTGTTGCAATTTATTTTGTGTTTGTAAATATTGGAGAGGTTGATGATCGGTGGGTGCTATAGTTTCTTTACCAAACAAGTAGTGTCTTCATTTTAAATGGATTGAACTAGTGAATATAATTATTTATCATACATCAAACATCCTCTAAATAATGAAGTGAAAAATCTTGAATGGTAACAAATAAGTCTACGACCTTTAATCAAGATGATACCCATAACATATTCACTAGAATTAGTCTCTACTTTAAAAGGTTTTTGCATATCAAGAAGAGAATGCATGTGAGCAATACTTATTTGTACTTTAATATTTTATGTTATTGACCCCAATGAAATTCTCTTTCCTTAGCTAAAATTTGATACAAAGGTAAGGCTATTGAGGAGTAGGAAGAAATAAGTTTTCTAATATATTGTACAACCCTTATAAAACTTTTAGTTAATGTAGCACTCTTTTGTACAAACCATTTAAGAATTGCTTCTACTTTTGAGGGATTAATTATTAGTTCTCCTCCTCCTACCATATTTCTTAAATACAACAACAATTCTTTACCAAATTCGTATTTTTTCATATTACACTACAATTGTTGATCTTTTAACTTTTACAAGAATTGTTTCATGTGGATGAGATGTTCTTCCCAAGAAGCATTAAAAAAATACAATATCATCTAGATATACAATTACACAACCATCTATGAAAGATTTTAGCACATCATTCATCAATTTCATAAAATTAATGGTGTATTACTTAAGAAAAAATGAAGCACTAAACATTTATAAAGGCCTTGCTTACTTTTGAATGTAATATTCCAACTCTTTTCTTCTTTCATACATACCCAATGATAAAAAAATCTAAGATCCAACTTAGTAAAACATTTTGCATGCTTAAGTTGGTCTAAAAAGTTCTCTATCCTCAAAAGAGGTGTATATTTTTCATCATGATCTTATTTAGAGCCTTATAATCAATACACATCCTTGAAGAACCATCATTTTGTATTGTCACTATGGGTGAACCACAATTTGAAGCACTAGGATATATGACCCCTTGTTCAAGAAGCTCCTACATTTGTTTCTTGACCTAATTCCTCTCTAGTAGAGATTGTGGATGCAACTTGATGTTTAGTAGAGGAGATTTTGGTAGAATTTGAATATCATTCTACACCTCCCTTCTTGGTTGCAACCCCCTTAGTTCTCAGAACACTTTATAAAAATATGACAAGCCTTTATACAGTCATTTGAACTTTGAGTTAGTTATGGTCAAAATTCTCAACCCATTATCCTTTATATTTTTAACCAAAGCAAACAAAATTGCTTGGTTTCTTAAATTATTTTAATTTCTTGGTTACATGTTGGCATAGATACCTTTACTCTACTTTGGTTCCTTCTAATTATGTGTTTAATTTCATCCTTGATCCACCCATACTTTTTATCCCTTCTCATGACAATTGCATCTCTAACATATAAATAAGGACTCCCAAGAACTATGTCAAATGCGTCAAGGGTAATAATTGTAAGGTCAAAACTTGCCTACATTGCAACTTTTACCTTATATTTTCACTCACTTCGGTGCCCATCCCCCTAGTCATGTTTTACAATTATTTGACCTTCTTTCTTTTCCCTAGTCATAAAAACATGAGACATGGAGAACCAGCCTTAGGAACCCTTCCTAAGTCATCCATCAAAGTTTGGCCACCTAATTCACTCAAGACATGAGTGGATTATTCTTGTGTGTAGACACTTGTGTAAGCCAATGCTCATGCCCATGTTTGTAATGCCCCGCCAAGAAACCCTAGAGGACAACACTAAACTTGGTCAAATTAATGATTTTTTTAAAAGCAAATAACAATAGGATGCATAACATAACATAATAATCTAAACCTAGGTTCTCTAAGGTTCCTCAACTACGCCACTCACAAATTAAGATTACAAGAAACAAAGGTTACGTAAAGAGATACAAACAAAGATACATCCCAATATACAAATACATGATAAGAGATCTTTTTAAACAGGAACAAGACATCTCTCATGCATTTATAAACAATTATAGTAAGAACCATAAGGTCATTCTTAACATAGTGGAAAAATATATTCTTTGCTCCAGTACTCAACTCAGTTAACAGACCTACATCTGTGCATCTAAAAGTGAACATTAGTTCCACAAAGATTATCAATAAACATAAAAGAGAACTATATACTAGCCTAAGGCCCTAAGGGGCCGACCTAATGTCACAGGGGCTCATCCATGATGACCTTGCCTACGTATGTGTAGCACAGAGACTTCATAGTTCGGGACATGAACTTGTAACTTTATGATTAACTAAGATGTAATATACTCATAAAAGGATTACATCTCACTCTAGAGTCTTTAACAAATCAATATACTCATATTAGAATGAGACAGAAAACAAGACCTATCTACCTTATATCATTTTCATTACTTCTCTTAAGGTTTCACATAATGAAATTAGGAGGTCTAACTCAAACTAGCAACTCACCAAATATCACCATCAACTATGCTTATCCATGAAGCAAACACAATGTCTATATTCAAAGCTACTTACCATTAATTGCATAGTCTCATTTTTCATACATGAATGAGTTAGAAAACTAATTCCTTATTTAGACATAAACTCAACCATACCATTCCCTTGCACATGCTTAAAGTAAACAATGATCATGCATTAAATGAGTTTTTATCATCTTAAAGTATTGTTTCCACATGCATCTTATACAATTTAATATGTTCTAGAAGAAATAAGAATCAAATAAAATTAGTCCCAAATGGATGTCACAATACAAACATTAGATAATACATCTCACATATTATGGTAGTATTGTTTCCTCTCTGCAAGGACATATATCTCATATGGATAAAGATTAAAATAAATCACAATACATATATTATACATTTCTACATAGTTCTACCCTATCCAAAGTCATAACCAGTGAGATAGATCTATTACAAAATTCATAACAAAAGCTCCATTTTGATCATAACACTCCTATTGAGTAATGAACCAACTATCTTACCATTATACTATATTTTGCAAAGCATCTACATGATTAAGATACTTACATATATTTAGATCCATTGTGCTACGGACATACACACAAGTAGATCAATTGGTACAGGAGCACCCTCAGGACCTAATGCCAATAGGAGGCAAAGTTTAAATTTTTGTCTTATTTTGTGTTGTTCAATGTTAATAAGGTCATTTTAGGCCAATATAAGTCATTTGGAGTCATTGATGAAGCTTTGGTATCATTTAATTGAAAAAAATGAAAACATTGTCAAAAGTTGTCAAGTGTTGTCATAATAACTTTTCTTGTCAAATGACAACTTTTTAAAAGTTTGTTAAAAGTTGTTAAATGATAGTTGTAGGTTGGTTGGGGGGGCATAACTTGATTGTACAAGTATAGATATGAGCCTCCAAGTCGAATGGAGGGTTGGTGGTTGGATTTTGGAAGTTGAAGCAATAAAAATACCTTGTTTTCTACAATTTTCAAATATTTTCTGTTGTTATATTGAATGGTACGAATTTGTATGACCTAGTACTTGTATGAGATTAATTGGGGATGAAATTACAGTGAATCTACTTTTCATTTCTTTTTTTTGCATCTAATTTCATGGAGATTTGAATAAGTTATGGCATTTTTATTGAGGGTAGGTCTGTAAAGTTTAGTTTTCTAAAAATGCAGTTTGAAAACATGCATGTTACAGCTTGGTATGGCCTAATATCAAGGAATGTAATACATGGATGGAACTATATTTGTTTCTAGTTTACAATTATTTTGGTTTCATGTGATTTCATTAGGTTTTGAGTGAGTTATGACATTTTTACTAACAACAAGTCTAAAACCTACCTAGGGTTCCTAGTTTGGAACAACCTTGTTTTGCCCTATTCCATACAAAACAAACCTAGCCCATTTTTACATATGTTTAATAAGAGCCAAAAGGGTATTCCAAACAAGTCTTAGATTCTGAATACCAGGTATCTACTGAAAGTTATGACCAAAAAAATAAATTGTTGCACCCATGTTTTAGGCTTTAAGAGCGAGTTGTCTAAGAATGAACAAGAATGCATATTTGCATCATTTGTATTGAAACCCTATTTGGAATGTGTCAAGTTATTCTTGTTTGAGTCCTTTCTTTGCATCATCAAAGTATTATAGTTGAACTACATCAATTTAATTTGCAAATGACATATTATCATAAAGCATATAGAAAAGAACCTAATATAGAAAATGTAATATTAATGTCATTAGTAATCTCTTGAAAGAAGAGGATAACAAAAACAACAATATGGCCACAAGCTCTCCTCCCAACCATAGGATTGATGTTAAATCCACCCCTGAGCTTTAAGGGTCACATAGCTCTTCCAAACTTACATGGCTTACATTTCCAAACATGACACAAATATTCACATAACTCAAGCTTAACTTTAACACACAAAAATGGCTATTCATGTTCAACTCAACAAGATGGAACTCCTAACCACACAAAACCCAACACACACAACATCCAACATTAACTCTTCACATATATTTCAATCACAACTACCCATTTAAACAAGGATTAACAAAGATATACATAGACCAACGGAAACTCCAATCATTCATTTTCAAATCAACAAAACTCAAATCCAAAAGGGTAGATCTTACCAAGAGAATTGGCAACCCAAATATGGTAGAAACCCTCACTTTCTCCAAGCCCTTTCCTCCATTCTTCCTCACCTGTCCTTTCCTTTTCTTTCCATCAAAAAATCTCCTCCCAAATGAGGAAAAACAAGAACAACCAAGAGCAAGTGAGAGAAGCCAAGGCAAAAAGAGAAAAGCCCCCTCTCCTTTCAAAGAGAAGGAATATATATAGAAGGGAAAAAGGCAACCAACTCCTCATAACTTCCCAACCACCCAACTAACTCCAATTTTCGCCACTTTTCATAAGTGGGTAATTAGAGTGGGTTTTAGACTTTATTTAAGGGGTTTTATGGAATAAAATGACCCCTAACCCATAGACCTACCACCTAGGAAACTTTTTATACAATTAAAACCACACAAAGACTTCATAAAACATACAATAAGTAATCACATTTAAAAAGGTGACTCAAGGGTCTAATAAAACAACCTCCCACACATTCACAACACTTACAAACAAGGTTAAAACACATTCACAAGAATAACATAAGGGAAGTAGCTATGTGAACCCTTCATCAACATTGGCCATTTTTTTACTTGTATACTCAACCAAAAGTGTCATTACTTCTCATAATTAATAGTAATTGAAACAAATGGCATATGAAAAATAGCCTTCCAAGAATAATAATTGAATAGAGGATTAAACCTACACAAGTATAATTTAACTCTCCCTACTTGCATAATATCTTTTAGAGTCAACCAATGATTGATCATACTATTTAATATCAAAACATTACCACTTATCAATAATCTAATTAACCTGTAACAAATACTACTACAAACAAATATTTAATATTAATTATTACCTTTATATTCATGTTTACTCACACTCATAATATAAACTCACCAAGCATGATGCAATCCATTTCATATACATAATAGTATTACCAACAACGAAACATCTACATCATTGCATACTTACGTAGATAAGGAATAGAACTCATTTGGATATCACACGAAATCACAACCACTAGTTAGTTAGTTAACAATCAAAGTATAAGCAACTTGATGTGTAGGGACAATAATCACTAATGTATATTGTTCAACATAAAAGATCATAAAATATACAACATAAACCATCGATGACTAGTAGGATCAATAAGGCCACAAGGGATGGGGTCTTACACTCCCCCCTAGGATTAGGCTTCCTCTTGGAAGTCTATTTTAATTGTCTTTAAATATCCCTATTATTTTACCTTCACCTCCAAGTTCCAAAGCCAACTATCGACACATCCACAATGAGATTGGAGGGGCACTACAATGTTTAATTTTGTAGGTTAACTTTTGGAAACCATTTTAAGCCTAATCCTTACTATGTAAACCCCATTTCCTTTTATAATTGTAGTTGCATCTATTTACCTTATTTTAGATATTGGATAGTGTTAGACTCATGTATCAATACTTTGATACATGAAAATGATAGTTGATTAGTATTTTCATATACAATGCATATGGATGTTTGATTTAATTCATGGATATATGATGATTAGATAGTAACATCAATTCTCATTCAATTTCAATTTGAGTTATATTAAATAACCATGTGATACTAACCCTAATTTTTAGATTATTGCTTTAATGAGAATGTAAAAACTAGATTAACTTAAGAATGATATAAATAAATGGTAAAAATTATGGAAATAAATATTTTAATGTTATAATAAATTTGATATGATTTTATTATAATATTAAAATTATGGTTTAAACATGAATAATGATTAGTGGAAAATGGCTATGTATTATTATTGAGGTATCCAGGATCATGTATATGAGATTGAATCATATTGAGACTTGATTCTAATCCTAATTATTATGATGGGTCATAATTCCTATGTATGTGATTGATCTTGATTATTATAGGTGAATAATGTAATTTTAAGCATGCTACTCTAGTTATGTACATTTTGGATTTATTTGATGTGCACATTGAGTTTACAAGTACAATTATAGGGTGGCCAATAGGAGAATGATAGATCAATCAAGAACTCTAATTACCCTTTCCACTTCACCTCATGAAATAATGGGAACTTGATCATGATTTATCAATTATACCAATTGTCTAAGTCTATGAGTGAACTAAGACCCTTATATTAAACCTTGTTAATTCCTAGGTTTTTATAATTTATCTTGGTAATTTAAATCATGTGTATTTCATTTGTTGAAATTTTGAAACTTTAAAATGTTATTTTTTAGTGCAAACTCGGATTTGTACTTAGGGCCATTTTATAAGGGAGTAAAATGTCAATTTTGAGTATTTTTATTTAAAAATAATCCACTTGGGCAAGTACCTATAGGTGATGTACCTTTTGGGATTTGTATTTGGAGTGTTGGGTGAGTTTATTACTCACCCAAAGACCTTGGGAAAAATATGATGTTAAGAGGCACAAGAGAGGTTGAGTGTGGGTTATCCAAGTCAACTCTCTTCCTTTCCAAAGGATATTTTTGTAAGTGGAGTGTGGAGTGCACTCCACTTCACCATACCTTTCCCATGTGGGTACACATGGAAGGCATGGGTTGCATTTATGATTTGTAATAGATATTGTGTGTTCAAGTGGAAGGCTATATGTCCCCATCCTCTTATATGAGGATAGATGACATGGCACTCATATTAAGACATCATCTTTAGCCTTTGCAAGGATACTTGCTCATTTTGGTTTTTACATAGAGAATTTTGAGAGATTTTACCATTTTGAATATTTTTTTGAAGAATTTGGAGGCTTCTTGGTGTGATAAATTGTATTGTGAGAGTGGTGAAAAGGGGAACCAAGCAAAGAAGAAGAATATTCTACCTTCTTGGAACTATCTTGAGAGTTAGGCTTCAAGGATTCCTATTTTATTTTGTCTATTTTCTTGCTTCTTCATATATGTGAACGAAAAAGAAATGCTTTAGTTTCTTGTATGTGAATCTACAATGAATATAAATAGCATGTTGTCAATATATTATTCTTTTAATTGTTTCCTTCTTATTGTTGATCTTGATAGACATTTTATTGTGAGTGAGAGTGTGTTGTACCTACTCCCCTCCTTTGTATTATTTATTTGCTTGCTTATGTGTTGTAACCCTTGGTTTTCGATCTCCCACTTGATTGAGAGAAAACCATGTTTATAGGGGTTGAGAGAGGTATGGAAACTTCTCATGGGAAGAATTATATTGTTGCAATACTATTAGCATTTAAAGAGGTGAGTAACTTAGTTTTGTATAATGAATTTGTCATTGAGATGTATTGGATAGTAGGGTGGATATGGTGGATGAAATATTGTGAAGCATAAAGTATATGATGGTATTGTGTGATATTACTTGGGTTTGATACCCTCATTTTGATCTTGCATGATTCCCATGGAGACTTTTCCTCTTGATTCCCCTCAAATGAATTAAATAATTGATTCATTTTGTTTATCCAATCCATTTTGACATACAATGATGTTTCCATCCTTGAGTTTGTGGTAAATGTTTGTGTGTAACCAAATCTTGGTTTGGTATCTTTTTACAAGGGTTGTGTAGAGCCATGCATATGCTTGATGATGATAGTTGGAAGGGAAGTGAGAATACATTGTTGGCTTATCCAGGCTTGGAGTGAAGACTAATGAGTATTTTGCCCTTAATGAAGTTCATGGATTTGGTAGAAAGTTGTATATCTTTTGAATATATTTAAAAGTTCATATGTTTATTGTTAAGTTGAAATTGTGTGTTTATATATTTGAAAAGAAGCAAAGTAGAGATCCTTAAAAAAAGTCTATAAAATGCATGTTAAAATGACTCATGTATATGCTTAAGATTTTTTATTATTTACCTAAAAAATCCAATTTTAGTTTTGTAAAATATGATTTATTGTATGCTTGGTTTTGTAATTTTCAAGAATAAATTTCACATCCTTACTCATGAATGGTTACTTCTTAAGATTTAAAATTTATATAAAAAGGAATTATTTGATAAATGCATAATAAAGGGAATATATGTATGTATGTATAGGTTTTTAGTTGATAAATATATATGTGTGTATATATTTTTATTACATAAATATATACATATTTTTATTACATAAATATATACATATTTTTTTTTGTTAATATAACCCTAAAGAAAAACCAGAGTTGAGCTCTGTATAACCAGTATCATGTATTCATATAAAAAAATTGTATATACTAAGGTGCTATCGCCATTCTTCATAGCCTATTTCTATACTATATCTATCTAAAATACAATATTTTTCAAACTCCTGACCTTCAAACAACACCACCACATCAGGTTCCTCGCCACCTGAATCCTTCACCACTTCTAGACAACATTTTGAATCCACAAGAAAGGAACCGAAAGAGCCACCCTTAACCCTTTTGCCAGAGCCTCCACCACATTCTAAAGACTAACCATTATGTGCTTGATGCCGTGCAAATGGTCTAGGAGATAGTCATGATAAATATCCATGTGGTTGTCCACCTCAAGCAGGTCATCATGTAGAAGGAAAGAGGTAGTTGTCATCCCCATGATCATGGTACATGCAAGCAAATGTGCACCATCAAAGGTACTCTAATGACCCCTGGTATATTTAGGGTCCAACAGATAACCTTCCACAACCTCCCTTAGTTTAGTCTCAGGTAAACCATCAACATCTTTCACCACCCCCCACATTCGCACCATCCACATACGTAAACAAGGATTTTTAATTTTTGCATCCACAAAATACATGAATTCATACATTGCCTCACTTCCCATTACTCTACGCTTACGTTTCTAACTGTGTTCCTCCCTAATTGGATTTTACTTTCACCAGAGAGCACCATTTTGCCTCCTCCTACATGTCACTTCCCTGCTGCTAAAGCCATCACCTCTAGCCATCTTAACTCTTAGCAACTAACTTACAAAAGACAAATTGCACCCTTCCAATACGCTAGAACATAGCACTAAGAAAAGTGAGGCCTCTAGAATCATCTACCGTTCATCTTAATGCACCGTTAATACTCCCATCCCATCAAATTAGGTTACGCAAGTGCCAGATGCTATCACCCAACAACACTTCTAACAATCATCACTCTGTCCTTCTCCCTCATCACCCTCCTTCACCTATCTGACGTGGATCTTACCCCTTATTGGGTGGATGTTCCTTCAGATCATCCTACATAATTTTGATTACCTCATAAGGAAAATTCTCTCACTAAAACTTACTTGTCGTCCCGTTATCCCTCTTCAGATGAACACCCTCATTGGCAGCCTAATCCACCACCTTATTGCTAGCTCTCTTAATGTGATAAAAAATAACCTCTTTGAAATCCTTGGCCACAATCCTGGTTGTCTCAATGATAGTCTGGACTCGCCAATTATCACTATCATCTCCCTTCATAGATCTAATAACCAAGCTAGAATCTCCTTCGATCCACAACTTCCTCCATCCCTTCTCTCTGGCTATCATCAAACCCCATAGCAGCACTCTAGATTTAGGCAAATTATTGGATTCAGATTTAAAATCTAGATGATACAGACCCATACGTTAGCTAATGAAGTCTCTAAAAAATTCACCAACCCCAACTTTTCTAGGATTGTTCTTGACTGCACCATCAAAATTTAGTTTTATCCATCCTTCTCTCAACTCAGATCAACCAATTGCTACCCTCTTATCACTTCATGTGGGCGGGTGCTAATCAATCAACCTAAATCTAGTCCAAGCCTTTCCCCAGCCTTTTTCCTTCTCTAAAAATTTCCAGTTATTTTTGTTGTGGATTTCTCCCAATTCCCCTAATGAACTCTCCATAAGATCCCATACTCTTTCCACTGATTTCTTTGATTCCCTAAATAATCTCCTACTCTTTTCCAACCATATGTTCCACACTATCAAAGCTAGAGCTAGCTCCCAAATAAACTTCAGCCCAGGGCTGTTGACTTTTACTACCCAACTCTTCAACAGACTGAGGATGTTCTCTGGATAAACCCATGAGAACCCCCATCTCTTTAGGAAGCATGTCCAAATTGAAAGAGCAAACTCACACTGGACAAAAATATGATCATTATCTTCTTTTGTTGCTTCACACATCACACATCTAGAGGGCCCTGACCTGCCCATCATTCTTAGCCTATCCCATGTTAATGCCCTTCACTTCCACATTATCCAAAGGAAAGCATTGACCTTTAGGAGGCCCTGCTTACACCACACCTTACAATCTATTTTCTCAAAAATGATCCGTTTGCAAAAGTATCTAGAATAAGCCTCACTAACCATCACTTTACCACTTTTGTGTCCTCCCTAAACCATTTTATCTTCCTTAGTGGGGCCAAAGACCGGCCATTTCTCTATCTTCTCTTTCACTTCATTACATACTCCACTTAGTTTAATCACCGGGGGAGCGAGCTCCTTCCATTTTATGTTTGGAGGGAGGCCCTCCAGATAGTCCTTAACGATGTATGTGTCCTTAAGGGTGCCCTCCTTTAGCCATTTATCTCTCCAAAACCTAATCTTTTGACCATCCCCCAGCTTCCAATATATTTTCGGGCCAAGAACCTTACCACAAGCTCCAAGGAAGTTCCAAATACTTGATCCCTTAGGAAGGATGTGTTTAACACACAGAAGTACTGAGAGGGGGGGTGAATCAGTACTTAACCAAACTCTTTCCTTCTAAAACCATTTAATCAAAAGTGAGCATTTAAACCATGAGAGACAAAGAGCACACAAGCACATAACACCAGATTTACATGGAAACCCAAGATGAGAAAAACCACAGAGAGCAAGCTACTTGGATCTATTGTCCAAATCCAGTCTCACAAATCAAAATAGTTTTACAATAAATTTTATGGGCTATAACCCAAAGGAAGCTATAACTCCCTGATACACAATTTTATGGGCTTCAAACCAAAGGAAGCTACAACTCCCTAAAGTGTTACAACACTTACAACATTTGCAAAATGAGGCTCCAAGCTTTGTACCAAGATACTTGTCTGATTCAGGCGATTCAACACAAACTGCTTCAACCTCAAGCTTTTGCTAACCTTTCTAAGACTTTTCTCTACTATCTTCTTGCCATTTACCTCTGTACAATTACTATATCAAGCTCCGCAGTATCAAAAATCCTTCAAATACCTCTTTTATGTCATCACAACTTCCTTAACTATCTTTGTGGCACCATCACTTCTCTATTACCTTGTTTGAATTGATCCTTTCCACATTTCATCATCAAGACTACTTCTATAGTTAATTTATTCACACATTATCATTTCTAACGCATTACACATACTTCTTTATCTCTTGCAACAATCTTGATCTTTCATTTATATGCTCTACAAGTCTTCAAAACTGCATCATTGTCAGCCTAGATGAAACGTGTATTGACCTATCATTGTTGGCTCCCAAATCATCTGTAGTAATGTAGGAATCAGATCCCATTATGCAGTTCAAACCAAGTGATAAACTAGACCTATTTTACCTCAACACACATCTCAAAGCTAGCACATACTTCCAAACACACAGTGCAATCATCTAAACACCCCAAGTTAGCTCAACAAACACTTATCCTTCCATGCATTAGCTCCAAACCTAAAGCGGTATCGGAGAAAAAAATAACATCATTCAAATCATGTCATGAACATTATATGACCTACAAAAACATTCTCATACACTCCTTTCACCATTTCATGCTACTTCATGTTGGTGCAAACTATTAAACATTGATGCTGGTATCCCTAACATAGTCTAGTCACCCTATTTTGATGTAGAAGATTTGAAAAACATACTTGTGGTGAACAAAGACACTTGAAACTTGAATAGAACATACATACTAATCATTTGAGCTTATCTTTCAATCAAAAAAGCCAGATACTAAGGAGCAGTGAAATGCAATGGCTTTTACTTTCTCCATTTGATAGTCTTAACCAGCAACAAGACATTTCCTTACTCAGCTGACTCCAGAAACCACTGTGGTACATATTATCATTTGAAACTTGAATCATGCATACCTCTTATCTGTATCTAGAAATCCTCCAAATCGCAAAACCATATCTTCAAGTTTGGAGAAGTGTGGAGCATTCTTTTGTGCCTTTGTGACTGTAACAACCTTGTTTCATCACTATCTTCACTCTGCTAACCCTAAAACATTATGCGATAGACCTTATGTTCTTAAAATTGAACCACACATACCTTAGAGACATGTCTAGCTATCTTACAATCTGTAGGATCATATCTTCATTTGCGGAGGTATGAGGTACATTTTCTTGATCCTATGACACCCTTCATGACTGGAAATTCACAGACAATTTTCTTAAAACTTTTTGTAACTTTCTTCATCAAGCACCAAATAACATAACTCCATATCATCAAAATACAACAAATGCAACCAACATTACTACAACACATCAAGGAATTTACCAACTTACACTTATCATGAACTTTAGAAGGTAAGGTACAACAAACAACTTACACATATCCATGAACTTCAAAAGATAAGGTACAACTGTGTACAGATGATACAAATCCCTTATATCTTTCACTCCTCTGGTCAACACTTTTGACACCACTTACTATTTTGACATCACTAATCATCAGCAATATGCCTTCCACATTACAACTCTTTTGACATCAATGATAACATATGCAACATGATGCACTCCTTATCAAATAAATCATCTGCATTGTTTTGTAAGTATTTGGCCTAGATGATTCAGTTCCAAATCTTATCCCTCTCTTCATAGATCCTCCAGACTAACTTAGTTTCAAGATCCTTATTCATCTCTTTACAGTTCTTAAAGCCTAATCCCCCCATTTTGACAAGTTTGCAAATGTCTTCCCATTTCACTAGATTATACTTTAACTTCTTATCACTACCCCTCCACAACAATCCCCTTTTTAAATCTTCAACATTCTTTTTGCTAGGAATTTCAAAAATAGACATCATGAAAATAGGTATCACCACCATGGAAGCTTTAATGAGAGTAATTTTGCTTGCCAAAGAAAGCCACTTTGCATTCCATGAAGCAAGCATCCCATGAAAATGATTCAATACATTCCTCCATTCTAAATCTGGGGGCCTCTTATTCACTAAAGTCATACTTAAATATTTACTCGAAAGTTTGTCAATCTCAAAGCCAAGGATTCATTGTATCTCCAAAATAGCTAAACAAGGATCTTTTAGGAAGAAGATTCTTGATTTATTTTTGTTCACCCTTTGCCCTACCTCTACTTCATAACACATCAACAACTTCTTGAAGGTTCGTACCTCCTTGACAGTCACTTCCCCAAACAACAAGGTATCATCCAGAAATTACAAATGAGTGATATTATTGACACCTCTTGAAATCTGTAGTCCTCTAAGATGTCCTTCCTTGACCTCCTTCTTCAATTATCTGCTCAAGGCTTCCACCAAAATGAGAAATAAGAACAGAGATAATAGGTCCCCTTGACGTAACCCCCTTTTAGTACTGAAGAAATCTATAGGGACACCATTAATAAGAACAATGAAGGAGGGTGACAAGATACAACTCATTATCCAATTGCACCAAGATTCACAAAAGTTGAACTTTCTCATTACCTTGATCAAAAATTCCCATGAGACCCTGTCATAAGCCTTGTTCATGTCTAATTTTATGATCATACCATCCTTCCTTCTATTTTGAATAGAATGAATGGCCTCATGGGCAACTATAATGTCATCTAGGATTTGTTTATTTTTTAGAAAACTGCTCTATGTCTCTAAAATAATGCTATTCAAACACTCCTTTAACCTAAAGGCCGAAGCTTTCACAACCACCTTATACATTGTGTTACAAAGGCCAATGGGGTGGTATTGATCAAAATAAGTGGGATCCTTCACTTTAGGAATTAAAGCAATGAAAGTGGTATTCCAAGGCTTAAAGATAGCTTTTCTTTCTCTACTCTCCTCTGCCGCTTTCCAAATATCCTCCCCAACTATATCCCAAAATATTTAAACAAATTCCACCTAAAACCCATCTGGCCCTAGTGCTTTTTTGGATTCCATAAAAAACACTACCTTCCTAATTTATTCCTTAGTAAAGGGGGCCAACAGGACCTCATTTTTCTCATCTCCAATTAAGCTAGGAATGTTCCCTAACATTTCTTCCTATGCCACCAAATCATTCTCCAGAAGAGATATTAATAGATTTTGAAAAAAATTGCTCCCCTCCTTTCTAATAGATTCGATATCCTCCAATTCAACCCTAGCTAAGGTACAAATCCTCAATATTTTGTTGTTTTGTCTTCTCATCTTGGTAGCAATGTGAAAAAAGTTAGTATTTCTATCTCCTTCACTGAGCCACTTGACTCTATATTTTTTATGCCAAAAAATTTCTTACATCCTTAGAATCCTACTTTGTCCTTCTAACAGTTCTATTTCCTTGGATCTTTTATCTAATGACAACCCATTAGAGGCTATGTCTTTCTCCAAAACTCTAATTTCTTCTTGTAGCTTTTCTTTAATTTCAAAGAGATTCCCCATAACTTCCTTCTTCCATATCTTTGCCTGCCTTTTGACTTCCTTAAGCTTGTTGAAAAGAAAGAATCTCTTGAATCCCTTCTCCCCTCCACCAATTTTCCAGAGCATGAGCAAAATCAGGATATTCATACCAAAAAGCTTCCATCTTGAAAGGAATTCCTCTCAGTTTAAAGGCCAAATTAGATGCACTAAAATAGGCCAGTGATCTAACCCCCCAAAATTTAGTACCTATGAGAAAAAAACTATCTAAATTCAAAATCCAATCTGAATTAACTAGGAATCTGTCTAATCTGCAAAGTATGTTTTCTTCTCCTACCCTCCTATTGCTCTAGGTGAACCAACCAGTTTTAGGCTTAATGTTTGTGAGGGCCAAATCTTCACAGAGCCTTCTAAAAGATAAAGAACCCATTAATGTATTGTGAATTATGTCTCCTCTTTTCTCGTCAAGACTTAAAATGACATTGAGATCTCCCCCACCACCCAATTTTCCTTATCGTGATTCTCCCTAAAACTCCTAAGATAATCCCAAATCTCTATTCTCTCTTTCCAAGTTTGGTCCATGTATATTCAAGATGACTACTTTTTCATTACTCCTAGTATTCTTGCATCGAACTAGAAGACAAAAATGTTTAGCTTCAATAGGTATACCTGAGAGACAACATCTATTCCAGACAATAGCTAAGCCTCCTACCATGCCCACAACATCTGCCGTTACTCCTTCCCCATTTCTCCAAATTCTAGAAAGCATCTCCTTGAAACTTTCACCATCCAACTTAGTTTCCTAAAGTAAAAGAACATCTGACACTTTGATCTCTATTAGCTATTTTAACAAACGATGTTTTTCTTGCCATTGAGGCCATGAATATTCCATCCCAAGACCTTCATAACTTCCTGGGCTTAAGGAGGTTATCACGTCCAGAGATGAATTGCCTCAGAGAATCTTGAGTTCCATTACCAATTTCTTCCAAGGCCCTTGATTTAGCCTTTTCTACCTCTAATCTTCTTCCTCTACTGTTAGCACCCCCTGTGTCTAAGTGGATATTATTTCTGCCATTGAATCTTTTGTTCTTCTTCTAGCAATAGACCAAGCATTTTCCTTATTATAATCCTCCTCTCCTTTGGTATCATTATCACTATCCCCCTCTTTGCCTCTCCAATTATCTTTCCTTACCTACCTAACTCCCTTATTGCCCCTTCCTTCTGCACCGTCATCGTTTGATTGCCTATTTCTTTCAGCACCTTTTCAGTGACAACATTTTCCATCTTGACCTCCTCCTGAGTCTCCTGGACTAATTGCCCTTCCTCCAACCTATCCTGGATAGTGATTTGGGGAGACCTATCCCCATTCCTTCAATCTTCAAATTTGTTTCTTGTTTCTGAATCCAACGATCTAACCTCCAAACCATCTCCTACCTCTTCCTTTGTGTTATTGAGGTGCTCTAGACTCTTCTTTCCCATGGAATCCTTTCCTTCCTCAAAAGGCTTCTTATTTTCCTCTGGAGCCTTCCTTTTCACACAATCCCTTGCTAAATTCCCAACTTTCCAGCATTTGAAGCACCGAATGGGCAAACACTCATAGTCAATTTCCTAGAATCTATCCCCCAAAATAGAAGACAACCTAATTGTATGTTTTAGGGGTTTGCTAAGATCCATCTTCACACATATTCAAGCATAAGTGGCCAACTATTTCCCACATGTAGATAACAAACATTGCACAAATCCCCCTAGGGCATTACCTAGTAGCTTGAAAACATCCTCCATCCATAATTCTTGAGGCAACTTATACATCCTAATCCATAAAGGAACCTCTTTGATCAATTTCGTATGAGGATCGAATCCAGGAGCCCACTCTTTGATGTATATACCAGCATTTCCCATGAACCAGGGTCCTCCCTTAAGGACTTTATCCCTATCAAATTCTGATTGGAAAATGAATTAGATAAAACCTAATGCCAAAAAATTGATTTCAGGGTCCATCCCTACCCATTTTTGTGCCACCCAATGCTTGATTCTATCCATGGCGGACCAAATTCCTATGAATTTCACTATCACTGCATTCTTTTTCAACCTACCTTGGAATGTAAGAACAACTATGGGATATCAATTCTCTGTATCTCCTCAGATATTGCAATGTTTACATTGCCTACCACAAATTGGGAAATCCTCTCCCCTCCTTTAGTTTTTTCATTGATCCGCAATTTGTGGAGAAGGTTACCCAAAGCTTGCGCCTGATCAATCTCCTCTTCATTTTTGATCCATTCTTCCTTGGGTCGTTCTACCTCTTACTTGTCTCTAATTTCTCCTTCCTCTACCTACTTTGACATTTCACATCCAGATAAATATAGACATATGTGTATATATGTAATATAGACATATGTGTGTATATATATAATATACACATATAACTATGAAAAAATTTACAATGTAGATAATACAAAATAAAAATAGAAAAAAATATATAAAAAAAAGGCAAGTGGGGTTGAGGGTTGGGAGTGGGGTGGCCTCTTGTGAAGGGTACAAAGCATCCACAAAGGGGCCACAACCTCCACCTGTGAGGGAACAACCACTATGGTGTGCGCAACCCACTCACAAGGTCATGGCACCTTCAAAAGGTTGCAACCCACACATAGAGTGATTTATGTAGGTGCATCTCTAGGCATCATGGAAATCTTATGTCATGTCTGGAGAAGTGGAATTTGTGGATAAATTTAATAGTTTGTATGTTTGATAGTTTGTGGTTAACAATCTATGGTTAACACATTTTGAGATCAATTTTCATTTCATAAATTAAGTTAAGTGTGTGTTGAAAATTATTTAGACTTTAGATTAATTTTAGCATTAGATCATATTTATATTTATTGCTAGCTCCAAATTTGCTCTAGGCCTTAAATATTTATAGTCCTAGGTGTAGGTTTAAATTAAATTGGTTTAATTTTTATCTTGTAGGATAGATTCATTTCCAAAAATTGTAGCTTAGATCAATTTAATGTCATTACTTTTAAACAACAAACTGAAAAGAAAGCTTCAAAACCATAACAAAACAACATATTAAAATTATATATACCACCAAACAAACTCATATTTTACTTTAACTAACATTCATAAATCAACAAGAAATTAGAAAAATTATTTGTAGATTCAAAATTTTAGAAAAGCATTAGAACTAAAAGAAAGATTATTAGTTGTTATTTTTTAGATTGTTTAATTTTCTTTATCTCTTATTTTTTGAAATTTATTTGTGAAAAGGGAAAAGGAAAGTAATTTGTTCGTTGTCCATGGAATAAAACTAGAAATGTACTAGTTCAAATTATTAGATTCATTGCATGCACACATAAAAGGTAAGAATAGATACAAAAAACATTCATTTAGTCAATTTTTACCATTATTATCTTAATTAAATTAGTTTACACCCAAAAATGGAAAACACCAAAAACATATTAAAAACATTCAAAGTAATAAAAAGACAAAAAATAGTAAATAGGTTTAGTTTCATATAATTTGAGCAACAATGCTCCAAACTTAGTAAAAAATAATCAAAACATTCGAACATTTCAAACAATCAAAATTTAAAACCTTTCAAACATTTTGACCAACAACTCTTGAACCCGTTACAAAAGATTAAAAAATAATTCATTTGAACCAGGCATATTGAGGGAATTGTAAACCTTCCACTTTAGTTTGTAGATCACATTTGGCATCTCATTCCTATGTGTCTAGGGTTGAGGCCGAATCTAATAGAGATAACTTTTAGAGAGCTAAGGGAGATTTTACCTACTCTTATAGTTGCCATGGTTGAATAGGAAACAACTATTCTTGAGAAAATCCAATGAGAAAATGCTCACCTGGAGCTGACTGAGACTACCCATCTCATTAAGATATTTAAATGTGTGATTATTCATTTAGATGCTCTCTTTGAAGTAAACTAACAAATAATTGATACCCTCTACATAGAAACTACATTTTAGAAAAATACTAACAACATCCTCTATATACTCCTTCGTCATGAAGAGGGTAGTCCACCTCACTCACTTTGAATCGACTAGATTTTTCCATGTGAGCAAGAGTAAACCTATAAAATCAATGTGAACTATCGTGTGTGAGATAATTTTGGGTCATATATAATTTGGTGGATCTGACATGAAGGATAAATCCTTGTGACAAGTCCTCTCACTTTCTTCTCTCATACCATCTGTTTATTTCCCCCCTCATCCATTTATTTTGTGGTGCTTATGATACCCATGATTATGTTCAGACGTAAGAGAAGCCAAGGACAAGTCCCTCTTGTTGACCCTTCTACTCCCAAATTTGATAGGTACATCCCTTCAATCCATCCCTTAGCTCCCATACACAATACGTAATATGAAGAAGACACTAACTCAAATAGTGCCCATCATTAGCATGAACAAAACATAGGAGAAATCCAAGACATACAAATATTTAACAATTCTATGTGGGCATATTATCAAGGGACTAGCATCTCACCTAAGCTATCTCCTTAATAACATTGACACATTTTAGTCCAATTTTAAATTCATTGGCAAGTTGCTAGATTCATGCCATATAGAGAAACAACCACTCACCTTGACAATGAGATAGGGCACTTAGAAAAGAGATTAGTAGAGGCTTGAGAAGGCTACAATTCTCTTAAAGTGACTTACCAAAATGATCACGCCTATTCTCAATAGATTTAACTATAAGCTCAACTTGAAGAAACAATGAAGAGGGTAGTTCACCCTCCCCTAAATGAACAACAATTGGATGACCAACATAATCCTCCCTAGGATGGTGAAGCTAATAATGTGAACCAACTAAATGAGTCCACCTCAAAGGCTCTAATAACTACCTTAGTGCAATGCATCAAAATATTAGAAGTGAGAGGTGTTGGAAAACCTTACCAAAACTCTTTACAATGTAATGTAAGTTCATGAACTCCACTTAAGGGATTTATCCACATTATTTGACAACTCATCAGAGAGTTCATAGTGGCTTTTGACATGAAAAAATTGGTTAAAACTAGAATCAAAGGATTCCTCAGCATGAAACATGATAATAATGAGTTAGTTGCCTACTTTTTGACCTAACAGAGATAAATTTTGTATGGACTATTGAGAGTTATGTGATTTATTCTTAAATTACCATAATTTGGATAACCAAAAGGATGTCCAATAAGTCCCTTACAAATCTTACAAAGAGGCCATAGAAAGTTCCCTCCAAATCGATCAAGTAGTCATTAACAATGCCATAAAAAATTACAGAACCAATGAAAGGTTAGTGACTTAAGGCCAAAAGTAGTAATTAGAACATCATCAACAACAATAATAATCCCTTTTTGCCCAAATTTTTAAAGAGTGACATGAATGCCACTATAGATGGACTTTTAGATGCTCCACTTGTAAAAAAACAATGTTGACAGTAACTGCAACTATAATAACAATAACTATGGGGTAACAATTATAATTACAACAATAATGATGATGATAGATCCCAAACAACAAAAAACCTAGGGAACAAACAAGGATTCTTACCTCCCTCAAAATAATGTCAACCCTTAACACAATTTGACCAAACCATTGACATAGACATTATCAATTGTTTCTAACCAAGGCTATATAATAATAGACAAAACTAGAATAAAAATAGTAGCCTGCCACAAAAGTATGACCTTGAGAGCTACTACAAGTCTCACAAGCTCAGGGGATACAACACATCAATATGCCAAGAATATAAAATAAAAATATAACACCTCCTAGAAAGTCAACAATAATTATTCACGGACATATTCTTACACTCATGTGACATAGAGCATAGGCCTAAAATTTATCAACATAACTTTGATCAAAACATGTTAGGCCTGGCAGAACTCAACATAAACTAGGAAACCTACACCAACTATGGACCCATACAACTTGACTACACTTCTAATGAGCCTTATGATTCAACTTTCTCTCACATCTTGAACATTCTTATTAATTCTCCCACCCAGAAGAGTGCCCTCCTCGAGGCTACATGTCTAGGTCACTTAGCATAGATTGCTTTATCTTATCACATCAACAATGCTAACCATGACCTTCACCCACTTAACTTTCCTCCTAAGGACACTACTTTCACATTTGATTTCAAATAATTACCTTCAAATGACAACATTTCTAGATGAGGTGGTCCCACCCTTTACTTATAGCTCCTAGTTTACAATAGCTGCATTAAGCATGTTACGATTGATGATGGAGTTATATTTAATACAATCCTCATTTTCCTCTTCCAAAGGATTTATCCTTCATGTTGAGTCCACCAAAATATCCTAATGAGATGATATTCCCCATTTAGGATGTTGTTCCTTGGTCTTTTAACATAGGTGGCTTACCTTATGCCTAATTAGTTGAACCAATGTAGATTTAACAAATGATTTGTTTAACATACTTTCTTGTCTATGCATGTTAGAGTTAAAAATGGACATTTCATTCTAGTTGCATATCATGGTTAGAGCTTAAAATTGCATGATATTTTACTTTACTTTTTAGTATTTGTCTTATAAAGTCTCAAACACTCTCTTTGGTTTACACTATTCTAGACTATGTAGTTTTTTATTCCAAATGTAATGCCCCAAGCTTACAATCAAGGAATTAATGGAGAAAAACTGACTGAACTATTTTTTGTGATTGAACATGTAATGACAGACTTGGCATGCACACCAATACACAATGCAAGGTGTCACGAGAGGAAGACTTAAAATCACCATGGAACAAAACACCATGGTTAATACTAAAAATGTGATATGGAGGAGAGTCAAGGCTTCCAAGACCACTAAAGAACCCCTACAGTATTTCTACTAGGCCACCCCTTTGATATCTCAAGATACGAAAAGCACAGAGTCAAAACTGCCAAAAGTTTAAAGACTTCAAGGAAGAACTTGCATAGGTTTAGACTTTCCCTTCGACCTTGCAATTCAAACTTGCAACTCAAACTTACAACTCCACTTTGTAGACAAGCCTTACAATTTAGACTTTTCGTATCTAGCACAAAGTACTACCTTCTTAGACTTCAGCATCGGGTTTGCACTTTATAACCTACAACACCTGCTTGGAATTCTAAGATGAAAATGCAAAGCTTCAAATTTCAAAGTGTGACTAACTTGAACATGACCATGCCTCTTAGACTTTGGGTTCCAATGTGCACCAAGAACTTCAGGCTTTGAGGTCCATTTTATAGATTGCATCATGCTAAACATCAATCCTACTTTGAACTCTAACCCTAAAGCAACCTTAGGCTTCAGGGTTTGATTACACTTTACACCATACAAAATGCAACAGAACACCAAACCCTAAACTTATAGAAACTTCAAGCTTTGGGGTCCAGTTGCACTTTACACCATGTGAAATGCATCAAAACTATAAACCCTATACTTAGAGCAACTTTGGGCTTTGGGGACTGGTTGCACTTTACACCATGCAAAATGCAATAGGACTCCAAACCCCAACCCTCTTGCACTTCAGACTAGTAACCCTGAAATGCATACAATTCAAATTGTGTAGTTTGATTTGCAATAGTAGCTTGCTAAAAAATAGTCAAGGCAAAAAATAGCAAGGTTTAGTTTCTCACCCAACGAGGCATAACTTCTTTAGTTTCTCGACTGTTCAAAAATTATTTGGTCCAAATGTTCAAGTAAATGTGGGCTCTAAATTAGCCACACAAGGACCTCTCGAAGGGCATGGTCCCCTAAGAATAAGGTGAGAATTGACTCTTTCCCCCAAAACACAAGGGAAAGAAACTACAAGATTTAAGATCATTAATGAATAAAAAAGGAATAACAAATATTACTAAAAGACTCACCATGCTACTAGTAGAAGGAAACTCAACACACTCTCCAAGCATAAATCATAAGTCCATGCAATCCTAGTGATGGTACAATGTGACCTAACTACATGGAACCCTCAGGCCCACCTCTTTGAATTAAGAGATGGCATGGGTACAAATCACACTCACACAATACACGGGAGATAAGACACCACACATGCCAATCAAACATGTATGGAATACACCACATTAATAGGTATGTACAAGAGCAAAAAAATCCACATAAGCACATGTGAGCAGTCACATCTCACGTCAAAAGTAAAATTTGATGATAGGATAGGATGAGGATCCTAGAAGCAAGACAAGGAGTGATTACAATAACACCACGATGGCCATGTAGAGTTTCTAGTAGAAAATTTCCTCATAAGAGGATACTCAATGACATTTACCAACTCCCAAGAGTTGTAACATGTCCTTTATGTCCAAGATTGAACCCTTATAAGGCATTCAATTATGATGTAGATATCTCAATTATTCATATGTTTTATTTAACCCAATGTGTACTATGTTATCACTTGTTTTAAAATCTCCATTCGCTTTATCATTATTGATCACTTTGGATTGTAGCAAGTGGGGAGAACCACTCCTTTCCTAATCTATACCTCCATCCTAAGTGCCCAATTGCCTACATTTACAATTTTGTCTTGGCACAAAAAATAATGCAATCATTTTCAAATTTCCAAAACATTAGGGAGACTAATCTTCCCACAAACTATAACATTCATTTATGACCTAAACATTTTATTTATTATATTTTCAAAACACCAAAAACCATAAAATATCCTCAGTTTCTCCATTAATGGATGTGATTGCAACCTTGAATTTTCTAACTTCTAAATTAAAAAGAATTCCCAAATTTTAAACATACACTTTTGTGTCTAAAATGCACAACACCAACATTCTTAAATAAAATTTGGAAAAAGGGATTCCAATAAAAAATTTCCATAGTCATGGCTCTATTTTGCATATTTTGAAAATTTAACACATACAATTTGAATCAAATTAATTCCTACAATAAAAAGGCCATATGTAGTCACCTATTCTGGGCATGGAAATGGAAGAAAACTAATTTAAACCAATAGCAAAATGATGGAAATACCTTCCCAATACAAGATTTTGCTCAATAAGTGAATAAGTGAATGTTCTTGAAGACAAAATACCTCCACACTCCTTTTTCACACACACAATCTTTACTAAGCAATCTCCAATCTAAGAAATCCACAATCCCTTCCCTTCAATCTTTCCAAAATTCTTTTCCCATGGGGCAAGAAGAGGGTTTGAGAAAGAAATGCAATAAAGTGTCTTTAGAAATACAAATCTATTTTCCTTTATGCTCTTCAAAAAACTCGTTTTCGTTTTCACTTTCTTTTCTAATATTTTAATAAAATCTTTTTGAAATAAAAGGAATAAAGGAAGTTTTCTAACATAAAACAATAACCATAATTCCTTTCCTTCACCTAAATAATAATTTATTTTGCCCAATAACAATTGGAGTTAGTGTATTTTCAATAATGTAATACACACGTTTATATAAATGGAAATATAACTCACTAGAAATTATTTTCTTTTTGTTGTATTATTAAATGTGCCTAATCCTTTCCACTAGTAATAAAATAATAAAATAACTATTTATCTACTAGAGTGCAATAATTTCCTCTATGACTACGAAGCATTAAACATTTCCCAAACATGATAAACACACTTTTCAAATAACTAAAATGTAGTGCAACGAGATAGACAAACACACATAAATGACCATTTAATTTATGAGTTTGCACATAACATGTGGATTCCAAAATCACCATTGGTTCAAATCAAATTCACATAGGGATACACAAGATTCATCTCATACTCAAAGTTAGTGAGATAAAGGTTAAAACACAAGTTTTATCCAATGCAACTGTCTCCAATATAACCACTGTTGGGGAAACCTAGTACCTACACACTTAGCTGAAACATCAGACATACCTGCACCATATAAAATAACCAAAGTAAAGTATAAACACCCAACATGGCATAATATCATATGAATCAACCAAACATCACATCTAGTAGGAATCATTAAAAATGAACATTACCCAGTCATAAAGATATAATAACCAACAATAATACAAAATACTAATCCAAATTTAATAATCACACCTATATAATATATAGCAAAAGTAGTGAAATGGAAACATTGTAACGTCCAATGTATAAAGTCATACCATATGCATCCATAGTCAAAAGTTTGGATGCCAAGATAAAACCTCATCAAGAACACATTAATGGCATAATAAAATATCATAGCTAATAACAATAGTAGATCCAAAGCAAAAGTCAACAAATGACAAGGCACAAATGTTAGAGGAATTATGCCAAATTCCCTACATATACCTTGATTATCCCATTACCTTGGTGTTGGGAAAATTATCGATTTGAGTCCATGCTCACTCTATTTTCACTTTCCCTAATTAGGCATTTAGGTCTATATCATGTTTAAGGAATTGACTAGCACATCTCCTAACTTTACCTCAATACTTGAGTTGATCCTAAAGATCCTAGCCTACTATATTGCATTAGAAAGAATGCATCCCTCGTTTCCATCCCAGTCACACTATGCCTATGTGTATGATGTTCACACTTCCAACTCTAGATTTTAGTTGTTAGGCTATCTTCTCTCTCATGATGTTCATACTTCTATGTCTAGCCTTTACCAATTAGGCTATGAGGGTGGCATCTAAGAGAGATGCAAATATGTAAAATTTAAAAGTGCCCAAATAATTCAAAGAAAATACTAAAATAAAAAGGAAACATGTAAGCTCAAAGCTCAAATACAAAAGCTTAAAATCAATGCAAAAATTACAAATCAAAGCAAAGTAAATTTGATGGCCATTACTCATGTAGTTTTTCTCAACCACAATTTCTTTAGGCAAATCCTCTTATTGAGTTTCCCCATTTCCTAGTGTGACTAGTTGTTTATCTTTGGATTAGGGAGGAAAACTAAAAATGTTTGATTTTCCTTTTTTCTAGGGTGGTCTAAACTTTAATTCAATCTTTTACCCATTGCTAAGCTTGCACTCCATCGATCCTACTCCTTGCATGTTACCTTTCTCCTTGCCATATAAATCTCATACATAGTATAGCTTAAAATCATAATAAATACACGTGCTTAGACTTAAAAGGGAACATCACAAAAAATCACATTTCATAGTGTGGCAAACATAATTAGAGCCTTGTCCACAAGAATATATCATTGAAAACATGTTAGAACTTTTCAATTGCTCCCCTATAGTCCAAAATTGGTAGAAAATGGTGCCTTAGCTTAATTTGCCTTATTTGGGAGAACCTTGAGTGCCTACTTGTTTGGACCTTTTCCCTCCCTCTTGAAAACATTTTAGTAGTCTCTCATATTGTTTCCAATAAATCCCTTAATTTTTGACCAATTTCTACCTATTTACTAAAGTTTGATAGTTTTCACTCATCATAGAAACATTCTGACAACCTTCCTATTCAATATTTCTTGTCATAGCACCCTATCATTCATAAACTTTTCCCCATCATTATTGCATTTCATGCTTACATTTCAATATCTTTTCTTCGCATGAAAATTTAGTTTCTTGTGACTTGATAGTTTTTGCAACTTGACAACATCTTAATTCTTGTTTGACAAAATTTTAATTTAGTAACTTTACAACATTTCTTGTGAATTTTTCTAGGAAGTGTGGAGTTTGGCCTTGTAGAACCTTGGTGTCTCCTGGAGCATGAATCTTGACCTTCTTGTTGTCATAAAATCCTGGTCATCTCCCTTCTCCCATCCCATCTGTAAAGAGCTATGGGCTCCCCCCATCCTATCTTGGGGCCTATGGAAAGAACGTAACAACAAGTTGTTTAGAGATAAGGCTAAATCTGCCAAGGAAGTGTTTTGTATATTTTCTAAACCGCTGCAGGAAAACATCTCTAACAACACTTTGAAAGCTGTGAACTACCATTAGTAAGAATGAATTTAATATCATCAATAAATGGAGTATCTATCTCCACATCTGCAAGGTGGACAATTCAAAGAAGATAGCCTATATAAACACTAAGTGGATGCCCCCAACTAAATGTTGGATGAAGCTCAACTTTGATGGTGCTGCTAAAGGAAACCTAGGCCCGACTAGTGATGGTGGGGACCTGAGGTCAGCCAGGGGAGAGCTCATGGCTGCTCATGCTAGGGGATTGGATGAAAATTCTAATAACATGGCGGAGGCTATGGCTCTCTTATGGGGAATTAAGGTGGCCATGGCTATTGATATTAAAAAACTTATGATTGATGGTGATTCTAAACTTATCATTGATGCAGTTCAGGAGAAGGCTAGAACTGGTTGACATATAGTGAATGTCATATAAGACATTAGGCAACTCCTTCTTGGCTTTGATGAGATTGATGTCAAACATACCTACAAAGAAGGTAACCATTTGGCGGATGCCATAGCTAACATGGGAATTAATTTATTCCCTAAGAGGTGTTGGAGGAACCCTAATAATCTTCCTAGAAGTGTTAGAGAACACCTTCTATTAGAGGCCCAAGCTTAACTTTTTTATGGCGCTTAAAATATATTTTTAATTAAAAATATATCTTAATCTATATTCTAATTATGATGGAAAGTGACCATCAAATGAGGCAGAAGGAAGTCGTCACCATGAGTGGTTGGATGATGTGGGTTTACTCTCTGTTGGAAAGGGAATGCCACATCATTAGGGTCAAGGTCAACATGTTCATTTGGTCGATGCCAAGTTGGTCCATGGGGATTATTCAAAATTTAGCAGCACACATCCCTATTGACAACCCACACACTTCTCATTACTGCAACAATTATGATTTGAAAAGAGGAGATGTTTGCAAGGATAGACCGAGTGCCTTGAGCGGCCATAGGAGCTAGTTTAATTATTACTCTCTTGCCTGTGATAATAGGAATTTTTCTAGTAGATTCCAAGTTTTCTGGTTGTGGGGGTTTCTTCAGGGTGACTATTTTAAGAGGGCTTTGAAGAGATTTTCCATGTGTGGTGACAAAGTAAGAACAAAACCTTCATCCTATGCAGAATTCAAAAAAAATGCTATGCTTTGGAGCATCTACTATGAGGGGGGACTCACTCCTTTTTTGGAGTGCCTCAGCAGTTACGATGAGAACCTTTCGGTTCAATTCACTATGTCATGGGATGATGCAAGGATGGTCCGTGTGGGTGGTGTTCAATTTGAAGTTAGTGAAGATACAATTGCCAAAGCCACTGGCCTAAGATGCGAAGGGAAAAAGGATGAAAAAATAGACTAAATTCCAAGACCCTGAGAGCATGAGGAGATTTTTTAAAGATGGAGAAATGCATGTTCGTCTACAAGGAGGTTTCAAGAGGGAAAACCTTATATACCCCTGTGATAAGGTATGCTTCCTTATCATGAAATACATAACTTTGGAAGGTTGGTTTAGGTGTTTTTACCATTACCACTTTGCCTTGCTGAACCACTTCCATCATAAATTGCTTGTTAATTTCCCTTTCTACCTGTTAACATCCCTGGAATCCTCTGTGAAAGTGGTCAAATCTACTCATGACAATAACCCTAACCTTGTGGCTATCCCGTCCCGCTCCACCAAGGTTTGATTCTCTATTTGTTTCACTTTCATCTGGCCTTATGCCCTGTGAAGTCCATCAGAGCTTGCCTTGTTCAGGAAGTTAATGACGATGTGTTGGATGATGATGTCCCTTTGAGTATTAAGTATGGTAGTCCAACTAAAGGCAAGGCCTTAAACCCCTATTAAGGATTCCCCTGGCCCTTTGGGTCCCCCCCGAACCCTAATGTCTCACTTGCTGATAGGCCAACCCCTCGATCCCATAAGAAAAAAGCTGTCAAAGCCCTTCATGGTGCCCAGAGGAAAACCCCTCCCTATCGGGCCCATCTGATGTGGCAACCCCTGTTGGTGGTGTATCTGGGTCCCCTAACCAGGCTCAAAATGTGGCAGTTGAGGGCTTGTGTGATCTTAAAAACAACCCTACGCACTCTAGTGAAAAGAAGGGGAAAAGAGACTTAAGTGAACATGCCGAGCCTAGGAAATCTACTAAAAAGAAGGGTAAAAAGTTTGATAGTGGAGAAGAACCTATAGAGCCCTCCCTTGAGAGGGGTAATAATGTTATTCAGGATAAGGGGGATGAGGATGCTATGAAAGGCAGGGAGAAAGATGTTAAGGGCAAGTCTGCATGAAGGCTTAGCATCCATCGTTCTAGTAGACTTGTGGGAGGTAAGACCCCTATGCTAAAAATTGTAGATTACTCCTCAGCTTTAGACCCTGAGGAAGAAGTGGAAATAAAGGAGGTCAAGTCTACCCCTGAGCAACCAACAGTCTAGGAGGGAGCTAGTTTGTTTGAAGAGTTAAATAATTCTTTCCATAACACTGAGGAAGATGAGGTTGAGGTTATGGAGTCACCGACTAAGGAGGTGGCTAGTGTGGAGAAGTGTGGTAATTGCAGCTTGCTTCGGAAGGATATGGAGGATTTGAAGGTTAGGATGACTTTCCTAGAAGATAAGATGAGGGTGATGGCAACCCTATGTTCCAAAGTGACCCATTGGGCAACTACCTCTTTGGTTGTTTTGTAAGATATCCAAGATAAGTAGGACAAGGAGAAGAACTCTGTTATGAAGGATGAACTATTGGGATTCCTCATGGAGGAATGGAATATGTTGCTTAAGTAGTTTCTAGTTTTGCTTTTATTTTTTGTATTGGTTCAATACTCTTTCTATTATTCTTAGTAGTTGTTAGTTGGTTGTTGTTCTGTTGTTTGTGGCTTGTCAGCCTATTTTGTTGCCTTTGGGCCTTTTGTAATAGGGATTTGCACCCTAGTTTGCAACTTACCAATATCAAAAACATTTCTTGTCAAATGATAAAATTGCTAGACAATACTATCTTTAGATGATATTTCTTTTCAAGCTAACCCCTTATACAGGTAATCCACATGACATGAAACAAGTATGCCTTAGATCCCCAAACATATGGTACACCCTCTTGTCCTTATTTTTACAAAAAAATAAATCAATTATTTGTATAAAATGCACTTGAGTTGTGTAAATTATTCATTTTGTAGGTTTTGGATGGATGAGAGGATCATGTAGTGAAGGCCTAGATATGGGACATTAAATTAAGGTAAGTACAAGTAAGTTCAAAGGTCCCTACACCTACTTCAAGAAGTGGCACCTACCTAATATTGTGGGATACCTTTCCTAAGGGGGTAATATGTAAGTTCCTAGAAATAGACATGCATACATAGTAGTCCAATGATGACCTAATGGCTCAACTCGTGACTCTATGTGGCATGAAAATTAAATAAAACATGTCTTCAATTAATTTTTTTGTTGTGGAAGTGCTTAGTTAGTTTCTTAGAATTCTCCCTTTGTTATTTTTAGTTAGCTCAAGTCATCCATAAAGCATTTGTAGTTTCTTTCTATTTTAAAATTTGTCTTTGCCTAAAAGTTGCAAGTTCATTTTTTTTAGTTGTTGATTCACCTTGGGGAATGACCTATTTTCCTCTGTGAATGAATTGTTGTAAAAAGGGGTGAATGTGTGTTTTAAATTTGTGTTTGTGAGCCTTTGCATGTGCTTGCTTTTTTAATTCTATCATTTTTACTCAAGTTGGTGCCTCTTTTAGATCAATTATCTCTAGATTAACTCTTGCTATTCTCTCCAAACCTATTCTCTTTCATATTTATGGTGATTTCTTAGTCATTTGTGAGGTTTTAAATTTCATGAGAATTTATCCAACATATTCTAGAATTTCATCCAACAGCTTCCACCAATGGAGAAAGTACCCATAGTTGAAGGAGGAGAAGGTACCAAATTTGTTGGGTCTCTAATGATGATTGCCAATTTCAAAGTCTACTCCATGATTCATATATTTCTAGTCCCAAGTGCAAGTTTATCATATGTTCCAATTTTGTTAGATTAGTTTTCATTTCATAAATTAAGTTTTTGGTTGTGTGAGAAAATTGTTTAGACTTTAGATTAAACTTTAGTATTAGATTAGATTTATATTTATTGTCATGTCTAAATCTTCGCTAGGCCTTAGATATTTCTAGTCCCAAGTGTGGGTTTGGATTAGATTAGTTTAGCTTTTATCTTGTTGTGGAATAGATTCATTTGAAAAATCATATCTTAGAGCAATTTCCTATCATTATTTCAAAATAACAAACCAAAAGGAAAGCTTCAAAGCCATCACAAAATAACATATTGAAAATATGAAGATCATACTTTAACTAGCATTCATAAATCAACAAGGAATTGGAAACAATAGTTATCTACTCAAAATTTTAAAAAAAATAGAACTTATTGTTGAAAATAAATGAAAGATTTATTCATTATTCTTTGTTTAGATTATGTAGACACCTAAAATTGACTCCAACTTTGCCATCACCCACTCTACCTTATTTTGCCACATTAATTAAATAATTATTAATTATTTAATTAAATCAATTTTCCCCACTTCCTAGCATTAATTAAATAATTTAAAATTATTTAATTAATCCCTTCTTTCTTCTAATGTTAATTAAATAATTTATAATTATTTAATTAATGAAATCATCATTCAACATTAATTAAATAAATCAAATATTTATTTAATTAATAAAATCCAAATCACATCTTCTCCTCAATTTCTTTCCTTTTTAAAACTCATGTGTGTATCTAATTATTTAAATTAATTAGATAATCCTATCAATTATCCCCTCATCTCTCATCTTATCTTTCTTATCTTATCTACCTGATTTGTTTCCTCTTTTGTCAAATAAAGCAAAAAAAAAAAAATCATATCTCCAAAATCAAATCCGTATCTCTCCATCATCAAAAATCTATAAATCTATCCTCAACCAAGCCATTATCAACGCACAAGAAAATAGTGTTATGCTACAGAAATCACGAGCAATCAACATATTAATCATTCTATCATAGAGAACAAACCTAGTAGGGTTTGGGTGCATTCTACTCCATTCTGTCAAAGTACGAGGACTTGATTGAAGGAGAAGGTATCAAGTTGTATTGTATTTGTCATTTTTTGTTTCCTTTGATCATTTTCATGCATACAAATTGCTTGATTTTCTTTAACACTTATTTGTTGAAATCTATTTGTGAAAAAGGAAAAGGGAAGCATTTTGTTCATTATTAATTGAATTAAATTAGCAAAGAACTTTAACTTTCAATACTAGTTCAAATTATTAGATTAATTGCATGCACACATAAAAGGTAAGCTAACATATATAAAAAATCATTTAGTGAAATTTCAGCATTGTTATCTTAATTAAATTAGTTTGCACCCAAAAAATAGAAAATGCTAAAAAATTCTAAAATCATTCAAAATACTAGAAATGACAAAAAAATAGTAAATATGTTTCTTTCCATATCATTTGACTGATAATGCTTTAAACTTAGTCTAGATAAACAATTAAAACATCCAAACATTTATACCAACAACTCTTGAACACATTGGAAAATATTCAAAATTTTATTTGAACCATGCATATTAGAGGGATTTTAAACCTTCCACTTTAGCTTCCTAGGTCACATTTGGCATCTCATCCTTGTGTCCTAGGTTGAGGCCATATCTATTTGAGATAACCTCAATAGAGCCAAGGGAGATTTTACCTAACCTTAGAGAGATTTTACCTAATCTTGTAGTTGTTGTGGTTGAAGAGAGAACAACTATTCTTGACTGAATCTAGTGAGAGAATTTTCTCTTGGAGGTGATCGAGATAGCCTATCTTACTAAGATCTTTGAATTTACAATTGCTCATTTAAATTCTCTTTAAAGTAACCCAACAAATAATTGTTACCCTCTGCATAGAAACCACATGCCAACAAAACACTAACAACATTCTCCATATATTCCTTCCATGTGACAAGGGCAGTCCACCTTACTCACCATCACTAGACCAACTTTTGCCATTTGAGCAAGAATAAACCTATCTAATCAATATGAACTATCACATGTGAGCTAATTTTGGGTCATATATACATATGATATTTTAACTTATCCTTCACCAAATGGATTTATAACACCTTGTTTTATGATGTATGATGGTAGAAGTGATAAATAACTTCATATAAGGTCCTTCAGAACTACATGCCTAGACTATTTTTATGAGGACAAGTTACTTGTCAGATTGTCTCCATGGAGCTTGAGTGACTAGATGCTTTTACTTGGTTTTATTCTTTACCTCATGCTTTTGTTACTTCTTTGGGAATTAAACAAGTGCTTTTGTTGAACATTTTCACTACACCATCGAGCCTAAAAAACTATTGATCAAGTCACACAATGCAAACAAAGGGATCATGAACAATCAAGGACTATGTGTTAGGATTTTAAATTATGTGTGCTAACATGAGTTTCATAATACTAATTAGTGAGATTCAAAGTCTATTTGCCAAATGTTTACTTATACTACTTAAAGACAAATTGTTTTACAACTCATATCATTCTTATGAGTTATTGTCAATGTCAAAATTTTAAAAGTGGGTGTAATGAGGATGAGTCTAATGCCAATCACATTGATGATCATCATGCCCATATCCAACCAAAGCATTTGTAGAGTTCACTATGTTGGAGGAGCCTCCACATGTAATATCAAAATAACTATTGCACAAAATGCTCACCACTTTGCCTCCTGTTCATCTAAAGGATCAATCTCAAGGAGTTGCATTGCATCACAAGGCTAATTTTTTAAATATGATTATCACCACATACATGGAAATATTATAGATAGATTCATCGCACTCAAACATAAAATTCAATATCTTATTGACAGTAAGGTGATACAAGTTAAGGATGTTTATGATGAACCTAATCCAATGGAAATGAATTATGAGGATTCTTACAATTTTAGTGATGATGGATATATTAATTTTGATGATAATTCTAATGAGCCCTATCTAGACTATAGGGAATCAGGATGCACCTGACTAGTTGGTCATCCTTGTATTCTTAAAATCACATAGAATAGGCTAAAATTATGAGATAAACTTCTAATTACAAAATCAGCTTAATTAACCCTTACTCCTATCTTTAGAGGTGGAGGGAAATTCCCCCTACCTTTATATTGCGATTGAGGAGGATGAGGGGGAAACGATATTATATCACACCATATGTTGATGTCACACATGAGGATATCAAACAAAATGGAATGTGCTGGTGCCATCATCCCACAATAATGGGTTACACTTTTTGGCCAAACTTGACATTGAAATCAACATTTTGAACTAAATCTTCACTTTTTGACAGTTATAGCCGCTAAACCGTTAGGAATTTGAAGATGATGCGAACTAGTGATTTGTGAGATTTTGTTTGTAGATTCTAAATATATATTTAAAAAAAAAAATTGGAGTTAAATTGTAAATTTTTTTGCGTCTCCTTTGATAACTAATTTTTAATAGTAAACAACATTTTTTTAAAGTGATGTGTATTCTGTAACACAACTTTTTTTCTACAAAGGATAAAATTATGATTCTTTTGAATTTAGATTGGTAACACCGATATATAGGGCATGCATTTGGTTTCATAATGTTTTGTTGAATATTATTTTTTTAATTAAGTTTTGAAGTCAAACCAATTATAATTTAGACATAGGACATCAATATGTATCGAAATTCAAATTTTTTTTTGTTGAAACAAGGACATCAATACCTGAGGCATAGATATTTTTCAAATTTTTTTTCACTAATTTACTAATTTTCCATGTGTGTAGAACCGAGAACTTGATGTTCGGTGAAAAACCTACATTCACAAGAAATAAAATAAATATAATAATCAAATTAAATATATTTAAAATTATACTTTTTGGGAAGCTTATAATAAGGACTACATACTTGTAAAACATAAATTTTAAATGAATTCATTTGATCCCCCAAAAGGTAAATCAAAAGTGATTTTTTATTAGCATTTTGATAGGTGTAGAGGAGACTCCATTATAGGTATGGTTTAAAACTAGCGGGGTTCTATCCAAGGGGGTTTGAATCTAAGGGGGTTTGATCAAACCCTTTTCAATTAAAATCCTTTAAATGGAACCTTTCAAGGCTTAAATCATTATATTTTCTAAAAATATGTGATTTCAACAAAAATCAGGTTGTCCTAGAAAGTGTAACCCATTATTGTAATCAACTATGCTGCAAAAGAGAAAGGATATGAAATACATGACATAACATGATCTAAGTTGGTTCTTTCAAAGAGTATGTCACACTTGACACCTTTATCTAACACTTTGTTCATCAGGAAATACTTTATACATCATTTTCTACTCAACAAGGCATTTAATGGATAGTCCTAGAGGGGCATGGATCTATGCAACGTATCCTTTGAGCATGTTAAGATCACCACATTTGATGGCAATATATTTATTAGGTAGTCTCTTCACTTATCTCTTTTACTACATGTTACATACTATGTTATATTCCTTTATATGCTTTTCATTTGATCTTATCGCTTGGGGGCAAGGTTAATGTTTGTTTTTGCAAGGCACATGCATTCATGATGATTTCTTCAATGGTGGGTAAAAGTTGGCATATATTTCATCTTCATCCACAATAATCACACATATGTAAGTATCTAAGGTATGCATCTTTTATCACACATTTCTACTTCAGTTTGTCATACTCAATTTATTATGCTTATGCTCAATTTTCTATACACAAATTATCATGCTATCATGCTTAGTTTTTCATCTAATTTCTCTCTTCCTCTGTCATGTCCCCTTTCAGACATATGTAACTGGGAGTTCCCCTAGCCTATTATTTTATTTCTTGTAGGCTAAAGGGGTAAGATGAGGGAAATAATTTAATAATATAATTTAAGTTGTTCTAGTAACTTCATGTCATATTTATTAAAAGGTGACTTACATTTATTATTATAAGAGGGTCCAATATTAAAAAGTGTTTTTAGAAAAGAGGGCTAAAATTAGAAAAAAAGTGATTATAAAAGGAGGAGCTGGGTTAAGAAGAAATCATCCATTGTGTTGTTGTTTAAACCCTTGTCTTCTGAGATTGAACCCTCGTGTTCATTCCTTTCTGCCTAAGGACAAAAACCCTTCTGGCTAGAGATTTGAATGATGAAAACCCTCTAGATTTCTCATGTGGATTTGAGGATGAAAACCCTTTGATTCATTGATGTAGTTCCATCTAGGAATTACCATTGTGCTAAAGATTATATATTTTCCAATTTAGTCTAGGTTTCTTAGTGTGCTAAAGATTTTTAGATTTCACATTTAGATTGTGGAGGTTCTAGTTTTTAGATTTGTGGGAAGATCTTGAAGATTCTAGTTTTATGTAGATTTTCATATTGTGAAGTGTTTTTGGTTGTTGTCAGGCTATTGTACAAGTTTTGAATAAATTGCAGCCTTGAATATTATTATTCACAACCATACATAGTGGTTATACCTTTTTATTTTTATGCTGAGTATGTTGCCATACAACAATAGTCTGTACCATATAGCGAGGCAAATCACATCTTTGAAAAGGGACATGTTTACTTGGGGGTTGCCAAATTAATGCTTTGGTGGAGCGTAGTTTTGAAGGGGGACAAAGACTAAAAAAGTGGGGCCCATAGCTTAGTGTCTGTTGCACCAAAGTTGAATGAGGCGAGTCTATTTCTATAAGTTGCTAACTTCTATACCTTTTGTTGTACCACCTCCAAATTAATTGTGCATATTTTTTTATTGTACGTGTTACAAAGGGAGATTATTCATCACAAGCTATCATACTTGGGTGACAGTACTACCATATGCTTGGTTGTCATATCTCATGATATTGGGGTATATTATGTTGATGATATTTATTCAACTCCATATCATAGCAAGATCAATCTATGAGTAGTATTTGTTGTCATTCATGATATCATTTTAGCCAATGCACTAATTATTTATGGGAATACTAATGTTGAAGGATTTTTGCAGTATATGTATTTGTGTGATTCTAGAACAATTTATTCATTGTCTTATTAGATTGATATAGATATTGTTATTTGAAACTAATAGTGGATTTTTGGAAGGCCTTGCCACTAGATCCTTAATTAATATTAAATTGATATTGAGTGGAGTTTGGAGGGCTTAGTCACCAAGAAATTTGCATTTAGAAGTTGCATTTGCATGCATCATAAGTTGTGTGTTCTACTAGCAATAATGTTTTTCTAATTTAATTCTAGTCACCATATGCTCTCACCCTATCCATTCCAAGATCTCGATGATCATAAAGTGCTAGAATTTGTGCATGAATATTGGGTTATTGTCAAATTATCAAATATTCTAATTTGGGACATTACATCCTCCTTGATTCATGTGCATCCCTATATGGAACACAAAATCAAGGGGAGGGGCATATTATTACTAATTACACTCTCTACTTATGTGCAGTTCATAGGTTGACTCTAGTTATTTTGCTTCTAGTTATGCTTGTCTTTTCTTTTTACTTTAGTATGCTTGCTTATGTAGATTCACATGCACACCGAAGTGTTGAAAAGTGCATCACTTACACTTTTCCCTCTCATTTTACACCACTTTGTGTGAGTGTCTTAAGTGTATAGTCCTATCACATGATTTTATTCCTTTGATGCATCCATTGAACCCAAACTTAGTCTTACACTCAGAAACACCATTGTACCTCTGATCTAAACATTCATAGCTCTCATCTCACTATTTCCTCTACCTAGTTCAAGGCTAGCCTTGTCCCATTTCAGTGTCGCAAATACAATCTTGGTCTATAGTTTTCAAATTCAAATTTAATCGAGTCTTAGGCCGATCGAGTCCTAGCTAGTTGTTACTTGTGACTCCCATGCCAAAAATTTAAAATATGCACTTGTGACTTGTATAAAATGACATCACCCCTAGGTCATTTCAAGCATCAATCATTAGGACAACCCCTCTACATCTATCTATGAAAATGATAACTTGGTAGTCACACCTTTAACAACACCGAGCGTTTTACATAAGTAATCTAAATTACATCATCTCTTACATCAACAAATTGTTAAAACTCTAGTTCTTGCATTAGGTCGCTTTGACATTTATCACACTTTGCTCACTGCATCAAGCCTCATGCATCATAGTACCACATCATCATTAGCTACTTATGCATCCATTGCATACACTACTTGGTGTGTCTTCTAGTTTTGTACAAACAATTAAATCAATCAACAAGGCTCGACTAAGATGCAAGGTGGGAAGCTAGTTGACTTCCCATTCCTAGCACATTAAGCTCCAATGATATATGTTCTTTAGCACCACCATGTCTTCCATTTAAAGGTGCAAGTACATGCGAGCATTTATTACATGTATCGAAATTCTAACGATCCATGGTTTAAGGCCACACTTTTTGGATTGAGGCCATAGATGTGAGGTTCAAGGTTGTAGGTGTGGGTTAAATCTAGGTTCACACATAGTTTTAGATTTCATATAGCACAATCATCATATGTTCACATAAAGTTCTAGATTTCATAGAGCACAATCATCATAACCTACCCTTCCCATATCTAATCTCAAGTTTTAGGCATTCCATCTATGTCATATTTTCAGTCAAATCAATCTCCTCTCCAATATC
Source organism: Cunninghamia lanceolata (assembly GCA_027924645.1). Taxonomy (NCBI): domain Eukaryota; kingdom Viridiplantae; phylum Streptophyta; class Pinopsida; order Cupressales; family Cupressaceae; genus Cunninghamia; species Cunninghamia lanceolata. The sequence goes on from BSBN01000040.1 coordinate 15,059,070, forward strand.
AATGCACACATTTATCTCAAAAAGTTTTAGGATGTGAGGTTCAAGGTTGTAGGTGTGGGTTAAATCTAGGTTCACACATAGTTCTATATTTCATATAGCACAATCATCGTACTTTCACACAAAATTCTAGCACAATCATCATAATCTCCTCTCCAATAAGTACACATTTATCTCAAAAAGTTTTAGGATGTGAGGCTCAAGGTTGTAGATGTAGGTCAAATCTAAGCTCACACATAGTTGTAGATATCATATATCACAAACATCATACTTTCACACATAATTCTAACACAATCACCCTTCCCATATCTAATCTCAAGTTTTATTTTAGTCAAATCAATCTCCTCTCTAATATGGAAGTACACACTTATTTTAGTCATTGTATTTCTATTACATCTATTATAATTATTTTATTGCATTAATTTTAATCTAGATTTAAAAAGTTGTTATTTTAACTTCTTCAAACATCAATGTGTACAACACTTAAATTAGGTTTTGAACATGTGACTATTGTCTATATTTTTCAATGACTAGCTCTCATCTTCACAATCAGTCATACTTCCACAAACTGTTTAATGGGTTGCTGCCCTGTTTTTCTGTTTGAGCTGTGTGTGGTTCTGGGTCCCATAAACTGGTGTTGCCTGGTGGACGTTATTAAAATCTTTCATTTCATTTCATCCATATTAGGAAGAGCATTTTATTCTGGCAATAAACTAATTGGTCGATCAATCACCCTCCCATCGAGGACACTGGTCACACTTCCACAACGTAGGAGGAAATCTGACCATTCCCCCGCATTGCATTATCTTAAATGTTTCACCACAGCCCTGTTGGAAATGGCTAGTAAAATCTTTTGCTAAGGCGTACCTTAAAACCTCCTTTCACATTCCGAGCGGGTAGTTCAAACTATTGGGAAGAAACAAGTGTAGTGCAGCATGGAGGTGGCTGCAGGGCTTGTAAAATGTTCGGCATTAATATCAGTAAGTAGCCAGCAAGTGCAGATGAATTGCAAAAGGAGGTGTCATATGAGAAGCAGAATGAGGATATCTTCCTTATACGATGAGTTTGCAGAATTTGGCATACGGGAGGCTCGTAAACACACCCACATTCACCCCTTTCCTGTGGAGGTACGTATCCTACAATGGAGCCCTCGTTTTTACGAGTATATTCACGTAATAGCCTGCATAATTACCAGCTACACACTCTCAATATACAATGAGGATGTGAGCACCTGGGAATTAGTTGACACAATAATTAATTTCCATGAAGAGGGGTCTCCAAGGAGACTCAAAATATTGGAATTAAGAACACTGCACGGCAGTGGTATCGAGATACATGAAATTATGTCTGACTGTAAAAATCCAATTCTTTAATTGCTTTTTCTTACTGTGCAAACTGCATCATAAGCTGCTGTTTAAATACCAGCATTGTAAGCTACATGATTGTTGTACACCGAGTGCTCTTCCATGTAATTATGGAATAAAAATAAGCACTGCTTTCTTCTGAAACCAACCTTTCTTATGTTTTGATTTGACTGGGGCAGTGGAACGCCATTTTTTTAAACTAATCCCTCTATCACTTGGACCTACTAAAACAATCTTTGTATAAAAGGTCTATCATAAATTACTTTGAACATGACACTAAAATTAAGAATAAATATTACATGACAAGCAGATACAAGATAGCATAAGATACTTTCTTCTTGTACGGTGGTATCTTAAGCAAAGTGAAAGATCTATATGAATATGTCTTCACATGCCTGATCTATTAGTCCACCCATATTGTATTTGCAATCATGTTTCTGGCTACTCAAAGCCCACATGTTGATGTATATCAATGTTATTGCCCTTTCTTAGGGCCAAAGTGTTTGGCGACTGCTCCTGCAAAACACCAATTGTTGTATTCTCGGTTAATGTTTTCGTGGTGCTATTTTTACATAATACAACGTTTAAGAGTGAAAACAATTTGCTGTTTCACCTACCAAAAAATGCAAGTTTTCAAGCCGAGCAAGTAGGAAAATAGTTAGAGAAGCTCAATTACATATTAGAAGGGCTAGCATACAATTTTGGAGGCATTATAGGTTGTTTATCAGACTTAAGAAAGTGAACTTAGGGATATTTTATGCAATAAAATCATACAATAACCATGTTTGTCTGCCAGTAGTTAGCAGGAATCTACATTATAGGAACACAGACCACGTCCCTGTCATTGAACCCATAGTTTCTGGTGACTACATTTATACATGATATAAAAGTTGTCTTCTATCCTTGTCATCGAAGTTGTCTCTAAATGCTAGCTAAATCTAGTTCAGCAGAAAGAGGGAAAAATGTAAAAGAGATAAACTGTCTTGCATCTAACACTGTTTGAACCAACTCTATTTTCCTCGCAAGGGTTAACCATCTATTAGTCTGTTGTCCCAGGCTATTTCTTGCCTTATCAATGAGGTTATGCCACAGAGTAACTCAAAGAGGCTTAACATGAATCAGATATCAAATATACTTTGTGGCATGAATTTGAAAAATATGGATAGTAGCTTGCTTCCTCCTAAATGCAGTGTTATGAAAAAATACCTGAGACTTTGTCAAATTGGAGAGTTGACTTGAGGGAGGCTGACATGTATTCAAGAAGTTCTCAGTTGGAAAAATTCACAAATGGTAATGCTAGATATGATAAGATCATAAGAGTGTCATCTGCAAATTGGCATGCAGAAAACCTTAGCCATTTAAAACTGCAGGTATGCCAAGATTATGTTTTCTCAATAATTTTTCAGAAAACAAGTCAGACCATCTCTCATTAAGATGAAAAGGTATGGTGATAAACAAGTACATTGCTCTAATCCTCTGGAAGATTGGAAAAGCTGACCAAATATTCTTTAATAGAGACTGAACAAGTGGGGACTAGTATACAACATGAGATTCATTCAATGAACTGCTTTGAGAAGCCAAAATCTTGCTGGGAAAGCAACAAACATTTCCAGTTGCATCTATCAAATGCCTTAGGCATGTCCAACTTTATAATTAGACCCGAGTAGCTTATTACTTCGCAAGAAGTGAATAATTTCCTGAACAACAATGATTTTAGGAACAAAAGGTGACTGATTTTGTAAAACCAATTTAAACAACAGTAGTTGAATATGACAAGATATTACTTTGTTAGTGGTTTGCTCACAGTTTTGCCCAGATCCAGGTCCAGTTTGTACTGGGGCTGGGTACTGGTCTGATTCCCCCATGGGTCTGGCCAGGGTCCTGTCAAGTGGACCGGGATTAGTCCAGGTATGCCCTGCAGTGTACCCAGATGTGCTTGGGAGTACCCAGGGTGAACCCGCATACAGCCGGGTGCCCAAAACAAATTTTTTCTTTTTTCTTTTTTTGACTTAATAAGTTGACTATTCAACCTAAAAAATCAACCGGAACCCTAAAATTGAACTCTAGACACCTTGAAACACAAAAACAATTTCATTTTACGTCATTTTGAAACAAAAGACACAAACCAAATACACTTGTTGAAGAGCTGAAGATTGATCATTGAAGGTTCCTAAGTGGTTGGATTGCTATTCCTATGCATGTGCAAGAGCCCATTCATTGCCAAGAAGATTGTGGAGGAAGATTCTTGGATTGGAGGTAAGTGTTTTTGGATTTTTTCTTCATTTTTTTTCTTCTACAAACTAACTCTCTTGTTTTATTTTATTGTTTTGTTTTCATTCTTCTATGTTTAAAAAGTTAAATGAGCTACAATATATATATGTATGTGTGTACATACATACATACATACAATGACAACAAATTTATGTACATACGTACAATGACAACAAGTTTATGTACATACTACATACATATGTATATGCATACATACATACATACATACATACATATCGTAGCTCATTTAACTTTTTAAACATAGAAGAATGAAAACAAAACAATAAAATAAAACAAGAGAGTTTGTTTATAGAAGAAAAAAATGTATATGTATGTATGTATATATATACATATGTATGTACATAAACTTATTGCCATAGGGATTACAGTGGCAGCCAATTCTAGCTCCGTGGGCCAACCTTACTTCAAAATAGACCCAAATTTACCGTCGTGGAAGTATGTTGACATGATACAACAAGGTCCAGGTGGTGGGGGATATATTTGGGTTTTTAGTGGGAGTGGTGTCAAATATACAAGCTCATACATTCGGTTAAAAGCCCATTTGTGTGGTAAACTTGACATGGGCATCAAAACTAGAGTGTTGGAATATATTAGAGAGCAAGAGCAAGCAAAATAAATAATTGCCCTTAGAACAGATTATCCTTTGGCAAAGAGAGGATCAAGGAGGCCCCTTGTTTCCCCATCTCTTCATGTTCCTAAAGTTGTGGTAGAGAGGCCCCCCATTTTTGACCATGCATGAAGAAGAGCCCACTACAAATAAAAGAACGAAGGGACCATTGTTAAATGCGTTTAAAAATGAATCTTGAGAGATTGTCAATCAACACATTGCAAGATGTGTCCATTAAATGGTTTGGCTTTCAATATTGTTCGGTCACCATATTGGCAAGAAATGGTGAGAAAAATCAACAAGGCCCCAAAAGGATACAAGGGCCTAGGTTTTGATAAGGTGCACAACATCTTATTGACAAAGGGGGTGAAACTTGTAGAAGAAACATTGCAGCCCATCAAGATTTGTGGAAAGAGATGGGGTGTCTATCGTTTCCAATGAATGGAAGGATGCCAAAAATCGACCCTTGATAAATGTGATTGCATTGTCCCCTAAAGGGACAATGTTTTTGTATGTCGTAGATTGTGAGGGGCTGGTGAAGGTTGCATAATTTATTGTTGACATCCTTATATGGGCCATTGAGAAAGTGGGGCCTAATAATGTTGTCCAAGTCATAATAGGCTACAAAAAAAATTGCAAAGCGGTTGGTTTGTTAGTTGAGGCCTTAGTTACGAGACTCGGACTCGGCTCGAACTCGGCAAGCTAATTTTGGACTTGGACTCGAACTCGAACTCGGCGCCTAGACTCTGCAAAAACTTGGCAAATTGAAAAACCCAAGAAATTCAGAGATTTTTAAGGATTTAAAACTTGTTTCATGCACCCTTTAATAAATAAACCTTAAAGACACAATAACATCATCAAATATAAGCTAATTTGATCACATACACAAGTATACATCGATCACATAAGTATAAACGCAAATTGTAGCTGAAGGAAATAATGCACTTAGATATATAAATATTGTCAAATGTATACAAAAGTCATGGAATATGAAATCCATGGCATCAAAAGTTCCAAACAAATATGAAAACAAAAACTAGAAGTCTATGGCTCAGAGGAGCCTGCAAGTGCACCCTTCCTACGAAGGCGTCTAAGATAGGTCTTGGATGATGATGCAGCCATAATATCTTCCTCTATCTCTGTGCCACCCACACCAACATGTAATGTGTCTGCTGACTTTGCTTGTGCTCTAACCTCCTCCTTTGCCATGGCTACAGCCTCAGCCTCTCTATCCGCCTGGTCAACCCAATCGAGGTCCTCATCACTAAAGATAGGATCCTCAGCCTCAGTGATCCAATCAGATTGTCGTGCCCAAAATTTGTCTGTGGCGAAGACGAAGGTTGCAATGAACAAAGACTAGATCATTCAACCTCTGCACAGTATGTGCTCAAACATACACCAATTGCGCTCACAACCCGAAGCACTGCATGGTTGGCTCAATATTCGAATTGCAATCTTCTGAAGATTTGGTACCTTAGCACCAAACATATCCCACCATGCATCTGAGATGAGAAAAAGAAAAAAATCAATCTCATTATCCAACTTTAAGTTTCAACATTTAATAATAATATAAAAAGAGGAAAAGTTTATTAGATTTTTAAACTTAAATTATGCCCTTAGTATAAATTTACCTAGCTGCAATGTTGACCGAGTGTTTTTGCACATCTCACGAGAAAAGAGATCTCCTTGTGCAAGTCTAAAGGTCTCAAGCTCATGGACTATCTGTGTTGAATTAGCCGACATCTGCTCTAACACTGTGTAGAGCCCACTCAGAACCATCTCATCCGCCTTGAAATCAGGGCGGAATTGAAATGCCGGATTGAGGTAATAAGCAGCTGCATGTAGGGGCTTGTGAAGCTGGTGGTGCCATCTTCTATCAATGATCTCTCAAATGGGATGATACTTACCCTCAACTCCCCCATAGATGGATCTAATGGCCTCCTTGGCCCTATCCATGCCCTCATATATGTAGCCCATTGCGGGCTTCTCCCCATCAGCAACTCGTAGGAGAACTACTAGAGGCTCAGTGACCTGCAATTATTATGAAACATTAACTTAAGTGTGAACAAAAATAGGCAAATAAAAGAAAAATATGAATAAAAATTAAAACATAATGTATAATTAGATTTTCATTTACCTTTACAATCTCCTCAACAGGTGTCCAAAATCTTGCCTCATCAAAGATCCAATTTGTTACTTCAGCCCCTGGATTGGTATTAGCATAGGATGAGGAAGTCCACTCCTGATCAACAAACATGTTCCTCAAAGCTATTTTTGACTAAAGCAAGGATTGTAATGTGATGAAATTTGTTGCAAATCGGGTTATGCCAGGACGAGCCAACTCCTTTTGCTGCGTGAATTGCCTCATTAGGTTGAGGACCCATGTGTGATTGTATATGAATTTACAAATATTTCTTGCCATCTCCACACATGTTTTGATCCATGGAATCTTGCCAATATCCTCCAATGTGAGGTCAAGGCAATGGGCAGCACATGGAGTCCAAAATAATGATGGGTGCTTCTCCATCAATAGTCTACCTGCAACAACATAATTTGCTGCATTATCCGTCACCACTTGCACCACATTCTCCTCACCCACCTCAGCTATGGCTTCCTTTATAGCTTCACAAAGGAATGTGGCATTTTTAACATGTCTTGAAACATCAATAGATTTGATGATTACGGTGCCACCTGAAAAAGAAACAAAATCAATGATTCAATAAAGCATAAATTAAAAATATTAATCACTAAATCAATGCATTGTAGGAAGTAGAATCACCTGAGGAAGAAACAAGAAAATTTAGCAATGTCCTATTTCTTCTGTCAGTCCAACCATCGGTCATGATGGTGCAACCCTTCGTCCTCCATATCAACCGTTGCTCCTCTATTGTGGCTTTTACATTGGCCACCTTTTGTGTCAAAATTGGGCCCTTTATGTCATCTTCACTAGGGGCTTTGAACCCCGCCCCACAAATAGTAATGGCATCAACCATGTTTTTCCAATAAGGAGACCTAACACATGTCACAAATAAATTAAATAAAATAAGTATTGTAAAATGGAGAGTTTAAATTTGAATTCGACATACCTCTAAATATAAAAATTCAAGAGACAAAGAATCAAGCTATAAATTTTAAAACAATCAAACAAAAAAGAATTACCTGGTTGCATGGAATGGAATGGTGCAATAGTACCAAAAGTCTCCGATTGCACGTGTAGCTGCATCATGTACGTCCTTGTTCCAACCCATGCTCTCAAGCGACGGTTGGGAACCTGGAGTGGTGCATGGCAAAATATATGAATCAAGATTCCTAGATTTACAAACTCTAGGCCCAATAACACTGCCGCTGGCAGTGGCACTAGCAGTAGCAGTGCAAGTAGCAGGTGTTCCACTTCCAACACTAGCACCACCAGGCCCAACAACTGGAGAAGGATGAAATGGAGGCATGGAAGAAGACTCTCCACTACCACCAACATTTGCCATCTTCTCTATTTGCCTCCTTTTCAATTCTTTTTTTTGCTCAAATGTTTCTAGTTGCACTTTCACCTCTCGTATAACCTCAAGAGGTGCATCTCTGCATGGGGTAGCATCATGGACTGATATAAGTGCAAGATGGTATTTCAATCTATTAATGCCTCCTCCACGAAAAATTGTTTTGCAATAAAAACATTTTACTTCTCCTTTCTTTTGGCCAGGCATAATTTCAGCATGTTTCCAACAAGGGTCTCTTCTAACTGGCTCTTTGGACATTGTGATAAAGACGATTTGAAAATCTTAACACTGCTGCAATAACATATAAAATTTATAAATACAAAAAAATTAGCATTTGTGATTTATAATTATTAAAGTAATAAAAAAAATGTAGGGTTTGCTTACAAAAACACCTAGGGTTTAATCAAAAAAATAAATCAAAACACCTAGGGTTTTTTATTTGATCTACTAAAATAAAATAGAAAGAAGAAATGAAATGTAAAGAAAAATGCAATTTTTGGTAAAAAAAACAAAAAAACCTTCAAAATACAAACTTACCTCTTAAATCTAGCTTGAAATCAATAGAGAGCTCCTTCCAATCCTTTGTAGACACCTCTAGATGCACCAAAAGTAGCTACGAACCTGCCCCAATGTGATTCAACAATCGATTTTTGCTCTACCTTCTTGCTGGTTTTCCTACAATGCACTCCAAATTTTACTCATAACTCTTTTTTCTCCATCCTCTTTGGCCTCAAAATGAAATGATGTTGCTTTTAGGGTGGAGGAGGAAATATAAGTAAAAAAAAAAAAACAAGTTAAGGCATTAATTTTATGTTTTTTTAAAGTTTTGACGTCCCTACTGAGCGGCCGAGTTTTCCCATCGGGACTTGCTGAGTCTGAGAAAAACTCGGCCGAGTTCGAGTCCGAGTCCCCCAGACTCGGCCAGGCTGCCTTGCCTCGGACTCGCCGAGTTTAAGCGAGTCTCGTAACACTAGTTGAGGCACACTATTCACATATTTTTTTGACACCTTGTGTTGTCCAGTCACTTAACCTTCTGCTATAAAATATTGGCAACAAAATTGATTGGATCAAATAGGTGTATGACGAGGCTGAAGAGATCCAAATGTTCATCACCAACCACCACATATCACAGGCCGTATTTAGATCAATTTTGAATTTGGAGCTTCTAAAGGTAAGTGAAACAATACAATTTTATGTTTCACTTTAGTAATTTATTTTTTAAAAATTATGTTTTCTTCTTTATTTTTATTTTTTATTTTTGAATAGGTTGCTAAGACTCCATTTGTCTCCAACACAATCATCTTGAGATGACTTATGAAGGTGCGGGTGACACTTTCTAGCACAATCATCAATCAACTTTGGTTGGTATGGAGGCAATCCAACATTGACAGGACAACAAATATTAAGCAGATGATCCTAGATGACACTTGATGTAATCATGTGGAATGTCTTCTTATTTTTATCGAGTCCATCATGAGTATGATCCATTATATTGACATGGATAAACTATGCTTGTGGGAGGTATATGATGGCATTGACTCAATGATTGAGAAGATGAAGACCATCATAAATGAGAAAGAGCAAAATCTTGAAGAATTTTTTTCAAACAGATGCATATAATTCTTGTTGAGCAGTGTAACAAAATGACCACCCCATTGCATCTTCTTGCCTTTGCATTGACTCCAAAATACTACAGCACTGAGTTTCTTTCTTTGCTGATGAGGGTTGCACTATACAAAGATGTCGATGTTAGCAAAGGGTACAAGCAAGTGTTTGCTAGACTCTTCCCTGGTCTTGATTTGAAGGATGTAGTTAGGAATGAGTGTGCTGATTTTGGACACTCCAATGGTCAAAATATTTTTGCTCTTCGTGACAAGTATAAGAAGGATGCGCACAATTGGTGATACCTCCATGGTCAAACATTCCAACACTTGCAACCTCTTGTGATGAAAGTTTTATTGCAAGTAAGTTTTTTATTTTTTAATCTAAAACTCTCTAAGTTTAAATTTCTTTTCATTTTTGAAATAATTTTTTCAAGTTTGAAGTTTCATTTATAATTTTATAACTATTTGACTCTCTAACTTTGCTCCAATAGGTTGCTACTTTGTCTTCACATGAGTGGAATTGGAGTACATACTCCTTCATCCACTCAGTAAAGCACAAATTGTTGTCATCAAAAGAGGTAAGAGGAGGTAGTTTAGGTGCAGTCCAATTTGCAGCTTCTTTTGTACAAGCAAAATGACTACAAGGAAGGCACAACAAAGTTGTGATATATAGAGCTAGAGCAGGCTAACTTGGATGCTTCTATTGCCTAACCATCTTCATTTTTTGAGGAGTTAGGTAGCCACCATACTTTTAGTGTGAGTGCTAGTGGCACTCCTTGTGGTTCTTCTAATTTACCTACGTTGAATGTCTGTGATGATGATGATGTTGATCTTTATGGAAACCCATGATTTTGATTGCTGATTTTATTATTTAATATTGAACAATGAATATCTATCATGACATTTGAGTTTTGTTTATTATTTGCATGTTATGTGGTATTTTAAACTTAATTCCCTTTTTAGGTTGTAAATGTGTATATTTGTGATTTTTATATGTTTTTGTACAGATGCACCCAAAACAAACTCAACCCCAATTTTTTTTGTTGTATTGGCATACCCAAGCCCCTGTACTTGAACCCAAACCCAAATCTAAATTGGTAAGTTAGAGATATTATCTTTGATATAAATTTATAATTTATAAACCATGTTGCATAAAGAAATTGGCCTAAAGGTGTTCAAAGTGTTTGCCTCAACCAAATTTGGGATGATAGTTGAAGTGGTTACATTAATTCATTTCGAAATTCTTCTTCTTTGGGATTCTTCTATTGCTTTCAACAAGTTGTCCGTTAGGATCACTTGGTAATTCTAAAAGATTTTAGTAGAAAACCAATCCAATTCTGGTGCCTTATCCATGGAAATGGAGAATATATCTTTGAGTTGAGCTTCAGTGGTCCTAGTGCATTGTCCATGGCAAAGGAGGATATAACCTTTTTGAGCTCATCTCAATGATTGGGGAGTTTGATGTGGCATTTTCCTAATTTGTGACTATTTGTCGTATGCATTGAAGAACTTGAGTTCATTGCTGGCTCAATAAACAATTGTTGTGATCTAGGAGGATCTACCAACATTGGTTCCCATGGCAACACCAAGACCATTCTCATGGCTTGCGGTACTTGTGGTAACACTACTACGATCTATGGTACACCAAAGCACCTCCTAGATGCTTGCGGTAACACAAGGATCATCAATCTCTCTCCAGCAGATGTTGCACATACTCTAGTAGTGGTGTAGAACACTTTGCACAAGATTGGGCTCCGCAGTAACCATACTTTCGCCAAACCTTATGTGGTTTCTACCATGGCTTCCAGAGGGTCTAACACACCTCTAGACCAAATCACAAAGGTTAACTCACACCACTCATCACCATGTTATTATGAGTCTAACACTTCAAACTTGGAAGTGCAGTCGCTGCAGTAATCCAGGTGGCACTCCTCAAGCTTGCCCTATGTCAAGTCATCTGCTAGCACATCGTGAAGCTACCGGCGACACCACAACCGTTGGGAGATGATGAGTCATATATGGAGACAGTTCCACTTCCATGAAGATGGTTCCACTTTCATGGGAATGGTTCAATTTCCATAACAACTCTCAACCTTCACAGCATGTAATCTATATATACATATCTATAGCATAGTAGATAGAAGATAGGGACAGATAGGTAGATAGCAGAACGTAGTGGTCATACATCTTTCTCAAGAGTATGCCATGTATAGGAAGAATAGATAAATAAAATACATTTATTGTTTTAGTTCTACATGTCTCTCAATCTTTGCACTATTCTATCTCACAAAGCTTTTCCACACGCTCATAACTTCATACAGATCCTTATCTAGAGAGTCATTCACCAAGATTCAACCTGGGCCTTAGATTTGTAGGAAATTTTGATGCCAAATCAGCATGTTGGATAAATGATGCCGACGAAGTTGAATTGTTGATGCTGGTGAAGTTGAACTGTTATTGCTGAAGTCCTAGTTGTTGCTGAAGTTGTCCTAGTTGTTGATGAAAATAATAGTTGATGAAGTCCTATGCTACTGAAAACGTCTTCATGCATTCCATATTTCATTAGAAATTTTGGTGTAGCTATTTTTATGAAGATATTTTATAGTATTTTATTTTTTAAATTAGCTTCTTATTTTAGAAGTCAGTCACTGTGTTTTAGGATAATTTTTTTTTGTCTTTTGGAAGCTATTTTTTAGTTGCCCAGTTTTTTTAGCTTTTTTTTACCTGTTATTTTTGGGGGTTTCAAATTCTATATTAATCCCCCTATTGCAGTTGCAATAAGTCATTCAAGGGGTTCAATTTAGAATAAATAAAAAATTTCAGCGTGTGATTTCAGTATTGCCCCTATTCCATACAATATTTCCCAACAGGATTAGTGGTATCAGAACGGTTCATCTTCATCTTGCATGACCCATCGAACATGATCTGAAGTATTTGAGCTCGACATCAAGCTGTGAGAACCATTAGACCACCTACTGAGTTGTTTCAAAATGGCCAAACGGAGATACATGTGATAATCAAGAACAGAAATTAAAATCGAAGAAACACTCATGGACGAGCATAAACTCTGTTTAGCTAGTTTGTAGAAGTCCTTGAATGAGCGGTTCCATCGACTTCATCATCAAGTAAAACTTTTGGTGGTCAGGTTCCCCTAAGGTTTCAAGTGAACGTAGACATTCCTGTGTTTGAGGGTAAGAATAACACAGATGTAGTAGATAATTGGTTAGATCAGTTAGAATCCTATTTTTCCATGAATGATTGTTTTGACAAAGAGAAGAGCAAGATCACACTTATGAAATTCTCTTTGCCCATCAAGAGTGGTGGTAAGCCCATGTGCTTTGGAAGGAAGATTAGACAGGAGGAAAATTTGAGCTCACTTGGGATCAATTCCTAGAAGCCTTCAAGGATGAATGCTATCTTGAAGATGTCTATGATGATTGCTACATGCAATGGTCACAATTGCAGCAAGGACATGACCAGTCAGTCCAACACCACACTGATGCCTTCCATGATCTCTATGCAAGGTTGGACTCATTCGAGTTAGAGTAGCATTGAGTCCTCAAGTATTGTAGTAGCCCATTACCATCCATTCAGTCCAGATTGAAACTGGTTAAAGTCAAGATGATGGGAGAAACCTATCGCTATGTGGCAATCATTGAGGAGGAGTTCAAGTAGAAGGGAAAGCAAGAAACAACCTCCACACCAAGAAAATGGCACCTTTAGACATGAGCAAACCATCCAAGACAGGTAAATGGTTTGACAGGCACAAAAGCAACAGTCTCTACAACGCAGAGTGCCGTGGTCAAAAGCCTTTGGTTATGTGGGCTAGAACATAGGATGATGATATCAAGCCCTTAGATGGAATCATTGACACAAATCCCAATGTCCTAGTCAACACCACACAAGCAACCCCTACAGAAGTTGAAACAGAGAGACTATTCCATTCATAGATGTGGGTGCAGGGGCAGCCATTGGACTTCATGATTTATGGTATTAGCATGAAGAACCTGATTTCTGCAGCAATTATTAAGTGACTAAAGTTGCCATCCATGCCTCATTCATAACCCTACAAATTGGGATGATTCAGCTCTTGCAACACCCAATGTATATGTGTTACTCTCCATGTTGCTTTTCATATGCTTTTTAGGAGGCGATGGTTTTTGATGTAGTGCCAATGGAGGTCTGTAATGTACTCCCTGGGTATCTATACATGCATAGTCACAAATGTATGTACAACGCTAATCCTCGCAATGTAGTTGTATCAGTGGACAGTAAAAGATACCAGATTCCTGAAGTGATTCCATGCCAAATACATGCCACACCAACTCCAAAGAAGATTGTATCATACAACTATGCATTTTCAACTTTCCGCATTTCATTGCTAATTGACACATGACCTGTAGCCTCAATGATAGATCAGATTCTAGAAACTATCCTTATACAGAATTGTTCTATGCTTGTGTACAGAGTTGTCTGAGTGGGTTAGCTCCAACAACAAGCCAAATGGTTCACCGAGCAATAGCTAGAAGTCAAGGCTCTACACTTTCCTCCTAGACTTAATGTGATCGGGACAATTGCTTTACAAGGAGGGGCGATTGATCGAGGAGGATCTGCCAACATTGGTTCTTGTGGTAATGCCAAGACCATTCTCATGGTTTGTGGTAACACTACTATGGTTTGTAGTACACTGGAGCACCTCCCAGATGCTCACGGTAAACACAAGGATCATTAATTCGTCTCTAACAGATGCCACACATACTCCAACAACTACATAGGGTACTCTGCACAAGATCAGGCTCTGCAGTAACCATGCTTCCACCAAACCTTCTGTGGTTTCAACTTTCTACCACAACTTCAGTAGGGTTTAACACACCTCTCGGCCAAACCATAAAGGCTAACTCATGTTGCACATCACCACATTGTTCTGAGCGTTACATTTCAGCCCTTGAATAGTGCAGTCATTGTAGTAATCTAGGTGGCATTCCTAAAGCTTGTGCTATGCTAGGTCATCTACTAACACATCGCAAAAGCGACCAACCACACCACAACCATTAGGAGATGATGAATCACACATGGAGATGGTTCCAATTCCATGGGAACGGTTTAACTTCCTTAACAACTCTGAGCCTTCACGATGTGTAATTTATATATATGTATAGAGATGGATAGGTAGATAGCAGAAGATAGCAATCATATATCTTTCTCAAGAGTATGCCATGTATAGGACAAACAGATAAATAAGATACATTTACAATGTTAGTTCTATATCTTTCTCAATCTTTGCACTATTCTGTCTCACAAAGCTTTTGCACATGCACATAACTACATCTAGATTCTCATCTAGAGAGTTGTCTGCCGGGATTCAACTTGGGCCCTGGATCATGCTGAAAACAGGATGTTACAGTCTGATTGATAGCTTGAGGAGCATCTACTATACTCCAATTAGGGAGTTTTGAATGACTAATTGTATTCAGATGCTTACTTATGAAAAAACTTTGTATCGGCATTGCTCTTATCCACAAAGCATGATATGTTTTTTGCCAATAATTTTCTTCTTTATTATGAAGATTTGAGAGATGGGTAATAACTAATAAGCAATTGCTCCCATTTTCCCATTTTAGCATTGAACTGACTATCACTTGTAATTGTTCTAGTCTGGATAACGATTCATTTGTTTACTGATAAATATTTCAAAAACATATATGTTTGTCCTTCAGTTTTTGTTTCATATATCCTGGCTTTCCAATGAAGTGGTACATGGCAAAACTTGACACATCAGGACATTCCACCGACCAAGTCTGTATATGTTATGGTGCTTATTCTATATGTTTTCATATTTAAAGGAGAACCTGTTACTGTGATTTACAAGAAGGATATTGAATTGAATGGGCCAATGATTCAATAAGGTTGAACTATATATTGATGCTGAGATGTGTAGATAAGAATGAAATTGTTGTTTTGGTAAAAAAAAGGACTATCAATTTTTTACAATATAGCAAGGTCCTTTCCTTATATATTACCCCAATTATTTTGGCCTCGTGCAAAATCCACATCAATGAGACTACATGTAATGCCCCCTTTTAGTAAGTCAAAATTTTCACAACCTTGCACAATTTCAACTTACAAAAAGGAAACATTAGTACTCTAAATTTTCTCTTTTCATATCATAATTAATATAGATCCATATTCTTTCCACATTTATCCTAGAACTTATAATTCCATAATCACATAATTCATATTCATAGTTATATTGATACTCATATTAATATTCATATTCATACTCATTCATATTTAAGTTCATATTAATATTCATAGGCCTCAAGTGCTACCCTTGGAAGGATCATATGTCGCCCTATCATTAATCCATCTCTAATTCCATAGGCATGGTTCATTAAGGAGACACTAGCCATCCCGTACGTAGGCCCAAAGGCTTCACTCCCACACAGAGTTCTTCACCATTTGGCTTGATGGAACTTCATGTCCACACAACATTCTTCATCCCACCAAGAGTCACCTCACGTTGGGCACATTTAACATTGATGAGCTCATCATTACCATAGGCCCAAGGACTTCACACCTACACAGTGTTCTTCGTCTCTTGGCTCAAGGGACTTCACACCCACACAGTGTTCTTCATCCACTTCAGGGTTACCTAGGTCCAACATACAATCTCCTAACTTACCCATACACCTAGGATAATGAGACGATTAATGATGAGGCTAATCCTTTTCTCGGATATGGCACAATCCTATGATTTCTAAGTCATTATTAACATTTGGCACATGATGCCTTATAAATAGTACATCTTGGCCTTATGTCATAATTGACCAATCATATATCACATGATTATACTTCATTATCATCATCATTGATTCCTTATGCATAACCATATTCATTTATCATATTAATCTATTCTTCCATGCATATTCATGATTGCATATCTAAGATCAATCTATTATTCTATGTACATTCTTTCATGGTTAACATCAATCATAATCATAAACACAATCATTTATCTTTGTAAGTCTATCTATATCTATAATATGAAGAATCAGAAATGTGAACATTACTGTTGGTGTGAACACATAATTCACACATGTTAAGTTGACTTAGTGAGTCTTCTAGGTGTTCCTAATTGAGTCTAGTTGTGTGTTGAGTTGTTAATAGTTGGAGTGAGTTGTCTTATCCTCCACATGTGCAATTAGTTATCATCCTCTAATTGTCACATGTTGTAGGAATATCTCCACTTTCCACTCCACCTTTCACTCCACCTTTCTAGCTCTCACCTTGCCTTTATAAGCAAGGATCTCTCATTGTATTGGACATAACAATTATATGATCTTTGTATAAATTCTTGCTCCATTGTTTTAGCATCTTCTCTATTATCTTTGTGTGGAAGGTTGTCTTGATTGTAGGTGATCCTGGCTTGTTGAGTCACACTGACTCTCACATGGTATCAGAGCCTAATCTGCAATTTCCTTCCCTCATTGGAGAGGTTTTGCTGGGAGCAGCATCTTAGGTGCGTCCTGGAGTTAATCTGACATCACGTTTGTGATCAGGAGGCCCAAATCTGTATAGATCGATTGTCAAATCGCTGAATTTCATTATCGAAAGTTTTGGCAAAATTTTGTCTCTGGTTTTTGGCAAAAAATCCGTACCTCGTACGGTCATTACGTCAGCACCAGATTTGGCGTCAATGATAGAATATTCTGCAAATTGGTCGGATAATTGTTTTGAAGCGTTTTGATTTTCTGTCGATTGATATTCTGTTGTTGTGAAAAGCAAAAAATTGCAGTACCCTGCTGTTGTAGGGTACTGCACGGTTGTGGCAGGTTCGACGTATTTGAGTGGTACGCAGACAAAATCCCAGTCGGCAGGAGGATATTGTTTTCATCGGCAGATCCCATTAAATCAGGAGGTCATTGCGTTTGGCATCTTTGATCCGCCTTCGGCAATCATTCCTTCAATAGTGGTCAGTTAAACCCATCGACACCATCATTGATCTAGCGGTGTAGCTATTTGTTGTTATCTCCCGGCGGCACATTGATCTCCCTTCGACGGTTTTCACAGTCGACCATATATTTGCTATCGGCATTGTTTTCAACCAGTGGTCTTCACTCATGGCAGCGGGTATTTGATTGCCATCACAGGCTTGCATCATTTCGATCGGCAATGTTTATCGACCTTGCTCAAATATCTGCTGGTCCTTTTGTTTCGTCGGTAGTTTTTCAGTGATCATCGGCAGTTTTGGAGTTATTGGTAGGTCAGATCAGGCATTGTTTTTCAATCTTGACCGGGTCAAACGACTTTCAACGGTGGTTTCCGTTGCATCGACGACGGATCTTATTTCTAGTATTCCGACGGTCTTCATGTTGCATCGCAGGTTCTTAAACCTTCGCCAGCGACAATTTTGTTTTGAATTGTCTTCACAACTTCAATAGTTTGTTGTCTTACGTCAGCAGTTACTTCGTTCACGGTGGTCGTTTTATTATCAATAGATTTGGCAGTCTCTGTTGAAGCTTGTGAGTGATTGCAAGCTGCATAGGCGGTCTTCGATCAACCCCTTGACGGTTTCATTGATTCCGTCGACCATCAAAAACTCCCTTGGTGGCTTACGTCATTTTTGCAGCGGTCAACAACCATAAACCGGAGGCATCTGTTGTTTGAACAGCGATCACAGTGGTTTATTTGGCTTGGCGGTAGAGTTTGGGAATCGCTCACCGGACTTAACACTCAGTGGTTTCAAAGAAATTTGGCGGGAGCCTTTAGGCTTGGGCCCTGCCGACCCCACACACAGTCAGTGATTATTGTAAACCACACGTGGCTTGTCTCACCTCAATACCACTCGGTCGGCATTTAAAACAACTAGTCGACTTTCAATACCGCCCGATATGTGGTTTCTTGCATTCTATAGGCGGTTTCATGCCTTAGACTAGCGGATTTGCACATTGCAGGTGGTTTTATCTTGCATAGGCGGTTTTGACCTTGTGACAGTGGTTTTTTGCATCTGAAGTGGTTTTCAGAACAAACTGGTTGTTTTCCGGCGAACACAGAATAATCTGGCCAGAAAGAGAATATTCGTCAATAGGGGACCTGTTTTGCCCTCAAAATCTTAAAATAGGGCTTTTTTTTCTTTTTTGCACAACTTTTGCCCAGGGTGTCGAAATCGGGCAAATTATATATTGTTGGAAAACTGACATAGAGCAATTCGCAGTGGTATCAGTCATTTTCACAGATTTTGCTGTTTGACAGCATTTATTGCAGGTCGAAGACAAATCTTCGTTTTTGGCTCTTGAGCTCATAACTTTCTGCCACGATCTCCGATTTTCGCAATTCAAGTGACATCAGAAAGGTATTCAGGAGCTCTAGACAGCCATCCATGCACTTTTCTCAGATTTTGCTCCAGGTGTATTTTATTCAATTTGTCGGTTTTTTGGCATTTGAGTGATAACTTGGACATTTTGATACTTGAGGAGGTGAAATTTGTTTTGAGAGGATTTGTTTACTGTAATACATCATTGTGAGTGATTGTAATCGCACTGGGATCTCTTTTAAGAGATTTTATTGTTTTTCCCAATTTTGGTCCTTTGAGGACAATTGTAAATCGCACTAAGTATAAAGTGCCACAACAAATTGGGGGGCTCTCTTACATAGTAAAGGGGTGGTGTTGTGTTGTCTTTCTTTTTCATCATGGATGTGCCTCAAATTCCACTTTTAACTCCATATAATTATCTTGAATGGAAGAAAAACATGGAGTATGTATTGTATAAACAAAAGTTACATAGAATAACTTTAGGCACAGATCCCGAACCCACAGGTGCTACTGAGAGAAGAAAATGGTTAGACAGAAGAGATGAGGCTTATAGCACACTTTGTCTTGCTATTTCTCCAGATCTTAGATTTCATGTTGAGTCTTGTACTACACCAAATGAGATATGGACAACACTAGACAATCTCTTTGGGAAGCAAGATAAAATAAGAAGGTTCAAATTGGAGAACGAGCTAATTGCACTTAATCCTCAAGATTTTGATCAAATCGAAGATTTTTTCACCAAGTTTAACTCTCTCAGGTTGCAACTCAAACAATGTGGTCTTGAGAAAGAAGATGAACAATTGATTCTATCTATTCTTGCAAAATTGGGTCCTGCATATTCAGTTTATGTTTCTACCTTTTATGCTTCTATGGATGCCTTTGGTAGTAAGTTTACAATGCCTTCACTTGAGGAGTTTGCTGCACAACTCACTAGAGAGCAAACCAAGCTACTACACATGGGCACATTGAAGTCTCTTAGAAAACAAACTCTAGTTGCAACACAAAGCACAAAAGATCCTAAGGCTTCACATAATAAGGGAAAGAAACAAAAGGATTCAAAGTCTAATAAGCAAGATAAAGAATCAAAGAAAACCCCCAACTCTTCTTCCAAAGAGGAGTCCAATAAGAAGAAGAAGCCAAAGTGTTCTTATTGCAAGAAATTGGGTCATGATGAGACTAAATGCTACGAGAAAAAAAATTGATGAGATGTTACAACTTCTTCAAAAACATAACATTGAGTATTCTCCATCAACAATTGTTTTACCCAAGTCTTCTTTGCCACCATCATCATCTACATCTACAGGGACAACAGGCATTGCTAATGGGTCATACAAAGGAAAAGGACATGCACTCTTTGCTTCAACAAGTCTACAATTAGAGAGATGGCTCCTTGATTCAGGAGCTTCTCATCATATGGCATCTTCATAGGGGATGTTCTCTTCATTTCAGTCATGTACTTTGCCACCTATTTTGATGGGTAACAATACATACATGCATGCAACTGGTAAAGGAAATCTTGATGTTGGTGAGTGTACATTCAACAATGTGTTGTGTGTACCTTATTTGACAACCAATCTCCTTTCCATCTATCAGATTACTCATTGTGGTGCAGGGAAGACAGTTGAGTTCACTCCTGATTCTGTGATCATTCGGGACTTGGAGAGCAGAGATATCATTGCTGTTGGGATGGCTGATCATGCATCTGGCTTGTACACTTTCTCCCATTTTGTTTTTGATGATGATGTAGATCCATTGATTGATATTCACACTCATGCATCAAGTGTGAATCATGTTTCTAGGGAGAAGTTTGGTCACTTGAACCTTGGTGTTCTTGCATCTACTTCGGTTCCTGAGACTAGTTTTGAGCTTCCTCCTTCTCTTGCTTCTACAGAGATTGGCATTGACATAGTTTCATCCACTTCAGTTGAGCAGGATATTGTTTGTCTTCCAGATACAGGTTTATGGGATGAGTACTTGACAAGTATTTCAGACTTGTTTCGTGAGTCCTAACTTGATGACTTGGAGGACATCATTGATGACATTCATCTCCTCTTTGAAGGAGTTGATTCTTCTACTTCAGATGAGCAAGCATCATCTTTTCCTCTTCACTTGTCACAGTTTGGCATTGAGTTGGAGTATCTTGAGCATCATTCGGAGGATACTTTGTCTTTGGAGATTGATCATCTTGAGTTTTCATCTTGTCTTGGATTGTCACATTCTTTGATTAGGCATGCAACACCTAATTATGTGACATCTTTTGGTTGTGACATGTGGACACTTGAGCCATTTTCAGAGACATCATACATCATGAGCCATTTTCAGAGACATCATACATTGAGATGGAGTTTCTTCGACATCAATCTTTGGACCTGTTTCTTCCTAAGGGGAGGAATGTTGTTTGCAAGCCTTGGATTCTCTTTAGCATTCTTTTTTGGGCGTTCACCATCGGCACAAGATCTACTTCATTGTGGGGGGGACCTATAGTCTCACACTTGCTCTCCTATGGGGGGGTAATTGATTGTACATATGTGTTGGATGTAGTTCTTGGGGGGTCTTGAGTCCTTCCATCACATCTTTCATTTGTTTTCTACATTCTCACTTTTGGAGAGGAGTTTTATCCCATGAGGTTTTCTCCTTTTCTCCACTTGAGATTTGTTTGTATATGGGTACCTAACATGGCCTTGTAGTCGGGACCCATCCATCATTGCATCTTTGTTTTAGTCAGCTACTCCCTAAGTTGCACTTAAGGGGGGTGTTGGTGTGAACACATAATTCACACATGTTAAGTTGACTTAGTGAGTCTTCTAGGTGTTTCTAATTGAGTCTAGTTGTGTGTTGAGTTGTTGATAGTTGGAGTGAGTTGTCTTATCCTCCACATGTGCAATTAGTTATCATCCTCTAATTGTCACATGTTGTAGGAATATCTCCACTTTCCACTCCACCATTAACTCCACCTTTCTAGCTCTCACCTTGCCTTTATAAGCAAGGCTCTCTCATTGTATTGGACATGACAGTTATATGATCTTTGTATAGATTCTTGCTCCATTGTTTTAGCATCTTCTCTGTTATCTTTGTGTGGAAGGTTGTCTTGATTGCGGGTGATCCTGGCTTGTTGAGTCACAGTGACTCTTACAATTACTTCTAATGCATGATTATCTAATATGCCTTTAACTATCTACATATATAAATTGCATTTATCACAATCAGGATTCTTATATGTTTATTCTAATTCAACTTGTAACAGCATATTAACTTCCTATGCTATATTCTATTATGCATATGTAATAGTCTTATTGATATCATCAATTAGCAGAAATAACAATGATAAAGACAAATTGTCATACCTTCTTTCATTACCTTTTTCTTTACCTTTAGAAGTTGCGGCTGGCATATGTTTCTCTTGTGCTAGGCTGTAGTTGGGCCTTGTGAGGGCCCCACGATCCACTCAAAAGAATTTAAACTTCAATATTTCAAGCTCCTGTGCTCCTTAACCTCAATATGAAAGCTTCTTATATTTTTAAGATTAATTCAAACCACTTACATCATCCCTCAAACTCATGTGCTAGTTTAACAATATCAGATATACTTCTTGTGACGGTTGCAATGGATAGTTATGGAAATAAGGAAGTGTGGTTTTCTTTCTATGATTCGCTGCTCCTAATATATATATGGATTGCTGATGTTGCTGTTCCAATACCATATGCTGATCGAATGATGTTCCCTGCCCAATGCTTAATTCATTCGATTTCTTTTATATCCTTCCCCATACTCCACCATTTGGCAAGGGTCATATCCCTTTCACGGTTGTGACTTTTCTTTAAATGGTCGCTTGTCTTATTAACAATCACTGCCCCTTTTATTAACTATTCGCTGTTTATAATAATGCTTAAAGTGTCCGCCACCTTGGAGGGGAATCAGCCCTTCTTAGAGTCATTGGGGTTTAGGAGATATTGCTCCCCTTTTGACTTTATTTCAATTTATATTTAATATATGTTATTTATATTGAATGATATATATACTATATATTATATTTGTATTTATAATATATTTATTATTATATTTATATTTATATTAATAATATTGATACTTATATCAATATTCATAAAGTATCACTATTCATATTTATGTTTATAATATAATAATATATAAATTGATCAATCTTTATATTTATATTTGTATTTGTTATTTACCAAATATAATAATATATTTAGTTAATCAAAATAAATATATTATATTCTAATTAAATTAAAATATAATAATATTATTTAATAATATACATAATTATCATTTGAATTGATTTACGATGTTTAAATCTTTAATTTAAACAATACATTAATATCGGGACATGACACTACAATACTTATCAAGTCTTACAAAAATTGGCAAGATGCATATTAAGAAGACATCCTTTCTTTTCTGAAGTACCTGCAACAACATTGAAATCTCCCCCAAATATAATATACTTCGATTGACTGAGGAAAACCATAATTTCTGCAACAACTTGTTTGTGAATTTTCCACATAGTCAAATGTCAATGAAAATAATAAAAAAGTTGTTTGGATATTCCTGAGTATAATTCAGCAGCTAAATCCCCAAGAGTGGAAATTGGAAGCTTTCAGAGTAAATTTTAGTGGATTCCAACGTATCATAGCACCTCCTAACAACTTTTTTAACACCCTGGGTTGTGATATTGTTTTTGATTAGTAGGTAAAAGTGGGTTTTTGAAAGGGCTCAAACCCTTTTACAACAATCAAAAGATAAACATTAAAGGCTTACATACATAAGAGGAAAACAACAGTCCCCATAAAGAGCATGAGGGACAGAGCTGAAATTCAACAACAGAAAACAAGGAAACAGCAGACCGACATCACAAGAACAGAAGAGGCCACCATACTTACAGTTGAGAAGAGGAAAGATCCTTCAACGAGTCCACTGCATTCCACTCCTCCCTCAGGAGTTCTAGATGATTCTATGTTGTGATATTCAAACTAATAAACTCTTCACTTTTCATTCTAGCGTCTTGAAGAGTTGACCAAGAATGTGCTGTAAGTCAACATGAGAAGTTGCAGGGAAAATGTCTAAGGCATGGAATGCCATACAAGATTATCTGCACAGAAGTCCTGTGTATGTGCAAACCACCACTTGAAGACCAAGACCTAGAGTGCTAATAACAATGGGAGTTGTGTAGAAGTCACCAAGACCAAAGAGAGGGTTGCACAGAAGACTGAGACTACCGAAAGAGAAAAATATCCACCCAAGGGGCCAAAGGGAAGGATATGCTCTATAGACAATTTAAATCATATTGCACACGGACCAGATTAATGATGCGGCGTAATCAACTAAGATGGCGACCTGAGGATGATTCCCTGCCATGAGACTTGAGGATGACTTCATGAATCTTGAAAATAATTCTCAGCCGTGAGTTCAGAGGGCAGAAGGTCTATATGACGGCACCTCAATTGAGTGTTCAGGCAGCTAGAGCTTGATCTTGATCATGAATTACAATGTGGAGTAATCAAGGATGATCATTAGAGATCACTGTGTGCATAGCCAAGATTCTATCTAGTGAGAGTGTCTAGGCTTCGTATGTAGTCCAAGAATATAAAGATAGGCGATTGGCAATGGTGGACATGTCCTCAAGAATGTAATTGGGCTTTCAGGTTTGAGGTAGAAGCTAGAAGACACCTTTATGAAGTAGTTGTAAACTTGACAATACTCTGTAAGACGTAATATAGTGATATGAAGCATGAATATATATGAATGGGATTGTTGGTGATGTTCATTGTTCATCTATGATGTTAAGGTGTTAGCTTGAACATGTTATGCTAGTTACGGGACATGATAATTGGTTTCTTTGTGTGTTAGAGTAATCTTGTTGAACTCTTGACATGTCTGCACCTTTCTTTCCCAAAAAACTTATGTCTCTGTTTGTCAACACGAATATCCAGGGTTCCAGGGGAGCTGCTGCACCTTGGTTGAGCTCTTAGATCTTCTTGGTCTAAGTGATATGCTAGTGTGGTAACCCTTTACCTGTTGGGTAGAGACGGTTTGTGCAGGCCCTGGAAGTGACAAAGTCAACTCCGACATGATGTAAAACTATATCAATATCAGATGATTTATTTATTTATTTTAGAAAGCAACTTTTATTCAGGTTGCAAGCCCTCAATTCCAAGATATGATGTTCATAACTAATTAGTAGGGGCTAAAGGTTTCAGATCCTGTTAGAGACTGTTATTACTTTGTATTTGTACTAGAGTATGATGGATGGGATGAGAAACTTGATAATCTGCTGAGCCTGCTTCCTGCACAAAAGCCTTTATTTATTTTAGGTTTTTTTGCTGGACAGTGATAATGAATCCGATCTAGAAGGTGAGTTTGTTTTGCCAACAACTTGTGCATTGAAATGCATAATTTCCTTAGGAAGATCAAATGTGAGATCCCATGGTATTATTTGTATTTTTGCGTAACGTTCAAAGGCTTGTCTTTGTATTCAGACATCTCATTTCCTTGAGAGATAAAACAATTGTTTCCTCTGTGGATTGTGTGTTAGAGCATGGACTATCAAAGGAATTAGAAATCTGCAGGCTTACTTGTTTTGTCCTTGTAGGCTTTTGCTTTTTGTGAGTAAGCCTTACTAATTTTCCTTACTCGACAACCATTGTAAATTTTCCTTTAGAGGTTTGTGGATGTTGTTCTTGTTGGTTCTTCTTCTTAGGAGTATATTTGATTAGGCTATTTTGTGTGATCTCATATGTAATGCAGGCTCATCTTGTTGTTTTGGACAGTCTGTCTTAGTCTCTTGTTCAGCTAGATTTGGTTGAGGTGTTCTATGACAATTGTGATCAAGATTTCCATTGTCATGACTATCCTACATTTGAATGGGACATTTTTATAGTCAATAGGTTGTTCCCATTCAGTACCACCAAGTTCCAGAAGAAATCTGTATGGGAGAGGCTTCTGCAGTCAATGTTGAGATAGACTTGCGCACAATATATATAATAAAACATCATTCTGCATAGTTGACTCAGACACGGCTATGAACTAAACAAACTCATTACCTATTATTTTAAGAGAAATTCAACATTCACTAAGAAGTAAATGCAGTCTTACCCTGATTAGAATGGTGCTAGGGAGTTGATGTGTTGGATTGAAATTGGGAGTCCACAGTTTCATGAATATACCAGATCTGTTGTAGAAACATGAACCACCTTCAAAGCAACATTTGGAGGAGAGTTTTGCCACGAAACATCCCTTTGGCATCATTAAAACTTCAATAGATCCCTTTGGCTTCCAATTGAGACGTTCCCAACTTTTTGAAGTTTTGGGGCGTGGTTAAGCTCCCATAAATCAGCAGATCAAGGCTCTTTTTTAAGATGCCAAAGTCTCTATTTTGTTTCAGCTATAGAAAAATGGACTTCAGGAGGACTTCCCATTTTCAAGTAACAAAAGATAGCAGCCTTCCTTGCTGAAAAATTGGTCTTGATCACTGTTTTCTTGGTATGGTGATGGAAAAACTGATGGCAATTTGTCTGGGGATAGTTGTGAACAATCTGGTATTACAGTCTGATCTAAAAGAGAGTTGGGAAGAAGTTGAGAAGGCTACCGCTTCCTCTGCCCAATCAGAATCACAGAGGAAGACTATACAACTCTTTAGTGAGCAGAACACTGAACGGTTTCTGAAGAAATTGGGAGAAAAATCTTTTTTTTTTCTAACAGAAAAACAGGCCATGAAATCAGAGAAAGATCAGGCTGCTGACTTTGACTTGTCTTGGAGATAAAAACAGTGCAACAGCAAGCAACTAAATTCAGGATCTTGCACCACTCCCTCAGGAAGGAATGTCTGTGAAGTGTTGAAAGGCATGGCTGCTATCTCACTTACTGGCCCTGAAAAATGCTTTTGTTTTGAACACAAATCTTCTGGGCCATGATGAGAATTTGGAGAATAAGTGACATTACACATGGGTACTTGGCTAAGATAAGAGAGCTGTACATTATGCAAAGGATGCAGAGAGATGGCTTCCAAGCAAACAATGTGCTGATTTGATCCTGCAGAAGGGATTGATGGATAGTTTCCTCTGAAGTTTTTAGAATTTTTTTTTTTGAAACTTTTAGATTGCCCTAGTTTTTGTTTTTAGAATACTGCTTCTCAATGATGATAATGCTTTCTGCCAAAGGGCAGCAATACATATTATTTGGTAGATGTTATTAGAAGATCCTTGATAATCCTTTTTGCTTCTCAGATTTATAAACAGAAATGAACTTTTGAGAGGAGATGATTAAAACAGCTGCTATGCAGCAATCTGGAATGTTTGGTGTGTGAATGGATGTGGAAATTTTCTGTAAGCTCATTTCTTTTAGAAGTAGTTGTAGAACTGTAGAATAGAGTGGATGCAGACTAGTTATGAGTTTGCTATTATTCTTTCTCATTCCATTGGGCTTTAAAGAGATCGTTTTTTTTTGGTATTTTAGAGAAACCTGTAGTTTTTCAGTATGCCTCTGGTAATGAGGACATAATTGTGTGAGCATGGTTTTGGGCTGTAACTGCCCAGCCATTTTATGGTATTGGGGCCTTGCCATGTCTCAAGAAAATTCTACAAAAAAGGACCTATGTTGGCATCAATAAAGGGCTAGTTTGGCTAAAACATATGTATCTATTCAAGAAGTAAGTAGATTGCATTAGATCAAGGCATAGCAATATGTATCTCAATATACTGTGAGAGGATCTAGAACATGCACAACTTATTCCACCATAACTGGAGTTATGTTTGTGCTCCTTTGTGAAACCTTACTTCTCTTTGGAAGTTCCACATCATTAGAGCCCCAGAAGAGTCCATTTCAAATCAAGAAGCCATCAGCTCCATCTTCAAATTTGTGGAAGACGATCTTACTGCAATTTCCAAGTAGTATATATATATATATATATATATCAAGAGACCTTTAACTTTCTCTTTTGAGACAAGGACCACTTAATTGGTCAAATTTTAAGAGAGAAAATGTAATGTTCCATTTTTGGCGCATTGATTATTGTGAGCATTTGTGCTTGTTCCTAGTCTCTTGGAGGCTATCCAACATGTTTGGGAAGAACTCCAATGTTCTTGGAGTGGTCATAGTTCGGTCTGTAGAACAGTTACTTCGGTTTTCCTTGTGTAAATGGATTATTTTTCATGGCTTTGAGCTCAGTTGATGTTCCGGGTAATAGTGATGGTTTTTGAAGTTTGATCGGGTTTCTGGTTTGCTCTCCAAGATTCTTGGAGGAGTTTTCTAATTTTGGAAAGTCACCCGGAAGGCATCGTTGCACATCCCAAACCTTACAGAGCATATTGGTTTAGTTTATTTTGCATTCGGAGGCCGTTTGGGATTTTCCGCAAAAAGTAATATTTAATGAGCTATTTTAATTATTATTTTCACTTAAGCTCCTAAGGCTGAAAATAATTATTAAATATCTAAGTGTGATAGCTCATTGGAAAGGGGAAAACATATTCTTTCATTCAGTCACTTAAAAGTGAGCACTTAAATGGAGAAAAAATAAATTATTTAAGTTGGAGGGAAAAGGTTATTATTTTCAAGAAATAATTCATTTTCTTTGTAACTCCAAAAGTGCCTTTAAAAAGAGGAATGAGAGCTCATTTGGAGGGCATGCTTGGATTTGTATTGCTACTTTGTTGGATTGAACCTGCGTGTTCTTCCATAATCTCTTGAGGACGAAAACCCTCTCGTGGAATGCTCTTGAGGACGAAAACCCTCTCGTAGAATGCTCTTGAGGACGAAAACCCTCTTGAGGTTTGGTGTGATTTCGTACAGGAATCACCATTGTGCTGAAGGTGGATTGGGAGCAAGCTCATACAGAGTTTGCTATGGGGCTTAATGGATTTTGTGAGATTTTATGAGTTTGATTATGAAATCAGTTTTAAAGTGTTGTATAGAGATTTTGATGAATTTTGGTGTGCCTTTTGAGTGTTTTATTTGAAGTATTGATGCCTTTGTACCTGGCCGTACTTACCCAGGCCATACATTGCTGATGGGAATCGATGCATATAAGAAAAGATTGATGGAGTCTTTGAACCTTGGTTTGATTGCATAATTTTTGCCTGCTCTAGACGCCTCATTTAAGGCAGATATCACAGTGTTTGGTGCTGTTTTGAAATTTCTGGGAATGCCGTACCTGTACCTGGCCGTACGGTTCTGATTAGAGAGTTTTATTTGCTGTGGGATATGTTGTCTGTGTTTTAGTGTAGGGACTGCTCAGAAATGTTATTGTAATCAGATTTAACAGTTTTGTATCAGAGATTGGTATAAAAGTTGTGTGTATCAATTGTTGTGTCTTCAGACTGCAATCATGGCTACCGTACATCTTCAGTTCAGCCAGCAAAGCTAAAAATCAGTGCACTTGAGATGACATGATAATATAATGTTTAGTTGTTTTTTTCATTGGAGGTGATATTTTTGTGTTGATCATACATTTTGCAGAGCATATGTTGGCTGATGCCATCCGTACACCTTCAGATTAGTTCATCAGCAGCGTCTAATGTAGAAGAGACTTCAGTACTGTTGTGTTATTGTCACTATCTTATGCCAATTGATTCATCAAGGATAGATTTATTAGTCATTGAGGGTTGCATGTGGTTGAGCATGGAAAGGTAGTGAGTTTGGGACTGATATGAAGTGGCTTCAATGCTGATATGAAGACTGCAGTCCTGAGAACAGCTACAGCAGTGCCTTGAAGCTTTAAATCCGGGGGTCATTCTTCCTTTTCCTTCACATTGGTATATCTAAGGGAGTTTTCTAAGTTTCTTATGCTTACCTTATTCATGTTTCAGTTGGCTTGGCACTCTAACGGTTACAATTGTAACATATTATGCAAGTCGGGTAGGAAGTTAGTTTGCATCTGATTTATTGTATTGTCATCTTTATTTTGTTGCAAACACATATTGTAACCCTTGGATGGTTTACCGCCAGTGTGGGCAAAAGAATCTTTATTTTACCGATTTACTCTACCCACTGGACAAGTGGAGAATACCCACTGAACAAGTGGATGGTTTTGTATTTTTCATTCTTGTTCTCATACCCATTGAAAAGTGGTGAATTCCCACATCTTGTGGATGCCCGCCACAGCGGATGAATTGAATATTCTTGATTGCATTGTTGTTCATTGTAAGCCAAATCACTATATGCTCTCACCTTGCCATCCTGGGATCTGGGTGATCAGAAAGTGTGAGGCATTTAGTTGGTTATACATTGGTGCTAACATTGTCCTATCATTGTATGTCATTTTGAAAAAAATTGGGGTAGCATCTTACAGAAAACTTGCTTTGAATAAGGGCAGCCAATTTGGTCCATGGAACCCTTGCATATTCATAATCATCTTGTATGACCATCTCACATAATGAAGTGCACTGGTCCAAAGGTTAAGCTGTGATGAAAAGGAGGATCAAGAAATGTTCTAGCACATATAGGCCATATTCAATGTTAAGAGGTTGAAGATCCATTCTTGCATAGCTGACTTTTTTTTTCATAGATAAGTGAGGGGTTTAACTCCCTTGCCTGTAAGTGTCCCTATGGGCTTTAGAAGCTTAGACATGTGAGTCAGTTGTGATACAATTAACAAAAGTTATCCTATTAGCGAGCTGATTGGTCTATGCCAAAAAGCACTTTACGAAATACAATGATGTCTTTTCCAAACGATATGGATTACAAACATGAATGAAGATACAACAATGAAGCTAAATACAAAACAGAAAGAACTGATTGCGAGGTGGGTCCTCGATCTTACCATGGGTTTTTCATCCAGGTCAGCTTGCACTTCCTAGCCTAAGCTTGTGTTAGGCCTTGCTGCTATATCATCTACAATGTCCATCACCTGTAGGTCTGCTACCTTCTCTCACTCTTCAGCAATACACTGAGTAGTGTGCACTTAGCCTTGGCCACCTCTCTTACCTCTCCTTCCACCTCTCTCAGCTCGACTGTTCCTTTGGTGCTGAATTTTGATGTGAAGGTCAACACAAGGCTTTGATTCAGTATGGGGTCTGAGAACGTACTTGAAGGCTGTCAAACTGAGCAACAAAACATAACAAACATGCATGCACTTAGGAGACTTCTTACCTTTTTTATTTTGTTTTGTTTTCAATTTTTGTCAAAAGGTGATTATGTCATGCACCCCAACATCACCCCAGCAACATTTGGACCTTTTTGATGTTTCAAATTTTTGGACAGTCTTTGCCCTAGCGCGCTTTTACAGGTTATGTGTCCATTTTTCAAATTTTGAATTTTTTGGCGACCCTTTGAGATGACATGCTCCACTAGTCTAGGGTGCCATTTTGCAATGTTTCAACTTCTGCTCATTAGGGTGTGCACTTCAGCAGCAGATGTCCACTCTCTATGTTTTTGAAACTTGGTAACCCTTCTTGTTGGTGCATGCAAGACCATTGACAGGCCATTATTTAAATTTTGTTTAGATAATTTCAATCAGCCTACGCAATGGTGTGCTCTGGAGTACTTTTAGACCTGTTTTGATGTTTCAAATTTTTTTTGACAACTTATACATGAGGCGCATGCCAGTGATCTGGAAGTACATTTTCACATTCTCCTCATTTTTAGTCCTGTCTGTGCAAGGGCATGCTTCTAGCCATAGGCTGCTCTTTTTGACTTTTAGTGAAATCTCTGGTTAAGCCTCATTTTGGCACTTTCAATGACTGTTGTCTATCGCTTTTAAATGACTGGAAACTTGCTAAAATTGTTGTAGATGGAAACCAGCAATCTGCCATAAAGTTTGAAACCTTGCTGACGTAGTCTGTAATGACGAGCATAGGATAGTGTGTTGCTGTTGGTCATTGTCTATTGAATGATCAAAACCTGTGAACAAAACTCTAGAAACCTCTGCTGAAGATGACCCATAGCTCACTAGACAATAAATTGCTTTCTTTTCACCCGAAGAATAACGTCATATGAAAACTTCTTTATGGGTACAACAATTGGCTTTGTCTAGGACTGTGACACATACTTGGGGCATAGGAGAACTCCTAGAATCTCTGGTGCATTGAGTAGACCGGTGTCTTATTAGTTGGACATGGAGTTAGGCTATTCTCAAATCATCTAAATAGGTGGTCATTTTACCTAAACACTTAGGACACATCATCGAATAAAGAAACACATAACAATGCCACACACTTTACAACTGTAATGTGTAATGTCCCCAATTGGAACAATACTAATTTTACCCTAAAAATTCAAATCCCACAAGTTTAGGGTTAGGGTTTCTAATTCCTGGAACAAAATAGTTTGATAAGGTGCCCAAGAAACCCTCTACCCTAGGCCCAAGAGCAATGCTTTACCCCTCTTGGCCCCATGTGGCCTCTTGCCATCCATATGGGGTGGCATGCCTAGTGAGGCGTCCTATCACCGTTCCCCTTATCAGAACCATTCTGCTTCCTCTTATGATTCAATTAATTTCCATGATGGAAGGTTAGGGGTGCAACTACAACAGGGTGTCCCAGAAATCATTCCTTCTAAGCCCAAGGGCAGCCTCTCATGCCCCCTTTGCCCACATGTGGCAGGCCTCAGCCATCCACCATGGGGTGGCGTACTTAGAAGATGATTCCAACCCATTTCCCCTCCTCGTAGGGCCTCAATTCCCTCATCATAGAAATCATGACATTCATACAAGAATCCACATTAATGCATAATAACTAATCATACTCATAGTTGCAAACAATTATATCAGCCATGCATAATGAATTATGAAGATGACATATAAACGATTATGTACATGAATTAATGACCATCATAGTAATCATAACATTATAATAACGTTAGTTCCAAACATATATAAAATTACGAAAGATCATATATCAAATTTCATGCACATTGGATAATTGAACAATAATAAATAAACCTTATTATTCTACATATAAACTTTCTACTAAGGTGGCCGCTACTTATCTGATTGCTGGTCTCTTGTGTCTTACTGCTGTAACTGTTGTATATATACTTCTTATTTTCCCTCTTCGATCTACTTTACATGGTTGATTGCTTGTATCAGATAAAATGGTTCCCTGAAGCTGCCTTACTTATCTTTTCAATGTTCTCCTTGATCAGATCGATGTTGTGTGTTCCCTTATATTTAATCTGCTGTTCCTTAATATTTAAATCTGTTGTTAAGTGTTCTTTAATTCTATAAATATATATATTTTATTATGTCTCATCCCTTTGACTAGAAGACTTATTCTCTCCCCATACTTCTGCAGATTTGAATATTAATTCAGATATATCTATCTTATTCTTCCCTCTTGATGAGTATATCAGAAAGAATATATATATTACTCTAAAACATATGTCTTACTCTTCCTATCCCTCCCTACTCCTTATCTCTATATATACTTACTTCTATGATAGAAGGCGTCCCCTTAGAAAGGGTGACGACTCTTCAAAAGAGTCATACATTGACTGCTGACTTTCATATTATAAATCGCACCTTTTCATTTCTAGCGCCGCCTTGTTTTCTTTAATACTAATCGTCATATCCTAAGCATTTGGTTTATTTTAATTGTGTTGCTTTTTGAAATGAAGTCCTACATATATTATTTTATCTTTATTCTTCTAAACTGTTCGTTGCCCTCCTATTAATTCGCAACTCTTCTTAGGATATTAGTCTTCCTTCAGTTTTGATACCACCATTGTCTTTTTTTTATCTTTACTTTATTTACATGAAGTTACTTTTATAATTGGAATAATATTTAAATCACTAATATCTATATTAATATTTATATTTATTATTTATATATAATATAATAATATATTTTAAAAATATAATATATATTATATGTGAATTATATATATATATATATATATATAAAATATTTATTATTATTTATTCAAATTGTCTTTTTTACGAAAGCAACTTGATCGTCGTTATCATAATGTTTAAATCTTTAATTTAAACAATGCCTTAATATCGGGACATCACATAATGTCCCCCTTTTTATGGCCATTCTAACATCCTTGGAGGCTCCAACTTTCTTGGAGAGCGACAACTTTATCGGTACGGAATTTTGTTAGTGGCAGTGAGCTCATGAGGCCAGGACGAGTCCAATGGTACTTTCCGGATGCATTTTTTTACATTTTGGGAGCTATCCACACTTCTTGGAGAAGCTTACTATTTTTGGAAAGCACCAATTTTCATAGAGGTTGATTTTTTGAGGATGCAAGGGTATGTTGGTGTAATTAGAATTTGCTTATGGGCCATTTTCTGCAATTTAATAGTTGTGGAAAATATAATTTTTTTTAATTATAAAATGACTTTATAGTTCAAAGTAACTTAAAATAATAGTCACTTTATAAAGAAATGAAATAAAGGATTTTTCTGGAAAGTTATTAAATGATTAAAAAATATAACTTCTAGAAAGATCCCTTGGGGTTATAAAAAAAGGTTGAGAGAAGTCATTTCCTCATTCTTGATGATTCATAATTGATATTTTCTGAAAACCCCAATTTGGGAGTTGAGCAAGTTTTCTACAGCCCTAGGACGAAAACCCAAGGGTGAATATTGGTTTCGAAAGTGAAAGATCTTCCCTAGTCAATCTACAGGTGGATTCACTCAGGATCTACATTTGTGCTAAATGTTGCGGATTATTGGATTGAGCTAAAGAATTCATCTTTTTTATCCAGAGTTTGGTGTTTGCTTCTAGGAAGGGTTTATTGATAAATTTGTGAAGATTTGCGAGCAAATACAAATTTAGAGGATTGTGGTTGAAGATTTCATTGAAGATTTTGTGAAGGTTTGAAGAGGGTTTATACCCTATTCTTCTAGCGCCTATGTTGTGGAATAACTTTGAAGATAGCGCGAGTATAGGAAGATGCGACCTTGTTGGATGTGGTGCCATGTTTAAAGGTGGACATTTATACTAGCCACAGCCCAAAGAATCTAGCTGTTGCTTATCACATCAAGTCGCACCATTCTATGGAGCCGCTGCCTTGTTTTAAGGAAGGACCTGGGTTCTCATTAGTGGTGTAATATCCTAAAACGGGATATTTTGGACTAACTTAATTTTCTGCCCAAACCCTATTTTCTGAAGTGAAAATCAGACTTGAACAAACATCTAGGGCAGCCCATAAAACATCTCAATTCCACATGATATCATCACAAACATGATTACCCATAAGGCACTTATATTCCACAACAATTCCACTTAATTCATCCACACAATTTATTGAAAATAAATGCAAAAGTCTGTTGCTACAAATCTGAATATATTATGTCTTCAAGTACATTGACAAATTAGGGCAAATATGAGAAACATGCCCAGCATAGTTCTGCCCTAAATCTGAATGTTATACATACCAAAAAAAATGCAATATGACCTTCCAATGATAGGAAATGGCCTCCAAGCAGCTGCTCCAAAGATGATAATTTTCTGCTCTAAAAATGATGAGTTTTCTGCTCACAAAGGTGATGAAATGCTGCTCCAAAAGCTGATTAGAATTCTGCTCCAAAAGATGATGAAATACTGCTCCAAAAGCTGATTAGAATTCTGCTCCAAACTTCGTAATCCTCCAATGAAGTGCAAGTAGACCTACGTTATGAAGTCTTCCCAAGATGAACTAGGGGTTTGTCTAATTCACCTCATATTGAAGGGTTTTTGTCCTTGGAATATGCTGCTGTAAATTGCAGACCCAAAAGGCATAAATTGATAGTTGAATGATGCTTGAAATGATCCAAAATAACTTGCTTTTATACATGTTTTCTTGCCCTTTTTCAATCTGGCCGACCTAGGCATTTTAGTACTTTTTATTTATTATTTTTTCTCACTAAGAGGGCCGACCCAGCCAGAGGGATTCTAGGCGCCCAAATCCAAATTAAAGATTTGGATTTATTCTTCTTTTTCCTCTTCAAGTTGTCTTCCTTCAAGCACACCAAGGTAGGCATTATTTTATTATTTATTTTCCTTCATAGGTTGTCCACAAAAACCAAGGGATTAGAATTTATCTCTTCATCAATATGGCAAGTCTCCACACTCGAACTCCTCAAGAAGGTTCACTTCAATGGGAAGAAAAATATATTACTCGCAAGGAACACATCAAACCCATTAGAAAATTATGCCAAGTCAATCTCCAACCCTTATTTCTTCTTCCAAAATTCCGGAGTGTGAAAACTAACCCATTCATTCTTCCATGGTGATCACTCTGAAAATGGGGACATTACAGTCCTCCCTTCTCGGAATTGCTTGTCCTCAAGCAATGGCAAGTATGCAGTAAGTGAGATAATGTCAAATGACATGTATCTCCATCCACCCAAATACCTTGTGACCCCACCAAAACTCCACCTGCGGTTGTATCTCCCAAGAAGAATGTGAAGAATGCAATGCGAAGTGAGCTCCGGTAGCTGAAGCCATAAACACTCGAACTTGACCTGGCCCCATCCTCTCGATTCTAAAGATATACTCACAACCACAAGTACTACAACCTCCAAAACTCTCAAGGCTTCATCCATAAGGAACAAATAGCTAGTCCAATTTGAAACCTTGAAGAGAAACATGCTCGTCAACAAGTGATGAAGAGTATGAACTTTGAAACACATCCACCTATCTCCAAGCCTCCGCTGCTCTACACTGTCAAAATCATCATCTCTGCTCTGATAGCTATGAAGCAACTCATCTAGATCCCAAGTGTTGAGCTTGTCACCACCTGGATCCCAAATCGCCACATCTCTACATCCATTGAACATGAGGAAGTGGGGGCATCTCGAAGTCTCATCAACACCAAACCACCCTCCAACTTCTGTAGATCTCCCATGGATGTGAAGTATATCCAACATAGGTGCAAGGAAATATATAACCGCCCCTCCTAAGTTGCTGATATAGAACCAAACAACAACC